>OZ024781.1:7021042-8502930 GCA_964017025.1 Stenichneumon culpator
TCGCACGCCCGTGGTGAGTCGGTAGTCACTCTGCAACAATCCCGTCGCTTGGCGTTGCTCTTGAGTAATTGGAACACGACCTCTTGCCAACCCCCGCTGACCCTAGATGGCCAGCGGAAACGTGCAATACGGGGGTGAGGGAGCCTCTTTCCTTATTCTCTCTCGCGGTTCGACGTTTCTCCGAGGCCCGTTGTTCTTGAGCAATTTTCCGCGAGAAGAATCGTCGGATCAGCTGGGGGAGCTCTCAGGTGCGAGTGAATGACCAGAATGAGGCGCGCGAGCGGTTGCGTCTCTCCGCCGTATCTGGTATACATGTATCGGCGAAACCTTCGTCGTCGAGAGCGCTCGCGCATTATTGCATTAACCGCTCAGGCTTTATTGTCCTCCCACGAGGATTTATGCTAATCCGATCCGAGCACACACAATCCCCGGCCGCCAGCACACTCGCATGACGAGACCGCGCGAGAGCACGCGCGCGAGCGGATGATGTCGGAAAGGTCGCAAGGAGGAGTGTCGCCCAGGATATTGCGAATAATTTGTCCCTCTCACCCGCCACAGCCACCACCGACGCCTTCGGTCATTGCTACTCTTTCGTACCTTCCTGTAATCTTGCATATTCATATCGCGTCCCGATCGCTCGCCGTTTTCGTCGAATCGTCTCTTCACCGGAAGTCTTCTTACGCCGGATGACCTTATTGTCTATTATTAGTGTTGGGGTAGTTGGGAATTTCTAGCGACCGGGATTCTGTCCGAATGACTTCTACCAAACGATATTGGACCCATCGGACTTCTACCCGGAAGACTTGGGCCGAATAATGAAGTACTCTTCGGCGGTGTATCGAGATTTCGCGAAGAGCCCCACCCCTGTGCTCGCATCGCTCGCAACAGATGACTAATCCCTGATTTCGCGGACAACCGTGCAGAAACTGTTACACATTGTCCCTTGTTCGGGGTTCCGATGTGGTGGAATCGCGTGGGCGACGTATCCACGGAGGCTCGGGTGAGTACGAGTTGTCGTTACGCTCGAAGGTATCGCGCGGGAGAGAGCGAGCGAACGAACGAGCGAGAACGAAGTCTCATTACGCGAAGCGAGGAGGCCTGTCGACCACGTCGCCAATTTCCATTTCGCTTCTCCTCGTCGTATTCTTGTTGTTCCTCTTGCTCTATTCGTCGCCCTCGCCCCTCGTCACTTCAGCAGAAAGTGAACGAGACCCCACGAGATCTTTTTGTCTGTCGCGGGTCTCTCGCGCCAGCTTCGAAACGAGAAGGCAGCCGCGTAGGTCGAGACCGTCATTTTTATCAAAGTGTCCTCTTCATCGTCCTCGGCATCAACAACAGCACGCGCCGTGAATAAAATGAACGAGCGAAACAAACGAATGTACAATATCGTCACTACATGAAACGCCACTCTAATTTTTTTGGCACACGGGGCGTCGCGAGATTTATCATTGTTGAGCTTCTCCGTTGAACCCTCTCAAAAAATTCACCTCTAAAAAGTTAGTGACGCCATAAGGGAAACGTCACTTCCGGTTCGAAAATCTCATTTTTTTTATCGAAAGTGACGTCAAACCGGAAATATGTCACCCTGTTTGGAAATCGCATTGAATTAAATAACATAGGGTGAGACATCATTTTTGACATTTATCGATAGGAAATCAATGCTTATTTTTTTGACCAACAGTTTCCAAAAAGACTTCTGGGTGGCGATCTTGCAAACGATTATTTTCGACACTCAGGACACTTGTGACGTATACCGAAGCGCTCCGGTTATCTTGTCCACGAGATCGAACAGACTGAACAATGAAAGGTTCAAAATGATTATCTTCCTTCGGTATGCCTACCATATTCGAGAACGCATAAATCGATCTTCGGTAAGTATCGTCTCTCGAATACTAATTCCTAACCGGCCAAGATTTATATCAGCTCGATGTTGCAGCGTGAAAAGTGAACCCGGCAATGGGACGGGAGAAAGGGCGAAGGGCCCAGGGTTCGCTTCAACCCGGGGGTAACTCAATTTGTAGTTACAAACGAGTATAATATGATAATGCGGTGTGTTGGCTAACGCAGAACGGCAAAGGGCACGCGGGTCCCGATTCATCGACGTAGCTCGGCGCGCATACACTTCTGCCGCCGCTGCTGCTGCTTTGTCAGCCGCACGAAGTTCTTCGTGGTTAGCTGGATACATAGATACCTCCTACCTGCGCGCTATGTCATTTGTTCACGTCTGTCAATACGTCAATGATAGACACTCCGGAGTACTTACGGAACGCCGCTGGGCCCCTGATGGACACGGACACGCAAGGGAGATCTGGCGAACCGTCGGGTGGGCCAGAATTTTGACGATGATCTTAAACGACCTAACTCACTTCCTTTCCTCGTCTCGGTAGCAACAGTTATTATTAGATTCACACTCTCGTTCTGCTTCTACCAGCCTTATTTAATATGTTTCTGCGGCCCTCCCTTTCTGTGTCACGAAGGTAATCAATTTTTTTTAACACACGAAGCACCTGCCTGTCGCGGCATCAGCCATCATTTTTCGATGTTTCTGATGCACTGATCTTTCCTAAAAATTTTCTTTCATGAAAATTTGATCGATCGAAGATTTTAAAAAGTCTGGAATAAATTATGACAATTAGTCATATTACATTTAGGCATCGAATTTCGATCGTGCGTGTTAGATTTTGATAATTTTTTTTTCAAACCTCCGGTTCTAATGAGTTGCTTTAATTGGCTCCAGCGAAATCGTAAACCATATTTCATTTTCTGACGCGCTACTTCTACTGTTGTGCTGAACTTGAATAAAAGTCCCATTCGTCTAAACGATTTGCTTTCTCGATCCTCACCTCGATCATACGACATGAGCGTACGGATGACTCTGAAGCACTAAAGCCGCGGATCCACACGCACCTGTTGCTGCTAGCTACTGCCGTAGCGCACGTGTATCGCAGCCACTGAGTTACAATGATGGTCCAGCAAATAGCTATGTTTAGTTGGGAAAGGAAGAGAAGACGAAAGTAAAAAAAAAAAAAAATCCGGGACAATTCAGCCTCGAGGCTCACCATTTGCTTCCAAACTAATTTGTCGAGATCTCGCGCGCACCCGTGCGACCCTAATAAACTACTGGCCGTTGCCGGTGGCAAACGGTTATTTCGAGTCGCCCATGAAGAAAGAGTAGACGAAAAGTAGCCTGAAAACGACGCAACACATTATCACTGAAGACTGGACGATTCGGCGGAATCCCACAGCCATACAGTGGCGCTTCGGGGCTAATCAGTCGATGTGAGTACGAATAAAACTAAAGTCACTCTTGGTTTTTAAAAATCTCAAATCCATAGCACTGATTATCCTTTCCTGAACTACCTGTCTTCACTATCGCGGGAACAATTTTAAACGAGTCTTCGAGAATTTTTTCGCTGAGAAAGTGACCACCGGCTGAGGGATAATGAGTATAATAATCCGAGCGAAGCGTGTAATCGAAAGGCGTCGATTATTGCGCGAAACCTATTGCGGGGCGTGTCGCAGGTCCATTAAGTGATTCATAGTCTTCCGCAAACATGGCCATTCCTGACTCCACGCTCATTCCGGAAATGTGTGTAAGCGCGTGCGGAAAATCAACGCTTGATTCAGCCGGCACGTTGGTGGTGTCAGTAAGGTCGGTCCTCAACGAGGCTCATTATCGTTATCCCTTTTTCACACCGTATATGCGCATACCTGGCACATTTTCCCCGTGACTTTAATTTCAGTTTTATCTTCACACTCCACGACAATAATGCGTACCTCGCTGTTTGCTGTTTTACCCGTACGCAGTTACAACTGCACGTTGCGCCGTCAACGCTCAAATTAGCTGCACGAGGAAGTAATCACGTGAGCGAGCGATAGGATGACACTGCATCGTCGTACGTGCCTGCAGTTGTTGACGTTAGCACCTTTGCAGCGAGCTTCTGCATATACTGGGTGTCCAAAAATGGGCAACGTGTAAGATCACATTCGCAGATGAAACCTGAGAAAATTGTACCTTGGATAGCACGATCTCGCGGGTGCTTCGATATTTGTAATGAGACTTTTTATCGATGCATCAATGCACGAGTCTAGAGATCGTAATTTTTTCTCATCAGTACCCACAGAACACTCCTGAAATTGTAGGCCGCGGTGTTTCGGCGCACGCTTAAGGTCTCTTTCGGATCGTTTACACATGTTCGATACACGAGCCAGTTGCGCCTACTGGATAGGATTCGATGATCGATAGACGCGTTAGAGCTGCCGATCTGACTGATCGATGGATCCATCGATTGTTTTTAACGATCCGGGTGTCATCGTCGGCGCCGCGTAGCCGGAAGAGGCTAGTAATTTGCGCCTAGTCGAGCCTCTCGAGGTAAAAGCGGCAGCCGCTGCTCGACCTTAGATATGAAAAAAGAAAGGACTTGGCGGCTTTGCCTCGGATTTGGACTATCAAAGACGTCCGGCTCTGTGCCAGTAGGCCAGCATTGTCGGGCCCGATCCTTTCGACAAGTGGAAATAGACGGGCGTCCCGTTCCACCACCAAACAATTATACTTTACAAACGCCGGTGGTGCCTCGCTGCTGTCGACGCCTCGAACATCACACGTGCACGATAATTATGCTGCCTGAATACCGAGACGCATTCCCGAAAGGCCTTTCCCTCCGCGGACGATGATAAAGAAAGCGAGATGGATATAAGATCCACACGGCGTCGCTGTATTAACTTTATAGAAGTTACATGATTCTCGAGAACGGTACACACAGCTTCGATTGACAACTCCATTCAAGCCGAGAACGAGAAAGAGGCAGGCGGAAGGTCGAACAAGAGGATGACCATCGTCGGGATGAATGATTAACGTACCTTCGTCCGCTTGACCGTACCGCGCGTTACTTGGTAATCGTTAGCTCGATTACTTCGTGTCCGCAGGAGAGCTCGAGGAACGAAAGAATCAAAAGATAGAGAGAGAAAAAAAAATAAGGACAGAGGAATGATCATGAAGGCCCCCTCGGCGAGAGAGTTGAGTGATACCCAAATGAGGCATCGTAAAGCAAAACGATCTCATAAACGCGCCATATTCCACCTCTAACCGGCACATCGTACTTCGCCATACTGCAGGGGCGCCTATAACTATATCTCAAACCTCTGTCCGGTTTTCTTTACACATCCTTAGTTCTCGCGTCGGGTTTGAAATTTCCCGTATGATCCGTATGTCACTTCGATGTACGACGCCGTTCTGTACAACGGCGCGTATCTAACCGGTGGAATCTTCGCGACGGCGCGGGTATACATAAGCCTCACGGTGTCGACTAACGTGGATACGAACACGAAAGGACACACGTTCCTTGTATAAGTATATAAGGTACACTTAAGTGGGGTTTCGCCGCGGGCAGTAACTCGGTCACACCGTATTTTATTGGTGCGATTAAAGCGTACGTAATCCCGAAGCTTATCTGCAAGCGAATCTGCCGGCGAGCATGCCGGTAGATGCACTTGTTCTATATACCACGTGGCTATGTGTGTGTGTGTGTTTGTGCAGGGGTCACCGAGGATGCGGTAAGGGTGAATATAGTTATACATCACACCGATACCTCTTACGCTTCGTTGCACTTGATCTCTCGTTAATGCGCGAGGCTTTAAATCCGCTTTCTGAGAAACTGTTGCGGATATTCAGAGGAGAGAGGGATAGAATGTATGCATGCGAGTAATACTATACGTTTCGCGAATCACGGTTGTGCGATCGCTGACCGGGGGCAACTTCGAGGCTGTAACTCATACCCGCCCTTATCATCGCTCGCGGGCGCTCATTAAGATAGTTCGGACTCCGGGTTGAACTTGGGACGAAGTTTGCGGGACAAGTTGAGGCTGATGCCGGTTTCGGTAGCGATGCGGATCGTTGATTACCTGTGAATGGCAATCAACGATTTTTTATACCAACAGATCGAATTTGATCCGGAGGAAGACGAATGATTTGTTACGTTTTTGTTGTTGTTGGGCGAGTCGATATCTGGCCGATGTCTTCCAGCGTATCGAGGAGTGATTGACGAGGAACGATGTCGGGTCGAGTTATCGATAGGGGGTCGCTCGGGTCGCTTCGTCGGGCCGCCTCGACCGATCTTGTCCTACGGTCTGGTAGCTCACAGTTGTACTGGACTCTACCGCAGCGGCGTATACTTATACGTCCGAGCTTGATACTTTATTCGTTTCACCACCGATAGCACGATGATGGTTGGTAGGGCTGTCTTCCACGATGCCCTCGGAGTGGTTCGCCAACCAAGCCCGATAGCCGAGAGGTAGTCCTTTAACTTCCCTCGTAACCGGTGCTCTCCTGGCTCTTCGCTCTTGGACCACTGACTGCGCACAATTAGGGCTCGGGCGCAGAACGAATTCATCTTCGTTGGATACGCGAGAGTCTCAGGGTTCGCGGTTGGTGTGCGTGGCAGGGCCGGGAGAGTTCGGTCGATCGATTATCAATCATTCTACCGCCGCGGCGAGCCGAGAGTGCACAGAAGAGATGACCTGACGCAGAGAACTCTGGAACCCTCCGGGTTATAAACCGCGCGATCTTGCAAGCGCTACGTAGCGTTACCGCGATGCCGCGGCATTGTACGCAACGTGCATGTGGCTGGATAACGACTCATACATATGCGGTCTACAGGAGGTATCAAAACAGATGATCCATATAAAGGGTCGACGCATGCCTAACTTTAACGAAGGTAATCATGATGGACCGTTTCTCGAAAATCCGGATCAGATCATCGGATCATCCGATGCCTTTGGTAAAAGGTTTTCGCCTATGAAAGTCATCGCCCAGGTCACGTGTTTTGGTACCGCCTGTATTCTGGACACTCGATGTGTGCTCGATAAATCGCTGGGAGTTTATACGCAGGTTGCGCACCCTGCTCTTGAGAAGACTACCAGTGGGGGAGGCGGAGGTGCCCTGGTGTGATGGGACCGCTGTGCCGGGGTTCACGCGCACCGGGAGATTCGTCGCGCCGGCTCGATTAATGTTTCCAGGTGGATTCCAGGACGCGGCCGAGCGGGCGGGGTCCTTGAAAAACGATTAAGATGAAGAGGAGGTCGCTCGACTCCTTCCGTACCAGGTTCACCTGTGTGCATGTACATGCGGGACTCGAGAACCGGAGAGAAAAACAAAAAATAACGACAAGAAGGCGACTCGCAAAATTGGTTCGGCCCTGAAAATTTTATTTATAAATATAATTTACTGGCAGGTTGTTGCGGCTCGAATGCTTCGCACCCTCGCTACACTGTAAAAAAATTCGTTTGAAAAGTAATGAACGGTATTGGAACATTAATGTTCAATTACTGTAAGAGAGGTGAGCAAATTTCAAGTTCCAGTACATTAAATTTACAATTTATTTTTACAGTGATTGATTGATTGTATTGATTGTAGTCTTCGGAAACTGGAAATTCAGATTTCCGGAGTCCTGCCGGAAATACGTCGTCGCCTTCGTTTTGGAAATCTCGGACGTGAGGTATTTCCGGTATGACGTAACTTCCGGTCGAAAAAGACGTCGAACCAGGCAACGACCACGAGGCCGCTGCGTGCCGGCAGAAAACGGCGTCGCGTACGCATTGTGAACCGATGATTTATGGCCCAACAGTCGCGACATCTGCCACCTCGCAACTCGTTTTCTCGCGCGACACGCTGGAAAATCATTTGCAATTGCGCAAATATTTAATAAAGCAATCGGCGCGCGGGCGTGCGAGATATTTCTCAATATCGTTGGGTGCGTCGAGGCGTCGCTGACACGATTTTTCACCTTTCCATTGAAAAAGGCGCGAGAAAACGTGCAAAAAGAAAAAAAAACCAAAGGCAAAACTCTTACACCAACGTACGATCGACGACACAGCTTTCTCTCGAACCTCCTGAAATTATTCTAAAAACTAATTTTCACGCCACCGAGAGATCCCTCGAATGATTCCTCGAAAGAAGTGGACAATTTTCTCTTTCCTAAGCGTCTTCATAATTACCGGTCGAATGCGCTCGCGCGCGCATAACGACCGGCTCATTCGATACAATTTCCTAGTCCGTTAATCACAACGCAGTCCATAACTAACGATATAATAATAATCGGCCCATGTGCATTTAGACAAAAGCGTGAAATGCACATACACACACGTGATATACCATCCGAGTAAAAGGGTACATTAATAACGTGAGAAATGTAGTATATGAAAACGATCAAGCAGGCGGGGAAAGTCGTCAGAGGTCTTTCCTATAATAGCCTCGGGATGAGAGGGTGTCCGGAGTGTCTGAGCGCGGGGAGGAGGTTGGCAAGCTTGTTCGTTTGCTGTAATCGTTGGCTTCATAATACCTTACCGACTCCTCGAACTTCTCGATAGAATCATCTCCGCACGGCGGCGTGTCTCGTCGTCGTCGAGCGCGGGATGATCGGTGCCGTTAATCGTCAAGATTAATAAATCCCGTTTTCTCCGTGGGCCATCAATATCGGCCCGTCGCTGGATTGTTAACGCTCGGGGTCGTATCTCATCTCTGTAACTGCGATATGCGCGCGTGGTGTTGGGGTCCTCTTCTTCGTCTGATGATGCGGACGCAGGGATAGAAATGTCACTCTTACGGCTCTGCCATTCGATCCTTCTTCGAGCTGCCATTGCCGCTGCTTTTGCTGCCGCCGGTGATGCTGCTCATGCTGGCAGCGAGTTGAATGCGCGCTAGGGACGTCTGCAGTTTGGAATATACGTATGTACGGTTGTAACGCGATGCGGAAGATTTCTTTAATCCGTGTACAACGTGAGAGCGAGACAGACCATGGTTTATATACCAGATATAACTATATGTTTGAGCCGTGCCAACACGGTGCGGCCAACAGAAAGACCTAACGAGTGTGCAGGCAAGCGAGCAAAGCCAACGTGTTTCATCCGAGACGTTCTTTACCTGACAAATGATTGTTGGCTCGGATTAGTATGCTTTCTACCGCACGCGGCTGTGTCGTATTGCCGATCGAGGTCTCACCCGATCATCGATTGCGCAATCGAGGAATTTTTTTTTCGAAACGAGGATAACGCCTTCGTGAGCCATTATTAACAATTTTTCATCGTTAATTGTATTGAATTTCTTGGTCCGTCGTTGGGAACTTTATCCTTGGCTGTCTTGTTCGGGGAAGTATCAGTGTCGCTTATGATGGAAATATACGCTCGAGGACCTTTATCGTTGAAGCTTAATTGGAACGTGTTAGGTAAAGAAGAAAGTGCTGAAAAAGTGTCCCACATCTTCGATCGAAATCAGTCTTTTGGGGGAAAAAAAATCGTTCATAATCTATTTTCTTCTTCATCATCTAAAAAATTATCGCGATCCGCTTCCCTGTTTCGAATTCATGCTGCAGTGTACTGAACTGAGGGTTAAACTTGACTCCGGACGTAAAATTATCACGAACAACGATTCCCCCGGACAAACTCGATTTCCGTTTGGATGAAGAAAACTTATTATATTTCTTGTGCTTCCTGTCTCGTATTCGGGCTGGGATTAAAATGCTGGGCTTCTGGAGAGCAGTCGCAGCATAATTGCGACTGATAGCGGTGGCGCCTGCGCTCCTGCGAGAAAGGGTTCTCCGTTCTTTTGCACACAACAACCTGCCACTGATCTTTTTTTTCCCCATTCGTTCATTCGTTACTTTGTTTTGTACTTTTATCTTATTTTCTGTCTCTGATCCTCTTCCCTCTTTCTTGTACCCCGCTTCCGGGGGCTCTCCGGCTCCGCGGGCGCGTTACCCGGGCGAGAGTTTCTGGCCTCGGCGCCATCGTTTCCACCCGGTTCAACCGCCGATGCGGAGAGCCACTCCCGCGGCCGCCGGAATATCATTCAGGACCGGGGGTGGTCCGGGGGAGTCGCGGCCCGGCAACGGCGGCAGATCCTGCGGGCACGACCGCGCAAATTACAGAGCGGCCGGTAGCCTGTGTGGTGTTTCCCTCGCACAGCGACCGGGCAACGGTGCCCCGGCCCTATGCACACCGATTCTCTGTGCGTAGCGCGGAAGCCCGTCTCGTTCGTTACGAGAATCTCGACTCGATCCACCGGACCTCCATCTCCGTAAATATTTTATTTTTTATTTTTATTATTATAAAAGCATCCATTGATGATACCAATTTATGAAGAAAAATCAAATATAAGAATCTAATCGTTCAACATATATATTTTTTTTTTCAATTACCGATAATTAACTTTAATAGAATAAAATAGAAAAGAAACGTGCTTTCGGTTTTTAGTTTTTTATAAAAACATCCATCGATGATACCAATTCATGAAGAAAAATAAAATATGAGCATCAGATCATTGAACATATTTTTAAAAAATACCGGTAATTGGGCTGAAGGACCCAGGTCGATAGCCCTTTGCCAAGGTGTAAAATTATCGTTAAGTACACTATTAGTATAAGAAGATAACTGTATAAATATTGTCTTTGGCCATAAATCTCTTTTACTACTACTTACCGGGATTTAAATTTTTTAAATAGAAAAACGTGCTTCCGGTTTTCCGGATATGGCCAAGGAAGTTCCGGACGCTGGGATTTATCGAGCCGAACAATGCACTGCGAAAAGCACTGGCTGCTTTTGCTGCCCCCGAGCTCCCGCGAACGTCTCCCTCGCGGTGCTGCTCTTTTACGTAATATGATTTCCAATTGCAAACGCCCATCACGTATCACACACCGGCGCCTTTCTATTCGTATAATCTTAGGCGGGTAACCCTATAGCGCAGAGGCCGGGCAGGTACTTTTGATTATCGAACTCGAACCAACAACGCAGTCTTCTCGCGCGCCGTTGCGACTCGGTGTAATACCAACAGATCGCGCCGAAGAAAAAGAATGAAAGAAACTAAAAAAAAAAAAAAAAGAAAAGGAAAATAAAAAATAAGTGAGAAAGAGAGTGAGCGGAGGACTGTTCCTTGCTCACTCGCTGGGGGTATACATTATAATGCATCTACAATGCACCGCGAGCGGCTCACATCAAAGAACGGATACGTGAGCGCGCGAGAAATCCAAACCGTGCGCGTACCGGGCAGTGCAACCGAGACTGCGCACACCCGGTCCGATAGAGGAAGGCCTAATGGCCGGGCACACTGGCTTCGAGACTTCGACAGCAAGAGTGAGAATAAAGCGAGACAGGATAGACTCCCTTTCTTCTTTATACCGTACAACTCCACCTTTCATTCTCGCCTCCCCCCAACCAAAGCGTGATCGTAGGACGTCGGTCCCAATGTCTTTGCACTTTCCCGTGCCGGACGCGATGGTCACGTTCCTTTTTTATTTTTAACACCATCGTTAGAACCGTATGACTCAACGATTTACTGTTCCTCTAACAATCCCTGATAATCGTTCGACTGTGGAGCTTGTAGGATGAAAGCGGTAATGGATGAGCAGTGAAAATTAGTGAACTACCAGGGTGAAGGGATAAAGAGCGATTTAACGATCAGTTTTTTAGCACTCATAGAGTCTGGCTAGGAAATTGTATGAGTCAATAACGTCAAGTGTAGGCGATAATCTGATCGAAAAAAATTTATCCTCATCTTCATGACCGTTGAACATGACAGGTAAAATTTGATCAGCCTAAGGGTTGAATTTTGAGACGTCAGTTTGAAATTAAGATCGAAGTTTGACCCAAACTTTATTGCATGTTTGATCTTAAGTCCTGACTTGAGTTTGTTCGTAAGTTTGGACTTGAGTCTGATCTTAAGTTTGTAGAAGAATTTTACTTGGTGAGATATATTTTAAATAGAATATTAAAACTAGATTGGACCGAGCCTTGTAATGAATAAAAGAAAAAGGCGCAAAGAGCTACACATAAAAGACGCATGGAATAAATGATCGACAAATCAAACACAATGAGGAAACGGCAGTCGTTTATTAAATACGAATACTCGAAAATATAATTTGGCTATTAAATTATGCCGGACATTCACCTCCTTTTTATACACTTACAATAAATTACGACATTCAAAATACATTATTTCATTGACACGACAATATAAACATTTTTTTTATGGCAAGGATTATTATGATTGTCAGACGACTTAAAAAGAAACCAAGTCAACTTCATCCCTTTTATAAATTCTTGAATAGTTGAGATAAATTCGTGATAGTGCCGATTCTCTCAGATGTGATAAAGTTAGAGATTTGCTCCGAGGAGATTAGTCATATTGAATTTTACGCCTGTCTCAATTATCCACGCGAATCATAGATATGTATATATATATATGTCAAGATTATTGCTGGCGCAAAAACTTATCTTGATATTTTTGCCATCCGAATTGTTGATCCATTCGTGGATGATGTCCGGTGCAGATACTTGTTTTTTGTTGATAAACCCCAAATGAATTATTGGTAGCGAGGCAGGGCCAAAACCATTCATGATTATCTTCAATTCGCAACCATGTGCTCGAGTGCAAAATTTACCTAGAAGAGACTAAACAGACAGACACGTCTGCCTCGGCCGAATGTCCAGAAAGAACTCCTTAAGTGGGAGAAGCTAAGAGCGTTGTAGCCTTCCTCGCAAGGCGAATATTCATATCGTCGCGTCGCTTGATTGACACGCTGGCTATTTTCTCACGCACTTTCTACTCTAACTTTGAGATCAATCATTACAAGTTCGATCTCATGTTCAAACTAATGTCTCAAAATTCGGCCCTAAGAGTCTTTGAGGAAGTTGGCTTTAGAGCTGGCACCGATAGAGGTTAGATTAATAAGTGGGAGCAATTTTAGCTCGATTTCCATCTCCAACGCCAAACACAGAGTACAAAAGTACCTTTTCCCATGACAACCGAATCGCGTCCTTAAGGCTGATTCACCGATTTCCTGCTATCCTCTAATAATCCGTTTGTTCGATTATGTACACTCAATATAAAGGATCATCGCCCACGGCTGACCCGGAAGGATTACGAGAATCCGCGTCGAAAGAACCAAGATGTCTATGTAGAATCATACCTATATACGTATGGATCATGTCGTGCGAGTGAGAAAGGTCTCGCGCGGATTGACGACCAGCCTGGGTTCCCCTACTATATATATCTACAGTTTACCTCCGGTTTCGCGTCGCTACGTCTCTCGATCTTAGTTCTCAGTATAATGAATAAAAGAGGGTGGGAAGTGGGTAGGTAGGCTCGAGGAATTCGCGTTGGAGACGCTGTGAGTGCGAGACTGAGAATCGGCGAGCCTAGGTGTCGGTGTCCGCAACCGAGTCCAACTGAATGATAAAAAAAAACAACAACAACAAAAAATGGAAGATATATAGAGAAAGACTCGTGTAGTACAATACAATAATAGAATTGCAACTCCTCTGCTGCGATTCCAACTGCTGATACGGGTGTTGGAAGTACATAAAGAAGCCGATGATGAGTGAGCGAGGAAAAGTGTTCCCTTGGTTCGTTTGGTCGCGTATCCACATGTACATGGGGCAACATGCTATTCCCATCGAGACGAAGAGGAACGGCCCACTATATGGTAGATATACATACCCGTTATATCGGTATGTATAATGCAAGATGTGCATTCGTGAATCCATGCGCCGATTCAATCGGCGAATGGGTCGGGCGAGGTGGCGCCAGCGCACAGGGTGCTCCCGAGTAGTAGCAACCGCATCCAGTAATAGTATGTGCGTTGGCGTCTACTTTCGATTCCTTCTTCTTCTTCTTCTTCTTGTTCTTCTTCCATTCTTCATCTTTGCTCATAACACGGTAGCAGCAGAACGTCTGGCTCCACTGTACGCTATAGTCTATCATCGTCGTGCCGTCACTTCCGGTTTGAAAATCTCAGTTTTCAACCGGAAGTGACATCGTATGGGTAAACGTCACTTCCGGTTTGAAATTCACAGCTTCCAACCGGAAGCGACGTCATACCAGAAATACATCACTTCCGATTTGAAAAACTCATTTTCCGACCGCAAACAGGTCACTTTCGGTTTGGAAATACCATTTTTCGGTATCACATGCTCTTAACGGCGATGAAAACTCCGCCCAATTTGTTTCATCTGACTGACTGCCACTGTAACGCTGGCAAGACAATTCCGTGTACGATTCCCAGAGGGGGCTGAAAGTAAGCGGAACGTGACAGCTCCGCGCACTCCCATGAAAATAACTGAAAAAAAGCAACATCCTACCGATCTCCCCTGTCGGTAGGTACAAACGAACGGGCTTCTTCCATTGTATACAGTATAAGATCTAAGAATCCGGTCGCGGCTTGGGCTAACTAATAATGGCATTCAAAATTAGTCCTACGCCCGGGAGCGATGAAATTATTGAAGCGAACGTTTCAAACTGATTATCGTGAACCGCACAGGCACGATCCACCTCGATCGAGATGGGGATCAGCCGGTGAAGCTACTTTCCTGCCGGGCGGAGGATGGAGTTGCCGCAGGGAGTCCGCCGTTTCGCGGACGCCGGTAGCGATGAGCTTCAGTACCCTCGCGACCGCAATTGCCGGGTTTCGTTCGATATTAGTTTTAGATTCCACCTCCTACTTCCCCCTCCCCCCTTGCGAATCACCGGCGCGTTCCCTCGCCCGTGTCCTGAAACGTTTAACTGGTTATTACGGTTAGCATTCGATTTTTTTCGCGCTTTTTTTACGCCTCGACTGCGGGAGCTCCCGAGAGTCTTATTCGCTCGATCTCGCAATTCCAACCCTTGTACTTCTCTTCCCCGTACATCCTTTTCTCTTCTTCGTTTGCCTCCGCCGCCTCGGGCCCTCCTCGCCGTGTTCTTTAATACTCGCAACTGGAGGCCTGTAATTCCGGATACATCCCGCAACCTACCCAAGGCTGAGGCCTCTCCTGGCTTCCCTCGATCGAAAGAATTCTATTCCACTGACGTGCAATTCTCATATAAATACATTCGCATTTTTTTTTTCAATTTTTTGCACACTTTTCTCTCTTTAAATTTTCGTACATTCGTTGTTTTTTTTTTTTTATGCGGACATTTATTTTGCCAGCATTCCGAAGTGAAGTTTTATATTCGAAGAGTAAGTTTCACTCGTGCACCAAGCATAATAAAAATATCTGCCGAAGTTCGAACGCTTCCTCGCCATTTGTGTGCCACAGTGCGTACTTTTACATTCGTCGAGAGAGTTGCCGCGTAGTTTCTCATCGGGAATTCTCGAATCGGCGTTCGCTTTGCCACGGGGCCACACGGATCCGAGACACACAATTACAAAACCGAATGCGAGCAAGAGCGGTCCTAACGACGCGTGGCTGTGATTAACCGAAGCGATTGTTCGGCGTTTTCTATACCTCTCGAAGCTCTCGCAGCTCTGGCAATGCGGCAAATGGATAATTATAAACCGAGCACGATTCTACTTGGCGGTTAATGAGCGCGTGAAGCAAGGCCGACGTTCCATCTTTTGGTATTGTGCCGCCTGTGCCGCTTACGTTTCGGGACTCGGTCGAAAGTGGCTGGACGCGCCTGGAAGGCGAAGGAAAGGGACGGAAAGGGACCGTTTTCGTTATTTCCTTCCTTTTTTTTTTTTGCTGATTCATTATTTTTAAAAAATTATTATTATACGTTTATTTGAATATCAACCGTCGCTTGCCTTATTCAAACAAACGCGAAGCTTACACGTATTGTGCTGCTTATCCTGTTTACGTTTCGGGAAGTTGTTCATCAGTGGCCGGAATGCCAAGGAAAAAGGCGGAAAAGTGGCGTTAATCTTAAAATTTCTTTTTTGCTGATTCGTAATTTAAAAAATTATTATATGTTCATTTCAATCTCAACCATCGCTTGCGTAATTAAAATGAATGCGTAGCTCACACATATTGTGCCTCTAGGCTTGCTTACGTTTCGGGAAGTCGGTCATCAATGGCTGGAAGGCGAAGGAAAAAGGCGGTAAAGGGGCGTTTTCATTTAAAAATTTCTTTTTTTTGCTCATTCATTATTAAAAAATATATATAATATTATATGTCCATTTTAATATCAACCGTCGCTTGCGTAATTAGAATAAACGCGTAACTCATACGTATTGTGTCGCCCGTGTTGCTTACGTTTTGGGAAGTCGGTCATCGGTGGCTGGAAGGCGAAGCAAAGAGGCAGAAAAGTGACGATTTCATTTTTTTTCTTATTTTTATTTTGACGATTTATTATTTTTAAAAATTGTTATTATACGTTCATTTTAATATCGACCGTCGCTCGCGTAATTAAAACCAACTCGTAGCTCATAACGCTTTTATCTCACGCGTTTCGTCGACTCGTTTGAGTTGATCATCAACGAGTTTGGTAGCTCGTTGGACGCTCGTATCGCTTTCTTTTCACCTACCTCACCCTTCGGCCAGCGTGGCCCCACGTGCCGTAAGCGCGAGCATCACCGACACTTTACCGCTTCTTAAACGATGCCTCCGCGATCCGATCATTTATTATATGGCGACGCTGAAATAATTCCAAGGCGGCGGTTCTGTCCGAGCCAAACGAGCCCCGGAACGTAAACGTAGCTGACGGATATTTTCATGTCGTATACCGTGGTCGTTATTACACGCGTTATAAGAATTTCCACGAAGCGACGGGTCGCTCGTACCTTTTGCCTTGGGTTTCTCGATCGGTGTGATCGATCCTTTTTCGGACCGGAGACTTTGCGACCCGCTTTTACAAACCCGGAGAAAATTTCTTCGAAGGAGACGGAACGAATATTTGGGGACCTGAGAAAAATTTTCATAAAATGTGTCCGCGAAATGCCATGATTTTAGTCAAGCGATATATTATGAAATTTTGTAAAAAAAAAAAAAACCTTTTTTTTCTGTTCCTTAATAGTCCATAAAACACGTACGAGCCAACGTTAGAGACGGATGATCCACGAGTTATCCGACATTTTTGCACCCACGCAGTTGTCGCTTTAAAGATCTGCTGTGTGCAGAATACAATGCGTACGTCGAAAGGCACTCCTTCTCTTCCCTTCCTTTATTTGTCTTGATTCAACGGTGTCTGTGATATCTATCTATCTATCTCTTAACTCGCCATTTCTCTCCCGTCTTCTCATTTCCGTTCGGCTACACTTCTGGTCTCCGCGAGCACACAAACCTCGCCACTTTGCAGACGCCGAGAATCGAATGAAGAATTTCGCGAACGAATTCGGGACCGAGCCTATTAATCAGCTTGTGTTTCGCCGGTGAGTTTCCTTGCTCCGCGGCCTATCGGGCCGAGTCCAGCGCAAAATCGTTTGTCACCCGCCAGAAACGCTACGGCGAAGCTTCTCGCAAAACGCGGGGTGGTCCAGCGACATTTTTTTTTAGATTACCGAGCCATTAATATCGACGCAGAGTCGCATCTTTTTATAACCAGCGAGCGGTGGATCTACTGTTGCCCTGTCCGATGACACGAAGCTACTATAGAGAATCTCTGGAAAAAAAAAGTTGAACAAAATCCTAATTCACTCTTCGATCACCTTCGCCTAAATTTCTACTCAGATAGGTAAAAAAAAAAAAACAAATTGTATAGTTCAGTTTTCGTGTTCTCGGTTCAACGACCCACTTATATATAGACAGCCACAAAGTATCAATGAAAATGTCTTATACTGCGAGTGTTCAACTATACCTTGCACCATCTATCACAAATGCTTGGTTGCACATCGTAAATCCAAAAAAAAAAACCCATCTGAAATTGTTATCTAAAATAGCCAAGAAACATGTTGGACAGAATTCTAAATCACTCTTCGATCAGCTTCGGCTACATTTCTACACCCATACGAGAAAAGAAAAAAAAATGTATAGTTGTTTTCGGATTCGCAGTTCAACGACCGACTTAGGTATCCGCAGATATCCATAAGCTATTGATGAAAATGTCTTATACTGCGAGCCTTCAACTGTGCCTTGCACCGTGTATCTCACAGATACTTGGCTTTACATCGTAAATCTAAAAAAAAAAAACTTAACTGAAATTATTTCAATACCGATAAAAATAGCCATTGTCGCTTACGTCTCGGTTGCACGTAAGTTTTCGATGCAGAGTATAACCCGAGCGTGCCATCGTCCTAAGAGCGAACCACAATTGGCGCTGCAGTTGCAGTTGCTTCAGTTGCATTCTGCGAAGGAGCGAACAGCCGAGAGGCGTAAACACACCATCGACATAAACCACCAACGGAGAACGGGGCACCGTATAGTACAGTCGTTCGAAAATGTGGCTCGCGGAACCTCGCTCTCGGGACCCTCGAGATTTAGAGGGCATGAATTGTTCCGTTGCGGAGGGACAGTCCGGGCAGTGCAAATAGAGCGATGCTCCCCGCGAAACAAGTATCGAGGCGAAGAGCCGCCTCGGGCCTCGCGCAACGCGGAACCGCGAGGCGGTACGAGAGAGAAATCTCGATTTCTTGAACCGATTGTACTCGCGGCCACGGTGTTACATATTAGTGTTAATAATTCACGATTTTACGGCTACGAACTCGTGAAGTTGGCATTACCGTCCCGTGCGCTGTGCCCCGGGCATTATTATCCTCGTCGCAAACATCACTGCTAGGAACGTACGAACGTTAGGTACCTTCTCTACTGTTGTACCCGATCTAACCGAGGGAACTCTCGGTGCACTCTGTACGCCCCGGCTCGGACATTCTGCTTTTGCTGTAAGCACCGTCCTCGAACACCTACGATGTTACTTGGTGCACGATAAATCC
Organism: Stenichneumon culpator; assembly: GCA_964017025.1. Classification (NCBI taxonomy): domain Eukaryota; kingdom Metazoa; phylum Arthropoda; class Insecta; order Hymenoptera; family Ichneumonidae; genus Stenichneumon; species Stenichneumon culpator. The sequence continues at coordinate 7,039,654 of OZ024781.1, forward strand.
CAACTTGGTACAAAAAGGGTCGCATTTTTTTTTGTCACTGGTGTTAACTGCGCCAAAAACCGGCAAAAGTTCCTTAAGCGTTTAATGCGATCTCTTATCTCGCGGACAACTATTTCATCTTTTGTTTCTCAGGTTTCTAGCACCGCTACCTCATCGAAGGTTCATTTGCCCCACACCTTGGATGTTACTTGGCGCACGATAAATCTCACCTCAGTGCGAAAGAGGTCTCATTTTTTTTTCCGCTGATATTAGCCGCGCCAAAAACAGTACGTGTTCCCTACGCGTTTCATGCCATTTCTCATCTCGCGGACAATTATTTCATCTTTTTTTTCTTGGGCTCCAGCATCGCTATCTCATCGATAGTTCGTTTGGACACATCTACGATGTTACCTGGTGCACGTTACGTTTTACCTGGGTACGAAAAAATATGGTTTATTTTATCCGTGGGATAAGCTGCGCCACAAACCAGCAAGAGTTCCCTACGGGTTTGATGCCATTTCCTACTTCGTGAGTAGTCACGGATCGTGCAATACAATTATATACAAAAATAGTTCTAGCAGGCAACAGCCGACAATTATTCCATCTTTGCTTTCACGCTTTTAGCATCGCAACCTCAACGACAGTTCGTTTGCCCATCGGATATTCAAATACATCTGAATTTACACGAATAAAAGGAAATTATCAAAGAATCCGGTCTTGAGACCTGATTGTATCGCCCCTCCGATATTAAATCAATGACTGGTGTATATATTTGGTTGACCCATAAAACCAGTTGATTTTCTTGACGATACGGGTAATCGGGCATTCGCGTATGTGTAGCAACCGAGCGTCGTGTTCGTTAAGGGGGCTTGACGTAAATTCGACAATTTATCGCCCCCTACATTAACGGGACCGTTACGGAGAGCCGAGGATGTTACAGTATTCGGTGATGTGTACCAGAGGGAGCGAGGAGACGACGAGACTCGGTCGGAAGGGAGGCAGAGGCCAGGCTGCGACTCGCTCCGAGAGTCACAGACCCCGATCTCGGGCCACAACGGTAAGTTGCGACAATCCCGGTCTAACGAGATTACGCGCGGTCCGTCTGCCGGGCCTCATTGTGGCATCGTGCCACTTGCCTCGCGCGCACTCGGCGACTTATAATTGCGAAAGTACGCGTACGCCGCAGTCGCTCTCGCGGGTCGATTAAAAGAAGATTTGTGGAGGATTAGGAACGCTCCTCACCTCGCGTCCGACTCTCAACCTCTCGCCTGGTACCCAACGCGAATGTCGGCGTGTCACACTGGTCCAGCGCTGTAACGCGCTGCAACTGCACGCTTTTAAACACGTCGATTGCGACATCGGTCAAAGGAGAAAGAGCATTAAAAAAATTATGGGTGTTGTGTGACGAGATTGGATTTTCTTAGGCTTTTTTTTGTATATGAATAAAATTGATAATATATCCGTTATGGCTGTTATAGTTGTTGTACAATACACATGAAGACTTTCGAGAAATGGGAGATTTTTTGTTTATAAATGACTGCAGAGTGAAGTTTACTTTTTGAATATTTATACTTATCGGAGTATTGGGAGTGCGCTTGTATCGCAACCATTCGACGTTGTAGGCAAATGTTCGAACTTTTACTTCAATTATTTTCGTTATCAGTATCGTTTTGTCGGTGTTCGGTTATCTCTGTGTCAGTCGAGGTCGCCCGGAACGACCGTCCGCGGTTCGAGTTGGTGGCTCCATTATTCGTACATTCCAAGGAATTTTTAAGCCTTGGCGATCTCGAGTGAAAGCAACATTGTCGAAGGCAACAATATACTGATGATAAAATACCAAGGTAATTAAAGCGGGTTTAGCGAAAAAATACCAGTGCAGAGCATTACAAAAATTATAGGTCTTATGTGACAACATTCAATTTTCTTAGGTTTTTTTTTATTTGTAATAAATCAAATTGATAATTTGTCGATTATAGGTGTTGTACAATAAACATGAAGATTTTCGAGAAACTCCGGATTTAGTGTTTGTAAATGATCACACAGTGAAGTGAACTTTTTCATGAATATTGACTCATCCGCCTATTGGGACCGCGCTTGTATCGCAAACTGGATTGTAGGCAAACAATGTCACTTTTGCTCGAATTATTGTTATCAGTATCGTTTTGTCGACGTGCACAATCATCTCTGTGTCAGTCGAGGTCGCCCGGAACGACTGTCCGCGGTTAGAGTTAGTAGCTCAATTATTCGTCAAGGCAACATTGTCGACAGCCGCAATGTACCGGTGATAAGATACCGAGGTAACATCGGCGGGTTAGGCAAACAAAAATGCCGTGGAAGAGACGCTGCGCTTGTTGCAAAGTAAGCAAGGTAAGGCGAAAACACGTCGAGGGTAAGACCGAGAAGAAAAACAAACTGACTGTACTTGTTACCAACCATGGTGAAAAAAAACATAATTACGGCTGTTTGTGATTTTTTAAGATAATTTAAATATATCCTTCGGAGGAACTTCGGAGTTCCGGAAGCGGCAGTAGCACGAGCTGCGGATGTAACTCTGCGCGCCCTTTCCTCTCGCCCTTTGTACTGCGGCAGCGAGTGCCCGGGGTCTCGAGCTGGCGCCAGACCGGCGTTTCCAGGCCTGTCATTACCATATCCATTACCATATGCGCGTACGATATCCTGACGCACGCGTGCGCTCGATATGTGTATGGCGAACCCTATGCGTGGGAGTCTTCTGCGACGACAAGGTGCATCTTTATCCTCGACTCTGAAGATTCCAATTAACCGGGGCTAAGCCGATCAATCCCACCCTTCGAGATTTCGTCGATGAAGTGCTCCCAGTAGCAATCGACAATTAGTATCGCAGGATCCAAAAAAGCTCTCGAGTAATTTCTGGCAAATTATTGCACTTCCAATAAACATTTGTTGAATTCAAGTAAAAATTTGTTTAATAAAATAAACATTTGTTCAATTCAAATGAACATTAGTTTCATTCGTGTGAACATTTGTTTAATTCAAGTAAGTATGTATTTGCAGAGCACAGTCAAAGACTTTTCTTTTCCTGTCTTTAATAAGTGTAAATTACTCGACATAAAAATATATTAACGGTTTGCGTGCGATTATCGTTAATTGTTCGTGTTCTCGATCGTGTCTTCGACGAGGCGCTTGTTTTATCCGCACGTGTATACTTCGTATTTATACCGGGGTAACGCAGAGGGAGCTATTAAATCGCCTGTTAGAGATTTCCTCTCATTCCTCGTGAGGTTCTCGTCGTAGGCATGATGGGCGAGTAACTAAAGCAACGATTAAAGTACCAACTAATGCCTCACCGCAGTTTCCCCGTTACAACAATTACACGAGGCTAATACGCGACGGCGTCTTGATGCTCTCGAGCTCGCGGCTCGACGAGTCACAACGATTTGTGTTCTGTGTCGTACGTACTGCGTACACGACCGAGAGAGTGCAGTACTATGCAGCCCGGAGTCGTAACGCCTGCAATAAAATTCTGCAATGGACGTACAGTCGAGGACGTACTGTTGGACGCATTTAATTCTCGGTCTGTTGTCGCGCTTCGCTCGTGCAGTTATTGTGCGAGTAGATTAACAATACCAGTTCCAGGGCACACAGACGCACGAACACATTCGCACATTATTCCAGAGAATACTCGAGATTTTTTGATTTCGTCGACTTAGACAATCGACCTAAGAGAGTGCATGACTTTTATAACACCGTTTAAATTATTATTTTATACAGAAGAGACGTACTTCCGGTATGACGTTACACTCGGTCGAAAAACGCAAGTTCCAAACCGGAAGTGACATTTCCCTTAATCGATGTCACTTCCGGTTGAAATATGAGATTTTCAAACCGCAGTCACGTATCTGCGGTATAACGTCACTTCCGGTCAATAATAAAGATTTTCAAATGGGAATCACGTATTGCCGGTATATATCACTTCCGGTCGAAAAATACGATTTACAAACCAGAAGAGACGTATTTCCGGTATGACTTAACTTCCGGTCGAAAAAATAAGATTTACAAACCGGATGCGATATATCTCCGGTAAGACGTTATTTCCAGTAAAAAATCGAGATTTTCAAACCAGCATCACGTATTTTCGATATGACGTCACTTCCGGTCAATAATAAAGATTTTCAAACCGGAAGTGACGTTTTTCTTCGTGTTTCCTTTTTGTGTCTCCGTTTTTAGATATCCGTTGCCCGATCCGATAACTCATCGGTCCTTCTGATACCGGATATACAAATGTTACACGGTACAGATGCGATGTAATACGCACGTGAATGGCGATATCGCATGATCGGCGTTCCCTGCGGATTCTGTCGGTCAGCGCTGCACCTTGTCCGATTGGTCTTGGCTAATGAAATGCGTGCAAAATTGTTGTATGTTGTAATGCACTTGTTTTTTCAAGGGAAAGAAGCCGCCAGCGTGTTCGCAATCGCGATAGCACGGATGCAGCGTACCTATAATCCCGTTCGCATGATGATGTCCGGTTAGAGTCGTACGCATCGCCGATTCACACCGTCGTTCGTGCAAATAAAAATTACGAAATCGATAATGCATAGACACTTTGATGCGCGGCACGGTCAGAACCACTCAAAAGATATAACTATTTCGGTCAAAGAAATAAATTGGTTGCGTGTTAAGAGCGATTCATGAATGAGCATTAAATTCCGATCGCGGTGGGATTATGCTCTACTCGTGCATACGCGCTCCGCGGGAGGCGGGAGAGATCATCATCTATCTTCGCGAGAACATGGAATCACGAGAGGAGAGCCTTAATCGAAAAGTATCGAGATCGAACGACAGTTCCGGAAGAACTGCGGAGGAATTTTTATACTCCTAGCCGAAGAACTAAAAATTAAAAATTAAATAATTTTATTCGGGTCTGCAAGAGTTATCTCGACAAAGGGCTCATCGATCGTAAATTTCTTGAATTCAATGGAGCTTTAATGAATCAGTCGAAGAAGAAAGCGCGTATTGCTAAATATATCCGAGTCCTGTACAAAAATCGTTTTAAAGCGTTAATTCAGTCGATCTTATCGTCTTATTGACTCATTAATTCCCCCGTAATATCAGTCTATAAAATCATCGAGGGGTTGTTTACGCCGGTAGTGATTCCCGTGTCCCGTAATATGTAAAACAAAATCCCTGCGCGCGTGGGCATCGTTCCGCATATCAATTCACTCCAAAGTGGAATTTTGTTTGTTTGTTATTAATCTCGACGACTTTCACGAGTTTCCATTCGACTCGCCAAGGACGCGCTGTGTTCGTTATATGTGTCACGAGAGATCCGACGGAACGGTGAAACTTGAAAAAAATAAGTTGAAATAAAATATATAATATCGAGTATATCACAGTTGGTGTCTCGTGGCATGTGTGTTGCATACTTGCGCTCCTGGGTCGGGCGCGTAACAAAAGTTATTTTCCAGTCTCACCTTGCGATCTCCGATAGGGCACCGGCCTCGAGGTTTAACCGGTTAATCGTTGCCATATAAACTCATTCAATTTATGTTTCATTCACGGATTTATATAGTTTCATAATCGTACATAAGGTTCGCCAAAATCGTAAACATCCGCGCGTCGCGACTTGAGGTCGCCAAATTAAAAAAAAACGTCGTTTTTTCTTTCTTTTCGCGTGACGTTCTTATGTTCGCCAGGAAACGCGTAATGGTCCGTGAAAGACTGATAATGGATGACTCTTGCAATAATTGTCGCCCGAAAAACAAGAAAAAAATGGCTAATTGCCAGTACCATTGCAAAATGAGAATTTCGTTAACTTTATTTTATTTAAAGTCCACTCTTCCCTGGCCTGCATCTTGTTTAATTGGGTCGCGTTCATATCACTGAACGTTGCCACTCTTAATTTTCAACAAATAATTCACCTCCGACTACAGAAGTTTATGGACGTGCAATTAACATGGTTTATTACGTCCAATTAACTTGAAAAAACATTTCTTACACCAAAGATATTTTTTGCCACCATTCTTCGTAGAATCTCTTCGATATTTTAATGGTAGATTTTATTCACTGGTTGCCACGTCGTAGCGTAATATATTTAACGAGGAGCACACCGTTCGTACCCGCGGAGGCGTTTCCGATCTCAATCGCAGAAATTCGGCCCAGATCTCGTTCTCGCCCGGTTTTGAACGCCGTAACCCCTCGCATATATGTTTAAATTTATCTATACCCGGAGTGTCTTGCTCACGCATTAGCGCGCATGAACTCAGAGTGCGAACGCGAGTACATTCGAACCCCCGGGGCAGCATTGCGCTGCGAATCGAGCGAGCGAGATGCGGGTCCGTCCCTCTTTTCTCGATTGTACTCGCGGACACGCGAAAGGTCAGTTCGCGGACGCGATCTCGGCGCAAAGGCCTCCGACAGGACCGATGTGTTCCATCTTCCAGCTCCCCCGCCAATGATGCCCGTGTGTATCCAACAGCGAAGTAAAGAGAACGAAATTACCCACATGCGAAAGGCACCGCTTGTTCACTTGCCGCCTGGATATTGTCAACTATGCGCGTGCGCGCATCTCTGCCGGTGCAGCAGATCTCGGCGATCCCCTGTGAAATTCACTTTCGCGTGTGGCGCGCCTCGATTTCAGTCACCCCGATGAACGACGGAAAGATAGGAGTGCTCGTGAATGTCTAGGCATGGCGATACGCTAAATCGAGCAAATAAAAATCTCAACGATCTTACTTATAGTTAATGCCAAATCAACGACAAAAAATGTTTTTAGGAAAATAAATAAACAAACCTTCGCATGATAAAACTGTTCGACCAAAGAGCAAAAAGTCATTTTCAGGCCTCATAATATCTTCAACATCAGCGTTAAACAAAAACAATTCGTTTTTAGACTAACAACTTTTCTGTTGATCGTTTTATGTAATATTTATACAGTCGGGTTTTAAATAAGAAATTTTGCCAAATGAACAAAAATTTATTTTATTTATTTTCAACTGATTTATTTATTCATTTAACGGGGGCAAGCCCATTGGTACAAACATATCCACGGATAGTTTTCCAATGACAATTTTTCAATATATATTCTCGATAACATTTGATGAATATTACCTGACTATTTTTCGTAAATCTATTTCGACTTTTACTCAAACCGAAGGATATAATTGCTCGCGTCTTTTTTAAATTGTCCAATCGGCTTGGCGAAGATGTTTTGTTCTGCCAGCCCGTTTGCTTTAGCACGAATTCTCCGTTTTGAAAATAATCAAATAAAAAAATTTCCTGGTTTTTGTACCAACAAAATTTTTCCATCGATCGTTTTATATGATATTTATACAGTTATAAAGTCGGGTGTTAAAAAAGATAAATTTTCGATAGATTCCTATCGGCGGGAGATACCGATATGTTTGCCCTGAGAGTATATGCACAGCGTGAGCGAATTCGCACCGAAGCGTATCGTGACGAAGCCTCCCGCTAGTCTCTCGATTATTTCGCTGCGTTATTCCAACACGGTGAGCGAGAGAAAGAAAGAGTCAGATATCTCTTCGCGTTGTAAGGCTATGTGAAACTCGTCAGACTGGAGATCCCGCGCGCCAGACCGAACGATACACTGTATATCCAGATCGGTGAGGGATTCCGCGTGAACTATGCGCTCGAACGCGCCACGCCACCCGCAATTCGAGGAAGTAATATGCATTATTACAGAGGCTGGACGAGTGCCGCGCTCGCCGACGGCGTCCTATCGAGAGTTTCTCGAACGAGATCACTCTCGCTGGTATTGTGCGCGGTGCTACTAGTACACTGGAGCAAATTCTGCCGCGATATACCGTTAAAGTGTAGACCAAATGGATTCGTCCATTGGAGCAAATTCTGCCGCGATATACCGTTAAAGGTTTAGACCAAATGGATTCGTCGCTCGCAGGGATGTAGAACGGAGCATCGAGGAGATACACGCAGATGGATAATGCGGTGATACGCATAGAGTATGAAATGAAATGGGGGAAAAAAAGGGAGAGAAGAAATATCCATCTCGGATGCTGCGGCGCACGGTACACGCCCAGCTTACGAGACGAACGACCGGCCTGGCTGGCCACCGTTGCATATTGTATGCGTGTCTGCTGCGCGTAGAGCAGACGCGGTGCATATAGAAACGCACGGGGTGAAACGGTGAATGCAGCGGCGAGACGAAACGATTGTTCGGAGAATCTACGAGAATGAATGAAGTATGATGTGGCACAGATCGAGCGCGAGACTCTCAGAGCTGAAGATCAAGTCTGTGTGTACTCAAGGAATTGTTTAGTCTGACGAAGATTAATTCATGCATCGCATTTCGTAGAGATATTCAGTCGTAAACCTTGACAATATAAAGTTTTTTTTTTATCGCCGGAGTACGCAGATTTTTTTTATGTTCCATGTAGAGCAAACAAAAAAACTGCGTTGTAAGGCAAGACAGTGCGCATGCCCATGACAATTCTAGTTCTGCCTCTTTCGGGTCGACCGCCGTGATAAAAAATCCAGATATGTTTGACTTTTCTGATCTGCTCCTGGCTTTCTTATCTCCTGCGTTTCCTTGTTTTTGCCATTTTGCTCTCTTGCATCGGCGATAGAATAGAAACAGTCAGAGCTATCGGGACTTCGAATGTCGCTCGAATGGTGATCCCGCTTGCCTAGAATCCCTCGGTGCGGACGCAGCCACTGGTGAAATGTCAGGTCGTGACTTTCATGTGCGGGTCTCTCCACCACCTGCCATCGTTCTCTGTTAGGCACTCGCGCTGTACTTGTCGTTCTGGGAGCAGCGATCGGGCTATAAGTTCGTCGTTATTAATAGTGTGTCGATCCTATCGTATCCGGAATAGGCGTGCGCTCGCTTGTACACACGGCAAAGCTTTTTAGCCACTTTTATGGCAATTTCTCAGTGAATTTCTCATTGATAACCCATCGAAATTCTTCGAACTTTGATCATCGAAGCGCTGCGAGAACAAAAAATGGCATCCAAATTCTCGATGACGATAGTTTTGTCTACCTCTTCCACTTCATCATCGGCTGAAAACATATTTTTGCAATAGGTCAGACTGGCTCGCCGTCTCGGCATTCGAATCCACATTGACCAAGAAGAAGTCAACTTCGTCGCCTCGTTATTGCGCGACAAAAACTTTCCGCGCGAATTCATCCGGTCCATCTTCAGTCAAAGCGATTATCTCGCGACGCAAGTGGCACTCACTCGCATTCACTTGTACACGCGGTTAACCTTTCTAGCCAATTTTATTGCAAATTCTCAGTGAATTTCTCATCGATAACCCATCGGAAGATGACCGTAGAACTGAGTATAAAAAAAATGGCATCCAAATTCTCGATGACGATAGTTTTGTCTACCTCTTCCACTTCATCATCGGCTGGAACGATATTTTTGCAATAGGTCAGACTGGCTCGCCGCCTCGGCATTCGAGTCCACATTGACCAAGAAGAAGTCAATTTCGTCGCCTCGTTATTGCGCGACAAAAACGTTCTACACGAATTCATCCGGTCCATCTTCAGTCAAAGCGATTATCTCGCGACGCAAGTGGCCCGGCACCGAAGTCAGGCCTTAATCGTCGCCGAGTCTTTCGGAACTTGCTTTATTGCCGGGAGTCCCGATGAGGAGCAGCGGAGCCCGAACGCCACTTAACGCCTGGCAATAAACAAAACCGCAAAAACGCTTGTTTCGTAGAAAAATAAGCGACATGCAGATCCCGAGAGTGTTCGCGGCACTTCTCTCGGGACTTTCTCGCGGGACTCTCTCGCCGCGACGATACACGCTGTGTATTCGCGCAGCTCTCGGGTTATCGGACGACATCGTTCGTCGTCTCCAGAGAGATTTAACTAGCGCGAAAGAGGAAGAGGCGAGCCGGCGAGATAATAATAAAAAATAAAATAAAACGGCGGGGCAGACGATCCCCGACGACCCTATCTCGTCACGATTCAAGGATATAATCATCTGCCGGTCCTGGTGCGTGGGAGATGACACGAATTCGGATGTACGTCCTGGACGAGCCAGCCTCCCACTATGCGGGATGTCTGGAATTGAGCATCGGACAGTTGCTGAGGCTGGACAAGTCAGTGAAATATGATATTTTACTTCTTCACAGAGGAAGCTCCGTTTTCTGCAAAAATCTTGTTTCAAGATTTCTCGGTCAACGTGTTGGGAATGTTTCAATAATCAAATTTTAAACAAACATTTTGGTATGCTGGTACACCACGCCACGACTAGCGATATGTGAAATTTTCACAGGGACCATAACAATTTTTCCCCAACACCAGTATGGTCATTTTATCCAGAAGGTGGGTTCGCAATATTTGGCCGATGTTCCAAAAAATTCGTGGATTAATACTGAGAATTTCGTGAACAAAAACTGAGAATTTCGTGAACAAAAACTGAGAATTTCGTGAACAAAAACTGAGAATTTCGTGAACAAAAAATGAGAATTTCATGAATTCAAACTGGGAACTTCGTCCATCAAATTTTTTTTATGTATGTGTACCTAAAAAAGATTGGATCGACATAATATGCCAATATAACTTAGAAACCTAAAACACATGATTGGCGATCCCGACGCCACCGAATACTGTATTTTCTAGTAAAAAGTACTTACATTCTGGCAAGAATGACGAGATAGTCGGGTAATATCTGCGATAGCAAAATTTGCCATATTTTCTAGCAAAATGCGTTAAGTCCAACACGAATGTTTGCCAGAATATCGCTGCAGTTTCTATGTACTTGATAGTTCTGTCGATTTCTACCAGATTTATAGTAATTTCTATCAGACCCTTCTTTCTGTGTAGGTGATATCGAGGGTTCGAGCCGAATCTTCGGAGAGTCGTTTCTTACGAAAAGCGAATGGTCGATCCTCAACTTTAAGAGAATCCGTCCAGAAACAAACAACGCCACATTCAATTATTCTGTTTTCCACACGCGGCGACTGCGAAATAATGATCGGTAGTTGCATCTCTATAAAACATCTCCCTCGCGAGTTGTTTATTTAAATTTTGTTTTCTCAAGGTATGCACACACGAGAGATACAGCCTCGCGCGGATGCGCGCTCAGCCTCGGATCACGAGTGCTCTCTGCAACGGCAGTAATTACCGATAGAGTGATGTATCGTAACGCGTGGCGTTTCATCGAGTTCCACGGTATAGCGCGGCACCACCTTGTAGTTTTCTCACAAATGTATAACCGAAGTGATATAACATGGATGTGTATATTCTACACATGCGAAACGTGTACGGAACACACGCACGAGTGGAGATGACCTCACCCTCTGTTTCTGAATTACTTTACGATCACATTTCTCAACTCGGTTTATATTAATGACTCATATTAGAATAACTAGTTCCTGTTCGAATAATTGCGGTCGGGTCTACACATAAAAAAAAAAAAAAAAAAAAAAAAAAATTAAAGGAAGAATACAGACGCAAGCAGATTAAGAATCGGCAGCGCTGAGATGGGTCTCGTCTACATGACTTTTGTCAGCTATTAATATAATTTTTTTCCCGTCCCACCGAGTCGAGAGGCGAATCATCGGGAAGAGTCGAGGTCCTGCTCGATAGCTGCCGTTCAAACACACTATATTATGTTAATTATGTTATGCGTTCATGGGTTTCAAGTGGAGCGTCATCGACTGATGAATCATTCTCGTGAGGTCAAACTCCGAAGTCCATTTATCGAGTTCGGTGACGAAGACATACAGATTATAGATGAAAGGACCCAGGTGGGATTCTGCCGTAACTAAAAAAAACATTGTTGCTTCAACATCGGCCGCCGGACGCCAAAACGTTGTATCCGTAAATACGGCCAGCGAAAAACATAAGTCCCTCTTTGAAAATCTCATTTTTTGATCGGAAGTGACGTCAAATTGATATTTTCAAACCGGAAGTGACGTTTTCCTGCGTGACGTCACTTCCGGGTTGAAAACTAAGATTTCGAAATCGTATGGATCGATACCAGGAGCGTAAGATTTACGATTCGCTCGCGAACCTTCGGACTTTCCGAGGACCGGAGAGCATACGCGCTCCTCGCCGTCTTGTCCCTCGCGCTTTATCGAACGCGAACGCGCTCGCGGCGGGTAACCTTTCCATAAGTATCGCGTCTCTCTTGCCGTACATCAACGTGGTAACGTTTGCGAGCGACGACCAATTTACCGAACGACCTCTCGGTTCGACCTCTCACCCGGGTTCCTTAGAGTCGTCCGTTTGGAGCCCTCGTTATTCGTTATATCGTGCGATTTATACAGGGAATCTATTTTTTTTTTAAATCTGTTACTTCGTTATCTTAGAAATTCTTGGCAACAGAAAGAAACCATAAAAACGCCATCGGTTGTTTTTCTCAACTTGCTCAAGTTACCCTGAGGTAAAAACTCTGCTTCCGGATTCTTTCGCTTTTGGCTTTCGTAGATTTTTTTTCTTTATATTATTCCTTCCGCTTTCGAATTCAGTTCCGATCTTGAATCGTGACGTCAGTGAAACGCTCATCTGGATTTCCTGCACCACGAACCGCAGTGCAGCAAAGTCCAGATACGCATTTCCGCGAGAGGCAAGATCTTAACAGTCGACGCATTCCTATAGCTATAGTGACACGCCGTTCCAGAAACATGTAGCGAATTTTTTTGTTTCCTTTTTTTATTTGTTTATTTTTTTCAGTCGAACGAGAAAATCTCTCGTCCGACCCGCGTGCACTCGCCGCGAGCGAGCTTTGCCGGATCAAGACGTATGTACACATCAAGTTTTACGATTGCCTTCATACATTAATGTAAACTCGCTCGCAGAATTCAAGTGGAGCTACCGCTAGGATACCGATCGACGGTTAATCCTTCCAAGTGAAAAGAGCACCGACGGAGGAAAAGAGAACAGCGAACGGTCATACGAGAGGAATGCACCGCACGGAAGTATATGACCGTGGATTAAATAGAAACGGAAGCGGATTCGTCTGAAAGGCACATAAAAATTCACAAGTACTTTCAATTTATGTCTAAATTTATTTTATTTTTATTTGGTCATATGTTTTTTTATTTCGTTTTCTTTTTTTCATATATTTTCATACATTTTATATAACTTTTGAATAGTTTTTTACGAGGCGCTCTGTCACGGTTTGTCTTCCATGTATCCGCTTAACCCTTTCTTCGCCGTTCCCGCTTCGGAGTTCGCGGCGCACTAACTCGCGAGCGGTCTCGGCTCATCGTGTCGCGGATCTCCTAGAACGAAGAAGCTTTCCCCGCGTTCGAGGAGCAGCGGAACATCGTCGTAGTAGGACGGGCGAGCGGAAGAAGATCTTGCCTTATGTGATGCGAGGCCGGAGAGCTCGCGAGCGCGCTCCGCACAGTTCGCAACGCAGACTTCGCATGCGGCCATAAATCAGGCACGGCTTCTTACGTCCAGTCGTTTGCCATCGCGTCGGGTCAGAGGGGACCAGCTCTCGGCTCTAGCTCGCCGAGATACGCTTCTTCTTCTGTCTACATTCATACACTAACCTCGGGCTGAATCGGCTCCACTCTTGTTTCGCATACACGATACCTTGCAGCATCCGCCCTGCTGAGCTTTGCGATTCGTTTGACATCGTTTTACAGAAAAATTGATTTTTCCTGATGAATCAATAAACATTGATGTACACCTCTTATATTCCATGTTTGACGAGCCGGCATTGATACTCCATAATCTGCATAGTAATAAAGTTCACGTCGATTGGCCACGCACAGCGACACTCACAGCTACGCACAGAGATACTTACAAATACTTAGAGACACTCACAGAAATAGTCACGGAAATAGTCACGGAAATAGTCACGGAAATAGTCACGGAAATAGTCACAGAAATAGTCACAGAAATAATCACAGAAATACTCACACATACTCTCACACATGATTCGAGCGCGCAAAGCCCCCGCGATTCAACATAACCGTTAGTAATATTCGTATTTCTCTATATTCATCCATAATATCGTCGCGGTGTGCCGCAGACTGGTCACATATTTTCTGATAGTAATGATGAACTTCCTCAATATTGATAAATTAATTCCAATTTTTAACACATTCACTCGACCCAGTAATACATACGGAAAACTGATCAGTTGCTTTTTCCCATAAAATATCAAATACGAATTACCTCGTGATAACTCATCCGTCGATTAATTTCGAGGAAAATAACTTTCAATTTAAATCTCCTCTGATAAATAATCATCGGTGTCTCTCTGCAGACGAGACACGTCTTAAAAACCCGATCGGTTATGGAAACAAATGACATTCCGCGCTGTCTGACCTCGCACAGGATCGATCTACTCGAACCGTTGCAGAAGTCTCTTGCGCCGAAGAGTCCGCGAAACGTCGATGATACGAGCTCGCCAGTCACGGCTCCCGCATTAATGTCCCTGCAGCTATTAGGAAGTGTGTACAACGGTAGCTCACGCCGCCGAAGCGCGGTGCTATCGACTCTCGACGAATAGAAAGTCCTCGTTAAAACCGATCCGGATCACGCGTTTTAATGAAAATCATTCGGTGAATACCGAACGGTGGATAACACGTGTGTGGATATGCCTCGGCTACCAGCGCGATGATGGTAGCTCACCGCTCGTGACTAATTACGCGGACAATGTGTAATGTTAATCGAGCACTATATTACCAGGTACGCGCATCTATTAACTTCTATTCACATCTTTCTTCGTTCGCCGTATATCTTCCTCTTGCGCGCTGCGCGCACTCCGTAGAGCACACACGCGCCCACTGTGCGCGCACGGGAATCGTATCGCGTACTATATTTCAATGCTAAACAGAGATTACTCGTTAGTCAGGAATTTGCCCTCGGGATCATCGTCGGCGAGAGTCATCCCCACCTCCTCCCGTCTCGATTCCCATCTCACCTCGACTCATCACTTTTCCCTACCATCTTCATCCTTCGGCACGACGATGATGTATCTGCATACGGCTTATTCATCGCCTCATTCCATCTCAATTTTTCGACACTTTATTTCCTTTTTTTATTTTAATTTTTTTCGATAACTTACGTATCGATCGTGAAAACGGGGAGATAAAAAGAAATGAGATGCTAATGGAGTCTCCCAGTTGTCCTTACCGGTGGCTGCCTCGGCTCAAGCCGGACATCTTTCACGTCTCGAGGGGAAAAAATAAAAAAAAAATATAAAATAAAGAAGAAAGAATAAATAAATAAATAAACCGGCTTACGAGCATTAATATGGAAGATCCGAGGCATCTCTCTCGATTCGAGTATAATTACACGATCATGAACATCATCGATTTACGGGACAAATATTTAAAGCGTCTCATCTTTCTCGTTTCACGCACACTCGTACAACGCGCGTGCGCGATCAAGTTATTTTTCTTTTCTCGACCCGCGCTCGCGTCCCTCTGTCCTCTTCTTGCGATCGCGATCCCTCATCCTGAACGTTCTCTTTTTATTCGGCCTGTACGATCGATCCGTAGGCATATCACGCTGGGGCTCTGTATATCGCGCATGAAGATCGAGAGGAGATCGGTATCTGGTAATGACACGCGTGTTGTACACCGCGCACCAAGGCGGCATGGAAAAATACATTACGTAAATATATAGTGGAACGAGCGCGAGAGGATGGCCTCGTTGCCGTTTAGTCGAGAAGCGGTCTCGACTATAAATATGAAATAAATATGAAAATGAAGTAATCAAAAAAAATATATATAGAAAAGCGTTAGAAGGAAAATCTCGGTTCAGTTACTTTTACATTGGAGCACATTGCATCGCGGGTTAATCCGACAAATATGATTTTTTCTGTGTTATTCGGTCGGGAGCCGTTACTGTTGCAAATTGCAATTGGAAGCTACTCGCGTCGATGTTAATTATGGTGAAGGTTCGGAGTTCTCATTCCGCATGATGTTTTAAGAGCAGAAACAATGAAATAGAGCGGTTTAAGGAGGTTGGAGCGTCTCAGACTAGTCAAATGAGTGCTACATTTTGTGCTACAAGTCGTAGCACAAATGCACATTTTACATGGAAAATGCTATCGACTATCCAGGTGCTGTATTTGTAGAGCATTTTTAAGGGAAGGGAACGAGCCGTAATACATCAAAAGCGAACAAAAATTCCGGATTACTCTTTGAAAAAACTTGACGAATATTTACCTTTTCGAAAATTAGCACAAATCAGTTAATAGTTTTGTAAATCCATTGCAATTAATTTTTTTCTAGGTTAAAAACAATTGCTGTAATGCAAATCCACTATAGTCAATAGAAGCGCAAACGTTTGTATAAACAACTTTATAAATGTAGTACTCATTTGACGAGTGTGAAGCGCTCCAACCTCCTTAACGTAGCATTACGCTGAGAATTCGTAGCCAGTTAAAGTTTCATCAGTGCAGCGGCTTAGATATAAGTGTACCGACGTACAGTGTTCGATTCAGTTACTTTTACATTAGAGCACGTTGATTCGCGTCGTAATCTGACAAAGATGATTTTTTCTGTGTTATACGGTCGGGAGTCGTTACCGTTGTAAATTGCAATTGGAAGCTACTTGCGTCGATGCTAATTACAGTGAAGGTCCAGAGTTCTCATTCCGCATGATGTTTTAACCGTAGCAATAATGAAATATAGAGCGGTTTTACGTAGAACTACGCTTAGAATCCGTCTGTTAAATTTTCAATAGCGCAGCATCGTAGATATGAGTGTACCGAGGTACGGTGTAAGTATAGTCGCGGAGGCACACTCGGCGAGTAAGGTATTGAAAAGAAAAGACAACCGGTTGTGCTATGGGGGCTCGCGGGATCATAGAGCCCCGCTCGCGAATGCGCGACCTCTTCGCGGTCTCCAAGCCGACCGGTACACAAGAGGATGACATCGGGGTTCTCAACCCGATCGATATAATCGTGGACTCTATTAAACCAGCTAAAATTAGCAACAATCCGTTACCGCGATAGGAAGAAAAAAAAATTGAAATTAGCATTCTTCGATCGTGCTAGCGCGGCTTTAATAATCAGGCTTCGTAGTGGTATAAATTTTGCATGCACAACAAATATCCAACGATAAGAAACAATTTTCCTCCGATCTTCACTGGAGCTTAGAGATTAAAATGTAAGTCAAAAGTATCGCGAGAAAAATGAAAGATAACTTTTGAAAAATCATCACGATCATAATAGCATTATCATCATGTATTATCGGATAATTTATCGTCGGATCGGAGGTTTTATTATTGCCATTTTGTTTTCGAACGCCCGCACCATGTTTCTGATGTTTCTTGTCTGTTATAATTGATTTTTTTTTTGTTTGTTAATAGTCGTATCCATATCTCGCGAGAGACCTCGGTCGTTGGGTTTCTAAGCGGCCGGTCGACCTCCGACCTCCCTCGCTCGTGCAAGTGCTACGGGGAGTCACATATATACACGTTGGATTCGAGCAATCGAGAACTGGTAAAACGACCTAGTAGTATCTGCTTTGCGCCTCCGAGCCGAGTTCTCGATTGCCCGGTGCGCTTTAGTTTACGATCGGCCGTGAGACGACAGCGAGCGGTATCTAATAGGTCGCGATAACGCTCTCGAACCTTATCCTCCGTTCACCTTATTCCCGACGCTGAAAGGATCTCTGCCCACTCCTGGAATATCCTCGTCCGGTGTGGTCCGCGTAAGACGCTCGATTAAATGCACTAATACGATCGTACACATTATTATTTCTGTCTCGACGCTGAAAGCGCACTAGGGAGCAAGGACAGTGACTTTCAGGATTCACCGTGCTACTTAAGTTGATATAGTATCTCGAAACTCATGAACTGCCTTTATCTACAAGTGCATAGACGAAAGAAAAAAAAACAAAAAATAATGCTCAACCATTAAATGTGGTGGTCAGTCCAGTGGAAGGACCGCCTCACGAAAAAGTATCTCTGATCCATTATCTCCCCAAATTTTAGACTACTTTATTTAGAATCATAAAACCGATAAAATTAATTGAGATTTTCTTTTATACAATTAAAAAAAAGTATACAAGTATCGAATTCAATGGACTTATCCAGTTATTTCAGCTTCAACGGTGGTCAGAGAAATAACGTTGATTTATGGTTCTTATCATTAGTACTTATCAGTCTGCCTCAATCGCCATAATAAATTTCACGAGCATGATCCGATCTCTCCGCCGTGCGAGGAGGTTTTTCGGTAGCCAGGCGTTTTAATTGCAGCCAGATATATCGTACTATCCGGAAGCTTCGAAATAATAATAAAAAATATGTGTCCCCTTCTCTCCCCTCCACTCCCCTCCCCAGCAAAAATACAAACGATTCCGGGAGGCATATTTTCCCGAGATATTACCGAAATAAAGCGCGGGTCTCGTCGGGTCTCGGCGATCGTGCGGTCTCCGATCCCCGTAATCCTGAATACAAACGTACGACTTTTGAAATCGGATACGCGCCTCGAACATTTCTCGAGGGGGTCCCCGTGGCATGGGACGGACTCGGAGCCGTTATAGTAGGGAAGAACTGTGCGCGCTCCTCTCGGCTCCAGATCGTCTCAGTTACAATTTGTGTTCGCACTTAAAAGAAACATTACCTCCGCGGAGGCCGTTGCGGTCCTCTTCACGTGGATGAGCGGTCGCGAGTCCGGATAGCTCCCAGAACGTGTGTGGTCGGGCTCCACACCATAAGGCTCCGTACTCTCACGCGCGCCCGCGCAACCCATGCGAAGGAACCCTTTCGACCGTATCTCGAATCGTTTGTTACCGATTCGATTGGTCTCCCGTCGCACGCCCTCCGCCTGCTTTAAAACTATCTAGCCGTGCCTGCGCGTACCATACTTTGAGAATTAAAAAGAAAAATTGTACCTCTTCCGCTTTTAATTGCCCCGTTAGTGGGATAAGAATCGAGAGAGGGTCGGCTATAAGAATTTCCCGTCCACGAACATCGATTTTTTTTTTTTTCATTAGCCATCACCATTGTAATTGATTTTAATATACACCAGCAGGTTGTAGTGGCTCAGGAGCTCCGCGGCCACTCTACTGACTATGGAATTTCGAAACCGGAAGTTTGTATTTCTGGAGATTTATCGGAAATACGTCACTTCAAACTTGAAACTCCAGTTATTCGGCGGGAAGTGACCTCATACAGAAAATCCGTTAGTTCCGGTCGAAATATAAGTTTTTCATACCGGAAGTTACGTATTTCAAGTGTGACGTCACTTCCGGTTGAAAAAAATGAGATTTTCAAACCGGAAGTGACATCTTACGATATTCCTTACCCGCTAATCGAATTCATCGGGATAAATTTCGACGAGCTCGCTTGAACATGCCGATATTACAGAGCAAAGCTTTCTACGATTTGCCGGGTAGGACACGCGAACCGGATGAATTGTATGGAGGGGTGACGGGGAGTATGAGTGGGAAGATCATTAAGGGTCACTATTGGCAACGGTCGGTGTTCTCTGTATACACTTTCATTCAAGCTCCATGTCGGCAATCCACCGTGGTCCATGCTCGGTCCGGTACCGAGTACAACGTCTCCGAAGCAGCTTACAGTATAAGTACGCTATGCGTAGGCAGATAATACCCTTGTACACGGGCGACAGCGAGCCCGCGCTGTAACCCCGTACACGATAGAGCGTTCGAACAAGGTGATTTCCGTTTTTTGGAGAAGCGAGCACGAGTCTATCGCAACCGCGAGGGTATTATAGCTCATGCGGCGTATACATGTGTATCGGTGAATTGCACAGACGGCGCATAGTGTGTTAAACGGAATATTGATTTTTCATTGGGGAAGCCGAGATCTCCGAAGCGTCAAACCACACAGCCTTACCGTAACCCACCCACGACAACTTCGACTGGCCGTATAAGGGAGAACCCCGTGTTATGAATCGTTTCGTTTTAAATTGCTAACGCCCTCGTAAGCGCTTTCATAAATACCTGTACGCTCGATTCTCGTCGCCAACTCGTATATTCACGAGCGTTATTCCTTCGACCACCAATATTATATATATATATATATATATATATATATATATATATTCCGTGTATTACGTGAGTACGGCTGTATGTTTAATGTATTCACCCGGGATCACCGCGAGAGCTTGGATCGAAATTCGTATGGGCAGCATAAATTCGCCAGGGCATTCGATCAACGCCACGATAATCGCGGTCAGAGCCTCTAAGTAATCCCGGGGCGTCCGAACTCTCTCGACGACGATCTTCCGAAATATCCGAGGAACGGACACGAAACGTAAGTTTTACGATTAGAGGCAGAGCGAGAGGTCGCCGATGCTTAACGACCAGTTCGGCCGCACGATTTACAATCCTCCGATCCAGGAGCACGATTAAACAGTCGGGGATTCCAAAAATGTCGGTCTCTTTCTCTCACGCTGAACTTGTCCCTCTTCATTAGAAATTCGAAGCGTCGTATCTTCAAGAAAGCTAGTTTAGCGATCTTCTCGGCTTTACTGCTTCGTTTTATTTTGTTAACTTTTTTTTTTCTTTCCACACATTTTTCGCTCGATTCTTCGCTATTTACCGATAGAGCCCGACCAAATGGAAAGCGAATTAACGATTTCGAAGCAATACCGTACAAGTCGCCATTTCAAGAGTCACATTTTTTATGTCCTACTCTATTCTTTCTTTTTTTTTTTATTTATTCAGCTATTTCAATGAATAACCTCCATAAAATAGCTTCCCGAGATAAGTTCAATACCGTGAATATTATCTTCCTCATTCGCGAGGCTGAAAGCTTAGCAAATACTAGATAAAGACCATAGTCATAAATACGTCGAGTTAAGTACACCGGAACGATTTAGGAGAAAATTTCGGAAAGAAATTGGGAAACGTCATTATCTGAAAGTTATTGGCACCTGTACAAGCTTAAGGACATTCTTACCAAAAGTCGTTTCTGTTCGATCTTGATCAAACGTATGTGGTCTGCAGAATAAAACGCTTTATTTGATGGCATTTTAAAAGATTTTTTAACCATCTACGTTTTTTTAGAACGTGATTTCAA
The DNA here is from genome assembly GCA_964017025.1 of Stenichneumon culpator. NCBI lineage: Eukaryota > Metazoa > Arthropoda > Insecta > Hymenoptera > Ichneumonidae > Stenichneumon > Stenichneumon culpator. The sequence continues at coordinate 7,060,573 of OZ024781.1, forward strand.
TGTTACGTATTTTAGCGTGGGAAGGAACCGATCTAACCTCGAAGACGATACAATGTAGCGTTTTTCTCCGCCAATTTCTGTTCAACTAGAGTAAACAACTAACCTACTGAAGAGCATACGTTATTACAGATTGTGTCCAAATTTGAAAAAGATTTACCACCTTGTTTTCAGACATGAATATACAAACCTGTCCTTTTATTTCCTGTGTTATTAATTTTAGTTTGTACTTTTGTTTGTGAAACAAGAGCCGGATGGTGCGACTGGAAAATTAATAAATAGAAAATTGTTGGACGTTTGTGGACAATAAGTTGTGGTAAAAAAACAATCTTTTTTCTGTTTATCGCAGGTGATATATGTCTTTGAATTTAAAAAATATATTAATAACCAACTGATGTATTTGGCACTTAATATTTTTTTTTTATGTAAAAGGCTTCAAGCAATCTCGGAATAAATGGACGCCGAAATTTTGAAAGCATTTTTGCCGAGCTGCAATTGATCCGATGGTAAAGATGCGTGTGGTGAATGTACAACACGGCCGCAGTAACTACAGCACCAGTGCCAATAAGTGTGCTGTATCGCTCGAGGAAGATAAACCGCGAGCGACAAGGGCCAAGAAGAAGCCCACATCGACCGCGACATTAATATCTATTTCAGCCGCTCCCAACCTCAGCAACGGAGTCCTGATTAATAGCAAAATTATTCCATTAAGTGGATTTTATAATATACGAAATCCATAGAAATAAAAAAAAAGTGTCTCCCATTTGCATGCTGCCAGCGAAGCTTTGCTGTGTATGGTACATAGTATAACCGACTACACATTCACGACGGGGAATTTGTGGAAAGAGGCACGGATTATCGGTCGATTTATATGCCGTTCTCTCCGAGTCGCTGAGGTCCCCTCGCGCCCGAGGTCCTTCGAGAGAGATGAGGAGCGCGCTAGTTTCGGACTCTGGACCGGGTCGGACCTCTTCGAGATATACTTGTAACTCCGCGGTCGGTTTATTTTAATCGAGACGAAAGAGCACCGCACTATGTCCGGCAGGTTTCTGAAATACAAAAGCGATCGCGAGATAAAATATTGATTTGCGTCGATAAAGAATCTGAAATTCAAAACGGTCTTTACAATTTCATATGTGATACATTGGACTTGATTTTTTTTTTCTTTCAGATATTACGACGTACTCTCGTCCAAACATCCAGCGATCGGTAAGTCTACCTTTTTTCTTGCATGACGCTCCGACATGAAAAAAATCTATAAAGCTTGGACCAGCTCGACTCGGAGTGGTTATATCGCATGGCAGTTCCGACTTCTTTCATTTCCAAAAAAAAACAAGTCTGTCGAAAGAGAACTGGGTCGATAGACAATCTAAAATTCAAAACGGTCTTTACAATTTCAAACTTGATGCATCGGACTTAATTTTTTTCCCGGTATTACAACGTTCTCGCGCTTAAGCATACAGCGATCGGTAATGAAATCTTTTTTACTCGCATGGCGCTCCGATTAAAAAAAAAATTCTATGAATCTTGGACCAACTCAGCTTGCAGTGTTTACATTGTACGGCAGTTCCGACTTCTTTTATTTCAAGAAAAAACAGGTCGATCGGAAGGTAACCAGACGCGTTGAATATATTAATGCAATCCTTCGATATCATTCAATCCACGTAATGTTACACCTGTAAAAAGGATCCGAGAGATCTGTATCTCCCGATCCCGCGCGGAGAGCAACGACAAAGCTTCCGCCGGACCTCGGGGCGCTCGCGCGGTGGACGAGCGTGCGGGCAAAGCTAAATCGTGTCCAATTATCGGATAGTTACGACGTGTAATACAAGAGCTTGACGCCGAGTGTTGTCCACCGCACGCATGGAATACGCACGGTCGTATCCATACTTTCCTTGGACACGAGTCCGAGCACTGAGCAGCTCGCGGGCTGGTTAGTGCGCCATCGTCGATTGCGGCAACGCTCGCCGCCGTCGGCTTATTAGCGAAGCCCCCCTGCGTAGCTGCCGGCGAATCGGTGACACGGAGCGATACAAAAAAAAAACATTGTGGCAAAAAGGGCGCGTATCTTGAGGGTACGAGATGAGACGAGATCAGCGGGACGACGCACTCGCCCTCAACGGAATAGTGAGTCCCGAGAGCCTCTCCTGAACGTGCACCGCACTGAGATCTATGGGACCGCTACTAGTTTTTCTCTGCCGTGTCGGCCCCGATCTGACGCGATCGGATGCTCTTCCCTCGATCGCCGGAGGTTCAAAGTGTGCGGCTTCGTCGGTGCGCTGGAACGGATGTACGGAGGTAAAGCGGGTCGCGGAAGGGAAAATTCGAAAATTTCTAAGCAGCTGAAGCTTTTTTTGATGGCGACCCATCAAAGTTAAATCTGGTGATGGTGATCCATCTGTAGATGGTGACCCATCAAAGTCAACATCTTCTGTTTCGCTAGAGCGACTATTGCCAACCTTCGTACTGAGAGATGCAAGGGGGGAGTTTTCTTTTTGTGACATCCAAAATTTGGAGCGACCATAATGACCGATTTACATCTCTACCACCCACAACTCTATCAGAAAACATCACGGTCTGAACAACTCTACCGGATTAGAACACAGTATTAAAAAAAACTCTACCACAATGAAACAGTCGCCAATAACTCTACCGAAAAAAAAGAACTCTATTAACATGAAAATAAAACTCGACCTGTACAGATTTTCTGTTTGCATTCCGGTAGAGTTGTTATGTGGTAGAGTTGTTGGCGTCTGGTTGACACTGGTAGAGTTTTCTTCGTTGTGCAGAGATATTAGACAGAGGTTTAGTATGGCAGAGTTGTAATATGGCAGAGATGATTTCCGGTAGAGTTTTCATGTGGTAGACTTCTAATCCGGTAGAGTTGTTCGGGTAGTTATGTTTTCTGGTAGACTTGTGAGTCGTAGAGATATAAATGTGCCTAATGACCGAAAGTCCGTCCCTGCGATGGACCAGCTCCCATCGTTGAATCCCGAATGATTTCTTCTCGCTGAAATTTGAATTGCAAAAGATGTTACGTTGGTATCGGCTGACCCGTATTACCCTCCGGTCCACTGCCGCTACAGGTACTTTCTGGTTCAGCCGATGCGCCGCCGCCACTTGGAAAGTTCCCGATGCTGCCGACGATCCTGTAACATCAACCTACTACCGCGCACCTCACTATCGGCGACTTCCCGGGATAGTTGCGCGGTACCCGGCGATGGATATACCCACGCCGGGGTTGTTTATCGAGCAATAAATTGCGACTGCTGCGGTCGCGAACAGCGCAAGGCAGCTGCGGTAGCAGAAGCTGCTGCCAACCTGTTCGAATCTGATCTTTCAGCACGCGCCCCCGGGTATATCCCGGATGAAAAGTACCCGGTGGAAGACGGTAGTCGGGACATGAATTAACGTGAAACACTCCGTTGGCTGTTATTAATTAGCTTCCGTTAGCGCGTGTTCGCGGGGCTACTAAATCGGCTGGGATCATATTAGCTTCCTTCAAGCTCATAGAAACAGATGGCAGTCATTTCGGTAAAGCTCTGAAGAAGAATGTATATATGCCGATCATACTTTTGCTTAAAAAAAAAATCAAGTGAAACTTGTTCCTTGAAGTCCGCCATCTTCACCTTCACTGTTCAATCAAAAGGCGTACCTTGAGGTGCCGCATCTTCAAGCCCAATCTTCTAATTATCTTTCGTATTAGCAAACAATTTCCACGGAACATTAGATAAATAACCAACAACAAGTTCGTTTTTGTGAGCCATGGGGGTAAAAAAAACCAAATCGCTACCAGGGTTTTTTTTTAACAGGGATAAAAACTCGGCACTAGGATGATGTAATCTTCGTTACGCCCATTCGAAGAATCATAAACGATGGAGACGTAATTAATACAACGGTAATTATACTGATCAGACATTCGCGACTTCGCTACGCGATGTGCGTGCCGATCGAACGAGCCCGAGTGTGTGTGTGCCGCAGCTCGGATAGTAAATTGAAATGAATATTCCGAAAGAGAAATTCGTCTGCAGAGTCCAAGTGTAATTAGTGAAATTCGTGAAAGTATCGATCGGTAAAACGCTTGCTCGTGTAGCGACAGATAAATAAAGGCGCGGACACCGGATTTATATTATACAAGAAACCTATCCTACCTACTCTATACGTTCGTGAACTTTAACGCCAGCGAGGTCGATTCGTGCGCTCATTGCCGTCGGCGACCAAAGAGATTTCCTATCCGTGCAGTCTCGCTCTCTCTCCCTCACCGTCTCTGTGTCTATTCCTCTCGAGGGTTATAGTGCGATAGCCGCAGCATCACTCGACGCTTACTCTAAGGCTGCGAAGACTGTCTGCTGTGCGAGGAGATGCAGCTTGTACATTCTCGCGTCCGGCGGCATATGGGGAGCGCCGACACTACCACCGACCCAACCAACCGACCCGCCATTGCCGCTGATCGCGGCTAAATATTACATCGCGGTAGATTCGTATCGGCGGATCGCACGACTTACGAGCGGATGCGCTCTTTGCTAAAGCGCGAGATCGTTCGCGCGCGACCGCTCGCCTTCAACCTCGGTGCGCTATCTACTTACATACACGCGGAGGGAACGTACATCGGGGTTATAAGAGTCACCCTTATTACGAAGCGAGCATCGCCGGGTCACGAAAAAAAACAAAAATTGAAATATTGTTTCTTGATGATAGGAAATGCGAGGCTAGGTATTGAAAGAGTACATTTTCAGGTTTGTAGCGTGAACTTTAAAAAAAAATTGATAAAATTTGATAGTAGATACTCGAATATACTTGAATGTAAAGACACTCATTTTGGTCATTACTGGACGAGGCCGCAGCGGCCGACAATGCTATCACGATATAATGACACAAGATTATCGGGTGACATTAACGAACGTGGGCGATGGCGTGGGTGGTCCGAACTCCACATTACGAATAACACTCGGGCCAGCGTGCGTGACAACGATTTTAGACTATTTTTCATAGGAGTCCGACATAAAAATTATCTACATGAGATCCGATAGCGATTAACTTTTTCGCGATGGCAGCCGAGAGAATTCGTTCGACGACGCAATGATCGGTAGTGAAAATCGGCGGTTGGGAATACCCTTCGACAAGCTTTTTCCGTTCGCTCCGGAGGATATTGCGCGCCGTACGTACCGCACGCGAACATCCTAAGAGCTGCGATTCTCCGGCACCTTTGCGCGTATCTCAAGGGTTTATGTCCCGGCGCGGCGAGGTGTCAAAAGCGTTTTAGTTATCTTCGGACCGGAAGATAGTGGTGGCCAGCAGAGCACACGCTCTCAAACATTCTCGCACTTGGTGTGCGAATCTACACCCTCCGCCTGTGTACAACGAAAAGGACCGAGTAAGTGTATATATGTGTGCGTATTTATTATATTATATATTCCAGTGGGTACATCCGAGTCGCTGGTGGGTAGTCGCGGGCAGGCAGTGCATCTATTCCCTCTCGGTATTATTATAAGCCAACCGATATACCGACCACTTTCCCATGTAACTATCACTAACGCAGCGCAATACCACGCTATCTATAAACGCTAATACCCAATGTAATAATATATACGCAGAGGTGTGCGCGCGTTTACGTAATGTATAGTACCTATATCGCAGTTCGCAATATTCAGATATGTAGCTATTATGTATATAACACACTCGAAGCGAAGTTGTATCTCGGGATCACATGGTGGAAACTACGTAGGCTGGCCGCCGATAGATGAGATCTCCACCTTCCTCGTCCCTTTCATTTCTCCGGCTATACTGTATCCCTATTCCCATTTCTTGGACAATCGGTGAAACCTTTGGGTGGGCGTGGGGAATCTTTCTTCTTCTTTTTTTGTTACGCTCGTGGGATTATTTTTGTGATTGGAAGGAAGCGGCGAGAAGTTGGGAGATAGCAAGATTCGACCCTAGACTCGGCTTGGACGAACTTTAGCGACCCTGGCTTCGTCAGTTTGCAGTGAAATTATTCTTCGGCCTAGTGCTTCTTTTTCCATCAGGCGGAAGTCCCATTGAACACGAATTCAAATTGGGTCTTAAGTTTTTGCAAGTTTCCGAGTGAGGCTCTGCCGAACTGGTGCTAGCGATGAAAGAAACGTTGGATATCGTCGGCGAGTTACTCAGTTATTCTAAACTTCTCCTTATCTGCCCATTCCAATTTCTATGGAATCCCCCCCCCCCCTACCCCCCGATTCCTCCGTCGGCTATGCGAGAGACGAGCCCGGTAGCCGAACAACGTTAGAATCCGAGAAACGCGATGGTGGTGCAGCACAACTGCAACGGAATAATCCGCCAGTGGCGAGAGACGCCGACGTACCATCGCCGCAGAGGAGGGCGACGACGATGCCCTCGTCCGATTTGCATCTGGCGCTTGTTAGCCGCTCCGGCTCAGCGCAGCTAGGACTTCTCTATCCCACAAAGTGATTTTCTCTGGTAGCTATGAAAAATCGATCTAACCTTTTTATCTACGTTCTCCTCTTTCATTCTTTCGGCTGCATCGGTGTGCAGCCGGTTGTTACCCATACACGACGACTACCGCCATAGATGTAACGCGCAGACACACGGTCTCCGCAGCTTCGTTCCGTCCCGCTCCGTTTCTCCGGGCCTCCTTTACTTGCCCGATGCGCGGATAGCCATCTGCTTGTGTGCCTACTCGCCGCCTTTAAGTTACGACACAACGTGTAGCCGGCCAGGAGGGAGGATGAGAGAACTCGCACGCTCTATGTCCCCCCCTCGTATGTGGCGCTGGAAATGATGACAACAACGCGGGCGAGCGGGACCGAACCACAGATTACAAGACACCAACTTTTCTCCGTTGGATTTGATTTTTTTTTTTTTTTTAGATATCTTTTTCGTTATATCTTGGAGTCCTGGGTACCACGTCGTGTATCTTGAATCTAGTCGATTTATCTAAATTTTTTTAAAGTACCATTTCCATGGTGTACGGTGTAGAGTGTAAACTCTGACGCGACTGAATTCGTATGCCCGGGACCCGATGGAACGAACGTCATCGATTCAACCGTCCCGAACGACCCCGTGCATGATAAAACAAATTTTCAACATCAACCTTCCATTCCGGGGACATTAGGGATAACTGTCGGTGTGACCGAATGAAATGTTTCCTGTCACGTTATCGATTTGTCAATGAGCGTTCATTAAACACCTCCGGGACGTCGCGATGCTTGTCTCGAACAATTTCAAATAATTTGACCCGAGCCGGATTGTGGATTGATGGATCGCCGCGCGAGAGCGTCGATGTCGATAACGAGCGATCAGATCGATAGATAGGATCGCGCGGCGGGACGTCGAACCGGGTCGATCCACGCCGGTTCCATCCGTAGGGGCAACACTTTTTGACACGAATGACGTACAAATCTGTGAATTGGAGCACCAGTTACGAGGGTAAATTTTTTGTTAGTGAGATGTCACGGCAGCGGCTCCTTAATGAATGTTGCCGGCTAATCGATGAAATTGTTCTGCAACGCTCGCGCATACTTTTCATACTCGAAAAGTGTATGTCGTGACGTGAGACTTAGCGAAACGGCGGAATGTCAAGTCATGTAAACGCCCCAGTAGCACAATAAAATAAGCGAGAACTTTTAAGCGGTCATGGCTTTCATCATGACCACGTAAAACGTCAAGACAACAGTTTATATAATGTCAACTTCTCAATAATATCTTGGAAACACGCGAATCGCGGGCTATACGAAACTCTTAGTCTAGTCGGATCTGTGATTCAACCGTGACGGATAGACGCTGATTTCGGAATAGTGGAATTCGTCCGAAGGGAATAAATTTGATCCAACAGTGCGCGCGTGTGACCGTTCGCGAGATATTACGACTAAGTCAGGATGCATGTAAGTAACGTTGCGATGAAAGTTCATATTGAAAAATTCAGATTGAAAGATACTTTAATTCTTGATTCAAGAAAGCCGACGAAACTTCGGGATCTTTGCAATGGCCCGACTACCTCATCATTGCGGTGCTTTTACTAATTTCCTCAGCGATCGGGATCTACTATCGATTCAGTAGTGGACGACAGAAAACCGTCGAGGTATGAAATCTGAAATATTGGTACCCCCCGGTAACTTTAAAGAGTAAATAAAAATTACCCATCAAACTCTTTTATGCCTTTGGCAAATAACGTGGAATCTTTATGTTGTTTAATGATCAGGAGTCCTTCACAGCGAAAGGTTCGATGAGTGTACCAATGCTTGCGATTGCTTTGGCGGTGGCTTTCATGTCAGCCGTTGGGTTACTTGGTGCGAGTGGTGAGAACTATATGCATGGTATCCAGTTCAACCTGATCCTCATCGGATTTTGTCTGGGCGCACCGATCGCTACCTACTTCTATGTTCCGGTCTTCTTCAACCTCGAGACCATAAGCGTTTACCAGGTATCACGTCACTTCGCGGCGACACGGGCACTGATAGATTATATGCTTTGTCACAATCGATTTTCCCCAATTACAGTATCTGGAGAGAAGATTCGGTGTGAGGGCGCGTTTGGTAGCGAGCATCGCGAATTTCTTTCAATTGATTCTCTACACAGGTGTAGTTTTGTATGCGCCTGCTCTCGCGCTCGAGGCCACAATTGGATTGTCCAGCATGACAACCGTACTCATCATAGGTTTAATTTGCATCTTCTACTCCAGCATCGGCGGTATGAAGGCGGTTCTGGCAACCGACATCTTTCAAGGCATTCTTATGCTTGCCGCGTTATGCTGCATTATCGCTATCGCCTGTTACGATTTTGATGGAAATTTCGCCGAAGCATTGTCTGTCGCTGAGAAAGGCGGTCGTCTGGACATTTGGAAGTACTCGTCGTTTATCTATTGCGTAAAGTATTATTAAACCGAAGATCGATGTAAAACACTATTCCGTATCATTGCAGCTTCGACATAGATCCTACTGTACGACATACTTTTTGGTCATTAATCACCGGTAGCGTAGGCTTCTACCTTAGCAACTTCGCGGTGAGCCAGATTACGCTGCAGAGAATCCTGGCAGCTAAGTGAGTTCTTCTTAGTATGTCATTAGTTTTTCAAATTACAATTATGATGTCCGATTTCAAGGGCCTAAATTTTGCAGATCACTGCGGTCAGCCCAGTTAGCTGTGATGCTCAGCTCGCTTCTCATCGTCAGCTTGGGCATAATTAGTTCATTGGCAGGCATCGTCCTGTACGCCTGGTTTGAAGGTTGCGATCCAGTTGCTTCAGGTCAAATATACAGCTTCGATCAGATAATGCCATATTTCGCCAAGATAAGAATGTCCAAGATACCGGGACTCGCGGGATTCTTCATTGCTGGTATTTTCAGTGCTTCCCTCAGCACAGTCTCGGCATTGTTGAACTCACTGGCCGCTGTCGCTGTCGCCGATTACATACAGCCACTTTATCGCAAATGCAATCGCGAACTTACGGACTCGATGGCCTCGTTGTTGGGAAAAATTGTCGCCGTCGCCAATGGATTATTGGTGTTAGGCGTCTCTTATCTGGCTTCTCACCTCGGCAGCATAATGCAACTGGCAATAGTTATAACCGGTCGCATGGGTGGTCCTGTTCTTGGACTCTTTAGCCTGGGAATCTTCGTCGAAGCCGCCAACGAGATCGGATCTGTGATCGGCACTGTCCTCAGTCTGGCATTCTCCATATGGATCATCTTGGGGCAGCCCAAACGACCCGTGCCGGAGTTACCGGTTTCATTAGAAAAATGTTCCAATGCGACTGTTGTCAACAGCGCGATGTACGAAGCGCGTCTACTGGCTTTCAAGTACGACAAAAAAAAACAACAACAATTTTCTTACTTAATCGGTAACAAGGAACAGGCTTTAATCGTGTCGTTGCAATTTTAGGGCCGCCGAAGACATCGAATACTTCTATCCCTATCAAATTTCTTACATGTTGTACACTCCCCTAGGACTGATTACGACGTTATTGTTTGGATATATCGCGAGCATGATTCTACGCTATTTTGGAAAGAATCCTGTCATCGAACGGGATCCAGCTTTATTCACACCGTTCCTGGCCGCTCGGATGAGAAGGCGACGGGCCGACGCTGTTAAAACGACATCCAGTCAGGTTTTTGTACTAAGCCCTAAATAGTTTATCATGATGCAAATGAGCGCACAAGTATTATAATTGAAGCAAGCTCTAAGCTCGGTAAAATGGATAAAATAATCTTTTTTATTGCAATTATAACACTGCGATGATTATTTCTTGTGTTCGAATGTTCGATTCGTAAAATAAAATCAAACAACAGGATTTCGAGATAGAGGAAGATGAGACACGAAATGATGGAGGAACGCGCGAACAGATCCTCCCCCGAATCCGCCGCGATGATTACAAATGTGGCGTTGACCCCATCGGTCGTTTCGGGGTCACGTCCAACCGCTCCAAATTATATGGAGCGAGGCACTCGGCGAATATCTGTTACGTCTGCACTTTTATTCTCCCCCTCTTTCCTTCTCCTTGGCGAAAGTGATCCAGGATCCGTGCACTCGAGTCTAAGGCTCATGCGCCTCAATTTCAAATCGCAGTTTGAGACTGTAAGCCGAAATCAACGTATCAAGGTGAGACGACTCAACGATCTGTAACATAAAATGTTCTAAAATTGGATTCAATTTATTAGTCGAGGTAATTATCAAACCGTAGATAGTTTTCAGGTAGTCCCGCCATCGATAGCCCACCAGCATCAACAAAAAATCCCACGGTCCGTCCTTATAAAAAATAGCACCCCCGAGATGAAAAACAGCGGAGGAGTACGACCTAGGCAGAGGCTCGTTGGTCGTGGCGACGGTGAGACCGAACAGCTGAGCTATATCGTCTAGATCGAGGAATGACAAGGGAGCTAATGACTGCGACCATCCCAGAAAGGCGACGGATCGTTAGATAGAACGAAGACGCACGCCAGGAATTCAGTCCTGCGGTCTGCATTTGGGCTCATCTACCATTGCTTGCTCTTTCCCAGCTCTGATATACTCTTTTATTCTTCTTAACTTTTCTCTTTTTCTTTTTTTTTTTCTTCTTAATTCCCAAACGACGGGGGTTTTGTCATCGCCACAGAAGCAGCAGGGAATAAGAGAACTCCGAGAATTCTTCGGGACAATCTTCTTCGTTGCTCGAGTAAGTAATATCCAAGTTGACCCCGAAGCTTTCCCACAGGGATAAAAAAAAATATGATATACGGGGACAGCATCGAACGTAATGCGTCGCGGATAACGTATGTTGGGTCCAACGAGAGCTTGCGCAAACACCTTCCGCTCGCCCTGTGGCCGCGACCATCGAGCCGGAGAGGGCGCGCTAGGATCCTCTGCTCCTGCAGCTCTTTTTCTCTGTCCACTACCCAAGATCTCACCCTTTGCTGGAAGACTTATCTCCGGTGAATCTTCAACCGGACCGACCGTCCCAGCATCCACGCGCGGAGAATGTCAGAGGCCGCGGCTTGCTCCCTATTTCTCTCTTTCTTTTCCACGCTGCTATACTTCGCCTTCGTATAAATCAACGATTCGAGGACGCAGGTACGATATGCATGCGTTACAGCGGGAACCCGCCGAGTGAGACTTCAACCGTGCGATCTATACCTGTCGTCCTCCACCGAGACCCTCCTGACTCTCATTCGTTACGGGATCGCCGGTAAGAATTTCATGATCCTGTTTGCGCAATCCCACTTTCCAACTGTCACCAAGTTCGCAGCAGTTGCAGTGAGCTGAATACTCACCGTGACGTTTTCACCCGAAGTGATGGTATACGGGAAAATGTCACTTCCGATTTGGGAATCTTAATTTTAGATCGGAAGTGACATCATACCGGAAATACGTCACTGTCGGAGGAAAATGAGATCTTCAAACCGGAAGTGACGTATTTCCGGCATGGTGTCATGTTCGGCTTAAAAGTGAGATTTTCAAACCGGTAGTGACGTATTTCCGGTGTGACGTTATTTTGGGCTTAAACGTGAGACCTTCAGACCGGTAGCGACGTTACAGAGAATATTTTTAAGTTTTCTCTGAAATGTATCTCGAATGTAGCAAGTTACAGAAGCGTGTGAAAAAGGAAGACTGGAAAGTGGGTAAAAGAACATGTACGATAAGTCTGAAATGTATTGGGAATTCAGCTGGAATGTAGCCAGCGACAGAAACGTATGAATTAAGGAACACACGATGAGGGCCCAAGCGCCAATGAATCTCAGCCGTGCGCGAAGTGTGCGCAATATACTAAACCGTTTATTTTCTTTCCATAAAAAGCCCACCCTTTTCCCCTTTCCACATGTCCCTTCGCCGCGAACTCGCTGCCCTCGTGCATCCGATATAAGTAGAATGTTCGGAACTGGAAAGAGGGGCAGAGCACATGAGAGAGGACGGCAGCGTCGAGTAAGAAGAAGACGAAGAAGAATCGAGTGAGAAAGCCAAGGGTAATTGGAGCGATCGGCACTTGTTTTCGCACGGCACGATCACCGCTGTACAGTATCGTAGGTACATGTACATACTAGCATGGCATTATAAGCGAGCACTGGATACCCAAGTCCCGCGGGGCTTAAATCGCTCGCGGGACTAGCACTCATTACGTGCAGGCAGGCCTGGCGAGCAGGCAAGGGTAACGCGACTCCGCTCTTCCACACCTCTCTATCTCCGCACGTATATATGTACACCGGACTATGTGCTCAAACGTGTTATAATGTATACTTATATAGAGTGAACATAGAGTACATAAGGATATATACCGCGGCGAACGCGTGTACGCGATGCGCGTAGTCCTTAACCTTCGTGGCACAAGATCCAAGACCCATTCTTGAGGTGAGTCAAGTCTGCTGACCGTTGAGCAGGGGGCACCGTTGCACAGTACACAGTCACTGTGACTCCGTGTGTGTGTGTGGGTGTGTGAGCGCGTATGGCAAAACGCTCGTTACGCTTATCTGCGGGAATTATGGTAGGTCGTGGAAAGGCAAGAGGAAGAACCGATCGTTCCCTATCCTGTCAGGGCATCACGTCGTCCCTTTACTTTCCTTGGCAGATGAGACACGCCGGGCTGAGAGGGCGTACGACAGACGTATGCTGTGGATCTATCTAACATGGATGGATATATTATATATATATATATATATATATATTCGTGAATATATATTGTACATAAGATCGAGAGTATCCGATTAGGTAAATGATATTTGCTCGGGTATAAAGCACTTAGTAGCTGTGCGCTGAAAGAGGGTGGAAGATTATCCCGTATCGGATACCGACACAATTAACCGGTACGTGATAGTTGCCGGGATAAATGGACTTGGTGATAATGTGCAAGCTGGGTTCATGTGAGGGATACGAGTCCTCGGTACATAAAGTCCTCCATCCCCGTAAGGTGATTCAGTGACGATGTTGATTGATATGGAGATGACTGCACTGAAAGACTCTTTGCACTGAAAATTCTTTTTACGACGACGTTTCTGCATGAATTGAGCGAGATCGTGCGGAAACTCTTTGACAATGATTATTATCCTTAAATATTGCATGCCCAAAACCGGAGGAATGTATTTTCGGTGGATAAGCTCTCAACATACGTCTTTCTGGTTTCGGTCACGCGATATGATTCCACGCGGTCCATTGATTCTTATTGCTTCCCCAACCTCCCCGCAGATAAAACGACTGCGAGGTCTCATTCCACGGCCTATGGGTTTATACCGAAGCGATCCGGCTATCTAAATTGTCGATAAATCCCTCACGAAAGTTTTATTTCCGGATGCCATGAGGCCGCATCGGGACCGTGTCAGTGCGAAGTTGTACGGCGCGAAGGTAGATCTTTGTGAACTCCACGGCGCGAGTCCTCCTCTCGATGCCGCGAGAATATAACTATATCGAGGACTCTAAAAGAGAGTGCACTCTCAGACTTAGTCCGAGATTTCCTCCTCGGTTGCGCAGAGGGGCACACGAGCGGACGATAGAGCGGTCTAACGACGATATTGTGCATTCGTTCTGGTCTATAGGAAAGCTCCTAGGTGCTCGGCTCCCGTGAGACGGCGAGGACGTTCCGAGGAGTTACGAGGATTCCTTGTCGTAAAGATGAAACCGCGCTTCCTCGGGTCCTCTCTCCTGACTTCTCGTGGCCGCGCTACGGATTCTCCTCCTCGCGGCTCCCCAGCTACTTCGCATAGATAGCTCGTAGCAACGCTATCGAGAGTCCTCGGTTTCCTCGACGCGACGAAGTCCGCGTAACCGTCCAATTGACTCCCGCATGCCGCACGTAACCGGGAGAGGATATCGAAAGAGGCACGAGGTCTTCGGCCACAGGAGCGGAACACCGAGAGATGAAGGGGACCGAGCACGAAGAAACACCGGTGCCGATGCTGCCGCTGCTTGCCGGAGCCGCCAAGATGAAGAGACGAACCCCCGGACAAGTACGAGGACGAGGCGGAGGAAGATCTCATCCTGTGTACACTGCTAAGTTTCGCTACCAGCAACGACCCAGCGACTCGTGAGACTCGTGACCCAACGGCTCTATACGATCCTCACCGACGGTCTCACGATCGATCTATCTCGCTCTTCGACTTCTTCTTAGCCAACCTCCTGCGCGGGATGTGTATGGTAAACCATATCGATTCGTGATTCCACCGGTTCTGCTCGAGCTTCTGCTTCACTGCCCTTTCGGCGAGCGAGCGCGAGGGTCTCGAAAAAAAAAATAGAAGAGCAAGAAGGAAAATCGATCGAGGGTGGGGAACGAGATCTCAGTCCGGTGGAACACCCGCGGCGATTTCCGGACTTCCGGATCTTCCCGTGTTCACGAGTTCATGAACGGCAAGTTTCTCGTCTTCTTTTGTCGTTGGTCGCATTCGACTGTTATGTGGATTCAGTGAAACGCGGTAAAATGTCTTTCGACGCTTCCGCGTAGGAAAAAGTAGTATGGGAAAATGTATTAAATTGAGTAATGGTGAAATATGGGAAATAATGCGGGAAAAATTTTGGGTGGGGTATAATTTGAATATGGATTTTGTTCTGATCCCAGATTCATCCCATACACTTTTCGAAACCCTTTCCCAGCCATCGCGTGCAACCGTAGGGTAATTCTGGCGGAGTAAGGGACGAGGGAGAGATGTAAGATCATCACAAGTAAATATGCGTGTATTATATTAATTTTAAATGTAATCCCAATCTTTATTTTAAGTAGTGTATTGTTCGCTCTGATCACCGATTAGTCAGGAATTAATCACTAGTAATTGGGTATTGCCCGTTTATCATGATAATAAATAAATAAAATAAAGGACCTCAAACATTTTGCGATTGGGATGAATATGGAAACTGAAGAAAACCCATATACATATTATACTCCGTCCAATATTCTTCCCCGTACTATTCCCGACATTCCACCCATACTTAATTTAATACACTTTCCCATACGACATTTTTCTACGCGGAAATTTCTGCAAAAGATCCACGGCAGCTAGACGAAGACCAAGGTCTTCGTCGGCGAAATCGGGAACGGTATACGCGCGTCCAAACATCGACGATATACCGACTAAAAAAGAAGAAGAAAAAAATCCGACTCAGAGTCACGCCGCGACGAGAAAGTGGAGCGTTACCTTCGGAAATTTTGACCAACGGCCTTACGGCGAATTCCCCGTCGTCGATTATGGGAAGAAGATTCACGTAAGAAGGTAGACCGCAGCGAGCGTTTGCTGTAAATACGATCGACTCCCGGTAGTTTGTAATTACACGCTGCGCAGACTCCGTTGCGGGATCATTGTAATCGCGCGGGACGTTTACAGCGCGCGCGAGCGCGAGAGAGCATATTCGCCGGAATAATTGCCGGACCGGAGTTATACCGTGCCGCGTCTGATCGTCGCGGCTCGACACCAGCACGTATCCGCGGTACGGCAAGGAGACAACGTCGGTGCGCTATACATAAAAATAAGCGCACGGTATTAAAACGAGACGGCAGCGCGGTGTCGCCCGGTGGTGAGCGCCGAGGATGTCGAGAGCGAGACTACGGGACGGTCGCAGGGAAAGCGAGAGAACTTTCGTTCTCGTATCGCGTTCATTAGTCCCCACGGCGCAGAAGAGTTGTTAGTGACCCCGTCTGAGGCTCCGCGATGGCATAGCTGTAACCCGCGGGGAGATTCGTTACGCGTGGCCCAGGGGCAGACGGACGATCACCTGTAATATACACCAGAAGTCTCCTCCATCGTATCTCGATCTCATCCTGGGATCCTAGCTATAAAAAAAATTTTTTTACTGCGTCTCTAAACGCGAGTAAATTGGTGTCAGAGGCATCTTCGGTGGAACGCGGAGGGAGCGTTCGGTTTCGAAATTTCATCTAGGGTAATTCCGGATGATATGGCCACGTTATTTTTTAAGTGGTAAACGGGAGATAGGATCGATGACATAAACTTGAAATACGCTTGGAAGGATCGCCCTGTTGTACTTTTATCCACATTTTTTTTTAGATAAAACCGACATAAAAAAAATTGTTTGGGCTTACTAAAGTTTTTAAGTCCCCGCTGCTTATAGGGCGAAACACAGGAGTTATGCGTTTTACTGCGATGTGGCTTGCGTTTTCTTGTTTTCCGGTGTTCCCCGAATCGCCAAAAAATCTCTGAAGAAAATTTGTCGTGCAGTTTCTTTCAATCATGAGCTGTGTCTTTTTATTCATGTTTTGTTACGATTATTCAGCTTCAGGTGCGAAATACACGGCCGTGCTTCCTTCTGATTTTTGCACTGTAACGCACACAGTAAGAAAATTGTAAATTTAATGCACAGCACTGGAAGTTTTAATTAAATTGAATGTATAATCTTGATGAATAATTAGTATACTTTTTCATTGAAATTAAAGTAAATTATTAAAAACAAAGTATTTCTAATGTTTTAATACACTAGTCATTAATTCTTCATCACAATTGTACCTTAAATTTAATATACCAGTTTTTGCATAGAAGCTTCGAGTTCGGTATATTAAATTTCACGAGAATTTTTTTGCAGCGCAAGTGGGACGGATCGAGTTCAATAGTCTCTAACGATCGGCGATTAGTTTTTTGTGCGGTTCCGCCGACCGTTTACCGCAGCAGGTGATTTATTTCAATGTTTAGGATCTTCGTATCGGTGAGCTTTCACACTCGCCTTTCGAGTTTTAATACTCGGTACGATATTGGTAAAGAGCGAGATGGGGGTGTTTGCGCGAGCTCGCTGTGCATTAGAATGTAGAGAATGAGGCGGAGGGAGAGACGCACAGAGCGAAGTCCCGGCACGGCGCCGAGTCGGAAGTCGTCGCGCTCGAGCGAGTCGAGTAATAATAATCGACGTAGCTCGGGCGCGAGAGTTCCACGAGAGGGAATATATCCACCTCGGTCCCGACGAGAAATTCCACGGTGAGAGAAACACATACAAAGAGTTGCGGGAGGCTGCGCCGAGATGCCCGCAGTACCGAAGCCGGACGGAAAGGAGATGCGATCGTTCGTATATATCGCTGGACCGTGGTAACACGCACGCGTTCTCGTATCTCCATTCTCGGACCTCGCGAGAAATTCTCGGATTAATCTTTCAGGATTCCTCGTCTCGGCTGCGTGTCCGCGGTGCGAGCGCGCTTTTCGTTCCCAACGCCGGACGTGTATCACACACGTGGGAAGAGAGAAATAATAACAAGGGACGAGTGCGGGAGGGAAGATGAAGAGTGGAGAGCGGAAAACGACCGAGTAAATATCGACTAAATATCGA
This sequence comes from Stenichneumon culpator, assembly GCA_964017025.1. NCBI lineage: Eukaryota > Metazoa > Arthropoda > Insecta > Hymenoptera > Ichneumonidae > Stenichneumon > Stenichneumon culpator. The sequence goes on from OZ024781.1 coordinate 7,078,279, forward strand.
AAAAGATAAGGTCCAATTTAACCTTAACTAAGATTGGGGTAATTTTTTTTTTAATTCCGAGATCTTTCCAATGTGCAATTTATGGAATTAAGAGTGCGGTTGTCGTTTCATCCCCCAAGTACTTCGTGAAGATTTTTATCTAAGCGAAGACTAAGGCTAGGACGTGTATCGCACACGTGGGAAAAGAGGCATGATAATAAGGGATGCGAGAGGGAAGGTGAAGAGTGGAGAACGGAAAAAGACCGAGTAAGTATCGAAAAATCCTCGCGGTAAGGTCGCATTCAACTTTAGCTAGATTTGAGGTAAAAAAAATGAGGTTGTTTTCCAATGTGCAATTATATGGAATTAATAGTACGGTTGGCGTTTCAACCCCCAAGTACTTTGTGGAGATTTTTACCTAAGCCGAGACTGAGGCAGGGATTCCGTTCTCGTCAGGTTAATAAGAGCCAGCACCGATCAAGCATTGATTCGAGCGTAGCGGGCATACCAGTGTTATACGGGTAACTTATAGTATACAAGTGCAAACGAACGTATGAACTCTCGGGGCCAAGCTATCAAAACCGAAATCGGAGATCCCGCGTTTTATATATTTTCCCCACATGCGCTAGGATATTTTATCGCTCGTAAATAACGTCCATAATCCACCGATAGAGGTCTGAAGGCTCGTCTGATCGTAAAGTCCTATAATTAAGAATCTTTACACTCGGGACCTGAAGAGAGCGGTAGGGAAAGACCAAAGCCTCGGTATATTACCTATATCACGAATAGATGGCATCATATAGGCACGATAAGACCGGGCAATGGGAATTGCCAGGTGTTCCAGCCACTCATCGCTCAACTCGGTCAGTGCTCGGACGAATCTCCTACCCAATAAAAATCTGTGAGAGGAAACAAAAAATAAAAAATTTGGAAGGTTCCCGTCGAGTCAGTCGTATGCCGATTCGCTGCTGCACGAAGCTCAAGATATCCATTAGGAATTGTCATTGAGCCAGAAAAAAAAATCATAAAATTATCAGATGACAATTCGGATAATTTAAAAAAAATCATAAAATGACACCAAACAGCCGTATGTGACGTACAAACTGCTATTCTCATTTCTCTTTATCATGACGCGTAACTGCACGTCTATGATGCTGCAACTTGAATGGCAAGAATTCACGAGGAATTGCCAACGTACCTGAATATAAAATTATAAAATTATCAGATGATATTTCGAAAAATCGAACGAAAAAAAATGTCACAAAATGACACCGAACGGCCAGATGTGACGCACAAACAACTACTCTCATTTCTCCACATCATGACGCGTAACTGAACGTCCATGATACCGATACTGCGGCTTGAATGACAGGATGAGCAGAGAGCTTCAATCATGTTTTCGAATTCCTGTTAGGATCTTATCGGTACTTGCCGTGCTTCTTGTCGCAAGCCCGTAAAAAAAATTGTGAACCTAGATCGTCACGAAGGATCGAGAGGTCTCGATCTATAGCCGACGATAATACAGACGGCGACGGAGATAGAGCGGGAGAGATTGCCAAGAGGAATGACGAGAGTGGGGAATGAGGAGAACGGTTCATTTCAACTTGATTTCAAAGTCAATTGAAAACGAGTCGCGGTCGTCTTCGTTCGATTTCTCGCGTGGCGATCGACGATCGACGACGAGTTCCGGGTCTCGTGCCCGTGCCGATATCGATCGACTGTCCGCTGACCAAGGACGCATAATAGCGTCTGCGGTGAATCTTCTCGAGACGCCACGGTATGTAATACCATTATAGATTATATACCTCTCTTATTGGCGAATCGGTCCGTCTTACGGTTCGAGCGGACTTGCAAGATCGGCTAATCCAGACGAGCAGCCATAATTTTGCGTGTCGCCCCGATCTTCCTCGTAATTGATTTTTTTAATCGTCCTACGATAAGAAGAATCACCGCAGCCGTTCCTCCGGTTGACAGTTTCAACGGCAGGAACGTGATCGAAGGAGTCGATCGCCTGGTCGAATGTGCTCGATAGCAATCGGTAAATCACTATTTCGTCTCGGACATAACTTAACTCATTCAATTAACGGTTCGAACACTTTCTAGTTTCATGGCAAAGTTATTTGGACTAAAGTTTATTGAATTTTTTTTTTTTTTTACGTCCGCTCGATCGTGTCTGTCTGCGCTCTATGCGCCGAGCCGGGAGCGGCGAAGCCGGAGGAGTGCAATGAGACGAGAGTGAAGACTGATTCACTCTCGCGGTCTGAGGAGCTATCGTAGTACGTGCTCGCCGTGGCAGACACGTTCCTACCTCCTACAGGTTAATTGCGGAAATTAAGCACTTCGTCATCTTGCCCAATTTGTCATCTTACTCCGCTCTGCTAACGCTCTCGCTCGTAATTCTGTTTATAGCGAAGTGTTATGAAGCACGGTAGGCTAATTTGTATAAATCGTGAGTAGAAGATACTTATCCGTGCATTTTTTTTGCCAATACTGTTATATTTACAATTTCGATGCCAGCAAATTGTACTCGATTTAGTCCGTCACAACTTTTTGAAATTCGTTCGGTGGCACTTGTAAGTGACAAGGGTCATAAGAAATTAACATAGGACGAACCGGATTGCCCGCAAGCTGTGATAAATGCCGGTTATGCCATCGTTTAATACACCTTAGAAAAAAAAAAAAAAACAATCTCCATAATTCAACATCAACACTTCCAACAATTTTGTAGCAGCGAGTTTCCCTTACACGTCCGACTCATTAAATCAAACTCCAATTTTTGACAAAAATGTGTAAATTCTCTCCGCGACTGCCTCGATTCGTTCGTATCTCATATTTCCCTCGCAAACACCTATATACATACATCTCTCTAAATCCCGACGATAAATATAGTGGCTACGCGCGTTTAACGATTGATATAATTTATCACCCGTCGCGTCACGATAATTAACTCGGCGAATTTGTTGCAGAATAATTGCATCCTCGTTAGAGAGCAAAGTTATGTTACGGTTAGATGTATCAGTGTACCACATTGCGGTTCGGCTTCAATTGCAACTCGAAATCTCGGTGAGGAAAGCTGCGCTGTACGCGCGGACTTGAATATACATGTACATATATACACACATAAGTAATATCAGCGATGCGCCGAGCCGTATATTCATGCAGAAGGGTCGTAGTCGCGACGTCGGATAACCGCGCGGCAACGCGCGCGGCATAGAGTAGCGAAGAAACACGAATTCAAAGTACCGTAGGAGTTCTCACAGAGTCTTGTCAGTCGCGGCGGAGAGACTGTATGGCTCTTACAGTCGTACACACGCGGAGTGTGTAACAGTCGTACTGTGGAGAGCCCGCGATACCGATCTAATAACCCATACGCAGTGTGACAGTCCACCGGCGCGGGTTTTCAAGGCACACCAGCAGAAGCCACTTCGCGGACTTCCGCGAGTGTGTCTGAGGTTGAAACCGATTCTGCTGCAATTCAGCCTCCGGCGGGGATGCAAAGCACACGCGCGGTTTCATTGATGTGCCGCTAAAAAAATCACCAGAAAGCGCCGGCGGTTTTACAGATACGGGTGCTCTTTACTCTATACCGATGCCGAGGACGGCGCGGTATTATTCTCGCTCGCGACCGGGTTAACTCTCGTGCCACTAGCGCCGGCTTACGTTTCCTGCATGGCATTTTTTTACCAGACGCCGGCCACCCTCCGGGCTCGTCGTCCTCTCGCAACGGTCGGTAGATGCGCTGTTAACGGGTTGATGTTGTGGGTCGGTGGGTCGATCTCGATGCACTATATCGTTGCCGTACGATTGTCTGTTTGAGATGATTTAGTCGATTTTCCTGTATGGTATTTTTTTCCATCCTTCTATCAGACTCGGGCTACACGCGGGCTTCTCGTCTTCTCGCAACGGTCGGTAGATGCGCAGCTACTGCGTCGATGCTTGGGTCTGTGGATCGATCTCGATGCCTTGCACCATTGCCGCACCATTGCCTGATCAAGACTTTTTAGTTGAGCCAAAGAAATCTTGTAATTAATAGTTGAAGTATCGCCTAACCGAGTGTTAAAGAAAAGAGCATGAAGAGGAAATGGATGCACCCGGACATCGAGTCTACGGAAAACATGAGGATGTTCACGAGAGGGAGGCGGAAGACCCATCTCGTCCTAAACTCTCGTGAGAGGCAATCGAGCAAGAATAAGGAACTTGCGAACATGAAACGTCGGCATTAGCCGTGTCTGTCCGTCCGTCCGTTCATCGTACTCGTTCAAGTCGACGTGGAGCATTAGCGCAGCCGACGAGTCTTGACAGATCGAGCGTGGCTATATCCATCGTCGACACGACAGTGAGGATAGAGGAAATTTATTGACTGGTCCCCATTCGATCGCAATCGATATAACCGAGCTCGCGGGAAGATCGATTTTAGCTCTGGACTCGAGCACGCAACTACGGTGCGGTTGGGATGCCCCGCTTGTTATATAGAAATGCCACTATCGATTCCCTCTGCCACTGCCACTGTGTGCGCTCTTTCATGCTGACACTAGTGCAAGCTTCTGATCGGCTCGGGGCCATCTTCGGGTTGTGTCGCTTGAGGAAAAACGGATTGAAGGATAAAAGGATGCGGTTGAATCGGTAGGAAAGAAAGAGTCGTCGATCCACGTTGATCGGTTGCGTGGGCTACTCCGGCTCACTCGCAGGAAGTAGACGGCCGCGATCGCACGTCGTCGATCCCCCGCGTGCGTTCTTAAATCTACGACCGCACTTAACCACCTCGACGACTGGCACTTTAAGCGCGAAATCTCTTTCAGCAACTCTTCTCTGTATACGAGGCAACTTCGCTCTTCTCGCGACCGAGACTTAGCTCGGATAGTTCATGCAAGACAGCGCCGACAAAGCAACGCGAGTTTATTGCATCAATGACTTCGTAGTAAATCGATCGCCCCGGGCAATATAAGACGTTAGTCGGGTTCGAGAAATAAATCGGCGATCGTGACGGATTAATAAACCATGTTTTGACCAGGCTGCAAACCCTTAAAAAGTATTACCAAGTGACCTGATACCTAAAATACGTCACTTCCGGTTTAAAATTCTCATTTTTCGATCGGAAGTGACGTATTTCTGGTATGATGCAACTTCCGGTCGAAAAATGAGAATTTTAAACCGGAAGTGACGTATTTTCTGTATGATGTAATTTCCGGTCGGAAAATGAGATTTTCAAACCGGAAGTGACTTTTTTTCGGTATGACGTTGAAAAGAAACAAAAGAAATATTCTATGTATCAACCTACCAAGAAAATATAATACTTTTAAGCGATGCAATTAAATTTGTGTACGGACAGAACGTCATGGACGGTCAATAACAACAACTATCTTCAGGGGCATATTTAATCGCCAAAAATCTGAATTACCTTTAAGAATTGAATGACGGCGTATTTTTCAGCCAATGCCGCTTCACAGGAGCCGAATGACCCTTAATTTTTGTTTTCTTAAATTTAGTGTCATTGAATAAATAACCACTTGATTATCGTCGAGAAAATTACCGGGAATAAAAAGCACACTAAATGTCTCGTGAAACTTTGTTTCACAAGATTCCTCATAAATCAGAGGTCTCTTACACCAGATTTCTCGAGCCGTTAACCCCTGGAGCCCGATGTATACCTCGCCGGAGTCCCGCTGAGTTGATCTCTCTCGACTTTCCGAACTCGTCGTCGATGAGCCGACCGTATTGAATGGATAGTTTTTTTTTTTTTTTTTTTAATTGGCGGGCGTTGAAACGTTCCTCTCCTATATTTCTCGTTCCATATAGGACGCTCAGGCTTCCCCCTCGCCGGCAGATCACTGCCTCAGTAATATCGCTTCTTCGACCTGACTTACAGCGGCGATCCGGCGGCAGTTCAACACTGCGTCTCGTCGGGCATTATGCTTTATACCTTACGTACCTACGCTGTATATATATATAGACGCAGGTCTTCCGGCAAGATGACAAGCGGCCGGCTCTCGTCGTCCGAATCTGAAATTCCGCAGGATTCGCGGCAATAACTCACCGACAAATAGACACGTCGACTCTTCTTCGTTCCCTTCCCTCGCCGGTGTGTTCTTGCGTGTTCTCGCGAGCACCGCGGACCCCTGAGCTTCAGCCGATACCCGACGATATCTACTTCGATAAATTTATCGTCGATCTACCAGGCGCTTCGACGAATTGAGACGTTGAGTAATCGCGCCTGGTTTGCGGAATGCTTTTTTTCCCCCCCTCCTTCGTTCGTTGTTTTGACACACCGCGCACGAGACACTGCTTGCTTAATGAAAATTGTTTTTTCCACTATCGTAAATCGTTCGATTCTTTGCATCCACAATGGCAAATAGTAAATCGTCCGTTGGAACATCGACGGACAAAACATTCGCCGAACACGATCGTAACTCGAGAGCTTAACAAAATCGTGCTCGCCGGGCCTGAGGATTCTTCAATGAGTATCGTAATAAACACATACTATTGTACCTATCACATCGTGGTATTTAGAATATTTGCATATAATGACGATGTTTAATCTTTTTTTTTTACTGCGGTAAACTGGCAGGAATCTGTAGTGAGCCGAATCCATACATTTTATACCGTTCAGGCTATCCACGGTTATACGGGAAATTCGATGCCGATTCGGCTCGCCTCGGAAATGCACTGTTTTTTTGAAAACAGTAACTAAAAACTTACTTTTCCGCAATTGTCAATTTACTTGTCGAAAATAACTGTTTTATCAGCGACGATAGGCCATCATTAATTTTTATTGCTTCGTCCAAAAAGATCATCGGTTATTAAGCAGCAAAAAATTATCAATAAAAATTGAGAAAGGGAAATACCTGGGTCTTTAATTATTGGATGCGAATAAAATATCTGGAGTCGCTCTGCGCCCTCTTTCGAGCCATTATCTGCTTGATGTACGGTAATAATTTGAAAAAATTTTAGCATACATCGATTTTTTTTCTTTTTTTTTTCTGGGACACGGATAGACACGGAAGGCCCAATGCGCCGAGACGAGGGATTCTATTTTTACTGATCGATACCAAATACGTTCCCATGGACCTACTTTGCGAAAGATATCCCGTATGCAAATGAAAAGCCAAGCTATTACGACTGCGGCAGAGTTATAAGGCAGTCCAAACCTCTTCGTATGCGAAATTAACGCAATAAAGCCGATATAAAAGAGTCGATCGCGGTGTCGTGGGCACGTGACTTAGAGATTCTTGCACGGGAAAAGAAGAAGGATACGAGGACAACGAGGTCGAAAGCGAGTCAGATCCATACAGCCGGCTATACCGTCCACCTTCGCTTATATTATACAACTACTTCTATTCCCCTTAGCGTTCTCATAACGTATTCTAATTAACATTAAACGATATGTTAAAGACACGAAACAGCTTGGATATACAATATTCTCCACTTCAAGCTGTCACGAAATAAACGGATAGATCCCTCCGCACCCCGCGCGATTACGTATATATTCTATTAGAGCCACATCGCGTCTGCCATTCTCTGTAATGGGCTTATCGTGTAATTCGGCGAATGGGACTACAAGACTTATCGTCGGGACGATTATTCGTCGCACGTTCACAACTCTTGCGGTTTAACCTTTCGCGAGTGATGCATCGTTGGATCTCCGCCAGCATGGCGAAAAAATTAATAGACGAGGTGGAGAAGCTACTTAAAGGAGCCTCCGAGACCGCACGCCGATACAGCTTCGCGTTCTCCGATTAATGATCGATATATATATTTTTTTTAGTAGATTAAAAAATAATTAACAAGAAAGAGTTTTTTTTTACCGATATCGACAATAGAAGACTACCAAAAAATTGTTGGATGTACCGCCGACTATTATTATTATTTTTTTTTTTCACTCCTTTCTTGCACGTACCTCGTAAGTCGACAGTGACGACGAGGAAGACAGGTCCGAGATGCAATTTGCTAATTAACACGTCTCGATCTCGGTGATTACGGGCAGTAATTAATATCGCGGCGTTCGTTTATTCGAAACGTTCAATTTCTTCTCAGTTATTTTTTTTTTTTTTGGCAACCAATAACAGCATTTTCCATAGCGAAATTAGAACCTCTCGCGAGGTACTTAACGACCCGCGTCTCCCGCTGCTGCCGCTCGGACCCGCGATGTTCCTCGTAGAGTGCCGAGACGCGTCGGACACTCAACGCAGCGATGAAGCAATTAAATTGCAATTCGTTATAATTATTGCCGCGTCTCTGTCTGCCCTACAGACTCCCGCGAAATCCCACTGCGCGCAAGAATCTCTCCTTCGAGCGTCGTCGAAAATATATGCACTCAAAAATGGATTCAGGTTCATGATATCATACACCGGATAAAAAGAAATATATATATTTAGAGTAAAAGTGGTGAATATAGTCCGGCCCATGTATAATTATTTTAAGTGTTAATTGGGGTTGCACATATTAACAACTGTAAACGGGATAAGCCCTTCTTTTACATAATCAAAGAATCACATGCTCGTAGATATAACAGTTGCAAAATCTGACTCACAACAATAAATCTGAATTGTAACTAACAAAACTGGCAAAACACTAAATGCTAGTCGTGGAGGTAGCAATAACGCGTTTCTAAATGCGAAAAGCGGGATCGAAAAAATTCTTGGATATTGTCAACTTCATTGACTAAGCGAATGAGGCGAGTGACGATATGATATGATATGATATGACGATACGATATGAGTGATGAGGCGAGTGATGGCTATAGTGACGATATATCTATAGTCCACGCTATATGTTTGAGTGAAAAATTTCCTATATTTATATACCTATATTTCCTGTATATATAGTGATGATATAATTCAACAAAATTTTAGGTGTGGTCACATTTTTTTCAAGGGTCTCCAAAAACAGATTAATTTCCCTCCAAAATCGTAATCTATCGGCTTATCTCAATTCCAGATTTATACACGATTGCTTTATACTTCGTGCGCGAGTTCAACGAACCTCGCGGCCTATCGAATATCTTATCGATTCGAGAGAAGACCGTTTGGCGACCTACTGTGGTATCAGACGGAATGCAGGGTACGCATGCATATTGGCCTCTGAATAAAGGGGGATGAGGTGATGTTCTTTACGAGGCCGTATAGTCGCTGATATTTACAATGATGTCGAGAGGAGGAACATTTTTCTTTTTTTTTTTCTCGCATCCTTCGTGTATAAAATCATCGCGTGGAGTCGCGCGATAGCGTCGAGGACTCCCCACTGGTTTACGCTCGGCATACGTCTCCATATTAAACTCTCGGCATTGTAAATATCTCACGTACTGGTACACTCTCGCGCGGCAGGATTTAATTTCTCCGTTGGGGGCTCCAGTTTATACGTACGTTAGCGATAAAGTGAGAAAGAAGAGGATGAACGAAATAAAAGCTCGGAGAGAGCGAGACGATCGGCCAAAGCGGGGGGGTTATAAAAGTTCCCCGAAGAAGACTCGTTCCGCGTGTCTGTCATGAATATATCCCGACGGCTCTTTTAGATTTACGAATCTCCATGCCTCTCGAGAAGTTTCGTGCATTACCGACGTGTACGGGATAGTTAAAGCGGCAAAACGCCGCTAATTCTCTTACAGCTAATTACGAGAACTAAGGCGGTATTCTCGTCTCGAGCGTCCTTTTTGGAGGTGATCTCAGGGACACAATAAATTCTTAACTGTTCGAATTTTTATTATGAAACTTTTTACACTTGTTTATTGACACTTTATAATAAAAAAATAAAAATAATAAATTACGAAAGAAGAATCTCCATGCCTCTCGAGGACTTTCGTGCATTATCGACATGTGGATGGTAAATTTAAAGATAAAACGGCATAAAGTAAAGGCGTCAAATTGCCGCTAATTCTCTTACAGCTAATTACTAGAACTTAGGCAGTATTTTCGTCTCGACGGCTCTTTTCTTTGGGATGTTGAGCTTATCTTTGGGATACAATAAATTCTTAACTGTTCAAATTTTTATTGTGAAATTTTATTACACATATTTATTGATACTTAATAGAAGAAAAAAAATGTAATAAAGAAGAACCAGCTCTCGCGCGCAGTTATCCCACTCCTCGGCCTATCCGGAGGCACGGTCAGCCTGCAGCATCCCGTCTGATCTCGATGCGGTCTCGATTCCTCTCGTCTCGTACCGATCGAGTTCAAAGAGACAAAGGCGCACGAGCCACGAGTCCTAACCGGCCAACTGATTATAATTCGAGGCAGATACGTGGTGTGGTACGGCAAGGGATGAGCGTGGACGAGCGAACGCGACCGGACAATCCCGTATAATAAAACCTCTGGAAAAGGGCATACAGAAGATCCGTACCAAAGACAGAAAGAGAGAGCGAGAGAGAGAGAGAGAGAGAATGGAGGGGAAAGGGGCTTTTCGAACCCCGGCCCTGAGACTCTCGCTCGCCTTTGATCTCGCGATTGCGCGTCGCGCGACTTTGAAAAAAAAAAAAAAAAAAAAAAGTCACAAGAACTTCCGCCTGATCGACAAAGTTCTAATAAAGGAGTGGCGGAGATTTACTCGGAAGAGATCAGCGAATAACTCCGAGAATTAATCAATTTTTTCTATCATTCAGTTCCCAACAATTCGCTCTTGAAGAATCAAAACACAAAATCCGATTCAATAACCAGCTGAGATTAGCCGCGGGAGAAAGAGTAATGATATTAAAAATAAATATTAATAAATTAATCGTCTCCGATGATTGGTTCGAGTAATTGATACATGGCTAATTATAATTCGAGCCGACATCGCCGCTTCTTCTCTCGAATGGCACGAAAAGCTCGGATATTAATTATCCGGCTGTATTAAAACGCGAATTCGTGCGCGCGTTAAGGTTGAAGAGTCTCGTGGCTCGTGCAGATATACCGCGAGAGACATTATTTTCAACGGTCTCGTTCGGAGGAGGGCACCGAGCGAAGGTAGAGTTGTAATTTCATGCAAAGGAGTCTCCGCGGAGAGCTCGCCGATTCGTATTGCCATCAGCGAGATGCACAAGTCGCGAGAGCCGGCGAGAAGGATAAACAGGATGGTAAGCGAGTCGTGGGTACCGAGGGGTGGAGAGTGGAAAGCAGGAAGAGAGACGGTCCTACGTCCGTGTAGGATACAGCGAGTACCTGTACCCGATGTACGTCGAGTGCAACAGCGAGAGGGCCGCGGGAAGCCACAGGCGCGCATAGCGAAAGAGCGCGCGCCGAACGGCGAGAGAACCGAAGAGAGACGGACGGAACGGTTGTTGAAGTACGAGAGAAGAAGGCGAACTGTGGTATACATAAGGGAGCGTGAGAGAAACGAGAGAGGAGATGAACGTGCGAGGGACGTAGAGAACCCGAAGAGATGAGGATGAGTGCGCGCGCCCGCGGAACTCTCGGGCCAGCAGGGTAAGAATGTACTCCGAACTCTCCGACATAACGGGTAGCAATGTAACCAGATCACGACGAGGAGGACGACGACAAAGCTTGTCCTCGAAACGAGACGGGGATAGGAAGGAGCGGGATATCGAACAGCCTACGAGGTAAATAGATAAAAGGAACGATCTCATGGAACCCGTCGTAATCATTCTCGTGCACTTTTCCTTTTTATAACCCCGTTCGGAATCGACGATGAGTGAACGGTTGGAGAACAGTCGAACTCATGTAAATTAGCGATTGAGTACACTGTAAAAAAATTTGGTATGAAATTTCATGTACCGGACTGGAAGTTTTTATGCCGAAAATGGTATATTACATTTCGTGTAGAATTTTGAGAAATTCATGTTCGGTATATTAAAAACATTGGGAATACTTAATTTTTTTAGAAAGTACTTTAATTTCAATGAAAAAGTATATTAATTTTTCATCGTGATTGTACATTAAATTCCGGTACATTAAAATGATATTTTTTTTGTACAGTGTAGTAGTAGTAAAAGAAAATTTATTGACATTGCCCAACCTTTTTGTACATGTAAAATTAGTATAATTATCTTATACTAATTTTTATACCCAAGGATAATCATATACATTGTCGAAAGGCCATCGATCTGAGTTCTTCAGCTCTTAGTATTTGATTCAATTAGCTTCAGCTGAATTAATTTATATAATTATTTTTTGACAATTATATATATTTTTTCATTCCGCCGTGCTTTGAGATTTCGCAAAGGATTCGAATCACACTGTGAATCTCAAATTGGACTGGTCATTGAGACGTTCATCGGAGGCGATCGACGGAGTTCCCGGAGTACCGCGATCCGCGTTACGCGGCGAGGCGTAAGTAGAAAGGGCGGACATTGATCAGACGTCGGAAGGCAAAGTATAATGAAACACGCCGTATGGATCATAATCGTTCGAAAGGCAGTGAAAGAAATCGAGATGTAAAGTTACCACAGACCATTCGAGTGGACGACCTCGTATTACGATTATTAACAATTACGATTGATTTAGCATTGTTCTATATGTATAGAAGAGCGCGGTCGTGGCTCGTGGCATTATTTAAATTTATTTAAATCGGATACCGCTATAAAGGCGAGCAATGCACTAGCTCGAATGTTAGCTCGGGTTGCTCGATCTTTCGCCTCGATGTTCCTATATCCACAACGGCTCGACGAACCTCCACCTCCTCCTCCTCGCTCGTCGTCGTACTCGTAGTCGTCGTGGGCAAACGGTCGACGAGCAACCAGCGGACCAGCGACATGATCCTTATACCTCGAGAGTTGTTAGGAGTAACGGCACGAATAGGGCACCTCGTACGTTAATTGGCTCGAGCCATTTTTGGCACGCCGTAAGAATCCAAGAGTACCGTACCGAGTTCCGCGAGCTGTGTGTGTATGCATGCGCGCGCGAGCTGATGCTGCTAAGCCGCTCTGGTTCATAGGTAATGCGCGTTTACTCGCTGGGCGGATAAAACGCCCGCAATAAAAAAAAATAATAATAATAATAAAACCCCCTCGATTTCCCATTCGGAGGTTTGTATGATACCCATATAGTACGTAGGATATGCAGTCTTCTCCACTGTGCCGGCTAATTTTACTGAATTACTTGGAAAGTGCAGCGTGTAGAGGAAACAGAGGCATGAAAGTCTTGCTAATACGAAACTGGACCAATTTGCTGTTCAATCTATTCTACACGATTCAGAATCGTATACATTCGCACGGATGGTATGTGCTACTCAATGCCCGGCACAGTGTTGGAGCTTGGATGCTGTATTCTGCAGACTCGCGGGCTGCGAATAATATTCGAAGACCATGAGGCTGCCTCGGGTCCACTCCAGTGCACTCCGGGTCCATTCCATATATGTTTGAGATGGATCACGCACGTTCTTTTACACACTTTCCCGTGTTAATTGTTAATCTTAATCTTAATTCACATTCAGTTAATCCATTCCAGACAAAAATAACAAATTTCCGCTGTAACGTTACTTCCGGTTATAAAAATCTCAATTTTTGACCGGAAGTGACGTCATACCGGAAATACGCCACTTTGGTCGAAAAATGACATTTTCAAACCGGAAGTGACGTTTGCCCGAATGATGACGTCACTTCAGGTTGAAAACAGATTTTCATACCAATAGTGACGTTTTCCTGTATAATGACGTAATTTCCGGTCGAACACTCAGATTTTCAACCCGGAAGTGACGCCACAACACGGGGAGGGGGAGAGTGTGGAGGCGGAATATGGTATGGCGTGGATTTATTTTCTTTCCTGTATTTTTTCTTTCATTTCTCTTTTCTTCGGTCGATTGCAAACAGATGAAAATAATGAAATATCTGACTCAGTGACACAAGGCAAACATCTCCGACGCTCGAGAGCACTTATTTTCCAGATCTCAACATCGTTGATTGCTGCGACGAGAGTCATTAATGACGAAGGTTGCGAATCTCGTACATTTATTGCGGCGTATTGCGCACGGCCCCTATAAAGCGTGCAATATAAATCCTATTAGAATATTTTACAGTGCTCCATATACCGTATAAAGTGCATTAGGCAAACGAAGTTACAATCGACCCATGCGACTGTCGGTGTACGCAGAAGCTTAATCGTGTGTGTTCCGTATAATGGATTATAACACACAAGCATTTACACGATACGTTATGAATCAAGTACGAAGATCGAGGAAGGCTTTTGTGCGTGTGAGCGATGACTGATGACTGCGTTAAAGCCAAGATGATACGTCCGTGTCCCGGTGTGTGTGTATAATATAGAAAAGAATTTATTAGATATTTCTCGAGAGAGAGACGTATGTGTGTGTACGTAAGGGGTGTACGTGCAACGACCGTGGGTATCGTCAATTCGCAGCAGCACCAGCGGCAGCGGCAGCAGGAGCATGGTACAAACCGTGGCTACCGAGCTAAGTAGATCATGTTGCACGATGGGCGATCCGAGGGACTGAGAACTCAGAGATCAGAAGAAAGCGGCCGAGGGTCTCGCATAGCCATTGCATAGAACGCCGTAACGACTATAGATATATAGTGGGTGCAACGCCGGATAGTATATTACATGCACTCTCAGGTGCAGGCGTGTATGCAAGTATATAAGTCGAGAGTCGACCGGGCAGCAGCCTTTGCGATGCACTATGAGAACCCAATTGTGCAGGTGACCTATTCCTGGCCCAAGGCCTGCCGGGCAATGCGAGTGTAATCGTTCTCGGTCTATCGATCGCCCAGCTCTCGAGAGAGAGACAAGCCGTGCTCGACTTCTCTGTGTCTATCGGGATTGATAGTACGATCTTTTATATATATATATATATATATATATATATATATATATATATATCCCCTCGCTTTCTTGAATAGTAGTAATACTATTGCTGGTGAGTAATAGCAGGTAGTATTCGATCACGTTTCCAGAACTCCCGCGCAATCTTCATTCACTACACGCGACACGATCTCAAGTGGGACTCGGTCGGTCACAATTCTGGATTACTTGCACAATGAGGATTGAGTCAAAAATTTAGAACTTACTTTCAAAGCATTTTATTCAAAAAAAAATAGTGACTTTTCAATGTCATAATAACAGGTAGTGCTTCGACCACGTTTCCAGAATTCCCACGTAATCTTCATTCACTACTCGGAGCTCGATCTCGAGTAGGACCCGATCGGTCACAATTCGGTATTACTAGAATATCGGGAATGAGTGAACCGATTTGCCCATTCAAAGAATTTTGTTTTGCAATGTATCGAAGATTCAACGTCATGATGTTGATAAAAACGTACAATCTCTTGCGAACCACTGTTTTCTTTATTAATATTTTAGTGCTCAATCAATCAATAAAAATTAGCCTCCATTTTGAGTCACCCGTGCGCTTTCCAAAAGTGCTACTTGGATGAGAAGTGTTTCGCGGAAGAGTCTCGAGTGAAATTCGCGAGATGGAAATTGGAAGAATGACCTATTCCTCGCGTCAAGGCCTCCCGGCGAGGATCTCGGGCGACGCGCGATCGATCTCCGCTACCGAGATCGATAGTCGCCTCCATTGGGTGGAGAAGTCGATCAATATTACGGTCTCCGGTGATCGATTCTCGATCGGTTCATGCACGCGCAGTCGCTGCACTTGCCGTTGTCTTCAGCGACCGAGTTCACCGCGGAAAAAAAAATATTACATTCATAATTTTCTTTTTTAACATATTTTTTTTTAATTTCACCCACTTCTGTTTTTGCCAATATGTAACGTCAGGTGCATCGCTTACAGATATCGAGTTTCCACGATGAGATGTCGGATAAAATAAAAATAAGAAGATGACGCACACGTTGCGGAACGGTGAGAGCTGGGCATAATGTATCCAACGTGGAAAAAAATCAATTAGTCTTAATCGAGGGAAGAAGAGGCGGCGGGGCTCGGGCGGAGGTTAGCAGGGATGACGGTAATTTCCAATTTGTCGCGGCCCCGTAAACATCTTGCGCGCGCGCTCTCGCCCTCGCGCTCGCCGGAGTATCGAAACACCCGGAAGAGGTTGTCGTCCACCGCTGGGACGTAATCTTATATACATATATAGTGCACGCGGGTTAAGGTAAATCGACTGAGGGCCGCCGCCGCCGCAACCGCGGTCGTTTCACGTTCGATGGCCCTCGGGCGCGAGAGCAGCGAAAGTATTTTTTTTTTACAGATAAGGGCATCCGCGCGCGCGAAATCGGCTGCTACGCTTGACGCCGTGCTCCTGGCGAACGCTCGGGAGAGCAGCCGAGAGGAGTTAGTAGGTCAGGTGTAGGCCGTCCCGGTGTACACCATCAGATAAGAACCTGCTCTCGCTTTGCATTCGGCTCTCAAGACGAATCGATGCACTTTAATTTTTTTATTCATTCATCATTCACAATATTTTTATGCACGAGCGTTTCAGCAATTTTTCGATAAATTATTGTAAATAGTTCGATTGCGCGTTACACGGTATTAAATTATTCTTAACCGAGGAAAGATCGAAAATTCATCTATTTATAAGGGGTGAGGACCCAGGTCGATGGCCCTTTGCCAAGGTGTAAAATTATCATTAGATGTAAAATTTAGTACAAGAAGACAACTGTAAACATTAACTGCGGCAATAAATCTGCTTTACTACTACCATTTATTTATTCAGTAGGCACGAAAATGCGTTTGTTTTTTACATACCTTAAAGCTTTGAATAGAGAATCTTCAGGTTGAATAATTTGTTGTCGCAGTCACACCGTGAACTATAAATTGTCCCTTTACACGGCCAAGGCCCGGAGCTTTGCGACTCGCCGCGTTGTAATTTTCGTGCTGTGCACCCTCGATATTTCCCGTTCCCTCCGCAGTGACTCTATTATCGCCGATAATACAGTTTCCTCCTCGCGCGGCCCGTTGGCTCATTAAGATTTTTGTTCCCTTCCGCGTATTCGCTTCCCAAAGCCATCGGCTCGTCCCTTCCCACGCAAAAGCGGTAAACATTAATTGAAATGTCACTCCAGGTGCAACAATTTCACCTGGCCTGGGTCTTATACTCGTTCGCTCGCGAGACCCGCGAGAGACCGAGAGTCTCTGCGGTGCTACCGGTATCGCTTCCTGGTACACCTTATTAAACAGAAAATTAACATAGCAGCCGATATGGACCGTATAGAGTGGTTCGTTGGTCCTCGACCGCGAACCTCGTGGTCTCTCTCTCGGGAATCTTCAACCTCTGCTTCTGCACCCCTCTCCTCGCGCTTTTACACCTCTCCCTCGTACTCGCTCGCTCTTTCGGTCCCGTGCGATTCTCACTCGCACAGCACGCCTAGGCGTCGTGCACATCGCCAGCGGGAAATTTATCACCATAGAAGCAATTAATGGGATTTTTTTTTTTTCAACGAAGGGGCTCTCTCGGCTCAACCATCACGACGTACCGGGCTCCGTACAGCCCTCTATTCCCCCTCTCACCTCGATGATCCCACTCATTGAGGGTATCGTCGAGGTCCCAGCATCCGCTCCATCGTGTACCATCGTGCTGGTCACGTTGCGGTCACTGTGCTGGCAATGCACCGGCGCAGAGAAATAGAAACAGACAGGATGTTGCTCACCAAAATATAATGCTAAGTGTGTGAACGAAAAATATCGGCACTTTTTTTTTAATTGTAGGCACCTCTACGGGTGCCGCATTGCATCTTTCGCCGCAGCGAATCGTTCGCTGCAAATATACCAAAGCGCGACGTGACACGTGATCTTTGGGTGACGAGACTCACACCGTACAATTGAACATCTCGTTCGAATTTTTCGCCTCGAAAAAAGAAAACGAAATTTCTTTTTCTTATTTTTATTTTTTACGGACTCGATATAGACGTGTAGCGTCCGACATGAA
The DNA here is from genome assembly GCA_964017025.1 of Stenichneumon culpator. Taxonomy (NCBI): domain Eukaryota; kingdom Metazoa; phylum Arthropoda; class Insecta; order Hymenoptera; family Ichneumonidae; genus Stenichneumon; species Stenichneumon culpator. Next base: position 7,096,022 of record OZ024781.1, read on the forward strand.
TATGTAAATTCTCAACGGCAGCGGAAGATTTCGGTCTTCTTGAATTTTTGTTATTTATTTTTTCAGCTTCTGGTCCAACGAAAAAAAAAAAAAAACTAGTTATAGTTTACATACGAAATAACGAGGAGACGCGTCAATTTAGCTTATTTATGTCCATAACGGGAGTAAGCGATTGGGCAAATCAATTCGAATGTGATCCGAAAGTCCGGCGCGCGGAATTAATCGTGAACCAGAAAATATCGCGGATCTCTCGGGCTGTCTTGCGTATTTCGCCATCGGTGTGCCTGTATTTATTACGTTTTTAAATCAGATAACCGGTCGGGGATATAACGTCTTCTTTTTTTTTTTCTGCGAAATTTGCACAGCTCCCGCTCTCGAGATCTTCGCATTAAGAAGTGTTTTTATAGGATTGAGCAGTTCGGCTGAATGAAGCATTTTTTGCCGCACGTGAAATCTGTTAAGTGATCTCGCAACTTGGACATTTTTTGAATCGTATTAATGTCCGGATACCCAAATTCGCATCTACGATTTCGCAGTAGATTTTAAGTTACGTCGCTCAGGCATGGATTCTCACCGTTTTAGCGGCATCAATCTTCCGAATCAAATTCGTAAAAGATTTGTTTCATTTTATTCGAGTGACTGAAGTCCTTTAAAAAAAATACCCGGATACATTGTGGTACAGTTCGCGAAGGCAGTTTGCGAATGAATAATTGCATGAGTTGGCTCGTGACGATGAATTGGCTGAATGAAGCATTTTGTGCCGCTCGTGGCATCTTCTGTTAGGTGATCTTGCGACTTGGACATTTTTAGAGTCGTATTAAAAGATTTTTTCAGTAGTAATAGTGGATTTATTGGCAACATGCCGGGTGGTACAATTTTTTTTTATAAACATAGCATGACTTAATGTAGATTGACGTGAGAACACATATATACATTACCAATTGGCCATTGACTTAAGTCCTTCAGGCCTCGATTTTTTTTATTTTATTTGAATAACTGAAATTCTTTTGAAAAATTACCCGAACATACCGTGGTTCAGTTTGCGAAGGCAGTTTGACCGAGATAGGCTGAATGATTGCATGAATTGGCTCCTGAAGATGGATTGGCTGAATGAAGAATTTTGTGCCGCGCCTAGCATCATCCGATAAGTGACCTCACAACTGGGACACTTTTTGAATCATATTAACATTCGGATACCCAAATTCACATCTACGATTCTGCAGTTCATTAAAAAATTACATAACTGGAGCCGCAAATTCTCACCTTTGCTGCAGCTTCAATCTTCCGAATCGGACTGGTGAAGGATTTTTTAAATTTTATTCGAGTGACTGAAACGAAAAAAGAAATTAAGGGACTACTCCGTGGTACAGTTTGCGAAGGGAGTTTTGCCGAGATAGAGTCGCCCGAGAGTTTGACGTTAATTGGCTGTAATTACGGGGTGAAGCCGCTTAATTAGGAGGACCTCGAAGCGGCGGCGGCTTTGCCCGATCCCAGGATCGGATGCCGGACGATTCGGAAATTTATCGATGCACCGGCAGCGTGAGTGAATACACCGTGGATCTTTGCTGCGCTGCGGAAGCTGCGCCCGCGATCCTTCGCTGCTCTCCGCTGTCTGCGAAAAATCTTATCAGCAAGAAGGAAGGAGCAGTGTATTCATAGTGTATATATATATACATATATATGTATATATATATACAACTATCCTGCACAAAAGATTCAAAGGGTACCTGCACAGCGTAGAGCGCGAAGACCTAAAGGAAAGAGTGAAAATAAGCGATCGTTCGAGAGAAAAAAAAAGAAAGAAAAAAGAAATCTCGCGCACTCGAGGCGGCAGCAACAGCAGCACCGGCATTATATTATCGAATCTCTTGATCTCTATTCTCGCGCCCGGCAAAGGTAAAAGAGGGTATGTGAGAATCGCGGAGGCTTTAAAGCGCGCGTGCACGAGAGGTGGGAAGAAACGCGATCGAGAGTTAATTAAGCGAAGCAACTGCACATGTGGGAGAGGTTGGGTGGAAAGTAAACGATCCGGAGGAAAGGAAACGAAGCTGCAGAACGACGACGGCGATACCAAAGATTTTTCTACTCGCCACATAAGATCGGACGATTTTTTCCTTTTAATACATTTTTTTAACCCTTTACCGGTCAGAATAGCGTATCTGCTTTGGAAAAATGTCTGTTTCTGGCAGGGCTGGGCAAATACATTGAGTACTTGAAGTACGTATTGAAGTATCAAGTACGGATTCAGTGGACTGTGTTCAGAACTTCAGCGATTTGGTTCTGCCAGTTCTCAATACGTCAGTACTCAAAAACTGCCCGGCGCTTGGTACTTCAAGTACTTGATACTTCAATATGTACTTGAAGTACTTAGCGTATTTGCCCAGCTCTGGTTTCTAGAAATATTTTCGTAAATTTAAATTTGACAGATCTGAAAAAAAGTTGACGAATAGTTAATGTACCCTAAAAAAAAAGTTTTTTTAATCGGAATTTCATTACGGTTTTTATTTTTACCTGTGTGTGAAGATAATAAAAATTGAATCTTCAAGTAAACGTGAATTGTGTTAGCTGGATAAAAATTGGAATACACCCCGTAACTGAGACTCGGTAATCGTGCAATCTATAAACATCGACGAACCTCGGGGACTTCCCGTAAGTTTCATCGGGCTCGGGCGTATACGATATCTGCCGCCTGAAATCGACGGCGTGCGATCGAGGTGTTTGCCGCCGTCTTACGTGCCCGAGGAGCAGCGAGGAGTCAGCAAGCGCCCTAAGGAGGCGTCGAGGGCTCCTTGTAACCGCGAGATAGCCGTATCGGGCCGCGCTAATCGCCCCACGCCAGCACACCACGTGTCTTACCAGCTCGCGGTTAACACCGTGCTTGCAACTGACCAACACCCACTAACCACCTTGTGTCTACTCCGCTACCGTGGATCGAATCGATACTTCCATATACTTCCCGTCGCTGTGCACGAAGATGCTGTCCCTTCGGATGTATTTTTTATCGACCAGGCTTTATTTTAACACCTACCGTTAATTATTTATACTAAATTGTCGCTTATGATGCCGTATTACAGTAATATCGCTTATCCTTTTATTCCGTGCGAGTAGTTAGCAGTGGAAAACGTTATAGCCCATTAGAAGTAAACCCTATCGCAGTTTCGCTGTCGTAACGGCCCAACCTGTCCGAAGTGGTCCCGCGCAGTCTTTTCGTGGTTGGTCGTGCATTCATTATTCCATATCGTCCGAAGCGATTTCCACATATAGAACCCTACGCGATGTACAATGTACTTTCCCTTCGGATTTATTTTCTATCGTTCGGGCTTTATTTTAATACCTACCATTAATTATTTATACTAAATTGTATCGTATATAGTTTTATTCCGTGTATACCGTGTTATATAATATTGCATATAGTTTTATTCGGTGCAAGTAGTTAGCAGTGGAAAACGTTATAGTCCATAAGAAGTAAACCCTACCGCAGTTCCGCCGTCGTAACGGCCCAACGTCCCAACCTGTCCGAAGTGGTCCCGCGCAGTCTTTTCGTGGTTGGTCGTTCATTCATACTTCCACATCGCCCGAAGCGACTTCATCTGTTACATCAGCGTGAGGGAGTCGCGACGGTAGCTCCGCAGTTTCTTCCATACAGTAGTGCTTAGAATCCTATACGGAAGATGTTTAATACACTCCCGATGACTGGGTTTCTCGAGACTCCATGAATAGTCCGCCTTCCTGCCATCGGCATGCAAATCGCCGTTTCCTATTGACCGTCCAACTCGTCCGCCCACGCACCGGCGCGCACAGTAGGGTATATTTATAGTTCAATAAACGAGGATACGCTGGACGTGATTGAGTAACTTTTGACGCATCGCATAGGTCGGATTTCCCGACCGGAGACAACAATCACTCGGATAGAGATAAAAAACAAGGTTTTCCGGTACGGTGCGACGCATCGGCAAAGAATAAACAGTGGAACTTATTGGCGCTGCCTCTTTGATGCATATGCACATCTAATTATTATTGCGCTCGGTACTGCGTGTCGACTGGACGATGAAAATACGCGTACGAGGAAAAATAATGAGCTGGGAAAATCCGTTGACCTTTGATATAGTAGTAGCCGAGCTATGCGATCGAAGTGTATTATGCACGAGATGTATGTGCGCAGCGTCGGAATATTCACGCCCAGTAGTAGTAGCGGACGATCTCGCGTGTTGCTTCTTTTATTTCCATTATGCTTTGGCGAGTCGACGTCACGGTTAATAGATCGACGATAAAATATTGGCGAGCGTGACATTACACGGAGCCACTCCTGTCGCTTCTACTCTTCGAACTCTTCTGCAGAACTTGTATTCGCAATGTTCGCTGAGATGGCACTTGGCTATTCCTCCGAGTTCTCCTTTCCCGTGGATCACCGATACATCAACTGGAATTTTTATGAACGGCGGAATTATTGATTTTCCTTCATTCCACCTAGAACGTAGCCTCGGAGTAATTTTTATTCGCATGTTTAAATATAGCCTTTTTTTTCTTAGAAACATCACCCGATACACCGATCAACGATTCCGGTCCAGAGCTTGTATTTACAATGTTCACTGAGGTGGCACTTGGTTATTCTTCCGAGCTGTCCTTTCCCGTCGATCTCCGATAAATTGGGTGTAATTTTTGCGAAACTCGGATTTATCGGTTTTCCTTTATTCCACCCAGAACAGAGCCTCAGCGTCATATTTTTTCCGGATGTTTTAATCTAGATTTTTATTAGGAGACATCACTCAATATACCGATCAACGAGTCTGTCATTGTGTGTGGTGTACATACATTCGATTACACGCCGTTCAGTTCGTACATTAATCAGTCCATGTGGCGCGACGGAATCTGGCATAAAGCGAGAGTTAAGTCCAACACAGTTCTCATTGGTAGATTCTTGACGCCGATGCTGGGGCGATATCGTTACGGGGAGCTCAGGACAAGCGGCGGCAAGGTACATTCTCTCATCGTCGGTTTCGAACGCTCGCCGGTACCAGACGTCGAGCCGTTGAAGAAACACGATGAGATATAGATAGATTAGAAAGACAGAGCTGGAGATGGCCTGGAACTAGACAGATACCGGGCTAAATGTCACTACTGGCAGGCAAGAGCAAACGTTTGCTCAATCGAACGAATGCGGATCGGCGGAGCAGTAGAAGGGAAACAGGGAAGATCGAAGAACGAGCCAGTCGCGATTCACACGACTCATCTCCGTTTCCTCGGCTGCGGCTGCCCTCAAAGTTTTTCCGAATCTTCCCAACTACACGATCTCAGCTCTGACCTGCACCTTGAAGAGCGTCCACGGATCTCGCATCCGTACGGAGAACCGCCCTTTGGTCCACTTTTGGGGGAATCCCCGATATTTCTTCACAATCATCTCCCGCACTCGTGGCCTCCGACCGGCCTGAACTAGCTGACTAATCACGATTTCGTGCCATATTCCCAGTCGAGCGGTCGTGACTAGGAACGAGGATCGTGGAGGATGTCTGTACCAGACGTGGCAAGACCAGGGCGCTTCATGTTCGACGTCCAGAGATGTCAGTTCCCGTCATATCTCGAAACTAGCTCTGCTCACAACTACGCTGTGTGTACACGCCGTGCGTCATACTGGTCCGGCGAAAGATATCTCGAAGCGAGAACACGACGAAACATCGGAACGTCGAGATCAAGAAAGTCACTTCGGGACTGTGGCTCGCCCGGGTGACTCACACTATCTCTCTGCTCACCTGTCTACCGTGTAACAAGGGAACGTTAGTTGTACAAGAAACTTGAAGAAAAAAAAAAATGCTTCCCACGTCCCTACGGTACGCTCTTGCTTTTCAATTCGACCCCGCCCCGGGCTATCACATCTTATACGTTCCTGCCGTACATGTCCAACGGAGTCCTGCAAACCGACACATATTCGTAACGCTTCAGTTGTGTTATAAGCCAGCCATCTCTAACTCCGCGTGCGAACGAACGCGAATTCATGCTGTATCCCAGGCTTATGGCTGTTAGCTCGGAGATATACACGCGTGTGGGAGTTTCCGAGGAAGCCCGAGAGTGGCCCCACGCCCGATACCCATTGCCCACAGGACATTGCTCATTGGGATTGCTCATTGGTTATTATTTGCTTTGAAACTCTCCTTATAATTTCCGGTCTAGACATAATGAGAATGTTGAGCAACACGCTTGTTTCATCGTGCGCGGGTAACGTGTCGGGTTTATCTTCGGTTGCGAAAGTGAAATCAATAGAATCGCCGATGTTACACCCCCGTATAATGCACGGACGGATGCAACAGCCGAGTACGAGGCGACTGCAAAGGCGATAATTATTGTTATGGATATTTTTAACTTCTGGCGCCTAAATTGATCGAGAAATCCTAATTTGGACACGCGAATATATAGGATTTTTCGTGACGGTGAAGGTTTATTTATCCGACGAATCTAGAGAATCGTACGCAATCTGAGAAGCTACCGAGCTCGATTATCGCGGAAGAAAAAGAAAAATGAACATTCAAGTTCCGACACCACGCGAAACGGCACTGCATCGAGATCACGCGAGTAAATTGTACAGCATCATCGGTAGCGTTCTCTACACCGAATCGCTGATGTTACACCCCCGCATGATGCACGGACGGATGCAATAGTCGAGTACGAGGTGACTGAAATAGCGATAATTATTGTTATGCTTCATTTTCACTTCTGGCGCCTAAACTGATCGAGAAATCCTAATCTGACATTTGGATTCGATAGGATATTGTCATCTTCCCGACAAATCATGCAGCTTACTCGATTTCCCTCAGGAAACAAAGTAAACCACGGCGAAGATTTATTTATCCGCGAAATCTAGAGAATTGTACGATTTCTGAGAAGCAATCGAGCGCGATTATCGTGGAGAAAAAAAAAGTAGACATTGAAGTTCCGACACCACGCGGAATGGAGCTGCATCGAGATCACGCGAGTAAATTGTACAGCATCAGCGGTAGTGTTCTCTACATGCACACATATATATAGATGTATATACACATGTACATGTACATATACATGTACTTTGGGGTCTGGATCTTCTATAGAGAGGTCGGGAGCATGAGAAAGCTCGGGGCACGACACGGAGAATCGAGAGCGCGAGCTCGCGGACTACCGGCTCGCGAAAGATAGAGTCTCCCGGCGCGTCCGTGACGCGATCCTATCGTGGATCGATTGCTACCGTTCTACCGGTTCGCGCGAGGGCCCTACACCGGTATCGCCGAGGCTTTTGCAGCCTTGGACTGGGAGGCTCTTTGGTAAAGTGGTACAAGATTCACCTATAGGCCTATAATACAGTGCACGCTACTCGTTTACCCTTCGTCGTCGGTCCGCCGGATCGCGCGATCCTCGTGTGGTGTCTTAAGCCGATAATAGAGACGCGCGTCGATCCTCGACCAGATAGGGGATATCCTGCGCGATCCCGCGGGGCATCGCGGAGAGAGATAGAGGAGAACGGGAGGCAGAGAGCATCGCCGAGTCTCGAGGGCCACGGAACACTTCATCTCTCCTTATTATTCCCCTTCGTCCTTTTACTTTTCTTCTCGCTAGGTATTACCGTAATCGATTTCACGCTCGGTGGCAAGATACGCTGCGGCTACTGTTCTCTCCTCGCCCTTGTGATCTGTAAATTGGAGAGGATAAGATCTCAGGATGGATGCTCAGGGAGGTAACAAACGTATGACGGAGAGTGCAAAAATCTTCACGCAGAAATGAATTGATGCGAGATGAAAAGATTTTTTTACGCTCGAGATGAAAGTGGATCAACTGTGTGCAAAAAAAAGGTATATATCGGGGATCATTTTTTCAGGGGCTCGTTTCATTTCCTTCGTGATACTGTTCTCCTCGACCGTGTGATCTGTAAATTGGCGAGGATAATATCATCTCAGGCTGAACGAACAGGGAGGCAAGAAACGAACTGCGGAGAATACAATTATTTTCCCGCAGAGTTTTTTTTTCGTCCGCTCGAGATGAAAGTGGATCAACGGTGTGCAGAAACAAGGTATCGATCGGACATCAATTTACAGGCGAGCGTTTGATTCCCTTCGGTATCTTCTCTTCGCCCTTGTGATCTATAAATCGGAGAGGATAAGATCTCAGAATATAAACGACAGCGGAAAGTGCTAAAGTCATCCTTTCCGCAGAAATTAATTGATGCGAAAGAGGAAATAGTGTATTATGTCACAAGGGCGAAAAGTGCGTATTTTCATCGAGTTTGAATTTTGATGCCCGAACGAATCAAGGGCAGAAAATCATACGAGGTGATAATGCACTTCCTTTAGCGAAGTCGGGAAAAAAGTTTTTTTTTTATCCGCTCGAGATGAAAGTGGATCAACTGTGTGCAAAAAAAATGGTATAGATCGGGGATCAATTTTTCAGGGGCTCGTTTGATTCCTCTTTGTTATACATCATTCCCGTTTCAAGTTTTTCCCGACGGCACATACGTGGCCTGGCTTACAATCGACTTATAGCCAAGGAGGTTACTACCATAGGCGAAAGAGGCCCGTGGATAAAAGAAGAAGACTCACTGGTAATGCTGCCGGTGGTACGCCGCGTGAATGCCACGGCAATCCGCGGCATCTTCTTCTTGTTTTTCTTCTTCATCGGCAACGCGCGTCCTCTCAAAGAGGAAATCTATATACCTGTATATGCGATTCTGTACCGTGGTAGATTGTTCGCGAGAAGGGGGTGTGTTATCCTTGCGGATCTTTCTCCCCTCGGAACGATCGGTGGCGGCGCCGTTCGCTAACAAACCACAACACCGGCGGCAAGGAGGATTGCGAAAAACAAAAGCGATATTCCGAAAGGCGGGAAACCGCGACAAGCGCGAGTCTTCCGTGAGATTGGAGCAAGGTTCCGCAAGATTATTAGGAAATGCTCGCATACACCGATCTAATAATGTCCTGCAGATCGGTATATAAATAAATATTATTTCTATTAATAAAATCGTAAACTTTATGTTTTTTTTTATTTATGTGAACATTTTTTCAATTAGGTGTAGGGAAGAGTGGGGCAAAACGGGACCGTGGAGCAAGCCGTAAATTTGGAATAACTTCTGGATGGAACAGTGAGATAAAACGTTGAAAATAAACCGGATGTATCAATGGGACAAAATGGGGCATCCAAAAAATATTGGGACATTGCTTTTTTCCCCCACTGGCCCATTTCACTCCCCTGTAAAAAATAATAATTCTGCAAATTAGTAAATTCTCACATATACCGGTCTAATAAATGTCCAGCTGGTCGGTGTATAAATGAGTATTACTTGAATGAAGAAAATCGTAAACCTTAAGTTTCTTTGATTTTTGTAAAAATGTTCACAATTAGATAAAAAAAAATCTACAAAAAAAAAATAGATTTTTTTTTTAAAGTATTGAAATGCTCTGTAGTCAGAGTGCCTGGCGTGCCCGGACCGCGGCTGATCACGCGGACGCGCCGGATGACAATTTTTCTACCCCGGTGTTGGCGGCGGTCTCCGGCAATCGCTTCGATCGTGCGGGAGAGCCAATGAATCGCGGTGGGTAAACAAAAGGATCTGGAATCGCGACTTGCATGGAGTAGCGAGGGGTATGTCAATGCGGCGTGGGCAATTAAGCCTTGTTTGGCTGCAGCGCCGCGCATAGGCCTCCACTTTGTTCCTGTTCTCGTGCCGGGCACGCGGAGCCCTTCTTTGCCTCGAAAGAAGCGCCGCGCTGATTTATATACTCTTTTCCTTCCTTTCCCCACAGTTATTATCCTGCTCGCTAGCGACTCTCTTTTTGTACTCGACGGAGCGCAATTGCACCAGAGCTTCCGACTCTACGCATTAAGACTGCGCAAAGTCGAAGAAAAAAAAACCTGGAAAAAAACAATGAAGCAGTTAAGACGGGTAATAGTCACATAGACACAGAAAAATAATGGTCATCGAGACTGCAACTACTCCTCCATTAATTTCTATTTTTGCTATCATTAATTTTGTTTTTTGTTTTTTTTTTTTTTTTGCTGCAAATTTGGGGCGTTCCACGGCCACAAAATAACCGTTGTAACTCAGTGTCGGAGCTTTTCCGTTTATATAGGCTACGACCCAGACACGAAATTATATACATCTCTGTCAGGTCGAATCGATGTTATAAGATGTTATAAGAGTCGACAAGAATTGCACTGCGCAAAGTCGAAGAAAAAAAAACTAAAAAAAGCAATGAAGCACTTAAGATGGGCAATAGTCACACAGACACAGAAAAATAATGGTCATCTAGACTGCGACTAGTCATCCATTAATTCCTATTTTTGCTATCGTTATTATTTTTGTTCTCCTTTTTTTGCAAATTTGAGGCGTGCCAGGAATAACCGTTGTGACTCGGTGTCAGGGACTCTGCATTTATGTAGGCTACGACCGAGAGACGAGACTATATATATATATATCTCACGGCGGATCGAACGGCGCAGCAGCGATAAAGGATCGATGTTATAAGAATCGACAACGCGTCCACGACCTTTATAATGGGGAGCATCTCGACTCACTGTTTAATGCATACGGCTTGATAATGAATACCCGCTGATCCGCACGATGAAGCAGACCGAATAACTTCATGATGATTGGTAGGGAACCCTGCAGCATAGACTATCGTTAACCGGTTAACTTCACCGTGCAGGACATGTATACTTCTGTCATGCCTCATGACCCTGTCCGCATTCCCAGCATCGCTCATTATCCTATTAATTATATCGGATTTACCGTTCGTCTCGAGAAGCGTTTCTCTTCCAACCCTTCAACGGTCAGTCCGAAGAAAGCTTCCCACCGATTCCTCCTCTGCCGGTCTTAATGGCGAAGTGAAATTTTTTATTGCCCTGCCGGCGAACTTCATCGGAGCTCGTCTGTGACTGGTGCCAATTTTACGCGAGCGTGTAAAGCGTTAAAATTCGGTGATTTCGACTGCGACCCATAAACCCGCGTCAAATGCAGTTTCCGTGCCGTTGCCACGCGTCTACGGATGCACATGTAGCAACGTGCTAAAACGTCCACCAGAAGGACGAAATCGAGTCTCGCCGATGCATTCGCATCTTCCAAGTGAGCAGCGCGCTGGCGTTTCTGTGCAACACTCGCGTTCACGCGTGTGCGTGACCGATACAGGGATTCAGCATCGCAGCCGCAGGCTCGGGCATCGCCGACCGCGTTTGGTCTTTCAAGCATTACCTGTAATTAACCATGACGTCCCGACATTCCCCACAGATTTATATACTAATTACACTAATTAATTCATCCGGTGGCGCGCGAGTGATCGCGATCAATGCACCGTCCGGGCTCGTTCTCGATCGTCCTTCGATCGCGCGAACTTTATTCGCATCTATGCAAAAGTTACCGATGTTCTCTTCTTGCGACCGGCGGTGTCGGACGCGAAAGCGCGCGAACCGTCCAAACTCTTGTCGTTCGCTGTTACAGCACAAGCTTACGGTATATTTGCACGCTGTACAGTCGAAGATGTCACTGTACGCAAGGTGATGTCGCGCAGACGGGTGCGCTTTTTGCCACTTTACTCCTCATTTGCTCAGTCGTTGGGGAAACACCGACGACGGTGTATCTTTGCCACCATTCTTTTTCACTCCGGGATACGTCAGCGACTTCGACACTCCTGCGGGAAATCTTTCGAAAGCTTGAAGGTGTGTTAATTTAACGATATAAAATTTTTTTTCTGCCTAATTATAGATGTTTTCTGAGTCGATGATGCTTCGTACCTTGAATAAACACGTCATTTACATGAATGTACGGCAAGCGTGCAACTTTGATATTCAACAACTATCCAACGTTAATGATTGTACGCGGCGTCGTTGACGACTGCGCGGAGACCGTTCGCGAAGCGCCACGGATCAATGATTGATCACCATTTCGTGCCTCTTTTCTTCGCGTCGTGTAAGTGCGTTCCAGTAACATCGGTAAAAAAAACAGTAAAAAAAACCAGCGGAATCCTTCGCTGCAACTTATGACCGACCTGCGATTGGCTCCGTTCATTATCGACTGAGCGGGCCTGCAACGCGACGAAGAATTCATTATTCAAGGCGGTTCGTTGCAACCAGCCTGTACGCATCGACACTACTTTACAAGCGCCCATTAGGCTAGCGGATCTTTTCTGTAAAGGGTGTTGATTAATCAATAATCCATTGGGGTGTTAAAAAAAATTATCGCCGCCGCAGCCTGCTTGACTGAACTCGCCTATTCTCGGCCCGATCGAGCACGCAGGTTGGCCGATCCAGGGACGGGAAAGGCGAGACGACCGAGGAATAAATAAAAGAACCGAGGAGACGACCGGATGAGAGAAGAGTTACACGACTCACGACGCTTAACACAATAACACTGCCCCGATGTTCTCGAGCCGTCGGCGCCGCCTATATGGGCCACACACTCGTTATGAACAATGAGAAGCGCTTCGTGCAGTGTCCGGATTACGTGTGAGAGGTTGAGACTGACGGTTTCGCGCTCAACACCCGGACGTTCGATCGAGATCGAGGCGGGCTAAGACATAACACGGACGGGCGGACTGCCGTTCGATGGCTTGCCCTCTCGTTTTGATCGTAATAATGAAATAATTTATTTTCTTTTTTCTTCCGTCTGAGTGACTCGAGAATGAGCCTCGAGGAGTTAGACTGCTCTCATAATTTCAGAGATAAACGAGCGCTGAAAGGGAAATGGTCAGTCATTCATCCTCGAGCCATTGTATACGGCTCTTGAGGTAAAACTGACGGGATTGGCGCAATGGTTGCTGAAGACTTGCAGGCGAGACTGAAAGTTCGGAAGATTCTAGCACACTCATAAAAAATACGGTTGAATCAACTAAGATTTGGGCAGGGACGTTTAACTTAATATTTTGTTGGTACAGCTAAAAAATTGGTTGGTTCAACAATTTCTTGGGTGATTTTACCAAAATATTTGTGAGTCATTGAAATATTTTGTTCGACCAACTAAATTTTTATTTAAACATCCCTACTCGAATCTTAGTTGATTCAACTGTACTTTTTTATCAGTGCATCAATCCAACGAATTCAAAGGGACCTAACGTCGTGTCGTGTCATGTCATCCTGTTACAGAGAAAATTTTTTATTTTTCTTGATAACGTGTCTTATAAGACGAACGAAGAGCACGTTCGGGTCTGCATCGATGCCTGAATGAAATTGCTCCTCGGCCGGTTCCCATGTTTTTAGACCGATATGTTTTTGAGGGGCGCGAGAGATGTTCAGGGTGTGGCTGATACCCCGATCTTTATGTGCATGCATAAAGATCGCGATTAGGTGGCCGTGAGCTAGACTGCTCTCATATTGGAACGAGCACTGAAAAAGAAATGGTCCGTCATTCACCCTCGAGCCATTGCATAAATCGCCCTGAAGATATCTGTATGAGACTAAATTCCATCAAGTTAATAACGGCTGTGTTTCGCATCGCAAGTGAATAATTCATTTATTTTTTCCTAAAGCGGTGCATTGACAGAGACTTGCAAACGATGAAATTTGATGTCATGCAGATATAATCAGGGTCATTTTTATACGTGGCTCGGGAGGTTAAACTGACAAGATCTGCGCATTGCTTGCTGAAGACTTGCACTTTAAAAAAAAAATTGTTGGCTTAACCAAGGCGCAGCTTACATACGTTCAAAGGTGTTATTTGGTCGATCCAACAAAAAAGTCTTTTTGAATCGATTATTTGTCCCAAACAAGTAAGAACTTTGAGCATATGTCATCACGGCTTTTATTTAATACATCCAATTTGTTTCTCAGAGTTCAGTAGCGACTGAAAGATCGAAGGCTTCCAGCCTCAATCCAACGAGTTCGAACTGACTCTAGTCTCGTTGCGTCGTGTCATGTTGAAGAGAAAATTTGTTATTGTTCTTGGGAAGGTATTTCGAGCAAAGTCCCAATGTGGGGACGAAGACGCTCGAAAAGTGCGTTCGGGGCTTGATCGTTGCCCGAACGAAATTTCTCCTCGGCCGGTTCCCATCTTTTTAAACCGATATGTATTTCTGGGCCGCGAGAGATGTTCAGGGTGTGGCTGATACCGTGATCTTTATAGGCATGTATTACGCGGCTCGTGAGTCCAGTACCTTGCCAAAGAAAGGGTCATGCTATAGATATGCATATCCAAGGAGGGCCATCGTCTCCACTCGGACGAGAAGCACTAATCTGTACGTTGGCCGGACGAAATCGCGGCCGTGAAATTGCTGAGCCGTTTAAGGCTGCTGCTCGGACACGCCAGTAGACCGAAGCCAGAGAGCTTCTCGTGGTGGATGCGCGTTGTTCTCCGATGCGCTGCCTCGCGTTTGTTCGAGCGGCGAAGAGAGTACGGAAGGTATAGACACGATACACCTATACCAGGAGGCGCAAGCCTCAGGGAGCGCTGAGTCCGAGAGAGGAAGTGATTTGGAGTGAGCCGAGTCTGCCCGGCGGCCAATCGCGTAACTACTTAAACGCGCTCACACTGTAATCACATTGTTTGTCCGGTAATTGCGCGCATTAATAGATGAGAACTGGGTCTCCACGCGGTCTCTCTCTCTCTCTCTCTCTCTCTCTCGCTCTCTCTGTCAAAGGAAGAGAGAGGGAGCGCGAGCGACCGAGCGAACGGTACGGATAGACCGTGGCTCTTCCAACCTGACTCCACTTGCGTAATATACCAACCTGTTGCTATATACCGCGCGTGCACCGCGCAACTGCCGAGCCAACGAAATCGTGAGTGCCTCATATAGGTTACTCGGCTATTATAGTATGTACTCAATTTATCCGGTAAAAAAAAAATTACACGCTTTTCTCAATTACACGGATCTTTTTTGAGATTTTTTATTTTCAACTTTATTTTTTATATCGTGTGATTCTGAAGTCCGGACACTAGGGCGACCCCCGAGCAAGAAAATCATTATAGCTTTGAAGCAAATAAGTATGTATTTGATTTAGCCGATTTAAAAAATGTCTAGACTTGTAGCAATTACGCGGATATTTTTTGAATGTTTTTTTTCGTTTATAGCTTTTAAACAACACATGATTTTTTAAAATAATTGCATATGACTTTTGACGTCCCAGACGCTAGGTCGAGCACCGAGCAAGCGAATAATGATAACTGCAACGCGAATGAAAAGTTCCGTGGCAAATTTGTACACGGACAGCTGTCGCGAAGAATTATTAATGCCTGAAACTTTGCTTCGGCGACCCGCACTTGATATCTGTACCAAGGTGAATTGCCTTGTAAGCGGCACCGTAATAATGCAAAGCACGCGCGTCGTTACCTTATACATGGACTTCGAATCGATCGCCGATCGATAGTTATGTCTTTCGCGCGGAACAATCGGTGACACGATCGATGGTTCCGAGGTTCGCTTCGCGCACCGGTTGAAAAACGAGAGCAAAACGAATGTATTGGAAACGCGCATTCCCGGGGAATTCGTGCGACTATAATACAGCGATTTCGTAATCGTTGATCGCGATCGTTGGAGCGCGCGAGAATTGGCTTTACGGCCATCACGGCTGTATCGTGCCTTTATCACGGCCAACACTACGACAGCCCCATACAGGATAAGGTCGATTACTATAGTAGCCGGAAATTACCAGGGGCACCAGGTTAGACATTTCATTTTATATATTTTTTAAAATGCTGAGCCCCTTTTTAGATCAAAATGGTACTTAAATTCCTTTTTAGGCACAAATGCCAATTTCCTGTTTGTGAAACGAACTTGCTTTTTATGACGACATAAAAATGTTTCGCTAAATTTAGTTTAACCTGCAACGATTCGTAAAATTGTTCAAATATAGCAGCCCAACGGAGCAGCTCCAACGTTTTTTTTTGCTCCTCATAGAGGAAGCTATGTTTTCGAATAAAAATCGGCTAAACATTCGATTTATAGCCGTATTTCGGATGTATTTATGTGTGTCTATGCGTAACTGTAGGAGAAAAATAATTTGGAAATTAGTCATCAGCGTGGAAAAATACATAAAACAGCCTTAAAACGACGAATCACCCAAATTTCAATTCACGATTTTCTACAATAAATTTCGAGGTAAATTTTCAATGTTACGGGAAGCAGACATTGTTTTACATTACGAAAAAAAAGGCGCGAAGTACTTTGCACATGGTTTCCTCATTGATGAAAATTTTGCGTCCCGCTTCCTCTATGAGAAAGACAACAATCAGCGAACTTTCTCATAGAGAAAGCTTTGGGCAAAATGGTAATAAATAAGGAAACCGTATGCACATTTTTTTTCAGCATCTCTTCATGCATCTCCATGAATTTATGCGCGATACGTATATTCATGGATCCACGGATACATCCGTACGAGCAGTCACACTAAAGACCGTTACGTACTCGGTGTACCGGTCACCGCGAGATGCGCGATCTCTGGACCATTCTAATATCAAGGATACTCGAGCGGGTACCTCCATCCTCATGAACGAATGGATGGATGGGACGAGGATCAGATGAGGCCTTCTTCTTCTTATTCACGTTCTTTTCCCCGGTAAGTTCGATCGCGCCGGCATCGTGGTGTATATAGGAGCGCGAATGCAGCCGACCCCTTAACCCGGCACGCTGAAACCCGGAGGATATCTGACTCATGACGCACGCGCTCGCGCGTCCTCCGATCCTGCAGCGCGGACCCGCTGCGTCAACCCGATGATCCGGGCATCGCTCGCGAGCGCTCATCCCCGTCGCTGTACATCGGGACTGACGAGCGACAGTCTCTCCTTCGATCGGTCTCTCCGAGCTGCGCACGCTCCCTCCGTCTCCATGTTGCATTGCATGCAGCACCGTCTCACCGCGCTCCGATCATCGCCGAGTTAGTCACGTACGTGTCCTAAGCCAATAATTAATAAGGGCTCTCTGTCGTCGGCACGCGAGGAATCGACAAACACACAGCCAACGAGACACGTTCTTTGTATTCCCGCGAGACACGGATAACCATTCAACTTTCCTGCAATCGACGTCTCTATTATTCCAGTCGAGTTTACGGATGATTCGAATCGAAAAAAATTAACATTAGGTCCAAAAAAAATGACGAAATTTTTTTTCGGATATATTAGAGGTCGGAGAATGTTAATTTCGTGCCGTGAGTTTCACACGCTTCTGTGCTCTTATTGCAGTAAGATATATACATATCTGTATACGCGGACATATTTTATAGATCGCGAGTAGCAAGGAGGCCGCGCAAACAGGCCTGGCGAGCGCGTTCGTTGCGGAGCCAATTGCCTGCCTTTCCGGATTCCAGCTCGGACATGTGTACGTATGTTTGGACCGATCACACGATAAATCGACAGTCCCGTGCCGTTATTCCGTTTCGTACCGCGAGACGATCCCCCTATCGCGGCTCTCTCTCTCCCTCGACCGGCCGATGGTCCACCCTTCCTGTTTATTATTTATATCTCATCGACCGGATAATCCTCGGGATACTCGCGTACGTACTGTCCGTACGTCCCGCAAGCCAGTCCGGCACCACACGTTCTCACTTTCCATTCTTCACCGAGCCCCGAGATACCCGTGGGACGGTGACTCCTCGCATACGTACGGTAAACACGGTTATAGAGAGAAACGACGACGAAGGGAAGAAGGAGGAGGAAGAAGAAGAAGCGTCAGACATGAAAAGATGGTGAAATAAAGAGGCGCCGTATGTGTACAGAGTGCAGAGTATAGGGTCGGGCAAAAAGGCCCCTGCGCGAGAGAGGTGCGAGAAACTGTACCAACACTTACACGAGTAAGTGTATAATGTAATTCGAAAGGAAAAAAAAAAATACCATCGCCGGTTGGCGAAAGATAGCGTGTGCCAGCCAGCCCACCGACGATCATCGGGAGGCGATAACGTTCTCGATAAACGCCTATCCTTGTAACGATACACCTTTCTACCAATTTTCACCAATTTCGTATATTAAATTAAATTACATATCTTCATTCCATTATACCTATACTGGTACGTATTTGTACCTGACACTTTACCGCGATGGGCGTTAACCGATCGCCGTGTGCGCCGTGCAATAAAGCCGTATATGCGTTATTACTATTATACCCTTATATCGCATCGGTGGTGAAAAAAAAAAAAAAAAAAAAAAATTCTGTCGACTCGATGGAAATGTTTCCGGGGAACGAGAGACCTCATCGATTGACAATCGAGCCGTTCCTCCGTCGGCGTACACTTTCGGTCGTCGATCGGCAAGTTTCACGGATCCATGAATATCCCGATGAAAGGCGAGGGAATCACAAGAAGCGTGCTCGTGCGAACGTGATGGTCGAACCCGATCGTTACAACGTGTATACAACGTACATCGATGTACATGTATAGAGCCCGATACAATCCGGCGACACGAATGCCGGTTACGACGTCGTCATGTCCTCGTCATCGTACGGGACATGATTATTGGACGATCGAATAATAATTGTAATCATCGCGGTTCGCGCGACTCGCAACACAGCTCCGCTCTTCGAGCTCGTAATGACGACATAAGACGTAGCCTATGCAACGGGAGACGCACACAGGCGAACGGCGAAGGAGCAAGAAAAAGACCGCAGGAGAAGGCAGGAGTGTTGTTGAGGATCAACGTTCCAAGTGCCAGAGGTGACACATGCCAGCTGCATCGGCGACCGAGTGCATAGCCGACGCCACTTTAATATCATCGTCTATAGTTATTCACCTCGGCGCTTTTTTTTTCCTACATGCATTACCCGTGAGGGAGTACATCCTCGGTTGGTTGGGAAAAATAAACGCGCACATATTCCGCGGTACACCCTCGCGCGAGCGTAATCTCCTGGCGGCTGTTCGAGGAGACTCTCGCGCACCTCCTTGCGATCCGTGCACCTTCTGGGCTCCGCTCGTCGGCGGCGAAAACCACCAGGAGCAGCGGCAACGGGCGTCCCGATTGCGGGATCTGCACCGGCGGCGCGGGATGCGCGACATGCAACAACGTCCGCGGAGAAGCGCATTCGCGGGGGCCAAAGTGACGTTGAAGTAACGCGAGCTCGCAGAGTCCCGACTGGGATCTGGGGAGAAAACGGACGCGCGAAGGATGCAACCGAGCCTCCATGGATGCCCGTTCGCGCTGGCCGAGAACGGGGGATATCCGAGAACGGAATCGCAACGACAGGCAAATAAGCGGGTATAGGAGCGAAGTCGAGAGTACCGCGCAAGCCAGGTGCGCCCCGGAGATGGGAGTCGGGTCGGGGCGGCGGGGATCGGGATGTACCAAGCTATAGATGCGTATCTTGGTTTCATATGTTGTTTCAAGTATTTCACGATGGAAGGATCTTTGGAATCCTGTTATAGAATTTTTTTATAAAAATAAAAAAATTCTACAACAGGATTCCATAAAAATAAATTTTTATTGAAACAAGCCGTCGTCGCTGATTGATTGGAGTACAGGATTTGGACCAAAGAGTGCGATGTACTGAACAAGGCAGGTGCGGCTCGGAGACGGAAGTCGGATTATACCGTGCTAAAGATACATACCTTGGTTTCATATGTTGTTCCAAGCATTTGATGATCGTAGGATCTTTGTTACAGAAATGTCCGGTTTTTTTTTTTTCATTGCAGCAATCTGCAGTCGCTGATTGATTCGAGTACAGGATTTTGAGCGAAGACGAGATTGCGATGTGCTGCACAAGGCAGGTGCGCCCCTGAACCGGTAGTCGGATTATACCGTGCTATAGACACATACCTTGGTTTCATATGTTGTTCCGAGCATTTCACGATGGTAGGATCTTTGGGCTCTTGTTACAGAAATTATTGGATTCCTTGTTTTTCATTGAAAAAATCTGCCGTCGCTGATTGATTCGGGTACACGATTTTGAGCTAAGACGAGATTGCGATGTGCTGCACAAGGCAGGTGCGCCCCTGAAACGGTAGTCGGATTATACCATGCTATAGACACATATCTTGGTTTCATATGTTGTTCCAAGCATTTGATGATCGTAGGATCTTTGGGCTCTTTTTACAGAAATTATTGGATTCCTTGTTTTTCATTGATAAAATCTGCCGTCGCTGACTGATTCGTAGACGATTCGAATCGAAATTCATTTTGCAACTTCGATGGTCATCGACGAGTGTCGTCGCGTTCGATTTCATCTCTCGGTTGCATCTCGCAGCTGCTGATAGCCCACGAACGCCTCGCTCGATTCCGCTCGCGCGACCCTGGGAGCTCGACGATCGGCTATCTCTCACTGGTCTCCGCCGCCGTTTGCTCGATACTCTCCCCTTTCGATCCTTCCGATCGAAGGACATCTCGATTGGCCGAGTTGGAAAAGACAATGCTCTCCTCGCGAGCCATTGATTCCAACGTTGCACCGTCGAGGGGGGCGCGATGCGCGGGCCACGATCGGGATACACTGTATACATTGTATAAACATATATATATATATCCCGTATATACATGTATACACACGCGAAGATCCCACAATCGCGGATAACCCCGCGGCGTAATTATCCGCTCGCGGAACGCGCGAGATCGAACGGTCGCGGGAATGAATAAATCGGTGAATCTCTATCTATTAAAAGCTAGAACTGTGCCTATCGCCGGCACGTAACCTTATTCCATCTTCGATGCTGTGTAACACCACGGAACGACTCTCATCGCAGCAAGGTTATTATTGCGATTGGCTGGCGAGCGACTCCCGCGCTATCGGGACGAGCAGAAATCCACCGCCTCGAGAGTCGAGCATTGTCCTGGAAATGCCAACACTCGCGCGAAACCTATGCCTCTTTTTTTCCTGACTTATGATTGTTGAACAGTCAGCTTCACATTTTTTTTCTTTTTTTTTCGTAGAATATCTCGAAGATCTAATCGAGCGATTAGGCACAATGGACGATGGAAAAGTGTCTTCATCTTTATTATCGATCATCCGCGCGTAAGGTCACGGTTTCTCGATTTTACGATCCTCGGCGTCGATAGAAACTCCGTCTATTAGTCGGACTCGCGTCTCCGCAAGGTTATCCGTGCCTTTTGTCGAGTCCTGGAAATGCCAGAGCTCAACAAAACGGATACTTCTCCTTTTCCCAGTTGATGATCGTTGAGCGTCGACCTCGAGGCTCCCGAGAAATATTGAGATGATCAAGCCGAGCGATTGCAAGTTATAAATAGCTTATTGGATAATTTCTTCGTTTAATTATTTTTCTTCATTTTTTTTTTTTTTTTTTTTTTAATGCTGCAACCCGAGTTCATGGATTCATTGAGGTTTTTGTCGATCCTTGGAAGCTTCGAGCGTTCGCATTAGCAGCTCGACTTCTTTATTCGTTCAGTACATTATCATGAAGTTTCGCAGCTCGTTTCTTCTCGTCTCTTCGCTCTCGATAGGTCATGACATTCGCGTCGTTAACGCACGCCGCTTTGATTTATCGAGGCGGGAAAGAGCGAGCGATCGAATATCAGTCGGCGAAGAGAAGAAAAGAAATCATCATCGCGCATTTAAATGCCCCTGTTCTACTTCCTTCTGAAGAGATTTCGCAAAATGATGTTTTTTCTTGACATTTTTCATTCTGGACCACATATCAGTGATCGATACATTATTTAAAAATATTGTTTAAAAATCTAGAGCAGTTTATATTTTATTCCACAGCGGGACGAAAATTGAAGCGTGTTTCGCGGTCAATGTCGTCGAAAGATTGTATTGACCGTCGAGGACGACACTCGAGAGAACCCGAAAACGTCGGAGGCCGTAGCTTTGGATCGCTGTTACTAATTTCGTGATTCGAAGCCGCAATCACGCTCGCTCGGGCGCATCGGGCGTTCGCTCGACCCTGACAAATGCTACTCGTACATGCTACATACACGAAGGACAGAAGCTTCGGTGTCGTCTCACGAAATCGCCCGGGTAACGTGAGAAGCATTTCTAACCGAAGAGGATCAACTCCTCCCCCTCGAGCTCTGAATGTTTGTTCCGACGACTTCTTCTTCGTCTCAGCTCCGAGAGTTCCAAACTATTTACGACTCTGTGGAGTTACTGCTCTCCGAGAAGGCCGATATTCCATTGACTTTTCTCCAACCTGTTCCATCGAGTCTCCAAGACGAATAACAATAGCGAGGATTGGTGAAAACGAAGAGGAAAGCAAGAGGACAAAAGTAACGCGCAACAAGCAACGAGCGACATACACGTATCAGCCTCAATGTAGCGTAGCGACGTATGCAAAGATGCTGAACGCCCGAGAGGAGAGAAGTCGGAGAGAGGATAAGAGTGGACGACCGATAAAATCAAATTCCGCGTGTCCGAGTTGGTACACAAGTTGGTACGTGACTGACAAGAGTCGCTCGTGTGTGCTTGAGCTCCGAAAGAGCTTGGTCACTGCGAGACGCGAGATCAAAGCTGCGGATATAACAAGGTGTACTCAGTCTTCGCCATCGCCACGTTATTCTTGTTTCTCCCCGACCAGAAGTGTTAACGCTCCTTGGTCCATTGTCGAGTCCACATTAAGGACGTCTTCGCTTTCATGTTACTGCAAACGGAAGCATTAAAAAAGAAGAAGTTAGCAGAGATGGGCACATCTAGTTAGGTTGCAGTCAACATTTTTTTAACAATGACCTAATTCATGGTTTCTTGATCGTTTTTCCGAAAAATCGGAAGAAACGACCAAATGGATTTGACCCGTTGGCAAATCAGAAATGCTCTATTCGTCGCAAACCCATGAAAAATTAAAAGTCCAAAGTTATAAAGCGTGGCTTTTATTATTTCCCAAGACCTCAAAATTTAGGGATAGAAAATAAAGTGAAAGTGCACAATAAACCGTCTTTGTCATCGCCACGTTCGTCTTGCTTCTCCCACCCGGAAGTGTCAACACTCCTTGGTCCATTGTTGGGACCATATTACTAAAATCTTCACATTCATGTTACCGAAAAAGGAGGCATTGGAGAAAAGGCAAAGCTGGTTATGTTGGATTCAGCATTGTTTAAAAATTTGCCTAATTCATGGATTGTGGATCTTTTTTCCGCAAAATTGAAAAAAAAAAACGACAAGATAAACTTGATCCGCCGGCAGAGAAGAAATGCTCTATTCGTCACAAATCGATGAAGAAAGCTATGAAGCGTGGCTCTTATTGTTTCTCGAAACATTAAAGCCTCGGCATAGAAAATAAAGTGAACATACACAAAAAACCATCTACATCCACTTGGGTAACTATGCGCCGCGTGGGTAAACGGGGGCAAATGTTGCTCGGCAACCAACGCGTTTCCTCACAATCCTCGCGACTTGCATCCTCCGGTATAATAGGATCGCAACGACGAACGCACTTTTACTTGGAATCGCTGGCGCGGAGCCGAATAAGCGGATCGTCAAACGGGAGCGTAATCGTCGATGCGTGGAAAAAATCGCCATCGAAAGCGAATCGCACGGTGCAGCAGGACGGTGGAGGTGGGCTCCGGGGTGATCGGGAGTTCAAGAGCGAAGGCCTTACCTGCTCCGGTGGAGAGCGCGTTTATACGAGCGAGAAGAGAGTGAGAACGAAGCCGCATGCCATCAGACTGCAGCAACGAGACCGATGACTGAGACGGACAGACAATAGGTCGAATGTAAATGTGGGAACGTGAGTACCATCCCGATAGTTTCTTGTCTTACACAGTCACTCTCGCCCTCATCTCGTCAATGCTGGACGAGGTGGAATGGATCTTGCAACACGAGTCGTACGAGCGGCATGAATCGTCGGTCTGATGCGGAAAGGGCGCAAAAGCGTATCTCGCGCACGGCAACATACGCCCTTCTTACATCGGGCCATCGGCGCGGATTGCTGGAACTGCTTATTCCTCTATTTCAACGAAATTTTATCGACGACTTTCGAGAACTGGACGCGTTAGATATTTCGAAAGATCCCGCGAGTCGATTACGACCTCAGCGTCATAAATGTATCATATCGCGAATGCATAATTTTTCGATTACGTCGAGTGAGTTGGGAATTGAAAAAAAAAACAAAAAATTCTCAAAGTGGCGTAGCTCCGAGCTTGGTGCATGTTCGTGAGATAGTCGTTTGAGTGCGCGATTTTACTTATAACATAGTATCTCAGGTATATTAAGTACTTCTTCGTGAGCTCGTGGTATCTCGGTGGGATGCGAAGCTACCGATTGCCACAGCACATATAATCGCTGCTCGCGATGGCGTCGCGGAGGACTCTGTGCTCTCCGTGCTCGGTCACCGGGTTGATAGATGGTAATGGTTTTAAAAAACGACAATGCCACGCCATTCGCGGTCGACTCACGTCGTCGTAGTCGCAATAGTGCACACCGGCACGGCGAGACCAACATTAAGGATTAAACGATCGAGCATGAGCATTCGACGAGCACCTCTCATTCATCGCTCATTCGGATCGAGAGAAAAACAACTTGTGCTGCTTCGGATAATTTCTCAAGGTAAAAAAAATCTGTAACACTTTCCGCGGTGACGCGACGTAACGGCAATGCCGAGACCACCAGACAAGACCAGGATCGGACGAGGATCAGAAGACACCTCATGCACGCTCTTTTATTCTGGTTCATTATCGTCGCGCAACCACGAAATAATAATCGCGAGAGATCTGAACGAGCGGTCGTGACATAGCGGCGAAAGATTACGCAATTTTAATGACTGTCCCGCCGACACGGACACATGAGGATGACGCGGCTATATAGTTGGCTAAAGGATATTAGAAGTAAGGACACGGGAGAGGTTTATCGTCATCTCTGGAGGTAATTAACCCGCGATTCCCCCTCAATATTACGAGGATACGCGACCGAGAGGGAAACGGACAGTATCGTCGACGGCAATTAAAACGGGTCATCTGCGAGAATTTTACTGCCGGCTAGACAAGTCGGAGATTCGCCAACGATTTTTTATCGATCGCTTCGATCTTCGGCGGACCAGAGGCTCAGGAGCAATGCTGAAAATGTTGTATTTCGGAGACGAGAATGGAGTTGTTTTATAATCCTCCGATGTTCCTGATGGTTATAAGATCCGGGGTCATATGAAAGATTTCAGCGCGTGGAACTTTTTTGCTTTTGGAGACTATAGATCAACTTCGTGACTGTGGAAGGTAGATCGTCGATCCGATTTATTCTGACTGATTACGAAAAAATTTAATTAAAACAAAAATCTTAAACGCACAACTATGGGGCTTCACTTATAATTGGAGCACATCTGGCAAGCGCGGTACCTCATTAAAAAAGAAACCGATTTCAAATCCGCGAGTAGGATCTCTTCGACGAGATCCGGTGCCAGCATGCCTCTTTGAATGAATGAATCTCTCGAAACAATCCAAAACCTATGAAAAGAAAAATGGAATAACGCAGTGTCCGCAGATCCACTAGATCCGGCGTTACGTGTCATTCCTGAGATATCTTGTTGGGGTCGAGTAGCGCGTGGAACGTTTTCGTTTTTGGAGACCACGGAACAACCTCGTGACTGTAAACGGTGGACCGCCGATTTGAATTATCCGGATGGATTACGAAAAAAATAAAATAAAATAAAATCTGACCCGCACACTTATGGTACCTCAGTTGTGATTGGACCACTTTCGGCAACCGCGGTATTTCATTAAAAACGAAACCGATTCCGAATCCGCAAGTAAGATCTCTTCCAAGAGATTCGGTATCAGCTCCTTGAATCTCTCTAAACAACGAATAATCTGCGAAAAGCGACATGGAATAAGCGCTGTGCCCGCAGATCCATTAAATCCCTCGTTACGTGTCATTGCTGAGATATCTCGTCGGGGCCGGGCAGCGAACGGACTCTTCGAGAAGTGCTCTCGGTACGCGGGTCCGGCCGTGCAACGCGGGCAAACGCCGCGGCATTTAGATTCGCGTGGAACGCAGGAACTTGCGCGAGTCGTTGCGAGACTTTCCTCGCAGCACAATTATGCATCCGAGAAGACGGAACATTAATTTATGGCTGAAATAAGGACCCGGCGTGTGCGCGCGTGTCGGCGAGTCTGTTGGCGCGCGGGGACGAGCTCCGGCGTGGGCGAGGGCGCTCGCGGCTCTCGTTCCTCCGAGCGCACACTCGCCCATACACTAGCCTACCTTCCTATAAATATATATTTTATGTGTACATATGTATATCATACTGTACGCTCAGTCTCAGGCGCGATGCTCGCTTAAAACATTTCTCTGGTTCACCTCGTGCGTCTCCCTCAACATGGGGCATGTTCGTTATTTGTACCCACGTAAGAGGATTCACCTCTTATAATACTAGTTTGTTGCTCACACCACTGTATAGTTATATCGGCACGGTTCCGCCGCGGTGGAGGCGATTAATAACCGAGGTGTTTCGAATAAATTAAAGCATTTACCTTCTATATCCTTAGCTCGCGGGCTCGTGCGGGATCCGGTAGTGGATTCGAGTTTCTATATGCCATTATACTACCGACGCAACGTAGCCTGTACACACTCGCAACGGTGGTGCAAAACTCTAGGCTATAATACTCCCACCTCTCGACGCCTCGAAGAGCCCCCACAAGCGATATTCGAGAATTCATTCGTCCTCGTCTCAACAACCTGCCGGCCTGACCAACGAGGGAACGAGCCAAAGAATAATCCTTTCACGCAACCCTAACGTATGTGTATATATATATATATATATACATATACCCAGTTATAATTCCTCATTCGAGCCAAGACCCTCGTGGAATTCATGACTGTGTTAGCCGCGTTTTACACCCTCACCAATGCGCTTTTTTCCGAGGGATGGCGATATTAATCAGAACTTTACAACGCACCGCCAAATCGTCCTTCTCGATACCAATTAACCGAGTCTTGATTTTTCTTTTTGCTTCCTTATAACTATATTTTATAGTTTATAGTTAAGGTATATTTTTGGAATTTTCCTTTTTTTCACATTTTAATGTCAGAATACTTAAAATAGACTAAAACGTCGACAAATGTTATTTTTGCAGGTGTCCGGATGTATATGTGGCGAAAATTGATCTAATCGTTTAAATTTATGAGTCTATGCATCAAATGTGACTCTAGAAGTCAGATAAATTGGAGATTCATCATCAGTGATGAAAAATGTATAAAACATAACCTCAAAACAACGAATTACGCAAATTTTAATTAGGGATTTTCTCCAATAAATTTTGCTGTAAATTTTTACCCTTTTAATTTTATGAGATCTAGAAATTTGTTTATGTCACGAAAAAAGGTACAAAGCATTCTGTACATGGCTCCCTCATTGATTACATAGTTTCCTCTTTGAGGAAGTCAAAATCGATCAACGTACTTTCTCATACAGAAAGCTGTGCCCAACATTGTAATAAATGAGGAAGCCAAGTGGAAATTATTTTTTCTTCATAACATCAACAAACTTTTCTGCCAATACGAGTTACCGCTAAGTCGGATAGGCGAATTATTCGTAAACAACATTGGCGATATACCATTTGCGTTCGGCACCTACCTCGCGGGAACAATGGAAGAACGAGAGGCGTTTCGATCGCTTATAACGGTTGTGGTACAGGGAACGAACTCTCCCGCGGAGAGGATACCGGTAAATCGCGCGGTGCCCGCGAGTGCAACTCGTGCCCCTACGCGGATTCGCCGACCATACGCGGGGACGTCTTATTCCCGCGGCTAAGGTCATCCCCTTACCAGCCCGCGAGGGAGACGAGGAACAAAAAAAAAATCGTATCGATGTATGTTCATTGTGATACGTACATGTATTTCAAAGTATACGGAACATGCATGAGGATGACACATCAGCACGCGAATTCAACCCCCCACCCTAGGACTGTTTACCTGTGAGAGAACGCGCGCGCCCGATCCTTCGAAGTTAACAGGTTCACCGCGGGGTTAACCTTGAGGATGATTAGAAAGCAAAAGGTCCCCCGTCGTTTGCACACCGGATCACGACTCGTCCTCGCTCCTGGCTGGCCTGCAACCGCTTTGCTCCCCGAGCCGACTCGACGTCGCTATACCTATGTAGAGTAAGCGGCGTACAGTTCTCGGTCTTGCCCATCCGATTATTGACTATCCCATCGTCATTGGTCTATGAAATGCATTGGGCATGTGATTATCCCTCTCTCGCAGGCCCGATCGCTGCATCGTTCAATCTTGCTGACGGAGAGTAATTTGCTCGAGTAAACAAAAATTGCGAGAAAACATAGCGAGGGTAATCGCGATTCTATGAATGTGGAGTCTGCATCAAATTTGTATTATTTTTTTTAGCAAACGATTAAAGATCAAACATTCGGACAATTTCACGCAAAGTAATCGATAAGAATTTTCGAAATTTTTTCCGCGTTCGCCAGTCCGCACCGATCAACTTTCTAGTTTGAACGCGGCCTTCCATATGGCCGAGATGCCTGATAACGTCTTTAGATGAGCTCTTTATGAAACACACACGGTAATTATATTTCTCGAAGCACTCAATTTATACGCGATGCGTTGGGTGAGTCGTGTGTGTGTATTAATAAGTTTTAATTTCATGGGAACGGGTGTTTGATCGATAGGTTATCGATTTTATCTGGATTAAGCTTGATTTAATTCATCCCGTGGTTATAACGTGCAGGTATATCTTGTACGCCGATGGATGATCATTATCGATGTTACCGGATCGCCTGCATCGAGTCATGAGATCGTCAAGGTGGTCCACGAAATCGCTCCCAGCCAATCGCGACCCGTGATACCGATCGTGCGAGGGAGACGACGGGACCGAGGAACGAGTCGGGAGATACGACGGGAAGATCATCGCCGTGGCGTGCGAGAGCGAATGTAGCTTTTCGAGACGATCGCGAAACGAGGCTATTTAAATGTATCGAGGATGCAGGGCGCGAGGATCGCGATTTCAATCGCGATATACTCCCGTCTCCCGATGCGTTGCACGAACGAGCGGGAATGATCCATCCACCCGCATTCCTTTCTCGGTTTATATTTTCGGGTTTGCCGGAATGCACGCACACGCGGGCGCCTGCTGAGGCCAAGGGATACGGAAAAGCTTATCGTGCGTTCGAGATCTTACTCGATATTGCGTACAGGCTGCACCAAAATTGGTGACTCCCGAAGGCAATATTTATATCGATGTCTTAACGTCACATTCGTTGCGCAGTTAATGGATCTGTGAGGAAGATTAACCATTGATCCGATAACCGTGGCCAAAAACTTGCCAATTTTTGTTTCCTTCAGAGCTACTTTCGAAACATCTTTCGAGGGTAAACAGGTAACTCACTTACGATTGAAAATCTCATTTTTCGACCGGATGTGATGTCATACCCAAAACACGTCACTTCCGGTTTGAAAATCGTTCTGGAAATACGGCACTTCCGGTATGAAAATCTCATTTTTCGACTGAAAGTGATGTCGTACCGGAAATACGTGTTCTGGATGTCGAGGATTGCTGGATGTGCGGACGCATTGAGGTCTCGTACTTAGGTCTTGCGGTGAGTAGTTCAAGGGAGATGAACGGCTTCCCCGTTCGCGGGATAGTCACGATTACTCGGGAAGGTGCAGTTACTCACGAAAGAGCTATTTCGCTAACGGAAGTGAGCCGTCGAAAGGATCATAGTTTCGTACTTATAGATACGTACAGTCATAAACCTAATACCCTATAACAGTTATCTTCGTTTACAGGCAGCAATATCGCAAATAGTATCGGTTCAATTTCAATACATTATAATAATATGCAAAGGGTCTCGGCGATATGTATTATAAGATCGATATTCCTCGCTTCTTGACCCCTCGATCTTCGATCAGGAACGTTCTACTTGTTTCAGCTACTTCGAACAACCCCGTATATAGGTAGGCATCTTATTACCTTATGGTGTCTACGTGTTCTGGGTTATGATCCATCGAGGAAATGTGTTCCTTTTATTTTATTGCGGACCACTCGTTTATAGTAATAGGACGAGGATAGGAAATCGTTCAACTTCAATCCCATCGCATCCTTTCCGAGGCTGAACTGCGAATTCATATAATACGCTCGACCTGCCGACCGATACTAAAGTGTACAAGTGTCCTTTCTGAAGCTACGATTATCAGTCGTAAGATAAATTCGAACTTCCAACTGAGCAATCGGCCCTCGAAACAATCGGCCCTCGAAGCTATCGCAGATGGCTAGAATTCGATCTATGCAAAACCTCAATCCCGGCACTCCTGAGATACGACATTAACTAGAGATAAGACGAGAATCAGTCGCGAGTCAACTTCGCAGTTACAACCGAACATGCGCGCCTCGAAATTGAAGCTGTCGCCGATGGTTCGGATTCGTCCTATGCGAAACCTTCAATTCCGGTAACTCCCGAGCTAGGACATTAGATTGACAGGAAAATCCTCTATAAAACCTGCCGACATCGCCTAGCTGGAAACGCACTGCCTACCTCCACCTGTCGACACTCGCGCGCCCGTATCATCGCTGCATTATCCGACGCTCCGAATCGGGATCCGCTCGCGGCAGCAAAGTTCCCCCACCCCACCGTTTTAATAACAAGACCACCGAAGCGATGACGCAATGATATATCCATGCGAGAGGCCCGAGGAGCGAGACGGAGAGATGGATCGACATCGATCGCTTTCTTCTTGTACCCTGTAGCTTAAGCTCCCGTCGTCGACCTCCACGACGGCCGCCGCGCGGTTGTCGTCGCGTTCACCGCGCGCTCTGCACCGCTTCGTGACTCGGGGATCACCGAAGAATGCATTATTGTCGCGCGCACACACAGGAACTCCCTCCCTCGCCCCCCTCCTCTCCCCCGGGTCTGTTTGCGGTGCCCCCTCGTTCGTTCGCTCTCTCAGCTTCTGCTTTTGCTCGTTGCTGGTTTGCTGCTTCATTTGAATGCCGCACGAGTCCCGGTTCGCCTTCTCATCGAAGCGATCCGTCGTGCTGCACTCCATATGCACGTACGTGAGTTTTACGAGCCGGTATGGGGATAGAATGGGTGGCGGACTCTCGAGGTGGTGGGACGTTTTCGTGCGTGTTTTCCGTTCCTTCATCTCTTTCAATACTCGCTCACCGTTCCTCCGTTCTCGTTATTGTCCCCGACTTTTCATTATTTTGTACACATGCGCCAAGCTATTCCTTGGTGTCTGTGAACCGAGCGCCTCCTTGAAATCGTCGTTTTTATCCCAGACCCAATTTGACTCCAGACTGAGAGAATGATCTCGAAAAAGAACTACCAAGTCATATGGTAAATTTCGACCATGCAACATAGTACTACAGCGCAACCAGTTGCGACACGTGAAATTTTCACAGGGGCAATCGAAATTTTTACCCAACGCATATGGTCATTTTTTTCCAGAAGACGGGTTCGCAACGTTTTGCGTGCCTGGTTAAGAATTTTGTGGATGAAACTAAGAATTTGATGGATGAGCATTGATGAGCATGGATGAGATGGATTGAGCGTTTCGTCGATCGAATTTTTGTATGTATGTGAACATACGTACATAAATGGAACAGTATAAAATTTGATCTAAAAATAATTCCTATGCTACTAAATTATAGTTGGGAAATCGATGAAAAAAAAATATAAATGATCGTAAGGAGAAGGGCAAAGGGCCAGAGAAAGGCCGCGATATTTCGGTTCCTCGTAATACAGATTTGTACACTATATTATCCAATTTTATATCGCTCTGCGCAAGATCAACTGTGTACGTTAGGTAGATTATAATTTACAAGCAAGGGGTTCAAACACATGTGGGTATCGAGACATAAATTCACGTGTGCATCTATATAGTACGTACGGTATTCGGTATCCGTACAGTTTAGAGAATTAGTGTAGAAGGTACACGCAACGCAGACGAGATCCCACGGCATCTCGCGCAAGATTACAGGGCCAGTAATTAGTATATTGAGCGGTAATTAATATATTGGTCGGGTCGCTGCGAGCGCATAACGTGTTATTACGATGCATGCTCGCGCGGGGTCTCGACAACGCTTATATACTATAATATATATATATATATACCATAGATATATACGATACGGTTTAGCTTTCTTTTTTCCAGGCGACAGATTCGATCGCCGGCACACTCGGGATATATCAGCGTGCGGACTTACGGCCCCGCGCACGCATATTCATACGTTCCAGCGGCCTCGTCGTCCACGTGGCTCAAAATCCAACCGAACGATATTTTCTCTCCGCCCCCGATTTATCGTCCATAGAAGTCGCTCCTTCTCGCGCGCGCGCCGACCGTACCGAATTGGCGAAATTCGGTCACCTTCGATCCCCAAGAGAGCCCGTGACTTTATTGCATCGGGGAACTCTCGGGGCTCTCTCGGATGATGCCAAATAAAGGCAAGCACAAACCACTTTTCTCCCGGCTGGCGACTTTAATTTATCGCTCGGACACGTTCCGATGATGCGACTTAATTCGGACCTGCCATTCTCTGTGTCTCAATCACAAAACGAAGAGTCCTCGCGACAACGAGATCGATCCATAAGTCGGAGATCGTAATTGCCAAAAAAAAATTATTCTTCACTTCCAGCGCTATCGAAAGTCCTCGTGAACAGTCTCCAACTCCCGCCTCCTACGACAATACTCCTTTGAATTTTCACAGACTACATTTTTTTATATCGTATCGTTTCGTAGATGCGTTGCGAAGACTGAATTACAGCCGAGATAAAAAATGAACCACAAATTACTTCTTGGAAAAGTGACTCCAGTTATTCGCTACCCTACACATGTGCAACACGTGTCGACTATGTTGAAGAATTCGTATTTACAACACACCGGCGCGAGAGATTCTCCTCGTCCGCGAGTAGCCACTCTCGATTTTTTTTTCTCTTCCCCTCCCGTCTCGGACTCAGTTAGGAATTACTTTAGCATCGGCATTTGCAGCAAAGTGTTGCAAAAAATCGTTTTCCCAGCGGCAACTTCGGAATAGTGGCAATCGATCGAGTGGTAATTTACCAATGGCTCTCTCTTTCTCGCCCGTATGGTTTGCCGGAGAGCTCCTCGTGGGCACGTTCGTAAGGAAACCGTGGAACGGATTCCATGGAGAATTGCAAAAATACCGAGTGCCACCGAGTTAGAGAAAGAGCGGGTTAGGTAGAAGCCTCG
Source organism: Stenichneumon culpator (assembly GCA_964017025.1). NCBI lineage: Eukaryota > Metazoa > Arthropoda > Insecta > Hymenoptera > Ichneumonidae > Stenichneumon > Stenichneumon culpator. The sequence continues at coordinate 7,128,970 of OZ024781.1, forward strand.
CCGGATCGGGCAAGTCTATGCGAGGACTTCAATGACCACGACGAGTCGTCTAGTCGTAAACGAATCGAGTGACATAGAGATCTGAAACTGCTCCGCGATAGAGCTCCGATGCCTATATGGCAAAGTGATTTGCCACGGTATTAGTACACGAGCGATATCGCGGAAAGTCCCTTAAGGCCCGAGAAGTCCCGTGCGACTGGCCGCAATCCCGGGCTTCGCGAGTCTGAATCGACTGCGCGATTCCGCCGGGGGGGAGGCTGAAGAAGAGCGCTATACAAAGCGGTGAAAGAGTTTTCGATCCATGAATATTTAGCTTTGCTGGATAAGCTGCCGCTCGGTTGGTCGCACTACTGCTCTGTAATCCCGCAATGGAGTATTTATTCCCGATCCTGGTTTTATATCACTCAAGTGCGCGTCTCGGCCGCTCTCCAATAGTCGTCCCGCGGCTAAGCATTGCTAATATACCCGATGCCATAGACGTATACTACGGCATAGAGTGTAGGCTCGGTGTATAAGAGGGAATCGGCACTTCTCAAAGGCGCACCAACACAGCCGAACGGTTGTTGTAAAAAGATTGTGGCACCGATTCCCGAAGGAAGCTCACTTCCTCGGGATGTATACCTCGACGGGGATCGATACACCGTACGCTGTATTTCACGTGCCTATTTGGATCCCTCTTCGTTTCCGTATAAACTAGTTTCGCAATTTTTATTTCCGACCGCCAGGGCAAAAAGACGGGAGTTATGCGTTTCACTGCGATCGCCGGGCCCTCCGACTTTCCGGCGGCGCCAGTGTTTATCAAAACGGAAGAAAATTACGTAATCAATTTTGGTATATTAAAACTTCATAGGCTGATCGAAATGTTTGTGACAATACATTTGTGAGCAAAAATACGAAATCACGGAAATGAACCTTTACTTAAAAAAAAAAAACAGGTTAAAAATTCGCGATGAGATGTCGAAAAAAAACATCGGCCATCCGCACTCCTATGTACCGACTTCGTCATTGTCGAAAATTCATACAGCGCGGCGTAGCGTGAATTTTATTTTAAAAAGTATAGAAAAAATTAAAATTTACAAAAATTATTAGCAAAAAAAAATTGTTCTGCAGTCTATTCACCGTAGTAACTAATAAAGTTGCCAATATCGAATGTGCGGCATTGAATTGGAAAATTGGAGCGAAAGTATGAAAAAGTTTCGCGCGATATAAGAAGGATTTGAAAAGTGTGGATCATGCGTGATGATTTGTTTTCAATGCCAATTAATAGTGCCGTCCTCCATTTCGCGACTAGTTGGACGACAGAGGAAGAGAGCGCGCAGAGTATCGAGTCTCACTCTTTAAAGGTAACGTCGTTAACGGAGATACGGAGGCTGGAACGGCGACCGCGGCCAATGCCATGGGAAATCAAAGTCGACGCTCACGGTGTTGCCTTATCGGTGAGTTCTATCGATTCGGTTGCTTTCTCGCGGTAGTTTCGACCTCGAGCCGAGCACGAGCCGTATATCGAATAATATAGTGCATACGTCGTTGGAAAAAAAATATTCCCGTATCATCTTCCGTAGATGCATACGTCGGTCGAAATAATTTTCCTATTTTTTCTCCATACATGTATCTATGAATATTTATCAGTACATGAATTTTAATTTCGCAATTTTTGTACACAGTACCGTTCGATACTATTAGCAATTTTTCATTTCAGTATAATACTAATATAATTGACAGAAGAAAGTCTTTGATTAATGTAGTATCTTTGAGATTAAGTGGGCTCGCAACACCAATATATATATATTTTTTTAAATCTGTATTGTCCCCGCTTTTCAAAGCTACTTATGAGTAGATGAGTGCCTTATGGCGTGTTAGCTCGGTTGATGCGTAATTGCAAGCCCGCACTTTTCTTTTCGTCCATTTCTTTTCTTTGTTTGTACGAACGCATTGGCGTTAATCTTACTACTAAAGACATAGGGAAACTGCAGAAAACCTATTGTGATATAGTCGGTCGCAGATTCGCGACTGATCCACTATTAGGCGGATACTCTCTATTTATGCGGTGGAGTTTTTAAGATAGGCGCAAATAATACAACACGACACCTAATCGGCCAATCTGTAAGTTATACTCTTGCTCAGGGAAGTAGAGTAAAACAAGACACGAAGGTAAAACAGCACACACTACGATAGAATGTCAACTATTTGAATGATAATTTCGTTTTCGAATATCCGTTATCGGAACCATTATCGCATTACTGATGTGCGACGTAGGCGGCTCTTACTTCTACAATGTAGCCGCGCTTCCGCGCTCTCGATTTCAGCTTGTTTGCATTTTTGCGAACTTTAGCTATCATGCCGCAATACAGGCAGAATCCTCCTCGTGGAATACGTTCCATCGTCGAAGTGTTAGAAGCCGCAGGAAGATTCTCCAGATTAAACACGGACGGTGAAAATATCCATGGTAGGTACTGGTAATCTTCGTTGCACACGATCACACCATGATCGTGGAATTATAGACACGCATCGGTATCAACCATGAGAGTATTGTCTCATGATTCTGCGATTGCAGGAAATACATCATTTTCGGTTGAAAAATGAGATTTTCCAACTGAAGGTGACGTATTTCCGGTACGTCGTCACGCCGGGTCAAATAATGAGATTTTCAAAACGGATGTGACGTATTTTCGGGAAATCTCCAGAAATCTAAGTTTCGGTTTGTAAATACCGTAGTTGATAGCGAGGGTGCGAAGCGACCGCGCTAGTAACAACAACCTGCTTGTAAGAAAATAGAGACGGAAAAAAGAGACTCCATAAATTTGGTTACTATGTAAAAGGTCTTTGCAGTCTGACGGGAATCTCCGGCGTACGACAAAATGATCAACATCTGGAGCTTTCGCGTAGGGTATTCCAAGGTATGCCCCAATTTTCCGACCATTTCTTGATGTTAATGCTGTTCCGTTAAGCACTCCGTCAAAAGTAAAAATGATTTCTTCTCCTCTATTGAATACAATGTACGAAGGTAGTAGAATAGAGACTGATTGCGACGTCTTTAAATGGCTAGTCATGTCGATGAATTGCGACCGATCCACTATTCGGCGGACACGCTCTATGTATATTTCGAAACGTTTGAGATAAGCGTAAATAATGCCACGTGCGTCCTGATCTCTCTATCGGTAGCGTATACTTCTGCTGCAAAAGCAAGGCAAGATAAGGCAAAACAGGACGGAGGCAAAATAGCTTACAATACGATAGAACGTCAATTATTTGAATGCTAATTTGGTTTCCGAATATCAGTTGCCGGAACTATTATGCCACTACATTGTGGCAATAGTAGTGGCTTTCACATCCACGACATACCTCCCTTCCGCCCTCTCAACCGCAGCTTGTTTGCATTTATGCGAACGGCCTTCAGCTGTTATGACCCAATACAGGCACAACACGGTTGATCGTAGAAGTGCTCGAAGCCGCATGAAAATATTGCAGATTAGTCTTCCAATTTGCGACTATTTGGTACGCAGAGGAAGAGAGCGCGCGCAGAATATCGGATCTCACTCTTTAAGAATAACGTCATTAACGTAGATACGGAGGCACAAGCGTTATCCGTAAATTTGATCGATTCTTTGCTTTTTCGTGATAGTTTCGACCTCGAGCCGAGCACGAGGCGTGTATCGAATAAGTGTGAATTACATGCATATGTCGTTAGAAAAAAGTATTTCATTTTTATCTTCGTATGTGTATCAATGAATATATTTCAGTGCAACAATTTTAATTTCGGTGCGACATTTTTGTACCCAGTGCCGTGCAATATGTATGAGGTTTTCCAAAGCTGTTTTTCCCTTCATTTTTAGTACAATGGATATGAGAAATTATATGATCAATGCTGTAGCTTTGAACTTCCATAATCAATATTATTATTTTGTCCCGAATTTAACATTATCCGAGACCCAATACGTTCCTGAAATACGAGCCAACAGTTACGTCGATGGCTTGCTCGGCCAAAAAATCCAATCCCTCCCAGTCGAAATTATCGTGGCGACTCAGCGACGTATCCGAATTGTTACCAATTTTCATATATTCGCGATTATCCGTGTAACGTTTCCAGAAATTCGGGTCGGGAAAGCTTTTCGTACTGGGAATCCTGGAATTCACACGAACACAATAAGATAAATTATTTGTCTGACATTTCGAGTATCGATCACATATTTGTTCGTGGCATCGAGCGATATTCTTACCCGGTATCGGCGAACGATGTCCACAAGTCAATCATAGTGTCGATCATCTCTTCGTCAGATTTGCTCAGTTCGATTCTTTCGGTGGTCGGAAAAAAATATGTCATATCATCGCCGTGAGTTACACCTATGTTCTCGTTACTGCCGATCACCCATGAAGTTTTACTGAAGGTTCCTCGATATTCGAATGAATAGAAATATGTAGTATCATTCCAAAAAGATGATATTGTACGCGCAATATCGTCCGCGGGATTTAAAAAAAACGTGTCGCTTATCAATCTGGTCATATCCTTAGTGAACTGAAAAAGGCGAAGGAAGTTTTATTCGATGTTGCTTGTGTTTAAAATATTAGAATTAAATTCATTTACTAACGTTCTCTTTATCGCTGGGTTTTGTTCCGTTGAAGTAGAATTCTTTAGTTTTCTCGACGTACATCTCAGGTACACGAAAATTATATAAGTTGTCGAGGATATGCAGAATAAACTTGTTTGTATTATTTGCAACCTTTTCATACACGTCACTGTCCACGTAATATTCTTAAATAATGCGAATGAAGAAAATTGATATCGAATTTCGCTGATGAAAATAATCGATCGCACGTTGAGGCAAGCTTGAAATACTTACGTGCGGTTAACAGCAGACCTTCGTTAGCAACGTTACCGATTATCGACCGATGAACGTTAGTTCCATGTTGCAATTCGTAATAAGGATGCCTCGTAAGGAAAGCCCCATTCAATTTAGGCTCTATCGTCGGAGCCCAAGTCTTAAAGCGATAAGTCTTATCCCCGAATATGTCATCTGAATTCACGAGTCGGTTAATGTCTACCTTTCGTAGACAATCGACCAAATCTTTAGAATCGGTCGTTGAACAATTAAGATGTTTGCCGAGCCTTTCAGAATCATCTTTGGAGTGGATTTCGTCGACATAGGCCCATAAACATAATGATGTTCCACTCTGAGATATGTACTGATTCAACAAACCTGTTCCCATTATAATTTTATAATTTTGCAGTAACCAGTGAATAATTCCGAAAAACTCTTATATAGAAAAGCTTATGCTGCATTCAATCGTGAATGTTTTACATGAAAGACTTAATTGTCGAGAAAATAATAACAAACCTTTACTCGAGTCGGATAAGCTATGCAGCTGCGCGCTTACACCGCCAGCATCGTGCCCAAAAAGCGTTACTTTGTTTCGATCACCACCGAAAAATACAATGTTTTTCTGCACCCATTTAAGAGCGAGGACCTGATCTTTGAGCCCAAAATTTCCAGGAGCATGCCGATCACCGGTGCTCAAAAAACCAAGAACTCCGAGACGATATTGCACTGTCACCAATACTATGTCCTTGTCCAACAGGTATTGCGGTCCGTACATCGTCGAACTTCCGTTACCCCTTACGAATTGACCACCGTGAATATAGACCATCGTCGGGAACAGCTCTGTTGTTTCTCGTGTGAATATCTAGAGTATTGCATTATTATCGGATGCCAATAAAAAAACACCAATGTGAAAAATAGTTTTTATTCGTTATTTGGCCGAATAACAGTGCTGGATGTACCTTTCGTGTGTATATATTCAGGTACAAGCAATCTTCGTTGCCCTCGACATCATTATCGCGAAGTTGCGGACACTGTTCGCGATCGGCATCAGCTACCAGAACATCTGTCCATGGTTCAACTTCCACAGGTGCTCTAAATCTGTTCAAACAATTTATAATTAAACGTGCAAGTTTATTCCTAAATTTGTGCAATTTATAGCACAGTCCATGGTGTCTGAAGAATTATGAAAAGTGTTCATAATACCTGAGCGACCCGACTGGTGGTTTGGCGTAAGGTATTCCAAGGAATGCCTTGATGTTTTTGCCATTTCTTGTCGTCAAATTCGTTCCTGTAACGGATCCTTGAAAAGTATCAACTACTTCCCCTTGAACATATTCAATACACAAAAACAGTAGTACATAGAGCATTAGGTGCCGCGTTATTGAGCAAGTAGCCATGACTATGGACGACATGCCACTATTCCATATGTCGCAAAGACGCTGGTTTTACTTTGGAAATGTGTTGAGATAAGGATAAGCGACAAAAATAATTACTAAGCGTTGTAGTTCAAAGCCTTATCTAGGAAAGCTGAGTAAAAGACAATGTATGGACGACCTTTGAATAACGTGCACGCAAGGGGCCGCGCAATTTACTCGTAGTCGACTGCATTACAGGAGTTATTGCCAATACTTGAAAACGTTAATGCACACAGTGATGTCATAACGTCACGTCTAGTAAAAAAATAACATTTTCAAACCGGAAGTCACGTATTTCCGACAAATCCCCGGAAATCTGGTTCCGTTTTTTTCCGAGCGCCCGAGGTTTAAAGACCTTGCTTGTAATAAAATTAAAGTGTTAAATAATCAGATGGTATAAATTTGGTTACTATGGGAGTATTCTTTGCAGTATGGAGGGAATCTCCCGCTTACGATAGATTGTTCAATAACAGGACCCTTCGTCGATACACATGTAATTTTTCAAGTAAATTTATTAGCAGAAGCAAAAGCGTGTCATGTAATTGGCACGGCAATCGATAGCGATTATACAATGTAATTTAGGCATCGGTGCCTAATCGTAATTCGTAACTCAGCAACAACACGTTCCATCGTAGAGGCTTAAAAAGTTGCAGGAGGATATCGTAGATTGGGTATGAACAATACATAATTCGATCGTTGATATAAGCTTGCGAGAAATATTAAACGAGTTAGGATGTCTTATATAGATGAAGCGTTTCAATTAATCATTCATGGCGGCCCTAAAAAACCCTCCATATAATTGATCGGCAAGTTGGCGCCACCAAAATTGAAATCGTTCTTCGCGGAAATGAGCCTGACGACTCAGCGACGTATCCGAATTGCTCCCAATTATTAAATAATCCTCATTATTTCTGTAAGGTTGCCAGAAATTCGGATAAGGAAACCGTTCCGTACTTGGAGTTCTGAATTCATTGGAGCAAAATAAACTGATTAATCAATTGTTTGACCTTAGGAATATCGAGTACTGCTTCATTCATAGGATTGAAGGATATTCTTACCCGTTACAAGCGAATGACGTCCACAAGTCAATCATAGTGCCGATCATCTGTTCATCAGATTCACTGAGTTGCAGTTGTTGTTGGTTGAACTGTGTGCGGTTTGTAGGAAAAAGATAAATCAAATCATCACCATGAGTTACACCAATATTCTCGTTACTGCCGATCACACGTGAAGTTTTGCTGACTGTGCCGCGATACTCAAAAGAGTATAAATAAGCAGTATTTTTCCGGGAATCTATAGAATATTCCTCTAAGTAGGCCCCGCTTATCAAAAAAGTCGTATCGCTTAGTAAATTTGTCATGTTCTGAAGAAACTGCAAAAAACGAATAAAACCTCACTCGATCTGTTTATGTTAAAATTGACGAAATTTAAGTCGGTTTACTCACGGTATCTTTTTGGCTCGGTTCTGTTTCGTTGAAGTAGAAATTTTTGACTCGCGGGACGTATCTCTTAGGTGAATCATGATCAAAAGAGACTTTTATGATATTCAGTAGAAAATCGTCCAAGTTATTCACCATCTCTTTATACAAGTCGTCGTTCGAGTAAAATTCTTAAATGATTAAGAAAATTAAAGTCATTTATCACCAATGAAAATGAGAAGAAATAGTCGATTGGATATTGAAGTACAGTTAAAATACTCACGAGCAGTGAATGTGAGACCTTCGTCGGCAACGTGACCGATCAACGATGGATACTCCTTCGTTTGATTTGTCATGATTTTGTGAAAAGGATACCCCGTGAGGAATGCACCATACAGTTTAGGCTCATCCGTGGGACCCCAAGTTTTAAAGTGATAGAAAGTATTGTCGAATATGCCGTTTGAATCTACGAGATTGACAACGTTTACCTTTCGTAAACAACGGATCAGAACTCGGGAATTAGTGGATGGACACTTGAGATATTCGCCTAGTTTTTTAGCATACTCTTTGTATTTGAAGTTTTCGTTATAGGCCCAAAAACACTCTGTAGTTCCACTCTGTGATATGTACTGCTTAAACAAACCTGTGCACATTACAATTTTACAATTACTATTAAGCAAGAAAAAACAGCAATTGCTTGCAACAACTTCAGTTAATGCGGCATGTGTATGTTTCACATTGTAACGACCATATTTTGTCAGCAGTAAGAGAAGATGCAGATGCAAGAGACTGCATCATGTATAAAATGAGCGGTATGAGAAGAACATTATAACGAACCGTCACTTAAGTCGGATACGCTGTGTAGTTGCGCGCTTACACTTCCGGCACCGTTTCCGAAAAGCGTCACTTGATCTGGATCACCGCGGAAAAATGCAATATTTTTCTTGACCCATTCAAGAGCGAGGACTTGATCTTTGAGTCCAAAATTTCCAGGAGCTTCCTCATCGCCGGTGCTCAAAAAGCCGAGCACTCCGAGACGGTAATTTATTGTAACCAACACGATGTCCTTATCCAACAGATACTCCGGTCCATACATCGTCGAACTTCCGTTACCTTTTACGAAATTACCACCGTGAATGTAGACCATCGTTGGAAATAGAGTTTGCTGGTCGTCTAACAGTATCTAGAATGTTATATTGTACTGTGAATAAACCTTCCAGAAGTGCATCTGTGATGTGACAAATTGTGTCTTTTTTGTTTTTGTTATTTGCCCGAACAACAACGCTCCATTTACCTCCGGCGTGTATACGTTCAGGTACAAGCAATCTTCGTTCCCTACGACTTCACGAGCATCATTCAATTGTAAACACTGATTCCCATCGCTGGTAGCGTCGCGAACATCGCCCCAATATTCTGCTTCCACAGGATTTCTAAATCTGTTCAATTAACATCACGGTCAATTAACAGTCAATCGGCAGTTCTTTGCCAAATTTGAGTAACAAAATCCATATGACGACGCAGTTAAGTATTTATCTGCAGAAAGTCGAGAATTCTAAGTTATTATGAGAAGTATTCACAACACCTGAGCGAACCGATCGGTGGTTTCGCGTATGGTATTCCAAGGAATGCTTCGATGTTCCGACCATTTCTTGTTGTTAAATTCGTTCCCTTAAGTGCCCCGTTCCAAGTAACACCAATTGTTTGCCCTCCAATCAATACAATGTACGAAGACAGTAGCACAGAGAGCTGTAGTTGCAATGTCTTTAAATGACTCGCCATGTCGGTGGATTGCGACTGATCCACTACTCCACAGATACGCTCTATTTATGCGGTGAATGGGTTGAGATAAGCAAAAATAATACCGCACGCGTCCTAAACTGCCAATCGGTAGCTTATACTCTCACTGGGGGAAGTTGGGCAAAGCAGGACAGAGGCAAAGCAGCATGCAGTACGATAGAATGTCAATTATTTGCATGATTATTTGGTTTTTTGAATGTCATTATGCCATTACATGGTTGCGCGACGTAGTCAGCTCGTATTTATACGCCGTAGACCTTTTCTGCCCTCGCAAGTGCACCTCATTTACATTTTTGCGAACGGCCTTCGGCTGTAATGGCCCAATACAAGTACAATACGTTTCAATGTAGAAATGCCAAAAGTCACAGGAAAATATTGCAGATTAGACGTGGACGACGGCACAACAGTGCTGCACGATTTACCTCTAGTATGTATACATTTAGGTACTAACGATATTCAGCGCATACGATTATATCATCATCCCCGAATTATGGACACTCATCGCCATCGGTATCAACCATGAGAGTATTGCTTCATTAAATTTGTTCGATGAACATCACAATTAATTCATAACTAATCGCTAAAGTACATTGCACAGTGTAGTTTAATTACCCGCGCTCAGCCGAGCCGTAATTGACTATACCGGAACCACACGGTTCAACGGAGAGGCGCTAATAACCACAGGAGGATATTTTTGATTCAGCATGCACGGTAGATAATTTTATCGAGATGTGAGTTTGCCGGGCCCATTGACCAAGTTACGGTGTTTGATATATATCAAGCTTTCAATTAAATATTTATTTAAATTACACCAATGCCTAGAATGACAGGCACTTGTTACTCAGCTAGGCCTCGCTCATACCCTGTAAATAATTGATTGAAAACTTGCACAAGCCAAAATTCCATTTTTTTTTTTCGTAGAGATGATCGCAACGACTCAGCGACGTTTCCGAATTGTCCCCAGGAAGTCCAAAATTCCGATAATTGTGAGAAGTATTCACAACACCTGAGCGAACCGATCGGTGGTTTCGCGAAGGGTATTCCAAGGAATGTTTCGATGCTCCGCCCATTTCTTGTTGTCTACGTCGTTCCGTTAAGTGCCCCTTTCCAAGAACTATCAGTTGCTTGCCCTCTAATGAATATATTGTACGAAGACAATAGCATAGAGAGCAGTAGTTGCAATATCTTAAATAAATGGCTAGCCATGTCGATGGATTGCGACGGATCCACTGCTTCGTGGATACGCTCCATTTATGTCGTGAACGTGTTGAGATATGCGTAAATAATTCAGCACGTGTCCTAATCTGCTAATCGGCAACTTATACTTTTGCTTAGGGAAGTTCGGCAAAACAAGACACAGGCAAAGCAGCACACAGTACGATAATAATAATTTAGTTTTCCGAAAGTTATTATGGCGTTACGTTACCGCGCGATGTAGTCGGCTTATACTTCCACGGCGTAGCTCCCTTCAGCATGCACAATAGATAATTCGATCGGGATATAAGTTTCTGGGGCATATTGAACGAGTTCGGATGGTTGATATAGATTTCAGTAAAACATTTATTGCAATTATACCAATGCCTAGAATGGCAGGCAGTTGTTAATGAACAATAGCCCTATCAAAACCTCCAAATAATTGGTCGTCCATTAGTAAGAGCCACAACTCCTTTCGTAATTCGCGGAGATTATCCTGAAGACTTAGCGACGTATTCAAATTGTCCCCAATTATTAGATACTCGCTGCCATTCTTGTAAGGTTGCCAGAAATCTGGATCAGGAAATCGTTTCGTACTTGGAGTTCTGGAATTCATTAGAGCAAAATATAATAATTACTGATTTGTGTGATGTTACGAGTATCGAGCACCCATTTATTCGTAAGATCGAACGATATTGTTACCCGGTATCAGCAAATGACGTCCATAAGTCAACCATAGTGTCGATCATCTCTTCGTCAGATTCGCTGAGTTCCAGTTGTCGTTGGTCGAACTGTGTGCGGTTTGTAGGAAAGAGATAGGTTAATTCATCACCGTGGGTTACACCAATGTTCTCGTTACTGCCGATTACATTTGAAGTTTTGCTGAATGTTCCTCGATATTCGAAAGAGTACAAATAAGTAGTATAATTAGTTTGAGGTATTATAACAGATTCTTCTAAGTAGGCCCCACTTATCAGAAAAGTCGTATCACTTAGTAAATTTGTCATGTTCTTAAGAAACTGAAACAATTGAATAGAATTTGAACAGATCTGTTGATGTTAAAACTTACGAAATTTCAGTGAATATACTCACGGTCTGTTTTTGGCTCGGGTCTGTGTTGTTGAAGTAGAACATTTTAAGGATCTTGGCGTATTTCTCAGGTGTTACAGAATCGAAAGAGACATTTACGATATTCAGTAGAAAGTCATCCAAGTTATTCACAACCTTTTCATACATGTCATCGTTCGAGTAAAACGCTTAAATAATACCCATTAAGTAATAAATGTTGTGTATCACTGATGAAAATGAGAAGAAACAGTCGCTTGGATGTGGAAGTACCGTTGAAATACTCACGAGCAGTGAATACAAGACCTTCGTCGGCAACGTGACCAATTATCGACGGATAGTCCTTCACTGCTTTATTCAAGATTTTGTGAAGAGGATACTCTGTAAGGAACGCACCGTGCAGTGCAGGCTCGTCCGTGGGACCCCAAGTGTTCAAGTGATAGAACGTATTGTCGAATATATCATTTGAATCCACGAGATTGTGACTGTCTACCTTTCGTAGACAATCGATCAGAGCTCGGGAATTAGTGGTCGGGCACTTGAGATATTTGCCTAGCTTTTTTGCGTACTCTTTGTATTTGAAGTTATCGTTATAGGCCCAAAAACACTGTGTAGTTCCACTCTGTGATATGTACTGCTTAAACAATCCTGTGCACATGATAAGTTTACAATGATTATTAAGCAAGGTAAATAAGCATTGTCTATGAGAGCTTTAGCTACTTCGGCACGTGTATAATTCACAAAGTAATGACCATCTTTTGTCAGCAGTACGAACAGGTGCAGATGCAGGAGACTGCATCATGGACAAAATCAGCGGAGTGAGTACAAAAAAGAAACCAACCATTACTTAAGTCGGATACGCTGTGTAGTTGCGCGCTTACACTTCCGGCACCACTTCCGAAAAGTGTCACTCGATCTCGATCACCGGCGAAAAATACGATATTCTCGTTGATCCATTGAAGAGCGAGAGATTGATCTTTAAGTCCAAAATTTCCAGGGGCTTCCGAATCGCCAGTGCTCAAAAAACCGAGAACTCCGAGGCGGTAATTTATTGTGACCAACACGACATCCTTATCCAACAGATACTGTGGTCCAAAAATCGCCGAACTTCCGTTACCCTTCACGAAATCACCATCGTGAATGTAGACCATCGTCGGAAACAGAGTTTGGTTTAAGTCTACCAATGCCTACAATATTACATTATGAAGGGATTGTGCGGAAGTGCATATGTGTTGCAAAAAAGTTTTTGTTTCTTATTTGTCCGAACAATAATGCTGAATTTACCCCCGGTGTGTATACGTTCAAGTACAAGCAATCTTCGGACCCTACGACTGTATTAGCATCATTCAATTGTAGACACTGATTACCATCCACGGTAGTGTCGAGAATATCGGCCGGGTATTTTGCTTTCACAGGACTTTTAAATCTGTACAATCAACATGACGATCAATTAATACTCAATCGGGCAAATTCATTCTCAAGTTTGCGGAATAAAATCCACATGGCGGCGATCATAAGAATTTACTCACAGAAAGTCGAAAATTCTGAATAAATATGAAAAGTATATACAACACCTGAGCGCACCGATCGGTGGTTCCGCGTATGGTATTCCAAGGTACGCCTCGATGGTCCGACCATTTCTTGTCGTCAATGTCGTTCCTTCAAATATTCCCGCATACGTATAAGCTAAGTTTTGCCCTCTAATAAATGCAATGTGCGAAGATAGTAGCAGAGAGAGCAGTAGTTGCAGTGTCTTTAAATGGCTAGCCATGTCGATGAATTGCGACTGATCCACTATTCGACGGAAGCAGTCTATTTAAACGACGAAGCTTTGGAGGCAAACGTAAATAACACCTGACCTTATCTACCAATCGGTAGCTTATACTCTGGTTGGGGGAAGAAGGGCAAAACATCATGGAGGAAAAGTAGAGCACACTACGATAACGACAATTATTTAATTACAAATTTGGTTTCCGAATGGCAGTTACCGGCACTATTATGCCAATGCATAGCTGCGTGACGTAGTCAACTCGACTTCCACCGCGTAGCTTCCTTTCGGCCGCTCGACAACAGCTCCTTTGCATTTTTGCAAACAGTCTGTAGCTATATTTCTGTATTCTATAGTTAGCCCAATTATATAATCTACATTCTATATTCACCCCAATTATGTAATGAATATTCTATATCCAGCCCAATACAGTCGCAATACGTTTCATTGTAGGAGTCCTAGAAGCCGCAGGAAAATATTGCGGATTATACATGGACTCCTTTTTGCCCCAATTTCAGTGTGCCGCGAGGTTTCATTTTCGCCTATTCCATTTTGCCGCGATCCCGTTTTGTCCCAATCCAATCGTCTCGCGCCAAGCTATTTTCCCTTGTCCCATTTTACCCCAATTCCATCATACAGGGGACTCAATTTTTTGCTATCCTATTTTACCCCAAACCCATTATGCCCCAGTCCCATCGTGCCCCGGTACGCCGTTCTGCCCTGTTCTAGCCTACGTACATACGCGGGTTATCGCAAACGTTCCACAAAGAGACAAATTTCTGACACGGCGTACATTGTTAATGAGCGAAAAATAAACATTTTGTCGGTACACACATAGCAAATTTATCTGTATTCGGAGCTTATCATATCTTCGATGACAATCGACGCTAGATTACCTGTCCATCCGGGTGCGTCCTGGGAAATCTCACGGTGGCACTTCAAGCCTTTGGCGAGTGTGTCCCATGACGCTGGCCCTCTGACTTTCCATAGGAGAAAACTCGAGTTTCCCAGTACACATGTAAGACCTCGTTTCGAGACTTTAGACCTCTTAAAAATGCTCCTTAAAGGGTCTGCTCCCCAAAAAACTCTTTCGCAATGCATAGTACATACCTTAAGTAGTATTTCAGGAATGCTACCGCCAGCACCCGTCTGTAAGGGAGCGACCGAGCTCGTTAGGAGACTTTAGACCCCTTAAAAAGGCTCTTTCAGGGTCTGCTCCCAAAAAAACACTTCGGCAATGCATAGTACATACCTTCAATAGTATGTACGAATTATTTCAGATTTTTCTCGGAATGCTACCGGCAGCGTCCGACTCTATGATTGTGACCGGGCTCGTTTGGAGACCTTAGACCCCTTAAAAATCCCCTTAAAGGATCTGCTTCCAAAAAAAAAACTCCTTGGCAATGCATAGTACATACCTTAAGTAGTATGTATGAATTATTTCAGATTTTTCTCGGAATGCTACCGCTAGCAGGTTGTCTCTATATTTATTTATACCTACGAACCCCTTGAAACATAGACAAAGGGTCCGACTTCCCTTATTATGTAGTAAACATCTTAAATAAGATGTGCGATTTTTATCAGAATTTTACGTCAAAGGGTTTTATGCTAAACGATTTTTTTTTTCAAACTATCACCGTGCCGCGCACTACGGTGGCTCGCTAGCGGTGCGCGTACGCCGGCCGCTAGCTCGGCCGCCAGCTTCAGCCTCATGTTTCTGGGGCATGTTGAACGAGTTAGGATGGTTGATATAGATAAAGCATTTCAGTAAAATATTTATTGAAATTATATCAATGCCTAGAATGGCAGGCAGTTGTTAATGAATCCTCTGAATAGCTCTCACAAAACCTCCAAATGATTGATCCTTTATTAGTCCGAGCCACAAGGCCTTTCGTGAATGGCGGAAATGATCCTGACGACTCAGCGACGTATCCGAATTGTCCCCAATTATTAAATACTCGCTCCCATTCTTGTAAGGTCGCCAGAAATCTGGATCAGGAAACCGTTTCGTACTTGGAGTTCTGGAATTCATTAGAGCAAAATATAATAATTACTGATTTGTCTGATGTTACGAGTATCGAGCACCCATTTATTCGTAAGATCGAACGATATTGTTACCCGTTATCAGCAAATGACGTCCATAAGTCAACCATAGTGTCGATCATCTCTTCGTCAGATTCGCTGAGTTCCAGTGGTCGTTGGTCGAACTGTGTGCGGTTTGTAGGAAAGAGATAGGTTAATTCATCACCGTGGGTTACACCAATGTTCTCGTTACTGCCGATTACATTTGAAGTTTTGCTGAATGTTCCTCGATATTCGAAAGAGTACAAATAAGTAGTATAATTATTGTGAGGTATTATAACAGTTTCTTCAAAGTAGGCCCCACTTAGCAAAAAAGTCGTATCACTTAGTAAATTTGTCATGTTCTTAAGAAACTGAAAAAAGTGAATAAAATTTGAACCGATCTGTTTATGTTAAAATTTACAAAATGTAATTCAATATACTCACGGTCTGTTTTTGGCTCGGGTCTGTGTTGTTGAAGTAGAACATTTTAATAGTCGGGACGTATATCTCAGGTTCTGAATAATCGAAAGAGACTTTTATGATATTCAGTAGAAAATCGTCCAAGTTATTCACAACCTTTTCATACATGTCATCGTTCGAGTAAAATGCTTAAATAATACAAGAAAGAAACGTTAAGAAATAAACGTTGTATATCACTGATAAAATGAGAAGAAACAGTCGCTTGGATGTGGAAGTACAGTTGAAATACTCACGAGCCGTGAATACGAGACCTTCGTCGGCAACGTGACCGATCATCGACGGATAGTCCTTCACTGCGTTTCGGAAGATTTTGTGAAGAGGATACTCTACAAGGAACGCGCCATGCAGTTTAGGCTCGTTCGTGGGACCCCAAGTGTTAAAGTGATAGAAGGTATTGTCAAATATATCATTTGAATCCACGAGATTGTGACTGTCTACCTTTCGTAGACAATCGATCAGAGCTCGGGAATTAGTGGTCGGGCACTTGAGATATTTGCCTAGCTTTTTTGCGTACTCTTTGTATTTGAAGTTTTTGTTATAGGCCCAAAAACACAGTGTAGTTCCACTCTGTGATATGTACTGCTTAAACAATCCTGTGCACATGATAAGTTTACAATGATTATTAAACAAGGTAAATAAGCATTGTCTATGAGAGCTTTAGCTACTTCGGCACGTGTATAATTCACAAAGTAATGACCATCTTTTGTCGGCAGTACGAACAGGTGCAGATGCAGGAGACTGCATCATGGACAAAATCAGCGGAGTGAGTACAAAAAAGAAACCAACCATTACTTAAGTCGGATACGCTGTGTAGTTGCGCGCTTACACTTCCGGCACCACTTCCGAAAAGTGTCACTCGATTTCGATCACCGGCGAAAAATACGATATTATCGTTGATCCATTGAAGAGCGAGAGATTGATCTTTAAGTCCAAAATTTCCAGGGGCTTCCGAATCGCCGGTGCTCAAAAAACCGAGAACTCCGAGGCGGTAATTTATTGTGACCAACACGACATCCTTATCCAACAGAAACTGTGGTCCAAAAATCGCCGAACTTCCGTTACCCTTGACGAAATCACCATCATGAATGTAGACCATCGTCGGAAGCAGAGTTTGGGTTAAGTTTTTCAATACCTACAATATTACATTATGAAGGGATCGTGCGGAAGTGCATATGTGTTGCAAAAAAGTTTTTGTTTCTTATTTGTCCGAACAATAATGCTGAATTTACTTTCGGTGTGTATACGTTCAAGTACAAGCAATCTTCGGACCCTATGACAATATTAGCATCATTCAATTGTAGACACTGATTACCATCCACGGTAGTGTCGAGAATATCGGCCTGGTATTTTGCTTTCACAGGACTTTTAAATCTGTACAATCAACATGATGATCAATTAATACTCAATCGGGCAAATTCATTCTCAAATTTGCGGAATAAAATCCCCATGGCGGCGGTTATAAGAACTTACTCACAGAAAGTCGAAAATTCTGAATAAATATGAAAAGTATACACAACACCTGAGCGCACCGATCGGTGGTTCCGCGTATGGTATTCCAAGGTACGCCTCGATGGTCCGACCATTTCTTGTCGTCAATGTCGTTCCTTTAAATAATCCCGCATACGTATAAACTAAGTTTTGCCCTCTTATAAATATAATGTACGAAGAAAGTAGCAGAGAGAGCTGTAGTTGCAGTGTCTTTAAATGGCTAGCCATGTCGATGAATTGCGACTGATCCACTATTCGACGGAAGCAGTCTATTTAAACGACGAAGCTTTGGAGGCAAACGTAAATAACACCTGACCTTGTCTACCAACCGGTAGCTTATACTCTGGTTGGGGGAAGAAGGGCAAAATATCATGGAGGAAAAGTAGAGCACACAACGATAACGGCAATTATTTAATTACAAATTTGGTTTCCGAATGGCAGTTACCGGCACTATTATGCCAATACATAGCTGCGTGACGTAGTCAACTCATACTTCCACGGCGTAGCTCCCTTTCGCCTTCTCGATAACAACTCGTTTGCATTTTTGCAAACAGTCTGTAGCTATATTTCTGTATTCTATAGTTAGCCCAGTTATATAATTTATATTCTATATAGAACAACAGTGCTGGATTTACCTTCAGTATGTATACATTTAGTTAGAGTAATCTCTATATACTGTATACGATTACATAGTCATCGGCGAATTATGAACATTCATTGCCATCGGTATCAACCATGAGAGTATTGTCACATGGTTCTCCTGCCACAGGGCTTTCAAATCCGTTTTGTTTAACTACCAGATTTCGGCCGTATCGTAATAGACTGACGCTGGAACACCATCTAACGGAGAGGTGAATAAAATCACAGGAGAATATTGTTGATTGGGCATGCACGATAGATAATTCGATCGCCGATATGCATTTACCGGGTACATTGATTAAGCATTTCAAGCCTTTCAATTGGATATTTCTTGAAATTATACCAATGCCTTAAATGGCAGACACTTGTTACTCAGTTCCAGCCCGCCAAACGCTCTGTTAAGTAACCCGTTCCATGAAACACCGATTGTTTGCCCTCTAATGAATATAATGTACGAAGACAGCAGTAGTTGCAATGTCTTTACATGGCTAGCCATGTTGATGAATCGCTATTGATCCACTATTCGGCGGATACGCTCCACCAAGTGCGTCTCACGACGCTGGCCGTCCAACTTTCCAGAGAAGAAAACTCTAGTTTTTTTTGTACTGATGTACGAGAGTTCAAGTATTTCAAAAACGTCCCCTATACCCCTTCCCTATGGTATATAGCCGATAAAGCGTCATTTATTTTAATGACACTTTGGTTCCAAATGTTAGTTTGGAACCGATTATTGGCATCTGAATTACCCAATGACGCTTCGTTGATAAGAGTTACCGATAAGGATAAGTGCCAACGTTAAGCTTAAATGTGCCGTCCATCTTTGGAACGCGGCACTTTTGTATTTACATAGTAATGAAAGCTTCAAGATCTGTCGCGAGCAAAACGTAGTATGATAATTTAGCCATGCGCATGCATTCATTGTAATACGTACACACGCGGGTTATCGCAAACGTTCCGCAAAGAGACAAATTTCTGTAACGGCGTACATTGTTAATGAGCGACAAATAAACATTTTGTCGGTACGCACATAGCAAATTTATCTGTATCCGGAGCTTATAATATCTTCGAAGACTATCGACGCTAGATTACCTGTCCATCCGGGTGCGTCCTGGGAAATCTCACGGTGGCACTTCAAGCCTTTGGCGAGTGCGTCCCATGACGCCGGACCTCTGACTTTCCATAGGAGAAAACTCGAGTTTCCCAGTACACATGTAAGAGAGTTCAAGTTATTGCAAAAAGGTCCTCTATACCCCTTCGCTATGGTGTATAGCCGACGTACCGCGGTGCACCTTCGAACACTATCTACCGTCTACGCTCGCACCCCGTCGAGAGATTGCGAGCCGGACGATCGCCAATCCGTTCGCGATTCCGAAGGCCTTAGCCCGATCTCTCGTGAAAAGTCGCGGGAATCGAGCTATCGAGCTGTGTGCATGATCCAGCTGCAGTTAGCAGCGGAGGCGCGGTGTGATCTATCGCGTTGTGCGATCGAGGGAACCCCGTATAATGCACACGTACATGAAACCTACATGATCATATAATGCACCTGGGTAACGGGCGCCTCCGCAGCATCAAGGGCGAGGTGAACGAGCGCGAGCGCGTTCGTACTTATTTCGTAAGGCGAGAATCGCGAAAAAGCGAAACGATCCATTCTCGCTTCATTCCGTATACTTCGCGTACACTTAGCTATACGATCCGGACAGTGCTTGTTCCGAGCTGTGCAGCTCAGCCCATTTGAAATCGCTGGTCGAACGGTCGAAGAATCGCATCGATGAGATATAGCTACGGCCAATCGACACCCAGAGCAATTGAAGTAACGAACGGTTATGAGGGGAATTGCCGAAGAGCAGATCGGTCCGACACTCGGCCGGATGAGAGATCGAAGTTACCCACAGTGCCTCATGGGTAAATGATCGGGGCATTTGATTGGGCATATCTCACGACTGGCCGCTTATATCTGCCTCGACAGAAATTGTAAACGAGCTGCTAAGTGCACGGTCGTTACCCGCAGATCCTTGACACGGGGGGAAAAGAAGGAAAAGAAAGGATTTATTCAATAGCGGAATCGTCGACGAGATTCCGAAGGGCGGGCGAGTAAACACAGGTATGTCGAGCTTATTAGTTGATTTACTATGCAAAAAAAAAATTCACTTAAACGATACTTGATTGCGATGAAGATTTGTCGCTGGCGACAGCTAAATTGTATACATCTTGGGAAAACCGCGAGTCATGAGAAGCGCGCAGTCGTGTGACCGCGGTTCTCCCAGACAATTTAACAGTTGATCGCGGAACACGCGGACCCAAAAAAATAAGGCTCGTCCAGCGACCAGAACCAGTAGTCGGAGCAATAGTAAGCATCAGGATTAACATATCGCGTGTGCAACACGGTCGCGTGCTGGCCAATCGTTCGGCACTTTTTTGTTCTTCTTCTCTTACCTTCCCTTCGTCTTGTGTCGGTAAAAGAGTGCTTATCGGGTCGGTGGTACTGCGTCAAGCGCAGGACAACAGTGGCACAATATCACGACTGACTGCAGATGCCTACATGATAATCGTGAGATACTCATTTTATCAAGAGTTTATTCCGTCAATTTTTTCTTCAACTTTTTGAACTTTTTGGGACTTGCGGGTCGTCTCGTATTCTACGCCGTGAATCGGCACGAACGCGGCGATTTCACTTTATTTCACTCAAAACACAAAGTTACCTCGTAAAACAAAACGCCCGCTTGTCGGTTACGAATAAAAAAAGATCCCCGGCGTACCATCGATCATGGAGCTCGTTTCCGAACCTTCCTTGCAGCACGTAGATAACAAAAGTACTTTTGTGTTACCCACGTTTTCATTCTTCCGGGTATTCTTCGGCCATCAATTTATCCGGGTATTATTTCACTCCGGCAATACCAACATTTAACGCACGATACATTGCATCGCCGTTCATGCAATACGATGTATAATCGAGCTAAATGAATTACCGATGGAAAGTTCATATAACGAATATATATCGAGTTACGGAGCCAAGGCAAAATTTAGTGCTATATTCCCGCTGTGGTGCGAAATATTTCTCGGGACTTCCAAGCTAAACCGTCGATCCGCGCATCTTCCGATACGTACAGCGTTGCTTAGGAAAATACATACACACAGATGGGCACACCGGTTAGCGTATAGTTTCGCCGACGGTGGGATGAACACACAGCAAGAAAGAAGATTCTGCTGTCTGCGTGATGGGCCTCTCGTACCTCGGGGACTATACCTACGACCTTCCGCGAGTGCAGCGCGATGCACCGATAGAAGTGCCGTTCGCCTCGGCGCAACAGGCACATTCGCAATATTCGCAATTCCCTCCCGTCAACGGTATACGTATTGCGATACGTATGCCATTAGCTATCGGCCGGCAGGCCGTTTGTTGGCGCGTATGTTCCGAGGTAGACGGTGCATGGATTCGCTGTACCAGGGCCTGGCACAGGTAGCACAAGTAACAGCGGCAGTAACACAGCATCAACCATGTACAGTGCTATCTCTCGTAAGTTCGTCGAACCGACTCGAAGAACCATTTTTCGTTGCCTGCACTGAGAAGGATCTCGGAAAAACTACCAATTCGTGTGATAAATTTCTACCAGGCAATATGCTACACCAGCGTTGCTGCTAGTGATACTTTTACAGGGGCCATAGCAATTTTTACCCAACCCATATGGTTCATTTTCCAGACAGCAGGATGGCAAAATTTTGCCCATTAGGATAAAAACTGAAAATTCCGTTAATCAAGTTTGACATAACCTAAAACCTAAAACGAAGGGTTCGCGATCGCGATCTTCTTAGTTTACCCCACTTCTGGAGACGCTGTCGCGTCTGTACACTGAGAGAAGGATCTAGTCAAAATTACTATATCGCTTGAGAGATATTAAAATAGCACATAGTAGTAGAGCGTTAGGGCGCCACCTATCGTAGTACCGGATTTATAAGAATTTTTTTTAGATATGGTAAAAATTATTCCAAAATTGAGACTTTCTGCCATAGGTGGCTCCCTGGTACCGTACTACTGTGTGCTATGGTAATTTTTCTTAGATGATCGGTCATTTTTATTAGATCCTTTTCTTAGTGTAGGTACTCAAAAGTTCTGTCGGTTCTTACCAGATTTATGGTAATTTCTATGAGATTCTTCTCTGAGTGGATAAAATTCGGATAAAATTTTGACTATGCGTCACTTGATTTGGATATGGACATGACGAGGGACTTTAGGAATGGAGATCTCGGGGTTCGTGGAGCAAAGGGTCGCTTGACTTACAGGAGCCTCTACTGTAGTTAAACTACACTGGTAACGCAAGATATCCGCTATCTTTTATACTACATATACTCACTTGCACTCTTGCGCGATCGACGTCTTCGGCCGCGACCCGAGCGATCGGCCGGAGCTCACTTCATCGTCGAAGCCACCGTCGCTCGGGCTGAGTAACGAGTCGTCGTTTCTTCTGCTCCCTTCTTCTACTCTCGGTCTCGATCGGTTGCTAATTTTATAACGCTTCGTTGTCGCGATTCCTATGCACTGCCGGGGGGGACGAAGGATCGTGGCAAAAAACCGTCTCTGAGACGGACGATCGCGAGTCCGCTCACTTCGAGTATAGTTACCCACTATGGTTACAATCCCCAATGTGTATAGGAGTTATGTTAATGTGTCATGCATTTATGTGCGAACGTGTAACGACCTTCTGTTGTTTTCATGTCTCATTTCTTGATCTTCTTTTCGCTCGGCCTCAAATTGCTAAATCATAACTTCGAGAGAGGCTGCGATATGGTACGATGCGGAGAACAACCTGACGGGCTGTGTATAAAATGAAATATAAAAATAATTGAGCTCGCTCGACGCTCGGGGGGGTTCCGACGATTTATACATGGCTTATTGTATCATCCATTGTTTATATCGTAGATCGCCTTTGTATCTCACTGATCCGTGTATTTCGTCCGTGCGACCCGTCTCCCGTGTCTCTATAGATCACCCTCGATCTTCTTTTACTCAACGCCCGCGGTGCGTCTCGTGGAGTCCGATGATCGTTAATTCAATTTAATATAGTAAATGCAATCGCGACGATTGACGCTCTCATTTGTCGTTGTCCATGTCCGCCGTCGTTGTCGTCTTGAGAACCGAACCGCTCACGTTTGTACAGGATGGAGAAAGGATCGCGCGATCGTCTCTCACCGGACACAGAAAGCGTTACAAGAAGATCGGCGATAAAAAAAAAAGGTGAGAGACGTCTGTCCGTAAGTCCATCTATCCGCCGAGAACGCTCCGAGCCAAGGCCACGCGCCAAGGCTCGCAATTTTATATGGCGATTGAGTAAAAAATATTATGTATACGGAAGGAGGTTTGTACGAATAATTATAATTGCAAACTAACTGCACAGAAAACTTTGTAATCCGCAGTGGAAGAAATATTTATTTTACAAGAGACTAATTTATATTTCGCAAATTGACGTCATTTCTTAAATGCCGCCATTAGTACTCCATTTTTGCCTTTTATATTTGAATTCTTCTCCTGTCATTTCAGAAGCTTATGCTTTGTTTATGCTTTCTTTATGCAACGAACCGAAGAACGGACAGTGAAAAATTGTCTTGGAATGCGAAATAAAAAAGATATTAAAAATACGTATCGTCTTGTTTATCAAAGCGAATCATGGAGCCGTGTGAGAATTAATTTTGCACCGGATCATATTTTTGCATAAGCGTCCAATCATATGCGTTAAAAAAAGGAGGGGTGGGGGAGGAATCTTAAAGTCGCGTCCGCAATATTTTGTTAAATTTATATGCAACTTATGTAATAATATATTCAGCATTTATTTTCTACACATATTTTTTCTATCGTTTTTTTTTTTTTTTCAACGGGTGGGATACCGTGCGGAACACATACCCGTAAGCGTGCCGATGCGCGAGCAAAGATATCGTCCAACCCAACGGGAGATGCGCGGGTCTCTCGACCCGATCACCTTACGATCCGATGGGTTTGCGTTACGCAATCGTCTGCGAGTGCTTAGTGCGGCGTGTTCGTTCGAGCGTGACGTCGTTTATCTGCGGCGGTTGCTGGTTCGATGTCGGGGCGGGAAAAGTGCAAAAAAATAAAAATAAAAATATATATATATTTTTTTGCAAAGTCATCGGTCGTGAGCACGAAATGCGATCTACGTGTTACCGAATTCTATATGCCTACTGCATTTATTATACCGTCCATTAATTTGCATAATTTCAACATGCGGCACTTTATATCATTCTGTCAGAATTCGCCTATTAAATTAATCAACCTTTCGTATTAATACACAATCTATTCGACAAAAGCGTTCAAGCTTGGGGAAAAAAATGATCATATACGCTGCATTAATTTATAACGGTATAAATGTATGTATAGGGAAGAGGGGGGCAAAATGGGACAATGGGGCAAAACGGGGTAGAAAACCCGGATGTATCGATGGGGTAAAATGGTGCATCCAAAAATGATTAGAAAATTGCGTTTTGTCCCACCGTCCCATTGTGCCCTACTCTCCCCTGTATATTCTTTTTGCTCAAACGGAGTCGAATAACAATTCACTTCGTATCGCAGCGTTGGGTTAAATATAATTTTATCTTCATCTTTGTTCCGCGCTCTATCGAAATTCCGAAGAGTGGGTCGCCCCTAGCGGCGGTGAAGATGGCGCGGCAGTATTGTTT
This sequence comes from Stenichneumon culpator, assembly GCA_964017025.1. Lineage (NCBI taxonomy): Eukaryota > Metazoa > Arthropoda > Insecta > Hymenoptera > Ichneumonidae > Stenichneumon > Stenichneumon culpator. The sequence goes on from OZ024781.1 coordinate 7,153,799, forward strand.
CCGTCCCACGCCCACGCCCTCCCGAGAAGAAAGAAGAGGGAAAGGTACAGAGAAAGATTCGTTACCGGCCGCATCGCCGAGACTCAGGCCAGAACGGTGAGAATATTCTCCGTGGAAGGAAGCTCGGGTGACTTGCCTCGTGTTGATGCTCTTCCTCTCACCAATGCGGCGCGACAAGAACGGACTCTCGATGGCAGAAGAAGAAGAAGAAGAAGAATTAAAGAGAGAAGAATAAAAATAAAAAATAAAATAAAAAATAAAAAACGAGAAACGAGAGACTCGGAATTATCGGTCGTAGACCGTCACCTGTTGCCGCGTGTGGCTCGCGCGATATTGCACCGCGCGTCGAGCGTTGGGATCGCGAAATATCTTCCGATAATATCTCAGCCGAGTCGTCGGCAGACGCGCACACCTCTGCGATACGACCCCGCTATAGACAGAGACGAACGGGCTAAAATATATACTGTACACACTATACAGTATCGAGGCGTCGTATCAGGAATAAAAATAAGGTAATACGCCCTTAAGGAGAACCTCGTTCTATCGGAAAGCAATTACACGTAGCGGTTGCGTGCGATTTGGTCCAGTTTGTTTTACTAAAAGGTAACTGAGTACTTCCCCATTAATTCATTCTTAAATTTGCTCAAGAATAGTTATTACTATGGCATGGGCGTATACAGGGAGTTTATGACGAGTGCGGCATTCATACGAGCCAGGAATCTCCATTTTATGCCCTTGACATTCACATAATTTTTCGTAACAAATTCAGGAACATTAGACTTTTTGTTTTGGGAAAGTGTACACACAAAGTCACTTTCTCACACTAGTGCGAAAAAATTACCATATTGCGTTTGTACGCATGTGCTGTCTTTTAATATGTTAATCAAATTCACTCAATTTTAAGTAATTAACGCGATTAATATGTTAATCAAATTCATTCCATTTTAAGTAATTTCATACTATTTTCATAAACCTTTTAAGAGCTTCAGATACCTCGCGATCAATAGATCGTTCTACGACGACAGAAGGCTCCGAATTTACCCTGACGTCGTTCACTCAACTCCTGTCTCTCCGTCACCGAAGCAGATCCACCGTACACCGGAGATAGTTGTGCGATTCCTATCATTTCTTGGATTAGGTGAATCGCGACTCAACGATCGTCGACTCCTTGGTTCCTAGTCGGGAGCGCCGCAACGTTTGCGCCCCGTCGCGGTTTGTACGTACACATAAAACCGACGTTCTGCCTCTCGCGGGCTCCGCAGCACCATTGCACCATAATATTATTAGATAAACGGCGCATTGCCAGATAGTGTGTGCCTGTATACGGTTTACATAAGAGTCTCGGATGGCTGTGTGACCCCTCGCCTCTTCTCGATCTTCTCTCCCGGCTCCTCGCCAGACTCCTTCGACTCTGAGCTCTTCCATGCATGCATATTCAATACCATCGAAGAAACAACAAATGTATACGCGATCGTACTAGTTTGCACTTGTACATAGATTTAATGCCGATGTGTACGTAATACCGGCGAGGATACGGCCACGATGTGCGCAAGATCATAAGAGAGGTGCGCGCGGGGTCCGGCAAGCGACAAGTGCGATCTCCCCCACTCGGACGACATGGACGAGAGAGCAAAGCATGTACAAGGAGGAGCGAGCGGATCCGAGAATGCTCTCGCAGCTTCTCGTAACTTGGAACGTTCATCTCAGAAGGGTTAATGGGGTTTCAGGAAAATTGCCTTCGCGCCTTGCGATATACGGCCTCAAACAACTCTAGAAAGATAGTGAACGCCGAGGCTGTCTAAGTATTCCCGGGGTTGCTCCGTTGCTCCAGCATCAAGGAGGTGCCCCAGACGTCAGCGCTATAATCAGGCTGGATTGTATTATACTAATTTGCGATAAAATATCATGCGATTGTAATTAAGATATTAGGCGTTTGGCATTAAATTTATCGAGTTTGTCGATCTTCGCTGGTGGGGCTACGGATCTAAGGCGAGTTGGATTCGACGCTTGTCTCTGCGAATGGGTGATCGATCCGCTGTCATGGTTAATGATGTTTCAGGAAAATTGCCTTCGCGCCTTGCGATATAAGGCCTCAAAAAACTCTAGAAAGGTAGTGAGCGCCGCGGCTGTCTGAGTATTCCCGGGGTTGCTCTGTCGCTCCAGCATCAAGGAGGCGCCCCAGACGTCAGCGCTATAATCAGTCTGAATTGTATTATACTAATTTGCGATAAAATATCATCCGATTATAATTAAGATATTAGCAGGTTGGCATTAGATTTATCAAGTTTGTTGATCTTCGCCGGTGAGGTGGCGGATCTAAGGCGAGTTAGATCCGACACTTGTCCCTTCGAACGGGTGATCGATTCGCTGTCAAGAATTATCAGACGGGTCGTTAGTTTCATTTGCGCGGTTCGAACATGAAATCAAATGTGAATGTTCCGTGGCGCGGAAGCGATGAGTTTTAATGATCTGTCGTTCGGCAAAGTGCTCTGAGCGAAGACCAAGGCAAAACTTGCTTCCCTCGAGCGCTGGGAAATCGAGAGGAGTTGGTTGGTCGATTGATCGAAGAAAGCGAGTCCCCGTCAAGATTTCCGTGAGAGCCGACGTGATCGAAAAGCCAATAGTCCGGTGCGTTCGGTTTACAGTGACGGGATACTTTCAAGAGATCTGCGCCAGCGGGAGCGACCGTCGAACACCGCTAGGTCGGGAACCAACCGATCCGGCGCGGCTCGCAGCCTAATGACTTCTGATCGCTGTATCGATTAGCACTGGTTAAGACCGATCGATTGCGTACCTTGTCAAATTTGTCAACGGGTGCGAATCGGCCGTCTACATAACGATTCTACCGTCAACGCACGCACGCACGCACTCGGGCACGCACATATCGTTATGTCCAAAGTAGCAACAGTAAAAGACTGTCACCGATGACGGTGTTCGAGTCTGAATAGGCCGTCTTGCCAGTCAGTTTGTGCACGATATATTCCACAAAGTATCGCGCGGCTAGACACTGTTACGAAACCTCGGATAGCCGAGCGGTCATCAGGAGTGTCTCTTAGTTGGGTGATGGAGCTGAACGAGATCGAGAAAAAGAGATCAGTAAACAACTCGACAAATCGGTCTACGGTTCGCAGTGTATGCCTGGAGGGAAAGACCGCAAAGTAGCAGCGTTCAGTAGCATAAGGAGTTGTGGGGAGGCAGCAAGAAGCAATACTATATCGCGTGCGACAGTAGTCGGAGTCGAGTACCGCACGCGTCGTCGCAAAGTCCATGAAAAAAAGAACATGAGCAGGTGGAATGAAGACGTGTCGTTAATTTTAAGAAAATTCTCTCGCGAAAGTCGCTTTGACGGATTATCGCCTCGCCCATCATCGCGGGGCAAAAAGAAAGGACTCCACCCTGTCGGGGCCTCAAATTTGAAGCCCCAGTCGATATTCGCATCGCAGCGACACATCTTGGGCACATCAACGTTTTATAATTTTCTTTTTTTTTTTCGGACGCCGATGTCGATTAATATTCGCAACAGAAATTCGCGCTGTGACGTGACGATACGATCAACTCCGTGCGCACGGAAAGAGCTTTCGACATTTCTCTCGAAAGCGATGGAAATAAGAAAAAAACGTATGCACCGTTGTGTATTCGACATTAATGACGGTTCGATCATTTCGAGAGTCGTTTTACGGTCATATACAGTCGCGGCCGCGGCAGTGATGAATAGCGTTAAACGATCGAATCGGGTCTACTGTCTTGGGGCGGCAACATAACGTGCACCTTTCAGATGTCCCGTGCAGAGAGGAACCCGCGCATTCGAGTATCGCAACTCGGTTACGACCGCGCAGGTACAACCGGCGAGGTGCGGCACGGGCTGACCAATTACTCGAAATTGAGTTATGACCGGATCAAATTGCTGATAATTGGCAACTGCATAGCTTAATCAGAACGGCCTGCACTCACAGCATCCCTTTCCCCGCGACATTCTCATTCACTCTTTTCCCTTCGCGCTCTCGCCCTGGTGAACGCAGCACATCGCGTGCTGTCGCCTCGTATGGCCTCCCATGGAAGAGACGACTCGATTCGTTATGTTCTGATGCCCAAACTTTAGTGCAAAGGTCTCCAATCGTATGACCGAGTTTCGTCCTCGTAACGACGATTCTTTTATTTTTCCCAGGTTTATCGAAGTTAATGTTCGAAAGTTGTATTCTCTTCTTATTGATTTGAGCATCGCAACACAACGCAACGAGCCTTCGTTAACTTCCGATGCTCAAATTTTAATGTGAGGGTCTAGAAAATGGCACGACCGAGTTTTGTCGTTAGAATCGCGAAGCTTTTATTTTTCCCCACTCTATCGAAGTTAACGTTCGAAAGTTATATTATAAGCATAGAGAGCCCGAGGCACAGCTCATCGCTCGCTTTATACCTTCAATTTTTTTTTTTTTTTTTTTTTTGTCGAATCCCGAGAGCCACGAGTGCCCGAACGTCTGCTCGACAATACAAATTGCTGATTATGCGCCCGGCTATCTCGCGTGCCTTCTAATTGGGCCGTGCGCTCAAGCGACTGTGCTCGGTACGGGGTTCTGTATTATACAGGTTCACCGGCTATGTACTCCACAGTCCACAGCATACTCACGCTTGGGAAAAGATCGACCGATCGGGACCTCGTTGACCCCTGACCTCCTCCTCTTCGTCGCTGCCGCTTTTGCTGTTTGTGCCATACGGTGGTACTCGCAAGAACCGATTTTTGGGAATGCTGCGCGGTATTCGCCCTAGAAGCCAACTTTACCAACGAAACCGATCTCCTCGATGCACACTTCACCGGGCACTTTGTGTATCCAGTTCCTGGTTAAGGATAATAGGCGCGCAGGCCGTCCCGATCGCGGTACTCGTTACTGAATACCGTCTACCGAGCTGTCCACCGGCGCGCTTGTTGTACAAAACCAATCCGCTATCTTCCTCTTGCCTCGTGTAAAATTGGAGCGAAGACTTGGTCGGGGAGTTCGAGCATCCTTCCTCGTTCGATTCCAAAGGTCTAAGTGCAAACCGCAGCCCGACCGATTCGCGCTTACTCCGCCGGAGCTTTGACACGAAGAGAAAGGCCCGAACGAGATAGCGATACGCGATCGGGAAAAAGATCTGCAGAGAGAGAGAAAAAAAATCCTATATAAAAGATATCGGGACGAGATGGAGAAAGATAGGAAAAGTCTGAGAAGCGAGCGCGACAAGTTCATCGCCGGGGCTTTTGTAAAAGAGTTTGCACTGCGAGAGGGAAGCGTGCAGGCCGAGAGAGCCGAGCCGGGTTCTTATTCGTATCTTTCTATCGTGTACCGCGTAAGTAAGTAGTCGCTCGACTATGGTTGTAACGCAGAGGTATACACAGATGGGATATGTAGGCTTTCTGTACTCTACGTGCACCGCTCCGCGGCTCAACGTGCATATCCCAGGAGAGCCGTTGACATCCCGCGACCGTGCCGCACGAGGCATTATGCCTGCTTTTTATCGGCCATTTCAGTAGGCTAGCTCTGTTTATCCGAGAGACACTGAAACGATTAAACGAGATCCGATCGCACGCGACTCCACTCGCGCATCCTCGTCGGAGTCGTCGACGTCGGCGACCGCCGCGACCGCCGCCGCTTCGTCGCCTACAAACGTCTTCTTTCCGTGTATCGAGGCTTTTTTTGTATCCCATCCGTACGGATATCACTTTTTTGTCGCGATTAGCGGAATCGTTTGGCTTCTGTGAAATCGACGATCGGAACTCGAAGTTGCTGAGTGAAGTTTGCGCTGCGCGGTAAATCTCGGCTACGACATTTTTACGAGAATATTTAGAACCGATTGCTCTTTCACACTTGACACACTTTGCTTTCGACTCGTTAATGGATTTTTTTCCTCGTGATTTTTAAGAGGTCGGCAGCTGAGTTACAGGCCGGGTCGCCAGTGCCTAAGAGGGTGTGATTAATAATTGAGCGACACGAAAATCTTCTAGGAGTCGAGAGAGTTCAGCGTGAGTTTCTGACTTTGGTAAGAGTCTCGTGTAGTGCATGAAATTTGGAAGATTCAATGATCGTCCGTCGATCGGCGAATGGCAAAGTGCGTACCCGAAGTGCCCCACTGAATTGCCAAACTCATGCATAGAGTCATGACGATGCACGATCGATCGACTGATATCGTCTGCTTTCGTGGTGTAACAGGTTGCCATCTGTGATCGTGGACGGGTAGTTCGGATGGACGAGCATCCGTGCCCGATCGTTTGTCATTGACGATCCGTACGGCCGATCATTGCCAAGTATCTTCACCCATCTCGGCTGCATCCTGTACTCGATATCCGGAAAAAAAAACTTAGCATTCGATCACGTTTGTCATACATCGAAGTCATGATTGTCTAAACATAGGAAAACACGTCAGGTTTACATTCGATGATATCGTTTTTTTAATTCCCTTTTCAAAGCTTCAGCTTTCTGTGAGTCATCTCGCAGCACTATTTTCATCAATTTTTTCAATTCCTCGCTCATAAAGTTTGCGGCCGCAACTGATGTCACTATAATTGCGGAGAACCTGCGCCGATACAGCTGGTCGTTCCAACCTGATATCGTTTGCTTTTGTGGAATAACTGGTCGCCATCTGTGATCATGGAAGGGTAGTTCGAATGCACGAGCATCCCGGCCCGACCTTTGCCAAGTATGTTCATCCCTTTAGGCTCCTTCCTTACTCGATATCCGGAAAAAAATTTGTATTCAACGACGTTTGCGAAACTTAGAAGTAACAATTCTCTAAACATAGGAAAACACGTCAAGTCTATATTCGCCTACGGGCAATAGTCATCGAAGCATCGCTCACTGCCGCACATCGGCACAGCATACGCACACACACGTGTATGATATATATCGCACGACTGAATAGAAACACAAGATGAGAAAAGGAAAGAACGTTCGACCTGCCAAGGTTAAGCAGCGAGGATGGAGTCAGCCGTACGCGTGGGCAGGTATCCGTAACTCGATGATTTTGCAATCCGCGCTTCCTGGTGCAATTGATTAATGGTGCCCGGTCGCGGTAGCTTCCAGCATCTCGATATACTGGCGAATACACGCGCATTCTATGCTTGTTCTGCGGCTCGGCCGGATTCGCGCGCAAAGAGCGCGAGGCAAAAATGTTCCTATTGACGACCGTGTTCCTATTTCCGAACGGTATTCCCTCCGCGCTTGACCCTGATCGCCAGCGGGGAATGAAACTTTGCGGAATTAAAGATTTTTTTAGTCGTTAAGGTTTCGCGGTTGGAAACAGTTCACGCGCGATCTCGAGTAAACCGAAAGATTTTCCTCGATGCAACAACGCCACGCCGACTCTTTCTCAGCAGCTCCCCTCGTGATTTATATTCGGCTTAAGTGATTACCGTGAGCGAGAGATGCTGTCCGGCTTCTATATCCTGCGGCGGGCTCGTTCACCGGCTATCCTTCGTGGAATAAGACGAGTGCATGTGCATAGACGCGGCGAGGATGCGCGCCGCCTCGCAGTCAGGAAAGATAAAGAATCAGAGCCCGGTAAAGACGACAGAGCGACTTAGAATTAACGTCCGCGGGTTACACCGCGGTCTACTATAATGCACTCCTCGTCGTAAATTTTCCTTCCGAAAGATCACAGAGAATAGCCGACATCGCGCATTCTCGCGCGGCTGATCCTTCGTTACGCCATTTTTTTTTTCATCTTCTTCCGCCTCAGTTTTTTTTTTACATCTCTTCGACGCATGCGCTATTATGTCAACTTCGTTGGTAATTGGCAGTGCGATAAATCAATGCGGCGGCTGTAATTGACGCTACTCTCCGATGCTGCACTGATTCACGCGATCATTAAGCTGATCACTGAACGGTAGAATATGAAGCTGAAAGGTAAACTACATTTTTTTTACCTTACGCTTGAGTCATCGGACGAAAGCACTTTTGTCCCGAATTGGATAAGGTCGGGAAAGATATCGAGGAAATTGTTGTATCGACGAAGGAAGGTTGCGAGGTAGCAAATATGACTTCTTTTTTTTTCTTTTCGATTAAACAAAAATTATTTATTTCATCTGGCTTGTGGGTACTGGCCGCTTCATCATCACCTCTTACGCTCTATTTTATTTACAAAAAAAAAATGGGGGAGGGGCGTAATATTTTATAATTTCGAAGAATCTCTGAGTAACGTCGGACGGCGAGTCTGGCGACGCTCTGCCGAAAGAACTGAATATAATTGTATAAATTGTTAAGACGTAAACGTATAGTAAAAAATAATTAATTGTTATCGGATATATGTACAGTACGAAGATACCGAGAGAACATTGTTTTCGAGCGGCGGCTGCGTTTGAGCGATCGGCAAATTTGCGATCTCATAAGGTCGATGCATATACAATTTTGAAAATAAATTGTGGTTCTTACATTTTCCCGTATCGCTAATGCGCCGGCAGCTCGAGCGTAGACGCTGTCTTGAAAATTATATTCTTCCACCTCGCCTCAGCAGTTCGTTAAGGAAAAAGACGAGCGTCGCAGTTTAATCGACGCTTCGACGTCCGAGCCCAGAGAAACTTGACTAACGAGTCAAACAATACGTTTACGTAGGTATTTCGTTCCCAATCAACGATTATTACTGGCTACAGAGCTTCCTTAAATACTAAAATGAAAAACACTCTTTCGTGCTTTATTTTCTATACATACATCGATCTTTTTTTTTCATAAATATAATATGAAGGCACTTCACTACTGGCCCCGTTATTCGCGACTCCTTTATATAATTATTTATAATATTAATCTTCTCTCATTTTTCTCTCGCTATCACTCTCAAATATACATATACACGAACGATAGACTTTCTGAAATAATAAAAGCTATGGTGAAAAAGACAAGATGGAAGAAAACAAATGAAAAAAATAAAATAAAAAAAAAACTAAGACGGAAGATGAAAAAGAAGAAACGAAGGATGAAGAGGAGAAAGAGAGATATTCAGGTGTACAAAATAAATCAATATTTCGTCTAGCTACTTTCGTAAATAAATTAATGGGTTTTCGCGAGTCGTCCTATCAGGCGATATTTACAGGTTGAACACATTTTTTTTTTCTCGTTACGAACCGCTCGCGACCTCGATCGTCGTTCGATCGCACTGAGCGAATCTCACCGTCCGTTCTTCATTATATATTTTTAAATATTTTTTTCTCCACACGAGAGACAAGCTATTTTTCGCCCGCAGCGCAAAATAGTGGAGAGCCTCGGCGGGGACGCGTAGGCGAAGAACCGATCCGATCCGAGGTGGCCGAAGTTCTGCAGCCTTCGCCGTTTCTTTTTTTCCCCTTGGGTCTTCATTCATTTATTATAGCGTAAGCGGAAGTTCCGCTGGCCTCTTGACACCGAGTGTAAGGTCGAGTGGTTTGCTCTTGGTGGTGGTCTCCTGGTCTTTGGTCGTTCCCCGATTGTTGGAAAGATTCGAGGAGGATTGCTCCATTTCGGTTGTCCGCGTGGGCCTCGGCGAGCTTCGGTTCGATCTGACGCTGAGGTCGATGGGTTCGTCCTGTTCGACGGCGAGTCCGCCGGGACTGGGACTGACGAGTAGGAGATCGCCGCCCCTCGGCGAGTGTTGCGAAGTCGCTGGTGTGACCAGACCCGGAGGCGGATAGAGGAGACCCATCCCATGATGAGGATGGTAGCTCGTCGTTAACGTCACCGTGGCGTTGATCTTTCTCGGTGGGAATTCCCGCTCCGAGAGGGTCGGCGAGGCGCTGGCTTTGAAGTAGCTCAATGCCGAATTGCTTCGGGACTCGTCGTGTTCGCCACCGTCGACCGAGGAAGCTCCGCTGTCGCTCGGGGTGTCGGCCGTCCTCTTGTAGGCCGGCAGGAACGGCCGGAAGACTTCCGGCGGGCTGGAGGCGAGGACCATCTTTTCCTGGGCGAAATTTACCGGGAACATCGGCGACGTTGACGCCGGATGCTTGTAGCCGAAGGGTGGCGTTCCCTCGCGCGGCGGAGTACCCGGCGGTTGCTGACTGATTCGCTCCCGCTCCTTCTGCCAGGCCAGCAATCGCAACTGATTCTGGAGCGCGACGTCGTCCGGATGCGGCGACTTGTTGCCTCGCTCCCTCTCCTGCTTCAGCATCGCGACGTGCAGAAGATGGGACTGAAGCGCCAGATCCTCCTGGCTCGGTGAGGCCCGATCTTTGCCGTCCTTCATGCCGTACATACCGCCACCCTGTGGCGAATGGGAATGCGACGGCGGCAGGAAACCCGGCAGGAAACCCGTGCCGAAAGGACCGCCCGGACTGCCACCCCCTTGATTACCGTTCGTCTGCTCTTGCAGCAAGCAGTGGATCTTGAACCAATTCGACCTTCTGCCGTATCTCGAGCCCGACTTCGACATACCGACCATCAGGCACTTGCGCAATCTGCACGCCTTGCAGGCGGTGCGATTCTTCTTGTTTATCACGCAGACGCCGCCGTTCTTGCACTCCGATATGCTGCCGAGGTTGTTGTAGGTCCGTCCGAAGAACGACTGTAACATAAGAAACAATGAAAATTATTAGACGGCGTAGTCGATCGATCGTAGGATAAACAAACGGGGAATAACTGATTAGGTAATGGTCGATCAATGTCCGGATTAAGTTACGGTTCAACTGTGTCCTCCGTTGCCGGCATTCACGGAGATGCGCGAATGAGGTGAAAGAGTTACGACGTGAGACGCGCGGCTATCGACGAGGGAATTTAACGGGCGTTCGGGATCTTCAGCGACTTCTACGAGCGGCCTCCGTCTTTGTTTTCCTCGGCCGTTCGGACTATCGGGAAGAGGACGAGCGAGCTCTCGGCACTCCATCCTCTCTTTCCGTCTTTCTCCGGTCGCGACCCGTTAAGGGTCGAGAAACGCGGCGCACATCGGTACCCGGAGCTCGGCTCGGGCTGGCGCGAGCCACGCGCATTTCTCTACCGGATTAAACGTCAGGTTTTAATGTTACGCGCGTCACGAGAATTAGCATGCCGATCCGCCTAGGAAAGAGGTGGGCATGCATATATACTGTGCGCTATACGTTACAGCGTACGGCGTGGTCGATCGTAAAGTTAAACGCTTGTCGGCCGACGATAAAACTCATATATGCCTCTCCAGACCGAGGAGACCAAGTGCAAGAGAGCTCCTCCGAGCCGGGCTCGAGGAAGACGCCGAGGCTCTTCTCTCGGGTTCGCGAGTACGCGAACCCCGTGGCACTCGCGCCCGCTAGACTCGCACGGTCATCGGGCACTAATTTACGATCGTGCTTTCGAATCTTTTGTAAGCTAGTTCGAGACCGACCGCGCGAGCGCGATCGTGCAATGAGCGAGGAGGATTTTCGAGACGGGAGTACACGCGAAAGCGCCGAGCTCGCTGGAACGATATTGAACGTCCGATGGATTAGCTTTATTACCGAAAAATAATAACTGATCGATCGAGCCGAGAATGGCTTTTCGATGTTTTGCTCATATCCCATCAGCACGCTAAAATTATTTGATATAAGGCATTTTTTTTAACGCATTGTGAAGTGTTTCGCGGTTTCGAATCTCTTGTAAGCCAGTTCGAGTCGGCGGACTTTCGAGACGGTTTTGAAGGTCCGATTGATTATTTTATTTTATTTTATTTTATTTTATTTTATTTTATTTTATTTTATTTTATTTTATTTTATTTTATTTTATTTTATTTTATTTTATTTTATTTTATTTTATTTTATTTTATTTTATTTTATTTTATTTTATTTTATTTTATTTTACTTTATTTTATTTTATTTTACTTTATTTTTGTAGACGGGCAATTATTTTGATTACCGAAGAACAATAACCCATCGATAACCCATCGATGGATCCTGCGATGGCTTTTCAACGTTTTCATTCGTCTTCCAGCGGCGACTAAAATGATTTGAGATCCCGCCTTTTATTCCCGCACTGCAAAGTGTTATTAAAAAAAATGATTGGGTGGTCCCGGAAGGTACGGTTTCGTTCGCAATGGTAAGGCGCAAACGAGAATCTTTAAAGTACACATGTGGGTTTTTTCGTTGCCGGTTGAGTCAGAGGTACGAGAAAGGCCCCCGGAACCGTTTCGTGAAACTCGCGCCCGACTTTGATTGATAGAACGTGGGTGGCGAAGAGGCGAGGCCGTAACGGGTCCGATCCGAGGCTCCGCGAAAACCGAAAGCTCGAAATAACGGGTCCGCGCTCTTGAATCTGCAAATGTATGACCCGCCAGGTGAAGTATGTACACACGGGGCACGGATATGGCCGCACAGAACCGGCAGAGACGGCTCGAGGATAAACGCGCACACAATCATCGACGATGTAATATCCATTGCAAAAAAAAAAAGTAGAAAAAATTACACACACGAGAAACTCGTAGACATAAATTAACAAGCCGGTGTACGACGCTTACACAGCTATTTTCTCTAATGATATTATCAATTAATTAAGAACACTTCGTTGATACAGCGCACGGTTGAATTAACAACCGTAACGGTATTATCAGCTAAACGATTATGAAAATTGTTACAACTCCGTCTCCGCGTGTTTCCTCGCGTCGATATCGAAACGCTTCGCCGAGCACCGAAACGCCGGTGTGTGTTGTCGAGTGAGTCGCGCGCGAAAGGGAAAGAGAAATACGGATCGGAAGAGCCGACGGAGCCGAGAGAGCTCCGGCACGAACCTCGCGCAAGGTGAATGAATGCAGGGATACGATGAGAAGACGAAAAAAAAAAAAACGGTATTTCTCACACACGGACAACGCGAGATGAGAGACAACATTTGCGACACGGGCTCGCTCGCCTGAGAAAATGACGTGTCATCCGGCGAGCGAGACGTTCGCGACCGTAAAATCGATGCGGCGCGTCTTGGTGCGTTCGAAGATGCGTTGGACGTCCGTCGCTGACGTTTTCGCACACATCGTCGAGAAACGCCGCGTTCTTCGTCGTCGTCGAGTGCAGAGTCTTTGCCGCGAGAGAATCTCGGATCGCATTTGGCACGGTACGGACGCTGGAGCAGCGGTGTGTGCACACACACACACACACACGTTGCAGTGTTGCGGTTGCAGTTCTGATGCTGCGAAGCTTCTGTTCCTCGTCTGCCGTGCTGCCGGTGCACCGCGCGGCGTGCAATCTTCCGGTAGCAATCTTTAGATCGTGGGCCCAGGAACCCGCGCGAGCGCGCACCGGCACTGGACGCTAGCGAATGCGGGATCTCGAAACTTACCGTGTGCCGCGGACAAACACACGGACAAGAGGATGAGAGCAAAGCTGCAGCTAAGCCAGTCCCAGCTTCCGTGGGCTCTCGTACGCCAGATGATCCGTGGCTGTCACTGCTACTGTGTGAAAGGGGTTACGGTGCCATCGGCGTGAGTTAGCCTCGCGAGAAAATTCAAGCGTGCACACCGCGCAGCTACCGGAGCACGCTTCTGCCATACGTGTGTGATGCATCAACTTCCGCCTGTGCGAGGCAAGAACCCACCGAAACGACCTGTTTCCTAGGTGCGTTTTCATTTTTGGTTATAACAAATGATGGGATAGAGAAGACGGTTCCCGAAACGATTTACCTACGAAGTTGACTGCACTGGTAAAAAAATCAATTTAATGTACCGGGGTGGAGGTTTTGTGCAAATCTGGAACATCAGATTTGATGCACAATTGTGATGAAAATGTGATGTACTTTTACAATGAAATTAAAGTAAATTATTGGATTTAAATTACTTTCATAATAAAATCAAAGGAAGTAATTAAAAATCAAGTCTTTCATAGGTTTTTAGTATACTGTACATTAATTTTTCGTCACAATTACATGAAATTACATGAAATTTGATATACCAGTGTATGCATAAAAACTTTCAGAACCAGTAAATTAAATTTCATACGATTTTTTAATTACATCGTTTAATCGATCAGTCAGTCAATAAGGAAGGCATCGTTCCTGTTTGCCAATGATGTGGGCTTGTCAGCCATCGTCACAGGTAAAAGTATTCTGGCCAATGCGACCTATTGACGACTCCATGGATTGGTCGAGTGCGTAAACTCGCTTCATTGACTCATTATCGAGTCACGCCGCCTTCATTTCGATCTCCGATTAATCGGCTGCCAAGATCGATCGATCTACTTGCCATCGGGAGTTACGCGTTGAGAGTGATTTTGTTATTCAACCTGTTTGGCCGTGTATCTCGCAAGGATCGATCGACGATCGACATCGACCCGTCTCGCGGCGTCGTCATCACTCCTGCACATCGTGGCCGATACAGGCGCCGATCGCTCTTGAGCGATGGATACAAAAAACGAAAAAAAAAAAAAAAAAAAGAAATAGATGACTGAACCGCGTCGTACTTAGCGGCGATCGATCGGTCGAGCCTCTCCGCCTAATCCGGCGAAATACCGTGAGGCAGCGATCAAGCCGGTTTCCTTGATTGCGCTTTTCGTCCGTTTCTATTCCGATAGATCGAGGCGCAGCCGTAGACGGAACAACGGGATTCGCGAATTGCGTAAGCGTTAACGCACGCGGCAGGTTCATACTCTACCGGAGTCGCAGAGCCGGCGAGAACCCGGCGTGGCGCACGAGCTCGTTCAGAGGTGTTCTTCAAGTTTTTATATCAACAGTTCCCACCAGCGTCCGGACACTCCGGATCGGCGCATGCACGCACGCACGCACCGGAGTCGCACCCGTGAAGCTCGTTTCGACGGCTCGTATAGCTCGTGGATTATATACGGCTATGCAGTTGTACCGCCATTTAGGGGACCTCGCGACAAATCCGTCCTGATCCCCTTTTACTACTTAGCCTTTGGTTCCAGTACGACCGCTACCATCGCTACCAGCCGCGCTGCTTGGATACCGAGATTATCTCAAATCACACGGCACGCCCGGAATCCTGAACCGATTTGTAGCGCCATAAAACCATCGAGATCGCGAGTTAAAATCCTTGTCGGCATTGCAGTCACGATACGTGTACATTGAATTATCGAAAGCTTTCTTCTCTTGAAACACAAATATTTTTCGATAAAATGAATTAGAGGATAATTATTTTTATCCCTCACGACGGTAACCGCATAGCCGCACGGAACTCATCGATCACGCCGACAAGAATAATTTTCTCGGTAAAACTTGATCTAGAAAAATAATTAATTTTGTAATTGCTTCACCACACTCGGCGACGGCAAGTTGCGATATGTTTCCGGGATCTCCTGATCGCTCTGAGATTCTACGTACGATCGATTAGCTCTGCGAATGTGTTGATGAAAAAATGTGTAATCGAGATAGGTCGAGAGAAAATGAGTCAATAGTTTATCTGCATCGAGAGCAGTCATCAGTATGCGCGGTCGGTGCGTTTTCCAGGGGGGAAAAAGGTGTATATATATATAGTTACGCGTGTGTGACTCGAATATGTATCGCATAGACGCTTCAGGCAATTCTTGAGTGCGAAAGTTAATTAAAATTATAAAATAATATTGCGACGCACGTGCGATAATGAACAGATTTATGAATTAAAAGTTTCCGCCGAAATATATTATTTTGAGGCCGTGGGGACCAACGTGTGCGTTCGATTCGTCGATCGAACAAATTTGTCACTGTACCATGAGGAAATTCATGAAATTCGTCACTGTCAATGTTGTCGAGTTCGTCACCAAGTAGGTAGAGCAGTGACTCTGGCATTCCGGTGTACCGATATAGAACTAGCGAGAGACGCGCAAGGTAAAGAAAGAGGGTAAAAAACAGCAAACCTAGCGAAGCAACAAATCCTTTCTTTCGTTGGACCCGAGCCTCGGCATCGTAGTAGCGCGGGTTGCACATACCCGCCGAGTTTGGAGTTGTACCCCGTGAGAGATCAGAGTCAATTGATCACTGTTCACCTACGAGAGCGCAACCGTGCCAGTGGTAGTTTGTCGCTCGAGCTAACTTCTACCGGTTCTCGAGCTTACTGCCCGGCGAAAACGTACTCTACCGACAGATTAATCCGCGATAACTATAAACGGCTTGAAACCCGTTTGCAGATTGAATTTCACGTCAAATATTCATTTTCATTCGTTTATCGATTTTTGACAGTCTATGAATTTTTAATTTGAAAAAATTGTTATATTGTTAAATTGCAAAATTTGCAAATTGTTAAGTTTGTAAATTGTTAAGTTTGTAAATTGTTATATTTGTAAAATGTTAAATGTTATAAAATGTTTAAAAAATTGATCGGCATCGCGCTTATCACTTTTGCTCTGGTCTAATGTGACACTAGCTCAGTCCGTGCGGCGCGAAGCACCTGTACCGTGACAGGCGGTATGGACCTTTCTATGTATCACCCACGCGCAGCGCCAGACCATTCGTAATGTGGCTCGCGTCGTCTCGTTACATCCTTTTCATTCACCTGAACGGCCGCCGCTCGCTCGCTCGGTTCATTTCACCTTTTCTCCAGAGCTTCTCTCGCCGCTCGAACTCTCGCAGCCGCGCCGCGTCTCCTTCTCGCTCGTATCAACAATCTATATTAAGGACGTGGGAATGTGAAATGGCCTGCTGTCCGGCAACCGCCGGCGGGGACTACGCTAGATCTTGGCTGCCTTGACGCTCATTGTGACGCGTGTTTTGCGGTCGCAGCGTTCGTCGTACCTCTCGGAATCGCGAGTCTCCGAATCTCGGATCATTTACAGCCAAATTATCGATATCGAAGATGCGTAAAAAAATTAATGTAACAATTTTTTCTCCTAAATTTACTGCGAGGTATAAAAAAATATCTTATCATCGTCACTCGCTGGCTGACAAACGCGAAGAAGCTACGAATAAAATATTGGGAACAAAAATGAGTGACGGAAATTAATAATTAATTTCAATCGACAACGTTGGCTCGAGCGAATCAAGTCGGTCTGTTGGATCTGCGGTATTGGTAATCGCGCTGATCGCCCGTGCGTGACCCTGATGCGTCGGAGCTCGCGAGCTCGCGAGGTGTCGTCACGACGTCGCGTGCGTAAAGAGCTCACCGCGCTCTTGTCATGGCTCGCTCCATTGGCACACACGCGTTTAATAACAGCGCGCGCGCGTACCGCGATCTCTTATACCGGCCGATACTCGCGATAGTAATACGGACCACGCATTCGAGTATTTCCTTCCTCGAGACCGGCATTCCCCGCGAGATGACTCGACGGCGTTTCTGCGTAAACGCGAACTGGATCTTATATTTCTATAGCATCATCTCGCGCACACGCAGGCATTTGTGCCGGGAATTCGAGCGTGGAATTCGCTCGAGATCCGGCAGCAACGGCCAACGCTAATGCTCGGAATATTCGAGCAAAAGCGTCGCGGTGACCCGGAAGACGGACAACAGGATATGAGAACGGCGAATTTTCAACGGTCGAACACATACACCCAGGTTCTTCGAGCACTAACAAGCACCGCATAAAATTCTACGACAGACAAAAATAAATAAAAATTCTTCGCGACGTCATTTCCGGTTTGAAAATCTCACTTTTAAGCAGTACGTGACGTCACACGGAAAAAATTGGAAAAATTTCTTTGTTCCAGTATGACGTCACATTAGGCTGACACCTGAGATTTTTCAGGCCAGAAGTCACATTTTCCCGTGGGACGTCACTTCTGGCTGGAAACGTACATGTTCAAACCGGTAGTGGCACCAAAATGTTTTCATTCGGTGTTTCTGGTCAATTATGCTGTACAATAAGTTTTCTCTTAATTGCATCGACAAAGATGACACGGGCCTTCCGACTACGCTTCCCATTGCTTAAATTTGTTTACTTTACCCTACTTAGCCATTGCGGAAAGTAGGGATGAGACAGAAATAGCAGGAACGAACATTTCCACAGCGTCCCATCGGCTGCGTACACGCATACACTGACAGCAGATGAGAAACTAATTTTGCAGAAACGATAATCGTTACTCTTCGACTCGTACCGTGATCCTCACTCGAGTAGCGCAGAACTGTAGCGCAATAAGAGAATTCGAAGAAATGTCGATTTACTGTTTTCACCTGCAACGTGCGCGGCGAGAGAACCTGAGAACATTCCGTAGCCGGTTGGGTTGTACTTAAGTACCTAAACTATATACCATTTTCCGTATTACATATTCAAACTATAATCCCCATATGTTATACTTATTACCGCGTCCGCCGCCGCCGCCACTCGTGCACAGAATTTTTTTCGCGCCAGGCCAATTGCCCCGGTCCGCGCAATATACGTAAACTGTAACTATATAACTACATGTATATACGAAATCGGGAACGATCAGCGGTAGCACGCGAACCACGGAGTCCCTCCGACGGTCCCCCTCCGATGTGTGTACGTCACTCTCACTCCGTGTGCGTCTGTGCGATTCCGCGGGCCTGACGGAGAACCGGGCCGAAGACCTTGCGGTCCTTCTCGCGTGTGCGCGTCCAGCATGCTCAATGCTCCGCGTCTCTCACCCGGTTCGGTCCCATCGCTCTCCTTTTTCTCCCTTGTACCACCCGCGCCTCGCCGACTTGTGCCAGCCAGCTCTGTCACTCTCCATTTCGTTTCGTGTTCAACCCGTCCGACTGTGTGTTGCTCGGCCGCGTCGAGGAGATCCCCATGCGAATCTCGTATGTAAGCGGGGCGACCGAGTCCGGGGTCCGAGGTTTATTTTACCTATTCACTGTGAGAACCTCGCCGAACCGTAGGAGATCTCTGCACCGAGGTAACTCCGAGAATCCGCCGAGAACTCGAGACTAGTCCCGGGAATAAATATACTTCTCTGGCTCTGTGGGACAGGAATGGGAAGCCCCGATGGTTCTCAGCGCTTCACGGAAAATCGAGGCTCATAAGACTTCTGTTTGTTGAGGGTATCGTCACGATTTTCGATTCTGCACCGAGCCTCTCCTTTTCTGCGACTTCACTTTTTTTTCCTAATCTTTCGAGACACTGCCGCATGTCGAAGTTATCTTTGGGGCGACTGGTCTTTCCACGGGAAAAGATACCGTGCCCTGGTCGGAGAGTTGTGAGTACCAAATAAGAAATGGTCTCGGTGTAACAGAGGCTACAGTTTTCTCTGCCTTGACTGCGCAGCTCGACCAGAAGCTAACGCACAGTAAGTTGGGACACTTATTCCGCAGACCGACTTCATGCCTTCCTCTCCTGCTTCATTTCCATCGATCCTGACCGAAGAATTTGTCTTCGCCACTCCAACATTTCCTCGCATCTACTCAGTCTCCGTGGACTCCTCGGGCTTTCGTTCGCGAAGTTTCTTCCGCGAGCAAGAGCGCTCGCTGCGGCTCGAGACAAACGACTCTTGCGTGTGCGCCTGTTGGAAAATGCTGGAATCGCGAATGTCAGACTGGCGCTGCAGTGTATTCGGAGGCTTCGACCGGTGTCCCAGGTCGTCCCGTCCATTCGCTCGGCGAGCTCCCGGGGATTGATGCATGAGATCGGTTCGCCCTCGTCGCGGCGGGTCGCGGAGAGCTTCGATCGGGTCGTTTCGAAGGGATCGACCAAGATCTCGTCGGACGATACGCCTGTTTAGAAGGCTTCTGGGAAGCGCCCGCGCCGTACGATACGTATATGATCGTAGAATTTTTTCGATCGCGTACAAATATCGCAATAGATTATTGCGATACGTTCTGTACGGCATCGGTGCGTGCTACTGAACGCGTTTCGACAGAGATCCACGGTACACGGTGTACGCAAGAGTCGTCGGCGAGGTTGCGCAACGCCCGCGCGCCGATTCGATTGTGCCCACGCTAAAGAGTTCGGCGTTGCTTTTAACTTCGTTCTCTTTTTTTTTTTCGTTCCTCCACTTTGTTCTGCTATGGTCGGACCACGAGGTCGATCGTGTAGGATAGCGTTACGTCGCATGCGACGCTCGGCATGAATGCTAAGCGCCTCTTTCGTCAAGGGCGGATTGTCTGGTGTCCGCGATGAGGCGCGCGATTGTGACAACGATCGGCAATCGCGATTGGCGCCAACCGGGCCACACGCGTATTCGCATGCGCGAAGACCCATCGATCGTGCGCAACGATCATTTAATGGTTTTAAATTGAAATTTATCGTGTCTTTCGTTAACGAGCGAGATCCCTCCCGATACTCGGATCGATGCCGGAAACCCGCGGCCGGAAGTCGACCACCCCAGATCGGTGGACGTCAAACCAATCCGTACGAAGATTCATCCCAGCAAGATCGCTCCAGTCCTCCCAGACAATGATCTTGATTGCGAAATTGCATTTTTGCGTCAGGAGAGATCGCGAGGCGCCAACAACTAAACTGCGCACGATCAGCGTCGCGGCTCACGGCGAATCTCTCTCTCTCTCTCGAGTGACCCCCGGACTAGGATTTATACGAGCTCGTAAAGTCGTCGTAAAGCAGCGTGGAGTCGCGTCGTGGTGACTTGGCCCACATACACTACCGCATGCGCGCGACGCGGTAGGTGGATGTGTATCCAAGAAAAACGGCTACGCCGGTCTCCTCATACGCTATGGAAAGCACCGGGGATAGGAAGACAAGAAGAGCAAGTCGTAAATCGCTCTCGCTTATAGACGCTCTGTGCGGTTCGCGGTTTCCTCCCTGGGTCACGTTTTATATATCCTCCGGGTAACCCAGCGTACATAGGACGTGTGTGTGCGGGACCCGTTCGGCCATGTGAGGAACAACGGTCCCACGCACGGGCACGATGACTCGTCGCTTCCGAGAGATCGGCCGGCCCGGAGACTGCGACTGGATCATCCCTCATTCTCATTGCGCACGGCAGTCGTCGTTCTCTCACCGCTTTTACTCGTTTACGATATCGTCGCGGGTCTCGAATAAATCTCGGGGAAACCGCGGTAGCCGACGGTGACGCCTCTCCATTCCGCGTATCTCAATAAAAGCACGACATTTGCATGCAATACGGATGCGACGTCACGGAGAAAAATTTGAAAAATTTCCGTTGTGAAGTCACTTTCGGTTGAAAACTAAAGTTTTTTGTCCGGCAGTGACGCTGCAATCTTTACAATTAGTGTTTTTGGTCAATTTTGTTGTACGATAAGTTGTCCCTTAATTGGATCAAGAAAGATGACGAGGAAGCTCCGATTACGCTTCCCATCCCAAGTAGAAATTCTCGCGCGTTACATCGAGGCCTGACCAGTTCCGATGTAACGCTCGAAAATTTCGATTCGGGATTGCTTCAAACGTTTGCTTTGAGATCCGCCGGGCCGGAGTCTGTGGCTGGATCATCCCTCATTCTCGTTGCGCAAGGCAGTCGTCGTTCTCTCGCAGCTTTTACTCGCTTACGATATCATCGTGAGTTTCGAATAAATGCCGGTAACCCGCGGTAGCCAACGGCGACGACTCTCCATTCCGCGTATCTCAATAAAGCATTATATTCGCATACGATATTATCGTGTAACATTCGGAGATCCCACGGGATTTCCATGCTCTCGAGGAAGAATCTCGAAAGTGAGTTTCTGATTATGATAGTGACGTACGGTTTATCCGCGCGATCTGCGCCTTGCGGGTTCCGCGGTCGAAACGGTGGGTACATCGCGGTCGTACGTGTACACGGATATTCATGAATCGTCGCCGAAGAGGTCGCGCGTACAGGGCTCGGGACACACCCACGAGGAAAACTACGGAGAAGCTTAAAAAAGAGACGAGCGTTTCCTGGTACGAGAGAAAGAGGAGTTTCGATGAAGCGACTTGTCGCCTCGCTCCACGGGACTGTACATTATTATACGGTGAAATCTATTCGTGGCGCGTGTTGCTGCTACTGTGGATACCGGTATTCAAATTATCCGGGCAATTAGCGGACGTAATGGCAGGCGGTTAAACGCGGGCGAGAGCGACGACTGGCGGACGTACTCAGTTGTAGAGCGAACGCACCGAAGGACTCACTGCTAGTGTAAACAATTTGATTTTGATAGACGTGTTTCCATCGCATGGGTAGGGTCGGACTTCATTCGTTTGATTCCGATGTGCATTAAATTAATTTATTACCGGTGTAAATATATAAAGGGAAACCGCGTCAATATATTACACGCGAATATATTTCCCACAAACACAATTTATCAACAATGAGAATTGATGGCCAACGGTAAAATCACGGAATAAAAGCGACAAAGATTTTTAATTAAGGAATGGAAAAAATATTTTCCTAATACCAAAGAGGTTCTCTGTCTGAAGGACCTGGGTCGATGGTCTTTTGTCAATGTGTATCTTTAGGTATCTTTAGGTATAAAACTAGTATAAGATAATAACTGTATAATAGGATTGGCAATAAATTTCTTTTAGAACTACTATAAAGGGGAAAAAAGTGGACCATGCGTCCAGTAAATTTTGGTGATCGACGCTTCGAAAGATACTTTGAAGGACGTTCCGATATCGAAGCTTGGCAGCGTCCAGGTTAATTTATGCGGATGACACCATTGCATTGACTCAGAATAAAGGCAAGTCAACCCGTTTTCATGGCAACGTCGTTTGCGGCACCGGAAGTCCAAGCTTTTCTCGGCTAAGTGCTATTCGCGATCGTCTTCGCCGGAAATCCACCGGATTCTAGGTTGACGATGATGACCGCAACGGCCGCAACGGGGACGATCAGGACGTGTTTGTCACGTGCGTCTCGCGAATACAAAGTCTGTCAAATGGGAACTCGTACTTTAAAGAGAAAAAATAAAGAAAAATTTATTAAGCATCGGGTGCCTTTCTTTCCGTTTCGCATCGAATCTGCATACATATAACTTTCTTCTTTCTCGTGCAGCACCTTTGTAGTTCGGGAGCTCGTCCTCGATCCTCGCGGGATCGACCGCGTCAATTGCGTATCCGTTTGCGAAACTTATTATGAATATAACTGTCGCATCGGCGGGCGTACCGTTCGCTTGAATCATCGTTCTGAAAAGCGACAAAGAGGCAACTTTTTTTCGAGGTCGATGACGAAGACTGAAACGCGCTCGAGGAAACCGTAACAGCGATCGGTTCCTCGAAAACAGATCGGGGAATTTTGTTGTGCGATGCGTTGTTCGAACGGGGATACCGATTTTCTTTTTATTTCATTAAGTTTTTAAGATTATTTTTATTTTGCTACAACGTGATCAAACACTTTCCCCGGACTTCAGCGATTGGCTCCTCGAAAGCAAATCTTTTCTTTTTCCTTTTTATTTCATGGAGTTTTTGGGATTCATTTTGTTTCGCTATACCGTGACCAACGATACTGTCTCCGAACCTCCGCTATTCGTATAAATTACACGCCATCCGTGTCGCGGAGCTTCGGAATTTTCACAATGGCGCGTCCCCGCGCTTCGCAATGGCATACATTTTTCGGAAGGCTATTGACGCGTCGACTCGCTTTCCTACGCCTTAGCATATACGCGTGTATGCACAATTACACCGGCCTGAGACAATGCTCGCCCGCACTCTCCGGCAGATTTGCATCACAAACGTCCTCCGCGCATGCGCATTCGGGCCACTCGACCCGAATCCTCCGACTATATGGTTAACGAGCTCCTCGCTCGAAACAAACGAGTGCGAAAGAAAAGCGTGGAGAATCGTCTGAGCCAAAGATACGTGAATTTTCGTGCATCTCCATCGGCCCCGATCAGTCAAAATGAATTCGTGTAAATATTCATGGGTTTTTATTGTGCATTCGGTGAATTCGTTCGTCATGAATTCACTCCCGTATCTTCGCCGCATTACCATCTCGCCTCTTCGCTCGTTGTGTTCGAACGCGCCGTACATCGAGGCAAAGAAAAAAAAACTCCAGCCTTCGAAACGCAACACCAGTCGAGACACCGGAGCGTGGAATTTGCGAAAGCGAAGCAAAAGATTGAAGCACGAAAACAAAAGGAATAATAAAAAATGCGAATACGTCGGGAGGTTTTAGGCTTGTAATTTTTTCCCTTCCGTAAATTTGGTGGGAAGTGAGGGCTGAAGTCGGGCGAGGGAGAGCGGAGGAAAAAAGAGGTGCCGGTGGACTTGGTAAGATATTTCGCGGGGTCACGGTTCCATGCTCCCTATTTCTCCCGAGGGCTCTCGAACGATCGGGCCAGCGAAGTAAGGAACGTGAGCGAAAACCCGGGGCCGGAGTGCGAGAAAGAAAAGAAGTAAATAAATATACGGTGAGAACGAGAGGGCAGGAGAAACGAAGGAGAGAAAAAAAACTGGCATAATCGGAAACACGCGTGTGAGTCCAAAGAGCAGAAAGAAGAAGAAGAAGAAGGAAAAGAGGAAGAAGAAGGAGAAGAAGAACGAGAGGAAAAGAAGAAGAGGAATAGAAGAAGATGATGAAGAAGAAGAAGAAGGATTCTGTTACGCGCTCGGGGAATCCGAGGCAGTCGTTAGTATGCTAATGAACGGGGTCCTGTGCCAGAAACAGCACATACAGAGAGGCGCAACGTCCAGCCAAAGCAACATAGCGACCGAGCCCCTCCAGCATTCGCGCTAAATTATTTAAAATATTTTCGAATGTCACTCTAATTGGTGCTAGTGCCGAGAGGCCACGTGTGTGACCGAGCTACTGAGGACCTCGTGATCCCCTTGTTCCTTCCTCTTATTCTCCCTCTTTCTCAAGATTCTCGGTTACTTTTATTTCATATGTATCGTTTTCAATATCGTCGCTCGTCGGAACCGATGAATTTAACGATAGAGTCCGGGCGGTCGCCAGACCGAACGATCACATTTTATATATAGGAATTTTTTTTTTTTCGAGTGTACGATGGAAGTATTATACGCGTTTAGGTAAGGCGTTTCCCCATTCTTATACCTGCTCCATAATATATGTGACCCGAAAATACTATATTTATTCAAAGCATATAAAATACTATTATAGAGCAGAATATAGGTATAAAAAAGTAACGAACGAACGAAAGAGGCGTAAGGTGAGATTGGAAATAGAAGAAATGAAATGCCATTATAAGGCTTAATATATATATATATATATATAACGTAGAGAAGAGGCGTAGAGGATCGCAGGTGGATCGCACCGACGGTGGACATTATAGTCGTCGCGGACAGAGGAAGCTTCTATTTATGAGGTCCCATTCCAGGGGAAAGAGATCATCGTGTGGCATTGAAGGGGTGAACGGTACAGGACCGAGAAACGACCGGTAGATACGACGCTAAAAAAAAGATCCAAATCCACCGGAGCAACATGGCTTCTTCCACTTCTCAGCCCAACTATTTATGGTAGCACTTCGTATAATGCACACAATCTCTCTCTCTCTCTCTCTGTCTCTCCACGGTTCCCTCGTTCACTCACCGTCCCGAAGAGACTCGGGCATCTAATTTACCTAAAACGCTCGCGTTATCGGCGGATCCCTGTGGATCTAGAGTGGAACGGGAAAGAGGTGAGAAACGAGAGACACGCAGTGAAAGAATTACGGAGATGATCAACCACCGACCGTTGTTGCCCTAATGAGGTCCAATTACTATCGAGCCGCACACCGGTCACTCG
Source organism: Stenichneumon culpator (assembly GCA_964017025.1). Taxonomy (NCBI): domain Eukaryota; kingdom Metazoa; phylum Arthropoda; class Insecta; order Hymenoptera; family Ichneumonidae; genus Stenichneumon; species Stenichneumon culpator. The sequence continues at coordinate 7,179,148 of OZ024781.1, forward strand.
GACCCGGAATGCGAGTGAGAGGAGACGCAGTCGACGGATCTTCAATCTCGTCGTGCCACGTTTATTGGTATGTTTAGAGACGCGGGTCAATGGCCTCGCATCCGGCTTCGATGATTCTACGACGCAAAGTTTTTAGCACAAAAATAAGTGTCCAAACCTACTATTCATATTCGAAAAATATCATGGATTTTAAAGAGGCAGTCGGAAAAATAAAAATTTTATCCAATCGACGACGAGGATAAAAATCAAATTTTTAACTTAAAAAAAAATCGTACCTCTTCTTAATTGGCAAAAAAAAAAAGAAAAATATATAAATATATATATATAGTGAACAGCGTGTCGGTACTTTCCGCACACGTCGTTTACTCCAACACAGAAGAGCACGTGCTTCGTCGACGTCGTTGTCGGCACAGTTCGCCTCCACACCTGCTGCCTCACCGCTGTTCCCTTTTGCCGCCGTTGCTGTTATAGTATATCCCACAGTTGCGGCCTTCGCAACCGGTCGTCCAGATTACGCTTTTTATCAGCTTCCTGGGTGAGCACACCGGCAAAAAGGGAAGAGACGCAACAACGTTTGAAACCCGTCGAGGGATCACAGAATAACTACCTACCGCTGAACACAGCAGCAAATCACCTGCGCTCTGCCTCGGTTCCTCTTTCTTCTGCGGTTCCGTATACTATTTTATTCCGTATGACTTTCCTTCCATAGAGAACCTGCGTTAGTTTATTTATCTCCGTCCATACCACGACTTTACCCCGTTGTTTCACTCTATATTTACTCCCCTTTTATCTTCCGCAAAATTGCGGCAATTTCTCATTAATCGTAATTTTACCAGCTGCAGTTCGAGCTTTGCAATTTTTTAAGATTTTCACTCCTCCCTCCATCTCGCCTTTCCATAGTTTCGTAAAGTAAATGAAACATTTTTAACTTCGCTCTTTGCCTAGTTTCCTCTTTCTTTTGCGGTTCGGTATACTATTTTATTCCGTATGACTTTCCGTTCACCGAGAACCTGCGTTAGTTTATTTGTGTCTGTCCATACTACGACTTTATCCTAGTGTTTTACTCTATATTTACCCCGCTTTTTTCATCCGCAAAATTACAGCAATCTCTCATTAATCGTAATTTTACCATCCGCAGTTCGAACTTTATATTTTTTTTTACTTCCCTCTTGCATCTGTCCGTCTCGCGTTTCCACGGTTTCGTAAAGTAAATGAAACATTTTTAACCCGCGTATCCACGTTTTCGACCCGGAGCGCCCGACTATGATTGCTTACGGCAGAGATTACGATAGACTCGAGGGAATCGAATGAAATATGGACCATTTCCCGTCGGGGGGCTCATTTCGTACCTCAAAAACTCCCCCCGTGCCTACACTTATCTACCTAATACCGCCGATAGCCGGTGACTATGTGTGTACAGTATGAGAGTCATGAATCGCTCGCGAAGTCACGGTGAAAGGATTCGTGAAAGTACCTGTACGAGAACGCTAAGACCGGGCCAGCGAGCGAGTACGCTTTTGTTACGAGATGCTGCTATTGGATTCTTCGCGCAGATACAATATTGGCTATGCGTCTTTATACTGTGCATATATATATATTTATGTGTACAAAGTTTCATACACGCGAATTTATATCGAGGGTTTAGCAAGGTGGAAGAAAGCTTTACGCGATTATCGAATCACGCCGGTGATGGCGGGTTAATGGGCAAGAAGGAGAGACATCTTCCCGGCGCGCTGGATCGATAATTATTGTCGTTGCCGAGTGATAACTCATCCGCGAGAAGTATCATCGTACATCGGCGATACCCGCTGTCGTGTTGCAGTTGCATCTGCAGAGACGTGCATTTACGAAGGCGGAACCACGGCTATTCGAGATCGGCGCATTTATACGTTTCTTCGTACACAGTCGCCGGCTTTGCTGTATGGCCTTTCGGTAGCCTTCTTCGGCCGATTGCGACGATCCTCTCTCGACGTCTAGCAAGTACCGCGATGTGTATACCGCATACGCGCGCAGTCTTCTCTTTGCCTCTTCGCCTCTGCCTATCGTCGGCGCTCTCTCTCTCTCTCCCTCTGTGCCAACCAACTCGCGAGAACTATCGAGGATAATCGATTCGACGCGGACGATTCTCGCTTCGAATCCACTTACGGATTCGTTCTCGTTTCTTTTTTAGTTCTTTCTTATTTTTCTTTTCTTTTTCCTTCTTATTTTAGATATTACTTAAAAGTTTTTTATGCCCGAGAAGATTCTCCCGTTCTGAGATGTATATTCTTTGCTCTCATCTGCGCGCCCGCTGATGCGGGGTGTATTATACGCGGATATTATAGTCGCGGAGAGTTGCACGGATACAAGTTGGTTATTTGCGAAGAAGTCGATCTCGCTTAACGGCAGGCCTTATACCCTCACCCGGCCTCTTCTTCAACGGCTTGTTATTAATGTGTGTACCGTACGAATTACGAATCTCCCGCCTTGATTAGACTCGCCTTATTATCATTTTTATTTCTTATTTTTTTTTTGTTGAGGTAAGAGACCGACGTATCAGCGGCGCTGCGCTTTCCGAATGACTTTGCTATGTCGGTCGCTATAGAACAAGAGCCAACCGCCTAGAAGGCAGCCCGCGGCAGCGCGAATCAGAATTATCGAACCAATCAACTTCCACTCGTGAATACGATGATTTTCTAATATTTTATTAATTTTTTTTTTAATCTTTGCTTCTTATGCAGTTTCATTTTTATTTTACTTATTAATTTGTATTTAAATTTCGATTTCGTATTGTTCATTGTAAATTTTTAAAGGTCAACGAGGTTCAGTCACGAATCGGGGCGTCGAGAAAATCGTCTTAGCGTGAAAAAAAAAAATTCTCGAAATATACGAAAATACATCGAGGCACCATTTTAGGTCAACTGTACGGAGTGAGTATGATTCTTACCTTGCAACCCTCGCACGTGAATGCCCCGAAATGGAAACCCGCCGCGGGCTCGCCGCAGACTTTGCACTGTTGGTTCATCTGCAATTATAGAAATTATATTATAACCGAAGGATTCTTACACATCCGTACACCCTCGTGCGCATACACCCGAGCCACATATGCATTATCCTTCTCGCATGATACCCAGCAACAAATAAAAATAAATAAATAAATATAAACGAAGAGAGGGAGGAGAGCAAGCGCAGTGAGATCGGTGAATATTCCCCGGTGCCGAAGAAATAGAAAGATGCGAGGAAAAAAGAGCGAGAAGGTCAACCGGTTCCTCGTGTGAGTCGGTTCTCTTATGCTGAAACAATTCGACTCTTCTTTTTTTCCTCGGCCTTTTTGTACCCTTTTTTTATTTCGGTGGTTCCAAATACAACTCGACTCTGCCGTGATTTCGAGCACCCCGTGGCCGCCCGGCGTCCGTTAGCCGCGAGGTGAGAGCCACTCGAAGGAGGCAGAAGTGGGAATTGTTGAAGAGAAGTACTCGAGACGCAGTCGGTTGAGTGGGGAAAAACCGAAGAAGGCTAGGATTATAGGAACGAAAAAAGGAGAATTATAGCGGCCCAGTCCAGGGTCATTTATCGGTGAGAAACTCCGTCGTTGCTTCGACAACCTAGCCGCGAACGTGTAGGATACAGTGGACGACGGTTAGAGTGATCAGTCCGTTGCCGCTCGCCGGTCCTAAAACCATTAGGGTTCACGCCGCCACTTCGGATCGTCCTCCTCTCTCGGTTCTCCGCATTTATTTACAGAGCGAGGTATAAGGAACGGAAACTCGTTCCATCGGCGCTCTCGCCCCCGATACCGTTCCATAAATCAGCGCTATCTCCTCGGCACCGGCCATCTGCCGGGCGTTAAAAAAAGTACCCATACTATGATATACTTTTCTCGTTTTTTGGGGCGCCCTGCGCGCGCGCGCGCGCTCGCTCTCCCGATGATGTTACTCGCCAGGGAATTCGTTTATTTACCTTTTTCTTTTTTTTTATACTCATTCCTTCGAGTAAACTGGAATAAAATTAGGCCACGATCTAGATAACCATCTATGCCGTTGCGCCCGCGAGAGTCCAGCGACCGCTGCTTTACGAGCCTCTCAGGGTTTTCTCCGACATCTGCGCGCATTTCGGAGCGACACGAATTTTGGCACTCCAAAGTCCTCGTTACTTAACCCTTGAATCTACATTCGTCAGTGGCTTTCGCAAGGTGCCACAAAAAACGTACACGAGCTCCAAAATTTGAGTATTAAAGGGTCGGTTAAGTGACACGGGGTTGAAAAAAGGCGTGTGCTTAATTCAACTTCCTGCTAAGACGATAATCGAGATCGGCCTGCTGTGACAGCAAAAGGTGCTCGGACTCAGCGAGGAGGGTTCGAGCCGGTCACGGTTGCGTCTTGACGGGGCGCGGCGCGCAAGGGGATGTTTTTGTTCGCGTCCAAGTTCCGTGAGATATTTTAACGAGATTTCAGAGCGACGATAATTAGAGCGCTCCGCCGTCGTGAGTGTGTAATAGGAAGGCACTGATAGGTAGGGCAGTCGTAATTGCGTTAAGCTGTGTCACATCGTGGTCAAACAAAACCCACGAGGTTCCGTACTGGAGCGGCGCGTTCGAGAATACTATCGGAGAAACTTTTGCTGCTCGATCCTCTCGACTGCGGGGAACAACACAGTGCTGGCTCGGGGCATCGGCCTGCTTCGTTAACGGTCGGAGGATGTTTTTTATCTGGCTGCAGCTAAGTGCCCGGTAAATGTGCGTGGATCTCGTTTAACGCCCGCGACCCTCGCCCTCGGATCGTTGATGAGCTCCTCCAGGCCAACGAGAAACAACAGCGCTGGGCAACAAAACGCTACTGTCGAACCAGTTACGCACTCCGCCAGCTTTCCGATCGACTCGCAGCGGCAAAACGAGCGAAAAATTATAAACGATTATGGCAAAAAACGGCTGCAGAAGCTTGTGTACTCGCAGATGCTTGAGATTAGTTTTCTTCTTGCGCTGTGGACGAGCTGAGGATCTTTAACGATTTTTTTTGTCCCAGGGGTAAAAGGAAAGTTAACCAGAAAAGCAGACCCACCTTGCTCGGAAGTCGGGGTTACTTGAGCTATTTTGTAATTTTTATTATAATAATTATTATTTCTTTTTTTTTTTTTTTTTTTGGAACGAAGAGATTTGGCCTTTAGCACAAATCGAGAGAGAACCTCGCCACCGATGGCCAATCTTGATCTTCGCGACAAGCCTTTGGAAGACCGAATGAGCGAACTTGCACGTTTCAGCTTGAACGTTCCTTACCGAGGGGTCAGACAGAAATCCCGTGGCATATTTTAGCTGCTGGAATATTAAAAAATAAAAAATCTTGATAATTCATATACGCTTGATTCCTAGCACGTTACCACCCTGCGGCTAAATAAAACAAACTTCGCCTCACGTTCGATGCGTGAGCGCTTTTTTAATTCATCTTCTCTTTTCGATCATGTTTCTCAGTACCGTTTTTTTGTAAATTTCTCATATTTATTTTTAAATTAAAAAACGAGGTCGCCCCTACGACTGAGCGACGATCGTGATTTGTCAACCAAAAAGCATTGAGAAATCAGATTTTTGTACCGGAAGTGGAGTCTGCTTATTCGCGTTTTACTTCCATTTGTCCCTCGAAACAGGGCGCCTGTTCGATAAACTGCACGGGGTGCCGTCCAGTTCTTCGCTGAAACGTACCCCAGTTTCCACGCTTCTCTTAGCGAGTCAATATTTGCCGACACTTGTTCGTTAATGAAGTCGATAGACGCGGGTCGGTACTCGGTTTCGGTGCTCGAATATGTCGACTTACCTTGCGGCTGGGGCGAACTGCGACGGTCGAAGGGCCCCGAAAACCCGTATTCCCCTATCGGCAACGAGTGTCTCGTTTTTTCACCCCTCGAACTCTTTTTTCCCCCCGCTGCCAAACAAGCCGAACGAGGGCACGCATAAGTCCCGTACGAGCACACAACGTCTATGGTCCTGTGTGCGTGCGCAGGCGAAGAAAAAACGGACCGAAGCGTAGACCGCTCTACCGGCACCCCACTACTACTTTACGCACCATTAAATCCGAGTCCCGTGCGACGTTTATCCCTTTATGACCTTTTTTTTGTTGTCTTTTTCTCGTTCATCCTTCTCCGCTGCCGACTATCTGTCGCCTTGACTTCTCTCGTCCCTACGCCGTCTGTGCCGGAGCAATCTTGATCCTCGACAACCCTTTAGCCGCCCTTCGACTCCAGCGTACGCACGCACGTTTTTTTTTCTTCCTCTACTCAACCCTCGATTTCGCCGCCCTCTCGACCCTTGTCGACGCTCCTTTATTCCTCTCACCCCGAAAAATATACGCACACACTCTTGATTTTATCTGCACTCTCGTTCCGGGACTTTGCGTACCTTTCGCTCCGTGAATTACCAGTCGACGTTGGGCGGGAAAAGTCGGATTGCAGGAAGCTAAGAACGGATTAACAGATCTATCGCGTTTGCGCATCGACTTTCTGGGAGGCCATTACGACGATACGAACGATATACTTTCTTTTTTTTTTTTAATACAAACAGGATTGTTAGGCTTCAAGGAATCCGAAAGTGGACTGCGAGTCTTCCCGAATAAGACGAAAGAAAAAATTGCAAAGTGGAAGAAGAACGGAGGAGGTGGCGGGCAACTACCAATTATTACGCAAGAGACCGTTCGTGGTCGGTACCTGTAAGAAGTGCGCGGTGCCGTTGGAAAGATCGGCGAGGATTCGGTAACGATCAGATAGCACGGGAGCTCGTGATTCTTTTCTCGCTGTGTATCCCCGTCCTCCTCCTTCCTCTGCAAGAGAGTGATTTATGCACTGGGTCGACGTACGAAAGAGGATGAAAAAAAAAAAAAAAAACGAACGTGGCCTATTGCCACAGCATCGCATGCGAGCGGAGCATCGCGATCTCTCGATCATCGGGCTAATTAACTTTAAATTAGGAGTAGACCGTTGGCGCCTCTGGATTAGTTTGTCGAGAGTTTTGATGCCCTCCGCACCCACCCTCTTCAAGGCCCATTTGTAACTCCCGACAAAGTCGCGGAGAATACCTCGTAAGAAGCTTTCGGCGTACACTTTTTTTTTCTTCGTTTTATCCGTCCTCGAATCATCGGGACTGATTTATGGATCGACGGGTAGATAAATGGATCGCTCGATGTCCATCAATCTCCTAGCGTTAAAAATATTCACGTAAACCGTTCCGCGTCTACTTTTCTACGATCCAAAATTTATAACAGTTGAAGATACGATGTAAGTAAACAAAATCGGGCATTTTTTCGGCCCGGGAACATTACGGAAATTCACCAGCGTTTTTTTTTTTTTTTTTTTTTTTAAGTGAGTTAATAAAAACTGATCAATCTCGAGTGGCGAGGGAAAGAGCGGATCGGTTGGACGTATAGCAGATGAGTAATTCGTGAATTCATAAGCTCGCGACCTGCACGACTCGACCCTCGGGAACGACTGCAATGATGCACATAGATACATTTATACGAACGGACGTAAACGGCAGCTGGCCGCAGCGATTCAATTTATACGAATCTGAGGCAGGACGAATCGCGACGAAGACGTTACCGGGCAGATATATCTCGAGTTTTTCCCACAACTTTAAAGGGTTGCTTTTACCGGCGTTTCGCTGTCCCGTCGGTTGCACAACGCGCACACATACACACACATCAACGTCCATAATTTCGAGTGGCTGCTGCCCGGAATTCTAATGCCGTAGACCGTCGTTACATCTCGGCGATAAATGTATGTGCTGTCCTGTTAAAAATCGAATCGGTCACGGCTCGAGAAGTCGAACAATGTAACTCGCGGTTGGGTTACGCTATGTGCACACACAACTGTATATACATGTGTGTATATGGTGCGTACCGGTGCGAAATATCGAGATGCAGTTGGGCACCTGAAGAGAGTACCGACCATCACGGTGGCCCGTTTTCAGCTCATCTTTCCGCCTCTCGCCTCGCATTCTATTTCCTTTCCTCGTTTTATACTTCTTTTATCGCGCTCACTCACTCCTCGGCGGGGACTAAACTGTCGCGATAAATGATCCCACAGTTGAAGGTTATTAATTGTCTTTGACTCCCGGCAGAGCATTGTGGATCGCGAAAACATTAACCGAGGGAGGCCTGCAGTTCCCCGAGGATCATTTTTCAAGGACCTCGGAGCCCATGAGGACGGAGGATGGAGGAGCAGCGAAGCAGATAGAAAGAAATATATATAGCGAGCATGTGTGTGTGTGTGTGTATCGATGCGTTTGTGTGTTTGGATGCGATCGAGCGGTCTCAAGAGCTCGAAGACCCCGAGCACCATCCATCAAGGCGATCGTTAAAAACGCATCCACCGATACAAATTGCGCAAAGCCCATGAGGCGTTGTGTGCGCTTTGCTCGACGGGAGTGGAACGACCGGCCTCGTCCTACGACCGTCCTTTTCTCGATCACATTCGTGACTTCCATTTTTTTTTTTCTCTCCATCGTACTTCTTTTTATTTTCCACGTTTTCTGGGCCGTGAAAAAAATAAGCTTCACGGGCACTCTCGAGGACTACCCGCTCGTATTGCGACGATTGTCACCGAGGAGAAACGAATATAAGGCGGCCAAAACGAAAACGTCTTTTGTCCAAAACGATCGCCGCGCAGCTTTCGTGACGTTTACACTTTTAGCGATTTGCCGCATCGTGGATCTTCTCTTATTTAATCCGGCGCATCGATAAATCAAAGGCAGCGAAAGTTGGTCGTTTCATGTGTTCGTTTTTTTCCACTACACTTTCATCCATTTGTCAGACATTATTAACATCCCGGGAGTTAAAGAGCGAAAATTGTATGAAATTAAACGATGCCTTCCGGCAGTGATTGCGGTAGTGTCTGGCTACCGTGCTTCTAATATCGTGGAGATTTTCGCACGCGGAAGCTACCGGAGTACCGCGCCGAGCCGAGCCATTGCGGGCGTGTGCCTTTTCATCGCGCAAGATTGCCTCGAGCTGTCTTCGTCTCTCTCACTCTCAACCTCGGTGAGCTTGCAATTTAACATCCTTCTATTCGGCGATTAAACGAGCGACTCAAGAGCCTCGGCGTTTGATTTACAATCTCGTAAACGCCCAAGAGACGCAACAACGCCGGGCTAAAATCGAGCTCCATGGAACTCGCGGTTCATTTCGTTCAACGCTACCGCCTCGATTACATACGCTATCTGCAGACTCGGCGGTACCCTTCGATGGACCGTAACACGTCGGATTTCATGCCTTCGACTGAACCATGAATTCGAAACGGTCGTCGCAAAAAATCCTCAGCTTCCGGGACCGGAAATATTGCTCTCAGATAATTTCGAAAAGAAAAATCATAAAACGGTTCTCACGTGTTTGAAGACAATTGACGAAGAGGCGAGTTATCCAGTTACTCTCGAGCCGTTCGTCGATGCCGATTGCAATTTAACATCTCTCTGTTCGGCGATTAAACAAGCGACTCAAGAGCCTCGACGTTTGATCTATAAGCTCGTAAACGCCCAAGAGATGCAACAAAGGCGGGCTTAGTTCGCAGTCCATTTTGTTCAACTCTACCGCCTCGATTACACGTGGTTTCTACCGAATCCACGGTAGCTTTGGATGAATCGTGCATAGAAATTCATACCTTCGACTGAACCACGAATTCAAGGCGATCGTTGCAAAAAAATCCTCAGCTTCCCGGGCCAGAAAAATTGCTCTTAGATAATTCCGAAAAGAAAAATCATAAAACAGTCCTCACATGTGTGAGGATGATTGACGAACAGCCAAGTTATCCAGTTATTTTGAACCGCAAATCGAAAAAAATCCTCAGCTTCCGGAGCCGGAAAAATTGTTCATAGTCAATTCCAAGAAGACAAATCATAAAATGGTCCTCGCGTCTTTGAGGGTAATCGACGAACTGGCGAGTTATCCAATTACTTCTGAACCGATGGTCGATGATGGTAACGCTGAGCGCAGAGGCAGGCGTTATTTATTTCGGCTAATATAAGCGTACTCCTTTCGCACCTATGTGGAACAGTATTATCGCTGGGCGCATGCGCGTCGTGGCATTGTTTCATGGCTCCGGTCGCGTGTCACGGGGATAAAGCGAATAGTTTCGCCGCGGGCAAGCGCGCCGCTCGGTGCGACGAAAGATAAGAGAAGCGAGATAACGGGGCGCGTGGACCGTTAAGTCCCGAAGAAGCGAGCCGGGCTTATACGGCGAGAGTTTGCCCGTCGTTGAATCATGCTGCATCTTCGAAGGCGGATCTTCTGGTGTCACACGTACGCTATACGTCCGCGCGGACTATGTGAAACCGGCCACGTTTGCCGAGCTAAACGCTCCTCGAAGAAACGTGTGACCCCCTCCACCCTTCCCCCTCCTCCCCTCCCCCTCGTCTCGAGGTGGCGCAGGGTCATGTATAATATTGCGCGAGAATACGAGAGATGAAAGTAACACAAGTTATTTCATAATTTCACTTTGACATACCCTGTTCCGTTAACCCTTTTTTCGACTCATCTCTCGTTGGTGCAATGAATCGCAGAATTTAATGTCATCAATGCGCCTGTTATAGAAATCGAATACGATTTTTCTTGTTTTTTTCCCAATCGTCGATGGAGCGTTCTATTTTTTTCTTTTTTTTTTTTTTTTGCACGCTTCGAAAATTCTTGACGGTGATCGACGCCCCCGGATTTGGGAGGATTCGATCGCAACGATGCATGGAGTAAAATGTATTCTTGTTTTTCGTCGGTTTTATCGTACAGTGTTCCGAGGCGGCGAATAATCCAATGAACGTGTACGATTTTTTTTCCTCGATTTAACGATGAGTCCCTTGTTTCGACTCATTTCTCGTAGAATTTCATGTCATCGATGTGACTGTTATTGAAATCGTGCAAGCTTTTTCATTTTTCTTTTTTATTCGACGATGAATCGTTCCAATTTCTTTCATTTTATACGCTCCAAAAATACATGATTGTGATCGACGCCTCCGGATTTGGGAGAATTCGATCGCAAAGCTGCACGGGGTAAAATGTAAAATTTTTTGAAATCTCTGGATTACGGGCACAGTGGTTCGAGGCGGTGAAATAATCCCTTGACTCATGAACAATTTTTTTTTAACTCGATTTACCGATGAATCTTTTTAATTTTTTTGCACGTTTCAAAAATACGTGGCCGCGATCGACGCCCCCGGATTTGGGAGGACTCGCTCGCAAGGATGCACGGGCTAAAATGTATGATTTTTTTTCGGCTTCATCCTACAGGCACGGCGGTTCGAGGCGGCAAATAATCCGTTGACCCGCGGTACCTCCGCAGTTGGAATAATATTCATACGTGTATCGGCGGGAGATTGCGTGCCGCCCGTTCGTCTCTCGCGGAGCCCTCGATACGTGTGTGCAGCTCGATCTCGGCGCGGCCTCTCCTCGTCGTCGCGGTAGTCGCGAGCGCGTTGCACGGAAGAAAGATAGAGGAGAAAAGAGAGTGCGGGACAAAGGGGCATTGGCGAAAAGGCGTTAAGTCAGATCACGACCCTAAGGCCCGTCAGCGTACGCGGCTCGCCCCGCGAGGGGTTAATATGCAAATGGGGTACGGAGTCGGGGCCGGCGGGGTCCGCGCGTTGCAAACACGCACGCAGCGGCCCGCCGCGATTGTTGGCCCGCGTTCGCGAACTCACTTCTTCGACTCGATACGTAGAGGCAAACGCGTGTACGTTACCTGTAGGCGCGGGGCCACCGTTCGAGCTACATCGCGAACTCGACCTCTCTTCTCCTTTTCTTCTTTGCCTCGGCTCTCCATCTCTCTCGGTCTCCAAGCTTTCGCGGGAGAACGGGGCAAGACGAGACACGAGGAAATGTTTATTGCAGCTACCATTTTTTTTCGACCCTTTTCTGTTACAGCCATTTTTACGAAAAATATAAGCCTCGATATAGATGTGGAATTATTTAAAATTTCTGCGTGGATCTTAAAGAGTTATTTCGTCGCCCTTTATATTGAGACGAATATCCATCGACCTTTGGGCTTAAAAAAAAACTGTATTTTTGAGACAATGTTTGCAGGTCTCTGTTCGGGAGAGGCGGATGTCGCGAGCTTGTGATTCCTTCGAGAATACCGTTTTGGGCCCGGATGGGATAATCCCCGAGCGGGGTATAAAAAGTTGTAAAAACTAAGCCAGTCGTAAAAAATGGTAAATAGAATTTTATCAACAGCCCTTTGCGGATTACTTTATGATTTCTCTATTTTTCCATGGCGATTATGTTCGAGGGACTTAAAAGAAATTGTTTTTTTTTTTTAAACTGAAAATCACAAATATCGGGCGTACTCCATTTTGCCCCGGTTTCTCCCGTGACTGGCAAAGCAGCCCAAGAATAGTTTTCGCCGAAGTACAAGTGGGGTACGTAATAGCCGTATGAAAGGGTCACAATGGCCAACTCTCGACATACCGCAGCCGCGGACTGTGTCGACGGAACGAGCAAAGAGGAGAATACGAGGAAGTCGAAAGAAAAAAAAAGTCTACGGGAAAAAAACAGGGCAATAAATATATTTTGACATGGGAGCCTCGCGGGCATATGCATAATAATTGTAACGCTTTATATTCGTTTCGCGAAGTGTTGTTGCACGCATGCCGGAAGAAGGGTTTGTCGACTATGGGCCCTATAAACCTTGCGCGTACGTTTTTATGCGGCTATATGTGTGTAACTTGTGCACGCGGTCTGTGACCCATTGTGCCGACGAATTACGCCACTGTCGTTTGGTAGGCAAATATTATAGCAACAGGCGACCGCCGAGGGGTGACGATATAATGTTTTCATTTGGGCCACGACGGAAGGAGACATAGGTAGAGAACTGTAGGTTCCTTTGAAAGAATCGTCGCACGTGTGCGAGTCTCGGAGATCGAGATTGCCTTTCCCATATCTTTGTCACAGCGGTCGGACCAGAATGAATTGGCAAAGATGTAGAAGAGAGAAAAAAAAAACGATAATTTGGCTCGAGTGCATGCTTGAGTTTTATGCGAAACGGCCAAAAGGAATGGAATGCTTAATTTTTTTATGCCATTTTTAAGACCAAATTAATTATACAAATGTAAAAATAAAATTATTGAAAAATCGTCACGGCATGCTCAATTTTTTCGAGGACTTTTTTTTAAGACCAAATTGATTATAAAACAAAACTTTTATTTTGTTCTTGCAACTCCGAGTCACTTGATAAATTCACCGCATGATATATTTTTTCATAATAAAAAAATTTGAACGAAATGCAAGTTGAAAGAGTTCGTCTCTGTATATTGCCGGAAGATTTCGATACCAGAGCAGGCGATGACTGCGGGGGCTGCGCGATGTTCGATCCCGCAGGCGGTGATCTCAACGCCCGATCGAGCAAGCACGCACCTCAAATTTTCATCTACTCAGCGAAACTGTTATACGGATCGCCGTTGGGGATTTCGGTGTTTCGATGTCCGACCGCGCAAGTACCAAAGCTAATTTATGCGAACATGCGATATTTATGTCCGACGATGTTCTGTTGCCAACACTCACCTTAATGATCCGTTATTCCAGCGTCGTTGAATCTCGTTCCACGTCGATAACGTGACACTCAAACGTACGTTTGTATTATGAATTACTTTTATTCAAAATAATCGCGATCGAAGCCGACAAATCGTCCGGCGATCGATATCGATCGTCGAGTCCGCTAAAACACCTTTGACACCATAACAACCCGATTCGAACAGCTCGATCTGCCGAGCACTGATCCAAAAAAACTCGTTGTCCAAATCGGAAATGATGAATTCGTCCCCACTGGTTCCAGGCACTTGACGGTCGGTGTCTCGAAGACCCTTGATGTATTATCGGAGTATCGCTGCCGGACGGATTCTTCTCTATCTCACGTGGTCCCGATCGACCTCCAGCCGATTGTTTCCTCAAACTCGCGGGTCGTCAAAAAAATCGATGTTTACCTCAAACTTCCGATCGAACCGTTCGACTCCCGATGAACTTTTCGCTCGCCTATTTGTCAGGACCGTAAATCACGGTTCTACTCGGTACCGGACCGGTGTGATTGAGTTTATAAAAAAAACACGACGGTAACACGATCGAAAATCTCGTCGATCTCGTTTTCCGATTTCTTTCACTTCCGCGGTTCTTTCGAAGAGACCGATTATCTCTCCGTGTCTCCCCCTGTGTGTGTGTGTCTGTCGGACTCGCCGATTTCCTCACCGTGGCGATTAATAGTCGTCGCCGAAACTGCGCAACTGTTGGGCCGTTTATGTATACATATATCTATAGTACATATAAATATATGCTTTTAATAATATGTGTATGTGTGTTTGGGCGAACTATAATACGGCCGTGGCTGCACGAAGACACACCGGTGCGGCCACGTCGATGGACGGGAAAGGACTAGCGCTACGCCGATCCGCGACCTGTTGCTCTCCGGTCCCGTGAACGGTGCACAGGCCGGTGTCCGTGTGCCGATTTTATCGATGGTAGGGGAACCGTACCTGCCCACAGGGTTTACGCCCATTTTGTCAGAGGCCAATGGTTAAAATGGGGGACCGATCTTCCGACCAATCGTGGCCGGTGATCCTGCGGAGAGTTGGCAAGAACACGCCTGCTCTCCCCCTCTTCGGGGACCAACGCTCGATTGCGAACACGAGCAGCGATCTCGTCGGGGGCCTGACCGGGCCTCTTCGAGACTCGCTCGCCGGCCAGGTGAACATCGAGAACCGCAGCGCGACTCCTCTCGTCGCTTACTTCCTCGAAGGATCGGGCTATCGCCTCCGCGCGGCAATGATTCGAAAATTCCCAGACGACGATACACTTATTTGGGATCGAAAAGAGATCATGATCGAGAAATCTTGCGGCCGGTACACCGTTTTCTTGTGTGGCACAAGATTCGATACAATTTCTTGCCGATCATCGATTTTCCGCTCCAAAAAAATTGATCTTTTTCGATCGAAAAATAACTAATGAGATTCTCAAATGTATTGATTGAAACTTATAAAATTAACAGTGTGTAAACGTGATTTTCAATTTTTATTTACGATCAATCGTATCTGCGGTTTTGACTCTGATTTATGATGCGGATTGTCAATCTTGGGAAAACGGCTCGAACAATTTTTCTAAAACGGTGATAGGATAGCAGATTATAAATTATCCGTTATCCCAGAACAGTAATCACGGTAATGATCCAAAAATGCTCAGGAGACTGTTATATCCGCAGAAACTTAGTTAGATTTCCTGGGTTCTGCGAGAAGCCGTTAGCTCGCAAGATTCGAGACGTATTCAGTTAAGGGTTGGAACCCAAGTGAATTAAACTCGCTAGGTTTATTATTAGAATGTTTATCGTCTTCGTTACAATATTTTTCGTTTAATTCGAGTACACTTTGTACAGTTATCTTCCCGTGGAAGAGTTCCGTTTTATCCTAGTACTTTGTACACTTGCCTCCCCGTGGAAGGGCTTCAAACTTTTATGTTGCCGCAATCATCGAGGTATCGAGGTACCCGGAGTACAACAAAATCATAAACTCTTTGCGGATCAAAAGGAGATCGACATGATCAAGAAATTTCGTGGTTGCTACACTTTTTTTTGTGGCGCAAGATCGAATCCAATTTATCGCTGATCGTCGAAATTCCGTTCCAAAAAAATAGTCCTTTTTCAATCCAAAAATAACTAATGATATTTTTAAAGACAGCAATTGATACTTTGCATAAAATTAACGGTCTCGAATCGTGATTATTAATTTGCATGTAAAATCAATCGTATCTGCGGTTTCGACTCTGATTTATGATTCGGACGAAAATGTTGAGAAAACCACCCAAAATCGAACGATTTTTCTAAAACGGTGATCGGGTAGCAAATTATAAATTATTCGTGTCCCAAAACAGTAACGCCTTCGTCTCGTTGTACCACGAAATCGTAAATCGGTGTTCGCTCAGACCTCGTCACCGCAGTCATATTTTCCCAACGTGTCAACGGGGATCTGCCCCGCCTCCGTTGTGTCGTTGGCGACAACGGGAGAGAGAACCGGCCGGTTAAACCACCGATGCCGCGGGATCGTTATTCACACGATGCATCCGTACGGTTTTTGTTTCGTTCATTCGGCACGTCGACGTCGGACGAGGTGGCCGTAAACATTTCACGGAATATGCTCCAGTTTCGTGGTTTTTCGTGGTGGCGGTAGCAGCGATTTTGAGGTCCGTGGCCACGAGAATGAGAACCAATAGTGCTGGCCCGTCGGCCGATGTGCCGTAATTGTTTTATTGACGGAAGCCAGAGGTAAGAACAATGTTGAACGGTAGGCTTGAACAATGACCGGCGGCCGAACCGGACCTACTTCCTCGAAGGGAGCCCGTCGTTCCCTTCGCGCTTCCCCGCTACAATGCAGCCACCTTGGCTACCGTAAGAACGTTCGCTCTCGAAACCGCAGGAATTAATGCAACCACACGGGGGAATCTCGATTAACATTAAACATCCATACGTGTCCGTGTTTGACCTTTTTCCGAGACTCACATTTTATCGTCCTTGATGCAAGAGTATAACGTATTATGCCGCGGATCGCATCATTCGCTTATAAGCTCGCGGGCGCGTAGCCATTACACGGGATAGTCGTATAGATTTCGAAACTGATTTTCTGTTCAACCTCGGAGAGGATCTTAATACATCTTCACGTATTTGTATACGCGCGGAGGTACACGTACGGTATATACATATTTATACACGATCTCTCGGACTTAGAAACTGGGTAGATCCAATAAAATGTCGAAACGCGCTCGAGGGAACGACGTCGTAAATTAAGGATGATGTCCCACCCGGAGAAATTAAACGATATATAGAAAACTGGTTTTTTTCGTTTTTTTTTTTAGAGCGTAAAACGACGAGACCGAGTGAGAGAGGAACGAGAAATTTCTTGTGCGCGCGCCACGGGTCTCATCTTCACACTCTTTTCCTTCTTCTGTCCTTCCGCGCCTCTCCGGTTTATCTTCCTCTATCGTCCTCGCTTCGAATATTTTCGTATACACACACACGTGCCATGTGTGACACAGAATTATAACACAGGTACACTAATACAAGCTTAGTGTAAGATAAGTTATTTTTTGTATCCGTTTTTTCGTCGTTTCTTATCCTCCATACTCATCTCCACTTTGGCGTTTAATGACCCTCTCCGGCTTTAATACTCATTCCAACCGGAGATAATACTAGGCCAGAGCCAATTCGTTAAATCACATAAATCTCAAGATGATCCCCGCGTGAAATGCGGCTCGACAAACGAGAGAAAAAACGGGAACGAATCCTCCGGTTTTTTTTAGCCACATTCAGCTTCATTCCAAAAGGAATCTTATATTTTTCTATAGAAACAAGTTTTAGTTTAGATTTTTTTTTACGAGTACAACAACCTAAGGAAACTTGATAAATCCACCACGGAATAACTTCGAAAAGTCTCGAAAGTGATATTATCAGCTAATTCGTCAGAATTACCCATACCGAGCACTTAAAAACGGCCGAAGGTGTCGGAATTTTTTTTATAGTTAGATAAGGACTGTCTTCCGATGTGTGCCAAAGGGCATATCAATTCGTCGTACAAGATTAGAAACACAAATTATCTCTCCCATTTCTCCGCCGACGAGTCGGCTCGAAAAATCTCTCGATCATCTTTGTTCCCGATTTTGGCGGTTTGATTTTCAAAAAATGATTATTTATAGGGGTTTGTCGCGCGTGAGAGCAAGTCCCGTACTTTACGCGTGAATACGAACGAGCAGAGCATGGAACTTACGCGCGACAAACACGGGAGGCGCGTCGGGGTAAAAGTGGATTCGTGATCAATTGGCCGTGCGTAATCCGGATCTGGCGAACACCTCAGTCCTCCCCGTACGTTTGTCGTGGTGGCGGCGTTGCGCCGGCAGCGAACGCACGGCTTACATGCGTTTTTCGTGCCTCAGACCCTGTGTGGAAGTTCGTTCATGCAGAAACGCTCATGCGAAGGCAGATGGGCCTAATATGAACTCGATTCTGCGTTATGCCAAGATGAACTCATTCTTCGGGCTCTTTCGGGGCTCAGGCAGTCGAATAGACCGTAGATATCCGCCTTGTTCAAGCACTAGCTTGGCACAAACTCTATGTGCGGCCGCACGGAAAGAAACGAGATTTATCGTTCCTCTCGCCTATCGGTTGTAAAGCAAACTCTCTCCCGACTCGCCGGAATGACTTCGCGCGATTGTGTATTTTGGCAGGAGACATCCAGTTTGTTTTCTCACACTCGCATCCTTTTTTTATATTTGTTCGTCTTCTTGCTCCTCCGTCGAAACAATGGCAAGATGGAAAGGCATGTTTATCGGAGTGACCGAAGATCCGTGACTTCCTCCGGACGTCATTGGAGCGATTCACATAGCGAAAGAAAGGCGACGAGTGCTACCAGGTGAGACTCGAACCGAAAGCTGGAACAGATCGCTCTTGTGATCCATGGATCGAGAGGAAACGGTCTCGCCCGGGGGCGGCAATAAAATGTTGTGCGTCCGGGTCACTGGGACCAGGGGAAACTCGGTTGCGTAGGAAGATTCACCGCGGCGCGTCCGCTCGAATTGTGTGTTCCCATTCTTGCCACGAAATGTGGATGAGCAATACGAGGATACTCGGTGGACCGGTTGGACGTTTTTTTTTCTTCTTTCGTTCGGTACCGAGAGGCATCAAGCAGTTTATAATAAGGTGGCAACTCTCCGCTTTCAACGATCGGTTGGCACGATCGGTTCCAAGAATAAACGAAAATGTAATAAACTTTTTTTTTTAAGCGTGTTGAGGTCGAGCTCTTACAGTGGTCGTGGACAAGAGGAACGAGGTGACAGCCTTTTGGAGACGAAGGTGTCGCGCACTCCGACTGGCGCGGTGCAGGAACGAGCCGGGGAGAGGAGAGCAATTCGTTCTCAATGGGAGCATCCAGGACCGAGAAAGATCCCGAGGAATGCAGTTGTTGCACAACTCTCTCCCCCCCCCCCCCCCCCCCGAGATCTGATTCCACATTTTATGAGTCCTAAATCCTCTCCACTCGGACCAGTTGTCCGGCATCGTGCGCCGCTCGACTTTATGGCTATTTTCTTTCGGACCGACACCTCGTGCGTGTACCGAAAACTCCTATATACACAACTCTCGGCCGAAGGAAGGATCAGCCTGGTTGTTTTGATCTCCAGAATATTGGATCTTACCAGCATTCTTTATTTCTTATGTTCGGGAGAACTTTCGATTTTGGCCGCGAGTCTCGAGACTTATAGGCGGCATGAGATAATTCAGACTCTTAATTGGAATCATTTTTATATGAAATTTCGTCGTGACGTCACGTCCGGCTCGAAACCCTCATTTTTCGACCGGAAGTGACGTCATACCGAAAATTCGTCCTATTTGAAAATTTATGTTTTCTGAAAAAACAGGAGAAGCTCCGATATGGCATTTTGTCGTGCGGCGGCCAGTGCGGAGCCAGAGATGTGCCGTTTTTCCAGTTACGGTAGAATCCCACCCGGGTATGTACAGAGTGCAACGAACGGGAATCTCTGGTCCCGAGTGCAGCAACAAGGTAATGATCGATAGACAGCCGTACCGCAACAAGGTACATATTGTGTCTCACGTGTCTCGAAAAGTCGAAAACCCTTGTCGTTATTGCGCCTACCCTTCCACGGAGAAAAACAGCCGGACCGTTTTGTGGGCAAACATCCCTTGGATACGGTAGACCCGCTCGAGTGGCCATTCAGACCTATCTTGACCCGTGGGTCCCCGGAGATCTCTCTCTTCATCACCATTTTTCTCATTCCCAATCCCGACCCTCTCTCACTCTCGTTTGCATTCTCTCTTCGTTCTCCTCTCCACGTCGTGCGTTTCGCATTTGTCAGTGCCAAGAGTTGTGTTCCCGTTCCTGCCGGTCGCTGCTGCTTTGCATCAACGTTATATGCACGGTCCAACGCAGGCGAGAAAAATATAAAGCAGACTCAAATACGCTCTGGCTCCACGGTGGTCATTCGGCTAACGACGTTTTCACCGAGATCCGATGGCTCCTCAAAAGCCCGGGAGATCTGGAACTGTCCGCCGGACCAATCCCATTAGAATTCGTTAAAGCGCATTTGCCGTCCCGTTTCCGTTGTGTCTCGCGAGTCCCGCTGCGAACTTATGATGTCGAACACCGTTGGATCGGTTTTGCCGGCTCCGCTCAACGTCTCTTCTTCGCTGTGTCGGTCCTCCGCTTACCCGTTCTGCGATGTAAGGGATACTGGGGGCTTTACCCCTCGATCGGATTTTCCACCACGACCTACGTGCACGTCGGTCCATAGATCTGGATGACTCGCCGCGCCACGGGAAGGAAGAAAGTCCCGGCCTTTTGCTGGCAACTTTCGACTTTCCGCTCCTCGAAGCTCGATCGAAAATCTCGGCCGATCTTTGCGTCTTCGTTTCTGTTCGATGAAAGTTTTGGTCAAATCCTTTCCGGCCGATGAAACTTTTGGTCAAACTGCATCCAGCCGACGAAACTTTTGCTCAAAGCGCATCCGGCCGAAGAAACTTTTGGTCAAACCACATCTGGCCGATGAAACTTTTGGTCAAACCACATCCAGCCGATGAAACTTTGATCAAACCGCATCCGGCCGATGAAACTTTGATCAAACCGCATCCGGCCGATGAAACTTTGATCAAACCGCATCCGGCCGATGAAACTTTGATCAAACCGCATCCAGCCGATGAAACTTTGATCAAACCGCATCCGGCCGAAGAAACTTTTGGTCAAACCACATCCGGCCGATGTAAGTTTTGGTCAAACCGTTTCACCTTCGCCGGACAATGTCATCGGAGAGCTGATCGGAAGACGAGGACGGTATTTTCTCAAGTCCAGCGGGAACAAATGCGCGGTTAGCTGATACAGGATACCGCCGAGAGGGATGCAGGTACTGCCGCATGTGTTATCCGCTGCACCGAGAGCTGCCGTTCCGGTCTGGGCACAGCGAGACAGACTTGCGAGCGGGCGAGTGAACGGGTTGAAGTGGGGGAGAAGGTGGCGTGGGCGAATCTCCTGATCTCGAGGAGTCTCACGAGAGACGATGCGTGGTGAAGTGAAGCTCCGCTCGACGATGGCACTCTCTCGACCCCACGGGAACTGTGGAAGCAACATTCGCGTATCTCGAATCTGCTTTATGTCCCTCGTGGACCCAACGTGCGCGCGTTCTCTGATGCTCGGAGAAGTGCAGTTTTTACAGGTAGACGCTCTCGAGCGACGCGCGACTCGACGGCGCAGACACGCCAACGGGGATAGATTTCAATGATCCATGACCGGAGCACGAGGCGGATCGGCTGGATCCTTCGAAGCAGCGGACCTTGAAAATTGGAGAAAAAATAATACGGAAGGTTCCTTTATCAATAATTTTTATTTATTTCTTTTCCTCAGGAATTGATTAAGAGAATCTTCATAATAAAAGTATATTGTAAATTTCATGTACTGGAACTCGAAATTTGCTTACATAAGTTATATTAATTGAACATTAATACTTTTACTTTTTTATAATATTAAAATACCAGATATTAAAAATACAAATATTCATCAAATATTCATTAAATAACATATTTTCATTGAGAACTAACAATTTTACTGCAAAATTCCAACGCACATGTGTTTGAAATTTCAGAAACAATTTATGTAAGGAAGCTACCAATACCGTTCATTAATTTTCAAACTACTTTCTTTACAGTGTCCGATATCACTAATAGGATTCGTATTCGACTCTGCCAGTCGCGCCAGTATTCCGTGCGTCTATGCGATGCGTGTAGATCGAGGCAAGCGCTTTCGAGTCACGCAAGAGTGTATATTCATGAGAATGTTCAACAAAAAATCGCGTGCGTGGCGCGTCGGGTCATAGGTTGGCTCGGGTTATACCCATAGTATAAACGCGTATCGTCCTTTTTTTCTTTTTTTATCCTGACACAGCCGAGGATATTGATGAGCGCGATTTGCAACGTGGCGGATCGACATCGATCAAAGAGCAAAGTAGTAACGCATAGACACGGTATGTGTGCACTAACCATGCCGGTTTAGGTACCCGAGAGATATTCCTAAAAGTATCATGCACGTTTCCTCTATAATGTGCCTATCGAGTCGATCGAGCGCCATCGACCGCTAACTTGCTCTCTAACAAGCCACCGACATCTGTTGATTCGCTTCGGCTCGCCCGGAACTTATATCCGGTCGATATTTTTTCCTGTATAATATACCTCGAGTCTCGGCAATCGCGGGTTCGAGCACCACTTCAGAGTCAAGCGTGTGAATAATTGCGTTGAATGACGCTAACGAGACTCTAGTGCGAAGTCACTGCGCGGGACAGAAACGCACGCCCGGACTCTCAACCGTGTCGGATTCGCGTAAAGCGGTTTTTCGGGGCTCCGGAACCCCATGCGAGATGCATCATTTCTCCGCCGTCCCGCATCGGGATCCGCGCCGATTCATTTATCAGACCGCAATGGGAATCGAAGCGCGAATATATCCTCTTTTTTTTACAGACTACGTATTCGTGGATAATGTGCGGTATAAATCAAGGTTTATCCGAGAGCCTGAATTATAAAATCAGATAAGCAACAAATTACGTGATTCTGTTATTAAAATTTGGAAAAAGGATACTCAGGTCAAAGAGAAAATGTATCGTTTTTTTTTTACATACAGCGTATTTGTCGGTGTAAAACAAGATTTCTCCAAGAGCGTCGATCGGATAAGCAACAAATTACGTAATTCTTTTGTTAAAATTTGACAAAAAGGATACTCAGTTCGTGCGTGCGACCAGGAAACGTGATGACGCCGTAGGGCTGGCACACCAAATATCGTAGTGTTCTCTCTCGTCGCTAAATTTAATCTCTCTTATAACGTCGTGGAAAAATCCCGGTTGTGGGGTTATTTCGTCGACGAGAAACTCCGGCACGCCTGAAACGCGATATCCCGCGGTTTATACACGCGCACCGCGACTACCAAGCGAGGGTCCAACTCCGCGGAAATTTAATATCGCTTTAAAGACTCTCTTTTCTTTCCGTCTCTTTCTCATTTATCGCAGTTCCCATTCGCCTCGCGGCGCTGGAGTTTTTCGCAAGTCCATTCGGGCTCTCGAGAGTTCTCGCCACCCACGCGCATTCCATCGCACGCAATGAACCATAAAAGTAGGTGTATTATACTTAATTACAGAAAAATCTCGCGTGCCGAACGAGTTCTCACATATCCGGGGGGAAAAAAGTCGGTATGGGAAGACGGCAAGAATCTCGGATTGCTGCAGGAGAGTCACGCATAGAATCCGATCGTTTACTCTTGATTCCAACTAGGACTGTCCTCGACACTCTTACCAACAAATTTCGCGAATCTCTCCAAGACTCTGTCCGAGGACCGCGAAAACGCGAAGTTGATGCATTCGCACAAGTTTTGGACTCCGAGCCATTGGTACTTATTGGTACTTATTTGTCCCTATTGGTACTTGGACCATCGGCACTTATCTTCGCGTATGAATTAGTACGTTTTTTTTTGTATAATTTTTTATCTCGCAAATCCGGGCGAGAAACAACAGTATGGGTACACAGTCTCGGCAATAATTTCGGATTACTTTAAGTAAGAGTCATGCAAATGTAGAGTCACGCATAGAATCTCTTACTAACAAATTTCATTATTTTTTCCCAGACTCTCTCCGAGATCCGCGAAAGTGCGAAGTTGGTTGCGAAACGTGAGAGAATTCTCTCAAGTTTTGGATTCCGAGCCCTTGGTACTTGGAGCATCGGTACTTATCTTGGGATATGAATAAGTACGTCGTTTATTTTATTGTACAATTTTTTATCGCCCCTATGCGGTTCTTTTTTGTTCCCCCTCGTGGATGATTACCGATCACCATTGTTTCCCGGGTGCGAGTGAGCTCGCGCGCGGTTTCGCTCGGGGATAAAATGTGCACCCCGTCGTAGCAGAGCCGACGACCCTCGGACCTCCGGGCTTCTGAACCAACTCGGGTCAGCCCGTTTCGTCGTGTCATGAATATTTTTTTTCGGCCTCGCTTCGCTCGCGGTGAGACCGGCAGAAGGAATGTACATGCAGAGCGTTACAGCTTCTGCCGAAGTTAGGTTGGCTGTTTCGCTATACCGGTAACACGGTCTCCCCTCGAACGGATAAGAAACGGAAATCTCGCAGCGTATCGAAACGAGACGAGTTACCACCTCACCCGATTTGGCTGATCGTCGCCAGTAACTATCTGAGAATCAAACTCAAAAATGAGCTGAAGACTCTGAGTGAAAAAAATCCGAAAACATCGGTTTCTCGCGCTTTCCCGTTTCCGAATTCGTGTGTCTTTGAGTACTCGTCCGGATGACAAAGTGGCATTGCCACAGTGTGAATCCACGCATTGACGCCGCGCTCGAGGACAGATCGGAAAATCTGATTTCGGGAGTCAATGATATGTTTCGGCTCCCAGCGGCGGCGACGCATCGAGCATCACGCTCGGATGCCCACTCGAACAGAGTCATGTAATTGCCGAGTCTTTTGGCAGTCGATTGAATGAGATCCGCCGAGTTAAAGAGAGGTTTCCCTTCGTCCCCCTCTTGAACCGATGCACCGAACGGGAGAACACAAAGCCGCAGAAAAGCCACAAATCTGACCGCACGAATGGGCTCAACGGCAGATACATCAGACTGTGGAAGTGAGAAGCGCATTGGTAAAGTTGCGAGTGCGCGAGAGAGCCCCGCGTTTGAACCCGGCGACACGTTGTTCGATAAATCTGCGCGGTCTCCGCGTGCTAACGCGCAAGAATGAATGGCGTTACGGGCCGGCGAGCATGCTGAATGCACGAACGCGGTTCTCCGTCGTTGACACGGTAGTCAAAATATTGGGGGAGTGCCTGCCTATATCGCTAACACTGCCGTTGGGAAGTTTTTTTTTTATTCACTAGATATTGCAGTGCACAGAAGCGCTACGATAGTTATGGCATAATTCATGTTGTTGGCCGAGTCTGTGGCCCAACGACTCGCGAGGACAAAGTTCGGAGCATCTGCGTGTGCTCCGGCGGGTCGAGAGTCATTTAGTTCGAACGATCGATGGATACACGAGGTACGAAGGAGTCAATGGATCCGTTGATGCTCGAATGATTAACCCCCCGTGTGGCAAAAAAATTCATTGCTGTACACATGCACACTCGCTCGTTGCACAGCAATGTATTTTTTTTTTGTCCACTTGTAACATTTTCATACCAGACCGACGAAAGTCCCGTGGACCTAGATAAATTGTTCGAATAATTAAGAAACTAAACGGAATCGGCCCAAAACGAGATCTCAATAAATTCGATAATTTTAATTTTTTAATTAAATAAATATTGCAATGCGCAGAAGCGTTGCGATGGTTATGGCATAATTCATGTAGTTATGGCATAATTCTGACTGGGTGCGACGCGCAACGACTCGCGAGGACAAGTTCGGAGCATCTGTGTGTGCTCCGGTGGGTCGGGAGTCATTTAGTGCGAACAATCGATGGATTAACGAGGTACGAAGGAGTCAACGGATCCGTTGACGCTCGAATAATTAAGTCCCCGTACGGTCAAAAAAGTTTATTTCGGTGCGCATCTACTTGCTCGCTACACAGCAATGTCGCTTTTTTTATCCACTTGTAAAAATTTTGTACGAAACCCACCAAAGTCCGGTGGACCTACATAAATTGTTCGATTAATTAAGAAACCGAACCGAAACCGGACCGAAACGAGATCGCAATAAATTGAGGCTATTTAATTGAATCGAGCGTCTATTCGTTATCAAGAAAATTACACCTACTTATATTGTGCCGCGTTCGTCGTTCCAAATTACCGGGACGATTTCATCTCGTAAATTGTTGAAAAAAAAAACCTTGAATATCGTCGACGAGGACGAGGACGATCTTTCGGGTTTTTACGATCTCCGTGAAACTGTGGCCCTTTTTTTAACGTCTCGACGATCGAAGTTTATCGGAAACGACTAGTGCCCGCGCGCCGTGCGTTAAAGCGGTGGCGGCGCAGGGGCGATAAAAAAATCCAGACGACAAGGTAAAAGCCTTTAACGACAGGAGTAGAACGGCGTTGCGGTGGAACTGGGATCTGGCGAGGGACGGAACCGGACGCTGAGGATCTCTCGCGGCTCGGCGAACGGTGACACTTCGTATCGAAGAGTCGTTCTTGGGCGAGCACGAATGGACTGCATTTTGTGTTCGGGTGGCTCGAGCGGACCGCTCGGGAGAGCATCGGTACAGATACGAAATAACATCGGGGGCGACGCATAACAGTCCGGCCGAGGAAACAACGGGAGAGGGAGAGAACTCGTTTCGTTCGCATTTTTCTGCCCGGCAAAGTCGAAAATCTCACTTTTACGAACGTAATTACATGGAACGAGGAGACCCGCGAAATGATCAATTTACGGGGTGATTACCGATAGAGACTGGCCGGTTGCGTTTCGAAATGTGTTGGGTGGAAGATACCGAGAGCCCAGCTCGGTATTCTTTTAGCTCGAGAGAAGTTCCGCTGTCGTCGTGTGTACACTGCGAGAAGGATCTTGGAAAAACTATCAAGTCATATGGTAAATTTCGACGAGGCAACGAGCCATAGCAATTTTTTCCAGAAGGCGGCTTGGCAAAGTTTTACGTATCTGGCAAGAAATATTTTGCTGTAGCAGGCAAATATTTTTGCCACCACAACAAACAATTATTAACGATCTACATTTTGTTAGAGAAACAGAACTATTTTTCTCCGTTAGAATGTTAGGCACACATGAGCGAACTTCGCGGTTGCCAACCACTTGAGCGCCGAGCTAAGCCAGTCAGTTAGACTAGGAAGTGTATGGCTACCGGTACGTACGTTTGGTGTACGCCGGATAAAATATGTGTAACGCTTTGGACGAGCCAAGTGCCGTTTTTGCCTCCAGTTCGCTCACCGGGACCGGAAGGCCCTTCTTTCTAATGTCGATATCTCGTGACCGTCCTCGCTTAGCTAACTCCGCTGGACCTCAAATCTCGCTGGTTGTTTCTTTCACTCTCTCTCATCGCACAGTAGTTGCATAAAACCCTTCGCCGATCGGGCGAACGGCATGCGGTGTAGGTATAAAATACCTTTCTCGCCTCGGTACTCACCGATCATCTGCTCGGCGGCGGCCATGTGGCACCTAGATGCCATATTAGTCTCACAGGAGTTAGAGTAAGATGACAAAAAACATACTTGGTCTACCCATAGATTATAAGGCTGAGCGCAGAAAAAAAGTTTAAAGTATACGCCCGACTACAACGAGAGACTCCGAAACACCTAAATCTAAACACGCTTTAGATTTCGTACTCAATTTATCGTAGGATTTCGTGATGTCGCTTATTATAAGTCAATTAGAAACGTAAAGGTTTTCATACGAAGGTTAATAAACAAAAAAATTAATTCACAACTTTCCCATTTTTTATTTGTTGTCATTATATATAAACTGTGCTCGATGGGAACGAATTTTTGTAATAGTTGTGCCACGCTTGAAAGGCATCCAAAACGTCGTTTGTGCGGCTTGTTAGGAACGTTCCCATATGTACGCAAAATTTGTTAATTGGATTTATGCTGTTCAATTAGAAACGTAAAGTTTTTTTTCATAAAAACGTTAATAATCAAAAAATTAATTCACAACTCTGGCAATTTTTTGTTGTTGTCATTATAAACTCTGCTCGATGAGAATGAATTTTTGTAAACTTGCGCCTCGTTCTAAAAGTACCCGAAACGATATTCGCCCCGTTTCTTAGGATCGTTTCGATATGTCTGCAAAATTTGTTAATTGGATTTACGCACTCACTCGCCCGCCCCCCATCGACGGAGCATTTAATGCCAGTATTTAGGAAGCTTTTCGCTATCTTAATATCATAATGGTACAACAGTGCGACCGTAGCTCGGAAAACAAGTAGCCACACCCCTGAGGAACGGCAGCGGACGGGAACGAGTGATCGATGATTTACGATAGATTTCTCGGTAGATTTTTCTGTGCTTCCCGGTAGGATGCGGTCACCCACAACTTTGTCTGAAACTCGTTGTTGGCGTGTACGGCACAGAGGTAGCCGGTAGAGACAAGTGCGCGTGCGATACGGTATATCGTAAATTAGGAAGTGGGCCGGGCACGCTCTGTAGGTGGCCCGTTGCGAGCTCACGTACGATGGAGAATACTTTTCCCTAACCCGCTGCTGGCCCACCCTCGATCGGTAAAGGGTCAAACGTCCAAGGGTTGCACGCAGTCCAGTGCGCCGTAGGTGGCGCAAATGTTTTGAATTCAACATCTCGTCGGAGGGGTAGGTACACGCCGTGCCGCAACCAAAAGTGCAGTGAATCCGCTTCTCCGGTCATAAGTGGGCGGAGTAGGTCGAGTCTTTGGGCAAAAGGTCGAGGGCTTGCCTTGCCTTTTCAATTTCTCCGAAACATTGTTCGCTCCGTATACCAAGCCGCAACAAATTAGCGTTTTTCTTTTCCAATTAAGTCGAATTAGAAGCCTCTTTAACCGCGTCACCCAAGCAGCAATGGTTGTTTACGACGTTCCGGGAAAATATGTCCAACGATAGTGTCGTGAGAACATCGGCAATGCGATGACGAAGACAAATTCCGAGGTGGGATTCCGCCGTAACTGGAAAAACGGCACAGCGCTGGCTCCACTCCGGCTGGGGTGAAAGTCAATTAAAACTTTTTTTTTCATGCCGCATACAATTTTCTTCACACTGCAATAAATCTGGATTAGTTCGAGTTGATACAAACTAACATAATAAAAAAGTAGGCTCGTCAGTACGCATAATTGTTTCTATTAAACGGCCAATGGTGCGAATATCCGAAAGACGAAGATAACAATTCAGAAGAAATTTCCGGGTGGGATTTCGTAACTGGAAAAACGACACGACGATGGCTTCACTCTGGCTGGCGCGACAGTCATTAAAAACACTTTTTTCGAGCCGGATAAAATTTTTCTGACACCGAGATAAATCTGGATTGGCTCAAGTCGAAAGAAACCAACCCAACAAAAAAAAGTAGATCCATCGGTGCGATTAATTTTTTCGATTAAACGACCAATAGCACGAATAGCCGAGAGAGAAAGATCGAAGACAGCGATTATAATTCAGAAGAAATTCCCAGGTGGGATTCTGCCATAACTGGAAAAACGGCACAGCGCGCTGACTGCCATGCGCCAAAACGCCATATCGGTCCTTCACGAGCGCCGGGAGAGTACAAGACAAACCAACATTTACATTTTCATTGGGTGCTCGATTCGGATAACGGTGCCTGCTTCCCTAAAAAGCTACCCATACAAGATCGGAAAGGCCTCTCGGATTTCCTGTCCCGATAAGTTCCCCCGCTTCGTCCACCTATCCGCGAACCCGTATCTTAAGAAGTAGCAACGTCCGCGGTCGCTGCTTCCGGGAAGTGCGCACAGTGCGATTTGCGAATATCCGCTCGACACGTTCCGCGCACGCTACTGTGCGCACACGTCGAGAAAGCCTTCCCGCCCTGTCTCCTCGGTCGTGCCGGTTGCACTTTTGTTACAGTATGCTAAATCGCCGTTCAACTGTCCGGCAGTTTTCCCGAGCGAGCCGATATCGCCAATCCTCACTTTGCAATAAACACGATTCTCTACTTATTGCACCTCGCGTCCTCTTCTTGTATCCCGAAGCCGGACGATTGCGAACCCGGGCCGATATTCCAGTTCTCCGACTGGAACACTCGCCGCAGCTCCGTTCTTCCGTCAAGTCGTCACCGTTCGGCGTGTCAGGCGAGCGGTATTGCAATTACCCGTTCGGGAACTGGAACACGCTTCTCGTACAGCTTTTACAACCGTTGAACGTCCAGATACTACCGGCTCAATACAGTTACCGGAGGATACATGCCGCGTACCCGCGGAGACACGGTCGTGAATGTCGCTACCGGAATCCGCACGAGCCGACCTGTACGATCCTTGCGAATGTCATTAGAATCATATTTTTTCGTACCGCATTAAATTTTTGTGACACCGGGATAAATCTGGATCGATTGACATAAACAAAGCCACCAAAAAATGTGGGTTCATCGGAGCGGATAATTTTTTCAATTATAGAGTCTTTTGGCGATTATTCAGAAAATTAGTCATTTTCTGATTTTTTTTTTAATGAGCGTTCTGGAGCTATTTATTTTTAACTCGTGGCGTTTATTCATTATACATTTGTACACATTAATTAATGTCTTCATTGACAGACAATTATTATTTTTCACCTTATCAGCAGAACGGCGTATCGCGACTGATTTTCGATTAATTTGAAAATTGTGGCAGCTGCAGCCTAGCTTCCATAGGGTACCGTTTTTTACTTTCTTTAGAGAAAAAAATTCCTGAATGTGTACAAATGTATAATGAACAAATCCTGCGGTTTGAAAAAAATCGTTCTACAACTTTTTAAAAAATCCACAAAATGATCAATTTTCGGCCGATTAATAGGACTGCTGGGTAAACGACCGTTGACGCGAACAGCCGGAAGAGAAAGATCGAAGACAACGATAACAATTGAGAAGAAACTAGGCGTGGCAGTCGTGCCAATGGCAAATTTCGCGCTGTTGTCGATTTCACGGTGGGCCCGATGAGATCTTAACCGGGAGATTAACGGCTAATCCCGATTCTACGAGTGCACCGCCCACACTTTTGCATCGCTTTGGTTTCCAGCTCTGCTTCTTCAATCCCTCTCACTCGAGAACGATCTCAATACCTTGGCAGTGCGGCGAGGGGGAACGCGCGGTGGTTGTTGCTTTGTGCGACGAATCCATTTAAATTGGGATTAGGCTTAGGTGCACAGTGTGCGGTCATTGCGATACTCTCGATACGCTGTAGCACATCGCAGGACAGGTTGCCGGACTGGATGCTTCGTTCCAAAGCTAGGCGACCGAGGCGTTTTGTGTTTCACCGCATCGCCCGCTACTTTCTCGTCAGTTTCTCAATGCCAATTTGCTACATTGGCCCCGAAAGATTATAGCGTGCGGACGCGGTGTGGCCGGCAGCGGCGGCTTCTCACCACGCGCGAGCGCACACGGATTAGCGAGACTTTCGGTCAATCGTATCGGGATTAAACGTGAGCCGAGCGTCGGAGCTAACCAGATTGCTGGTTAAAGTTCAAACGATAAGTACGACGAGCCCCGAGAGAGCCGGCAACCTGTACAGCACCAAAGCCCACGTATAATCTTCGGTCCTCTTAGGTTTTTTTTTTTAAATTTTAATCTTGTTCCGTTCGCCGTGCGACCTTTTCGAAAATAACTCTAGGAAAAACACGAAGAGGGAAAAAGATCAATGAACGGAGAATTCCTCCGGTGAACTTTCGATCTCATCTAAAAGTGGATTTGAGACGGAATCTTTGATTCACTGTAACGCCTTCCGGCAAGCGTATCGTTCTCGAGACTGCCAGGATTTACTTCGCCTTTCTCATAAATGTGGTAATTGAGTAGGCGACATAAATTAATAACGATCTCGAGCGACGAGCACGGATTCGGAGACTTTCACGCGACTCTGTTCTCGCGCGTGGGTCGGGAAGCACACAGTAAAAAATAATTTCGTAAAAACGGAATACGAAGCTTCGTAAAAATAATTTTGTCGCATGTGTGACAAACTCGATTCTTCAGGTTTGTATATAAAAACCCGTCCTTTTATTTTCCGTCTCATCAACGGGTGTAGTTTGTATTTTTCTTCGTAAAACTAGAGCCGAGATAATGCGAGCCGAAGATAAACAAATAAAACATTCTGGACGTTTGTGGGCAAAAAGTTTTTATAAAAAGTTCAAACTTTTTTTTACTCAGCAAGATGAGAGTTATTCGGGAATCTGTGCAATTCCGACCAACAGTCAGCGACAGTATATGAGCAGTATATGAGACGGCATCAAACCCCGTGGGGTCGTTCTTACACGTGCATAAGTTTCCGAAAATCTCGTTATTGGCCAAATAATGTCTGACGTAAAAATACACAAGGCTACGTACATTGCGCGTGTGTGTCCGTGTGCGTCAGCCGGATTCTCCCGAATGCCGCGATATCTCGCGCGGAGAGCGGCGGGAGGATTGGCTATAAAAAATTTGTATCGCTCGTAAATCGCCACTCCTTACATTCGCGGATGAATCCAAGTGTCCGGGAAACGCACTCCAAGTCTCGTCTCGTAATCGTTTTACCGTATTATACTCACCGTATTATATCTCACGAGGAATGAAACGTTTCGGCGTTAGCTCTTAACGGTTTGCCGGTCGCGAAACACGAAGAGCGTAAAAACATCGGACGATTGGACCGAGATGAGGAGATTGATTCAAATAAAGTTCCCAAATTTATATGAATAACGGCTCATTAAATTTTATTTCATTTACACACATTTCGGTGAATCAAATGAGCCGTTCTCTTGACGCGGTATGATAGGTTTGCCCAGTCGCATTGACAAGCTACGACCAACGACCGAAATTTCAGTAAATATATTCGTTTTGACTACTTTATAATGAACTTTGAATACAACTTTTCGGACAATGAAACGACATGAACAGAGCGCTTGACGTAACTTAACTACCCCCGATAACGAGCGCTGACCCTCCGGTTGTCGAGCACTCGGACAGTAATATAATTATTGAATAAAAATATTAAATTTTATTTTATTTAAACATATTTCGTTGAATCAAACAAGTCGTTCACTTAACGCGATACGATAAGTCTGCGCAATCGCATTGACGAGCTACGACTAATGACAAAAATTCCAATAAATATATTAATGTTTACTAATTTTAAATGAACTTTGAATAAAACTTTGCGGACATTGGAACAAGATGGATGGAGCTCTTGACGTACCTTAACTACCCCAGTTAACGAGTGCTGGCCCTCCGGTTGTCGAGCAGTCGAGCAGTAATACAATTATTTAATAAAATTATTAAATCTTATTTTATTGACACAAATTTACTTGAATCAAACAAATTGCGATGCGATAGATTTGCGTCATCGCATTGACGAGCTACGACCGATGACAAAAATTTCAGTAAATATATTAATGTTTACTAATTTTAAATGAACTTTGAATACGATTTTGCGGACATTGGAACAAGATGGATGGAGCTCTTGACGTAGCTTAACTACCCGCGTTAACGGGTGCTGACCCTGCGGTTGCCGAGCAGTCGGGCAGTAATAGAATTATCGGCAGCTTCTGTACGCCATGCCGAACCTGGACCCGTTTCTCGAAAGGATTCGAGAAAATAAGTTAGAAGAGGCGTGGCGCTCTTTCCCGGTCGGTATTAGATCCGCGGCTCTCGTCAGGGTGCTGCTGTTCTCTGCGCCAGCGAAGCGTTCTTGCCGTTCGCGGGGAGGCACATCTCGAAAATGGGATTATCCTAATACTGGTAAATACCATGCGACAACGAGGCAAGCGCACCAGAAAAAAAAAAGATAGAGGAGAAGATAGAGAGAAGAAGCTATGGACGAAGAGGACAATGAGGCGGGTCAGAAACAGGCGAGGTTGCTCATTGTTCGGTCTGGCGTTCGCTGCGGGTGCAGCAACGACTCCGGTCGAGCTGGAAATGAAGAAGAAGAAGAAGGCAGGACACGAAAGAGTTGAGTTCTAACTGTACAGCGCAGAAGGTATTACCACGTATCGAAGCGCGCTGCTGCCTTCAACGCAATATCGTGCTCGTCTCCTCTTCAGGGCACCGTCTCTGGCAAACCGTAAATCCGCAAGCTACGGAGTGGAATAAGGAGGGAGAAAGAGCCCGCAGAGTGGGGTCGAAGGGAACTCTCGAGGGAGCCATTATTTTCCCTGGGTAACATGCTGGCCGGTCAAATTTTATTTAGGGCCACCCCACCCTCTGCAACGTCGTCTTCACTCCAGAATGGAAAGCTTCATCCCTCTGCTGCTTGGCGGACAACTACGATTTGAGAAACTAGTAAACGAACGGGGTGAGAAAAGGCCTTAACTTCGGCGGTTTGGCACCACTAATCTCTCCGGGCCGCAACTTTTATTTACGACTCGAGGGCAGTCGACGAACTGTCGCAACTGTGTTTTTCTTACACAGGCACATGCCGTCGGTGCACCGCCGAACATCATTACTTACTTTCAACGGAATGTCCTCCCACCTTCGGGTTTTCTTTGGGAATATTTTCCCAAGTTTCCGCGCTGCGAAAACTGACCTGTGAATAATCGTTTTTCGTAAATTGGAAAAGAGTTGCACACAAAAAAATGTGGCCAAATATATCGGTGATGTTTTCACAAATATTTTCGTGCCGATAAACTTTAAGTTACTGGAAAAGAATCTCTTTTATCTCCGTCGAAAAATAGTGATTTGCAGTACAAATAAAATTGCATAACTTTGAGAATATTTTTCCAAGTTTTCACGTTGCGAAAACTGACCTGTGAATAACCGTTTTTCGTAAATTGGAAAAGAGTTGCATACAACAAAATTTGGTCACATATATCGGTGATGTTTTCACGAATATTTCCGTGCCGATAAACTTTAAGTTACTGGAAAAGAATCTCTTTTATCTCCGTCGAAAAATAGTGATCTGCGGCACAAATAAAATTGCACAAGTTCAGGCCTGCAACGTTCACATCAAATATTTTTCTAAACGAACCAGCAGGATGTTCCAGTTTTGTATGCAGGAATAAAAAAAAGAAAATATCTTGGAACAGATCAGAAACCCGAGTACACAGGTGACCCTACGGTGGTCCTCGATCATAACTCACAAACGTGTGGAAGGTGAATTATAATGACCGCCCGATACTATTATACATATTCGAAGCCTCTCCATCTCTTCTGTTACACTTACGTCGTTATCTCGGCAAAGTGCCGCCCGGTGAGTTTCACCTCTGGTATATACGATACGGGTACAGTAAAAGCCGCTGTATACAAGAAATGATCGATCCGAACGATTTCGGGACCGAGCGAGAAAGAAAGTAAGGACGCTGTTATACAGAACTGTCCAGAAGTTCCATTAGCGTTCATTTGCCGGGGAGAGTTCACCTCGAGAGGAGCTCGCGCTACCAAATTGGTTTCACTCTCCATCAGTGGGGTCTTCGTTGTAACCCGCGTGGAATGTCTCGAGGTTCGTCGTAGTCGTCGCGGCCACTTGCCACGGCAAAAATGCGTAACGTAAACGAATAACGGGATGCGATGATTTCGGAGCAGTAACGCAGCGAAACATAAATCAGACTGTGATGGTCCGAAGTCGATTTTTATTTTTTTTCTCGGTCCCGAATTTGTACAGTCCGAGTTGTAAAGTTTTGACGCTAAGTAGTCTTTAATAATAGGACGTTGTCACGTCATGGGATGGATGACCTGGTCCTATCTCGTTCCTATGTGGCACGGTACATGGCTCAATCCCCCCAAGCCATCTTCACCTTCTTCATTCAGATTAAAAATAAGAAAATTCTGTGTGACGTACTTCAGATCGAAAAATGAGATTTTCAATCCGGAAATCGCGAATTTCTGATATGACGTCACTTCTGGTCGAAAACTGAGATTTTCAATCCGGAAATCACGAATTTCTGATATGACGTCACTTCTGGTCGAAAACTGAGATTTCCAAACCGGCAGTGACGTACAGACAAAATGTGTTCCTTTTGCTCCCTCATAGAAGAAGCTTTGTTTTTTATAAAGTATCTTGAGTACAGGCAAGTGACAGAAACCTGTGAATTAAGGAACGAAGGAAAGAGGGTAAATGAACGTTCGTGATACGTCGAGCCGTCAATTAATTTCATCGGAGTTTCCCACATCGACGGATGACCCTACGGTCTCTTCCTGGCTGGTTTCTATATCGCCTCAAGCGTAGGCCAATTTCATCATATGAACGATACGATTCACGTTAATACGGACGACCGTACATAAAGACCCGAGGACGTCTGGATTCTTCGCGAAGATTCCTACGAGGCGCTATGCTTTTTTTTTAACAAACACACTGTAGGCGCGCTATAAATCGACATAAAAAATTAACGTTCACCACGGCATTCCGCCAAGGCGGGTCAAATGATGAGTGCGATTTCGGACATCGTCGAAGATGGATGACGGATGATCGACAATCTATTGAGATCGATACGGGTGAAACGACGATTTCTTATTCACGCGCTATGTTTGCGTCACGGATTATGAGATTTGTTTTTCATACGTATAGGACGATGAGGTACGGGATATATCTCGCATGCATTGTCAAGCACATGTCCGTCCGGGTTGTCAGCAAACATGGAGCATTTTTTTTATTTTTTATTTTTTTATATAATCGATCGGGTGTCATCGAGAAAGCAGTCCCGTCTCCTTTCTACGAGCTATCCCTGAACTACGATCCTAATAACGGCGTGATCGACGTCGTACGGTGTAAAAGTAAAAGTCGTGATGACAATGAGAGTGATGGATCGATTGTGTGTACATTTTATCGACCGAACACGGTGAAGCTGACCGGTTTACTACACCAACTGTTACCGCTCGCAGTGACTTCGCTTTAGCGTATGTCATCACCACGTGGATCGTGTGAGGGATCATGAATAGTACAACTTTCGACAATGGATCAACTATGTTTAGTCAAGGCTCGAAATATACTGGCAAGATTTTAACGGCAAGAAATAAATGGTCATACACATTTGTCGATTCAGTTACGGAAGGTATTTCACTCATAACAACCGAAAAAAAAATCTATTTTCAATCTACTACATATCGCACGCCTGGAACAACAGTGTAACCACTTGTACGGCAATCCGATAAGAGATGTTACACTGTTGCTTTGGGGGTGCGATATGATCACTATTTCTATTAAAAAAATGAAAAAATTAGTGTAGCCCTTATTGGAATTATAACAAACTAGCTTGACTTATGTTGACTCGCGCGCTCGCATGGATCGCATGGTTCATAGCATGTGGATATCCAAACCATATGGATGGAATTTCGGAATTTGGAAATCCATTATATATGCTATAAAATAGCGACACCCAGAAAAAATTTATTTGGCGGCCACCGGCAAATAAATATTTGTTTCGTTTAAATAAATACTTATATCCTAAAGGGGGGCTCAGCTGGGGGAGGGCGGGGGGACGGACAAACAACCAAACCAACAAAGAATTCCAATGCATGTAACAAATATAATTTTCTCCTTTTTTTAATGCAAAACCGGCATGCAAATCTAAGGATAAGCGAACAGCGGAAACATGGAAAACAGTCCGATCGCCAACGTAGGATCAAGATCATGAGGGATCGATAAGGCCGTCTTCACGCTCGATAATGTCGGGGTCACGTCTGTATAATTAATCGACGAAATCCTTTCATTAGCCGCCGATTCAACGATGATAATCCATTGAGTGGCGTGCACCGAGTCATGAAAGATACTAACTTACCGGCACGATCCTTAACGCGCTTGGATTCGCCGATGTCTAATGAATTTGAGATGCGTGTCTAAATGCCCCGGTCACAATAGACGCGCTACACCTCCGAGCTCGCTCTTCCTCTCTCCGTCGGGTTTCGCAGTGATCCACGCGTATATTACACGTCGGAGGAACACGTCGAATCGTTGAAGCTCGCGAGTCAGCGCGCGTAAATCTATATCGCGCCCCGAAGTCTGCGTGGGGTCGATTAACCGTTAGATCGATAGTAGACTCCGCTGCGAGGAGAGAAAAGATCGGAGGTCTCGATACGAGATACTTCTCACGCGGAGGAGTATCTCTACTAAGTCTGTGTATACTACCTGCAGTTTACTTTGTAACTATAGTTATCTACGTAACGTGTAAGAAGCAACAAATGAATATGGGGTAATGTCACTGATGACTGGTATTATACAAGGAGCGAGCCGGCGAGCACTGCACATAGACGATTTCTCGCAACGGTATTGCATCGTCAAGAGAAAAAGGAGCCTTGCACGGGAGAGCGGATCGCCGAGGCTGGGTGGTTCACGGGGAAACTTTCAGGCGGGATGTAATTCTCGTCGAAGATGCGAAATCTCTGGAGCGATGGATGAAGGTCTTTCCGTAATTTCGCTGAATTTTCGTCTGCAGACAAATTTTTGAGGGTTTCGTCTAAAGATGCTTTCACATTTTTTTTAACCTGAAGTCGTAGAAGATAAGCCTCGGGAGCGGTGTCGAGAAGCTCATGAGCAGCTTCCGTGCGCAACCAATCCAATCTCTTCGCACCTCCTCACGCAGCCCGGTGGCTGATGCTGTGCCTCGTCCTTATCCCCATATCGATCTAAACGTTTTACCCGCGAAAGAGCGAGGGAGTAGCGAAAACGACGGACCCGGTGCGGGAACGTTTGTTTCACTGGCGTCACGTATAGCAGACCGCCACCGCAGTTCCGATGTACATGGGGCCAGTGGAAAACGGCATTACCACTGGTACTCCAGGCGCATCCGCAGATGCGGCCGGAGTCGGTTAGCAGCCGGTGCATCACTGCATGTACATCGCGCGAACGAGGAAAGCCCAAGGCGGCGCATATACGTATACACCGTCGCAGAAGTCGGAGCTTCGCATACTGTGCGTACAGTGGAGTCCTCCGTAAGCCAACACTCTGTTAGTTCTCCGTCCCATCTAAAAATTTCGAGACGCATAAAATGAACCATTTTCATAAAAGTGTCACTGATATGAAACACGAGTAAAAAATGACCATTATTAGCATACGAAATCCTATGTTAAATTTTGCAAAACGGCATTTCAAACAAAATGCTGACATATCGAATTAAAACCATCGCCATTGTTTTTAAATGGTATATTTTCCAGCGGAATACAATAACGAAAAAACGTTTTAAAATGTATTGAAAAAAATGTTGGTAAAAAATATTGTAAGGGTACTCTTCTCATTTTTTCAATTACAAAAAGGCGAAAAGAAAAAAAATTTCGCACAGAATACATAAAATTTTTATTTCTTAAAGAATTAAAAAAAATTACAATTTTTAGCTGAGGAAATACTTATGATATGAAAATATTTATTTTTATTGTGAGAAGTTCATATTTCACTGGCACGCTTAAGAGGGTCTCTACTGTACGGGACATACGTGCTACAGGAGTTGGACTATAACGATATTTAACCGTAGATACCTTAACAAATAGTATAGGACAGAGGTACAGGCACAGGTTGATGTTGGCCAGCAGCAGGAGTCAGAAGCGGGAACAGCAAGGATACAGCTCCAGAAGCATCGGAGGCACGAGTGGCTAGTTAAGATAGCGATCCCGCCGGACGCGAACAATGCCGTAAAGAAGTTTGCGCTGGCAGTGAATCAGGCCTTATGGCGAAAACGTGAACGATTAGTGCCGATCTGTGTCTACGCCGGATCGAGAGGAGACGCGAAGGAGATTCCGAGGCGTGCACAAGCTCGACCACATCGATTTCATGCTATCGGTAGCTACTGTACAGCCTCCAATAACCAGAGGGACGCTTGTCCATCCAATGTAATTGCGAAATCACTGGACGCTCGATTGAGTCGCTCGGCAATCCAATAAATCCCGAGCGTGCCTGTGTGGTCTCGATCTTTTTTTTAATTTATTTTTTACATTTTTTTTCTAGCTTCGAGGATCGAACAGGATGTGCGAGAAAGCCAGTTTGTGGGGGAATCTTCCGAGCGAGATGCATGTAACTCGTTGCTCGATCATGTAACTGATGTGATAAAGATGATCGTGACACGAGGCGGAGGGCCGAAAGAACTATCGGCGATGTTGCGGAAATTGGGGTCACAGCTTGTTGCTCCTGTTATCTCGATGAGTTCATCGTTTTAATCGTCATTAAACAGATTGATTGATAGATGGACGGAGGATAGAGTCTCGGAAGATGGGATATCGAGTGTGTCTGGTCTAACTGAACGAATACGCTGTCGATAACTCGCTTCCGTTAATTATACGATGAATTGATTAAATAAATAAAAAATTGGAATACATTACTCAGAAAAACCGAATAACAGACCGCGTTATCGTGGGGAGTACATTCAGTCATAATTTTCTTCCATACATCGCTCTTACGCAGATTAATCGTCTCCCCGCAAGCTATTAAAAGAAAAAGGGGATCATCGTATACATAATATACCCTGGGGGATCTCTGACCCAGAGTTCGAGGACGTTTGCCGAGAGACCGGCTGTGCGCGACACCGGTAATCGACGTTAATTCCGCGGGGACGACGAGTGAGCGTTGCCCGTGATGCCGACACAACGTTAAAAAGGAGCGAACGGGAAGGAAGGCATCGGTTGGAGCGAGAAGACGGAAAAAGAACCGCCGCGAAAGGAACACTCGAGAGCGGCAAAAGCCGAAGGACAATCGCTCGTCAACCGGCCGTCAAAACATCCCCAAGGATCCGTGGCGAATGACGATTCTCACACGGAATCGTGGGCTAGGCTGGAGACCAACGGCGTCGTCGATGACGTCTGCCGAACTTGACAGCCACATTGATTGGCCCCTCAAGACTTCGCCGATATTCAGCCATCGTCATCGTTCCGTCTCTTTCTCTCCCGAACATCGCTCGGGCTGTTTGGTACGCGGTGGCCAATGACTCGTGTGTGCGATTTTCAAAGGTCTACGCACGGTGAGCTTCTGTCGCATTTGCACGAAAAGGAAGGAAGACCACGTCTCGCCGCTGCCGTACGACAACGACAATGTGTGACCGCAAACAAACGAGCAGGGAGAGCGATAGGGGGCGCCTATGCCAGTTCCACACAACCCGGACAGACGTATCATTTGTCACGTCTTTCACGGTCTCTAATGACACGCACTGCTTTTGGACGCCTTCTTCTTATGCCAACCTGGCACCTGGCACCGACTCTTTATTATTCCCTCTTCCTCGTTCAACCACCGCTTGTACCCATCTCACCTTTTTTC
The DNA here is from genome assembly GCA_964017025.1 of Stenichneumon culpator. Taxonomy (NCBI): domain Eukaryota; kingdom Metazoa; phylum Arthropoda; class Insecta; order Hymenoptera; family Ichneumonidae; genus Stenichneumon; species Stenichneumon culpator. The sequence continues at coordinate 7,219,891 of OZ024781.1, forward strand.
GATATGTCGCGTTCGCGTACCTCGCTCGCTCTCATGCGACGATCTTCCTCCGTCATACTCATGCTGCAGGCTATATCGTACATTCGGTCGGATCGTCTCGTTTTTTTTTGTCTCTCCGTCCGTCACTCTCATGGGCTGCCGTTTTCCTTCCCGCTGTTTCTGCTTCTCCTTGTCTTCCGCTTTGGACTTGGTGGGCTTGCGTGACGGTTGAATTCGATTTGTTAGGATTAAGGAAAGAAGGATTTTTTTTTACCGTTCTCGCTCTCGATTGCTTTTAGGTGGACGAGAGGACGACGGGCATCGCGGGCACGTTGAGAACCGGAAGAGAGAACCATTTCACCTTTCCCTCCGTCGCTCTCTTTTTCGATTCTTCTCGTTTCTATCCCAGTGATATTATTCGTCGATTATTTCGTACAGTTTTCTTAGCGTCGCCGGAGCGGAGGTGTAGCTCGGGTTATTTTTAGGATCCGGCGTCAACCCCCCGATAGCTCCTTCGACCATCGGGTAAAAACCCTTTCCGCAAACGAATGACTCTGAATATCATACTATATTCTGGTCTTTGCGCCTTTCTTCCTCCATCTCGCTTCTGCACTTCGGACAGACGGAAAGATGCTGGGGATATGATTTAAACTTATTGGGTGCCATATCCGTGAGCGAGGTCCTTGCCAGCCGCACACGTTCGCGTACCCCGGTTGCCGGTTCGCTGTCTCCCTGGCATAGCCGATGCTGCTCCCGCTGCTGCTGCCTCTGTTCCTGCTACTTGTCGTTGCCCTTTGCGAGCAAAGCGGTTGCACTCAACAACGCTCGGGCTGTTACACGGAGTCCCCGAAGACCTTCGAGAGCTTATTCAGATGCGCCACCCACCTGGCGATGCAAAATTCACGTCGCGGAGGTCGTTCACTCCGCTTGCGGTTTCCTTTCGACAGGACGTTCGTAGGAACTACCAGAACGGACGGTAGCCAAGAATTTAATCATCAATTCCCATTCGCTTATTCAAAGCTTTTTATTTATTTCATTGCACGATCCGCGAACGGATAACCGCGGTTCAGGCCGCTACTGGGGGCATCCATGGATGACCCTGGAGAAAAAGCAATCGAATCCTGGAATCATGGACTATTTCACGGAGCAACTGGAATATGCCTTCAACGTGTATCCGACAAATGACGCCGAAGAACCTGAGGACCAGTTGACAGTCGCGGTGGTCGACCGGGGGCAGCGTCTGAGTGGGAAGTTCACGGCACGTTAGTGGCGGCAACTGAGCTGCACGTCGTATGGAGATATACAAAGTCCCTGCAGCTCTTACGGATGAGCTTATACCGCAGAGAGCACTGTCGGGCCAGAAGCAGAAGCGGAGCTCTCGCATGACGTATGCTCGAGGGCGGTCATATAACAAACGACAGTCGTCCATCAGGCGGTGACTAGAACAATGCCGCTCGCCGCTTCTTGCCTTGCCGTACCGGAGAGAGCAAGCTTCCACGTACACGTTGCATACACAGTATAGTTTACTGTACGCATACGCTACGACAGACAATAATCTACGTTTGCGTGTCCCAACGCTGTGCGGTAACGCACGGCCGAACGTCGACCCAATGAAACAAACGGGCTTAGCTTCTGGCTGCCCTGTTTCTCACTCGAGGTTCTAGCTTCCATTTCTGAATGGTTACAAGGAACAGCGAAGCTTCCACCGCACTCTGAATAATCTGCCGCTGGAGCCAGTAACATAATTTCTCTACCTTTGCTCACCTTGTTTTCTCTTACAGGATGGGTCTGGACTCATTTCTGACGTTTTTCATTATTTTTTTTTGATCGATCATCATGCCTGATCCCTTTAGTTTGAAAGTTGATACTGCGAGTAAAAAGAAGGAAAGGACGGAGCAAACAAGTTGTTCGCTACACTTTGTTCGTCTCGCGCCCGGCGCGTCTGCAGTTACGAGCTCGCGAATCCATTCTCTCTCGCTGCACACTTATTGCCTTCGAGTTCGTTTCATTTTCTCTCCTTTATTCTCGTTCCTCCTCGTCGTCGTCGCCCTGCCCCTGTAAGTTTCGCCCATAAAACCAGGAGTTATGGTTATTTAAAAACTTATTGGCCCGCCCATGCTCGCTGCGGTTTGCATGGGGGCCGAAGCGCCGTGACCCAGCCGAGATAAATCAAAGGATATTAAGACCGCGCGCGAGCGCGGGTGCTTGCCCTTGCTTTTCTCTCTCGCGAATTCTTCTTCTCCGATGCGCCATGCTCTTGCGCAGACCGAGGGTTCGAGGATCTTTGGACATTCTGCAACATTGATGAGCCGAGAATACGCCGATACGCGGTTTACGTGCGACTTACATTTCGCTCGTATTAACAGCATGTGGATTTTGTTCGTTGCCGAAAAGGTCGATGCGTCGAAGAGCCAGAGACATTCTCAGTTCCGGGTCTTCAGGGAGCTTCGGATGAATCCGCGCCGCTGGGGCATTGCTCCTCATTCTTGCGCAATACCAACGTATCTTGGGATGAATAGAAAGACGAGAACACCAGGTAGGATTAATGAGTCCATCTCAATCCGGCAATTTTTCCACGTAGGATATTAAGACAGCACGCAGGCGCGGGTGCTTGTTTTCCTCTCGCGAATTGTTCCTCTCGTATGCACCACGCACCCAGAAAAATAATTTATTTGACGGGCACCTGCAAATCAATATTTTTATTAATTAAAATAAATATTTATTTGTGTGGCGCCCGTCAAATAAATAATTTTTCTGAGTGTGCGCTTCCGCAGATTGAGAGTTTGAGGATCTTTAGACATTCTAAAACATTGATGTGCCGAAAATATGCCGATGCGCCGTTTACGTACCATTTACATGTCGCTCGTACTAGTCGCATGCGGATTTTGTTTTTTGCCGAACAGGTCGAGGCGTCGAAGAGCCAGAGGCGTTCTCATCTCCGGGTTTTTAGGGAGCTTTGAACGAATCCACGCCGCTGGCGTGTTGCTCCTCATTCTCGCGCAATACGAACGTATCTTGGGATGGATAGAGAGCCGCGCACACCAGGCAGGATTAATGAGTGCATCTCAATCCGGCAATTTTTCCACGTCGGCCGAGTAATGCACGAGCCGCGGGGGGCGACCGGGCTATATTGCCTGATCAATCAAAATGAGCCTGCCAGCTCACGGGGCACAAGACGCGACTGTACGGTGTGTAGTGCGATGCCGAGGTATACCGATCCTTCGATGGCTGGTATATACAAGAACACCGTAACGTTGCCATCCAGGGATCTCGCGCATACGCCGTGCCAGCACGATGATCCTCCGAGCTGTTCGTACCATAGAATACCCTCGCCCCTTGATACTCGTTCGGAACCCGGGCAATCCGAAATACGCACGGTGAGAGGTCAGGATCATCCGGCGAATGGCAAAAGGAGGGAGCAAAAGGAGAAAAAAATCGAGTTGCTCGATACACTTTGAATAATCGTCCGACAATGCCTCACGGCTGGTGATCGTATAAATAGAATTGATCGGGCGGACTCTACCGAGTAATTTTTACTACAGTTTCTCTATTGACGACATTATTTAATTTTTAGTCGAATTTTGTGGTTTTGTAGTGGTACAGCGAAAGTATATTTGCTTTCAATATTCGGTACCATGAAAACTGCATAAAAATAATATAATGGACAGTGTGATTCTTATGGTTTTTATTGGATTTTTTTTCTTATCGAATAAATTAATACGTACATTTGTATATGCAGTAGATAATATTGTATATAGTATTGACATATATACACACATATGTATATTTTCGTGTTTACCGGACGTATATAAGTCAGTAAATATTGTCACACTTATTGACGTTAAATATTTCCAACAGTTAAAAAAAATAACGTTGCCTTTTAGCATAAGTTGATTAAACATGATATGCATATAATATATATCTCAATATGTTTAAAGTATTCTTGTGAAATAACATTAAAGATTATAAAAAATATTCTAAAGTAATTGAAACTTTAAGGCCGCTGGACGGTTAATCAGCCAGTCATTATTTCTGTTAATGAAAACAATCCCTTTCTTAGTTATTCCCTTTGACCATTTTTCGTTGATAAGAATGTGGGTGATAAATTAGCGGTTCCTATTACTAGACGAATCTGTGTATATCGGAGTACATCCATTTTCAACATTAACTTTTTTACCACACTTTTAACATTGATTATCCGGTTCATACTGAGGAATTGCACCATCTTTGAATTACAGGTGTTTTGAATGTGTAGCAGAGTATAGATTGTCAAACTGTAAGATCGTTTTCCCAGACCATTATTCAATTTGATGAACGCGATAACTTATAACTGAAATACGAAAAAAAATACAATTATTATATATCCAGTTAATCCAGAATCATCCAATAGAATGAACATTTTGTAAAATGTAGTATATAAAATATGTTGATCTGCACTACTTTAAAATTTCATTTTTTTTGAAGTGATTACTTAATACTCAATATTTTACTTAAAAAAATAACTATATTGTGCACGCTATTTCGAGATAATATCGTGACACACAAACTTTGTAAGATTGCAACCCTGCATGCCGAGGTAAAAAAACGGCTTTTACCAATTTTACGCGCCAAATAAGAAAGAAAAGTATTGTCTCAAGTGAAGGATGCGGCTCCGTTTTGGCCCTCTTTTCCCTATGCGGTTCTCCAAGTGGTGCCTCCTAATTAAATAATCCCGGTATGGTTACATCGCAACAGACTCTATTGCAGTATCTGCGATCCGACATCAGTCGACGAAGTGATTGTTGTAACATCGCCGTAAGCAGGAATCTCTGGATCGCCATGAGTAAAGAGAGTTTCCGGTCGGGCGGTCTCTTTAAGTTCAAATATGCGGCATTGCACAATATACCAACAGTACGTTCCTAAAACTGCAAACAGCCAAAGTTTCAGTTAATAAGTTTGTTGTATACTTAAAACGCTAGCATCTACCATAAATGATCCGGATAATACAGTCGATTTTTAGTCTCACCGATACCGAAAATGGCGACTACTAAGATGGCAAGTCCGTCTTCGAATTTGCCTAGAAAAAAGAATGTCAATGGCAAAATAATCATGTTCATGAACATGACAACGATCAACCCGCCGAAGTTTAAGTACACGAAGGGTAACATGTGGTTCTTGTTGCCCTAGATTAAAAAATTTGTTTATGTAAAAATCAATTAGTTCCGTGAATGATGCACAATTATGTTCGCCTACCTTGAAATTGCCCAAAACCATTGCTGCTGCGGCGATAAGAAATACAATTCGAAGCATAGCCACGATGACCACCGTTATATCCGATTCACCGTGAATAACTATTACAGTCGAATTCTCGTTGTCCCCAACCACGGATATTCCGCGGATGTAGATTAAGTTAATAATGTTCCAACACTGTTGAGAATCATTAAAGATCATTCGAGCAAACCATTCCAATATACCAGTCTACCATTATCCAAAAGCGCTACATTTTTTTCAATCACGTAACATACATCTATGATTGTCATGCACTATCGCAGGAGAACGTATTGATTACATTGAACTTACGATACCCAATATACCAATAATATTAGTTCCGACTTTAAGGCTGAAACAGCAGCAGCAGCTCTGAGGTCTATATTTCTTAATGAGGAACACTGCAAAAGATCAGTAGTGAGCTAAATCCCATGATAAGAAGATTCACGTACGTCTTGTTTGACAAAAATGGAATTTTATAACAATGTTGTAACGACCTGTGACCGCTTCCATTGGTGTGACGAGCTCGAACGTACGTACGACCGGAAGGTGTCCTTTTAACTGGAGCTTGAACGTATGGCGTATCCGAACACTGCAGTCGTACCTTTAACCACTTGTAGCAATCGAATGTTTACCAGACACCGGCACTTGTAGCTGAGCTTCTTAACACAAATTCCGTTTTGTCGTTTGTCCGGAAAAATAAAAATGGTTAATGACAGGATTTATAACAATATTTTCCCTCCATACAGACTTCGTATGTGATAAAAATATGTTAACGCGCGACTGATAACAAAATAAGTGACACTCCTCCCGTATCCGAGTACGGAAGCTCGCCAGGCTTCATTAAAATGCGCATGCGCAACCCTGCGCGGATCGATTTTCCCATAGATGTACCATAGCTGGTCCGTCGCATGTATATAGGCTTAAATTTTTCTACATTTAAACAATATTTCCAAAAAGGGATAATTAGCCAAAATAATTTGAAAAACCATTTGTTTTTTTCAAAGGCAAGTGATAATTGCTGATCCAGCGACGGGATGCGATTTGTCGTTTGCGTACGGTCCGTATCATACGTATGTATGTTTCGCGGGATGTTTCGCCATATGAATGAGAGAAGTGCATCGCGCGATGCGTCCACGAGAAAACCGTCGCAAACGCCGACGCTTTCGCGGGAGAGACGCGTACGGGTGCGCGAGAGTCTACACGTGAAATTGCGTGATTCGAATAATCAGTGGGCGAGTATAGAAACGAGGCACCGGGGAACAACCGGACGGACAGCTGGGCTTCGGTCTTGCAGGTAATTGGAAGCACACGAACGAGAAACGAGACGCAGGAGTGAGCCGGTGCGTGTCGGTGCGCTTAAACCGATCGTTAAGTGTGTCCGTCGGCCAATTAACTTATCGTTAATTGACTTGGTCGAACAAAATCGACCGCGGACCGACTCGCTCATGTTAGCGCCTCATTAGAAATCGTAAATGATTGAACGTACACTTAATTCAGGTACTACCATTTATGACGGCAGATAAAACTCCCGAGATTTCCTTCCTTATACGACGACACATTTCTACTCGGCTCAAAACCTTTCTTCGTCAGATTCATCGTCCCAGTAAGCAAGACAATCGTAAAAGTGATCTTCCAGACGTATCTTGTATTTCAGCGATATTGTGAAATTCGAATTTGAATTAAATACATTTGAAGTAAATGATTTAAAGTAATTAATATTGTAAAACGCACCGAACTCAAAGTAAATGATTGACAGTACACTTAATCCAGGTACTACAATTTATGACGACAGATAAACCCCGAGATTTCCTTTCCCCGAGAAACCTTTCTTCGACAAAGTCATTATCTCAGTACGCAAGACATTTGTAAATATAGTTTTTTGGGCGAATCTTATATTTCCCAATATTGTGAAATGCTAATTTAAATTAAATAATAGTGTAATATGCCGCGGTATGCGTAACGGGTTTGGTATTTCATCCAGTGTATGTTGATCCGTACGAAATGAACGCGCTGTCTCGACCAGCTGGAATCGATTCCTTAATTCGATTTGCGGTCACGCGGAGAAACCGAGGACTCGAAGCGTTCAGACGGACGACCGGTATGGAGGGGAATCCCAGATATTTCTCATGCATCGCGTTTCACTCGTTCGTTTTCGATCCCCTGCGCACAGACGGACCAAGAACCGGAGGATGATGATTCGTACATATAGTATACTTACATATATAAATATATATCCATTGTATATATATATATATATATATGCACAATCTGCCATCTCGTTCTTTCGCGTTGTGCACGATCGTTTCCTCTGATTGATCTGATTAGTCTCCGGGCCATAGCGAGCGAGGGCCGAGAGCAAGTCGACCGGTAAATGATTCCGAGTGATCTCAATCAGCTTCTGAAAAAAACTAAAACTCGAGGTATTCGCGGGGCTCTCGAGGCCTGTACGCTGCCGATGCTTCGGAGATCCGTGCGCCGGGTCCCGACGGTAATGACTGCCTCCCACGTGGAAACGAATTTCTGCATCGGGGAGACCGAAAGAGAGCAAAACGATTGCAGAGAGGTATAGAGAAAAAAAAACCATTGGCATCGAGTGAGCAAGGAGGAAGAAGAAAAGATGAAATAAAAATAAGGTTCGAAAAGAAATGGGACGAGTGAAGGGAACGATGAGAATGGGAGGACGGGGGCTTATTGGATTCACGACTCTATCTGGGCGACTCACGATTCTGGAGCAAGTCTCGTTCCTGTGCTCCACCCTGTGCTAATCGTTTCATTCTTCATTAGAGTATTTTCTGCTCGTCTGCGTCGGGAACACTATCTGCTACGGTGCGTTTTACTATAGAGGAGAAACGTGGGGGAAGACGTAGAAATTTTTTTTTTTGGAAATTCGGCCAGCCCTCGAAACTGGAAAAGAAGAATTTGTAATTGAATTTGGCCATTAGGTATGTGGTAGACGAAATTTAGAGCTCGAGTAAAGCAAGTATCTATTGGGGAAGCTCGAATAACATGAAGTTTAGGTGTCAAAATGATTTGAAAGAAATAACGTAGCAATAATGTAGAAATGAGATAAAATTTTTTTTTTCGGAATTCGTCTAGACTTCGAAATCGGAAGAGAAGAGTTTTCAATTGAATTTAGCCATCAGGAATGCGGTCAACGAAATTTGTATGTTGGGCAAAGCAAGTATCAACTGGGGAAGCTCGAATACCATGAACTTTAGGTGGCAAAATGGAGTGCGCGCCGCTGTCGCCGTTCTCAAAGCTTCATACATAGTGTAAGAATGCATACCATTATCCGTGCGACTCGTTAAACCGTTAGCTACGGCTGATTATTCGCACGTGCTTGCGCATACGCGCGGTGTTTCCTGCACCACTCACGATGCATTGTTCACTCGAGTGTCCCAACTATCGCTCTCTGACGGCCGCTCGTCGTGCTCGTCAACCGTAAAATTTTATCCGACTTTCGAAGAACGAGGACTTTACGTTCGCCGCACGAAAAGACGCTGTTACGAGAAACTATTTGGTTGTTTCGATAGCCTGGGAAACTCTGCGAGTAACTACTTTCATTTCCGCGATCAATATAGAGATGTCGAGGTAAAAACTAAAATAACGATCACCATTCGCGTTGCCTTGTCGACTGAAATTCAAAGTCTAAGTTACCGGGAAATTTCTACGGTCCATCGATGCAGACCTTATGAAGAAAGTTTCCAAATATATTCTTTTTTTTTCTTCAATTTAATCACACAAACTTGAATTTAAAAAATTTGTGACTTCAATTTCCTCAGTTGCACTCTAAAAAAAATTTGCTACGCATCGGGATGACTTTCGTCCGGCCAAGTGACTCCAAATCCGCATGAAGTCGACTAGTACGTGAAGCATGACTCGAGGGTCTTCTCCCACGAAGATGAGTACTGTTTGGTGAGTCTGGACGCATGTGAAAATAACGCGCGGAAAGGTCGCGTGGGTGCGTGAGAGTAAAGAGTCCCGTGTGCTCGCTAGTCCCTGTGAGCTTTAATCCTGCCGATCTTACCGCAAGGTTCTGCGCATAGGTTGTGATATACCACATAGACGCGGCTCGCTGACACCTTGGCCATCAACTGTTAATACGCGTTGTGTATTATACCGTCTGGGATATCCTGGAAAAGGCAAACTTAGCGAATACGCGTGGTACAGGTAATTGCATCGATCGAAGTCACGATTATGTATATTTTGCAGTAAACTTTACGTTGCAGTCCCGGCGCAGGCGCATTGCCGGAAACGTTTTGCTAACGAAGAACTGTCTCGCCCAGTGCGGATCGTTGCGACCCGAAGCTCTCTGCGTCATTCGGTTGTGTTACGTACGTGTACGCGAACGGTGAAGCGAATGAGAGATGGAAAGCAAGTAACGCCCGGAGGAAAAACGATTGCGAGCCGTCCGGCAGTGTGACAGGCCGAAGAAGGGAAGAGGCTGGCGGTGGGAGCACGCCGGTAAGATTCGCCGCTCGTACACAGTTCGCGAGGCGATTATATTTATTTCATTCCGTGCGTGCACGGAGACCCTCGGGCCCTTCGATATAATGCGCGGGAATGATTTTTTTTTTTTACGCAACGGTGGAAAACACGCTAAGAACGAATGGTTCTCGCAGCGGAGAGACTGCGTCTACTGAGATAGATGACGATAAAAAAAAAAAAAAAAAAAAAAAAAATTGTAAGGTGAGAAAAAGAGAAAGAATAAGAGAAGCGAAGCGAGATCGAGAAAAGGGGGTAGCGAGCGATAGCCATTTCGTGGATTAAGGACGTTGTAGTATACCGGGCGGTCTCACGGTGAGCCGGCGCGGTAGGAGTCTAATAAGATGTAACTAAATTATGATTGGATTCATCATTGCTTCGCGGACGGGCCTGAAATTGTCGATCCTCGGCTGGATCGCTGGGCAGCTCTGATCCGACGGCCCGAAGCCAATAGTTTATCCCTCTCGTCCGCCATTCTATGCGAAGCGTGATATACCATGATTCCGAATGAGTGATTGCCAGCGAGGGCGGGGAGACGAAGGGATAGCGAGTTGTATCGCATCGCTTGCGCATACCGATCCGCTTATTCGCTTCTAGTATGCAGTATTGTGCATACAATATTGCACTTCGGCCTTCTCAACGTGATCTCATTGCAGCTCCTCGGCCGCAAGCTGTGCACCAATGTTATCCAAGCTCTATATTAAAAAAAAACATCCGATACGTCTAGCTGAAGAACAGGCTGGCTGAGACTCTTGATTCCAAGTGCCATTCGCGAGAAAAAAATTATTAGTTTGGCAGTCCGATTTTCAAATTAATTTTATTTGATTTCGGAAAAATTTTGTTCAAATCAAGCTTTTACCTTTCCACAACCGACTTTACGCATTGATCTTTCGGTGATTTATTTTCTTGCTAGAGGTCGAAGATCTTCGGGTGTGACAGATTGATGATCGAGTCGATCAATGAGAAAGTAGATTCGTATTGGAGAAATTTATTGCGCTTGGCCACCCGGTAAAAAAAAAATTCTCTCTTTACGAATAGATTTCCCCGTGGACAATGGCGCTTCATCCCCGGGTTGGCTCATAGTCACTGGTTATATCCTATTCTGTGTATACCCTGGTATACGTCATGACTGTGCGCTTATGCAAAACGAGGGTAAACGTTCGTTTTGTTGGTTGAATTAGTTCTTCGGGGCCCGTCGTGATTTCGGGTGAGTTTCGACGACGCCACCGCTCGATTCATCCTCGTTCCGTATAAGAGAGGTTCGTGGGGTCTCGAGATCGCCGCCAGTCATCCTTGGCAGGGTGGCAAAGATAGATCGGACCCTTTTTACAGGACCTCGGAGCATGTGTCGAAGTGAAACGGAAAGATCTAGCGGAGAGCTCTTCTTGCCTTCGAGGGTGATTTTTGCATGTCACGTGGGCAAACGGGCGCATTCTGAATGCCAGTCGTTAGGATCTCGTTGTGTGCTGTGCTCGGGCAACACGATGAGGTGGGTTCACGCAACAAATACGAACTTCCTATTCTACATTCTACAGACAGAGATGTGTATATGTAGATTAAAATATTCATGATGATTCTCATCTTTCGCTCCACTTATGTTAAATTTCAAAGGTTCCAAAGCTGTCTGGACAGCCGGGCCTATATATACGATCTATATTCGTCATCTTTCTATACGAAAAAATTCCGTCTCCAATTTGATGGTTTATTTTTGTTCAGTTCGGAAAAGTCGATTTTCCAAAAAATCTAATTTATTAATATTTCGGGTTGGAATTATTCACATCTTTCGCTCCACTCCTGTTAAATTTCAAAAATTTCAATGCTGTCCGGACACTCGGACCTATATATATGATCTATATGCATTGGCCATCTGTCTATATGAAAAAACATTCATCGCCAATTTGATGGTTTTTAAAAGTTCCGTTGGAAAAAGTCGATTTTCCAAGAAAAAAAAACATCAGATTTCCGAATATTTTGGTTGGAAAACGACAAGTCATTAGAATGCGAGGCGGAAGGTCTCGCGAAGCGAAACTAACGGTAAACAGTTTCAGCATTCAGAGCCCTCCCGCTGTCGAGGTGAAACCCCTTCGGCTTTTTACCATTTTTACGACTCGACCCACATTTTTGACCCGAAAACGAGGGTAGCCGTGTTTTCACCCGGCTGAAGTGTCCGAGTGAAGAACCGATGTCGTCCACTTTCCGCAGCGCCGACGCAGAGGCACGTTCCATAAAAATTCCAAAACCGTACGATTTTTCGGGAACGACCGTGGCGACCGCTCGTCGAATCCCGGAGGCGCATGTCCCGGAGGAAAAATTCGAGGGATAAAAAAAAGGTACAAAAACGCGAGAATGAAAGCGAGGAGAATAAAGAAAGCGTTTTCTCGAGAGAGTCGTTTTTACCGTTGCGAAAAATACGTGAGACCGTTATGAGGGCGACCGTGTAGAAAAACGGACCGTCGTGAAGGGAGAGAAATTTTTATGTCTCGCAGGTCCCGCTGTCCTCAGCGGTCATCCGGGAGGCACGTCGTACCCCATACAGCCTGTTGAATTTTTCCCTCGACACTTTACGACCCTCAGCAAGACCGACTAAAATAAAACGCTAAGCCGGACCTTTTACAATGGAAAAAATAATCTGAGCGTGGAATGATTGCTCGAGTAAAAATTCGGTGCACATAAAAAAAGAGCAAACGTTACGATATTCCAGTGTCTATGTTTTAATGGTTGCAGCGGGCAATTCGGCGGGTTATTGGAAAGTACATCGTCGACCGTAAGCTCACTTGGGTAAAAACTTTAAGCCGGCTGTATAAAACGTCAATTGTGGAACGTTAAGTGTTTCGTGGGCTGAATGAACGGCGAGCTCCGAATCCAGTCGAATGCGGTGTAAAAAAAAAAAAAAAAAAAAAACCATTAAGGAGACGGAAAATTCGTGAAAATTCCGCTTTTTAAGATCTCGCCATCGACGTGCACTGTAAAAATCTTTCAACTTGCAACCTTTATGAGGGAGCGATATGAAAATTTCAATTTTCAACTTTTATGAGGAAGTGTTATGAAAATGTCAATTGTCAACTTTTTTCAACATCAACGTCGAATTACCGTGTAAAAAAAAAAGAATGTCCGGTCGAGTGTTCGTCATCGTCGATGAGGCGGACACGTGTGACTTGTGCGACTCCGATGCAGCGGGGTGCAGCGCGCACGCCCGGTGTCCCGGTCGAACGTGTCTCGTCCATCGGCTCGTGGCAGGTACTCTCGAGACGCGTGGTTACAGCCCAGGCACACCGATTCCGACTCGGACACTGCACTTGCTCGTACACTCTTTATCCCCGTCTCTTTCTTTCGCGGCGGATAGCGGAGCCGACGGAAATACACACTAACGAACTTGTTCCACGTCTCCTCATCTCTCCTTGGTGGACACGCCGTACAACAATTCTCCGTGCAGATGTTTTGCGCTGCGTCTCGCGCGAAGAAAAAAATACCGAGGTATTTCGTGTCGTTGCGGGGTGAAGCGGTAATAGTGTGCGGTATTCGAAGCGGGGAAGTACCTTTGCACTATACGTGCGTACGACCGGCTCGGATCGTAAAGATTCCGCGCTCGGAGTGCTTCAAAGAATTTCCAAGACGAGCCGCCGATGCTCGAACTTGGTCAGAATTATGTGGACGAAAATTAAAGTTTAGAAGAATCGAGCTGCGTGTGCTCTATTAAATTATAACATTTGAGTGCCGGTTGGTAAATTTATAAAAAAAAAAAATCAACACTTATAATCGATTAACAATTAAAAATTTTTTTTTTGTTCCTATTTTTAAAGTCTCAGCGCTGTTCAATTTTCTTCCTACACTAAGTTACCTGCGCATTTTTTTCTTCTCACTTTTCATTGTGTTCTTCCTCCACCTTGTTTATTTTTTCCCCTTACTACTTCGATATCTTCCTTTAAGATATGTCCGCACGCTCATCGAGGGAAGGTGCTCGCTCGCCTATAGAGCTCGAGACCTGCGTATCCCCGTCGCAAATTATTGTTGAGAAGAATCGCGCTGCTTTCTATTAAATTCCAATATTTCACTGCCGGTTGGTAATATTTTATTATCGAAAAAAAATTCAACATCTATAATCGATTAATGATTTTTAGATTTTTTCTTGCCATTGCGTATCCTGCAGCTCCGTTGCTTGGCCACTGTACAATTCTTTTCCGTCACTTAGTTACCTGCGCCTTTTTTTCATCTCGCTTTTCATTCCGTTCTTCGTCCGCCTTCTTTTTTTTTTTTTCCTTCATATTTCGATCTTTTCGTTTACGATAGGTCCTCATCCTCATCCAGGGAAGGTGCGCGCTCGCCTACAGAGCTCGAGACTCTGCGTATCCCCGTCGTAAAGTTATTACTAATACCGCGGACAATGGTGAACAATGGGCACGGTGAATGGGTCATAATCGATTCGATTGTCGCTGGGGGGACCAGCCTGGTTTTCGTTGCGAGCCCTTCCATCCTCCTCTTGCATTTCGTTCTTTTCCCCCGCTCGTTTCTTCCTCTCGGAGTGCTACCTGCGCTATCGTGCGGCTGGACAGCGTCTGGAAGCTCGACTTTTTCCGTAGCCGTAGCGCAGTTATTAGGGTTGAAATTGCCGATCCTACCGCTGTTTAAGCTACTTCAGCCGCGGAGGTAACTATAATGCCCCGCACAGACGAACGCCGCTCGAAAGATATTTCGGTCTTTCCGAAATCCCACCCTGGCCATCCAATCGTAAAACTGATGCGAGCAAGATATTTTTTTTATGCTCATCCGGGGTCTAAGACCATGCTAATGGGAAAAACGAGTTCGTTCGCATGATTGAAAGGAACAAAAAGGAACATTTCCAGGATCATCCGTACACTAGGAGACCAACTATCAGTTTTATTATTATATTCAGGTAACATTTCTTACTTGCTAGACGTCCTAATAACCGATAACCATTTGATATTTACGGGGACTCGAAAGTGGAACATAATCTCATTCTTCATTTTTTTCTGCTACCAGAAAAAATGAAAAAATTGATATTTTTACCATACAAATCATCGTCAACTCAACTGTTCGTTGTTGAAATCCTGCTTGGCCATCCAATCGTAAAACTCGGGCGTAGAACTATGCTAATAGAAAAAACGAGTTCCTTCGGAAGATTGAAATAAAAATAGTAACAGTTCCAGAGGTGACCAAATATCTGTTTTGTTATTACATTCGGCTAAATTTGCTTATTCGCTCCATCATACGTTCTCATAATCGATAGTCATTTGACATTTACAGGGACTGAAAGGTGGAACGTAATCTCACTATTAATTTTTTTTACCTGCCAGAAAACATGAGAAAAGTTGGTATATTCACTGTAGAAAACCGTTTCAGATTCGAGAATGTCGCACCGCGTGAAATTATACATTATACATGTCGGAGAGCGTGTGTACGAGAGAATGAAATAAAAACATCGCACCGTCGATGTATCCGCGCAACAACGGGTGTACAGTTTGCCACAACAGAGAATCATCGATACCATAATAACATGGACGAATGACGAGGCGCATCCCAGCGTTCGCTCGGCCGCTGCCTGATGAGCACGACGTGAGACGTCGTCTGTCGATTCCAGATATCGATACACCCGACCTCGGCGACCCTTTCCCTCGTTTAAAACGAGAGACACACTCGTGCGACTGATACGGGTAGAGTTAACACACACGGTTAACTTTACCACATACAATATAATACACGATAGGACAAGAGTGCAGGTCTGATTGCGCCGCGGACGCTTGACGGATCGACGATATCGCCGCGGGACACAAATTCGTCGATCAACGCACGATATCGATACTCGATGTATTTTATAATACGCCTGTACGATATTTTACTGCGATGCGTGACCAAAATTGGAAGGACCTGTTTTACGCGTAAAATCACGAAGGTTAGGCCCTTTTGATTCTGACCGCGCGGTCGTGTTAGACACAATACAGGCTCGTTTAATACTGTTAAGTTCGTTTACAGAAATAGCTAGCGTCTTGTAACTCCCTTGCTGTATGTCCACACGTATTAACCTTTGGCCTAGCGAGATCCACCTATCGAAGGTATGCTGAGCGGTACATTGGCGTTTCGATAGATAGGGTAAAAAAACAGATCGGAATTTTTTAGATTTTCTTTTTTTACATCTTTCGCTGTGCAAAGAATTATGAATCGGGCCACTGTGAATTTTGGATCGGGCCCTTGTGATTTTGATGACACGATCACGTTATTTCAATACAGGCTCGATTAATACTGCTACGTTCGTTTATAGAACTAGCAAATGTCTTGTAATTCCCTTGCTGTATATCCACACGTATTAACCTTTGGCTGAGTGAGATTCAACTGTGGAAGGTGAGCCGTACATTGGCGTTTCGATACATATGGTGAAAAATAAATCGGCATTAAAAAAAAAAATGTTACATCTTTCACCGTGGAAGGAATTTCGAATCCGGCCACTGTGGAAGCCTCGAGGCCGCCCGACTTCGGTCGACTTTCATTTTTATTGACCTGCGCGATCCGTCAATCCCGCCGGTCGGGGCAAAAAAAAAGATCGAGTCACCGGTGCACCCTCACGAGCGTTCGTTGACGACGACGGTGACTTTTCTACGTGGGGCGTACACAGTGACCATCGCCTTTTTTTTATACTTCTCCTTCTATCTCTCTCTCTCACCCCAGAGCGTCGTTCGACTCCGTACCCTGCTCCGAAACCTGCCACCGTGATGAACGCGTACCCACCTGCTGTGAAAACCGTTCCGGCGTCGGCGTCGAGAACATTTTGCCTTCTCGCTCGTCGCGCATCACTCCGTTGCGTAAGGCAAGACGCACAAACACGTCTGGGCTAAGAGTGTCCCAGTTACTGACCCCCTTAAGCTCCGCTTTTAACGGCTTGAACAACAAGGATGAAGTGTCCGATGGTATCGTCTCTGAATGTTTTTTTTATTTCAAGATTTATCCTTGACATGTTTGCGACCGTAGCTGAGAAATCGATAAAAATATTCGATTAACCGGAAAGGGAATAACTGAGAATCTTGGTCAATAACAAGGACACATGCTCCGTAACGCGACAGACACTATATACACGTTCACTCAACAACAGCTAAGAGATATCGAGGTAGCCAAAGGAACACTGTTCCAGTTACTGACCCCGTTAAGCTCCACTTTTAACGGCGTAAACAACAACGATCAACTATCCGATGTTATCGTCTCTGATTTTTTTTTATTTCGAGTTTTATCCTTGACATGTTTGCGACCGTACCTGAGCAATAAGAAAGAAAAATTCGATCGACCGGAAAGGGAATAACTGAGAATTTCGGTCAATAATAAGGCCACATGGTCCGTAAGCGCGACAGACACTCTATATACGCGTTCACTCACCGGGCGGCCCAGTTATTTGCATCATCCATCAGCCAAAAGATATCGAGGTAGCCGAAGGATGAGAGGACTGAAAGGAGAGAAAAATGAAAAAAAAAAGTAAGAACCGAGAAGAATAAAAGGATAAAGAAGGAGAGAAAGCACGAAGAAGTAGGTGGAGAGTTGAACTGTGGAGAATAATGTTCGAGGCAGCGCGCGAGAGCACGGATTCCCCGGAGATTCGCCCGCATTGTTGGCTTCCTCGGTGATATTTTATTGGGTTTATGACGTCATTAATCTGATCGTATGGGGACCCGCCCACTATGTGGCCGGGATCGTCGCGTCCGAGACGGCGACCTGCTATGCTTGATGAAACGACGCATCTGCCGTCCCGCTCACACTTTTGGGACTACCTCCTTTACTCGGGAGCTTGACTCTTTCGTTGTTTGCTCGGGCTACATTTTTTTTTTAAACTGCCTCGTCATGTGGGAATTCGAGCGAGCCGTACGAATTCCACGAAGATGTTGCGCAGTCCGTAAACGACGGAATATCTGGAACAACCGCTTACGAGTCCGGTGACTGCTCTCGGGGACAAACGAGAGACGGCGCTTTTCGTTTCTCTTCTCGGACCAGATATGGAAGATTTTTCGACAAATTTTACTCTAGAGAAAAAAAATTACCCTGAAGATATCTGCACGAGACATAAATTTCATGACGTTATAACCGCTGTGTTTTGCATCGCGCAGACCTCACTCGGGGAAGTTCACTTGGAATAAAATTCGGCAAGCGAACCATTTTTTTTTCCTAAAGCAGTAAATTAGTAAAGACTTGCCAAAGTTGAAATTTGATGTCACGCGGGTATCTTCGCGGTCATAAACAAAATTATCCTGAAGATAAATTTCATCAAGTTACACCGGCTGTGTTGCGCATCGCACAAACTTCGCTCGAAGAAGTTCACTCAGAGAATAAGATTTTACAACGGAATATGTTGAAGCAGTGCCAATGCACGGCTTCAACATATTCGGCAAGTCTTTGTCAATACAAAGACTTACCGAATATGAAATTTGATGTCACGCGGATATCTTCCGGGACATAAAAAAAAACTGACACGACCACGGAACGAAACGCCATCGCTGCAAAATATTTTTATCCCGCCGACACCGTACGGTAAACCTAGAAAGGAACAACTTGATTGCGTTGAGCATAAGATGGAAGTCGAGAGGAAAATAATCCCACGATTTAACCGTGAGGTAACGCCCAGTTTTATGGCGATGATTACGCGATTCGTCACGGGCGTAGGAAACATGCGAGGGGGATCGATCGAGGAACAGTCGAGCGTCCTCAGCATCCCTTCCATCGACTAACGATTTCCGATGGGCTCTGTCTAACAGTGCACCGAAGTCTTCCATTGTGCGAGGTACACACCATAGTGTAAGAACCGGCGGGACGCTCCGGAGCGGCGGCCACATGGCGAATCCTATCGCTCCTCCGTAAACCGTTTGACCGGCGATCACAATGAGAAATTAAGATAGGAATCGACACCGGGGTGCTAGTTGAAAACCGCTAACACCGTGGATCTCGCCGCAGAATCGCACCGTTGCCGTTGTCGTCGACGACTCGTCACACAACCTATCGATCGGCGACATCCGAGAACGGAAAGGATCGAAATAAACAAACGTTTACGATAAATCACATGACAAAAAAAATTATCGAAAATTCGGATCTGCGTCCTCCGGAGAGACGCTCCAGCAGGAAGCTGCGAATCGTCGCGACAATGAATCGAAGATGGAGAATTTATAAACAGAGTAACTTGAGCTTCCGGATCGCAACGAGGAAATGAAATCTAACGAACAAAAAAAAAATCGAGGATCGAGGAGGTTGGAAATTTTGCAGCTTCGACGTAGTTTCCTTTCTCAGCCCTATCCTTCTAGCATCGAAGAATCGAAGGCTGGCGTGCCGAGTATACGTCGCGAATCGTTAAAAAAAAGTTGCCTGTTTCGTCGAAGGAAGAATCGAGCCGATTTTGGACGTCCACTCCTTCGTCGTTTTTTTTTTTGCTCTTTCTACTCATTCTTCTTCTGCCTCCCGTGAAGAGATTCGAAGATCGCTTCGTCGCGGTCGTAAGAAAAGGCGAGAGTGAAACGAAAGGTACCGACGGAAATCTCGGTAGACTCGAAGTCTGCGAGCGCGAGGCACTAGTGTTGACTTAGGTAGGCCCTTAACCCCCGGGGATAATAAAATTCTTTGCGCAGAAAAAAAAGGTTCTCTGGGTCGCGGCGGTTCACGTGCCTCGGACAGGGCACGGGGATGAAATTTCTTTTTTTTTCTGGTCCTGCCTCTCTTTCTCGCCACCAAAGAAAACACACCCCTGGCGCTCTGTTTACTCCGGACAAACAGTGGGGCAGGCAACGCCCACCGACGACCGGTCTTTAGACGTCGTTCGCGCCTCGGCACAAAGTCCCGTCTACTCTCTAATTGCTGCGAATTTTTCAATTTTTTTTTTTTTCTCCGACGGCAGAAGCACCGCCTGGCACCGAGTGTCCAAACGAAATCTCTTGGGCCGGTGAACAATGAATTCTTTGTGATTTCTCAGAGGATTCAACCGGCCATCCGCGAAGCGTGAGCGCCGACAGCGTCAAGGAAAATTGAGGCAGCGAAGAAATTGCGGGAAATAGAAAAATCAAATTTCACGCGAAAATCAATGATCAAACGGCACAACGATAGCAAAGCTCGTTGGCTCAGATAACGTCTCGGAAATAAAATATGTTATAAAGCAGCTCCAAATCGCTCTGTTCTAACGCCAAGGAAAATTTACATACGGAAGAAATGATCGGAGATGGAAAAATCAAATTTTACGCGAAAATCAAACATCAAACGGCACAACGTCAGCAAAGCCCGGTAGCTCGGATACCTTCCGGAAAATAGAATATATAATAAACCAGCTCCAAATTGCTAGCTTCCAACACCAAGGAAAATTGACACGGAAGAAATTGCCGCTGATGGAAAAATCAAATTTCACGTGACAATCAAAGATCAAAAGTCACAACGGTAGCAAAGCCCGGTATCTCGGATGACTTCGCGGAAATAAAATATATAATAAACCAGCTCCAAATTGCTTGGTTCCCCGAAGTTCCTGGAGCCAATGGAACGAGAAGGACAACGACCGGAACGCGGAACAGCGGCCCAAGGAACGTTATTACCATTTACAAAGCACAACCGTTTCGCTCCGGCGCGTCTAATAGTATATCGAATGGTGAATGTTATTGCGACGAAGCATACTTCGCGGTGACGTAGCCGCAGTAACCATATCCTATATCGTCGCATCACCGACGAAGACGAAGGAGAAGAAGACGATCCTATTCCACGAGCTCTCGGGGCCGGGTTAATGGGTTCGCTGCAACCTGTCGCATGCGGAATTAACGTTAGCTCAGCAAGGGTATCGTTGTGTTACGGCGGGATCGTACCTTCGGACTGTTCCTTAAGGTACCGCGAGCCAAGATAGCAACAGCAGCATCACCACCGGCAGGAACTACGTGAAAATATCGCTGGAGCAAGTATCATGCCGTACCGTTTACGTTGTAGGATATACATGCGCCGCGTTTCCTGGATGCATGCCCATTGGCTGGTAAACCGATCTTCGCGAGGGGGCACGAATTAACCGTGTCCCAGCTGGGATGGGCAGGGGCAAGGGGGAGCCTCAGATTCACGGGGCCAAAGAGCAAACCGCTCGCCGGCAATATGGCGCCTGTTCTAAATTCAAAACAAGGCGCTACTTAGCATATACATACCATAGCGTTGGATCAGAGAGCCCCCCCCCCCCCCCCCTCCCGAACAGCAGCCACGAGACCCGAGAGACGCGAAGAGCTCGCACACGCTATGACATTCGCAATTCAAATGCAACATTTCTATTACCATTTTAATTCAAGGGCACTGCACTGCGCATATACCACATACTTTTGAATATATCGTACGACTATTCTATATACATTACGGCCGTATACATGTGGACGTGTGCTACCGAGGAACGTTACTGCACCGCAAGTGAGTTAACGATTCGCGCCGTTTTATGTCCTGCCGCTCTTCACGTCGGTCAACCTTCACGCAAACCTTCCTTCTCGGTCCAATGATATTCCTCGGTAATGGGGACGTGTGTAATTTTATACGACTCCTGACCGAAAACTGAGTTTTTCAAACCGGAAGTGACGGTATGATATCACTTCGGGGTGAATAATGAGATTTTGAAGCCAGAAGCAACGCCACAAAAAAATGTTTCACAGTTCTCCGGGAGATGTAATTTCCGGTTTAAAAGTGAGATTTTCAAACCAGAAGTGACGTTACAGAGAACATCTTTAATTTCTAGGGGCGGGGAGATATTGAATAAAAAAAACTTAGGTTATTTGATTGAGTCAATTTTTTATTGATATTGTACGGCATTGTTCAGTCCAGTTCAGACAACCTATGTTTTACACTATTTTTATGGGAAAATCCCGTTGCCGCAGCTGCGCTTTTTTTCACGTTCTCCGTGACACCTCTATCACATCGAATTTACGTGACGGGTAAACCCTCGCGGCATTAATACCATAGGTAATATAGGTATGTATGATTCAGTGATCTCTTGTGATTCGGGGATTACCTTCGCTAATGGCCGGAAGCGAGGGTAAGACTCCTCACCGACACCCCAGGAGCTTCCCGTAAGCGGCGAAACTAATCTCCTTCGGGAGTTTTTTTTTTCACCCTCGAAAAAGTCAGGAAACCTCGGAAATCAAGCCTGCCCATGCAGTGGTGTAACACGCATCCGTTGGTCGCGCGATTTTTCAAGGCGCCCAAGAGAATCGCCGGTAATTTCCCGCCAGTCCCGCCAGTCTAATCGTCAGCACCGGGTGAGAAAAAATTTACCACTCGAATAAAATTATTTCCTGACCGTAATCACCCTGAAGTCCCTCGCAAAGGGTTGAGAATCTGCATCCAAATCAGCAGTCGACTGTTACGTTTGTGTTTTTTTTTTTTTTGGCTCTGCCGATCTTCAGTTCAACTCGGCGCTCGATTATCATTTCCTCTAAGCTCGTCATAGCTGGGTGTCTCCCCGCTACATTAGTAAAAGATTTGCCCGCAGAAGTTTGACTCCTAAGCCATATGCGAGTGCAATATCGCGCTACCGATGGACACCTGGCGCCAAAACCCTTTTAGCCACGCCGTCCCGGATTTGTAGACGGCGAAACTGACTCGTTGCCGCGAATTTATGTCTCCCGTCAGATTATAAGACCCTTTCCCATCCGTTCACACTCTTTCTCTCCTTGGCGCATGCAGGCCCATCGCATTGTTCCACTTCCGTATACTCGGTCACGCATAACGAGATCGAGACCGGGATTTCATGAGGCTCGAGATTCCTCCCCGTAGTCCTGAACGCCTGTGTGTGTGCGTGCGTGTGTCGAATATACGTGCGCTTTTCGACCATCGGGCCCAGCACACCTTATTGATGACCGCCACCACCACCCATGTCTCTCGCATAATGGTACACATATCCTAATACCTGAGTCGCTGCTGCACACATCCCTGCGATACAATAAAGTCGCGTAGTCGCGTACACGGTAGAAGCAAGAGGCGAAAGACGCCAGACGACAGATGCCAGAGTCCTTTAGTTAGCCATCGACCTTCTTTGATGGGGATTCTTGTAGATACGCCCGTG
Organism: Stenichneumon culpator; assembly: GCA_964017025.1. Classification (NCBI taxonomy): domain Eukaryota; kingdom Metazoa; phylum Arthropoda; class Insecta; order Hymenoptera; family Ichneumonidae; genus Stenichneumon; species Stenichneumon culpator. The sequence continues at coordinate 7,242,644 of OZ024781.1, forward strand.
AACGAGTGTGCGCGATGAGACCTCGATCCGCCGGGCCGTTACGATCATCTTTTTCTTTCTCACCGCGGCAATGCGACACATGTTCGCTGATCGACGAGTGAGCATCGTTCGCTCGCGCCGGATTTATCCGAGACACATCGCTCGACCGGTCGGACAAATTACAGAGGATCCATGAGGTATCGCGACATGATCGCTTCCCATTATCGATATTTGTCTGTCATTGAAGGCACGGCGATAAAAATACCGCGTTGGCCATCCCGGCCATTGGTCTTCGGGTTCCTTGATCCAGTTTGAAATTAATACGGATTCATCAATCTCGATCGGCGTCCGGCACAGACGCCAGTGCTGAACCTCGTCGTGTACTCTCGATCACGCGCCTGTGAACCATCACTTCTCCGTCCTCACGTGTAGCCTTCTTGCGCTTCGATATACAAAACACTCTGCTATTCCTGTAATTAATGCCCGCATCAATCGACGACGGAATTATTCATAAAGTAGCGGGTTATATCAGCGTCGACGTTTACGGGGCGTCCCAAATGATTTCTCGCGATTGATACGCTGCGACTAATCAAACGAATGACCAACGAGCGATTATTGAATCCGGGTCTTCTCTGGATCTATCAAGTCCAAGGCGTGCACTCCAAACCCCTCGACGCGTTACGCGTGTTATAAACACTTGAGTGATTCCGTTTTTCAATTTCTTTTTTTTTTTCTTCTTACTTTCTTCGCTCGCTCCAATCCCTCCGGCGAGATTTATGATATTGGGTGAACGCATTCAATGGATAATGAGAGTTTACGATAGCGCCCGGGAGGAAAAATGACCTAGGAAAGAATGAAGTGATGTTATTGACGTTGTTCGACAGGATCACCTTCATGATAAATAATGGTGTTGCGTCGGTAAGAGATCGCATTCCGGGCGCTCCGCAAGGGCTGGAAGTTCGATTTCTGGTACCCAAAAGTTCCCTTGCGAGCTCGAGTTCGATCTGAAATAGTCTGCCGAGGCTCTTCTTGATTGGAGGCATTGAAAGGAGCCGAGAACCCGGCGTTCGAGCCTGATCGTCCCGATTAATCATTCGAGTCGGTCACAATCGGCCGTAATATGTATCTCCCGCACGCATCACCTATACCTTCTTCCTCCTCTTCTTCGTCTTCTTCTTATTAAAGAACAGCTTGGTTTCTTCTCTTATTAGTGAGACATTCAGAAGTGGCCGAGATTGTTGGCCGACATCGATTCATAACGCGGCGAAATTAACAAGGTCTTGATGAATAGACCAGCAGGGTATGAGACGACGGGTAGTAAGTGGCACAGTTGTTGGCCACTTACCGATGTAATGACCATTGAAAAGAAAAGAGCTACGAATAGCGCGGATGAACATTAATACCTTCTCTTTGCGACAAATTATTCTCCATAGGACAAATTCTACATCGTAACCCAATAAAAATAGTCCCGAAGAAAAATACATTGATCAAGAAAATTCTTCAAGAAATGAAAAAAATGTTCACATGTCTCAGACGGTCACAGCAGGTTTTCCAGAATCAAGCTTACTCCCATTTATCTACCTGACGTTCCATAATAAAAATAGCTTTATAGAATACCGTTTCTCTCGTTTCACGCAACAATACAGTAGAGAAGTCGAGTAGGCGGCGCACACCGCAGAACACGATTACCGCTATGATATATATACAACAATCCTAACGCTATCCCTGCTCGTTGAAAAGACTTTTCGTTCGACGAACTTTACAACGAGTGCGCGAGAAACACATTGAAATAGTCGAATAAATCGTTCGGGTCGGCGAACTGATTCTGTGGGACGGGATCGCTGATGGTGATTCCGGCGCGACGTTTGTTCGCTCTTCTCGCAAAGAGGGTGGTAATTTATCGACTTTGTCTGAGGGCGACGTTCTCCGATAGTCTCTCTCACCTTTGCCCAGGTCGGTCCAATGACTCGTGTCTCCCTCGAGCTGTTGAACGATCGCTCACGCTTTCCGAGAGCCGGGCATCGCTCGGAGCGGCCAGTGGCAATGAGCAGGGCGGCACGAGAGTCCTCGAAGAGTCGAGGGGGAGCAAGAAATAGACGCTGAAACGGCGAACGAACGAGGGGTTTGGCCGAGCGACGTGCTGGACGTCCGGGACCACTCGAAGGTGTCAGGGCTGCATTCACGAAAACCAAAACATCCATTTTCGGATTTCGTTCGCCAAGCGCTGGACAATGCGCACGGCTCGTTGTTGACCGGCGCGGACAATGGACGAGGAATAATATAAGTGTAAAGGAAAATAGAAGAAGTCCCGTGTGCCGTGCTGGCCGCTCGTTGAAAGACGAAGAGAAAAAAGGTGGCTATATCGCGAACGCGCACGACCGTCGGGAACTCTCGACGCCCTTCGACGCAGGCCGGACCAGATCTACGGAGATAAATTTCGCATTTGTAAGAGATCGGGAAGATCACGACCGGCTCTCACTTGCTCTCTCGCGTATTTCGCCCCGAGGTCCACACGCGCTTCCTCGTGCGCCTCCCCCGTGCCCGCAGAAGGAGAATCGTATGAATCGCTTTGGTCCACGAGGTCTTATCCACTACCTTCTCCGAGCTGTACGGCTATGGACTTTGCGCCGCTACCGGTGCGACCAGCAGCGAGCCGCGATGAATAGCACAATGGCCCGGCATCCTTTATTCTCGTAATTGTCCAGTTATACCTCGCTGCGGCCGAGACCTTCCCTCTCGCTTCTTTCGCTCCATCCAAAGCACATTTATCGCGACGACTATAGATCCGATCTATTTCAGGGAAGAAGCGGGAAAATCAGATCTGCGATGAGGTGCCTTGGTAATTCAAATTCTCGGCCGTCAACGATCAACCGGCAGGAAGACCTAGGAACGTTGTTGAGGATGAAAAGAATCAGAATGTAAAAATGGAATTCTTGGAAACGGTAATTGTTTATTTGCCTTGTACCATTGTAATTATCCACTTATACCTCGCTGTAGCGAAACCTTCTTTCTGTGGTCTTTCGCTCTATCCAAAACATATTTATACCGAGAACTATAAGTCTGATCTGTTTCAGGGAAGAAGAGGAAAAATGGGATCTGCGATATGGCGTCTTGGTCATCCAAATTCTGGGTCGTCGAGCAACGACCAGCATCCTCGAGTCAACGTTCCCGAGCGAAAAGTGCGCAATAAAGAAGTCCCAGGAACGCTGTTGTGGATCAAAAGAATCGGAATATGAAAAATGGAATTCCTGGGAACGGAGCTAATTTCAACGTCGAGCAAAAACGATACAAAAAATATCGTCTTTTGTTTACAGAAAACATAAACCACGTCAGGATATAATGGTCCTCTTCGCGTAACTCTGTTATCCCTTTCATTTTTCACGTGACAGCATCCAAGCCAAAAGTGCTTTCGTATGTGTTGTAAGTGCTGTTCCGCCTCGCGTAACTCGAGGATCCTATTCTTCTAGCCAAGCCGTATATCTTCGGCTGCGTAAGCCGAAGCAGTGCGACGATCCAGGCGATTCTCCAATCTATTTTCCTTTAGGATCCCAAGTGTCTCCGCTCTCGAGATGCATACTCGGAGTCCGCATGCCCGCATCCACAGACCCCTCAGGATTTTCATGTTGTCTTACGTATACAGCACGCGGAGGCACGTGTACGCAATACAAACTAGCCGTTTCACGATATCTCTCATGCCGAAACATCGAAATCGATTCCAACGTAGAGCTCGTACAGCTCTTCGGCTCTTCGATGTATCCGGCTGCGCCGTTCCGCGTTGCCTCCTCGAATCCGATCTCACAAGTCACGAGGAAAATATTATTCGAGGCCGGTCCGAATGTACGTGCAGGGCCGACTGGATGTCGTTGTGTGTACGGATAAGAGCTGCTCTCGGAGGTCCACCACGAGAGCAGCTCTAGCTCATGGCCCGCCGGTGAGCTCGCCAAGAGCATAGGTACGGAATACAGATAGGAAGCCGGAGAAAGAGATCGGGCTGGAAGGAGACGAGGAGGAGGACGAGGAGAAGGACGAGGAGGAGGCAGGAGAACACAGCACGCGCAAACCGGTAGGTACCAACACCAGTGTAGGGACGACAGGTGTTATGATAATATTTTCTCGAGAAATAAAGGCTACCCGGGACCGGACGATCGGCGCAGCGCGTCCACGCCGTGGGTGGCCCCCGGAGTATCGCGCGAGGGAACCCGCGAGTAGGTATACCCTATGGTCCTCTCCTGGTCCCTGATGTGGATGTGCGCTGATACCGCGCGCAGCAGCTCTTTCCGCGAGGAGGGGGAGGGGGGGGGGTTATATCTATCGCTGACTGCTTCGAGCCGGCGAGATTCTCCGCTCATACTCTTACGGCCTTATGCTCTTCCTTCACCTTCCTCGCGTTATTATAGGTAAGCTTCCCACTCGGGCGAGATGATTAAAGCCTCTTTTAATCGACTGGCAGGAGCTCGCGCAAAACCCTCGGAGAAAATTCACCTCTGACCCGCCCCCCCCTCCCACCCTCCGACCTCCCACCAACCCCCCGACGAGTTCACCTCTCTCTCGCCGGTGATTCCCATTCGAGAATCACGAATAATTCAAACATTTATTGTGTCTCGTAATTCATATCTTAATTCCTTCGAGAGGATTTCTACCGATATCAAATTTCACGGTCGAGATAGGTGATGTATAGTTTAGGATAGGGCTTACCCGTTTCTGACATTTTACCGCACGTCGCAGGTTTCTTTTTTTTTTTTTTTTCTTTTGCTTTCTGAGAGATGACATTTGATTCGAGGATCCCATATCGAGGGAATTAATTGCCGCAAAGTCTCGATCGGCACTGAGCATAACGCGTTAATTAGAATGGTAAGTCCACGCGACAGTGTGTTCCGCCTGCTGTGTTAATTTCATAGTTGTCGGAGCCGCGCAGTCGATTTCTTGCAGATACGTCCGTACGCCGGAGAGGCCTGTCTCGAATGCCCCGTGCAAGCGTCGCAGCGTCGACGAGTTTCGTCGAGATGATCCAAGGACGAGATCCTCTCACTCCGTTCGTAACGGGTAATGCTTTTACCTACGCAGCGCAGATTCGCTATGTTGTTTGCATGAAAATCATTTTTCTGACCGGTCGAGTGCACCGACGCAGTGGTCACGAGCGGACTCGGTGCGCGAACTTCAGTACCAGATGTTGAAGCAGCCCCGGCTTTTCCGTAGATTCTCGCGCAGGTTTATCGGATTTTTATTCAATCGATCTTATCAATTTTATTCGTTTTGTCTGTTTATAAAATGGTTCCGGCGATGACAGCGTCTTCGCCCGCACGAACGATATTCTTCCTCTACAAAGGAAGAATATCTAACTTATCGGATTTGGTTTATTTTCTCATTTTTATTATCATGCGCTTTATGTTCATTGCGTCAGTTTTAATGTGTTATTTTTTTGTATTCATTCGGTTTTTTTTTGGTTGGGTGATGGGCCTAGACGACCTCAGGTCTTAATGTACAATAAATCAAAGTCAAATTATCGGATTTTTATTCAATCAATCTTACGAATTTTATCCGTTTTGTCAGTTTGAAAACATTAGTCCGGCGATGATAGCCTTTTCGCCGGCACCAACGAAATTTCTCCTCTACGAAGTCAACTTATCGAATTTTTGTTCGATCAATCTTATCAATTTTATCCATTTAGTTTATTCCTTCGCGACAAATTCAACTTATTGGATTTTTATTCAATCAATTTTATCACTTTTAACCATATTATCCATTTGAAAAAATTATCCCGGTGACGACAGCCTTTTCGCCCGCACGAACGATATTCCTCCTCTGCAAAATCAACAACCGTGTGAAACTTTATCGCTTTTTTATTTTATTGCACGATCGAGCCCGATGTCGGGAGAGTCGTTTAGAGACGCCAAAGGATTATTCGCGCCGTAAATTAATAGCCGTTTAGTGCATCTCGCGCGGTCGATCATATTCCTTATCCCGCATTATAATCCTCATCCCGGTAAATTGAAATAGCTCGGTGCAAACTACAAAGTTGTGTCAACACAGGCATGTTAATTGGATAAGAACCGTCGGAACGTTTGTTTGCGTGCGTGTCTCGATATGTTCGATAGACGTTACAAAGATTGTACCGACGTAGGTGCAGTACGAGTTATATGAAATTATGAATAGCCGGTTTGATCGTTGACGAGTCGATGACAAACGATCCCCGAGGAATTTTGACCCTTGCCCTTGATCCAAGCGACTTCGCAGCGAGTGATCGTCAAGTCGGTGCACAACAATTTACCGAGGATCGTTGTACCCTGATGCAATTCATCAGTCTTGCCGTCGCAGTCGGAGATGATGGAAATCAATTTTTTTTTGTAAATTACATTCACTGTAAAAAAATCGTATGAAATTTAATGCACTGGTACTGGAAATTTTTATGCATAAACTTGTATATTAAATTAAATGTACAATTGTGATGGAAAATAATAAACAATATATTAAAAACTTTAGAAATACTTTACTTTTAATAATTGACTTTAATTTCAATGTAAAAGTCCATTAATTATTCATGACCATTGCACATCAAATGTAATTCACCAGTTTCGGCATACAAAAATCCAGTCAAATGCATTAAATGTACAATTTTTTTAACGGCGTTGGAGTAAAATTTACAAATTTATTTGCCGATCATTCGATCATGGTAATTTGAATTTATAATTACGTCGACATTTAAATGTAAATTGGAGCTCACCGACGGCATTCCATGGAAATCGCGATTGCAATTTTTGACAAAAGAAAAAAACTGATTTTTTTACCCCGTCGATGGAGAGATCAAGAGATCGCGTGTAGTTTCAACCGGTTAACATTATACCAGGCCAGGACTTTGTGAAATGAGATGGAATATCACGCTCTTTATCGATTAAGCCGCGATCCGGCGAGATGCCACGATCGCGGGCGCGCTTACTCCTTACAAGGTAATGCGCGATTGCAAGGTCGTTGCAGGTGTCGTAATTACTCCCACGTTTCTCGTAATCGAACATTAGTGTACTTGGTGTAGCGAATTCGTAATTACTACCGTCTGTTCCAGTATATCGCGTGAATAGCGGAATTTTTACGTCCAATCCGCCAATCTCTCCTCTCTCACCTCGATTCGTACGAGTTTATATTCGAGGAAATATTATTTTTTAAATATCGAAAAAAGAGTTTCATTATAAATTCAGAGAACGGATTCGTTTTGTCCCGCTCTTCCCTGATTCTCTTCAGAAATAATTATATCAATTTTTATTTTTTTATTGTAACAAGAGTATCCTGCACGTCACGGCTTCGAAGGGCCGAAGAGAATCGCGATAATTTGTCCTATAAATAGACATTACAACGAAGCATCCGCCGCTTGAGCTCCAGCTGCCCAGGAATTTCATGGACGCGCAGATGATGTCGATTCGTTGGTGATGATGTAGCTGTGGCATCGCTATTAGAAGGGGGTAGAGGAATCGAGACAGTGTACGTAGAGTAGGGCAAAATCGTTACTCCTCCGAGGCAAAACGATCGCGAGTCTTCGGAATTATCTCTATCCCTAATGTCCCAGACTTACATAAAGAAGAAGAAGAGGCAGCGGCAGCAGCCTCAGCGCGCACACATGTACGGTATAACTGGCAAGAAGAAGCGAGCGGCAGCGAAGATGACGAAACGTTTGGATGCCGCCTGTTGTACAGCATCGAGAGAAGAAGATAGCGGGGATATATATATGCGCGAGCAAAAGAAAAAAAAAAAAAAAAAAAAGAAAAAGAAATGCGATATCACACAAGTGTGCGAAGAGCATATGGCTAGTCCTCGTCTTGTATCACCGGATGATCTTGAACTAACACCTTTCGGGCCATATCCCGCCATTTATTACGGACACGAGGTGTTCCAATAATTGCGCAAACTCGCTAGCACAACCAAGTACATCGGCATTCTGCGGGATAGCGGGGAGAAACTATCGGGGAAATCGGTATATTATATGAATGTGTTGTAGGAAAGAACGAGACGGTGTACGTAGAGAAAAAGATTGCTTGTGCATACGTAAGTCATCGGTAATCGCTGCGGCGGCAGAGTGGCGCGTCGTTGGGCATCGGATTATCGCCCTGCGTTGGTGTTATAAAATAATCTGTACCGGTGTATGAGTTGGATCCACCAGGATAATGCGGGGCGATATGGACAAAATTAATTAATCGTACGATTTACGGCTGCGGAATATGATTGAAAGCCGCGTTACTGAAAACGCGTTTGCTACGTAATTTTCGTAAGGAAAATTGATCGGTCCATTTTAGCGGCATGTACGATTAGAGTCTCTCGGAGATGGAATGACTGTCAATTTTTGTTTAATTTGAAGGGCAGTCTAATTGAAAGGAAACTCGTGTAACGATTCAAGCGGCCAAGATGTATCGGGCTGCAACCATCGACAGGTGTTATATGATGATCTCTATCGTTGTATGAGTCGGATCCACCAGGATAATGCGGGGCGATGTGGACCACTGAAAAATTAATTGATCGTACGATTTACCGCTGCGGATTATGATTGAAAGCCGCGTTGCTAAAAAGACGTTTGCCACAAAATGTTCGTACGGAAAATTGATCGCGTCCGTCCTGGCGGCTTATAAGATTCGAGTCTCTTGGAGATCGGATGACTGTAAATTATTTTTTTAAAAATTTGAAGGGCATTCTAATTGAAAGGAAACTCGTGTAACGATGCAAGCGGCTAAGATGTATCGGGCTGCAACTATCGAGGGGCTACTTCCTAGCTCGGAGCGTAGGTGTGCGTTGCGGAAGAAGGAGAAATGGTAAAATAGCCTTAACCCGACGAGACTTCGCTAACGATGCGCGCATACTCACCGGCGACCAAAGCCCCTTCTCGCGGAACCCATAGCTCCGAACGAGCTAGCTCGGCATGCATGTATACGAGCGAACCGATGTAAATCTTTGTGACAACCGCTTAATAAACGGATAATGCGGCTCACGGTTTTAGAGAGCGAACGAACCGAAATAACCGAGATATTACCGCGAGGCAATAACGAATCCCATAATTTTCATCCAGTAACAATAAAGTACTACCTCTTATAGGCGCTGCATATCGTACGTTCGCGTGAACACAGCACTCGCGAATGCATCTCTCCCTCGTCCGTCCGTCCGGTACCTTCGGCTAACACTTGTCCGTCTTTCCTTAAGTCGCGCGTACTTTTCGAATCCGCGTATAACGAGAAAACGATTACCGGAAGTTTGGATAACCGAAAGTCCTTTAATCAAATTATTTTTTTTTAATTTCCCTAAGGTAAAAGTACCGATGGCCGAAGACCTAAGGGAGCAGTTCTAATCCCTAGAAATGCATGAAAAATTTGTATTTCCGGCCCTCTTCCACGCACGCTTTGTCCTATCACTCCGACATGTCCGAGCATTGGGACGTTTACCTTAAGGGAAGACTTCACACAGCGACTTTTCTAGTTTTTAAACTAAACATTAAAAGTGTTATAAAGCAATGAATGGGGCTTTTTTAAAAGAATTTCTACAAAAAATTTACCCCACATGGATTCCACATGGATAAGTTGTATCGATTAGCATGAGCTTCACATGGTGCGGCCCCAAATGTGACATTCTTTTATAAATGATATATTTATTTCCAGACTATATTAGCATTTTTTTTCTAAAATAACATATTACAAAAAAATCGAGATGTGCCCATAGATTTTCGAAGATATTACGAGGTGAAGGAGCTTCGAACCTGTATATGAATAGATATCTAGGCCTCAAACACTGCTAGCAATGTGTCCTCCCACCACTCCCACCATTAAGAAACGACGACCATGTAACGTATTCCCTTAATAGGCCGTCGAGTTTGGACGACCGTTGCGTTCTCCCCAAAGCGATCGAGTTCGAATCAGGAACAAAGAGGATCAGCAGCGACCGTTCCGACGGTCACAGTTTTTTTGGGGACTAATGGCTGTAAAAAAAATGTCGAATTAAGCGGAGGACGAACTCAGGTGTAGGACTCGATTATACGGGTGCGCTCTACGTGTTAATGGAAGATTCCTCGTTGCGCGGCACACGGAGGAAGCAAGGAATTATGGGTCATCGAAATGAGAATCTTCGAGGTCTACACGTATGCTCCGTTACTATAATGTATAGCATACCCACAACACCGTACCACGGCCCATACCCTATTATCGAACTTTCTCGTGTGAGTCACACGGAGTTGACCAGTTGATCGAAGAACCGTTGACCCCGGTGTGTTGAATATAATGTCCCAGGCTCCCTGAAACGAGATCTCTCGTTACGGTGGAAGCTCCAAAGCGTACGTCCCGAGTAAAATGCCCCGATGTACGAGGATAGTATATTGCCGCGTAGTATACCGTAGCTGTTACCTTCCCGAGTTAAACGGGACAGAAAGGCGTCATTCTATGAAGAATAGAGAACTACATAAAACATCCTCCGGCATACATGGTGTCCAATTTTTATTCTTGGATAACTCGAATAGCAAAAGATTTTGTCGAAAAATGTGGAGGTGGATTTTATGGTGTAAGAAGGAAAAAGCTATTAATCAATTTTGCGCTCCAAAGAGACCAGCGACAATAAGTCGAAATCTCGGCCGTACGGCCATCCAATAAAAAGAGGCTTCTATAATTTTTTTTTAAGTTGTTAAAATGTACGAATTACCTTGAAGTTTTGTTAATTGCAAAAATAAATACATCGTAGCTGTTGGCTTCCCGAGTTAAACGGGACAGAAATGGCGTAATTCTATGAAGAATAGAGGACTATATGAAACATCCTACGGCATACATGGTGTCCAATTTTTATCCTTGGGCAGCCCGAACTGGAATACATTTTGATGACAAATTTGGTGGTGGATTTCATGGTCTACGGATGAAAAAATGTTTTAATAAATATTGCGCTCCATAGAGACCAATGATGAGGAGTCGAAATCTCGGCAGCACCTTTATCGAATAAAAAGAGCCTTCTGTTAACAAAAAAGTGGTCCGGGTCTACGAATTACCATAACATGTTGTTAATGGCAAAAATAAAAAATCGATCGTTTGGGCCACATACGGATGAAAATTGAACACCCTGTATAACCGCCGAGAGTTTGCTTTATATTCTCTCACGTTTCGCTCGGTATCTAAACCACAAACGAGAAACGATGCAAGAGAGTGTTCGAACGTGCGAGAGAGCCCTGCGAGAGTGGAGTATCACGCGCAGTTTTTCACCCCGACGAGTCAATCGCGAGAGCTCTGCTATTCGAGCTCGTGAGCCTGGTAATGGGTTGCACTCGAAGGATCGAAGATCCCGCTGACGCTAACGCGCCTATTTGCGACGTTCTCGGTGCACAGAGTATTCGAGCTCGTTTCTGCCCGGCTTCGCTTGCGAGAGGAGACTCTCTTTTATAGGATAACAGGAGCGGTGCTCGTACGTCCTCTCGCGTGTGCGAGGATTTATATCGGGGCAGGTTGGTGAACGCGAGAGGTGCAACGGGCGACGTATAAATCGAAGCACTTCGGTGCTGGTGAAGCGATCGGTACATCAGCTGGAAACTTCGCTCGGTGAGATGCAAGATTCGCACCTTTGAGGAGGCACGAGTCAAACCTGATTTTGTACAATAGATATTGCACGATTAAAATTTAAAAGAAAAAAAAATCATAATTAACTCTGCAAGACCACACGTGGGTCTTTTAGACCCGAAGCATTTAGCTTTTAGATCCTTCGACAGCTACACCGTTTGGTATATCGACATGGCGCCTGACGACAGACATGTTGGTCACATCCTGTCGTATCGATTTCACTACAAAGAAGCCGAAAAATATTGAACCGGAGTGGAGTAACACCCCGCTGAAGATGGACCGGCGGCATCCCGCGGCAAATCCACCGTCCGTCCGGTTCTTATCTGCGTGGGATAACTGAAAGCATTCGGCTTCTCCCGCTCAATAGAGTGACTAACTTAGTCACTGAATAAGTCGTAATCTCTCGCAAGCGGCCGTGGCAACCAGGCACCAGGAAAGTGTCTTGGCGTACGGTGATAGTTGTACAGCGGCCTTAATTAATCGCGACGACTGGCTGCTGGACGAGAGCGCGAGAAGAAGGACGAGCCACATCAGGATGGTATCCCGACACGCGAGTGGGAGTCTCTTAACCAACGCATTCCGAAGTGTGCCTTCTCCTCGAGCACTAAATCTCACATCTAATATTATACTTCTCGAATGCGTGCGTAACTCTCTCGGTGTGCGCGCACACTATCTCGAAGCTAATACGAATAGGCGCGCGTTCAATGCAGCCACTGTTGTTCCCTTGATCTCCGACTGCCGTGTTCGTAATTTGTATCGTCAGATCTTATCGGCAACGATAGAAATATTTTCCACCACTCGGATGACGTTAGACATAAATTCTTTGAAATTTGAAATATACCGTATTCATTGTACACGTGAGAAAGAAACGAGAGACTATGGAAAGTAACGGTACAGACTCGTGGATAAGCGCGGTGGAAAAATGTTTCCTATATTTTATTTTTTTATATGCGATTAGTCTATTTATTATCTCCAGAACCATTGAAACACAGTAGTTTGTATCTCTGGCATCTCGTTGAAGAAATGTATCTCTTAATCGGCCCGATTGAAATTATGTCCCTTCCTTTAGAACGACCATGTTTGAAAGATCGTTCATTGTCATGGGTTCGAAGTTCTGGAACTCGTTGCCTCGGGCGGTGATTTTATTATCAATAAATAATAATAATAACAGGGCTGAAGGACTTAGGTCGATGGCCTATTGGCAATAGGAACAGCATTATGAAATGTCAATAATCATTGAAATGTACCAGCATCCATACCATGTAATATATTGTCAATAAACACATTTACTACTACTACTAATAATAATAACACTCATACTAATAATGATAAATTTTCAAAAATGGACATCGTCTTTGAAACAGCTTTAACATTTTTTATTCATAATACCGGATGCGCTTTTTTCTCTCGTGCAAACACAGCGAGCAGATGCAACGCTCTTCCCACCCCTCAATAATGACGTGTCGGGGAAATAATTTTATCAGCTAAATCGCCGCATTATCGAAAAATGTTTATCTCCCAATCTCTCACTCCGTATACGATAAATAGAGACTTGTTTGGAAACTCCTCGACCGTCAGCGACACCGTAAAGAAAAAAAAAAATAAAAAAGAAAAAAAAGCACAACCGCACGCAACTGTTACAATGCGCGCGCGGCACTGTGTATCCAGTTGCAGAGTTCGAGCTTGCACAATGCATACGAACACGAAGGTCGGGTCCCCATAGAAAATCAGTCTCTCGATTCTATCGAACAATGAGACTCCATTTGTCGCCTCCTCGTTGTGGGTTTCTTCACCGAGCGATTTTATCGCATTGCAGTTTCCTTCCACATCCGCAGGAATGGCTCGACCCTGCCAGTGTGCCGATACCGGCGCACTGGCGGACGAGGAAGAATAACGAGACGCGGGATAATCGTTTTTCGCGATAAAGAATTCGCTCTCGCATCCTCCAAAGTTCGCGCCGAGATCTAACCATCGAGTACATATTTATTTATTCTGGGTATGTAAATAACGCTCGATATGGTCATATTGCGGTTCGGGACGACGATTTGCCATCGCCTCGACTCGCCTCGACCTCGCAGTTGAATAATAATCGTTTCCACCGGCAAGCGATAGACCGGGTTGCGCTGTTCAGGCATTATACAGTAAAGTAGACGAGATGGCGAATGAGAGGCGATGATTGCGGAGGCGTCATGAATTTTCCATACTCTTGGCCGCGAGGGAGAGAGAAGTGTCGACGAGGTGAAATAACGTCCATCGCCGAGGCTTCGTCCGTTCGCCGAGAGAGAAGACGATGCGGAGTCTTCGATGTAACTGCGATAAGTAGCGCATCGCTGGAGGCTCTCGCGGGCAAGGATAATTCCACCTTGCTTGCATTGATGTTGCTACTTCTGGGTCTGGCGTGTTCCGAGTATTTATCGCTCGATTCCGCCGATCCCAGGAGCAGAGATTCACAGGCGTACGTAAGTGCACAGTGCGCGGAATACTGCGGTGGATACGCGCACTTGTGTGGCACAAACATATGGGATTCCGTGTCCTCTATCTCATCCCGGAGTATACGATCGTTGCATGCGACGCAGACAAGATGAGAGACACGCGCATCGTTCATCGATTCCGTTGTATATTTATCCGTTAATGTTGTTATGCTCGCGGCGGCGACCTTGCAACATGTACATCACTGAATTGCATGGAAACTGCATAGTTCCCCGCAGGAGGGAGGAGGGAGAGGGATAATCATTATTACGTCCTATCTTTTCTCTCGACTTCTCGTCAATCTTCATCTCGAATCGGCATCGATCGGCATCGAACAAGCTCGTTCGAAAATAATTACAAGTGTAAATAAAATGCGTAGTTTTTAGACACGGAAAAAATTAATGAAACATTTTAGCGTCGCTTAAGTTCCCGAAGAATTTCTGAAAGAGATGCACTTTCATCGAAGACCGAGGATCAAGTTTCCATGTCTGACGTTCGAAAGGGCGCGCTCGCGCGCTGCGTTAAATTGTTAAATTGTTCGAGGAACGTGGGAGAGTAGGGGAATAATCATTATTGCGTACTATCTTTTCTCTCGGCTTTTCTCATCAATCTTCATCTCGAATCGACGCTTTAATCGGCATTGGACGAGCGCTTATGTTTAAAAAACATTATAAATGTAAACAAAATGCGTAGGTTTCAGACACGGTTAAAAAAAAAATGAATGAACAATTTTAGCGGCGTTTTAGCCCTCGAAGAAATTTTGAAAGAGATACACTTTCGTCGAGGGCCGAGGATCAAGTTTTCATATCTTACGTTCGAAACGGCGCGCTCGCACACGGCGCCCCGTTAATTTGTTGGACCGTGGGACCGCTTTTTGTCGTAGTCGCGCGCGCTCGTCCCCCTCGTGGAACTCGAGTTTTGACACATTTTGACACGAGGACCACACAGATCGGCGGGTTACGGCGACGTTTCGGCCGGAGTGAGACGGTCGAGCGAGGTTGGCGACGGGTAGAAAACATTCGCGAACCTCCGGAGCGTCGCCCGCAACGACGTATTTCACCGTTTGAAGAACGAACGGGGAGCCCATGTAGACAGACAAATGAAGGAAGTAGAACGGAGAAGAAAGATCGGCCCTTAGACGCGCAAGAAGCGGACGCCGGGTGCTCGCGTCCTGGATAAGTTATTAGCGGGGAGCACGTGAAGAAGCTCCAGCGTATATATCAATAAGGGCGGCGCGCTCTCCATCCCTGCGTTCTCCGCTCGGGCCCCGCGATGTATTTATTACCCTGATCGGGTTTTTCGGACGCGCCTCTATGTCCCCCTCTGCTCTGCGTTTCCTGAGCGTTCCATCACCGTGCGGACTCCCGAATCCCGCGAACGATATATCCCGAAGTGAAACTATACGACTAGTCGGTTCATCCCGATCTCTCGTCTCGCCGCGGTCGTCCTGCCGGCTCCCTCGGCTTCGACAGAAACGATTGCTCGACGGGCCCCGTTGTATGTTTTCCAGAAACTTGCGCCGTTCTGTTACTCCCGTGTCGCATCCACTTGGCTTCTCGCATCCTCGTCCTGCTATACTCCTCGCGGTCAATTAATTGCGGCGGCCTCTGATTATATTCCGACCGTAAAGTTAAATTACCACCACGATGAGGCACCGAGGCAGTTTGAAGGAGGAAAAAAATATTGTTTCTTCGTCGCGAACCGATACTGCGACTGTCCATTATGTGCACTCGCGTTTGTAGTACATAGCCGCATCTAGTTAACCGTAAAGCGCATGCATAACTATATACTGTGAGGAGGTAAGATACGTCACTTCCGGTTTCAAAATCCCATGTGAATTTGTACCGAAAATACGTCACTACCAGTTGGAAAATATAATTTTTCGACCGGAAGTGACGTCATGCCCGAAACACGTCACTTCCGGTTTGGAAGTCTTATTCGGTGACCGGAAGTGACGTCATGCTGGAAATACGTCACTTTCAGTTTGAAAATCTCATTTTTCGATCGGAAGTGATATACCGGAAATACGCAACTTACGGTCGAATTGATTTTCAAACCGGAGGTGACATATCTCCGTTATAATGTCACCTCCGGTCGAGAAATGAGATTTTCAAGCCGGAAGTGAAGTTTTCCCGTGCGACTGTCGGATCGGCCAGATATGTACTGGCTTGAGAGCCGGGTCAGTACACTATACGCGATAACTGGTGCGGTCCCGTAGCCGTGCCGATGGATAAATCTCACTGGGATAATTTAAGGCTGGCAATGGCCAAATATGACTGAACTGCGGGCAGAGACGGAACGAACGTGAAGATAGTCTCACTGTTATAGCGCACAGTGCAACCAGCGCGTGTTCCCATGGCTCGCCCACGCCCAACGTATATAAGGTACCCATATGTGCGCATTATATATATATATATATAGTGTAAGATAGTTACGGCACGAGATGAAGGTGCCGTACTCGCGCCGGGTGTCGTCGTCGCTCGCCAGGGGCATAAAAGTGTCGGGCAACGAGACCCGAAGATCTCACCACTCGGGACCACCTTGCAGCGGTAACGGCTACGTGTAGTGCCAGAAGAACGTGGGCGAGCTTGCGCAAGCTTCTCAAAGATATCGGTAAGGAAACCACTGGTATAAAAGAAGGAAATCTAGCGTGTATAAAAAGTGAGATCTACGAGTGAATGATCTTTTGAGATTTTACGCTATACACACTAAACGCTTAGTGGCACTAGAACGACAAAATATTTGGATACAAATGGCCCGTATCCGCTTGGGATACCAACGTCATGACGTCGCAACGCATTCCAAAGTGGTGCTTAGATTAAGAAAAAGATCAAATAAAATAAAATTAGAAAAAATACCTTCCCGATTAACTTTTCAAATAAAACGATGGCGGGACTGGATATAACTGTAATGGAAAACACGTAGGTTTTCGAGTATGTTATGAGTAGCTATAATAATCACTCCGCGTGGCTCTGCCGGGTCAAAGTCTAAGGGCCTTGGACCAGCAGATCACTCGGAGATCGAAGATTCAACCTCTTTTTTCGATCGCGCAAGAATCTTCTCTTTTTTCTAACGAAAGAAATAAATAAATCGGATACCTGTCGGTAAGAATTTCCTTTACGAAATCTCGGCAATGTTAAAGATTGAGGCTTGCCTCGCGGGTCCGGCGAGAGGGTTTCAACGCTATCCGACTACGTGACAAGATATGCCCCGCGAGCTGGTCCGCGAGCTCGCGTAAGTAATTTATCGTTACTATTAAAATATAGCCGGTCGCGAGGGCGCGCGTAGTTCTTTCGCATCGTCGTTGTCTCGTTGCTCGTGGACGCGTCTTTCGTCTTCGTGGTGGGTATATGTGCCCGGGCGTTATGGTCGAATATAACAATTTCTATGGGTGCACGAGGCGTCCACCGTGATTTACAGTGCCTTTGGAGTTATGACGGCGTGCCCACCGTCCGCTCGCGCTCGCTCTCGTACCCCGAGCCGTGCATCCCTCGTTTTCCATTCGTCTCTTAACTCCGCACGTACCGAAGCCTCGTTGTGCATGCCTCTCTGTACGGTACCTATACGAGAGAGAAAGAGAGCGGCGAGAGAGAGAGAGAGAGTGAAAGAGAGCGGAGAGAGGGAATCTGGTGGGTACCTCGAGAGAGCATGCTCAATCTTTCTATCTAAAATGCATCGTCGCCTCGTTGAGCAGTTTCGAATCGTAGAATCGTGGACGTGGTCGCGCCCGAGCGAGCCCGGGCATCATCCTCTCGTCGCCGGATGGCTCTCGACGACGCTATTCTCTCCGGCTTTCGCGTGCGCGAAGGAGCGAGGCAAGGGGGGAAGATGAGGAAGAAGAAAAGATCAATCGATCTGCCATTATGCCAGGCGACTCGGCGAGTCTCCGGTCGATCCTTAATTCAGTCCCGGGAGCGTCACGATAGGGAATCCTTGCTGCAGCCGCGCATGCGCTGGTTCATGCATCTCCATCGCTCAAGACTTTCTCATTCCGTATGCAAAAGATATACCCATCATTCGTTTGATCAATAGCCATTTTCGAATTTTCAGACAAGCTACAATTGACCTTTTCTCTCTTCATTTGTCTGCGGATCTCGTAGGGGACGGAATTTAGGGGGATTGCAGGTTACTGCCTCGATGCAATTACCGTTCGTTGCGAAGTCGGTGAGAGGCAAAGATCGAGTTATTACAAACTTTAAAAAATACAACTTCCATCGAGCGTACCGTAAATAGACAAAAAATGAAGATCTACAGGAAAATCCTGAAGTTGTTCTGCGAGTATCTAAAAGAACTTCGATAGCTTACCGTGCCATACCGAGCGTATAGTAAATAGGCAAAAATTGAAAATCTGCAGGAAAATCCTGAAGATGATCGGCCAGCATCTAAAAGCAGATGGATGAACGGTGGGCGCATTTATAGCGATAAAATATGGCCTCGTGAGAACTCGATCCGGTAGTTGGACCGTCTATGAGGAGTCCGTACTTATTGTTCGTGACAGCCAAAGTCCGTCACATCGGGGATCATAGCCGAACAAGTTTCTGGTGTAGTGTCTTTAGCGAAGCAGCCGATCCGTCCATATAATATCGTTGCCATACGTGCCGTGGACTATCTTTTGCGTTCGTATAAAATTAAGCGCCGAGAACATCACATCGCGGTGTGTGGCCGTAAAATGACCCCTGCTCGGCCGAGGCAACGACGGGAAATCGTTCCGGCAAATCCGACTTGGTAACTCCGAGACCCGCGAGTCATCGACGACACCTCGACCATAAAAGTCTCCGGGAGTGCGGGAAAAACATCCAGCAGGCCAAGTCCGAGCGCAGCTTTTTCAGCATCGTCGAGACTTCCATCCGAGCTCAATTTGCCTCGTCAACGGATTTTCGCACTTTTTCAATCGCGCCCCGGCCTTCGATGAAACAGTCGTTGGGCATTTTTCAACCTAAAAGCAACCTGTTTTATAGTTTCACACACTTTCTTGCGCGCTCTTTGCGCACAAGCTATATCGGGATCGGAATCCCGAACTGATTGCCGGATTCAATCGATTTACCGCGAAATCCTGAGATCGACTAATGGGACGATCAGCGAGTTGCAACATGTGTCGTCGTACAGATAAATAACTTCGAACCGCTTGAATTAATTTCCGGACGATATAAGACCCAGTGACTTATACGTTGATCCTTCTAATCCGAAAATTTAAAGTGCCATCGTAATCCAGGGGATTACACTTATATTCTAACGTTTCATCTCGATCATCCGATTTTTTTCGAAATAAAATTTTCATTGACAGATAAATAACTTCGATCCGCTTTAATTAATTTCCGGGCGATATAAGACCCAGTGACTTATACTTTGAGCCTTCTAATCCGAAAATTTCAAGTGCGCTCGTAATCCAACGGATCGCACTTACATTCGATCTTGCAAGTCGATCAGCCGATTTTTTAAATAAATTTTAATTGCCTCGAGAAAAACTCGTTTTCCTCTAATCGGAGCATCCAAAGATCTTTATAACGCAGGATCTTTTTTTTTTATGCCAAATGTGGTTAATTTTGTCGCTCTGCGCTCCAAATGGCAAAGAAAATAAGCAAACGAACGGAGAAAATTGGAATCCTGCAGGTTTCAGCTCTTTTGCTTTTCTAATCTCATGACATAGTTGGTGCAACGCGTGGTGCATCGACGAGAGTGGGATAGATCTGCAGCGGTGCGACGCGGCGAGCTCGATCGCTCGGTCTCGCGCCTCTGAATCCCCGTGGCGTATTACGAATCCTGCCAATCACAGCTCCGTGTAATCGATATCGGGGGGTCCCGGTAGGTGGGTATCGATCGATACCATCGGCTCCGCCCCGGGCGTGTCGCCGGCCTGAACGATTTATAATGTTAATACAGCCGGGTACACAGACATCGCAGCCGCGCACACAGCTGCGCCGCGCTGTCCACACAGCGTATGATTTCTTATCCATTCTTCATATTTTACATTTATTTTTCCACGGTACCGTTTTGTTTAATTCTCGTTTCTCAACATTGGCGCATTATCTGCCCCAAAGCAGATCGATAAATTTATCGGCAATTATGCCGATGGGATCCGAGGCGACAATTAACAACGGCGATGGACGATCGTAATTTATCTCTTCGACGTGCCAAAAGTCGATTTCTGCTCGTAAGTTAAAATGCACCACAGATCGATTATCGTGGGACAATTTTAATAATTTCAGAATATAGTGTGATTATAATCTTGAAAGCCTCACTCGAGTAGACCATTCGTATTGTGGTTGTCGAATCGACTTAACTCGAAATTAATCTTTAGTGGTCACCGTAATCTCGATTTTCGAATGACATCGATTCAAAGTATCGACTTCCGGCATTCTCGAGTATAACTACTTGCTAGCGTCTCGTTTAATGCTTTTTTTTAATTACTTAGCGTCGAGAGGCTAGCACGCCTCTTGATCTCCTCATCACCGAAATCAAAAATGTTACTGTTCTATGTTTGGATCCTGCGATATGAATATCGTGACACTCCGCCATGATTGACGCTCGTCTTCTCACAGATTGGAATTTATCTCTTCGACTTGGCGAAAGACGAGTTCTGCTCGTACGTTAAAGTACTCAAAAAATCGCCGGCCAATTTTAATAAATTATAAAAATCGCATGATCATAATCCTGAAACCGCCACGCGAATGGACCATTCGAATCTGGTTGCCAATTCAACTTCACTCGAAATTAATCGGTAATTCCCACCGTAATCTCGATCTCCTCATTACAGATACCAAATATGCTACTGTTCGATATTTCCATCCTGTCCGTACGAACATCATCGCACTCAGCCATGATTTGCGCTCGTCTTCGCATACTACATACGCTCCTATATACACATATATAAACATATCTTCCCTCGAGATCTTCTTCGACCCACAAAATACCATAACGCATAAATACACGTACGTCGATCTCCTCTCACCTCCAGCAGCATCAGCAGCATCACCGGCAGAAAGCGTCTCTCGAGACTCCGGCGAGACTGTAATGTTTGTCTTTCTCACGATACGGTTACGAGTGACTTGCGTGTTTTCTTCTCGAAGCTGTACATATGTACACATATGTATATGTACGTATGTACCATCCGAGTCAGCTTCCATTCGACATATACATATATATAGCCATCGCTATAACCACCTCATATGTAGCATGCCGCTTCTGCGTGTCTCGTCTCATCGGCAATCCTCTCATTTCTTTCATTCCCGAAGCTCCTCCGCACACGACCTCGCGGGGGCTGCGCGAGTCGACTCGAGCACCTCGCTATTCCGTACCGGTATTATATTCGATGTGTATCTCGTCCGCGGTTCGGCCCCGGCACCTTGATCGACGCGTACATAGGAAGTTCTTCTCGCGGTACACATAGTCGAGGGCCCTAAACGCGAGCTAATGATACCCGGGCCGAAGCGTCAGGAGTCACTCACAGACACACACACACACACAGACACGACGGCGAGAAGATCTCTCCGGTGTCGTCCAGTTATTCGTGGCGTTGGAACGCGGTTCGACCTCCGGGGGCTTCAGCGGGGTAAATATAACTTGGAGGATCGGCGAACCGTGAGTAGAAAACGATGACGAGTCAACACGTCGAAGTGGCTCGTAGCTGATGGCGAGCCCGAATCGTCGCCGATGAGTCGAGTCAAGTGTCTCATCCGGAGGCTGAGTCCTCGATGGCTTCGCGGCCGAAGACTCGCCGGGACGATCGCACGCGGTTCTTCGCTCCGACGGACTCGCTCCGATCTCCTCGCGATCGGTGCGACTATCGACCAGAAGCATCGTACCTACATGTTTACCGGGATTTTTCTTTTTTTTTTTTTCGCGAGTTCCCTCGCGGCAAAGATACGAGCGTCTGGGGGTGCGCAGGTCGCGGGCTCCGGAGTCAAGTTCAAGCCTCTTACGGCGACCCCGAGCGGTCCTCTGCTAATACCCCGACAGGACCTCCTCGCACCTATACGGAGCAGCGATAATATCCGTGTATACGATATGTGTATGCCTGCACTATTATGTGTAGTATACGGTATGGGACCGCTTGTGAACTCGCGTAAACGGTAAATTAGCATTATGGTCGCATTACCGATGTTGTGACGCGGTTTGTACACGAGCGCGGATAACGTCGCGCGACTTTTCCACCCGAGGGCCTCTTCAGCTCGCCCGCTTTATGTTGGATCCACCGCGCGCCTCCTTCCAACGCTGATTTATCTTCAACTATTATACATCTTCTACGATGGAGATCCGCGAATATTGTCGGAGGGGGGGCAATACTCCTCGCCTCACTCGCGTGTACGCCGCTGGTTAAATTAGCGGACGGGTTACCCGTATCAGATTTCCGTTGGTGAATTTACAGCCCTGCAGTGTCGATTGCCGATTTAATCTCATTTTGCGCGGCGAGAAATTGCGTATATTATTTTTGTTTTTTATCGACTCTTCAATGCCAGATCCAACATACTCGCCGGGTTCGTGAAACAGCTATTTTTTACTTCTTCCGTTTTAGAAATTGTGGAACAACATTTTACGATTATCTAAAGGCAAGGCTACTTGAGAGTCTTCTGATCTCAAAAAAAAAATTAACAATAATAAATAAGAAGTTCGAAAATTTGGGGAGAAGAGCTTTTCACATGCGCCTGGAGTAAGATCAAAAAAGATGAGTTCGTGAGTAAAGTTATTTTTATATCCTTTCTTTTTAGTCAAGATATTGTGGAAAAAAATTCAACGATTACGATAGGCAGGTCTGGCGCGAGACAAAAGTCTTCGGTTCTCAAAAAATAAAAAATAAATTGAATAATAATAATAAATAAGAAGTTCGAAAATTGAGGGAGGAGAAGAGGTTTTCACATTCGCCCGGAGTAAGATAATAAAGGAGGATGTAAGCGAGAGGGACGATGGGGGCATGGATGAACGAAATTGCAGGACCGGTTTATCTCTCACGGAGTAATTAATTAAATACAATAAAGTTTGTTCGGCCCTCTCTCGTATCTGGCATCGGCCACTCCTACAATCCCCGAAGAGGCCACAAGATTCGTACACACCACTATACGCGAGTGTGCGCACCTCGGGTCGTTTGTGCGTGTTGTCCGTACTCTCACCTGCTGAAAACGAATTGAAAGAGAACTCGAGGCAGGGTTTTCTCCGGTCACTTTATTCCGTTGCAAACAATGACTCCCTTCAGAAGCAGCGGAATGTCGATGAACGATAATATTAGATCGACAATATGCGAAGGGGGCATAACTCGGATAGATTATTGAACACGAGAATTTCATGCCAGGACACGATGCCGATGGAGTGAACGGAGACCTTTAAGAAACGATCTGATAATGGTGAACTCGTAATAATCGGGGCGCGTGCTCACGAAGTTCCGCCCGAAGAATGAAGCGAATGACCCGGATAATTATTATAATTAAACGATAAATCGATAATTAATCGGGAGGCTAATTACGAATTATGGTCGGCGAATGGCTGGCTCGCGAACGGGGCTCGCCTACTACGACCGAGACTAGACAATGCTCGGGCATTGTTTCGCAGGACAGTGCTGGAGTTTACTTTCAGCGGAGTGTGCACAGTGCCAGTCAAGTGTGGGATGCTTAATGGGATGGCATATAGAAAGTTGTGGACGGCTAACCGAGACTTCCAAGACTTGACAAGCTGGTGCATTTTTTTTGTCATCAACATTGTCAATTTTTTCCTCGCCACTATGGGGCGGAGAAAAATTCAACATTCTCTCCGTAACGTCACTTCCGGTTTGAATATCTTGACTAGCTGATGCACTTTTGTTGTCATCAACATTGTCGTTATTACTGCACCACTGTCTGGCGGAGAAAAGTTAACATTTTCCCCGTAACGTCACTTTCGCTTTGAATATCTTGATTAACCGGTGCATTTTTTTACCATCAACATTGTCTATTTTTACTGAGCCACTGCCCGGCGGAGAAAAATGTACCATTTTCTTCGTAACGTCCCTTCCAGTTTGAATATCTTGTCTAAATGATGCTTTTTTTTGTCATCAACGTTGTCAGTTTTTACTGCGCCACTCTCTGGCAGAGAAAAATTGAAAATGGTCTCTGATGTAATGTCACTTCCGGTTCGAGTATTTCACTTTTCTTCGCTCACTCCGGCAACCCGCGCGGTCCCGCAGTCATGCCGGTAGTCGAATCTCACGAAGTAATTATCCCAGTCGGTAACAAGACTCCGTTTATATAATTGTTTCCTCGATGCGCAGGTGAGAGCGATCTTTCGTTATTTACCTCCAGATTTTTTTAATTCCTCTCCTTTGTCATTATACACGAAGCCAGGCATGGAGTACGGTATATCTGTACAAAACTGTACGAGACTCGGCGTACCTGTGTACCTTATTGATCTATGGGCTCCGAGCTCGCTAGGGAATAGATGCGCCGTGCGCTAAGACAATGGAAAGCTACCGGTGCCCGAACAACATTCGAAGCGGGTTTTGCCTTCAGCGAGAAAGAAAAAAAAAAAGTAAAAAAAAAAAACGCGAGGCAAGAAAGCACGGAAGATAGAATGAATGAGTGAGCGAGAATAGCGAAAGACACACCTGTGCCACCGACTCGTGTAGCTCTCGCGATGCTCGCTCGCATATCGAGGAAGACAAGAGAAGCAAAAAGAGGATGAAGAAGAAGAAGAAGAAGAAGCGGAAGATGAAAACGAACCATGAGACGAAGGAGGAGGAGGAGGAAGATGAAGGGCGCGCAAAGTGTTAGCCTTGTACGACTGTTGAAGCGCAACGGAAGATCCGCGAGTCGGAGAACAGCCATCCCCGAAGCGTCGGTGCGGCGTCGTTCAATCAAATAAATAATTTTTAGGGCGAACGGGGCGGCGAGCGAGCGCGGAACGCGCGGCATAAATTATCCGCCGACGCAACGAGGCGAGCATTTCGCGTCTGTCCAGTTTCTCCGCCTGCTGCTCTCTGGCAGTGAAAAATGTCGGGTAACGCGGGTCAAGGCGCAATGCAGTTAAGTCCTTGGTGACAGAAGATCCGAGACTGCGCTTCCGATTACGTTTTGCCTGTCCATCGTTGCTCCTGTTGCGGACCGTTCCGAGCTGCCTTCGACCATTCGCGAATTTTACACCCGAACCAGAGTCGTAAAGTCTGGATGTCTCGAGGGAAAAAAAAAAGAACTCGGAACTCTTCTTCGCTACATGTAGGAACAGAGATAGCGCAAGATCCGTTCGAAGAGCTCGAATAAGTTCTCCGGGGCTGCTCAACAATAGTCTCCGACGATGGGAGCGAAATCCTCGTGCTCGAGTTCTATCTTTCATTCGTGGAACTGGCATACATCGGCTGACGGGATTCTCGAAAGGTTAGACCTTTCGGTTAATTTATTATCCCGAAGAGGATGGCAGTATGATATAAAGATCGAAATATATCGGGCTCGGTGTCTCGGTCAAGGCCCGCGGGTTCTTGGAAGTTGGGAATTAGAAGCGTGCTCTATTTTCGACCCTTTTTTTACAGCCGTCCGTTTGCTATTTTTAGCAACTTGGCAACGTTACCTTTTTATTTTTTGTAATTAAACATTTTTTACGAATATGATGGAAAAGAAAAAACATAAGAAATTCTTTGCGTTCCGTAGATTGTTCAGGTGCAATCATCCATCGGTGACAAAGAGACAAAGGTGGGATGCATTCGAAAGTCGGAAGTTAGAACCATGCTCTATTTTTCGACCTTTTTATAACCGTCCATTTGCCATATTTAACCATTTTAGCCACCTTTTTTTAATTAAAAAAAAAAATACGGAACCGACGGGAAAGAAAAAACAGAAGAAATTCAACGCGTTCCTGAAATTTTTCGGGTGCAATTGTCCATCGGTGACAAAGAGACAGAGGTGAGACGCATTCGAAGAAGAAGGCACGAAGCCGGATCACACGTTCCTCGGCGCCCGACGTTCCTGGCGTCAGACCGCGCGTTCCTGTACGTGTCCGATGCCGTCAAGAGTGACGCGGCAAAAGCCGGACGTGTCCGGCAGGACCTTCCTTCTTTCTTTCCATCGTTACAATCTACGGGCTTCACGAAGCATGCATCTTCGAATAGAAGAACCCGGCGTGCGCCCGTTGTCTCGGAATGCCGAGTAGGCCGACTACGGAGACGCGGACGAGAATCCCCGAGCGGATGAATCTCTCATTCTTGTTTTATGCAAAACGAATATAGACCTGTGGTTAACGCCATAAATCATTCACCCTGCCGTCGAAGAACACCGGATGCCGTATTCTTTCTCCGCTCCATCTTCGTTAAAAAAAAGAATAGACGCAACCGTGACAATTTTTCTACGTTGTTATCAGCTTTGCCTCCGACGAAGTCAAAATTGTCCCAAACATACCGCCAGGTTCAGCAGATCATTCAATTTTTTGTCGTAATTTATGCCATTGCCGTATGGTGGAGAAAAATAAATCATTTCGACGTAACCAAAATCACAAGACGAACTACAAAAGTCGCCACATTTGACTTGCCCGTCAAACTTCGGCCGACGGACACAATCCAGAAATCGCCAGGAAGGTTCTGACAATTTGGCGTTTCGATGAAAAAGATTAACCATTTTTCTGCATTGTTATCAGCTTTGCCTCTGACGAAGTTCAAATTGTCCCAAAGTTACCGGCAAATTCAAACGATCAATCAATTTTTTTTAATCGTCATTTATTCCATTACCGTAAGGTGGCGAAAAAAACAAATCAGATAGACGTAACCAAAACCGTAAGAAGAACTAAGAAAGTCGCCACCTTTGGCCTGCACGTTGAACTCCAGCCGACGGACAGCATCCAAAAGTCGCGAGAAGGGTCTGACCCTTCGGCGATTCGATGAAAAAGATTAACAAGACACGGTGAAGTTCCCCTTGTGTACCCATGGGTCCCACAGGGGAATGCATCAGTTAATTTTTAATACAGGGCTAGAAGGAATGACTAATTGATAATTACCAGCGAGAGGTCGGTGAATCTCTAACGGTGGTGGTAAAACCCCAAAGGGTTTTGCCCCTTAGTACGGAGCTGTCTTTTAGCGAGAGTTTACAAGGCAGGACACACACGCGCACACACGTGATCGCTTATAATCAAAGAAGCCCAGGATTCTGCAGTAGGTACGTGCCGGTCAATAGGTCGATCGCGCACCGCGAGCAAGAGGTCCCCCGCACGGTCGTAGTTCAGGTCCGTGGCCCATCAGATATGACGATGAGACGCGAACCTTCCCGGCAACGTTGTTTCAACGTTTAGATAACCCCTCGCTCCGGCTTTTCTGTGTGATCGGAAAGAGGAGCGGAGCACAATTTTTCGATACTGTTGCACACGGGAACGATGCATTATACCGTGCATCTGTATCATGCGAAGACCATAAAACGTACCTATACACGTGGGAATCCCAAGAAGATGGCTCTTTAGGCTTCCCTTCGCAACTTTGACCTCCCGTAGGAAAAATAAAAAAGTTCATCAATGGCAAGTTGGTCATCGATGAAAGACGAGAATGAATTGTTCACCAACCATTCACGGAAAGATCAATCTCATGGGATATTCCTTGCTTGTAAATTCAACTCGTCGAATTGGTCGAATTGGTCGAATTGATCGGAAAGAGGCGCGGAGCACAATTTTCAGGAACGATGCACTATACCGTGCATCTGCATCATGGGAATACCATGAAACGTACGTATTCACGTGCGGGAATCCCGAGAAGATCGACCTTCAGGCTCCTCTTCGCAACTTCGACCTCCCGTAGGAAAAAGAAGTTCATTGATGGCAAATTGGTCATCGATGAAAGACGAGAATGAATTGTTCACCAACCATTCATGGAAAAATCAATCCCATGGAACATAATTTCGTTCCTTGTAAATTCAATACTTTCAATTGGCCCAGATTCGACATCACCTCCGCTACGATAGTTTCCACTCAATTCCGCATGTATGTGTATCGCAGTCTTTCCAATCTTCACATTGTGAGAGGAGGTGGGGGGGGGGGGCGAGGTCGATGAGGGGTTGAAAAAATCGAGTCGCATTGTTTGCCGAGCGGCGTTCATGCGCTTCGCCCATAGCCGATAATTCAGTAATGAACGCAACAGCGAGACTCGGCCGGCGTGCGCCTGCGCCAGGTATCCTCTGAACCGTGAGGGCTATAATTACTGATACCACGTCGGATAGTGGGCCGCGCGAGTCGGTGGATCCTTAACTTCGGTTCTCGGTGTGTTCGACCGAGCGAAGAGTGAGGAAGAACGAACGTGGAGATGAACGCTTACGCGCGCTTGTGGGCCCGAACCTCGCGAAGTCCTTCGCGCGAGAGACCTCCTCGCTACATGTTAGAATGGGCAGCTCTAAATTAATAAATCAATGCACCGACGGCTCGGGCGAACAGAGCGCCACGGCAATGCCGTGGCTTATCCGATCTGCCGTGGGTGGAGTTTGTTTGTTTAAGAGCAGGATTTATTAATTTTTCGCTGGGTGGTATATTCCACCGTCGTTCTGGCCCGTGGATCCGGCGCGCCGGCTCGACTCGCCTACTCTCCACGACGTCGTCGTCGTCATTCTTTAACATCCTTCTCATCCTTTCACTTCTCATTCTTCCTCTTTGTTATTCCTCTTCGGTTATACAGCCTTCCACCCTCGCTTCATTGTTCCTTCCGTGCGCAACGGCTTTCACGATCGTCCGCGAGAAAACCCTTAGCCTAATGGACACTGTCATCGTTCATCATCCCGATATGATTAATTTGTTTATTTTATAGTGGCTGTCGTGTGATTTACGTTTATTGGTCATTCTTTTCATCGGCATTGAACCTTTCTTTTATGCAGACTCGATAATAATTTTGTGTCAGGAAAAGTGAAACTAATGAACCGCATGACGAAACTGAAACGGGAAGCAATAATGGTGCCGCGATGATGACGTCGAACGATGCCGTTTTGATGGTGATAAATTTATTTTCGTTATCGTGGCTATCGGCACATTATTTGTCGGCCTCGTAATCAAAGTCTTCTTTGAAGGATCGTTATGAAATATTTTTATATTCCTTCCGTGCGCAACGGCTTTCACGATCGTAAAGTAAATTGTTAATTTGATATACTGGAACTTAAAATTAGCTTACATTACTTAAATCAATTGAACGTTAATGTACTCGGGTCGTAAAATTAAAACACCAGATATTGTCTTTGCCTGAATGTACAAAAATGTTCATTAAAAATAAAAATGTTACTGTAAAATTGCAACGCACATATGGTTAAAATTTCAGAAACACTGTGTGTAAAAAAGCTTCCAATACCGTTCATTAATTTTCTAACTTTTTTTTACAGAATCTGCCTAATGGACATTCATCGTTCACCATCCTGATATGATTAATTCGTTTATTTTATACTGGCTGTCGCGTCTCATTCTTTTCATCAGCATTGAACCTTTCTTCTCTGCAGACTTGATAATAATTTTGTGTCACAAGAACTGACACCCGAATCCGATTAGCTCAATAACGAAACTGAAACTGCGAGTAATAATGCTTCCACGATGACGTTGTCGAAACATACTTCCTTGACGATGATAAATTTATTTCCGTTATCATTGTTATCGGCAAATTATTTATGAACCTCGTAATCAAGGTCTCTTTATTCTTGGGTGTTTGAAGGATCGTTATGAAATTTTTTTATTGAGATGAAGTAAACCGTTTGGTGACTCGTCCGTAGGCAGGAGCCATGCGAAGGGTGCCCGGAAACGTTCGCGCCTGGAAGCGAGAAGGGAAAGGCCCCTGGGCCTCATGATTCTCGCGGAACTCGTACCTCCAGTGCCATCTCTTCGAGACTCGTCCAACCTCGGACTGTGCAGGCCGCGGTTCTCGTAGCAATTAATTTCAATACATCGTCGAGTCCTTGCGTAAAAATTAATCGAGCTCGTCTGCATAATTTGCCTCGATTGCCAGACGATGGATATCGGTGATTTCCAAGCTCAATAATAATGTCCTACTTTTCATCCCGAAGCGGCTCGATTTTTATTTCTTTCTTTTTTTAAAATTACATTCTACCACTTCATCCGATCCGAGAGAGGACTGCTCGGGTCCAATGTAAATTAAATTCTTTACGCACGCAATTTCACCCACGGGGCGACACGCTGAACCGCCGCGTCGGGTCCCTCGCCCGATACGTGAGGTTCGTCGGCGTCTTCGAAAAAATAAAAAAAAAAAAAAATCTCGTCATGCTATCGTCAACGTGGAGCGCGTGTACGTCAGTACTTTCGTCTCGCACGAACGGCATTTAATAACAATTTGCCGCTACGTTCGACGCAGAGCCAAACTCTTCTCGGGACCCGGAGCGAAAGAGAGACCTGCGGAACTCTCGCGGACCAGTGAAATTCATTCCACGCCTGCGCAATGCAAACCTTTTTCAATCTGTCTGACCCGATCGTCGAGAGACCGGGAATTTAAAAAAGTATATATATTTTTGACATTTTTAAAATTTCTAAAATTTATTTGGGAAGCCTTAAACCACAATATAAATTGACGTTAAAAAAAAATCCATTTCAGTCCAGCTGTCATAAATGTAGCCAATATTTTTAACTTCAATTTAATGTTTCTTGGACGCAATCGAGATATTCGAGGAATTCCCATAGTGCCTTCGATTTCTCGCGATTCCTGCAATTCCATTTGAATTCCGGAGATTCCGGTGGCTCGGTTCACCGTGTGTGCCGCGATAACGTTTAATTCCGACGCGGTGACGCACCCGCTTCTCAAGCGATTGCATCTTCTTCACTCTGCGTTGCATACTGCCAGGGAGGGGAGAATTACTCTCGATTTCTTTGACTTTTTTTTCCTACAAAAGTCCCAACCGTTTCCGATACCAGTGATAATTATCGCGGCCTTTAATGACGCGCGTATAATTACATTAAGCCAGATGGTCTAAAAGTCGGTAAAATCAATTCCAGAAATAATTACAGCGGGAATAACTATTTTTAGACATAACGGTATTTCGTAGTAGAAAATAACCCTGCCTACACCCAGAAAAATAATTTATTTGGTGGGCACTCGCGAATAAAATTTTTTCTTTACTTCAAATAAATATGTATTTAAATCAATTTAAATATTTATTTTCGGGTGCCCGTCAAATAAATTATTTTTCCCGGTGTACGCTTTACAGAGCTCAGCAGGCAAAAATTAGTCTCGTCGTTCCGCTCGTTCTCAGGTTTTAGAATAAAGCTCGAACGTCCTTTGACGTTTTTTTTCTATATGAGTCCCAAGCGTTTCTGATACGAGTTCTGATACGAATTATCGCGACCTTTAATAACGCCTATTTAATTATATTAAACCGGATGGTCTATAGGTCTGTAACATCAATTACAGAAATAATTACCGCGCGAGTAACTAACTATAGACATAACGGTCTTCCGAACTAAAAAAGCCCCTGCCTACGCTTTACGGAGCTTAGCAGGCAGAAATTAGAGTCTCATCGTTCCGCTCGTCCTCGTGTTTTCTGGATTGAAGCTCGAGCGATGAGCGGCAAGGCTGATGATAATGACTGTAACAGGTGCTCGAGAGCCGCCACCTTCGCACCCCGTCCCCGGTCGTCGGGATCGTTGATCGACGCCGCAAGTGCAGCATCAACAGCGAGCTGGCTTACCGCGGCCTAAGCATCATCCAGCCAGTTCTGCTCGTACCTTGCCTCCGGGTCTCCTGGCATACACTAATACGTGACTCCCGGATAGCCCGTCGCGTTCTCCTGCGGTGCTGGTCATCGTCGCCCTCCGGTTCCTACTGTTGCCTGATGGCGGTCAGCAATTTCTCGATTCCCGGTACCATTCGCCTTGATTCATCTACAAAAGTTCACGATCGTATAGGTTTTCATTGCTTGCGCGTACAACCGGTATTATCGCTGATGAAAGTCGCCCAAGGATTTCTATGCACCGCGTACACCGAGAGAACGGATCTCGGAAAAACTACAAAGTCAGATGGTAAATTTCGATCAGGCAACACGGCCATAGCGATTTCTACCTAACTCATACGGTCATTTTTTCCGGAAGGCGAGTTGGCGATATTTTGCGCATATAGCTGAGAATTTCGTGCATTGAAACTGAGAATTTCGTCGATCTTTTTTTTAATGTATGTGTACATAAAACAATTTGATCGATATAATATGTCAGCGTAACTTATGAACCTGAAACAAACTGTCGCTTAACTATACTTTCTAGTAAGAAGAACTTATACTCTAGCAATAATGACGGGATTTTCGGATGATATCTGTTATAGCGAAAATTACCATATTTTCTAGCAGAATGTAAGTTTAATACGAATGTTTGTCAGGATGTCGCTGTATTTCCCACATACCAGAAATTTCTGTCGGTTTTTCCCACATTCGCGGTAATTTCTATGAGATCCTTCTCTCAGGATATAAACACTGGCCTTCAATCCGAAGGAAGTAATTGCAGTTTTTGCCTAATTTTTGAAGGGGAAAGACGGACTGTTTATTCGTTATTTTCCCAAGCAGGATGCGAAGGCTTATCTGCAAGTAGACAGTGGACGCCTTTCTTGTCGCGTTTCTCGAACGATTCTTCTTCTTCCGCCTCCTCTTCATCTTCTCAGGCTGACCGCTTATTGCCAAGTCGCAGTACAGCAGCAACAGCAGTAACAACCGCAGGGTGCTAGGGCATCGGCTTATAGTTCGCGAGATTATTAACCAGCAGGAGCAACTTGGAAGTAGCAGCTAGAAGTTGGCTCGAGGCAATATTATATATATAGTTCGAATAGTAGTAGCAGAACGTGCGTCATTCGCCGCGAAGAGTTTCTACTGATGTGCATCTAGGTGCTCGGCAGTCTCTCGGTCGCCGGAGGCTTCGTTGTTTCAAAATTACCGGCGAGCTGCTATGAAAATGATAATTTATGGCGACAGCGCCGTGGCCTTCCGCGGCACGTATCTGGTCCACGTTACGACGATACGCGGAGATGCCGTAAGTATCGGCGCGTCTCTCTTGCTCGTTTGCTTCCTCTTCCTCACCCTCGGCTCAGCTGTAAATCTACCCGATCTCGGTCACCGTTCGGCATTGTCATATATCCTTGGGTTCGCTTCTGACTCGTTAAAATTCTACAATAATCTCAAGTACATTTTACATACCTTTTCCGCACGATTTTTAACGAGACGGGATTCTATTCTGACGAAAAATAACAAAAAAGGACTTCTCAAAAATTGTATTGGAATTTTCGATCCATTATATTGTGACGGTCCCATATTTCGAGTCAGTGTTTTTAGCGCAGGAAACTCAAGTTTAATATTTTATCTAGATTCTTCCTAATCTTTGTACCGTCAGCACCTTTCGTGCGAACGCTAACGCTCTCACGGTAGCGGTTCAGCCGCTGCACTCGCCATGCGCGGGCGGCGGCCGTCTTATCGCGCGTAAGAATACCGCGTCGCGCGCAGCAATAGGCGAGTGCCCTACTTCTGTCAAGCCCCTGCGTCAGTTTGTCTCTACGTCCCGAAGCTGTTAGACGTACGCTCTCCTTCACATTCGATCCATAATAATAAATTTCAACAAGTATACCTCGTATCCGGCCTAAACCTCATTTATACGTATCTACCCTCGACCATACCTGACCCACACTAGTACAATATTCTCATTACTTCGCTCAAGTCCTGATGATAGGTAAGCATCGCTACGTTAAATTTAATCGATTAGCAAAAATATCGGGCAATCTTAAATTTTTTTCCATCGTTCTCCGTTCCGCATAGTCTCAATATATACAGTTATGAATGAAGAATAACGATGTAACTCCAACTTCTCGTCGTATTCGCCAATTAAGCCTGTATTGTGACGATGCAAAGAAGCATCTTCCCCTCGCTTATTCAGAACGAAGAAGTCGAGATAAGCGAAAAAGAAAAAGGAAAAGATCCGATGAATGAGCCGAGCAGAGTTAAATCCAGATTAAAATCGTCGGTCTCTCTACGCTTGGCCGTGACACGCCGTTGAATACGGAGGCTACGACTCATCGATCCAGAAACATTTAATTTAGATGTTGCCGCCGCTCATACACGCACACACGCCGGGGCATTCAGTGCGCCGAGACACACGTGAGTTATTCTCGTTTGGCAGGTGCGCTGCCGCGCTCGGTGATCTCTCTATTTCGTTCCGCCGATCGTGCAGAGGCGAGTTCCTCTTTCCTCCCGTCGTCCAGCAAAGCCCGTCAACGTTTTGTCTATTCCGATTGGAGATTAAATTCCCGGGCCATGCATAAATGAAAGGATTATCAGAATAAATCTGCAACCATATTCGTGCGAGCCATCGTTAATATTTTGATAATGCGCCGTTCGACGAAATTAATCGAAACGTCGTTTCGTTTCTTTCCATGCATCGTCCTTAAGATCAGATCCTATTCGCATCGATTAATTCGAACATTTTCGTCGACGAACATTTTTTTAGTGCACTTCTATCACCTTCGTCGCGCTTCAAATCCGGCTTCGATGAACCAGCTCGCCAACCGAACTCGCGAATGATATTTCTGCGCTAAGCTATAAATATTACGGAGAAAGATGTCGAACGCTCGAATGAAGACACAGTCCTCCATGCCTATCAAGCCATGCATAATTGAAAGGATTATCAGAATAAATCTGCAACCATAGTTCATATTTCGATGATGCGCCGTTCGACGAAATTAATCGTTATTAACGTCACTTCGTTATCAACATCAGATCCAATTCGTATCGAGTAATTCGAACATTGTCGTTCCCAAACATTTCTTTAGTACATTTCTTCCATCTTCGTCGTGTTTCAAATCCGACTCCGATAAAGCGGCGCGCCACCCGTCAAGAATGATTTTTTACCGCTAAGCTATAAAGATTACAGAGAAAGATGTCGAACGTTCGAATGAAGATACAGTAATCCATGTCCGTCAAGCACCGACCCTCCTCTTCCCGCACACGTGTTTATTCAATAATAACAAATTACCGAACGTTTCTGTGCAGTCATACTCCCTAATTGGGACTACCGGAGCTGCGGCCTCGGGGCTTCTTTTGCCACTGGTTTTATGTCGTGTAGGTGGAAGAAGAAGATGCCGTAGGCTGTTTCGTACTCGCTAATGGCGACGGGTAAGTCCTGTTCGAGTTCCCGATTTTTTTTTTTTTTCCAGTAGTTTTTATCCTCCCAGTCTCCGTTTTCAATCTCTCACAGAATCTGGTTTGATCTATCGCCGATTTTTTTGCAGGAGCCTGCGTAATGGGATTCGCCAAGATTCGTACCTCTTCGATCCGTGCATCAGGCGGTGGTACATTATAGCGATATACGTCGCGGACGTTACCGCGCGAAGTCTCACGGCCTCTGAACTCGAACTCGTCATAACTGCAAATTGAATGAGTGCCTGAGCCTGCCTACGTAGCCGGTGGTAGCTCCGGGACGGCGCGTACCCACCTTTCGTACCGCGGGTCGGTCGGCATCCCCACCGACGCATTCGGTTTAAATATCCTACGGATACCGGTAGCATAGCGCGTAGAATGCGCCGTCCGCATTTACCGCACCGTATTCCACTGTAGACAAAGCTGGAGATGACTGAATGCCGTGTGCTCTGCGCTGCACGCTCTAAAATTGACTAGGGATATTAAGCGCGTTGAGTGTGCGCTTCTTCGGTAGCTTCCTCTGACTCGTGCGCATGCGCACAGTGGAGCGTGGGCATAGGTAAGTACCAATATAAGCGCGTATTGCGGTAGGCTTCTTCTTCTTCTTCTCGTTGTCTGATGGCCAACCTACCTCACCGCTTCTACTGTTACACCAGCACCACTGCCATTTCTGCCTGTCCCTGTGGGGGCAAGTTCTGCGGCTATCCCGACTCGCTGCACTGAAGTTTTGTGGTAATGTCGTCTCTTCCCTTTCTCATGAAAGTGTCCACTACGTCTTCTGAAAAGCTACTGTGAAATATGCTTCGAAGGCAATTTGACCACGACCGCGAGAACCTCCGCTGCTGTCCGAGCGCGGTGGCTCGGAATACGCGGGGGTTAATCCCTTCGCGTACTTTGTTGGTAGGAGCAAACCGATCTTTGATCTTCTCGATTTAGCTATTCGCGATTCTCAGTTCAACAATCGGAATTGCAAAACCATGAGGGCACAGGAGACTTAAAAATCTATGTTGACCTAATCGCGATCGAGGATCGGATCGGCTATTGAGAAGGCCTGGATTAACGCAGGAGTTTTTCCCTTCGCATACCGAAGACGTTTTTGGTAGGACCAAACCGATCTTCACTTCTCAGTTTAGCTACTCGTGATTCTTACTTCTACAACCTCAATTGCAAGACGATGTGGGATAATGAGATTAACAAATCGATGTTGAGCTAATTGGGATCGTGGATCGTGTCGACCATTGAGTAGGATGCGCTAAAAAATCGTATTCATATGGAAACTATCGAGTCAAGCGGTTTTGGCTGGAGACAACCTCGGCTCAGAGCGAACAAGTTGGAGGCTTTTTGGTAAGAGCAAACTGATCTTCACTTCTTCTCGTTTAATTTACACGTAATTCTCAGTTCAAAAACCTGAAATACAAGACCATTAAAGATAATGAGCTTAAAAAATCAATGATGAGCACTCGGGATCGTGGATCGGATAAACTATTGAGAAAGATACGCTGAAGAAATCGTATTCATTCGTGAGATATGGACTCGAATGTTTTTGACTAGAGACAACTTCGGCTCGGAGCAAACAAGTTCGATACTTTTTGGTAAGAGCAAACTGATCTTCACTTCTTCTCGCTTTATCTACTAGTAATTCCATATTCAACAAACTGAATTGCAATACCATGAGTGCCAATAAGATAAAAAAATAATCAGCGTTGAGCAATTAGCGATCATGGATCCGATCAACCATTGAGAAGAACGCGCCAATGAAATCGTATTCATTCGGGAGCCGTGGAGTCGGACGTTTTTGGCCGAAGACAACTTCGGGTCAGAGTGAACGAGTTCCGGGGCTCGAAATATCCCGTTTTATCGCTCTCGAACAATAGTCTATTAATGGATGACTGGTTTCGCTGCTGACGCGGCTCTTGTTGTCGTTTATGCTTTTTGCGTTGCCGAAATCCCGTTTCTTTATCACCTTTGGCCATTTTTTTTTTATCACCAGAGTTGAACGATTTGTATTCGCCCGGTTGGTGGCAACGGATAAATAAAAAAATCGGACAAATAATAAAAGTTGAAGATCGCCTCGAAAGACAACTCGACATTAATAATTCGTACTCGCGGCATCGAGGAATGTCGGAGCATGATGCGGTCAGGTCTCGGAGACGTGTCGTCGCTGCGTGAACTAGGCTCGAGAGGCCACAGGCTGAACTCACACATAATCTCTGTAATATATAGGCATACATATACGTGTATAGAGATAAATTGCACGAGTATTAATTTCTATGTGTATAGTAGTAGATTCTAGTATACGGAGGAAAAGAGGTAGATGAGCAGCTAGACCCTGATAAAATCCTGGGCGATGCGTTATGTCGGGTTACCCCCCGGGCAGTGGCGACCGCGGGCGCCTGGCTTCTCGGTTTGTGACGGTATGCGAGGCTAATTAGACTCCTTCTCTTCGTAATTTTTTTTTTCCCTTCTAGAAGTCTCTCCGTCCTAACGAGCCAACAAGATTTTCCTATCTTTGTAATCGTCATCGTCGGTGCAAAAGTCGACAAGGTCGAACGAGAGTTCAAGGTCTGAGATATCCTCGCGACGAAAAGTTTTTCAGCCTGTTCGATTCGCGTGTCAAAGGTCCTTCGGGTGGAACACAAAAAATGGATACATTTTGTTTATTTAAAATTCGTTGTTTTCTTTTTTTTTTTTTTGTAACTACTTTATTACTCTGGGTGGAAGATCGAGTCTCAAGTGAGCTCTCTCACGTGTCTGAGCGCAATCCACGTGTGCAGAATTGCACACGAGAGACGCGACGAGAGCTCTCTCGCTTCGAGAAATAAACGTTCTTTATTATCGTTGACCCCCCGGTCGACGTTATACGCGCATGGGATCGGGCTCGAGTTTGCCTCGAGCGAATGAACAAAAAA
Organism: Stenichneumon culpator; assembly: GCA_964017025.1. NCBI lineage: Eukaryota > Metazoa > Arthropoda > Insecta > Hymenoptera > Ichneumonidae > Stenichneumon > Stenichneumon culpator. The sequence goes on from OZ024781.1 coordinate 7,280,621, forward strand.
AAAAGCACAAAAAAAACTCGGGTGCTGGGAGCTCTCTATGCGCGCATGGCGCGCAGCGCAAGCTCTCTCGGTCCAACCGGTGCCTGCGCTCGTTGCACTACGAGGAGAGCTCGGATAATATAAGTAACGGGTATCTTGTCCATGAACGGGGACCGCGGGAGGTGCTAGATGGTTTTCCCAGGCGAAAGATATGGGAAGAAGAAACACGGAAAGATCCAATCTACCTAAAAGCTATAGTCGCATCGGAGAAGAAAAAAAAACAATGCAGCGTGTAGCAAATAGAAAAATTTAGATAACCTTAAGGATATTGGATACCTGTCGTAACACTTATAATTCTCAATTTCTCCGATAGATGCGTAAATATAAATATATTGATATGAAATTCACGCCTCTCCGGCCGACGATCGAATTTCTATGTAAGTAAGTGACGTCATACCGGAAATACATAGCTTCCGGTTAGAAAATCTCACCAGGACTGATATTATACCGAAGTTACGTCACTTCCGGTTTGAAAATCTCTTATTTCAAACGGAAGTGACGCATTTTCGGCTCAGATTTTCTGAAATCAAAATTTCCGTTTTCCAAATTTCATAGTGCATACCGACGGCGCGAAGTGGCCGAGCCCCAACAACCCGCTAGTAGTTGATATTGAGAGGGTCAAATGACCACTGACGATCATCACGCACTAGTATGTAACATTCTTGATTGATCGTCACGCTGATGTTTCCTCGTTACACGTATACACACACCCGTTTCCTATCCATTCTTGGGGGGGTAATTGATATTATTTTCCGTCGCGGATACGACGGTAATAATCCCTCGGTGATTGCCGCGTCCAAGCGCCGCGAGATTTTCACGTTCGCGAACGGGAAGTCTCCGGGTGTCCCGCGAGGAGGAACTTCGTACACGTATGAATAGATATTATATATAGTATACCAACTCGTACACGGCGTTATGTTTATTCCTGTCGGGCGGTCCAGGATGCTGATGCAGCGGCAATAGCTTCGCTTTCCACTCTTCTTTCTCGTCTTCGTCGGAGGGAAGCCGGGTCGTGCAGCAGAAGCTGCAACGGCGAACGCGGATCGACCAGTGCATTACCCGTTAGACATGGCCTCTGCGCTGATATATTGGCTTGGACAAAAAAGCGAGTGTTCTTGTGGACTCTCTGGCACACCGGCAGCACAAGCGAGTACATTGCAGTTCAGTCCGCCACAGCAGCTGAATATATAGCTGAATAGCTCTGATGCCGATGCCGCCGCCGCCGCCGCCACCACCATCGCCGATTCCTTTTGCCTCTGTTGCTTCTGTTGCCTCTTGACTCTTTTAGACGTCGCAGTCGGTCTCTTCCGTCTGAGAGAGAATCCGATCTCCGGATCGTCGTCCCTCTCTCACGGGGTAGTCTCCTTCTTCTAGCTTTATGCCGATTGCCGGCAGCGAAGTACGGTAGTCGGGCCGCTCGGACGCACCGAGTCATCGAAGCATAAGCCCGAGCAATCACCGTCCGCGGCACGAACCCGGTCTAGGTTCAGCGAATTCTCGATCCCACGAATTTAATCTGAAATGAGAGTTTCGTATCGTGGTAATCGAACCAGGCCGTTATTGTGTTGGTTTTGCCGATCGAATATTGCATACGCGCCCGATATAATCGAAATGTTTTCTCACGCCAGTGACGTTTTTGATGTGGGAGATGATGAGTTAGAGACTCGAGAGTCCCAGGTAAAACCTAGCTGTGGCGCAAGAAATATAATCGCGCCGAGTGTGCGAGAGGCATCAGAGAGACCTGGAGAGAGATGGATACAGAAGAGCGAGAAGCGTAGAGCAACGAGCATGGGTACGAAGAACCTATTACAGCAGGAGCAGCACCGGTGTGAGAAGTAAAAGAGTCCGGTAGTCGGAGAAGAGAGCGCAGGACAGGTGAGATAATCAACCTGCAGTCTGTAGCTCCGAGCTCTGCTACTGCCGAGGTACCCTCTCGCCCACGGCGAGTAATCACTATTCGCGTATGGCGAGCGCGGCTTTTAATGCCCCTCGAACGCAACGACGCTGAGGCCGCGCGCGTTGAAGTACTGCACGACGTAAGGGACTGGCGATCGATGCAGGCCGGACCGAATTACGCCTTGGGACGGGGAATCAAATGACCAGTCTCTGACATGCGTCCAAATAGTACCTGCATACGAACTACAAAAAGAAAAACCTAATTTTTCCGTTGCGCAGTTATTCAGAGAAGCAGGTGGCTCGCTTACGCATCCAGGGACCGACAGGGCGGCGCAGCAGTCGCCGCAGTCAACGAGCAAGTTGCTTGAGCGATTTTTTGCTATTCTTTCTGACAAAAGAGATCGGATCCTGTGATTCATCCACACATCATGCTCATTGCTAGGACTTCCTCCTACCGTCTTCTCCCTTTCGGGACAGGCTGGTGAAACTCGCGGGATCAAACTGGACCTCCAAGCTCCGAAAGTATTGCAACACAGTGGTGCAAGTGTATTTTATTATCGCAATAACAAATGAGGATCGAAAGTATAACCTTCTTTGCAAGAACGGCAATGGTAACCAATCCGCTCTGCACACAAGAGCAACGGGTTGAGCATATTTGAGCAGAGTGCCCGGATCCTCATTCAGCAGTTTCGCGCGCATATCGCCAAAACCGCATACGTTCGAAGTCGGGTGTACGTACATGTATGCGGCGTGTTGCAATGGTGTAAGTGAAACTTTTGTTCTACTTTCTGACAAAAGTGTTCAAATCCTCCCGCGATTCATCCACACATCTCTTTATGCCCATTGCTAGCACTTTCTGCCTCTCGGTATAGCCTCGTGAACCTCTCGGGGTCAAAACGGACCGCCAAGCTCCGAGAGTATTCCAACATAGTGCTGCAAGTGTATTTTATTATCGCAATAATAAAAGAGGATCTAAAGAATCATCTTCTTGTCAAGGACAACAATGGCAACCAGTCCGCTCCGCACACAAGTGCAACGCGCTGAGCATCTTTGAGCAGAGTGCTTGGGTCCTCATTCAGCAGTTTCGTGCGCATATCCCCAAAACCTTACACATTCGAAATCGGGTACACGTGCATGTATGCAGCGCCTTAGCAGTGGTATAAGTAAAACTTGCGCTCTCCCATTGTGCTTTGCGGAGGTCTGCTCGATACTGATTTACCGCTCGTCTAATTTGTAGGCGGTCGCCATTAAACAATCCATAAACGCTCGTGCGTAAAACACTCCCGAGACCGTTCTGGCCCCTCGGACGTCCAGAGTCCGGGCGCCCAAGCCCTCTCCTCGCGGTCTGCCTCTTCCTCCGACGCTTACTTGCTTATGCTTACTTGCTTCAACCATTCGAGCATAACCGACTACCGGCTGCGAGAGTGCAACAGAATCGACGTACGAAATATATATATACGAACGCACAAGCGCTTAAAGCCGCGTATACAGAAGAACGAACCAACGAACTGAGACTTACGCGTGTGGGGCTCTCCTCGTGCGCGCACGAGAAGGGTACATCGGCGGCAGAAAGAAACCTCTCGCGCGAGAGACGCTCAAACACGATTTATTCATATTCAAATGCGCGCATTTACGATCGGGTTTGCGCATACGAGAGCGGGAAGCCGCGCGCCAGCTATGCGTTCACATATCGCTTGCGCGGTTTTTCGAGACCTAGGTGCAGTAGGGTTGAACGAAGGAGGCGAACGAAACGACTGTCTTCGGACGTGCGTGCGTGTGCGTGTGTGTGCGCGCGCTCGCGCGCATGCGTGGGTACCAGTGTGTCGTTAGTTCTCGCTGTTTCATCCGTTTCTCTTGTAGCTTTTTGTATTTGAAACGGCGAACGATGGAGGATCTTCGCGCCCGCAGTGCACAGGCATCGCACCGACCATCGGTGACTCCGAGCCCGAGACACGCCGACACCGTGCTCTTCTGCCGGATGCGGCTATTGCAGAAGCCAGCAGCCAGCGCAGGGACCTCTTACGCATGAATTATAGCCCGTTCTTCCGAGGGAGAGCGCGAGGGTATGGATTAGTGGTGTGGCGTATAAAGAAGAGTGACCGAGCTTGGCCGGATCGTTGGATGCGGTTCATAGGCGAACCTGCCTCGCTCGCAGTCTGTCGGAATGACGCGGAGGTGGAGCGCTTGTGAGAACATTTTATGTAGCTTGGACTGTTTTCAGAATCATACCACTCGCAAAGTATTATCTGTGTCGGCTCTGATCATTTTTTTTTTTTTTAATCAATTGGTATCTGAGAAATCTGCAAAAAATCTTTGCACCGAACAGTAAAACGATCTTTGGCAATAACAGGAAGAGTTTGGTTAATCGTGAAAGACGGCGAGTGAAAGAGAATCCTGCGTAGCTGATGCAATCCGCTCCTCCTGAGCTAATCCAACGTAGTACTTACTATGGCGGACTACTCTCCTTTGGATATATCCAGGCATCGACTAATATCTCGCGCATACCTCGCACTCAGGAGTTATCAGATTAATTCGTTGGATCTCCGGCTCGGATAGTGGTCCGCGTGCATCGGAGAATATCCAATAACGAGGTTTTTTTTTTTTATCCCCGCACACGATTCGTACGAGCAATTATTGTGGGAACTCCGAACTCATTAGAAGGCGAGAGAGATTATCTGGGGAATTATACGAAACTCGGAGGTTTATTTCGTGCGGTATTGCTACACTTTAATACAGAGTTTCGTATCAACCCGGCTGCGTTGGGAAGCCGAGAGCGCAAAGATCCGGGTTTTCAGATTTAAGATAGTTTGCGATATTCGGAGTTCAGTTAGATAATGAATGGATGAAGCCAGGCTGCGGAGGAGGCAACAGAACGGTCAAACATTTGGATCGGATCCGTGATCTCCCTTTGAGATGAGAATTTTTTGTTACATGCGAAAGATTGATAAAAAATAGTCCGTTTTGCCCCAAGGTTCCGTTCTACTCCGTTCTCCCTCACCAAACAGTACTTCGGTACGGAATCGCTACCCCGAATGTGACAATAACTCTCATCGAGTTCCAGAGCTTCCTTTTCTTTTCTTTATGCTTCCTCCCTGGACCTTTGCTCCAGGTTGGCTACGCGATTGCCACCTCCGGATCCCGATACCGCCACCTAACGCAGTATATTTATCCGGAATTCCTCGATAGCCATGCTCGCCGTTGCTCTCCTATAAGCGGAGCCAGCCAACCTTGCGTTTCCGGACTTTACGCTCGTTCGCGCGAGGACAGAACGAAAGAGATAAGAGCAACACTCGGGCGAAACAGAGAAAATTGTTAAGATCGGAATGAGAAGAGCCGAGGATAGAAAAAGACCCGCAGAAACGGACAGCGGAGCAAGATGCGCGCTGCCTACCCTCGGCGAGTCCGCAGGCGGGAATTGCCCATAAACACCATTACGGCCAGACCCGGCGACTTACAACGTACTTTGCCAGACTTATGACGCGGCCTCGCTTGAATTAGGTACTCGTTACCGGTATTACGTTTCAACCACCTTCTTCCACGAGTTCTCGCGGTATGTGTGGCGTAGAACATATTCTTTTCGAGCGAATATGCACCATCGGGGAGCCAAGCTATCAATGTGCTATTTGGCCTGGGTCTGGAAATTGCATCCTTGACGCTGCCTATTCGAATCTTACCACCTCAAATCATATGCAAATGCGTTTGGAAGGTCCATACTGAGCAATGTGGATATGATAAGTTTGAGCAACTCTGACGGCTTCTTGGGTTACTTGGATGTAAGACTTGAGTGATGTTCATGCAGGGGATGGACTTTCGGACAACGTGCGCCTTGACACAAGATCGTTTCATTGGTGGTTCAAAGACGATTCGACTGAAGATTTGTTCGTATCAATTGGGACGCTTTCTATAGGATTGACCTGCCAGATTCAGCACAAGCTTTTGTTCTGCTCTCTAGCAGTAACTCGCTTTTCTTTTACGGTCTTGTAGATGTGGGTTTCTTTTCCACGGCGACTTTACCCTGATCAGGAAACACGCTTGCTCAACAACAACACCATGGCTCATGCTCTGCGGAACAAAGCGGCTGGGTAATAAAATTGTAGGGCTTAGCTTCAGCAGCTCTGATGACTTCTTGGGTCATTTTGGTGTAAGACTCGAGTGATGTCCGTGCAGGGGGGATCGACTTTTGGACAACGTAAGTCTTCACACAAAATCGTTGGTGGCTCAAAATCGATCCGACTTAAGATTTGTTCCTATCGATTGGAACTCTTTCTACCGGATTGATCTGCCAGATTCAGCATACGTATTTGTTCTGCTCTCTAGCACCAACTCGCTTTTCTTTTACGATCATGTAGCTGTGGATTCCCTTTTCACCGTGACTTTAACCTGATCAGAAAACGCGGTTGCTCAACAACAACACCATGGCTTGTGCTCCGCGGAAGAAAGCGGCGGAGTAAAAAACGTTTAGGACTTCTGCTGGTCCGCCGAGAAGGTGACTGCACGGGGCTATAGCAATCAGTGCACCGAGAATACGTACGTACCCGGCTGTTGATGCACTGTGTAACCCCCCACGTGCGAATGAGAGAGAAGACTCCTGATTCCCGATGACCAGCCAGCCACTCGCTGCCTCTGCTGAGCTCTCTCGCCAGTCTAATTGGCGAGAGAGCAAACCGCACCTGGTAAAACGTACAGCCACCACTGTAATTGACTATCTCGCGGCTCTCGTGGAACGAGCGCAGCACAAGATAAAGGACTCGGCTGTGTATATCCTTCGGAAAAAAAAAGAAAAAACGAGATGGAAGAAGAGCACAACACTTTACAGTAGCCGCTTGCTCTTCGCACGATTCACAAATTTGGGCTTAATTAGAATCAGCATTGCGCAGCAATTACAGTATTCATGAATCTCCGGCAACGCAAGATTTGAAGGGAGGGTTGAGTTTCTGAAAATTGGATGACCATAGTTGTACCGTATTTGATTTTTTGTTATTCGGGTTGATCGATCAAGAAAATGATGAAATTCAATCATTTTCTTGCCCACAGCCAGGCTTGTAATCTATTGCGAACAATATCGGCGAAATTTAATGGCAAAATCCAAGATACTTTGTTTAATTTTCCGTATATTCCAGGTGTATCGACCTCTGTGAACGTTAAAATCCGATAAATTCCGGTCGCGTCGATTCCATTCCCGTCGCGAAGGAGAGTCGCTCCATTCCCTCGAATACGACGATTCGTCTCGGTGACTTGGCATATACTTGAACGAAGTGTAAGATACGTTACCCCGGTGTCGCGGAAGCCAAAGGCCGCGAAGCGGCACATGCAACTCGCGTTACCGAGAAGACGATGGGGGAGTACGTATAAGCTAGAGAGACCCCGGTGCTCACTCCCTGTTCAGCGAGACCGACATCCTCTCCGTCGTTCTCTCTTACACATCTCCGTCTGTCTCTCCCGCGCAAAACGCTCGCTGTTACCTATCGCCGGGCAAGAAACCCGCGTGGAAATAGCCCTCGAGTAATTTCACACGTTAGAGGCGAAATTGTTCGTCGTGGCACTGCGCTGGTGGCATCGGTCTGCGGTCGAGTGACCGGAGACGCCTTGCGCGGACGAAGACGGAGACTACACTTCGAGGAAGCTTTAGTGGCCCTAAAGCACGCCTGGTTACAGAGGGCTCTTTCTATCTCATTAACCGGGAGAGAAACTCCACGGGAAGTTGATCCTCGTGCCAACTGCCCGCGTGCCAACTATGACATCGACGTGAACGTACTCAAAGTCTAATAAAAACCGCAAAAGACATTCGGCCTACGATTTTTAAAAGGGATTTCATGTCTCCTCAACGACTTCCTATCGAGGGTGTATTATAAGAAGGGGGACGATTTGAAGCAAAATTAACGTTTTTCATCTACTTTGTCACTATCAGTTTGAATCTTGGTTTTCACAGGAAATGAGGTCATACCGGAAACACATCACATCCATTTTGAAAATCTGACTTTTGTTTAAAACTAATGTTTCTAATAATCCAATTTCTTTACAAATCTGGTTGAGATTTCTAAACCGGAAATGACGTTAATGGGAAATCGTTTTATTTTTCTCGGGAATGTTCAAGATACTTGGCAACCGCTGCGGTTCCGTAGCCGTGCCAATGGTTAAATCTCATCCGAGTACATCCGGTTTTTTCTCATTGTCACGCTCGGCACAATTTTTCCAGGTTTTTTCTTTTTTTTTGTCCCAGGTGTTAATTTTCTTCGGAGGCTTCATTCAGGAACTTAATAGTCATGCGCAGACTCGTCTGGATGCCAGAGACAATTTTTTTGGTCGCCGACTGCAGCGGTGCAACTCTAGCTGCGTTATTGGTTATACATTAGCAGGACTGGAAAACCGACGGCTTCCGAGGACCTTTTAGCTCGGAGTCCGTGAGCCATAGACAAGTCGCGGTACGCGCCGACGAATACGACACCGACGACGCGTGACGCGACGTGGCTTATTGCCAATGCATTTTAAGTGGTCTACCATGGGATTTGTGCGAGTCTGTCGCTCCCGCCTCATTGTCCACCTGTGTACGGGGCTCTCTATCTTCTCGCAGAGGATTTGCCGTTCGACCGTACTCACTTCGGGGCTTTTATGCGTGTGCCACTCGAGCCGCAGCGAAGGCACTATATCGCGTACGAATGCAACAACTGATGTTGCTGCTGGCACAGCGAACTCCAAAGTCGTATACAACTCGTACAAACACGCCGTACAACGGGTCTAGGGTAATTCCAGGAGGCCGAAGTCTCTTTTGACGGTGCACAACTCCCTCCCGCCACCACCGAGCTCGTTACAATAATTTCTCCGGCTCTGAGAAACCGATAAACAAGATTTTTCCACATTCTCTCATGCTACGTGCCATTTACTTCGAAACATCGACAGTCCGTTTTCATAATACGGAGTCGTTTCGCTCTATACATTTTTAACATTAAAAATCAAACAAAATCAATGATATCAGTTTCAGTCCATTTTTTACAGAATTTTGACTACTTGCCTGTGCGATTTTTTAAACTTTATGAACATCACTTCGGTACGGTGAATGGTACGAATTCTTGCATCGGAATGTAATTTCAAAAAAGGTCACTCCTAAGGCCAATATTTCTTCTGTCTTTGTCACATCTACTCCGAATATAAAAACCCAAATCACTGAAAAAATTAACAAAATAAATTTTATAGTCTCGGTAAATTTTGTATAGAATTTTGACTTCTTACCTTCGCAATCTTTTGAACGTCATGAACGTACTTCATGACGTTCATGAATGACGCTACAGTGAATGATGCAAATTCTTGCATCGGACTCGAATTTCTCAAAAAGATCACCCTTGAGGCCAATGTTTCTTCGTCCTTCGCCGCACCTACTGCGGATACAAAAACCTAAATCACTTTACGCGCAGGTGTACCATAGCCGTCGCCATATTTCACGCCGCTTTCTCTCTGCTCCCATTACTTAATATATTATCAAAGCTGCCCACGAAAGTGCCGGGATCTCGTTGGCAAAGCGTGGTGTACGTATAGAGCGTTATCTCCCGTCGCTGAAAGGAAGGCTGCCGGTTGCCCCGCGGAGTTTTACTCCTGCAGAAGTGGAGGAATGTCTCTGAGAGTCTCTCGGAGCGCGCGAACGAAATGCCGGATGATCGCGCTCGCGATCTTTCCCAGAGAGAGGCTGGGTTGCGGGTTGCATCCCGGAGACCGGGTGCGACGTCTTGCCAAAGAGAAGAAGCACCGCGGCACAACTGCCAGAAGCAACATCTTCGCGAGAGAGTTCACCCGCTGGCGTCAGAATCCGTTCAAGAGACCGGGGTCGTGAGCCCATATGTCACCGAGTTGCGCAGTCTCGTGGCCACTGTGACTAACGCGCGTATATCAGCTTCCGACACGAAGTACATCAGTACAGTAACAATATGTCTGCGGTACAAATAGACGCTCCGCCGTGTACGTTCTCATACCGCGGTGTAATAATACAATGTATCCTCGCGCGGCAACTGTTCCTCATCTGTTACTCCCCAGGCGATCTGTCATCCCACAATCTTCCGACCTAAAATCTGACAGTCTTTTTGTACGCGTTTTATTTTGTTCATTTTTTTGTAACTTCGTCGTGGGGGAAGTTTTGTTCTTTAAGTCGGGTCACCAATATATTGCAGTCCTAGATCCTATTTCAATTTTGTCAGATATCTGGTTCCTAAAAATTGTATATAGATTGTGAATAATTTCGTCGGCCCTGAGGAACCGAAAAACCCGCCATTTATCTGGAAACATCGACATTTCAGTTTAATACTCCGTGGTACTTTCACTATAAAATATCTATATAATCTATTTAAAAAATTAATATAATCAAAAGAAATTTTAGAGCTTAAGTAAATTCTTAACAGAATTTTGACTTGAGAAGTTTAGAAGATTTCAAAGGCAAGAAGCCTTTGAAATCTTCTAAACTTCCATGAACATTACTTCGGTAGGTACAGTGAATGGTGCAAATTCTTTCCTCGGCAACTGTTTCTCATCTGTAACCCCCCCCAACGATCTATGATCCCACAATCTTCCGACCTACAATCTGATCATCTTTTTATACATCTTTCATTTGTTAATTTTTTTTTAAGTTGCGTTACCAACAAATTCCAGTCCTAGATCGTATTTTAATTTTTCTAAATCCATGACAATTAGGGCCAAAATTCTGAGATACTTTTTTCCCAAAAATTGTATAGATAGTGAATAGTGTCTTTACTTCCGGACGTTAAAAAAGTGACGTACAGTTTGGCAAACTTGTCTTTAAAAAAAAATTACTAACTATTGCGATACAACTCTCGTGCCCGTACTTCCAGCCTGAACAGTGATCCTACATCCGACGTTGATCTCCCCGACGTTCTGGTCCGTTTACTCGTAAGTGGAGGATAACGTATGTCCGTCCATTATGCACTGTCGCACCGGGGACGGAAAGGAGTTCGGAGCGCCCACCGGAGTCTATAATATCAGAGACGCTAAAACTCTCCCACTGTGCGAGAGTCACACAATGCCAGACGAATGACCGACCGGACAGCTTCCGTAACCCACGTTCTTCTTTGACCTCCTTCCACCAGTCCCGGAGGTCTTGTTCCCTATCAAACACGACGGTCATGGAATTTCGGTGGCATTGTAACGAGCGTGTTTCTTAATTGCGCCATATATTATCGTCGGGCTCTCCGCATCTCGGCGATGCTGGCCTCCTGAGCTGCCGTTTGTACTGGTCCATATCGCCCGTGGCGCGCAGAGCTCTAGAGAGTTATACTAGAGCTGTGGGCAAAGCGTCCGCGAAGATCTCCGACGTCCACCGCACTGCGCTTGAGCTGACTTGAACTCACATTCGTACAGCGAGCAACGGCGACGCAGCTATACGATTTCATGAACGAGATAAGACACCGGGGCTTTCGAGCTTTCTACGTTATACGGGACCAAAGAGCCGCGGCGACAAGTTCCCCGCGAGCCGCGGAGGAAACGCAGGCGCTTTTGCCGCATCAGCTGCTGCGGTGCTGCTGCGCTGCGTCCGCGGTTTTCACCCGTTAAGGGAGAACGATGAACTTTACGGCCTCGGCGTGCCGCGACTGGACCGCTGTCGCAGCAGCGCGTATTCCCGATATTCGATAATATTCATCCGGGAATCCAAAGCCCGCACGCGCAGAGCCCGATGCTCCGCCGAGCAAAAGAACACCACCGCATGCGATACTATTCGCTATATACACGTCCGGTTATACTATTAGGTATAAGGTACGCGTTCCATTAAATAAAATATCCTGTGTCGTAAAGTCCTCCCTCCTCGGTCACCCGCAGATAACGCGAAGTCAAAGCAGTCTCCAATTACAAGACGCGTGATTGCACGTATGGAATATATCGTCTGTGTACCCAATTCTGCGGCGCAGCTGCGCATCAGCGACTTGGATTGTTTTTTTGCAAACTGAGCTACAATCTATAAGGGAGAAATGCAAAACTGTTACGAAGGGTGTGAAGGGAACATCTATGAACATGTTCACATAGGCTGGTATTGCTCGGATTTCAGTCCTTTTGGAAGATTATCCTTCGACTGCAGCGTCGGTTGATTCTTCGAACCCTTTTTCCGAGTTTAAGTTATCGATGGACTATCCATTTTCGTAGTTAATATTCGTCCTCCAGCTCAGCTCGATCGTAATAGCAATACATTAATCTGAATATTATTTCAAAGGCTCGAAAGGCCTGCAATAGCTCTCGGCGTCTCGATCTTTCCTGGGGTCGATCTTTCTGCCACATCGATCTTCACTTGTATATACACTGAACAAAAAATTACATAGTAAAAGCAACATTACTGACTTTTTACCATAAAAAATAGTTCCCAAGGGGAACGTTTTCATTTTACAGTTACGATAATTATAGTTTAACCAATTGAATTTATTCTATAAGAGACCATCTATATAGACGTCTGGACTATCACCCTGGGAACGATTCGTTATAGTAGGGAATATAATCCTTTTTCTCAGTGCACACGACACTCACGCGTGCAGTATCGGACGTATCTGTATACACATGATGCGTTTTTTTTCCCAAAAGGAGCCACATTTTTAAGCATGGAAGAAGTGCGAAACTGGTGCGAAATGTACCGAACCAATCTCTATGAACATGGTTGGCTCGTATCGCTCGGATTTCAGTCATTTTTGAAAATCATCCTCACACGGCAGATTCGTTTCATTTTTCGAAGCCTTCGTCTGACTTCAAGTTAACGATGAACCATCCATTTTCGTAGTCAATATTCGTCCTCCAGCTCGACGCGGTCATAATGGCAATACATTAATCTGAATATAATTCCAAACGCCTCGAAAGGCCGAAAGGCCTGTGGTAGCTCTCGGCGTCTCGATCTTTCCCGGGGTCGATCTTTCTGCCACGGAAGATGAGCTGTTGGCCTGCCACGCGCGTTTACCTGTACATACACGGCACACACGCGTGCAGTATCGGGTGTATCAGTATGTACACGATACGCGCCCCGGGTAGGTCTCCTCGGGCTCGAGAAGGGAGCGAATAGGCCATGCTCCTTCGCATCACTCGGCGCAGAGTGTGTTTCACTCTTCGTGGCCTGTTCCACGCCGCGCGGACTCTTCTAATAGAGCTATACCTCATTACCGTGAGCGACCGTGTTCTCACGACGTTAGCCCCGGCTCTCCGGGCGTACCGTCTTTTCCCTCTTCCCTCTTTCTCGTCTTCATCTTTCGCTACAAGACTCACCGACGTCTCCACGGATTCTGTGGTATACGAGAACCACGCGAGAGACGAGCCGCATAGCTAACAGCAGCAGCTATCACCCTTCCATCGGCCTGCTGGCGGCTGTATAAGCCCCTCTCTCACCTGCGGCTAACAGACCCGGGGAATCCGACCGCGTTGTTGCTGGCTTATTCGATTCGGTCATCTCCACTACCACCACGACCACGCTCTTTGCTTTCTTGCTTCGCGTAATATCTCATTGCGAAGACAACGAATTGACGGGACGGGGAGAACGAGAACGACGGATGAGGACGCAATGAGACGGTCGTAAATCACTTTTTGGTCGGTAACTGTCCATCGGGAATTTGAAAAAAAGGTGGTCCATGGGCTGAATCAGACGGTAAGGGTATTTGGGCAGGAAGCTTTTCATTTCGCTCAATCCTTACCTGGCAACGACAGTCAAAGAGTGTTCCTTCTTTTTACACAAATTTGTGCCGGAGAGAATCGATTGGTGTCGTCGATTTCTATCGCTGAGACATCCGGTTCTTCGCGCTTTTTCACCTTGTTCCAAAATAGCAACGAGTTCGCATGAGTTTTCTTGCTCTTTTTCATCGCCACGCCCCTAGCGGCGAACTCCTCGCGATGCTCGCAGTTATCTTAATATAATCCGGATCGGAAACTCGATTGCACAAAAGCCGATCGGGAACGGGTCTTTTACTTAGCCGACTCAGTCTGCATTGTAATCGTGTATATATATATATATATATATATATATATATACATATATATATATACACGTGTGAGAAGGAGAGTAATGCCGCGGAAGCTTTCAAGTCGCCGCTCGCGCAAAATCGCGGCTGTGCGCGCGCACCGCCTGCGATCGTCTTATCTCACCCCGATCGGATATGACCCTCGACCCCCTCCTCGGCTATTGGCGGCGAATCGCATGTCTCGCCGTCCGAAGACTTATTGTCCGCTGCAAAACGCGAACTTTAAACGAACGAAAAACTTATTCCCGAAGGTTTCTATTCGAGGAGAGGAAAATCGGCGTTTCCGCGCGGTTAACTTTCGTGATAGCTGGCAGCCGCATCGTGCGAATCTTCGTTGCGATAAGGGGGTGTCTGTCATTGCAGGCCGGCGATACATCGATCCTCCATAGGCAGACGTTCCACGTCTTCCGCAAGACGTCGACGGTCTTGTGACGGAACGATACTTTTAGCGAAGCCTTGTGGAGCTTGGAACCGACGTTGAACGACCAAACGGTCCAACCGAACAATAAAGTGTCATCGTAGAATCGAAGATAGGGGTAATTTGACGCGATAGGAGAGAGGGAAAAATGGAACAGTGGGACAAAACGGGATTATGTGGCAAAAGCCAATTTTCCAACAACTTTTGGATGGTTGCGGTCGTGATGAGTGGGGCAAAACGGGCTTGAAAATCCAGATGTATCCATTGGGACAAAATGGGGCATCCAAAAATTATTGGGCAATTGAGTTTTCCCCACTGTTCCGTTTTGCCCCTCTGTCCCATTTTGTCCCGCTCTTCCCTACTTTTACTTCGCGAAAATAAAAGAAAACTGAATCGAATGTGAACCGTACGAATCTTTCATGCGAGGGGCACGTCTGTTACGACTTGATGCGGGAGGTGTTCAAACCGATGCGTCAGTCTTCCATCAATTGCTTGCAAGATCGATCGGAAAAATAGCCTCAGCGAAGACACCGTCAAGATTTCCGTTTTGCCCGGCGCTGTCCCAGCGTTAAATTTTCAATGTCATTCCCACTTCCGAGTTCTTAGCTCAGACCCTGATTAATGGAAGTTCTAATCCGACTAGCGGCGCGGATATAGGTAGAGCCGGATACTTGCAAACTCGTTCTCTTCTGTCCCGAGGAATCCTCCGGCACTGTGCGAAAGATTGGCGTCCGGTGCCTTATAGGGTCGCGTGAATGAAGATTTGTGGCTGTCCGAAGGGACAAGCATGACTGGCGTTCTTTCCGCGCACATACACACGCTGTTGCGCGGTTCGTCTTCGTTATTTATCTCTATCTACCGCTCTTCTCACGATAATCGATAACGACAATCGATTATGTGATTTTTCCTGATTTATTGGCAGTTTAAGATACGCATGCGCACGAATTATTGCCGCTACAAGATTCGATCGGTCGTGTGAACGTGAGAGCCACTCGGAGCTTCGAGGAAGCCACCAGTGCTGCGTCCTCGAAGTAGGTTGAATGGTAGGCTTTTTCCTTTTAATTTTTTTTTTTTTTTCAATTCTTTCACCAAGTGAAATTCAATTTTTTTACGAGGTAAGCCGAGATTCGTGATTATAATTGTGATGGGCGACTCGGGATTTCGCGACGGCTGTCGATGATGCAAACACAACGGCGAACGGTGTATCCGCGGTTAATCTATTCCGGAAAATTTAACGAGGGAAATGGAATCTACGCGCGCCGAAGCGACTCCGCCGTGGTTGTAGCTCGGCTTGGGACTCTCGTTTATGCAAATCTCGTTGCAACGCGAAGAGCGCGTTAACGGCTGGCTCTAAATCTTGAGGTGCGCAGTCTCACGGGCTGTAATAACTCATCGGACATCGTCTACGTGAGATACAGTTGGCTCGGCGAATCTTAAACCGAGACGCTCCGGACGCACCGTGCCCGAGATGGGCGTTGGCGAAATCAAATTTAAATGAGGAACGAACTTTTAAAACTGTTGAGTCACTCTTTCGTTGCTGAAAGTGTTACTTCGCTTCGTAACTTCATCGCGTCTTTTCCAGAGTCATTCTTTAACTGCAAACTTTAATGATCGCGAACTTTAATGATTCCGGATTTACGTTTACGTAAATCCGGAATATTTGCGATTGCGAAGTTTCATTGCAAATTTATCTCTTCATTGATTGAAAAAGAAGAAGAGAAAGATGAACGGTCGGGCTATCGAGAAACATTATACGAAGATATGCCCCGGAAGCATCGAAGCTTTAGATCGCAAAATTTAATTTGGATACTAGTCGAATGAGGAACGAACTTTTAGAACTGCTGAGTCACATTTTCGTGCCGAAAATTTTTCGTCGCTTCTCAACTTCACCCGGCCTTTCCGGAGTCATTCTGTAACTGCAAACTTTAAAGATCACGTTCCTTCCACGTCAGTCCGCAGTCGCAATACTTGCGATTGCGAAGTTTCATTGGAATTTTATCTCTTCATCGATGGAAAATAAGAAGAAGTGGAAGATGCATCGTCGGGCTATCGAGAAACATTACACGAAGATATGCTCCGGAACCATCGGAGCATTAGAAAATCAAATTAAATCTGGATCGTTAAATGAGGAACGAACTTTTAGAACTGTCGAGTCACTTCTTCGTGCTGAAAATGTTACTTTACTTCTTAACTTCACCCGCTCTTTTCCAGAGACATTCTTTAACTGCAAACGTTAAAGATCACGTTCCTTCCACGTCAATCCGTAATATTTGCGATTGTGAAGTTTCATTGGAAATTTATCTCTTCATCGATGGAAAATAAGAAGTGTAAGATGCACGGTCAGGCTATCGAGAAACATTATACGAAGATATGCTCCGAAAGCATCGAAGCTTTGGATCAGCTGCTTCAGATCTCCGTTGAAGTGTCGGAACCGAGCGGAACTCTTCGGTAGATCGGCCACGATTCGACCGGATCATCGGTTGGATAACGTGCATGGTATAGAATGTCGAAAATTACAGGGTATTATACGCCCGAGCAACGCGCGAGAATACGCGATTCGCGCGGATAATCCCCGGCCCATAGCGCAGCATGTGTTCCTTCGCACGATAGCCGCGTCCAACTCCTCGCCAAGACCGCCGCTGCGGGTTTACGAGATCGATTTTAATCATAGCTTGATTACGATTACGAAATGACCGTAACGAGGGGCTATTAAAGATCATTACTTTACTCTGTACCGCGTGACTCAGAATGAAGGCTTTCGGCTCTCGGTCTTTCACGAGCCAAAGACCAGGATCCGAGGGCAGATGAGAAGGTTCTCGAGTCAGTTCCTCGGGCGCCGAAAGGTTAAGTAACGAGTCGCACAAATAACAAAAAATGACATCCATGGGATCAACGCGACGATCGCTCTTTCGGATCTGTCGAATGACCGTAAAAATAAAACTTAAGAATTGCAAGCAGTTTCGAGGTTAGAGTCTGCAAGGATGAGGTGAAGGTTCGGAGGTCGAGTTTTCGCGCCGTAAGCTTCGCCCCGCAAGGGTCGGGAATTATTCGAGAACGATGTCTCGGAACGCCAGAAGGTCCAACCATGACAAAGAGGAAGTCTGCAGGAGAGGAGGAAAAAATAATGATAAGCAGCTTTTGTACGATATTCGCTCGCGAATGACTCGGGAGAGGAGCCGAGATCCGAGAAGCTCTCGCGTGGCTGCGTACGAGAATCGGGGGATGAGGAAGCGTTTATGGCGTTGCCAGACCCGAAAACCGAAACTACTTCGTGTGCGAACGTATTAACACCTCGAAGGATTTATGGTATTGGGGTGGCGGCGCAAGGGGGTTGATGTCGGCCGCACGCGGAGAGCCCGAAGAGATCCCGAAATGCGAAACGGAGAGGGAACAGCCGAGAAGAAACCCCGCCAGCGGCGCGGCTCGGTCCTCACATCTCGGATCCTCGCACTGGAACAAATGGGCTCAATTTCATATTTTGTAACAGCCTAGTATTTCTCCGGACGAAGCTTCGGCGCCCACACCTCTCGCCAGCTGCGATCTATTTCGCGGGGTGGATAATATTTCTCGGGACGGTTAACGCGCCGTGGCTCACGGCTGGCACCGCGAGACGGAGATTCCTCGAGACTCCTCGACCCCCTCCGAAGAACCATTCGAATCGTTTGCGCGAGAGAAAGAGCGGAAGGGTTCTCGCAGGTATATCAACGCAGTGGACTCGAAGAAGTATACATTTCGCGCGGTTCAGAGAGCAAACGATTTAGAAGTTCCCCCACGAAATTCGGGCGATGATTTATTTTTTATTTACATTTTTTATACTCGCACCTCTATGACGCGAATTTTTATCGGACGAAAGTGAAGGTCGTGTGTCTCTGAAATAAGACGAATTATTTATTGATCGGGTGTGGAAGTGATGTTTGGCTTTCTACTTTTGATCCAACGAAGCTTGCGCTGAGATCTATTGCGATGAGAATGCACAGCGTGAATCTCGATAGAATTTTAATTAAATGGAAATGCCGATTTCACGCGCTCGCGGACGAGAGAGTAGGTGGTATTCTCTGAGGCGGAGGATGAGAGGACTCGCAGCAACAACAACAGCGGCGGCAGCAGCTTTCCCGCGGTTTCTCGCACCCGGCCTGAACCATCGCGATGAGAAAGAAAGATTCAGGTAGACGAGGCGAACGAACGACAGAGAGCCCGGCCTCAGCCTAGACGTAGCCACGGCGAATTCCCTCGCGCCTCCGTCTTCGTCCACCCTTTTTCTTCCTTCTTCTTGGGGCCTCGGCGTATCCACAACACACTGTGCGAGAGCTCGCAGCCCGAATGATTTATAGCCGAAGAGCACGCATGCAACGTAGGCGCAAGATGCGCTTCGTCGAGAGCCACCACCCCCGCAGACGGCACCCAGAAAATATCCGGACACTGAGGATTGCGCACACGCGGCGGTATCCGAACTCGGGACCTCTGCTGGACAAATTCGTTAAAAATTTGCCAATCTTATATATCTCTCGGGTGAGCTGAGATGGAGCAAGGGGAGGAGGAAGGTGAACGAAGGAGGAAAGAGGAAGAACCCATGGAGAAGATGCAGCCGAACAACTTTTCATACCTACCGATTTTCTAGTGCAATTCCCCATTTGACATTTCCGGGACAGCAAGAAGACAAACCTGTCTTCTTGCTAACAAGACAAACCGGGACAGCTAAGAGGACAAACCTGTCTGCAAGATGGAACAAGAGAAGAAAGAAGATGGATGAAGGAAGAAAGTGGAAGGACTTTTCGTAATCGCCGAATTTCTGGCGTAGTTACTCATTTTCAGGACAAGAAGAAGACAGAAACTCACACACACGGACGGAGACAGGCAGAAACTCTTCGGACACTCTGCTGGAAAAATCGTCACTCGATTTCTCGTTAACGTTGGTTCTTTAATAAATTGCCGATCTTATATATCTCTCGGTTATACTGAAATCCGCCAACTGAGATGGAACAAGGGGGGGAAGAAGATTGACGAAGGAAGAAAGAGGAAGAACCCATGGAGACGATGCAGCCGGAAAAAGTTTCATACGTACCGATTTTTTGGCGCAGTTCCTCATTTCCAGGACAAGACGAAGACAAAACTCATGAAGAACTTGCGCGGCTTTTCCCGAAGGCTTTATTCACGAGTTCGCTTCCTTCTTCGCCCGCCCTCCATGCGAACGTGCGCGGTTCGCAGGGTGGAGAAACTTTCTTCGGGACTTCCCAAGAGTTTCCTGGATCCGATAGATGGTTATCACCAGTGGCCATTAGTTCGGACGGCTCCGTGTTCATTCGCCACCTCACACAACGCTTCTACACCGCCCGCTGAATCGCGTTCCAGTGTTTGTTGCGAATGGAACTTCACCAGGTACGCGAGGTGAACGCGCGCGCGTGAAACCCGCTGCAGGACCCGACGACAAGTCGAACTCGTTAGGTCCCCCCCGATCGGTTTTGTAACGCAAGCGGCCGAGACCGTGGGATCGTGAGATAGTCAAACAAGCCCGTGTGTTTGCCTCATGCTGGATGAGATCTGTAACATGGCAGCGAGCACCACCACGAGTCCATTCTCGCGCGGCTTCGTTTTATTTTCTCACTTTCTTTCAGGTCAGCTCTGCTCTCCTCTCTCGTCAAATCACGTGATACGAGCTGAGAATGACGTGATTCTTTGTTGTTTCTTCTCGTCGATGATCTCGGGTCGATGTCCCAGTCGTTGACACCTTCAATTAAGTTTCTATGGACGACGCGATAAAATTGGATGCCGGCTCATTGACTTTCATCCAGGAAAATATTGATGAAGGTGACAAAAGATTTGCGAGAATTTGATCGAATGCATCGTGGCCTATTCGAGTGGTCAATCTCTGGGACTCTCACCTTGTATCTGCCGATTTTTTTCCTTTCTCGTCACCGAAGATAAGACCGTCTCGTGAGACCCCGTGTGAACGCGGCCAGCGGCTCGAGAGATTTCTTCGTCCCGTTCTTCTGTTTCACGATGTTTGGTGAAACAGTTTGACGGGCTTACATAATTGCCGAGCAAACGTTGACTGTCGCTCTTGGACTCGGTCCGTCGAAGACGTCGTTCGTCCGCCTTAACTGAGACCGGGGACACACGTTCCTCGCTTGTGTCTCGCTGGAAAGAGAGCAAACATTGCCAAGCGTGATCGCGTCTTCGTCTCGGGTAGAAGGACGTTTAGGCCCAGTTATTATACTAGAGACTTTTTTTCTCTGCCTCTGAAAGTTTGCCATTGCGGTGCTCTTTCCTTATTCGTTTGCTTTTCCCTCGCGCCTCTCTCGCTCTCTCGTCGTCGTCGCTCAAGCCCCATTCTTCTGCGGAAATAAATCCTCGCGACAGGTGAGATGATGATACGGGACGTATGAAAGAAGAAGAATCGCATATGACACAAGTCGAAAGGCTTATAATTAGCACATAATTTTTCATACGCACACTGCCAAATGGGTTGACAATCTTATTTGCCAATCGGCAATGACGTATTTCCGGTGTGACGTTACTTCCGGTCAACGTGTCTTATTTCCGTATGACGTCACTTCCGGTCAAGAACCGAGATTTTTAAGCCACAAGTGAAATTTTCCCGTACAACGTCACTTCCGCTCACGAACCCAGATTTTTAAACCGGAAGGGACGTCACAACGAAATTTTTCACATTTTTCTGCGTGACGTCACGTCCGGTTCTGGAATAAAACGCCAGGAATCATTGATACACGATGGTGAGTCGCAGATGGGATTAATTTTTTTTTTAAGTTGTGGAAAAGAAGAAATCCTTCAGAGTCAATCATCGGTCTTGTGTTGCTCGTTACGACGGGATGACGGCCGGTCCAAATACCGGACAAATTGGCACGACTCCCACACTGGAGAGTCGTTCTTAGCAGACGAAAAGAATATCGCGATGGGGATATAGTTGGTGAAGAGAATATAATAACGCGAGTCCGGCACTCGAGCGCATCATAACGAGCCCTTATATACAGCTTTCGCTCGCACTCGCGTAGTTATATATTACGTTACGCTTACGCGTGTGTAATTGCGAGCATCGTGTGCGGGGTCCTCGAAAGCGCAACTTGATTTATGTCTTCATAAGCGATACGTGCGAGCGAGCGAGCGAGCAAGCGCGATAACACGCGAGCGTGTGCAAGGCTATCGAACGCTTGCGTGGGCCGGCACTGAACTCTCTTCGGCTATGCGAGTCGCGCTGTACGGACAGAAGAGGACTGGCTTCCTGTTGGGATGATCCGAGATTTCGAAAAGGAGACGATATCCCAGTGAAAAAAAAAAATCATTTGTGTCCATCGATCAAAACCTTCAGAGACGAAATTATCGACCAATAGTTTATTCCGCGGATGAAACAAATTTCGATTGTCCTTAGAAGCGATAACAATAGATTTTCGACAGAGTGAAGGTAAAATTTTCGCTTGATCGATAATTAAAATCTACGTAGAGATATATATATATATATATTTTAACAAACGATAAATAGCATAAAAAATACTATATCTATCAATGTCACATATTTTCAGGAATATCGCTGAATCGCACAATTGCAGAATAAATAAGAATGAAGCAACACAATAAACATAATAAAAAATGTCTCTTATCGACCATACGCAACAGTCGGTTATTCGAGGTGAAAAAATCACGAGACTAGTCTGCGGATCGAAAATATAAAAGTTTCAACGTAACTATCTTAAGGTGTTCTCGATATGATTTATTGCAACGTTATACGCCTATTTATAGTTGACCATTGAAATTGGATTAGCCGGTCAAAAATTGCGATAGCGCTTCTCGAATAATAGCGAGCGCGCGTGTTTCGGAGTTCGCGCGAAGCTCGTAAACATTCGCCGTGTCCGGGGAGCGCGCGAGGCCTTATTAAGGAGTCCTCGTCAATTTCGTCGGCAACATTTTAGCCCACGTTCTCGGGGAGAAGCGGCTCGGCATCACCCCCACAGCACACCCACGCTATAGCATTCGCAGCGACCCCCCGTCGACTCTTTCCGAACAGCCTAATTACCGAACAAGCCCATATTCCCCGAGTGCACTGGCCTGCCAGTCCATGGGATTGCCCAGCGATGAGAAAACCACAGAATCTTCGAGCCCGATGTATCGCTCAACGTGCGAATTTTTTTTTTTTTTCTCGTTTCGATTCCGTACCACGACATCGAAATCACGAAGGTTCATTAGCCTGCACTTTCGGAGTAAATTAAAATAATAATTGCCTAAAAGTTTAACCAGCTGCTGATTTCCCAATGACGGCGAGGTCCACGCCATAAATGGTATATTATGCTACAAGGGAGGGAAGTGCGCAATTTTCCCCGGGGCTGAAGAATTGAAATCACACGAAATGAAAATCTGCTCCCTCCCGTGTAGCATACGATTCTTTTTTCCGACTTCGTTAAAATATCCACATTTCTTGCGTCGCAAAATCGTCATATTCACCAATGAGTCAGCCATTACTCCGAGAGTCATAGGGCATCGAGAGGGAGTAATGTGGCCTGTTACTCCCTAGGGAGTAACAGGCCACATGAAACAGTACCGCGCTTGCGCACGCATCAGTAATGACCATTGGTTAATAATAAGCGATTTTCCGCCCGTGCTGCTCGCCATCGTGCGAAACACTAGAAAAAGTGTTTCGCACGAGGGATGTACGAAATTTTTCATCGCAAGGTGCGAAAATGGCGGTTTACGCACGCGAAGCGGGCGGAAAAGTGGCCATTTCCGCACCGAGTGATGAAAAAGTAATTTAGCGGGAGGAAAAGTTCTCTTTTCCTCCCGCTAGATTACTTTTTCTCCCGCTGGACAAGAATCAGCCACTTTCCACCCCCGTTGCAGGCATGAAATAGGGCCTTTTTAGCGTAGTCAGGAAAAACGTTTTGAAAATATATTGTGTTACGATTCACGCTTTACTTAACGATGGTAAAGGTATCGTCGTTACGTTGGACGGAGAACGTTCCGCGCTCGTCTACGCGACGGTGGAGTTATCGCCGTTGTGTATGTCCTCAATGTCCTGAAGGGAGCAGCCCTTAGTTTCGGGCATGATGAAGTAAAGTATCACCCAACCGACGATGAGCGGTGAACTACAAAGGAAGAACGTCAAACCGAGTCCAAGATAATTCGCGGAAACTTGAAAGAGCTTGACGGAGGTGCCTGCCCCTGCGGCGAGCAATATCGTATACCACATGGATGCCTTGGCTTTGACATTGGTCGAAAAGTATTCCGACATAACGATCGGCAGAATACTCGTAGATCCGGCCGAGTTGCTTAACGTGTATCCCATAACACTGATAAACGGTACCCACGTGAATCCCGAAACGTCATAATGGTTCATTTGCAGAGTATAAAACATTCCGTTAGCGATAAGGCTAATGGCCATGGCAGCGGTGCCGGTGAGGAGTACGGGTCGGCGCCCTAGCGAGTCGACCACGAACACACCGACCAAGCTCGCTATCATTGAAAAACCTGACATCGACACGACCAATGTGTCGAGCGATGCATTCACTCCGGACTGCTCTAAGATGTCGTAAGCGTACGTGGGTATGGCATTGCACCCGGAAAACGTTTGCATAATTACAAGCACAAGGGTAATTATTAACGCCTTTCGATTACCGCGTTTCTTTATGAGATCGAAAGTCTCCGATGTCTCAGATTTCTTGTTCTCGATGTACTCCGTAATCAGCACCAGCTCGGTCTTGATGTCCGTCGATCTCTTCAGCCAGACCAGTGACTTTGTCGCCTTTTCGGTGTCGCCTGTATTGTTCGATAATCAAATTTGTTATTAACAACTTCTCCCCGATAGGGATTACCAATTGTGAAACCAACTCACCCTTCATCAAGTGGTAGTACGGTGACTCCGGTATGAGCAGGAGAAGAAATATGACAACACTGCTCACCAAAGCTAGTATCAAGTCGAGATCGCTGATGTTAACGTGGGGACCAATGGCTATGGTGAAAAGAGTGCCAGAACTTAATGCCACCATACCGATAGCTCCCAACGCCCCTCGAATTTTATTGTCCGTTATCTCGCCAATGAAGAGCGGCACGGACGAGAATGTGAAGCCCATCGCCAAACCGGTAAATACCCTTGCGATCAGTATAAACTCGTATTCCTGATTGACAGTCATTATAACGTACGACAAAATCATCGGTACAGCGCACATTAACAGTATCGGCTTTCGGCCGACTTTATCGATGAACGACCATGTCAAAATCGGTCCTGTTACTGCACCGACTGCCATGATGGACATTATCCAACCTATCTGATCGTTGTTCATGGGATTCGGTAAATCTGACCCAGTGAGCATCGGTAACGCGGCCGTTGCCCAACCCAGTGCCGTTCCAGTCACGAAATTACTGCACATGTTCACTGAAACGTAGATTGAAATTTTTTTAATTTTTATGATGAAGAAAAAATCTTCAAAAAGTTAACCGATGCTGAAGTTGATTTGGGAGTACGGAAATTATTGGGAGTGTGACGAAAACTTACCTGCGACGCACGCGAATAATTGAGCGCAGATTGAATTAATTCTGATCATTTCACTGTCAAATTCGGTATGATGTTTCGGCAGAATACTTTCGACGTTTTATAAAACGTTCGTTCGACGTTTTAGAAAACCTTCCGGCTGAAACTTTTGTTCGCCGGTTTAGAGAACTTTCCAGCTGGAACTTTCGTTCGCCGTTTTAGAAAACTTTCTACCTGGAACTTTCGTTCCGCTACTACGAGAAATTTTTTGAACCGACTGCGAAATCCTCGAGCCCACTGTCAGCTCATCGCGCTATCGACGTTATCACGTAACAATGAGGTTGCGTAAGAAGCTTTAGCACACCGAAGTGTGCGATAACCGACGCTCATCTCCGCATAAACTACCGATTGGCGAACGTTGTATAGTAGGGAAGAGCGGGGCAAGATAGGACAGCGGGGCAAAACAGGACAGTGGGGCGAAACGGGGCAGATAAACCAGATGTATTGATGGGGCAAAATGGGGCGTTCAAATTTTTATTGGAAAATTGCGTTTTGGCCTATTGTCCCGGTTTACCCCACTGCCCCGTTTCGCCCCGCCCTCCCCTACGTGTATGTGAATATTTATCAAGGTTTTACATAATGTATGACTGCAATATTACACAATAATTGCGACGCAAAATAAATGTATTTTGCACGTTGTCGGATTCAGCGACTTCACGATGTAATCTTTAATTCTTGCAATTTAAAAGAAAACTCGTACTAAACTTGATGCACTGA
The DNA here is from genome assembly GCA_964017025.1 of Stenichneumon culpator. NCBI lineage: Eukaryota > Metazoa > Arthropoda > Insecta > Hymenoptera > Ichneumonidae > Stenichneumon > Stenichneumon culpator. The sequence continues at coordinate 7,306,200 of OZ024781.1, forward strand.
TACTGGAAGTTTTTATACATAAAGCTGTATATTAAATTTCATGTACAATTGTGATGAAAAATTAACGTACAGTATATTATAAACCTTATAAATACTTTTGCATTTAGTAATTTACTTTAAATTTCACTCCACAATTCCATTAATTTTTCACGACAATTGCACATTAAATTGAATGTAGTAGTTTTTGCACAAAAACTTCCAGTCCGGTGCATCAAATTAACAATTTTGTTTTAACAGCCTATTTTTTTTTCAGGCCCACCTGTACCGATCCCGCGAGTCGATGACTCGTCGCGATGTGACTTTTCGTAGTCCAATTTCCACCGAAGATGTAAACTCCGAGGCATCCCCGCTGGGACGATATCGATAGGAAAAGACAAAGATAGATCAGCAAGGCAAACATGGGGGATGACGTTCTACTATCTCGACCTTTTCGGTATTGCTATGACTCGGCGAGAGACGTCCGTCCAATAAAACTACAGGCTCTTCTATATAGTATGCAACATTGTATAGGTGGTATGGACAGGGACGTATTATAGATCGACATCTCAGCCGCAGTGCGACCGATTCAAATTGAATAAATCAAAACGGCTACGAGGGACCACCTCGTGTCTGGTGTTGCAGGCCCTGCAACGAACGAGCTCTCGCGTTGCATGTGTTGGCGACTTTGTGTACACATCATGGACCACGTAGCGCAACGACAACGACGGGCTCTCTTGACGCTATACATATATATATTCCTGTTCTGGTTCACCGTTCAAGTTCCAGGGTTTGCTACGTCGAGCGACTGCCGGTCCGCGCATAGCCGGTCCCGCGCGCTGACGGGCCATCAGATAAGGCCCCGTGTTTGCGTAACCTCTCACCTCTTCCTCCAGGGCCTGGATCAGCTCTCGTCGGCACTCGGGGATGCCCCGAAGTGCTCGGACGCCCGTGTTCCGAGGCATGTAAGCCGAACGCTCCGCGTTATGCCCGCGCTCTCGACGTGACGGACAGGCCGCGCGCGGGCGTCTCTAGCTTCTCTTAATTTTTATTTTCATTTTTTTATTTCTCCTCTTTTCGCCACGAGACGGGCTCCGATCGTTTAAAAGCTTTCGAGACCGGCGCTTCGCGCTGCCCGGCGTCGTTCATCGGCTCACTCTCGTTCAACCCGCGAGCGCGCACGTCTTCTTCCAGCTCTCTCGAGCTCGCTTCCACGCAGGATCGCATTGAGAGAAAGCTAAACACGTATGAGTGCGAGAGAGACACACTACAAATTTTGAATCCATCTTTCTCCGAAACGATTCTATGGAAAACGGATCGCGGGGTGCACTGCGTTAAGGGCGGGTCCTGCTTTCTAAGGGGGCACAAAACGGGGCAGTGAGGCAAAACGGGACAATATGCCGAAACATAATTTTCCAAAAATTATGTTTCGGCTAAAAATTCGGACACCCCATTTTGCCCTATTGATACACCTGGATTTTCTGCACCATTTTGCCCCACAGTACCATCCAAAAATTATTTGAAAAATTGCGTTTTGCCCCACTATCCCGTTTTGTCCCGCTGTCCCATTGTGCGAATACGACGGAGGTGAAGGAAAAATCGGTGTAACGGGAGAATCACGGGAGTGACCGAGTCCGGTAGCAAAACCGGAAGTGACCGAGCGTTAATACTTCGTTAGGATAATTTTCACGATGGTAATGACACGACACTCGTCTCGTATAATTATACGTCGGGAATTTTTTTTTTCCCTATCGTGCTCTCCGATACATTGACAATTAGCCGGCGATACGATATCGGCGAAACGTCGCCGACGTCCACGAACGGACGACAGAACCGATGCGGCGTGTCGCTTGCACGGGCCGAAGTCGCGGCGCCACGTCGATAGCCGCCTCTCATCCTCAATCGACTAATTACCCGGGTAATTAGGGTCTCGCCCGAGGTCGGGCATTAATCAACATCGAATTGATTTGTTAGTTCGTTAAAAGAGGTCTCGCGCACTGGCCCGTGGTGTCCCGTCGTGAGTGTGAGAGGATCGGAGGACGAGGAGATTAAGGGAAGAGAAAGTATAAAAGGGATAGTATAATACACTCGAAGGTGGAAGGAGAAGACTGTTGGGAAGCGGATGAACGAATAAAAAAAAAAGAAGAAAAAAGAATAAGATGATCGAGGCGAGATGGATGAGTGGAAGGAAAGGGAGGACGCGAGGAGGAACAAAAAAAAAGAACACGAAGAGTAGGAGGAAGAAGCAGAAGAAGAGTCGGTACGATAGGGAAAGAAAGAGTCCGAGCTGTTCGAGGGCATTCGAAGGATAGCCGCGAAGAGGACGTAAAACCGAATCACCATTAGGTGGCGAGCGGTATCTCCGGCTTCGATGTAATAAACCAATTCTCGCGAGGCTCACCAAGCCGGGAGAGCCGGCAACGCAACCCGAACGAGAAACGCACCCACTACACGTGTACAGCTCATAGTATATTATAAAGTAGTATATCGGTACCCATACCGAGGTGAAAAAAGCAGAAAAAATAACACACGGAAAGGAAAGGAAGGTTGGTTCGGTGCGCCAAGGGAACGTCGTCTAATTGGACCGCATTCCTATGGGGCTTCTCTCATATATGCTTTACCGGAATTTTCATTAGCACCGACTTTGTCGTGACGGAAGAGACACGGACCGGTGCACCCGTATGCATCGTACGTACGAAGAGATCGCCATAGGGGCACGAACTCTGTGCGATGCGCCAAGCTCTCTTCGCTGCCGTCCACCCTACATCCAGGATATACCTGTACGGTCTAGGCCGTTCCCTCGCCGCTCGGACCTTACCGTGCAGCGAACACTCCGCGGCTTTCTCCGTTCACGAGGAGGACACACGTATTGTGGGAGCCCCGCGAGATGTAGTGCTGGAATTCCAGTCGCGGGACAGCGGGACCGAGTTGCGCCGGGAGGTTCATCGGCCAGCGCCAACGTTCAACAGAGTAAAATCTTGATCACATAATTTTCTCGCGCCGGGCGAGGGCGCCTGAGCGCACCTTCGGAGGACCTCTGGTTATGTGGTTTTTATAAAAACGCTGACGTATGTAGGTAAGCTATAGGTTGAGCTGACGCTGCTGCTGTTCGCCCGTACGCTGCGTTCCGCCTGCGGTGCATAAGCCCTCCAGAATCTTGCGCTTTGATCGCCGTCGAGCACCCTCGCGCGGACGGACGAACGCATATGCCTACGTTCACTCTTAAATTTTCCGAGTTCCGTCGCATTCCAAGTATTACGCAAAGACACTCGAACAACCTGATGGCGTGACTCTGGATACCGTGTGTGTTTGCACGGTAAAAAAAAATGGTGCGTTCGACGGACATTTCTTTTCCGCAAAGATACAAATATCTTTTCTCGGCAATTTTGCCGTCTGCTACGAACCTATAGGAATTTTATCCGTCATTTTTCAACCACGAATCGACACCTTGGGTCTTCTTGATTCAAACTAACAAACATTTCAAACACAGATCCCAGTCATATTTCACTCTCGTCAATCGGAAATATCGAAACGTCGGTGACTTCCGTACTAGAGTGCCCAAAATTAAATCTTCCAAGTTCTGTCGCATTCCAAGTATTACGCAAAGGCTTCAACTTGATGAAGTGACTCTGGATACCGTAAACTTGCGCAGTAAAAAAAAAAAAAATTGTACATTTGATGGAAATTTCTTGTCCGCAAAGATCCGTATTTTCTTCCTCATTAATTTCGCCGTCCGCTACAAGCCTGCACGAATTTTGATCGGTCATTTTTGAGCCGCGATTCGACAGTTTGGCTCTTCTCGATACAACCTAAAAAGCATTTCAAACTGAGATCCCAGTCATATTTCACTTACGTCAATTTGAAATATCGACGCTTCAGTTACCACCGTACTAGAGTGCTCGAAGTTGCCCAAGACGTTTTAGCGGTTCACAGGCTGAAGAGATTTAAAAAAAAGATAAAAAAAGCGAAGGAGCGGCGTATAAAGAGCATTACATGCCTGGGTATAATGCACGCAGGCACACCACAGGTAACGGGTCAGGTCGAACGTTCGACACAGCGGTGATCGGTGGATCGTGGTGTCAGAGAAGAAGAGATGCCGCGCGGCCGCTGCAATATCGTTGCGCGTTCAAGATTCCTTTTGAGAGAAGCGCACACGGCGCGGGCGTGCAGACCACTCGATCGAAGGCAACGCGTGTCTCGGTCAGGCTAATTGTGTGATATTGTGCATCGACAATGCTCTAATGAAGCATTGTCCATTGCGCGCGATCGCGGTTCGTCGATCGTCCGAGATGTTCTGCCGAGCGAGTGAATCCATCGCGGCCGCGGTGTCATCGGGCTGAGGCTTTTTTTTTTAATACCTCTTATTTCTCTTCGATTCTCACTCACGCGCGGTTCATTTGCAAGAACCGTCGGGAATGATCGTTCATTCACGAAAGGACAGTGTACGCTGTAAGATCGTGGATTGCCTAATAGCTCGGGAACGAAGAACTAGAAGAAAGGTGTCGCCGTAATGGGTATCGTTACATGGTGTGAAAGATCATTCAAACTGGAATACGGCATCGAACGAATCCATCCAAACCAGGATCATCATTCATGTCGGATCAATCGACGGCGGTGAAGAAAAAGAAATGGCATCGAAGAAAGAAGCAAAAGGTCATGGTTTCGCATAACCGGGAAGTGGATGCCGCTTCGCTGATCAGACATTCATATCGATACTGGTATTATCTCGTGTTTCGAAAGGATTCGTAACAAACATTACCGTTCGAATGCGAAACGAGGACAGGTAATTCTGTGCGACAATTTAAGCAGCGTGGGAAAAAATTGAAAAATGTAGTTGTCAAGTCACTTCCGGGTTCAAAACCTCGACTTTTGACCGGAAGTGACGTCATGCCGGAAATATGTCACTTCAGTTTTGGAAATCTAATTTTTCTACCGGAAGTGACGTATTTCCGGTACGCTGTCACTTCCGATCTCAAACAGATGTTTAAACAGGAAGTGAAGCTCCTATATTTTCATACACTTGGAGTTTCATCTTCACCGTTACGAGCGCGTAGTTTGAATGAAAACAGAAGCAAGATTATTGCGTATATTATTCCATCTGCCGGCTAGCGCACAGTTCCACCGAGGCCCATCGGGCCTGTGTGTATTAGAAGATAATAGGGAATTGGGCAGATTGTCGGTGCGGCAAGCAACGCGCGAAATAGCTTCCCATGCGCGGTAGCCGCCAGTGCTTTATTCTCCTCGTGGTATCGGTGGGAGTGCAAAGGGCTCTGCGGAGTGAGGGAGTTTCGACGGGGTTTCATTTTCATTATCCAACCGTAGAAATACGGCGCCCGGTGCTATATGGCGAGAGCGTATCTCGTTCCGCTGTGGTGCGCACAACGACCACGGCACACCGACGTCAATACATCCCTCCAGCCAAGACGAACGAATCTTATGCCCGCATGAATCCACCTTCATCATTCCCCGCGGTAAAAGTTATAACTCGATTATGCGTCTAACTAGCAATTTCAATACTATTAAGAGTCGGCGGAGGGTCGGGCGCCGCCGCCGCTGCCGCCGCCGCCGCCGCGCTGCACAACTCCGCAATGAGGGCTGAAGAGTCTCTCCACTGAATGGTGGCCCGAGACCAGCGAGGAAGCCCGACTCACGCGTTCGCAAGCTTCAGTGGCAAATGTTTTGTCCGTCAGGCAAAAAACCCGGACAATAGATGACCGTCCTATCTACGCATATAATTCAAACGAAAGACGCCGCGCGGCCGCGATTGGATTCACCAGTAGCAACCGCGCCGAGCCGAAGCTCCGTGGCTCGAGAGCGAGATACTTACGCATGCTTCGGCTCGTTGTTTGAGTTCTCCCGCGATACACGCAGTTGTTGCGTGCGAGACTCACCGATGCATCCGTGTTCTTCAGTTCTTTCACCCCCTTCGCGCTATCCTCTTCATTTTCTTCCACGGTTTTCGCTGGTCTCTTTCGAAGGAACGTCTCTTTTGATCCGCGGGCGTGATCTTGCGACGCCACGTGGAGCGCGTCATTAGGAAGATGGAAATTCGACGCAAGGTAAGAAAGAGGAATGGTCCTTATTTTTTTTTTGTTTAATTCCATCGAAACTATAAGCCGTTGCCTAAAACACCGTTCAGACGGGGGTATCGGATAGTAACTTCGTTATGCCCCTTCGGGATGAACGAGTATGTAACGCCGAGGCTTAAAGGACGAGGGAGGGCATATTATATCCCGTTGGCCGGCCATCTCGTATCCCTCTCGCCATTCTTCCTCTCCGTTCCTCTTTCTTCTCGTAACGGGCATGTCCGCCTTGAAATAAAATCGCCGATAGTATCTCTCCTCAATGAACTCTCCCACGCCTGTGCCTCCTCTCTGGCGGTCGCGAATCCACCCGCCTCGCGTTCTTGCCTATGTGCTAGTAGCAATATACAATAGCTGCGTGTGTGCCTGTGTTGTTCCTGGGCCTGCGTGTACGAACGAGCCAAAGCTGCATATATATTTATATCAGGCTGGACCTAGCCGCGCCGCGTTTCATCGGTGTGTTCCTCCACATGCAATCCGCATGTGCATGAGAGCACATTATACCGTCCGTTCATTCTCCATTGCGCCGGAGCGTCTATAATAGTATAATACTCCAGCACCTATGTCAGTAACGTGTTAGAGTTCCCATATGTGTGCACGGTACATGTTCGAGGGAGCGAGGGAGCCTGCGTGAGCGGGAGAAGAGTTCAGGTCGAGAATGGGAAAGAAAGAACGAAAGAAAGACAGAAGTTCCAGGTTCCAGGCACCAGCAGCACGAGCAGCAGCGCAGGGCCCGCTCGGCTCAGGGTCCATCGGGGTTCGACCCCCGACCCCGGCACGTATTCGCCACACCCGCACACCGATGCTTAGACCACGAAGCTCCGCGCAAGGAGAAGAAGAAGAAGGTGGAGGAGGCGGAGGAGAAGAAGAGATGCTTAGGTGGGGTCGCGAAGAGAGGCCCGGCAGGCTTATACACAGGCCAGAAGGCAGGTCGTCCACGCCAGCCTTCTGGCCGGTGTATAGGATTCGCTCTTTTTCCTCTCCTCTCTCTCTCCCTCTCTCTCTTCGTATAGTGTATGCAGTGTACGGATCGTCTTCTACAACCTCTGGCTTACCATGCGCTCGGTCTTCGCCGGCACTCAGCTCGAAGGCATATATGTACACCCGCGGAATTAATAGCCGGACGCCGTGTAAAAATCAACGTAATGTGATTACGACGCTGTCTTTCGCTCGTTCGTGAGCGAGGGAGAGAACTCGCGAGCGGCGCGCGAACGCGGCACTGAGGCCCCACCGTTCTTGACTCTCCATTTCCACGTACGTTTCGCGCGAGTTCCTGTAACGTCGTTTGTGTATGTACATATGCGCGTCGGGTCTGTTGGATATAACGCTGGATACGTATGTATATTGGTGCAAATACCACGTAGGTACAAATACGCAGTTGTAGTTTACGGTCCGGATGAACCCCCGTGACCTCGACGGATCCACCCTTCACGAGCAGGTTTCGTTTCAACCCTGTCGCGGAATCGAAGATGTTAAGGGGTCGTTCAAGTTTTATACGTGACGAAGCTTACCGGCTGTAATTCTCGGTCTGAGGTGAAATTTTGTTGAAAGTGACAGTCGACCAACCAATAGTTCAGCTATCAGTCCTTGACCTTCCGTTCAAGGCGGATGGTACTTTTTGTTCCTTTATTGGGTAAAAATGCAATTATCGTCGAATCATCATTGAACAAACAACGATTAATCGCATGGGTACTAGATATGAGTTTTTTGAACCGGAAGTGACGTATTCTTTGTGTGATGTCACTTCCGGTCGGAGAAGAAAGATTTTCGAACTGGAAGTGACGTGTTTCCGGTATGACGTCACTTTCGGTAGAAAAGAGATGATCAAACCGGAAGTGACGCCCGTCTAGAATTTCATGCTAGGTAGAGCTTCATCATCATTTTCAGCATCACAAGTTCAAGGCGGATGGTACGTTTTCTTCCTTTATTGGGTGAGACTTCAATTATCATCGAATAATCATTGAACAAACAACGATTAATCGCATCGGTACGAGATACCACTTTGGCTCGGTCGTACTTAACGATCCCTCGACCCTTATCGACCTTGTGAAATTCCCGGTCCGCAGGTACCATTTTTTTTTCTACCATGCACCTTCGTCGTTTCGGCCTGAACCCTGTCGCATAATCGTAGATGTCCGCTTCTCCATCACCCTGCAACTTTATTTTCTGGTTCTTTTTTTTTTTCTTCATTGGGATTCCAATATGCGCCACGGTATTAATGACTCTCGAGTTTATGGTACCATTTTATAAATCTGCCTCGGCCCATTGTCGGTTAGGGCCCGAGCCGGTGGCGATTCCCGATAATTTGCGGGATCATAAATAATTTCGAGGTTGAAACATATTCTGCAATTTTGCCCCTAGCGCTCGCGGGAATCGCGGCGGAGGAAGAAGAAACCATAAGCACACACGGGTGGAATCGTTGCGCGTGTCTTTTCGCCTCGGATGCTTGTCGCGGTATGGCAACAGCACCAGAAGCAGGAACATCTCGCGAACGCGAACAAAATGCGACACTATACGTGTATATGTATACGTAGGCGCGCATGTGATTGTACCGACGGTGGATATGCCGGTGGATCGCGCGGCTGAACCCCAACGTGCCACCAGGCTCGTCCTCTTACCTCTTTCGACGCGATATTCCGGGGCCTCTATACTCACTCGGGTCAGGTCGTCTATGCAAATGAGACCGGAGTTCTCGAGAGGCTTCGCAGCGCGAGAAGCAGAATTCCAGGATCATCGCAGCGCGGAGCCAAGCTCCGACGGCGATCGCTGTACCGATGGGGGCGCGCAAGAGGGAGATCTTTTTGCGTTATACGATCGATAAATGAACGTATGTAGAATACGAAATTGCTGGGAATCCCAGATCCATCCGTGGGCCGAGCATTCGCGAATTTCTAAGGAGGGATTCATAATCGAGTTAAGGGGGCGGGGATGGGGCACTATGGACCACTGGCTACTACGAAGAATTTACGAGTCATCGAGTTATTGGCAACAAATAGTCTGTTCGGTCCGGTTCGGACTACTTTAGAATCCATCGTCTGTAAATATTATTCATAACGTCTCTCCAACTCCCTCTCCACCTTCCAGCATAAAAAATAAAAAAAAAATGAAAATTCAAATCGGTGTCTTGAAATTAAATTTTGGACTCGAAAATATTTCCCAGTTAATTTTTGATAACAAAATTATGACTTTTTCTCCCCGGATGACCCCAATCGCCAGTTCGCTATCCGTCGCTCGGTCCCTTGGCTCGAAAACGATCACTGCCGCGGTGTATGCAGCGAGGATTGTTATTATATAGTCCCACTTATCACGGCAATGCAGCGAACAGCCGGTACATCCCGTGGCGTTTGAGGCCCTCCAGGTGAACGAATGAACAAGTGGTTGTAAGGAGCCGGAGAAGGCAGAAGTTGGCAATTTAATGAAGTGCAGGCACTGTCCCTATCGCATGGAGCGTATTAAGAAGATTTAGATGGTTGAAACGGTGGGTGCACTGTGCGCGGTACTTCGAATAAATAGCGGAATAATACCGCGGTTATGGGGGTCTCTACGGCCAAATATATGGGGTGATGCCGAGGGGGCCCGCCATGGGTGGGCCCCGCGGCGCCGCCCTGCGTTCGACCGATCCATAAGCGCACGGCGCTGCAACACAGTGTACCACAAGCTTTTGCCTCGCATCCTCGGGACTCGGGTAAAATATCATCGTAAACGCATCCCGATAAATTTCTCTATATTGACCGTGAAACCAGTAACCGGCGTAAATAAGAATGCGAATTGCTGCGAAGAAAGAGAAAGGTCCCGAGCTCCCGCTTGCTTCTTCTCATCATTTTCGTCCTGCTGCCTCCTGCAGGCAAAGAACTGAATAAAAAAAAACTTGAAATCGTGACCATTTGGTTAGCTATTTTTTAAATTAAATTCGAGGCTCCCCATGCAGGCTTAGCGGACCGGCCGGAACCGGCCAGTGGGCCGCGAAGATCGTCGATTCCCCAACCCTCGGCCGATATTTTACCGGGCATTGTCGCATCGAATCGCATTCCATTGATTTGCCGAGCAGCAAATCAATGAGAGCAAAAATCGCGCCGTCATTGATTCGCCGCTTTTGAGTCCGCTAATCCGGCACTGCGACACGCCACGTGCGAAAGAAAGACCGCGAGTTGGAACGGGGGATCGCGAGTGCGAGGATACGTGTACGTGTATGCGCCATGGTGTATCGTACAGGCCTCGAGAGATTTCTATGTACGGTGAGCTCGTAAAACCAGACCGTAAGAACACAAAACGGCCGCGCAAAGGGAACGAGCCAAGAGCTCACTGGGGGCGCTTGAGGAGAGAACGTGTTCCGGCTAGCGCACGTCAAGACCGTCCGTTCTGAGACGTAATCTTATTAAACGGCTATTAGCTGCTCGCCGAGGCTTGTCAACATTTAGACATCTGGCAGACACGCTACATTCTACTTCTACACGCCTACACGCCGAACGACCGATGGCGCGGGCCGTCCATGTGTGCATCTCGGCGCTCTCCTTCTTACACATCCGAAGAGGCAATCGAGGATTAAGGCGATGCTGATGACCAGCAGCCGCTGGATACCGCGATGACATTAGACGTCGTCGCTAAGTCGACGCTTCTAATCTCTTGGCACATACTGCATTCAATCGTCATATATATATGCATATATATATATATATATATATATATTAAATGCATCAAAGATGTAACATCAAATAACATTTACCGAAGGTCCGTACACCGTACAAAGCCAACAAGATTTGGACATTTAACAAAACTTTTTGTCCGCAAAGGTCCCCGATGAATTTTCTCGTCAATTTTATTTTTTAAATATTTGTAAAATTGAGAGACACTTTTGGGAAAGAGACAGAATTTTTTTGCAAAGATAACAAGAAAGAAATCGCAGACGTTTGCGGACGAGAAACATTTCTATTTTACTGAACTGTAGAAAAGTTTAGTTTGAAAATTAATGAACGGTATTGGAAGCTTTTTTACTCTTTCGGAACTTTCAAACACATGCGCGTTGCAAGTTTACAGTTAAGTCTTAATTTTTATTGAAATTTTTTGTAAATTTCAGGCAAAAGATTAGTAACTTAAATATCTGGTATTCTTATTTAAGAAAAAAGTACATTAGTGTTCAATTAATGTAAGTAATCTTAGCGTATTTCCAGTTTCAGTACATTAAATTAAAAATCTGTCTTACAGCGGGTTTAAGGCATATTTGTAAATTTGACAATTTTTTTTGTAAACGAGGAAAGAGTTGCAACTAGTTTTAACTTAACCGTGCCAGCACAGGTCGCCGAGCATGGGAAGTAGTGTGAGTCCTGCTCCGAGGAGACGTGGCCTAGCGAACCTCGTGGGAACATTTGCGACTGCATGTAACTCGGACACATAATAACATTGTAAGCGTTATGAGACTCTCTCGTCGCTCGGATGGAGGTGAATCACGAGAGACGTGAGGGAAGCTTCGTTGGGTATGGCCGAATTCCTAGGTCTATAGCTAGCTGAGAGCAGTCACGCTCGCGGTGTTACGATCGAAATGAGTGACGTACCCGCGACGTGAACATCGCGCGCGACCCCCCGCTGTCGAACGTCGTCGCGGTCGTCTTGCATGGCCGGACCGCTTGAGAGTGATCGATGTAGGTGAGTCCGTTTCCGGTTGGCGAGCGAGAGAATTGGGTATGTACGAGAACGGGACGTACAAAATAATTCGTTCTACGAACATAAGCTGTTGCTGAAGAAACAAGTGCAAAGGTCAATAATTCGTACATAGAAATTAGGCGAGAGAAATTTTGAAAATAATATTAAATTCTAAACCGGACAGTTCCTTGTAATAAATAAATAATCAATGCGCAAGAAAACAGGGAAACACGGAAATAATAGGCCAATGGATCATTTTATTACAAATAAGATAAAAAAAAGAGAATTTAAATACTTCGTACTGGGAACAACTTTTGTCTTGTAGTTACTAAAGGTATTTTCGGTCGTTTTACCGAAATCGTGGTAATAGGTGAAAAGTGCTTGTTTCATACAAACGACAATAACAAGTTTATTATAAATAATATCAGAAATTTTAACGTTCTTTTCCTACTTAAAAATGATCACCATAACATGTTCACCATAAAGAAAACTGTTTACAGTCTGTTGTAGCCTTCCTATACAAAATGTAAAGTGACTGGTTTTTCGGTCGACCGAACCTGCCTGGTCTCCTTAAGTAATGGGAACTGCGTGTTGGGAGTAATCGGTAAGCTACGAATTTGAGCCACAGGCGTAGAAACGGGCGAACAAATAAGAGGGAAAAGCGAAGACGTCCGTACATCGAACGTGGTCGAATCCACCGGGATCGTTGAGATTGTTTAACGTTAACCGAAGTAGGAAGAACACGAGAATGAGAAAGTCGTAAGGTAGTCTTAGGTACGGGACTGAGAGCTGTTGTTGCTCACCGGCTTCGGGTCGTGGATGACGCGTATCGGTATATGAAATCGCTGTACGGGCAGGTCTGCTGGTCAGCGCGGACTTGAGAAACGAGGGAAGATACCTAATTTTTTTATCTTCATATTCCACAATAAACTAAACACATGGTAACAGGTACGACCGTAAACTTTATTGTATCCACGAGTTTCCTCCGATATCGGACTCTTCCCTACGAGCGCGAAAGATAAGTTTGAGCGAGGCGCGACCGGGTAGCTTTGTCTCGCCAACTCGATCGATAAGAGCGTCTCTCGAGACTCGGGATAAAAAGTCTCGGGAGTCGCGGAGCTCGGGGCAAATCTCAAAGATCCTCGCTCGAATAGTCCAGTGAGTAAAAAATAGTACATTACTCCACGAGGGCGAAAAACGTTTTTCTAACGAGTGTGAGTTTGCAGCACGAGCCGAAGGCGAGAAAAATTGTTTCGCACGATGGATGTACGAAATTTTTCATCACAAGGTGCGAAAATAGCGGTTTTACGCACGCGAAGCGGGCGGACAAGTTTTTCACTTTCCTCGCGCTTCGCTGAGCGCTCCGGGCGATTTGTGACGAATAGCCGGAAGTAGGAGTATAATTACTCGAAATCGCGGGTTTGTATCGAAGCAAAGCCAACATCAGCCTCTTCCGTACAAGCGCGAAAGATAAGTTTGAGCGAGGCGCGACCGGGTAGCTTTGTCTCGCCAACTCGATCGTTGAGAACGTCGATCGAGCACCGGGATAAAATACCAAATCTCAAAGATCCTCGCTCGAATGGTCTAGCGAGTTAAAAAAAAAAATCTTTCTTTACTTTCCTCGCACTTCGTTCGGCACTCCGAACGATCTGTGGCAAACGGCCGGAAGTGCGAGTATGATTGCTCGAAATCGCGGATTTGTATCGAACGACCGGAAGTGCGAGCATAATTACTCGAAATCGCGGATTTATATCGACGCAGAGCCGATTCCGGGCTGCCGATCTCGGATGCGGCATCGAACATGGCCGGAGCGCCTAAGCGAGGTCTCTCACAGCCTCGGAGGATCGAGCAGGAGCTGGAGGGTGCAGCAGCAGCGGGAGCAGAGCCACACAGCATCCAGCAACAACCTCGACTACGTACACGGTATCTGGACCAGAATCTCGATCGAATTACCTCTCGAAGTTCGCACGCTTCGGGCGAAAGGATCTACGGGTGAGGTGAGAGATTCGACGGAGACAGAGATATAATATAAAAAGGGAGAGGAAAAATAACGAGCGTGACTCTCGCATACGAGGCGGTTGGGAGTGAGATGAAAGGAGATACACAGCGAGAAAGAGCAGATGAGGAGGGGGCGAGGAGTAAAAGCCAACGGGTTCGACGCCGTGTGTTACCGACCGAGCTGGGGCGATGGTGGTGGTTCCCCCCTCGGACACCTTCTTGCTCTTGTTTGCCACCGACTGCGTGTAATTTCTTAGCAAAGGCGTTAATGAGGGGCTTGGCTCGGGACGGTAGATCACCACCGAGCGAGCCGAGCCAGCCGAGAGAGTTCTGGTCGTAGTGGTGGAAACGGCCGAGCGTGAGCTGCGAAGAAGAAACCGGAGGAAGGGAGGAAGAGATACAAGTTCGAGGCGGCCGCAGGGAGAGAGACGGAGTCGCCGGTTCGGTACACCGGAGATGGAGAAAGAATGAAGTGAAAAGAAGCGAGAAAGTGGACAACTTCGTGGGCTTCGGTGTTTGGAGCTAATGCTCGGGGCCCTTCCTCGCTCCTCCGCTTCGTCCTCCTCCTCGGCGTGTTTTCACTTCACGCAGAGGCGGACGGAGAAGAGGCGGAGGAAGAAGTGCATGAGGAACGAAGAGGGAAATGAAGGTGGTGTGTTCGCGAGGTTGCCTCGAGGTAGTGCTACCGTGTACCTGAATTCCGATCTACGCGAAGATTGCGAGGAGAGGGAAAGGGGGAGACGAAAGAGTCACGCGCCCGTTCGCGCCCCGCGGCGAGGAAGCATCTTTTAGGTGTCGGTATTATACGATCCAGAGTCGTTCGGGATACTTTTTCGTACGGCTCAAAAATAAAGACGGATCTTTTTTTTTCGGGAAAATTTTATTATTGCAATATATACGTAGAAGCATCTTTTAGGTGTCAGTATTACGCGCGGTTCCAAAATCGTTCGAGATACTTTTGGTACGTGCGAAAAATAAAGATGGATGTTAATTTTTTTGTTGTGAATTTTCATGTTTACGATTTATCCGAGGATGTATCTTTTAGATATCGGTATTATAGGCGAGTCGAGAATCGTTCGAGTTGCTTCTGGTCAGGCTGAAAAATAAAGACGGAACTTTACTTCTTTTTTTTAGGGAAGATTTTATGTTTGCAATTTATCCGGAGGAATAATTGAGGATCGTTGGTAATTGATATTCGATGAGTTTATCGTGTGTTATATATCGATGGATTCACTCTCGTCACCGATTACGAAATGAAAAAGACCCAGAGCGCGAACCGAGTCGTCATCGAGGTCGTGGTACAGACATTCACGTAATGTACACTAAAGTGTATCTATCCTATGGTTCGTATGCACGGAACGAAGCGGATCTTCGAGGCGAATTGCAAAATAAATCCTATTAGCTTGAGAGCCGAGAGCGGTGCTTTTTTGCATACCGCGAACGCCAGAGCAGAGCCGGTACAGCTGTAACGTGCTGATTGCGAGCCGTCGAGCTGATAGAAGTGCAACGCGCGGCGCCCAACACCGTTGCACTTTTACTACGATCCTATATATATATATATATATATATATATATATATATATATACATCGCCGTGGAGATTCGTAACAGCGGGACGTTTCAACGAGACAGCGCACTTTCAGCAACCGCTCGGTGTACTTTCGCGCATCCTTTACTTCCAAATACCGCGTTAATCGAATGAAAGTGAGAGTAACGCCAAGTAGTGCGAAATGAGATTATCGCCAACGGCACGTGCATTTTACCGCGCAGACACGCCTCGATAATCCTTGAAATAACTGCACTTGTTCAATTATGAGCTGGAAGGTCAAATTTATTACGAAAAGTTCAATGAAGAATTTGCTTTTGTCTTATAAAACAATAATGATCAATTTTCATTTTTCGCTGAATTTTCAGCAAACGGCTTGAGCGTCTGAAAAACTTATTCTGTTATCGATGGCTTGTCCCGAAAGTATTTGAGATCTTCGCTCCAAAATTAATTAAATCTTCCGAGGCTCTTTTTCTCCACGGTAACAGCTTCATAGTTTCGCGTCTAGGTGCGTAGATAAGGAATATATCGGAGGGTGCCGGCGTAGGAAATACGGTATCGTATCGCATACGTACTGCATATCGTACGTGCATTCTCACGCGCGGACACCCCTCGGTAATCGTAGGAATTATTGCTCTTGTTCGGTTATACGCTGGAAGGTTATATCATCTACCAGCAATTTTTTATGAAGAATGTGTTTGTCTTTCTGGCTACCTGTGTTTGTTTTTCTGGCTACCTCGAAAAGGGGATTCACTGCTCGTACCGACTCTTGCACGTACAATCTTAAAATATGTTATGCAATCGGATTGTATCCACATATACTAAAAACTGTGCAAACGGCGGCGCCATGCGTTTGTTACGTTAAAAGATATTACGGATGGCCGTGTCACCCGCCTGGCCATCTCTTTTTATTTTTCGCTAAAATTTCAACAAACGGCCTAAACATCTGAACTGGAGGATACCGGAGGACACCAGCGGAGGAAATACGGTATAGCATCACACACGTATGATATACCATATGTGCATTTTACCACACAGACACACCTCGATAATCGTAATAACTATTGCTCTTATTCGATCATGCACCGGAATGTCAAATCTATCATCTATCAGCAAATCTTTATGAAGAATTTGTTTCTCGTCCACACACAAAAAAAAAAAATTATCAATTTTCATTTTCCTCTGAATTTTCAAAAAACGCTCTAAGCATCTCCAAGTCTCATTCCGCTACCGAAGGTATTCGCAATCCCCGCTGCAAAATTAATGAAATCTTCCGAGTCTCTTTTGCCCCGCAGGTAACAGCTTCATAGTTTCGCGTCTAGGTGCGTAGATAAGGTACATACCGGAGGATACCGGCGTAGGAAATACGGTATCGTATCACGTACGTACGGTACACCGTATGTACACTTTAAGCAAGCGCTGATGCACACGTCCCTCGAGTTTCGCGAAGGCGCACAAGTCGAATTGACTCGTTAGAAACGACGTCTCTACTCGCTATACCTGCATTATGCTATCCGTGCATGTAAATACATACGTGCACATACCGCCGTACGTGCACACGCGAATGGAATGTCCGGGGCCCTCTATCTTTCGCTTCTCTTCTTCGTTGCGATCATTAATCAATAACAATCAATCTTACGCGGCCCGCCAACGGGCACAGAGGGTTATACGGCAACAGTCTGCAGTACATACACTGGCTATATGGTCTTTGGCCCGCGTACGAGAGATCGAGCGGTTGAACCACATGCGGAGCTTATCTCAATTAATCCTCGACGAACGGGCATTTTCACCGGTCCCGCGCGCGAGCGTTTGAAGACTGCCGTATGCTGCATGTACGTTTGTTTCGTGTTTATAGATGTGCTCACTATTTTTTATTTTCTTCGTTTATCTCGCGTACGCAGGCGCACGGTGAATTCGAACCGTACCGTTGTCCCGATTGAACCATTATATTCTTATCCGCTTCGTGCGCGGTGCTTCGTTTTACGTAAACCGCGAGCATCTGTGGCCCTTAGCTCTATTTCTCGTTCATCAATCTTCATCTCTACGGGGGCTTCCACATCTTCTCGCATCGCAGGGGGAATATAATACCTCGAGCACATTCCGACCAGCGCGCAGGATGCTCGAAGGTAGAACCTTGGTGTTTCCGAAGAACGGGGTGTAAATCGAGGCTGCGCATAGATGATGTACGTATTTAGTTTCGCAATTAAATTTTCGCGTAATTTTTGTTTTTATCTTAGCAGGGATGAAATCTGGATTGACGGGAAAAATTGACGAAAAATTGAGTGTACTTTTGTAATTAAATTTTCGCACAATTTTCGTTTTTATTTTAGCAAGGATGGAATCGGGATTGACGAGAGAAATTGACGAAAAATGTTACATTTATAATTAAATTTTCGCATAATTTGTCTTTTTATCCGTGAATTCCGACGACACATCGGCGCTCGAAGATCTCAGGACGAAGAGAAGGTTTCGTCGCGGCTGAGTGGCGACACGCGTGACTATCGACGAACGAAGCGCGTTACGCGCCGAGGTGCGTGGCCGTCGGCCGGTATGACCGTATGCCGCGTACGTTATTCCTCGTCCGTGAAGCATACGTGGCACGAGCATGGATCAGCAGCCGTGAATAAAAGGCGAGAAAGCCTTCGCGGAAAGAAGCTTAGCCGCAAACTGCCGACCCTGCGGTCGGGACTCCACGCCCAAAATGGGTCGAACGGTACGCACGAGCGTACTGCAGTATGGTGGTAGCTATGGCCGGTTCATGGTGACCATGGACGAGCGTGGAATCGTGCCGCCGCTCGTAATTTGCCACGAATTTATTACGAAAATACTGCACTGCCTGCACTTACACAGATACGGTAAGTACCCAGGAGATTTAACCATCGGCACAGCTGCGGGACCGCACCAGTTGTTGAAAGTTTTGCACTGGCCGGACGCTCAGGCCGATATCGGCCCGATTCGATGAAAAATGTTATCGCTGCGACTGACCGGAGACAGTATTGAAGTCTGTGTTCTACTCCGTAGATACATCGTCTGCGAATATTATTCGAAGATCGTGATTCTTCCTCGGACCCACTCCAAATCCATTTGAGATGCCTCAGCAGTTCACTGAGAGAAGTATCTAGTAAATATGACTATATCGCTCGAAGGATATTAGCATAGCACATAGTACGGAACTAGGGCGCCACCTGAGACAGAAAGTACCGGATTTCTAAGAATTTTTCGTAGATGTTATGGTAAAAGTTCTTGGAAAATCTGGCCCTGGTTCCGTGCAATGTGCTATGCTAAATTTTCTTAGATGACCGGTAATTTTTACTATATCCTTCTCTAAGTGTTCTTTCACTCACTTTCCTGTGTTCTTTGATTCACACTCTCAGTGGCTGCATTCGAGATAAATTCCGGAGAAAAATATCATATTTTCTCTGTAACGTCACGACGGGAAACACGTCACTTTCGGTCGTAAAATAGAATTTTCGAACTGGAAGTGACATATTTCTGGGCCGATGTCATTGCCGGTCACAAAATGAGATTTTAAAACCAGAGGTCCTTCCGGTATGCCGTCGCTTCCGGTCGAAAAACGAGATTTTCAAACCGGAAGTGACGTCGCGATGAAATTTTTTAAATTTGACCGTACGGTATGTGTATGTGTTACACTCAGAGACGCACGAGACCCATCGAAGATTCTGTATATTCGAGTGAGGCCGGGTGACCCGAAGAAGACTTTCACCCGAGCTCGATGCTCGACCTCACGCGTATATACGCACACACATAGTCATAAGTACACTGTAAAGAATGAAATCCCATGGATACCGCATCTTCAGAGCTCCTCTTGGCAACGATCTCTCACGGACCGTGCCCGCGCCTCTGTGCCAACACACTCGCGCACGAGAGGCTCTCGAGAGAAATAAGAGGTGGGCATTTCGTACGTAGAAAGACCAGCCGAGGGTCAAGAGGGAGCTTGGAACGAGGGGGAAAAGAAGAGCTGGTGCAAAATCAATTGGGAGCCGAAGATAATTTAAATACGAATAGGCAGCAAAGATAGGCAACTTTGTTCGCAAATTTTTCCCTGGAGCGTAAACATTTTTTTATTCTTTTTTTTAACGCTGGACCTTCTCGTCAATCCA
The DNA here is from genome assembly GCA_964017025.1 of Stenichneumon culpator. Classification (NCBI taxonomy): domain Eukaryota; kingdom Metazoa; phylum Arthropoda; class Insecta; order Hymenoptera; family Ichneumonidae; genus Stenichneumon; species Stenichneumon culpator. The sequence goes on from OZ024781.1 coordinate 7,325,560, forward strand.
CCTCTCTTTTCAAGAACTCTCTCGTCTCTCACCTTTTATATTTATGTTACGTTCCTCACCTTAACCGGACCGTACGTTAGGCGTTTGATGATCCAGGAAAAGCAGCGCTTGCGACTCCGCTCGATGGATCTTTCGATTCCCGATTGCCTCGGCTCAGTCGCCGTCTACAATATGCATGTCTTCACCTATCGTGGAAGTCCACAGATATGTTTTCGAAAGACTTCGACTTCTTCGGTAGGAAATTTAGTGCCCGATAGAGGCTCGAGCTAGAAATCGCTTGTCGCGCGCGTCCAGAATGAAAGTTTCCCTCGCAGACATCTAGGAAATGGCATAGGATATGACTTGGGTTTGATCTAATGACAATCGTGGAGGCGTTTAATACACGGGACATCCGCGGTGTTCGCAATGCGGTCCTGACATGCGGACTCTGCCAGGGTCTGCATTTTAATACATGGATGGTGAAATTCCGGAAGAACGTATGTCCGCACCTTGTACGCACTTCATACACTCTATTCAATTCAGCCCATCGATGCGCACATCTATCTTGTGCTCTTTGTATCGCGCATATTACACGGCCGTCCACAATATACATGTCTTCACGTATCGCGGAAGTCACAGATGTCTTACAAAAAGTCTTCTACTTCTAAGGTAGGAAATTTAGTGCCCGATAGAGACTCGAGCTAGAAATCACGCGTCGCCTTCGTCGAGAATGAAAGTTTTCCCCGCAGACATCTAGGATATGGCATAGAATATGACTCTTGGGTTTGATGTAATGGCAATCGTGGAGGCGTTTAATAGACGGGACATGCGCGGTGTTCGCAATGTGGTCCTGACATGCAGACTCTGCCAGTGTCCGCATTTTAATACATGGATGGTGAAATACCGGAATAACGTATGTCCGCAACTTGTACGCACCTCATACACCCTGTTGAATTCAGCCCATCGATGTGCATATCTATCTTGTGCTCTTTGTATCGCGCATATTACACGGCCGTCGACAATATACATGTCTTCACCCATCGCGGAAGTCACAGATGTGTTACAAAAGGTCTTCCACTTCTTAGGTAGGAATGTAAGTTTTCCCCGTGCACATCCAGGATATGGCATAGAATATGATTCTTGGGTTTGATCTAATGACAATCGTGGAGGCGTTTAATACCCGGGAATTGCGCCGTGTTCGCAGTGTCGTCGTGACGTCTCGACTCTCCCGGTGTCTGCATAGTAATACGTGGATGGTAAAATACCGGAAGGACGTATGTACGTACCTTCTGCATACATCATACGCCCTCTTCACTTCAGCCCATCGACGAGCGCGTCTATCACGTGCTCTTTGTATCGCGCATATTACATAGCAAGTGTGGACGCCCGATACTTATAGCTGTGCCAGAAAACCTTCTGCATGTTATATATACAGCAGTCTGTCCTGTGGCGTATGCACAGTGTAGGCGTCGTACCTAGCAGGTGCTCATTAGATTACAGCGAGACGATGTTCGTGAGACAGGGCGGCCAGCCGCACCAGCACCTTTTACTCGCTGCTGTGCTCACTCCCGAGATCGTCAGAGATCAACTCGAGATTGGAATCTCCTTGCGTCGCTCCTTTTCGTGCTCTCGTCTCTTCTTGGGCGTTTGATAGATTTTTAATTTTTTTTTTTTTTTTCAATTTCAATCATCAAATCCAAAGCCGGGACAGTGGTTTGCGGGGAAAATGGGATTTTATCGGCGAGTACTATTTCGTTCGACGGCGAGTGGAGTTCGCAGCAGCCGGAGCATATCTGCGCATACGGATACGAAACGAAAAGAGAAGAGGAGAAAGAAAAAAGATCGCCGGGGCGCCGCCTTGCTCCCGAGGTCCTGGGAGTTGAATTTGTCGCTCCATATCTCGTCCTGGAATTTATGAAAGTCGACTCGGCAATAATTTACACAAGCGGTTGTACCCACCGCGTGCGCCAACGCGCGTGGAGTCTCGGCTGTGTGCGTCGCTTCCCAGTAAATAATGGCGCGAGCGAGAAAAAGAAGGAGGAACGGGGGGAGGACGAGGTGCACGCGTGCTCCAGCCCGAGAGGCCTCGGGGGCAAGGAATTCAGCCCCCGCGGGGGAGAGGCCCCCGAAGGAATCGGTAACGCTCGCCAGTTCCTCGGGACAAATTCAACCACACAATTCTCATTTATTACTATTTTCCTTACGTTCATCGTTTCTCCTGTCTTGTTCGCAGCTAATTCTCAACTCCTTGGATCCGTTGCATCGTCTGTTTATGGTATTTGAAATTATTCGTTGTTGCTATATATATATTGTTTTCCTTTATAAACGTAGCTCCGCTAAATATAATAAATATTTATCGATGCTAAATACTATGAAGATTACTTTTAATAAAAAAATATATGTTATTAAAAATAAATATAGCTCTCTAATAATATAGAGTAGTAATAAAAAAATGTCATAGCAACTGAGTTTAAAAAAATACCGAACCTCTTTAAGCGTCATTTATTTCATTTGCGAACGGAGTCGAGGAAAGAGAGGCTCCATTCTCTATCTTCCGTTCTCGTATGCTTACATACACGCACCACAGCTGCAGACTCGTTGGGTTGTCGTTCGAAGGGACGACAACTGCAAGCGAAAGGTAACTAATGATCAACTAATTGGGACGATCGTGTATCGACGTAAAGATCTCACCGATCGATCTCCCGAAGTGGCGCGTCCCCGTACTATGACATTCATTGGTTCGGTGGTTCGCAAGTCTCCGACCGGCATTACAAAGTCGTTTTCTCGCTCTATCGTCTAATTAGAAAATGTAATTGCGCCGACTTGATCCCCGACGGCGGGCACCGACTGTCGGGTGTTGATTGTATACTCGCTGATTATTATTCATCGACTAAGAGGAATCTCTTCTCTCCATGGGTGATCCACGGCTATCATTTCTCGAGGACTTCGCAACTAGAGGCACGACCAGTTAGTGTGCGAAATGTTCAAAGTATTAAAAACAACCTTCTTTTCAATATCTGTAGTGTTAAAAGAAATCGACTTCCAAGCCCTCTTCTTTTTTTTTTTTGCGCAAAGATCGCGACCCGAGAAATCCAGCAAAGAGCACGAGCGCAGAATATGCAACGCGATAAACTCGAATAGGTGTAGACTGGCGATTCTTTGATGTGCTGACCGAGCGAGCTCAAATACTACACCGGCAATGCTACGAGTGTAGTCTTCGTCGGGCTCTTAATGACGATGTTAATTGATATATTTGAAGCGACAGGCTGTGCCACACGGAACCGCAGATTAACATAAGTAAACTCTCCGACACCGCCAGTCTTCGAGTCTCGGCTAGAAGTGTTAATTTTCTGCTAGATCGCCGGAGGCCTCGGGTGAGAGATAAGACTCTCCTCGCGGCACCTGCACCGGTGTGACGGCGGTGATCGTTTCGCGACAAAAATTAGTGTCGCCTCTTTTCCTTATATACCTCCACTATCGCCCTGTCTTCGCCTTACACCTTAATACGCCGGGCGAAAATAAACGTCCCGGGGCGCAAACGCTCTTAGTGCCCGACGAGTGCTCAGCAAATAGCCTGGCATTAGTGCGCACCCGATCCATTAATGAAATCAAAACGCCGTGCTGCATGTGGAAGCGACGGCATAATATGTAGTGTAGAGGGCCGGTGCCTTTTGTCGACAGCATCGGCCCAGGATATATCAATAGACGAGACGCGAGAGGCGTCGTTTGCGCAATTGGATATTGAACGGAGTGTCGAGACACTTCACTCGTGCCGAACCCGTTTGACCTTTGAGATTTGTTGCTTCAACTCAGATATCGGTGAAACGTAAACCAGGAAGCTGCAATCGATTTCTTAAATATTCGCTGAGACGTAATACGTGGATTTTTGGAACGGCTACAATAAATTTTTTAAGAATGAGAAACGTAGAAGCAAAATGAAAGATAGATTTTTACGAAATAATATGAGAAATCATATTGGATTTTTTATATGATTATTATTTTGTCAAGGAAGATTGATAGAATACATAGATCAGCCGCATCGGGAGTACAAATAAAGCAAATAGATAACCTTGTTACTATTCTAATTTTTAATTAATTAATTTTAATTTTAAGTCCTATACTTCTTGCTCTGATACCACTCACACGTAATTGGGCAGAGACTATTTATTATGCAATTAATTGATTCATTAATTGAATCAGTGGGTGAGGATTGACCAAAAATGTTCATTTCTCTTTGTAATATAAATCCTCGATCCCCGATCTAAATTCAATGTAGTTAGCGGCTGAACAAGCACGAAGGAAATAATATCGCAAAAGGCCTGCGATAGTTGATGTCAGAGCGATCGGGTCGTGCGGATCAGCGCGACAAAGTACAAACAAGAGTGGCGAGAGAGACTCGAGGCAGTAGTTACATCCGTATTAGGTCAGACCGTTGAATAATACCGCGTACCGCCCGATTTGTATGCTATTAGCGCTACACGAAGTGGGGATCTTCGATCGTCCCGCATAATTCTCGATCGTACGCCCCGTTACTTCGGCCATAGGAAAAACGCTCGTAAAAGATACGGGGCGCGACTGTTATCCTCACGGTCTTTTATTGCTCCATTCATAGCGCCGACGCGTATTAGTACCGCACCATAAAGACCATATACATACTCTGGGTCTCTCATTGATTAGGATAAATGACGATCAGCTTTCGCGGAATATCAACAAAGATTCCTCCTCAACGTTATAGGCATAATTTTTTCCCGTTCGCTCTTAAACCGTGCAGCTGTTGTTTACCGATAGTTTCTCTTTATACACCTTCGGATGGCCTTTTGCCTTTCGACTCCTTCGCCGGCCGAGTTTCGTTATCGTATTTAATTAAAGCTCTCTCGCTGTGCTCGAACAGCGGTGACGGTAATTACAGTCGACAAGGCCCCATTGATTTATGAACAACCAGCAGGTTGTTGTAGCTCGGGCGCATCGCGCCATCGCTGTGGACTGTAGAATTTAGAAACCGGGAAATTAGATTTCAGGTGGTTTACCGCAAATACGTCACGTCCGCTTTGAAAACTTCATTATTCGACCGGATGTGCCGTCATAGGGTAAAAACATCAACTCCGCTTTGAAAATCTCATTTTTGACCGGAAGTGACGTCGTACCGAAAAATCGTCACTTTCGGTCCGAACAACTAATTTTTCGACCGGAAGTAACGTCATACCGGAAATACGTCACTTCCGCTCGGAAAATGAGATTTTCAAACTGGAAGTGACGTATTTTGGTATTGTTTATCGGTGGGGTTTTGTGAGCAATCGTCTATCCATTCTGCCACAAACTTTCCAGACTCACTGTACCCCATCGCTATATGGGTATGTATACATATATGTATAGTTCCGTATTATAGTTACAGCGAAGCGAAGGAGTGCAAGGTGCATGGATATTCTCAACAGTTTCCACCGTGCGCCATACATAATAGAGGTTAGCCGCAAGGATGGTAAATCACGAGACGCCATGCGGGCGTAGTTATATCGTGCGTGCGTGATGGAAGATTAGTCCGGCATTGTGCGAGCACGGAGGTGGCACGCGATGATTTATCGCTTACGAAAATACGTTCGTTCTCTCGCTCGTTCAACTTGCCTTCCCCCGATTCTCCTCTCCCTCTCGCAATTTCTCTCACGATCTCTTCCTCTCCTTTTCATTCCGCGCTCTTCCTCCTTCCGTCTCTCAGTATGTCTCGGCTCTCTCCGGCTACCATTGAACGAGATATTACACTCGAAAGATAGAGGGGAAGAAGAAGTTATCACGGGGTCTCCACTGCGAGATTCGTTCCAATGATTACCGGAAGGATAGAAACGTTCCAGCCGCACTGCGAGCCGCGCTCTGTGCCAAATATTTTGTCGATTCGCCATAGGAATGTTGAACATCCATCTTTCTCTGTGCGATCATCTTCAACATGACATTTTTATTAATCAATCACAAAAATTGTTTACTTGAATTACCGAAATTTTCGTGTTTCGTCACGGATGACAACAATGGTGATTTTTCGTCCGATCTAGGTAAACATCGATGTGAAAGGCAAAAAAAGAATAAAGAAGAAGTTATCACGGGGTCTCCGCTGCGAGATTCGCTCCGATGATTACCGGAAGGACAGATTCGACCGCGGCTTGCAAAGTTGGTGCGCCCACATATTTAGGCAATTATTTAGCTGATTAGCCTTGGGAATGTTGAACATCCATTCTTCTCAGTTCGATCTCTCGAACTCAACATTTTTATTAGTCAATCTCAAAAATGATTTGCTTGGTTCGTCGAACCTTTTTTTTTTAGTCCAAATTATCGGAACGTTTCGTCACGAATGACAGTGGCGGTGATTTTTCGTCTGATCTACGCAAGTGTCGATGTAAAGGTTAAAAAATATTCCAGAAGGCGATAACGCGAGCTCTCCACTACGAGCTAGAAACGTTCCAGCCGCACTGTAAACCGCGATCTGTCCCAAATATTTAGTTGATTCGCCAACTAAAAGTTAAACATCTCTTTTTCTCCCTGAAATCTCTCGAAAACAATTTTTAACTAATTAATCTCATAAATTGCTTGCATGGATTATCGAACCTTAATCTTTTTTAACCCAAGTTATCGGAACGTTTCGCCACGGAAGAAAATGGCGGTGATTTTTCGTCCGATCTAGGCGAGTACCGATGCGAAAGGTAAAAAGAATTATAGATTGGGTAAGAGAGCTCAATGCCGGCGCGGTATCTACGGTAGTGTAGAAACTCTCGGGAGGTGGCTGGTACGAGAGGTCCAGACCGCACTACTGTAAATGGTAGCAGCCTGCAATCATCATAATTCTTGATGATGGTCGGCCCGGGCACTGGTGCACTGCGCGCGGGGACAGAGAGAGAGATGAAAAGATAGGAAGAGGAAAATAAAGGAGCGAGCTTGAGAGCGCCCCTTCGGTGGAAGAAGCGCGCGGTGTAGTCGCTGGACCACAAAACCGTTCTGTTCCTTATTGCTCGACCTCACCGCCTTGGCTCTCATCCTCCGCTTCTTTCTAACACTCCTTCTTTCTTCCTCCTCCAACTGGTCGCTCTCATCCCTTCGCTCTTCGCTACGTACCGAGGATAGGCTTATAGTAAAGAGATAAGAATTGAGACCACAACTCGGATCGTCCGCACGACGGAAGGAAGCTTTTTCTCGCGGGAGAGAAATCTTCCTCGAGGGCTTTCCCGACTCTCGGGTTCCCACGTGGAGATACCTCGGTACAACGTGGGGGGGACAGTCTCGAGTATTCATAAACGCTCGATATCGTCTAGTGCGATCTTGTCGCTGTTTCTTCTACCGCGGCTCATTAACGCGGTTTATCACTAGACAAAAAAAAATCAACTTGTTCGCGAGATAATTGAGATTGGAGTAAAAAAAAACTGCTTAAGTTGACTTAAGGCTATGTGCAATCTCGCTCCCCTTCCCTTCGACAGAGGCAGGCTCAGTTGGTAACAAAAAAAGTTGAAGAGCCTTGAAGAAGATGGATTACAACTTTTCACTTTAAATAATAAATTCATCCAATTCTCTATCGTTTAAGGGATTCATATTTTTGTTCCTTTTCATGGATGAACCGAATGCGTTCCCATGTGGCTGGTGACCTTCACATTCTCCGTGGCTCATTAAGCCGACTTATCACTCGACAAAAAAGATCAACTTATCCGCAAGATAATTGAAGTTGAAGTAAGAAAGAGCTTTATAAACAGACTTGATAAACACTCGTCTACTTGATGTAAAATACAAAATGCACATATTATGAGTTATAAATTTCCTTTCTGTAAATATCAATAATCATAATAAATAAGTCGACTTTACGCGATGTGCAATCTCGCATCCCTTCCGTTCGGCTGACGCAGGCTCACCAGGTAACAAAAAACGTTGAAGAGCCTTGAAGAAGATGGATTACAGTTTTCGTTACCGACTGAGTTTGTTGCACGTCGCCTTAAATTCACCGAATTCTCTATTGTTAAAGGAGCTCGTATTTTTGTTTTTTTTTTCACGGATGAACGGAATGCGTTCTCACGTGACTGCTGACCTCCGGCTTCACGTAGCAGAGTGCAAAAACGTTCCGCGGGTCGCGAACCCTCTCCAAGAGTGCGTCGAGGCACAATCGAGCAAGTACGGAAGGCGGCAAGATTTGTTCGATGGGCGTGCGCACTCGGTTCGAGCTCCATAACGTTAGCGCCGAATTTCAACTCGTACAGTCCGGAGGAATCGTGCGTGTCTCTTGCGCTTAGGGGAATATACGTTACCGAAAAGCAACGGTGGCCATTAAGAAGGTACCCGCTGATGGCACCAACATACCCGAACAATGCAATTTGTAGCCGTGAGCTCCGCGGTGGTCTCTCGCCAGGAAGGACCCGCGCGATCCTTCGGCTCGATGTGTTACATCGTCCCTTTCCGCTCTCGCCCAAAGATCCTCCTCCGCGACGTCGTTGTCTTCGTCGATGTCCTCGCGAACTCCAAAGTTCCACGAAATACCGGCAACATATTGACCGTGGAACTCGCGAAATACTACACGCTCCAATGTCCCGGGAACAACGCGGCTACCGACATCCGAGAAGCCCCGAGAACGAAAGAGAGACTCGGTGCAATTTTTTTTTTTTTTTTTTTTTCTTTCGTTTACCCCATCGATCGGAATTTCTCGGTAGATTCCGTCGACTGCGACGACAACGGGAGGAATACTTTGTCGTTCGAGTCGAACGCGCACACCAGTGGCTTTAATCTCGCTCGCTTTCGGTGGGCGGCCTTGAGATTCAACCTATCGTGCGGACGGGGCAACTTCCGAATCCGCGTTACCAGTTACCGCCTGTATAACTTTGTGCGCTCTCGAGACTTTACCTTCCTCACTTTCAGCGTGGGAAAGAAGGACGAAGAATCGTTGGCCGATTTTTTTATTTTTATTCTTTCAATTTGCTTCTTCGTTTTCTCGGCCATCTTCAGCTGTCTGGCACAAAGTTTGCGGACGGTAATCGGATCCAGTTATGAGATTGAATAAGGGTAACGAAGCGAGAGATTTACGGCCCGAGATTCATGTAGAACGAGGTCACGAGCAGTTAATAATAAAAGAAATATCGCTGCGCGGACCGCCGAAAGTCGGTGCATCATCGGGATCGGAGCACGTAAGTTCCCGGAGGCGAGGAAGAAACGAGCGAGTCCATGCGTCATTGGATTAAGATTGCAACCGAATTTTTCGTGCACTGCGCACGAAGCGTTCTGCGCATGCGGACGAGTGAAGGACGAGTAATAATAAAAAAATATTAAAAAAAAAAAAAATGAAGTGTAAAAATAAAACGAGTGACGGAGAACCGAGGGCAAGCCACGCGCGACGCATTGGTGTCGTTTTACGACGAGACCGATTGCACCCAGGTTGATATATAGAGGCCACACAAAGCGCATACTCGACGGAATAACTTTAAATCCGTATTGATAGCGCAATTTCTACCTTCTTCTCTCACACGACGCAAGGACTCTTAGATCGTTTGAAGTCGGCAGGTTAACAGTCCAGTGTCATAAAAAAAGTAAACTAAGCGCATGCCGCGCAATAGCGCACAACCCTTTTGTGCACGCGGCACGTTCCGAAAATCTCACTTTTCGACCGAAAGTGACTTCATACCGGAAATCTAAATTTCCGGTTTCTAAATTTAATGGTCCATAGCGAGAGCCCAAAGCGCCCGAGCCACAACAATCTGCTAGTATCGTTCTGACGTTATACGATTTGGTCTTTGATCTTTGCTTTGCTTACCATTAAAAAAAAAAATTATTTATTTAAGGTCCCGTCAACATTTAGGTTATTGACGGGGGTTATTTTTTTGTAGAAGGAAAAAAATTGAAATTTAGAGTACAAAGTTTACATTAAAAGGGTAAATCATCGGGCATGAATATATGGTTTCGTATACCTTGGACTCTTTGCCATAGTTTTTCGCACCTCTCAGTATTATTTAGACGGCGTCTCACAGTATTCAGTCTATCGGGTTAAGAAGTGTTCAACAGATAAGTGAGGTATCACAGGAAACATCGACTTGGTGGATATCGTGTTATAAGAAGTATATGAATCATGTTCGTGTGGCCTATTCTGAGGCGGGTTATTACTGTTTCATCCTTCCTGTTTTCGGCCTCCGGAACGTTTTCGCTTTCATTATAACGTGAATTGTAATTCGCGTTACAATGGAAATCAAAACAACGAATTAAGAAACGTCCTCTTAACGACCAGCCGGCCCACGCAAGTAGGTAAATCCCTAAGATGAGTTGATGAATCCGCGAGATTGCAGTAAATTTCCTCTTTTTTTAAAATCCTTTCTCATCTCCCATCGCCGTTCCTTCGCTGACCCGCGAGGAGCACGATGTTGGCGGACAGAAGAAATAAAGAAAGAGGTGGACGGTCGGGTTTTACGCACGGTGCCGCGTAAACCGATCCGTAGGAGATGGGAGCAAATGACAAGGCGTGCTTTGCATGTCGAGTGTGTCCGCTCCGCTCTGCCAGGACAGTAGCTGGTAGGAGTGCAGTAACATAGTGAGGAGAGCGCGAGCTGCGTAGCATCTCCGTTTCTCTCGTCTCGTCTACGGACGGGAAGTCGAGTCGTTGAGACGAGAGCGGGCGCATCAGAAACATCCGCGCGCGCGGTGCACCGCGAAAGACGCGAGCCGTTGTTGGACCGAGCTGAGCGGCGACGGAGACGGAGCGAGGGAGGCGCGGGATGCTGCAGCAATATACGCAGTGGCGAAGCTACACGCAGAGCGGGAGTAAATAAGGCGGAATCTGCACGTCGCATTGTTTGACTTCCCGGACTGACGTCCAGGGCGACGGTAAAGGAACCGACCGGAGCAACGACAAGACCACGAGAGACAGCAACGGCTGATTTGCCATGGAGCGCGCACACGTATCGCTGCTGCCTTCTGCACCGTGCAACGTGCTCTCTGTACTTTCTTATGCTGCACGGAGAGACGCGCCGCTAGAGTCTTTTCTTCGCGGGACGAACCGCGACGACGGGGAGCTCGAGCGCGCGGACCAGAAACCGCGACACGGCTTGCTCCGTCGAAGGATTCAAAGACTTCCTATTTTCTCTTATTCCCCATCGATTTCCGTCTTTACCGGCTCTGAGAGGCGAAGCGAACGTTGCGTAATTTCAGTACCGGTCGCGGAGCGTGCATTCGATGATTGTCTCAAAAATGTTCACCAAAAACAGCTCAATCACGAAGAAAACTATAAATAAATCCATTTATCTCATCAAATTTAATCAATCGATTTTGTTAAATATGTTAAATATGTCGTATATGAATGTTGTCACTTGCGCTTTTGGCATTGTCTCTTTGTTTTGATCTCTTCTATATCTGGAATTAACTCTGAGGAAACTCCGTCCTAGAACTTCATTATCGATAAATAATAATTATTTATATTTTATTTCATTTGTTTAGTATCGGATTTCTCCTTGACCAGTATACAAATACAGGTGTGTCTTATAACTACTTAGATCTTTCAATTCCAATAGAGAAACAGTGAAATAACATCTCATTCCACCCTAAATCAGACTCTATTTAATTATATATTAAATTATTTAAACTTAACACTGCTTCGTACTGACTATTCGTACTTCACTATTATCTCCCGCGCACGATTCCGGAAGACACCGACCAGCTCCGAGAACATATTCCCCAAGCGATAAAGACGCGCGATCGTTGAGTTCGGCGCATTGCAATGATAACAACAATAATAATAAATTTCACAAAAAGTCACCAAACGTGGCAACTTTGACGAGCTCGAAACATAATGTTTCGAGTAAGTCGAAACGTCTTCATAAATCCGGAAGATGAAACGAGCTTCGGGCATAATAAGTAACCGATCAGTTCTCCCGTTCTCATGGCGGTACTTCCTTCTTCATAATAATAGATATAATAATCTCGAATGTAGGAAAACGCGAAGATTAGAGCGAAGCTGACGAAAGACGGCAGGGGGTCTTCTCTCATGCACGGCAGACTCTCGGCGATTTTGAGTGCCTGTAACATTAACTCGACGCTCTACCGCGTTGTCGGAGCACCGCGGATAAGTAGATCCTGCGAGTTTCGCTAGGATTTCGCTCCCGCGCTAGACGACCGGCAGAGGAAGAGAACGAAGACGCAGAAGAAGAAGAAGTAGCCGCGCGCGCTCACACAGCCGACTGAGTCCCGATCTTTATTATACATTTCGGTACACGTGGTACACGATCCTTTCGGCACGACTCTCATGCACCACTGCATATCGGACGAGTACGGAGATCTCTCGGTGCGCGCGATCGGCACTCTCGTGACCTTTTGCCGGGCGGCGTCTGCGGCGTCGGCGAGCTGGCGCGTATTAGAGGTCTTCAATGATAGTGTTTACAGTTTCCGAGAAAGCATAATACGCTTTGAAACTACGGGAGCGCGAGAGAATTTCGAAGAGCCTCGTCGCTCGGTAAGAAACCCCGATAGTCATGGACAACCAGACGCGCATATTATAATGGGTGCTGCTGCTGCTGCCGCCGCCGATGATGCTGCGCGGCTGATGATTCGAGAGAAGCCGGCGCGTCCGCGCTCAAGGAAAATGCCGAGCGTGATTTCACTTGCGAAGCCAATTTGCGCGTCGTCGCCCCGAGACGAGAGAGCAGTCGGGGTAACGGAGAGATAGTTTGAGTATCGGCGCAAAACTAAGACGACCCCAGCCGGCGACCTCCTCGACAATCAGCCCGGCTCGAGGAAACGTTGAGGTGATTCGAACAAAGTTGCATGGGATTTAAGCGTTGATAGTTACCGGTTTGTATTCCCGTAGGTGACGGAGAAATATTTACAATGTAGATAAATAGGGGTAAACGGAGATGGTGAAGGAGGTTTGTTCTTCGAAGACAACATCCAGGCCTAGGGCGGCTGAGATGTCTGGTAGTCGAAGAAATTGCCGACGCGATTGCCGCCAAGAAATGTGACCGGTGCAAAGATCGACGAAGTCGAATACCTCAAAGGCCGTGAGCTTTTGCAGGATATTTTCATGGGAAAGAGAGACTTGATTTTTAATCTATTGATTGTGAGGTTCGAAGCGGAAGTATTTGCGGAAGGCGATGCACGCTGATGAGATCCAGCAATGAGAAACAAAAAGTAAGTTCGACGAAGTCGAATGCTTCGAAGGCCATGAGCTTTTGTACATTTTCATGGGAAAGAGACGCTCCATTCTAAACTCAGTAAGTGCGAAGTTGGAGGCGGACATTTTTGACGAAGGCGATAACTTTCCGCACGCTGATAACCTTCAGCAATAAGGAACAAAAAACAACTTTGACATTGTCCGGGATCGTTAAATCGTAGAGGACGACTCGAAGTGTTATCTGAACGACTAATAAGTGTAATAGGTATTGCGTTTCTGCCATCGTGAATTTGTTACTTGTTTACGAGTCGAACAGGAAAACTCCTAATAATATGACTAAGCTCTGAAAAATAAAGAGTGTATACAGGAGAGAGTACTATAAAATAAAATAAAATAAAATAATAATGAAAAGTACTGATTATAGGAAGCCAAAATGTAATATAACGCTAGTGAATCGAAACAAGAGAAAAATACAGCAATAAGGAAAAATGTTCGATGCATCGTAATTTGTTATCACAGAGAAAAACATAAACTTTTTGCGGAAGTGCGGAAGCACTTCCTCAAACACACCTATATTAGGACTGCGAGTCTTCGCAGCCCAAACTACAGTCCTCTTAGAAGATCGTTGAAAGTTTAACCGTTTGAAGTTCTCGAACAGAGCAGCGTAAATCAGAAAGTATGAATTTTCACTTCGCACTCGTCGTACTGCTGGTGCTCGTCGGAGTCTTCGGCCATGCCGGTCTTGCCAAAGCTGAGCCCAAGTCGAAAATCAATCGAAGACACGAAGCTCCCCGTCGACCTCCTCCACCCACCAATTACCAAGGCTAATGTAAGAAGGTGAATAAAAATCGCAGAAGCTCGAATCACATAATGAATTCATGTCGATTTGCTTGAAGGTAAAAATTAAATGTAAAAAGTGATCTGCCGACTGACGTATCGAGGGGAACATTCAAGATGGATAACCAATAAAGAAATTGTCTTCGCGTATCTGTTTAATGTATTATCCTCTTTGACCATATTCGGTACCGTTAGGCACAAGACAGTTCCTCATAGTCTTCCTCGTTTCGCGAAGAGAGACTTATCCATTAACCCGCTAATGTAAAAAGGTAAATAAAAATCGCAGAAGCTCGAATCACATAACGAATTTAACGTCGATTTGCTTGCAGGTAAAAATTAAATGTAAAAAGTGATCTGCCGACTGACGTATCGAGGGGAACATTCAGGACGGCTAACCACTGAAGAAATTGTCTTCGCGTATCTGTTTAATGTATTATCCTCTTTGACCCGATTCGGTACCGTTAGGCACAAGACAGTTCCTCATAGTCTTCCTCGTTTCGCGAAGAGAGACTGGTCCATTAAACCGCTAATGTAATAATGTAAATAAAAATCGCAGAAGCTCGAATCACATAACGAATTTAACGTCGATTTGCTTGCAGGTAAAAATTAAATGTAAAAAGTGATCTGCCGACTGACGTATCGAGGGGAACATTCAGGACGGCTAACCACTGAAGAAATTGTCTTCGCGTATCTGTTTAATGTATTATCCTCTTTGACCCGATTCGGTACCGTTAGGCACAAGACCGTTCCTCATAGTCTTCATCGTTTCGCGAAGAGAGACTGGTCCATTAACCCGCTCCAACCGTGGAAACTTCATTTAATTTCTTTACCGTCCTTCTCGCCGTTAATATCGAACAATGGACACTATCTCGAGAATGCGGTAATTTGTCATAGCGGCGCCAGGCTTTCTGACCGCGACTTCTGTCGCCCGACGAGCGGTAGCCTCGCCGTCGTTCGGCGAGCAATAATTTGCATTCGCAAAGTGAAGCGAGCCGGCGCAAAGACTACGGTGAACGGTTCGGCTTCTTGTTCCTCTTCTTCCTCCTCGGCGGTTCTTCGCGGGCGCTCGTCCACGCACGTGCGTCCTCGCGGGACGCGAAACCGCCGCGTATTATACTTTATCCGACTCCAACTGCTCCGAGGTAGAAACGACGCACGCACATTTAATGCACCGCGTCAGCAGGTTGTATCGCTGCTCGCCTACACCGGTTATCCGCGGAGGCCTCAGGGAACAGACTTACCAATGGATCCAAATAATCTTGAGTCCTCTTTGTGGGGAGATCTCGCCGACATCGGCGTCGATCCATCTCGAGACGCGTGACATCACAAGGCCCTGAGTTAAGAGAAAGCTCAGGACCTCTTCGGCACAACCGCCGATGCAACCTCCACCATCCCCTTATCCTATCCTAATCCCGCAATGGTCCTTGCGCATCGCCGTCCCGAATGGTTCGCCGAACATCCGGGTAATAGTATGTTGGATTACATTTTTGTGCTCGTCGCTACCGATTCTTGTGTGTGTGCTGCGATACGCTCCGATATTTTTCTTGATGATTCTAGAATAAAAAATAAATAAATAAAAATCTATGAGACGTTGTATAACGTAGATGATTTTTTAACAATGTAAATGAATAATAGGTAAATAAGTAGGGGTTAACGGAGATGCTGAGAAAGGTTTGTTCTTCTAATAGAAGATTCAGGCCTGCGCTAAGATGTCTGGTACTCGAAGCAATTGTCAACCCGATCGCTGCCGTAACCGATGCAATAATCTCAAATCAATAATTGCGACGTTTTATGTCGTCGTCCCGAACGACTCGCCTTGCATCCGGGTAATATGTTGAAATACTTTTTTTTTACTTGCCAAACGCCGCTACCAATTCTTGGGTTCGTTCCACATGCTGCGATAGTTTTCTCATCAATTTTGAATTAAAAATAAATTTAACCGAGATGTTATAATAATTGGGATAATTTTTTTAAAAATTTCTGCAACCCATTAATATATATTGGGAACTGTATTTTCTTATAAGCATGAAATGCCAGGGGTGCCCCGTTTTGGTTTTACGGTCGACCGATACTGTTGACGAGAAAGGCAATGGAACGAGTTCAGGATATATTCTTCAAGGAAGCTCGAAAGATTTGTCGGGACTGAATGGCTTCGTGTTTGGCAATAAAATAAATCTCAATTCCCCGGAAGCGAGTGGTTGGGAGGACTGGAAGATGAATGTAAATCGCTCGAAGGATCGAGGAGCAAATGGACCGTGAATGGCGTTATTCAATCGCTCCGGGGGTGGAGGGAGGGGCGAGGGGAAAACATGTACAGGTGCGGAATGAACCGCGAGCCCGCGGCGTCGGGGAGAAGAGCAAATAATCGATCGATCGTGTGACCGTTTATCGATGCACCGGAAGGATGAGAGCGGAGAGGACGGAAAGGGACTCTCGCCGACGTTTCGCCGCAGCGAAGAGTCGGCGATTCGAATGCGCGCACGAAGAATAAGCCTGAGACGATTTGTCGCGAGCGATTTGTAGCTTCATACATTTCCGCGCAGCGCGAGGAGCTCGTCCATATTCACCGGGTGCTTCCAACTCACCGGAGTATTTTGCCATCATAAAAAAAATTAAAAATGCCTCGACCCACAGAGTTCTTCACTATAAAGCGAAAAATGAAAGTCAGGTCGAAATTTCATCTTCACTCTATCACCCTGAAGATTTCTGCACGAGACTAAATTTTATGAAGTTATAACGGCTGTCTTGCATCGCACACAAAGAAAAAAATCAATCGGGTCAAGAAAATGTGAGGTTAAGGGTGGCGAAAGAAATGTTTGATTAGTCGAAAGGAATACCTCGTTGATACACTAACAGGCTGTTGAATTGAATGTTTCTTTACTTACAATAACAATTGTTTGTACAAAAAATTGTTTCGCCATCCGTAAACGCTCATTTTGTTTACACAACCGATTTTTTTTTTTCAATACACAAATTTCGCTCGGAAAAATTAACTTGCATAATAAAACTCTGCAAGTGAATAATTTCTTTGGCTTCATCAAGCAGACAGAAAAATAATTTATTTCACGAGTGTCTGCAAATAAATACTTATTTGTTTTAAATGAATGATTATTTTATTAAAATAAGTATTTACAAGTAAATTATTTTTCTGGATGCAGTACATTGGCAGGGACTTGCCAATGATGAAATTTCATCTCGTGCATCTTCAGGGTAGTTTCGCATTCGGAGCTGAGTCGCAGCCTCTCGAATTCCAGTATAGCCGATAGCTCGTTTTGGCACGACATTTCGACAAATTTGTCTCTGTAAGCCGAAGACACATGTAGCCAGTTAGTTTTTCCTAGTACGCATTCAACAGAAACGTATAACCGTTCCCGTGTACAAATTCCCCCGTGCTATACGACCAAAGGCCCGTAAGTTCGACGCGGGTTGCCCGTGTCTCTTTTTCAGTCTGAATCGCACGCAGTCTCCGAGAGGTGGACCAGGCTGCAGCAGCAGCAGCATCCACTGAGCGAGGGAGTGAATGCAGGCAGATCGAGATGCAAAGGAGTTCCGCAGAGGTTCGCGCGTTGCCTTTCAAACTCGCCGCCTCCGAAGCGGATAAATTCGCCCGGGTCTCTCGATCTATTAATTCGAGCCGGCTTTGCATTCCTACGGGGTCGCACGACCGTTCCGATCTCCACCGACTCTTCGCATGCGACCTCACTGCTTTCTCATTCTCATTCGTTTGTGTGTACGCTGTATATATATATATATGTGTGTGTGTATGCGTTCCGCGCGTGTACGCGCTCTTACTTTTTCCCTCGATCGTTTATTTTATTTCCACGGGGTGGTTGGCGATGCCCCCAGCGACAAACGTGCCTCGGTGACCCTCGCACTCTTCGCTCGAATCTCAGCCACGGGATGCTATATGGGATAGTTATTTGCGACTTCATGGTGTAACATACCTACGTGCGAACGAAAATTCTCCGACGCACAAAGGCGAATAACTAACTAGACGGTGAGAGACGACAATAAAAAAAATGTGTGCAATGAAAAATCTGGATGACTGCGGGGAACGTATCATCTTCGCTTCATGATCCATTAATTGAGTCACAGGATCTTTATTTTTAGTAGCAGTAATTGTATTTATTGGCAATATTTTGCATGGTATCTTCTGAATGTATCAATTGACATTGATACATTCGGAAGATTATTTACAGTGCATATTTCTATTATATATATAGTACAAGCACTGATCCGCTTTTTTGTATTTGAACGTTCGTCTTTCGGTGAAATAATTGCTTTGTTTTTTTTTCTCCTTACAGTCGTAGAAAGACAACGAATGTGATCCTTTCAATCATGACAGTTTTGGCAATCTTAGGTGTGAAAAAAATTTAGGTAAGAAATTTAATTGAACCATTACGTTTTTTTTTTGCTGAAAGAGGGCTGTCTAAATCGACCCAGTATTCCTTCGCACTAGACTGTCCGTAAGAGTTAAAAAAAAAGGATCCGAGCGCGTCAAGCGACCAAGCAAGGTGAGAAATGCTGCTCGTACGGTGAGCGATGTCTACACACCGCACTGTCACCCACTGACATATCGCTCTGATAAACCCCGTCCAGCCACCCGTGTCAAGGTCTCACCCACGTATACGAAACGTGGGTTCTCCGTTGATCCACCGAGGATTTTTTTTTACTGTTAAAAGACAAGTGAGCTATAGTGAGTTTCGCCTTTTTCAACGAGGTGCCTTAGTAACTCAACCATTGTCAATTTTTATTTTTCTCCGAAGTTCTCAGCGACCAATTTCTTCCTGTTAAGAGACACGATAGCGTCTCGAGACAAGTAAATTTAAAAAACCGTCGGTGAAGACGAGAAGCTTCCGCTCTCTTTCACTTCAAGAATCGCGTTTTCAGCCTCCGCCAAAAACAATATTTGGATTCTTTCCCATATTTTTCTCCTTACAGAAATATGCCTCCGCAATGAAAATGTGGCTATTTATTTTTTTGCTCACTCTTCCGTACACTGGAGAAAAGTCGATTCGTCTTGCCCGCTGCGTTTTTTTACCTGTAGGGAATGCCTCGAAGAAACTGCTCGAAGACTTTTCTTCACGGGCTCGTGGATACTCCATTCCGGAACGAGTTTCGAGGTGCGATTCCCTCGATTAATCTCGTCCGGGGCTGTTGGGAGAGCTCGAAAGCATCGAACCACTTCCACGTAGGTCGTATAACACGGGTGTCTCCTTCGTCCCGACGACGAGTTCGCCGCTCTCGGCTATCGGGCCAATACATTTTCATCCGGTCGGCGTCCGGTGCCGGTCATCTCGGACTTGAAACACTAGAACCCGGGGAGGCACACGTAGAAACCCCTTGGGCATTGAGTAATGCGGTGTGGAGTTGCCGTGATGATGGGCATTAATATGCCGATGAAAATGTCCCTCTTAGCATTTGCGTCGTTCTCGTCTTAGGGTGAAGCTGGATGTTCCGAAGAAACGAGTGCCTTGTTATTCGTGAGTGCGTGGGGCGCGTCGAGTGTCAAGCAGACGATGCAGCGGTGCGAGCCAAGCGATACCGACGAGATAACCAGAGGCAGCAATATTAATAGCCGAGCTATCATTGTTTCAGCATTCGTCTCGCTCATACGTCTGGTCCGCCATTGTTCCTTCTTGGTGCTCGTCGTTAACGCGCGGAGGACCGATTCTACACCGACCGAGAAAAATCATTTTTCGACCGGCGGCGAGGACATTTTCAAACCGGAAGTGAGGTTTTTCCGGTATGATGTCGCTTCCGGTTGAAAAATGAGATTTTCAAACCAGTGATAACGCTTTTTCGGTAGGGGGTTTCACTCGATCGAAAAACGCGAATTTCAAATCGGAAGTCACTTTTTCTCCGGTATGACGTCACTTCCGCTTGAACAATTAGATTTTCAAACAGGAAGTGGAGTATTTCCGGCATGACGTCACTTCCGGTCGAACAATGAGATTTTCAAACCGGAAGTGACGCTTCTCCGATACGACGTGGCTTTCGGTCGAAGAATTAATTTTTCGGACCGGAATGTTATTGTGTAATATATCCATAACATAGCGCGGGCGAAGCGCCCAAACGACAACAACCTGTTAGTGATTCCTGCTCGTAGTATCTGGAAGGAAAATAATTCTAAAAGTATTGAAGCGCTATTAATTTCATCCAATGGCCGACTGAGACAGCAAGGAGGAGAATAAGAGAACAGAAGAAGCAACGTCCAGGTGTAAATTTCATTCGTGCAAAAGGAGTCGGCGCTCTTGGACGCAGCCTTCAATTAGCAGTACTTCGGGCACCTCGGGGGCTGCCGATGCTCTCGTGATGTTCCTGCGAATTATGTATTACAGTCATACACTTATAACACTCATACGGTTATTTCTACCGTTTTCATTCATTCTTTTTTTCCTCCGCTTAGCAACAAAGTTCCAGTATACGGGTGTATTATACAAGCCTTGAGATAAACTGGTGTCAGCCATGTAATTAGCGACTACTCCCGCCATGTGAACAACTTCGAAACCCCCGAGTCGCTCGCCGCGTAGAGTACATGCTTCGAGTTGAGTTTCAAGTTTCAAGATGGTTCAACCCTTTCTCTTCGCCTTCGCCGCCCCCGCGGGGGTTGAAATGTTGAGCCACTCTCGTTGCAACGGACGTGCCTTCCGGGTTAATTGGCTTCGAACACGCAAAAGCTGCCGCACTCGGGAGCACCCTCTCTTCTGTAGTATAATATATTTTTTTCCGCGGCGAAAAAAAACACGTTACCCGCACGGTACAAAAATATCTCCATTTAACAAACATTTGCCCACCATTTTTTAATTTCTTGTCGAAAAACTCCCACCATTTTTTTTGGCTTATTAATTTTTGAATTTTTCAGAATTAGTGTTCTGCATACTCGACACTACACGATTGTCGGTTCTTGGAGAGTATAGGAAAGGAGCGAGCGCGAGATCGGCATAAGATCGGCAAGAGTGGGGATTTGACACGACTCGGTCTCGCCTCTAAATTTGTAATTGTAGCCTCCGCGTGACGTGGCGCCTTGAATGAAAAACGAAAAAGGGGGGGTTTCGAACCGCAGCAGGATGAATATACACAGGGAAGAGATGAATTCGCAGCTTCGGCGGCGGCGGACGGCGGTAATGCAGCGGCGATACGAGGTCACGAACCTGCCGGGCTAAAGTGAATATACACCAACGCGCGCCGCGGACTTACCGTACAGTATACGTCGGGCGAGGGGCGTAATCCGCGGCGACGTGCATTCCCACGTCGTGCTTTTCTCGTGAGCAGCGCTTTGCCGGCTTCTTCGTCCGGTATTCGTGAAACTTCGCCGGCATTGCATGAATCCCGTCCCGATGCGACCGCGGGTTGCATCCGTATGCAGGTCTATCGGTACATTTCGCTGAAGTACCCTCTTCCCTCCTAAATACGCTGCCGAGAACACGCGCGGATGGACGACTTGTTGCTATCGTACGGACGTTCGTACTGCGCCCGCGGTACGAACGGTGCACCCTCGCTGCACGCGGACAAGTCCTCGATCCCTGCGACGATCATCCTCGTCACGACGCGATCGATCCTCCGATCGTGAAGGTATCGCATGATGCGCCATTGTATGTGGAGGAGGAACGAGGATGCCGGGATCAAGCTTACACGCTCGAACGAGCAGCAGCTGACCGGTACAGGCTTTTCAAGAATCTTATGTTCCATAGGGAATGTCATATCGAATGCATTAACGTTTATCGATAACCATGAGCATTAAACAGCTGAGGAGTATCATGTATAGACCTAGCGGGTCTCGGCTCTTTGGAGGGGTGATGCACGATTGGTGCCGATTCGACCATGTTTTCTCATTGGGTGTCACCTCTTCACCTCGTCAACGTTTCCTCATTGGGTGTCACCCCGTCAACGTTTGTCACGGCAGATGTTCATATCCCAATCGTCGCCCAGTTGGTTCCAATAGGAAACCACTGCCAATGTGTCCGACATCAGTTTTTACGCAGGGTATCGTGGAGGCGAATTCCCTGGAATAGCTGGACGGGTTACAATCATTTGGTTTCGTTCGGGCTCGGACACTTGAAAGAGTGGCAACTGACCAGTACAGGCTTTTCAAGAATCTTATGTTTCATGGAGAATTTTATATCGAATGTAACGTTCACCAATTACCATGAGCATTAAAAAGCGGAGGAGTATGATATGAACCTATCGGGTCTTAGCTCTTGGGAGGGGTGATGCACCATTGCATCTCCCCTATATATTTTCTCATTGGGTGTCACCTCTTCGTCATCGTTTGTCACGGCAGATGATCATATCGCAATGGTACCCCATTTGTTTCCAATACGGAACCATCACCAACGTGTCTGACACCAGTTTTTACGCACGGTATCGTGAACGCGGGTTCCCTCGTATAGCTGGAAGGCTACAATCCTCCGGTTTCGTCCGGGCTATGCAGCGATGCTCCGACTCAGGATATTTAATTGTTTTCCTTCGAGTATAGGTATAATAAGCGGATGCGATTGGATCCACACAGCGTGGGTATACGTCGTGCGAGAAGTGAAGCAGGACGTGAGGACCGAGCTATCGAGCGTGTATAATATGGGATGCTGGACGGTTATGCGAGAACGAAGGAACGGAGTGAACGAGCTCGCGCGTGTCCGAGGCAACACAGGCTGGGAGGGGTCGAGACGTCAGGTTCGCACGGGAACGTTTGTACCATGTGCATGCGCGCAGAGAGAGCCCCGTCAAAGCGGCAACGAGCGGGCGGCGGTGGGCCGATTTCAATAAACGCCCTCGGCCTGCTCACTTCTTCTTACATTTCTTCGTGCAACGACTTCGAACTCGCCTCTCTCTCTTCCCTCGTCCTCGCTCTCTCGCTCTCTTACCGAGTGTCAGAACCCGAAGCAAAAGTTGCGCCCTGCATGTAACACCGCAACAAGTTATTGGACCGCGGAACCGAGTCGGCGCTCTTGCACCGGCTGCAACGCCGCCATAGTCCTTCGGAACGGAGAGTGCACGTTAACGTCGAGATCGAGCTTGGACACCTTGGCATTATTACGTCCGGATTATTACACGAGCGTGCATCAAAGAACCCGGTGAACATCCCGTCGGACCGCAGACGTAGAGCGTAGAGTGAACTTTGGATCCGGATGAAGACGGAGCCCCCGCGGAAGACGGACGTACCAATGAGGGGAAGGTTTTCTCCCCTGGTCGTATCATCGTCTCATGTCCGAGGTACAACCAGTGTTCAACTTGCAGCAGAAAGGAAAAATAACGAATGACCAACCCGCTGACCAAAAGAGAGGAAAAGGGGAAGACGTGGTCTTGCCTACGGGACTTACCAGTGTCCAGGCTAGAAAGAACCACCGACGGATGAGCAACTGGCTGATCGATGGGGGAAAGAGCTAAGTCGCAAGAGGAGGACATCAAGAATCCCAGGTGGTGAGACAAAGTCAAAGGATTGCGGAAAAGTGCAGGCACGACACGGCTGGTAGTTCCACGTTCCATCGGCTCGGGCACGTCGAGGAGTCGCGCTAATAGGCTGGACATGGCGGCGAGTGCCCGGTTCTTCCGAGTACATTTGACTACGAAGGACGCGGAGGACGAGGACGAAACCGCGATGGCTCGACGGAGTGGGCGCAACGCCGACGGCGCACACACGCGGGGGTTGAGAGGCCTCATCGGTCGGAGGTTCGAAGGTTGGAGGTGTCGGACGCCGTAGGGGGCCACCGTTCTCGCCGGTGCTACATCATCCGCGGGGACAGCGTATCCACTTGTTAGCGAGAAGCGATGCAGCGCGCCGTACGCGCAAGCCACTGAGCGGAGCCTACAAATACGTTTCTTCTTCGACCACCACCACCACCGCTCTTCCGCTGGTGATAAATGGACTGCAACTCTCGAAATACGAAAGCATTCCTAACACGGGCGTGTGTATATTCTTGATTAATGAACTACGTGAATTTCATGCGGCTACGCCAGGCGGCTCTATGTAAACTGTGGTACGTGATGCCCCGTCGCACCTATAAACCGTATAGAAAAAATTCGAGATCAGTGATCGGCGTTACCGCCGGTTGACCGTCATTCGCGACCTCCCAGGTCCGGCGGTTACCTCCATTTAGAAACTGTACTCAAGCCTGACCCAGGGCAGGTTAGAAGCTGGCGCCGTTGATGTCTGTGACATTGGACTCAACACCGATGCAGTCCCAAAACTTAGAAATCAGTTCGAGTTGAAAGAAGGCAAATACAGCAGCCGAATTTTGGCAAGCTTACGGTCGAGTTTTAAGACATTAGTTTGGACTTGAGAGAAAACTTAATATCAATATTTGGCCCGAACTTCATAGCGCACTTAAAATTTATCTTAAATACGAAGTTAAGATCAAACTTTATTTCGAACTTGATTTCGTGCTTTTCGTTTGATTTTAAGTTTGAACTTGACTTGGACTACAATCGAATTTGAGTTCAGGCTTAAGACAGATATAAAGCACGCATTGAAGTTTGGGCCAATCTTTGATTTTAAGTTCGATCTCAGAATCGACCTTAAATTCAAACTAACATTTTAAAACCCATAATTCGGCTCCGATTCATGCAAGCTCCCAAGCACAAAACGGGATTACCGAAGGTAATCCCGGTTACCAAAAATGTCTAAGTTTCGGTAAAAAATAGTATGCATAACTTCAAACATATCGACTCGACGCTTCAATATAACGAAAGCTTTGGGTCAGTTCTTGGCAGCTACGCCCTAGCTGCCCATGCCAGTTCGAAAGCGATCTCGGGTACCGCAGTCACAGAATTATCCTCTTTTCACGTACAGCTTACATTGGCTGAGAGCAGAGCGAGAAAGCGTAACGATAAATCAATAGGCGAAAGGCTTCGGTATGCCCGGTGCCCATAATAAATTCATGAATTGTAAAACTGTTGCTCTCTGGACTCTCTCGTGAGCGCGGACGAACCGTGGCGTATTGGATTTATTGGTCGACCTGACCCCGCTAAGACGATTCCCGGTGTATGTTGCCGGCTACGACGAGTGGGTGGCTCGGCTCGGACGGTGGTGTGCGCGGCGATGCTGAGAGCGTAGTGGGGACTAACGGGGGATGTGCGAGAGGTTCCGAGTGAGAACGAAGTGAATTTGAAGCAGAGGTAAGAAAGAAGAAGATGACGAAGAAGAGGTGGAAGAGGATGATGAAGAGGAGGCGGGAGAAGAAAAAGGGCATATATGTGTGTGCGGGGGGGTTCCGTTCGGTTCCGATCTGCTGGTCTCAAACCCGCAGGCCCCCGGGCGAGGGTGATGCATTAACGAGTTAACGGCTCGCTATCGATCACCCTCTATCACCAAATAATTTTCAATTACACACAATAAATCGCACGAGGCGAACGAACGTACAGTACCCTCGTGGCTCGTGCGTACGTGCAACTCTTGCCGACATCTCGAATATCCCGATGAGCCATCATCACTCTGGCGGAGATAATACCTTGAGCTTCGTGCATGATGCGGAGTAGAGGAAGAAGGTGGTCGAATCGTCGCGAGTAGATGGATCGAAACGGTTGGAGAGCAATTGACACGGACGGAGTCAACATCGGGAATCCTGAGAGATCACTCAAAGTAGCGGAACAAACTTGTCGAATAACGAACGAGAGCGCGATAAGTCTGATCGACGAAATCAAGAGAATCTGATCGACAAAAGCGCACTCACGAGAGAGAGCCCATAGTGCAACAGTTTTACAATTTATGAATTTATTATCCGCACCGGGCATGCCGAAACCTTTCACCTATTGATTTATCGTTGTGGTTTCTCGCTCTGCTCTCAGCCGATGCAAGCTGTACGTGAAAAGAGGATATTTCTGGCGAGCAATTGGCACGGACGGAGACAACATCGGGAATCCTGAAAGATCGCTCAAAGCGGCGGAACAAACTTGCAGGATAACGAACGAGATCCCAATAAATCTGATCGACTACATCGAGATGAACGGAATATGAACTGTCGAGGTATTTTCAACACACGTGAAAATACCTGTGTAATCTGCGACGAATAAAGCGTCGTCGGTGAGCAAACTCGTATAACTTGAATTCGACGGCGTCACGGTCGGTTGGATGGCGTTTTAGTGATAATTTAAACGCGCTAAATCAGAAACACATTTACGAGGTCAGCGTGAAATTTATAAATTAACCGCGCTGGCAGATTTGTGGCTGGCTTATGTGTGCACGTGGAGCTCGCAACATGGGTCCGCGTGCGTGCCCGGATGGTGTTCGTATGCGTTTTCGTCGTTGTGGCTGCGTCCCGCTGGCAGGGAAAACCCGCCCAACGCGCTGCCGCTGCGGACACACTTGAATTGATTTACTCTGAATTCACTCCAACGTTCCAGAATTTTCAACGTTTCATCGAATCGAGAAATAAATAAATTACAGAATTAAAATCACACCCGAGCCGTAGTAGTATCTCATAAACGTGTTGTTGCAACACCCATAATGCGGCTTCCTTATCGCGGCAACAGGTACTCCACAGACGAGCGTCGAGAGTTCCCTCGCGAGTGTACATTGAATACGTAATCGATTACTCGTAGTCCACCCACACGCGACTGCAATCGATCTCCGCTCGAACGAGGTGCGTATAGCTCCTCGCGAATGCACCTGCTGCACCTCTTCTTCCATATCTCCTGGCGTACGAGCGTAAATCGATATACGCAACATCTTCGCCGCTTTCACGCTTAATTTTTATTCGCCCCGTTTATCGAACCTCCAATCGGGGATATTCTTTTTTATTGCCTCTTCGAGCCTGACCCGTTGTATTCTTCCCAGGAAACATGAATTTATTTTTCCTTTTTTACATTTTTTTTTACGTTTCTGCTTTTCAATTCAATAGCCGCTATTAAATCTCGCATAAACGTCGAGTGTTAATCCCTCCAATTAGTATACCGAGCGATTCGAGAGTGGCTCTTGGTTATTTTAATTACCTCTCGATTGACTTTAAGACTTCCACGCGAATTATAATATGCCGGTTATCAGCGTGATACGCGGCGGTATTTCCAATTTGGACGATGCGCCTCATTCTGACAGCACATATGCTGGTCTCGCTCCGGTGAAAAAACGACGCTGGATGCGAACTTTCTCGGAGGTCTCGAACTCTGTTAGGTCCAAGCGGCCGGTGCCGAACGATATGTAAATACTAAATGCACGTTTACGCGTTGTCGTACAATAACTTGATCGCAAATACTTACGCGCGCGGATACCAGCGGTATGTGTCGTTGATTCAACAGTGGTACGCGTTGCGGGTATCGCGCTAAGCTGTATCGTCCGAGCGTTCGTTATGAACGGACGAAACTCCGCATGGGGTCCAACGCGAGTCGACACCCATACACCCGGGAGGCTGGCTATTTAATTCCCTTTTAAAACGAAGGTTAAGAAACTAATGATGCACGCGCGCTGCCGCCCGCTCGCGGACGCGCGCTTTCCGAAACGAGGACGTCGCAAATTTATCTTCCGACCAAGGATCGCACTTGTGTCGCGCGTGTACGCGTGGAAATTCGAAGAAAAAAGAAACACTCTTCGACCCCGACCGGGCCTTCGTAAATGGAAACTGGATACTCAGTCGCGTCGATGGGGAAAATCTGCTTTCTCGATGGATAATTTCTAACATTGAGCTATCGGTCGTGAAGAGCTTGAATTTCGAATAATTATGATTTTTTCGAAGATGCTGAATCCTGTTGAGATATTACACTTCGAAGTGACTACAGCAATCTCCAGTGTGACGTCACTTCCGATCGAAAAATGAAATGTTTAAACCGGAAGTGACGTATTTCAAGTATGACGACATTTCCGGTCGAAAAATGATATTTTCTAACCGGAAGCGACGAATTTCAGGTATGACGACACTTCTGCTCGAAAAAAGAAATTTTAAACTGGAAGCGACGTATTTCAGGTATGACGTCACTTGCAGCCGAGAAATGACGTTTTCAACCCGGAAGCGAGGGGGAAAACGTTTCAGAAGTGATGAATGCATATTTCGACGATCACTGGATCGATTGAGTTGTGCACGTTTAAAGCAAAATGCAGGTTAGCTATCGATGCACGAGATATAGCGGGTGCGCAGAGCGCTGTCGCTGTTAGTGTTTTTAAAAAAGCCAGACGCAGATCTTTCCCTTCCTATTATTCTTATATACTATTAGACTATTAGATGACGACGATAATTTTCCGAAAAGACGAGAGTCGCGTACGCCGTAGGGGGTCGGTGATCCTCATCCCCGCAGCTTCCTTCTGTCGCTCTGCTGGACTCGAGTTTGCTCTCTCCGGCGCACGGTTTCTCGTCGCTTACGGCCTCTCTCGGTGTCTTTCTGTTTCTGGGTGGATTTACGACATTCGCCTTATCCAGCCTCGATCTCTTCGGATATGCCTGGCTCATTTAAAACAATAACCGGGACAATTTCATAAATTTTAGCCACGGATCTACGAAGATCTTTCTCGCTGTTGATCGCGCGCGAGGGGTAGGAGTAATTTTAATCAGGAGTGCCGGAGTTCCCGACGGGGGGTCAAAAGCCCGTTCGACTCCCGGCCAACGGGCCCAAAGCCACAGACGTCGACCAGCAGCAGCCCCCGCGTTCCTCTGGATTCTATCCCTCTTTCTCTCGGCGATCTTCCCGTTGGTGTTGCTGTTACTGTCTGCAGCTCTTTGGACCCCCCTCGTTCACCTGCTCGCTCGACTGACCGAACGAAATTCGGGATCTCGGACTCACTAATTTACCGCTACCTGGGAACGTACGGGCCGAGCGCGTTGTTCTAATCTGAGTTACGGCGATGATGGAAGCATCCGCCTGGGCATAAATTTTCTAGATGGCCTCTTTCGTATGTCCACATACATATCTCTGCCTGTTGTTTGTATTCGTATCTTCGGATTGTTTATTTTCAACCCAAAAATTCATAATAACGGAACGAAAACGCAATAAAACAACAAGGCGTTTCCTTACGGCAGAATTGTTTCCAAGAGGGTGTACAAAACAAGCGGAATTTCTTTAAGAAGTGTAAAACGTCGATGAGGAAACATGTTCGCGGCTTTTTACTGACTTGTTGAAGATTTCCTGTTGTCGAGACAATTTATGGAAAACTATACAAAGTCGAACCGAATCTACTGCCCCGTTTTATTATTGTATCGATAGCATTACAAGTTGTAGATCTTCGACAACTCGTGCTGGGGGAAATATTTGAAAACCAAATCGTTTGATAAATTTAAACGAATCTTGCAGCGAAGTACGATGTCATCACTGATGAGATACAACGACATGTTTCAAGCGAAACCACGTCGTATACGATATCAGTAAAACCATTGAATAGTTCCGCAAATAAAATTGATTTTAAATGGGAAGTTGAACTCGGGAATTATCTACCATTAAGTCGAGCTGATTTTGGAATTAACATTTCGGAATGGCGGACATGATATGAGAGTTCGTTTCCCAAGACTATTCAAATGCCATAGAGTTTGTTGGTTATTTTTACCTCGAGCGCACCCGGCTAGTGGTTATTTTCGAAAAACTAACTGAAAATTCGGAAATATTTCCTATATTTCCGGGTCGAGCACCGAAAATGAACTATTTCTTTTTTGCCTGAAATTGTAATTCTTTATCATTTGCGATGTCCGCTTTATCATAATGTCTGTTGTTGCATATTATTCATTTGTAAGGGCAAATATCCGAAAGCCTAAAGAGATGTGCCTTGTGAAACTGTTCAAATTATTGGACCTTCGTTGGGAGTACGATCGAACAGTGAGTTGTTTTCGACAAATAAAATGTTTACTATGTTTATTCTCTTATCTTATCCCCGTATAACAATAAATATATAGAACTATCATTCACACATTAATTCGAACTTAAATTTTTTCTGAACCGAATAATTCTCAAATTGTACGAAAAATAAATTTTTGTTTAATGGGATAAATCATTGTGGACAAGTCAAGATTCTTGGCATTCTCACTGGGCATCTCTCGTCTTCCCTTGAATCGAACGATAAGTGAAATATCGTTCTCTCGTCTCGTCTATCGATTTTTTATTCTCGTCTTGTCTCGATTTTCTCGTCGCCCGCCGCATCACCACTGCGGATTGTTTATTATTACCGCAAAAATCAATGGTAAAGGAACGAAAACAATAAAACAACAAGTAATTCCTCGATGGCAGAATTGTTTCCACGAGGCTGTACATAACAAGCAGATTTTTTTGAAGAAGTGTAAAACGCCGATGAGGAAACATGTTCGCGGCGTTTTGCCGGCTCGATGAAGTCTTCCCCGAGAGTTCTCGCGAGAGCTACGAGAGGAGGCATTATCGTTATGATCGGAGCCCAGGTAGATGCCACCCCGTGATTACCGTGCTTATGGTATCGGCTGGCGATCGACGGCGACAGCCCCTGATCGCTCTCGCCATTATGCGATCGACACCTTCCGAGCCACGTTCTCGCGATAAATCATCGGGTAAACGGAAAAGCCAACGAAACATCGTCGCGCGACGAGACGAGGCGTCGGAAAGCGGTGTACGGCAACGTTCAAAGAACAGCAAAGGACGTACGATTCGAAATTTCATCCAATGAAATAACAATAATTAACCCTTCATATTTTTACACGTAATTTCTTTAAATCTGTTCAAATTCCGTTATACTATCCCGTAAAAACACAAATCGCCTTCGAAATTTCATCCAATCAAATAAAAATAATTACCACTTTACTTTTTCACAAAAGTTTTTTTTTTAACTCTAATCAGCAAAATACGCGTTCGAGGTTTTTGAATAATTTCCAGCGAAAAGAAAAGATCACATTGCCGTTCACTTGAACGTCAGCGATCATCGCTTGAAACCGCACGAGCTCCCCGGACACCGCAATATTTCATCCTCACCCAAGCTCAGCTTTGCAATTCTCGGTGCACTGCGACGTGCGACTCGGCACTATAATAACGTTGACACTTTGAATCTCTCGTGGCGTTCCCCTTACAAAAGTTTCCATTCAACCGTTCCCTCATTCCCGATCTCTCAGCCAGTGTCCCAGCGACATCTCCGTTCCTCTTCGCCATATATTCTATATTATTCTCGCAAAATATGATACAAGAATAATTTCTCGATAATAGCGAGAGACGAGCGATTGGAGCGCGCAGTCGTGATTCGCGCGCCGGATTGTCTCCTCTCAGTTCTGCGGAGTATGAATGCGATAAGTGCGAGACGGAACACAAAGAAACTTACCAACACGGTGATATCGGTAATATCCGTGCGAGTGGACGAGAGGAGAGCGTAGACGGGAACAGCTTCGCATGTCCAACTGTATCTGCCCGCGCGTGAGAGGAGACCCCGAGGAGAGTCAGACGCGAGATGTAGACGGCGAGAAATAATTTCTATTCATTCGCCGCCCGCCCGGTGACTGGGATAATGCAATATGTGCGGTAATAGGGTACACGGGTACGCCTCACGTGCCACCGGATTACTATAATTCCCCCGCGGCGGTAGAACCATCGCAGTGGTATACCGTCGAGGATTTTCCATCCCCGCGATAGATGTTAGAATTTTATCATCGGTGTGTGTTCATCGCCTCTCTGCCGTACAGGCAAAAGTCGGTCCGAGCTCTCGAGCTCGAATGTACTTACGTGTGTACTTCGCTTATTCCGCCTATATCCTCGATAACGCTCGAATGGCAAAAGAAATATTGGCGCGCGTGTGTGTGTGCACGCGTACGGAGCTCAACGATCCCCGGTACGGCCGGTTATGTGTGCACCTTTGCAGTATGGCTCTAATTGGCTCATCTCGTAGACAGCTGTTCGTATAACCCGGCGCATAATGATGTTGTATACTACAGTGTACTTGTAACAGACGGCAAAAGCACTTGGTTTGTGTGTTTGCAATACCGCTACACGACCATTAGGAAACTTTGCTGCGCCGCCGGGCTCGATGAAGTTTTTGTATTATCTATATATCGTGCGTCTTCGTGCTACCGGATTGAACGACGTCGATGACGTCCGGAGGTGGGCGAAAGAGGAGACGATACGTCATCGAAGTTTGGTACTCGAACGACGCGGATGTTTTGAATCTTAATGGCGTTTTGATGGAATTCCTTTCGTAGAAGTCGACGGAAGTTACGTTATCCATAAGGCCGGGATTCCCCGGAATATCTCGGCCGATAAAACAGTTTTTTCGTTTTTTTTCGCTATAGTGCGGAAAAGCAAACTTTCGTAAAGTAAACCGGTTCGTGACGCGGGCGAGAAAAATCGATCTCTCTCGCACTCGTGTGAAGCGCCTCACTCGCCTTCGGCTCGTGCTTCACTTCATACTCGTCGAGAACGATCGATTTTTCTCGTCCTTGTTACGAAAATAACTATTTTCCGAACACCATGCGAAAACATGCTATCATAATGCATACTACAATGTACTTGTTACAGAAGACAAAATGACTTGGTTTGGGTGTTTGCAATACCGCTACACGACCATTAGGAAACTTTGCTGCGTCGTCGGGTTCGATGAAGTTTTTGTATTATTTATATATCGTGTCTCTTCGTGCTACCGGACTGAACGCCGTCGATGACGTCCGGCGGTGGTTGAAAGAGGAGACGATAAGTCCTTGAAATTTGGTGCTTGAATGACGTGAATATTTTGCATCTTAATGTAATTTTGATTGAACCTCTTTCGTAGAAGTCAACGGAAGTTACTTAATCCATAAAGCCGGGATTCCCCGGAATATCTCGGCCAATAAAACAGTTTTTTTTCCGAACACGACACGAAATATTCAATGGGCATTCAACATTCAAACATTCAGTCTACGAAAAATCGTATATCTCGGATATATTCTGTAATAGATTTCTGTGAGAATATGTTTCGTAAAATACACAGAAATTTATATGTTTCATGTATTTAATCATACAAAAACGACGAATTTAATATATTTTTTTTTTGCATATTTACATATTGGCCTATACGAAAGAGGGATCTCGTCATTATCGCTCGCGATCCTTCCAAGTTCTTTCACTCTCTCTCTCTCCTATAATATGTATCGTATAACTGTGACGTTCTGAGAAGAGTATGGAAGCGAAACGAGACGCGACGAGAGACTTGGGCGGGTCATAAAAACTACGCAAATGGGTGCGTAAAGCAGTGAATTTATGAAGCCGCTACGTTTGCCGGGACGTAGTTTCGCGGGAATTAGAAATCGACCTCCATATTCACGTGAATATGGTATAAGCGTGATCTCGTGAGCTCTCGCTCGCACGATCGCCACGGTCGTTATGATAATTCGGTGAAACTGGAATTGGAGTATTCGCCGCACGGCGCGGTATCGCTTCGCTCTATAGTTATAGTATAATAATCTAATGTGCGTGGCGCTGTGAGTGGTGGGTAAGTAAACAGCGACGAAGATCACCTTTCGGCCAGAATTCTGCTCGAGGTTCGGGCCCAAATTTATGCCTCTAACCTATATTGGCATTCAAATCTAATATCCAAAAAAACGTAACTACATGCCGTCTTCGTTCTGTTGACCGCTCGCCGATAAAGGTCGGATCAAATTTATGATAATATTAAACGATATAGTTTTAAATATTCTGCAATTATAATTGTTTTTTTCCTCCTCTCGTCACTATGAGAAAGGCATTTTTCAGTCGATTGTATGTCAGTCCAGCGTGGAAGATTTCGTGTAGTTTCAGTTGTTTAATTTAGTACGAATGAATAGTTTGTTATTGACAGCTAAATGACTGCTGTTATAAATGATTCTTTTAAATCGCTTTTATGCCGTAGCTGTTAAACGCCCAAAGTGCCCCGAGTGTGTTGAAATATATCGTGCAAATCGAAGCCGCAAAATATCGCTCAGCCTCGATAGAGCCGCGGTTAATCGATTTCCTTGACTCTGGATCTGCGTCCTCGATAAGCGCGAGGAAACTTTGTAAATTATAGCTCGACCCGTATTAAAAAAAAAAAAAACTGCGGTCAGCAGCAGGTGAGGATGCTTGAGTAGTCTCGAAACTTTGCCCGCCGGCGAGTCAAACGAAAGCAGACCGCTTTGGGAAGGTATTAGAAAAGAAATTGAGATTCAAACGCCTATCCGGGGTCGATCCTCGATCCCGGGATTTCGAGAGAATCGTGGAATTTATTTTTCGGCCGAACCCGGTTAGAACGACGGCCTCGTTTTCAAATTTATAATAATCGTGTACGTCGCCCAGCCTTCACCTGTGCCCGGATTAAAATAATATTACGCAATATCCTGTATAGAAACCGAAAAGGATATTCCGAAACGAGGATACTCTCTGCCGGACAGCGGCGATGTTTGCTGTCGATAGCACCATCGAATCGCAACGTTCCGACCAGGTACCGGAGCGTAGGTAGCCCATTACATGGTCCGAGAAGTCCGAACCGGAACTACTACGGTTTTATAATGAGGGAAAAAAAGTTGAAATAAAGAAGAAAAAAATTAAAATCGTTCTAACGGTCTCGTCGTAATTGGAATATAAAATGTTCTTCGAATGTATCACAAAAACAGCTGCTGAAATTGTATACTTTGGTATTTTGTTGAATAGTGTTAACTACCATAGTCCAATATAAATATCTGCTTGATTCTGTGGGTTGAATTTTCTAATACAAAAAAAAACACAAAAAACCCAAAGAGGCCCCCTGTGGAGGCACTTGAACACGAATATGACATTGATTTTGCTCCAAACCCAATATTTTAGATTTTAATCCCAAAAATGTGATTTCACATTAAAGCGAACAGTTTTCAGTGGATAAAATCAAAGCCAAAAATGTCCCACTACACTTACGCACAAAAAGGCCAGCATATTCATATTCAGTACACAAAAATATGTCAGAGTACGTCGCAGTTACTTTGATAAATAAAAAAAAAAATTTCATACCAACAAAAAATAATTCATCAAAAATGTCCAAGGTTACCCTTTAGAGTCAATTTTTCGCGGTATTCAACGTCTTCAAACGGCACGATAAAACGATTCTAAAACTTCGGACAAGGCCCTATCTAGCGTATTTTCTCCCGTAGAACACGGTGGGCACCCCGGATTTTCCATAGCTCCATTGGGAGCGGAGATATCGACCTTTGAAAATCACGAAAATCGACGTTTTTCCAAAAATGGCACAAAAATGGAAAAACCGTTCTTCAATCGATTTTTTTTTGTTACAACGCTATATTCGATGTATTTTTTCTCGCCAATGACGAATATAACAATCATTTTACTCCGAACCCAATATTTTCCATTTAAATGTTCACGAATTAAAATTCATAGAATCGAATTCGTTCCATTCTGTGGGCGAATTTAGCGTAATCGAAGTCCAAAAGAAAACTGGAAAGATCGTTCAGCATCTCGACAAATCGAACTATAGGCTATAGATTATAATTATAATAATTGCCCTACGTTAAAGGAAGGCGATGTTCACCTCGAAGGACGTCACACGGCGTACGTCCCGAGGATCTTCACGTAGAGATGCTTCTCCGCGTATGCGGTGACATTTTCCTGCGTCGATATATCGGCGATAATTGCCTAACGTCCGAGCCACATCGGGTTTAAAAGATCCTCTAACCGATAATGTGAAGCACCCGACGCGGTGATACAATCTGATTTATATCGAACACACGAAGCGGGCTACACGCGCGCGTGCGGGTGGAAGCGAGAAACAGAAGAAATGAGAAGAAGAAAAAAACTGTATAAAAGGTATCTCAACTCTTTGATTTTTTTTTTTTTAGTTTTCTCTCTTTTTCCTTCAACGACCGAAGAACGTTCGACCTCTCTAATACGGGTCTACCGAGTATTTAAACGATTTTTTATTCTAATCCCAGCTGTTATCCAATCCTGCGCCGTTATGCTCGACGCAGATTACGACACCGTCGACGAGGCGTCCGCTTCTTCCCTATGCGCCACTGTACATAATATCAACTGATTTTAATTAACGTTCAATTTTATTTATTCATCCAAAAATAAAAAATAATAAAATTGGGACACATAAATCTCAAATTTCATTAAAAAAAAAGTCTCTTCCGAAATGTACGAGGTCTGTTATGCCCCATGTCTCCCGTCCTCTCAACCTACGTGGCTCGTGTTATGTCACTTCCTGATCCCTCGCCTCTTCGCATATCTCCAATGAATGAGAATAAATTACAACGTTATACCTTCGCCGGTGAACTCCAGCGCTAACCATCCCTGCCATATACACACATACCGTGCCTGCTACGAAGCTGGATAGCTCGCTTTGCAGTCAAGACAGACAGAGAGAGAGAGAGATAGAGAGGGAGAGAGAGAGAGATTCCCGATCTTGCACCTGACCACCAGCAGGGCGTATCTCTAAGACCACTCGGACTGTAACGATCGCGCCAAAAGCTCGATGTACCGCCAATTGACTCCAATCGTCCATCTCGCCGATCCTCTCGAAAGTGAGTCATTCACAATGAAATTAACAAGACTCTTCATTTTTTTTATTCATTTTTTTTTTCGCGAAAGTACCAGCGATACTGAGGGTGGACGAGACGAACAGGAAGTTGATAGTAATCGACTATATGCACGAGCTTCTAGGGCGGAGTGTACTCTTCCTCCGGTATAGACCGGTCATAGGGCGTGAGAAGGTACGGCAGTGACGTCACTCGAGGCCCGCAACGTGCCTGGCTAAATAATTGCAGCCTCGTGGCAAGTGCCGTGTCATTAAAGGCCGCGATCATAGAATTTTGTGTCGTTCGTATATACGAAATGGTCATTAAATCATTATGTTTATCCGTCAACCCCGCGTGCTGGTCCCCGGCAGCCTCTTGACCCCGACCGGGCTCCCCCTCCGTATTATACCTGTCCCACTCTTTGCACGTCGCATCCTCTTCGTTCGTTACCTTCCTTCTCTATGCATTTGTCGTACTGCCTCTCGTCCTCCGAGGCTCGTTCTTACGCCCGCTATCGGCACCACCTAGCGCACCGTACAACCTCGCGCTTATGTTCGCCTCAAGAACGTCACGAGTTACCTTCTCGGCCTCGCCGTGTTGGTTTACATTTTTTTATTACTTTTATTATTTAATGATAAAATCGACGAATTTTTTTAATCAACTACGGATTATCGGTACGAATATTATCGACTGTCAATACAGTATGTAAATTGCCCAATCAGCGCTAATGGAATAATCTCCGGAGATTGTCGAGGATAAACTCGTTCCCATCGTAACAGAACCCGTGAAGAAACGGTCGCTGCAAATCCATTATACAAAATTAATAATTTTAATTGGCATCTTGATCACCAATAAGTCCCGCAGTTTTTGCCATTGGCAATGATGGAGGATTTATTGCCGGTGTTTGCAGAGTACTATGTTACCGATGGACGGGTACCGATAAGAAATTGAGGGAAATAGTATATTATGCTACAAGGGAGGAAAGTGCGTCTTCTCACCGAGTGAAGTTTGATGCCCGAGCGAAGCGAGGGCAGAAATTCACACGAGGTGAAAAGGCACTTGCTCCCTAGAGGCATACGCAATTTTTTCCCCGACTGTTATTGTGCTAAAAAGTGGCCATATTTCTATGCCTGGAACGGGGATGGAAATTGTCCGAGTCTTGACGAGCGGTAGGAAAAGTAATTTAGCGGGAGGAAAACCGATTTAGCCGGAGGAAAAGTTCACTTTTTCTCCCGCTAAATTACTTTTCCTCTCGCTGGTCAAGAATCGGCCACTTTCTACCCCCGTTGCAGGCATGAAATGCGGCCTTTTTAGCGTAGTCGGGAAAAAACAACATCTTTGACTGCGAAATGAGCTCTGTGAAAATATGTATATCGTTTTTTTTCTGTATATCTTTCCATTATCGATTGCGTTAGGTATACTATTTTTTTTTTTTTATTCACACGCGACGCTCGATCGATCGGTATCGATGGATTCATCGATCGTCGGCTCTCCCGCGCACGCATATACGGGAATTAACCGCGGCCCGATCTCCCGACTGAATAGCTCGATCGTATGGTTAATTCTCGGCGATACTCTCGCGTATAGAGCACACCGGATCCGAGAGAGCCGGGCGCGATCCTTTCGCACCGCTCCCGGGCGACCGCTCGTAAGATAAACCCGGGCAAAAGTCCGGAGGCTCGTATCGGCGTCGTTCTCTACCGACGATTGTTATCTTGCGGCGATATATTAAGCGCCATTACCACAGTATTTAGAAGCCGATCTTGCCTGTGTTGTGTTTGCACACATGCAACACAACGCCTTCGCAAACGGCAGCTAAAAGTTTGCCTGCGCATGCACCTTATCGAGATCGGGCGGGGTGCGCTTGCGCAGCGGCCGTGCGCGCGCAGCGACCGGCACACCGATAAGATTGGATTAGCGCGGCATCGGTGGACATCAACCACGAAATAGTCGAAGTCGTTTGAGAATCGTCGGAAGTCTCGATTACCACGATCCGACGAAAGTTCTTAACCGGCAAAAAAAAAAAAGATAAAAAGTTTAACGACAATTCTCATGGGAATTTGACGATAATGAAATCGCGAACATTTCCAAGTGGTCGCATCAATTTTCGCATGGGATTTATCTTTTAACCGATGAATTGCGCGAAAAATCGAGATTTTCGAAAAAGCTTCCTCATCTAATGTACTTCTTTTGTTTACAAAGCTTCACGGAGAAAAAGAAAATTGTTGGGACAGCAAGAATTTTGTTACCATAACTGATTTACCTGGTTAACGTAGGGACAACAACATTTTTTGCTGTAGCAGTCAAATATTTTTACTACCACAAGAATAAATTATTAACGATCTACATTTCGTTAGAGAAACAGAACTGTTTTTCTCCGTGTTCTATGAACAATCATTTTCCGTGATTATTTGGCTTCCTCGTAGAGAAAGCTCTGGTAATAAAAAAAGCTCTGGTAATAAACGTTACGTTATGCAAAATATTGGTTTGAAAAATTCGTTAGTTTTTAGCTAAACATCTTTTTTTAAAAAAACACAAAAAAATGTAGTCCGAAACTATTGAAGCCCCCTTGCGGTGCGAATGACTGTACTGCTGACCCGATATGCGTGTAGAGAACACGTATATAGCGGGTCGGATGCTGAACAGTGGAGAATGTTGGAAAGTCAGCACCGTCCGCGGATGGAGTTCGAGCGTGGGTGGCTGATCAACGAATGGCTACCGGTTCAAGCTAAAACCACCTGACACCGAGCTCTACGCCGGGGATTCCAAAAGGACAGGCGTGGGAATCCTGCAAGGGATGAGCCTCCTCCATGATATAGGTAGACACGTATATAAATACAGGTATACGAACAGACCGTGTGTATATCCACGGAGGAGACGAGGGATAACGTATATAACGCGTTCGAATAATTCGATACGATCGTCGCACGAGCACACACGCGAACGTGCGCGCTTTCGTTGTCCGGATACACATATATGTATACATGCTGTATTGTAAAGTGCGGATGTTGGGTGGAAAAGAGGAGTCTGAAGAGTTCGAGAATCCTATAAAGGAACTCTGAACTGGCTGTATAACCGGGGAGGAAGAGTTCCTCACGCGTAGCGTTCGATATCGTCATAGCGCGCACGTTCAGCATTGTGGGCAACCGATCGGGCAAGAGGATCGAGCGAAACCCGTGGACGATCGAATCGAAGAGCGCTCTGCTGCTCGCACGTAAGCTCACGGCCAGCAGTAAATACACGAGGGAGCGGTGTTCGATATATATTTGATAAGGTGGTACACGGCCGGTCGAGGGCTGACAAATCGTCGAGAGATCGGCCGAACGATATTGTGAGCGCCCGCGCGCGCGAGAGGGAGCAGCACCGAACCGACGGCGGGTTGGCCGGTCGAGGATCGGTTGCGAGAAGCTCCTGCTGATGTCGATACACAACGATGTGCGTTTTGCGACTTCGAGTTCTGCATCGATGCTGCGTGATCGCAATGGAGAGCGAAGAGAACTCTCGGACCAGCCGTGATAGGTTTGCACCGGCTCGAGATATTCGATTGGCATCTTTGATCTTCCAATAGTCAAATTTTTCACTCACTTCGTAACATCAAATGGGGAACATCGGAGCTAAGAAATTATACGAATATTTATTTTTTGCGCATGGATTTTTGAGGATTTTTTTTAGTACGACGGGAGTAATGAAAAGCTATCGAATAAGGAAGGGTAGCTAAGAAATGTTGGAAATAAGTGAAGAAGGTCGAATAATAACACGTGCGGATTTTTTGCTATGACGGTAGCAATGAAAAACTTATCGAAGAAGGAAGCCTCAAGAATTGCACGCGCATCTCGTTGCGCAGTTACTGAAATTTTATGGATCATTTCCGAGGTCGATATATATAGACACAAATACTATTTGGAGAACATTGAGAATCCGCCCGTTCGTAGCCCAGTTCAGCAGCGTCGCTTTTACAAGACAGTGAGACGAATTTGTGGCATTCAATACTAATTCATTATCAAGGTAAGACTATATAATAATGTTTCATTAATTTTTAAGCTATACAAGAATCGCAAATGTATCGATTATTTTGGAAATTGCTCGTGCTGAGTTTGAATTAATGAATAGAATTTCTATAAAAAGGACTTGGTGAGGAATTGACAATTCAATGAATAAGTGTTGAACTCCGCAGAAAGTATGAAGTTCTACTTAGTGCTGGTCCTCGCGCTGGTGGTGTTGGCATTCGCCAGTGAGGCTTTTCCCATGAAAGCTGACTCTGAGCCGTTGATGAACCGAAGAGAAGCTGATGATATTGACATGCCCGATATTTTTGGGGAAATCAAGAAACTAGGGACAAATGTGAAGAACATGCTACCCTTTAAATAGGATGGGCAAAAACTGAAAAAAATCGTCGATAGAACGTCGATCACATTTTCAAAGTGACGATTTTTGTAAACGTCAATTCGCTGTGTTTTTAATATAATTTCACTGCTACAACATATATCGCGTTACTACTTTTTATTTCCTCAGTTGCTCTTCCACTAGGGACAAATCGAGCTCTTCAACAACGTGAAGACACGTTCACGAGCCGTTGACAGAAAAATAAATACAGCCAATGTTCTCACAAGTGAGTCACCTAGATTGAGCGATTTTGGTCCTCAAAACCCAATTTTGTAACATGAAATTACATGACACACAGTCGAGCGTAGACTTTCGATGATGAAGTCATTTTCAACTGGCAAGTCTTCGTAACTGACCATTGTTTGCGCGACAAGAAAACATCACTTTCAAGGACTGCTTTCCGTACTATATAAAAAGAAATTATTAAGTATCTGAAAACGACCTGCGTATGAATTTTTGCGTTTTTCTTTCATCGTGGTGGAAGTAATGAAAAGCTATCGAATACGGAATTGTAGCTAAGAAATGTTGGAAAAAAATAAACAAGGTCGAGGAACGCACCTGCCAATTTTTGCGATAACGGAAGCAATTGTGAACTATCGTGTAAGGAAGTATAACTAAAAAATGTGAAACATAGATAAGGAACGTCATCGAATACATGCGAGTTTCTTGTTATGGCGGAAGCAAAGCGTTAAAAATTGCTCGCACTTCCTGTAAAGCATTTACTTAAATTTTATGGGTCCATTTCGAAGTCGGTATATATAGTCGCAGCGCTGTTTGGAGAACATTGAGAATCCACCCGTTGAAAGCCCACTTCAACAGCATCGCTTCTATAATACTTTGAGACAAATTTGTGTCATTTAAACCGAATTCATTATCAAGGTAAGACTATAATAATGTGTTATTAATTTTTAAAACTATATAAGAATCACAAACGTGTCGATTATTTTGAAAACTGTTCTTGCTGAGTTTGAATTAACGAATAGAATTTATGTAACACGTGCACGAAAAGTCCCGGTTTTCGTGCCTGTAAAGTGTGGCGAAAGTGGCGCTTTCTAGCAGAGGATGCGCGAAAAAAGCTGTAGATACTATTTTACACGCTAGTTTCGTTTTTGCACACTTTTCTCACACTCTAGTTACTTTTGCGCACACTTTTTTCACACTCTAGCTACTTTCGCGCACACTTATCAGACACTGTATCTATTTTCCCGCGCGCACTTTACAGGCACGAAAAGCGGGAATTTTTGTACACTTGTCACAAAAAGTACTATCCGATACTTGTACGAAAAAGCGGTCTCCCAACGTCGGTTGGGAAGTAGGCAGCACTCGCCCCTCTCGAGCTACAAACGTAACTCGGCTTTGCCTCGTGTCGTTGTAGCTCTCGATCCGGCTGGTGCAGCCAACTTCACAACCTTCGCCGAAAGATCTCTTTTCCGTACTAGTATCGCAATATACTATTCTATGAAAAGAACTTGGTAGGAGATTGATGATTTACCGAATAAATTTTGAACTTTGCAGAAAATATGAAATTGTACTTAGCCCTGGTTCTTGCGCTAGTGGTGTTGGTAGTCGCCAGCGAGGCTTTTCCCATGAAAGTCGACTCTGAGCCGATGATGATTCGAAGAGAAGCTGCTTTTAAATTACCCGGTCGTATTGGGAATATGGAGGCTTTTAGGAAGAATAACCAGAATATGAACGGCCGGCGACCCTAAAATAGGAGGGCCAAAAACCTTTGAAAAATCGTCGATGGGACTTCGATCAAATCTTGGAACCAACGATTTCTAAAAATGTCTACCCTCTGTGGTTTAAATAAAATGTCACTGCTACGATACATGACGCATTACTACTTTTTATTTCCTCCGTTGATCTTCCAGTAGGGAAAAACCGCCCACTTCACGATCCGTTAACGGAAAAATATATAACGTCAATGTTCGGATGAGTTGTCCACCTACATTTAACCACTTTCGAGGAAGAAGCTATTTTTACTGTCAAATTTACGTAGCCGGCCATTTTTTGCGCGGCGAGAGAACATCGCATTCAAGGACTCTTTTCCGTGCCATTGAGGAAAGAAACGAGTAAGTATCTGAAG
Source organism: Stenichneumon culpator (assembly GCA_964017025.1). Classification (NCBI taxonomy): domain Eukaryota; kingdom Metazoa; phylum Arthropoda; class Insecta; order Hymenoptera; family Ichneumonidae; genus Stenichneumon; species Stenichneumon culpator. The sequence continues at coordinate 7,368,287 of OZ024781.1, forward strand.
AGGAAATGCGCAACGGTTCCGTCCTTCTGTACAATGCCCTCATAAAAAATGATTCGGTTCCTTTCGAGCTGAGCTGGCACGAATTCCTTATCGTGGACGTACACATAAATTGTAATCTTCAAAGGAAGCGCCAGTGGCTGAGCAGTTCCGCTACCGTTTTTTTACTGTAGCTATATAAGCCTCGTTCTGAAAATAAAAACCGGCCAGTCTTCAGTCTTTTGTCGGGAAGGTTGGAAATCGAACAGTAGTGATCGCTTCATACAAAATCGGCTACAGAATATTAAAATCATGAAGCTTTACTTCGGATTCGTAATCGTGCTGGTTGTTTTGATAATTACGCCTAACCGGGCTAATCCCATCAAGAAAACTCGTGATATCGATAGCAACTCCGGATTGAGGATGCACCGGAGAAGTCCTGATCCTCAACCGCTTTTAGCTGAAGTGTTGGCAAGCATCGTCTTAGAGCAGGCCAAAGAAAAGGCGGAAGAGGTATTCGCCAATATGATGGTAAATCTCGGTAAAAATGCCTGGAAACTTCTAACCAATTCAACATTACCGGACCAGCAAACCGAGGATTAAAAACATCGCTGACGATTATATACGTAAGAGCCAAAATGCTAAATTAAAAATGAGTCACTGACAGAATAGAGTACTTGCCAATTGTTCTTAATCGTTCTGTCGGCTTTAACGATTCTTCAGCGATATGGAAACTAAACGGTCTTCGCGCGGTTATATCTTCGACGTAGATCATCAAGAACCGCTGATAATGCAAACAAGTGAGGAAAACCTAAGAACTTATCGGGCTGTGTTGTCGAAGTTGAATAAATCCATAGTTATCTAAGAATCAAGTCAAGGTTGACAAATGGTTGTGTAAGTTTTTGTTTATCGGGAAACCGCAAGTGTCTTTCTCGAAGTGGATAAAAGGCTTGACGTCCATTGCAGCGATCATTGTAAAGCGAACCAACCAAGGGTTAATAATCAATATCTACGGTACGTGAAGAATTCAAGAGTGGGCAACTGACAACATGAAGTTTCTCTTCGGTTTTGCGATCCTGCTGCTCGTCTTCATGGAAGTCGCCAGCCAGACTGCTCAAGATGCTCTTGACACTGAACCGAACGGCCCCTTGGCGATCCAGCGAAGAGACACTGCTCCGCAGGTGTCGATAATGAGAGCAGTTTTGCAACTCTGCATGGAGTACATTAAGGACATGATATTGACCTACTTAGGATTTAATCAGTCAGAGGCTGAAATGGAATCTTAAAGTTTACAATTTTTCCGCATGTGTAAGCGTAAGTGCTACAATATAAAATAGCCACCGACACGATTAAATAAATCCTCATGGCTCAAAATTATTTCCTGCACCGTCAGTCGCTTTGCCAATAATCAAGGGCTTCGTTAATTGTACATCTATCATCATATTTGGGATCTGTTTATTGTACAATATATCGAAGAAATAAAGTGTCTCGGAGCTAAAACACAAAATCGCAAATTACTAAGCTGAAACCCAAGTCCTTATCGTAGTGTAATAAATGAATTATTTAAAATAACAATTGACCGTTTTGCCAGTAAATTGTCTCGCCTTCGTTACGATAATTTGTCCCGCTATATCTCTCGGCTGTTATATATTTACTGTTACACACCGCAGCGTTCTTCTTTCATCCCGCTGCCGTCTAATGCATCCTATAATATCGCGAGCCGATGTTATCCGAGCGCATTTGGATTAGACGATAGACTTCCCTGATCGTCACAGATAAGAATATCCACAGAGGATGCTAATTTAGGATCGATTTCGCAAGTGCCCGTTGATCTTCATGGTCCTGAGCTCGGGACCCGCGATCTACGATCGATCCTCTAAGTAACCGGGCGAGTGATCCTGTAAGTAACCGGGCGAAAGGTATATCGATATAGTATAATATTGCTCGCGCTTCTATCGATAAGCGAAGAGATACTGCGAAGTGGAAGGGAGAAGAAAAGAGAGGAACCGAGAGAATACGTGTGTGCGCTGGGCTGGGTGTAGGTACACGGGAAGATCGTAATGGAGCGACGGGTCGCGGCCCTCCTTCTCGTTTCTCCGCGGGATCCTCGATCCTTGCGCACCCGCGATCGTATCTCGGGGTGAGATCTGAGGATCGTGCGCGATAGCGCGAGATAATGCGAGATAATCTTCGACGCGGCATCGAACGCCTCAAAAGATATCCCACAGCACCCACGCGCAGCAAACCTGACGCGCGAAAGAGGGGACCGGGAATATCGACTCTATTTCAGAGGGTATAATATAGTAGTATCGGTCGATTGTACGTACGATCTTTATTTTATTTCGTCAAAGAGCGTTATTAAAATTGAAGGGATCAGGTGAATAGTTGTGTTGGATGGACTTTGAGAAATTACTTTTTATTATGTCATCGTAGTTGCAGCATATCCTGATTTCACTGCTTTACCTTCGAATACTACATGTGTCATTAGATTAGATGTGTCATTATATTGGAATTCTTTGGATATTGAAAAAAACTCGATCAAAATCTTTTGATTCTATATTTGGGAGAATAAAGTGTTGTACGATTACGTTTTGCGGCAAATTTCTCACACAATGAAAAAAGGAGTTTTGCGAAAAGAACATGTAAGATGATACAAAGCATGTGAAAAATTAACGTTGCAGAGTGCGTAAATGGTTGAATCCTACCGATTTAGGTCTCGATATCGCCCGCGAGCTAAATAGCATCGAGTGCGGAATTAACGTACAGTAAATCGAAAAAAAAAACATATTTTCCAATTTCATCCCAGAGGTAGAGGTAGATATTTTTAAAAAATTTCGATCAAAATCGTTTGATTCTAGTGTTGCGAGAATACTTCGTCGCACGACTGCCTCCCGCTGTAAATTTCGCACACGTGAATAGAAGATGGAATTTGGCGAAAAGAAAATGTAAGATAATACGAAGCAGGTGTAGAATGAATGTTACATAGTGCATAAATCGTTGAATCCTACCGATTTTTTCGCGATATCGCACGCGAGCTTAATAGCATCGAGTATGGGGATTAACGTTGTTGCGGTATAGAATTGGCGTGTGTCCCTGTTGATGAGGGAGAGAGATATTAGCCCCGTGATAAACCAGTCAAGATAGAAATTGCCTTTCTACGCGAAGACGATGAGATCCTGTATACTTAATCCGTGTTGCGAACAGAACGCACGTGGCGGTAATGATTCAGCCCGGTGTCCCTCGACATTTAAAAGTTTCGTTGTGTGCCACGCACAGTGTTTACGTGGATAAGCGTACGTATCTGGTATTAAAGACTTCAAATAGAAAGATTCGCGGAGGCAAAAGCCGTCGGCAGATACGGCGATGCCTAACATCGGTAAACGATTAAGTATCCGATCGTTGGATAGAAAATCATCGTTCGTCGTTTGATCCCCGTACGATTTCATGATAAGCGACGGAGCTCGAGCTCCGTAAAAAAAATTGAGCTAAAAATTATAGTTATTTGAATTCAAAGTAAAAATTATATAATGCGAATTTAAAGAGTCGAGGAGAAATAAGCGACGCAGGATCGTAAAACCGGCGACGCAAATTTAACGAAAAATTGTTCATATTTTCGCACACAAAATCCGTAATTTTTATCAGAATCATGTTCGGCAAGGTTAATGTGTTCAAAAAATGGCACCGACAACATGAAAAATGGCCGTCAATCGGAAGATTATCGTAATCTTTATGGGCATTAGAATGATATTTTCCTTGATTATTAAATAATCAGCAGCCAATCTTTGGCGGGCAGCCTATGAGAGCCTCTGAACGGGCTAATGTTATAGGGTTAATACGACCAGTGTTATCGAGTCGTGTTACAACGATTGTACCGGGTACGCGGAGGCTTTCGGTGGGCATTACGTAATGGTAAATTGTGGAGATGCAGCGTTCGCGATCTCATGGGCACCTTCGATCTTCCGTACGTGCAATGCAGTCTTTCTTCTCCGTATAAACTTATCACTCTCGCCGTATACACGAGGTATAACACACTTCTCTCCGGCGTCTCGTTGTTTCGGGCAATTAACTATAAAACGAAATAACTCCGGTTCGATAACGATCTTTTATATCGTTTAACCCTTATCCGATTCTCCCAGTCCTCGGTGTAACGTATACATTTGCACTCTACTCGCGTAACTTTACGTGCAATGTCTCTATTTCATATAAAGATATCCACATTTATCACGGTATTTGCGTGCTATCCGCGTACGTATACGATACTTAGCACTACATGGATAGTGTGCCGTGAGACATTTGCGAGATAAGCTTCGCTTTATCCCGCTGGAACGAATTAACGAACATGAGATCGCATGATCGATTCGATAAGAGGTATTGTTCGCGAGCCGACACGAACTCCTCTATATGGGTCATATCCTTGGTATAAAAAAAAAAAATTATATTCGATTTTTTTTAAACTATTTTTTATCCATTACGTAACTAACTCAATCCAAGATAATTAACCTAATTTACTCATTTGTCACTATTGTTTATAACTTAATTTTGTATTTGTTCTGAAGCCAGAAGAGAGCACATGTGATCACACACTGAGGCATATAGTTATTGAAATGATCTATTTTTCATAAAACTGTAAGAGGAGCAATCCGTTAGTAGTTGATCAATATCAATATCAATTTTTTCGCTTTTTTTTTCATCTTTTTTTCATACTTTAGAGATGTGCCCGATCTTCCTTGGGGCACCCGCGATCCTACGGAATTACGAGCCGAGGCTCTATGGGATATCGTCTTACCGCCTGACACGCAACACAGCCGGGGTGTCACTATTTCGTTCGCATAAACTTCGCCGTCGGGGTCGTTCCGAGGATCGGTCGCGATGGCGCATGCGCGCCAGTGACAATTTCGGAGCTTGAATGTAGCCTGGATTCAGAAGTAGTTTTCGTCTCGGTGGTCCGAGTTTTTAGGACCAGAGGAACGAAGTAGTTCAGGGGCCCGGCTTGATCGCCGGTGTGGCCGACTCGGGGGCATAAATGTCTCACGATAGGATCTGAGAACCGTGGCATTCCAGTCGATTGTTTATGTCTCGTCCAATGTCTGGTCGCACAGCTAGATCTTCATCTTCCTCGTTCGGGCCTCGTGATCTCCGGATGACGCGTGGAAATCTCATCTTTTATAACTTTCTCGACTGCGCCCACCGAGGATTTTCATTATTTGACGATCGTGGCGCCAGGAGAAAGCGAGCCTGCGCAATTATCCGGATGATTCAGGCACCAGTGTCGCCGTATAAACCGCCGGAACGTACAATGTCGCGAGCTGCTCCCATCGCCGTCGCTTGTGTGTGGCATCGTCGAAAATTTTGTTTCGACATTCCTGGAGACTCGAGGGGATTCCTGGAGCGCGAGAAAGGCAAGGTTGCTGCAGGTGGGGATTGTAAAGCACCTTTTTTTATTCGACGTAAATCAAGGCGCCTTTTTTTTAACTAATATCATCGGTTGATCACATTAATCCTGTAGAGATCAGCAATGATAGGCAAGATGTAAAATGTGTTTACACCTTGTGAAGTAAAATTCTGTACGGTACTTGTGCGAAAAAGGTTTTCTTAACTTGTGTGAATGCAAACGCACACTCGTCAGAAAAAGTTTTTTGGCACTAGTATCGTAATGTACTATTTTTTCCGAGTTCATATACGGGTTCGGGATAAAGGAACTTTTTCCGCTCTATCCTGAACAATATCAAAAACAGCGAAGTACATCCGGTGTCGCATGACGTACCCTAGTAAGCGTGCCAATTACGATACGCGGATGGCAACGTCGTTGCAGGTGGGGACTGTAAAACACGAATTTAATGCGACCCACGTTGACACACTTAGGTTTTCTTAAAAATATGATTATCAGATGTTGAGATCAATCATGTTCAAATTAGAAATGATAAGAAAGATGTACAGAGGCGTTCGAAATGCGACAAAATGTCTTTTCCCTGCACTTATGCGGGTACGGGGGCAATCATTTTTGTTCTTTTCTGCTAGATCCTGAATCTATTCGAGATTAAAAACGGCGAACTAGGCTCGCAAGACGCACTCCGGTATGCGTGCCAATTGCGATATGGCAGCGGCAAGCTTGTCGCAGGTAACAATTTAAAACACCTTTCGTAATACGAACTAAATGAGGGCACTTAGGTTTTCTCTAATTAGTATTATCAGATGATAAGATCAATCGTGTACACATTAAAAATGATAAAAAAGATGTAAAGAGGCGTTCGACATGCAACAATGTGTCTTTTCCTAGGTTCTTATGCGGGCATGTGGTCAATAATTTTTGTTCTTTTTTGCTGCGTCCTGAATCTATTCGAGATTAAAAACGGCGAAGTACGCTCGCAAGATGCACTCCGGTATGAGTGCCAATTGCGATATGCGGGTGGCAAGGTGCCGTGCGCAGCTGGCGCGACGGCAACATGCGACGAGCTGAAGATTTTTCGCGTGTCACCGGTGTCAACGAGGGGAGCCCGAAGCGCCGGTATGTAATACCATAAGGTCATTACTGTGGGTATTGGCCAAGAGTCTCGGGCCACGAGCTCTCCGATCGCGCGTGAATACCTAATTAAGATGTTAATTGCCCGAGGAAGAAAGGGAGTCGGTGAGACAGAGTGTACGATGTACTCAACCGCGAAGAAAATATCACGGGGTGAAATGTTTCACCTTCGAGCGAGTCTTCAGCATCGAGGCGCGATGATCGTGAAATCTTACGAAAATATCAAATAGAGGCTCGTAGGTATCGCGCGGTTCTGATCATCGGGCGATATCGGTGTCGACCGAATTTTCGTAAAATCCGCCGACGATGAGGCGTAAAATGGAAAGGTTCGCACCCACGAACGATGGAACGGCTGGTTACCTCGGCGAATAATTGATACCCGGAGCGCGCTGGCAAACCGGCACTTCACGCGTGATTAATAAGTCATTCATTAATATAAATGAATCCTCTCGGCGCGAATGATTCATGATGAATCGACTGCATTTATCGGCGTACCAACGCCTGCCGGGTGTGAAACGTTGCGTCAATCGTGATCAGCTGTACCCGCAAATCGCACACTACGAAGTTTCATGAAAATTTTTTTTATCTTTTTTATCCCGCCGTTTCCATAGATCACGAGACATTAAAATGTAATTCAACTATGCCAATGAAAGGTTGACCTTTCGCGGATTGTACTTTCCATTTTTGCTCGCGTTAAAATTTTCCTGTACTTTCTGTTCGAATCCTGAGAAAATTCAATCGCTGCAGTAACGATTTAGAAAGGCGCGGATTGAAAGATAAATAGAAATTTGAAAAAAAAAAAATCGAATTCACCGTTTTGGTCGAAGAGTTTCGACTAGTTTCGCTCCGCGCATAACTTCCGCGTGCATAACAATGCATCATACGCGATTATGCGACGGATGTTCGTTTGTGAAGTAACGAGCAACGGTGACACTCCGTGCCTCGATGGCTCATAAGCACGTGTCTCAAATCGACGCCTGTAACATGTAACGGTTGCAATTTTCGTGTCAGTCGCGACTCGTAATTATTGTAGATAATACCTTCGATGATCGAAACTGCATAATTGCGCATCGGCTCGAATACACTAGATAAAAAGTCTTTACTACACCTCATTGGACTATCGCAATTCGGCAAACGATTTTAGCGAGCTTCCCCCGTAATATTTTTCGCAAATACGCCACTTCCGGTCGAAAAAATTATCTTTACAAAGTGACGTAATTCCGATATGATGTCACTTCCGGTTGAAAAATGAGGCTTTCAAACCCGAGGTGACGTATTTCCGTTACGTCACTTCCGGTCGAAAAGAAAGAATGTGATTTTCAAACCGGTATGACGAAACTTCCGGTAGAATAATCAAATTTTCAAACCGGAAGTGACATCGCAGAAAAAAAAATCTTCTCTCCCAAGCAGTGGCATCGATCTCGATTTCTATGGGCAATTAGCATCGCAGCCCTGCGGTGACCAAGCGCGGACGCACACGAATCCGAGCAACGCACGCTGGATCGACGTTTTCAAAGTACATTCACCGCGGCGCAACGAGATAAGAATGAATGTAGAGGCGGCGGCGGGCATCATCGGCCTTAGCTCAAAAGCCCCGACTGTGAGAGAGCGCGAGCGTGGACACCCCGTGAATGCACCTGTCAGTGATCATCATTCAACAGCTTCATTGACCTTAGGATCAATTGGGATCCGGTGATTCACACGGGCGAGCGTAGGTATCGCTCACAAACTCGCTCGGGCAGCTTCGAGAGAGGAGCGAGTTGAAAAGAAAGTACCGGAGGGATCGGGACGGGGACCCTCTGTGTTCGCCGTCACAACCGTTTCGTACAGAACCGAGGAGAACCTCGGAATGACGGGCAGCGCCGTTCGATGCGGGGCGGCGAAGGTTAATGAGCCCGCGCTGATTGGCTCGTCGTAGTCTCGGCGTACCCATACCAATACGATATTCAACGGGAACGTTTTTTGACGTTGATAAATTTTTATTCAAACGTATTTGCATATACAGGTCCATTGTCCGGAGGATGAGGACGGGTCGTGCGGCGCTGTAGCGGCCGTAAATATGCTGCAATATGATTTTACGTTCATTTTGCTGTTGGGACTTGAATCGAGCTTAGTCGATGAGTAATCAATGAAGATTGAAGTTTGTCGGGGCTTATCGGTGGATGAGATCAATTGATATGCACTTTCGTACGTTAAGCTTTTGAAGCACAAGCCCATTAAATCTACACCGTTTAAACTTATCTGAATACCTTATGTTTTGAACCGTTTGATGAAGCATCGCAGCACTGTGAAGCGTTGAGAAATATTTATCATCAAGCAAAACAATAGTAATGATAATAATAAATGATTATTATTGATTTTTAATTTTTATTTTGATTATTATTATAATTTGTGAGGTAATGAAATTAATTTCTGGATTACCCGGAGCGTTATTAGGTCTTAAGTCGAGCTTTATCGATGAGTAATTAATTGACATTGAAATATGTCGGGGTTTATCGGGGGTGAGAGTGAGGTCAATTGATATGCACTTTTCTACGTTAGCCTTTTGGAGCGCAGTACCATTAAATCTCTACCGCGTCAACTTGTCTGACTACTTTATGTTGTGAACTGTTTGACGAAGAATCACTATTAACCGTTAAAAAATACCGCGTCAACTTGTCTGACTACTTTATGTTGTGAACTGTTTGACGAAGAATCACTATTAACCGTTAAAAAATATTTATCATCGCGCAAAACGATAATCATGATAATAATAAATGCTGAGTATTATTGTTTAATTTTAATTCCGATTATTATTATTATTATTTCTGAGATAATAAAATTAATTTCTGGTTTACCCGGAGCGTTGGTGACAAGGTATCTTCGGAAATTAACCGTCCGCGACTCGCAGACCGGATGGGACGAAATATTTTTAGGGAGCTCGGAGCCGAGAGCTCGCCCGCGAAGTTCAAAGAATTCTTTGGTCGAGCCGGTGAACGTTTTACACTATAACGGTGCGAGGCCGTTCGTAACGCGAGAGGATTGTCCCTCGGTCGTAAAGTCTGAAACGTATTATAAAGGTGAGTACTATAAAGTTGTACCACTCCCGCGCGCGCGCTGCTTCACTCTGGCCGCGGCATTGTAAAATTGTCGTGGCCTCTGTGTGCATTGCGCTGAGAATGCGCGGACGACATGACTAGATATTCGCCGCTAAATTTCCTAAATTCGTTATTTTTTATTTAATTAATTATTTTTCGCAGATACTTGTTTTTCCATGCAGGAGATGAAAGGAAAAACAAGAATATGCGAAGAATAATTCATTAAATTAAAAATAATGTGAATTTATAAATGTTATTTCTTTCTTTTTTCAGAAAGAGCCAATTCTACTCGTGCAACGAAAATCGCTGGAAGTCGATCTATTGCGTTGAGAATGCGTAAACGATATGATTAGATATTGGACGTTAAATTTCCTAAATTTGTTATTTTTAATTAAATTATTTTTCTCATATACTTGTTTTTCCATGCGGAAGATGAACACTTTTTCCTCTCGTCTCCCGCACGGAAATTCAAATATGTGGGAAGAATAATTGATGTAATTAAGTATAGTGAATTTATCAAATTTATGACTTTTCTTAGAAAGAGTCAATTCTACTCGTGCAAAAGAAATCGTCGTCGCTCCATCCGCAATAATTGTAGGCTTTTCACTATAATCGATCGTAACTCGTCGAGAAGGACTGTTCGTTGAAACGTTATATATTAAATGACGCAAGTTCCTCGTACCGACTCGCATATCCACCGATAGGTTGTATCTCAAATCCTCGCCGCGTCTCATCTAATACTTATAACTTACAAGTTACAACTTACAACGGCGTAGGAGCTTTAGCTCGCGATCATTTATAATATAAATCTTCGCGGTGTACCAGCGCGGTGAGATTTTCCGGTACGGAGCAAGCGTGACCGGGGCAGAAGACGGGGCTCTCCTCTCGGGAGCTCGAATTAGCTTGCTGTTAGCTCTAGCTCTAGCCGTGAGATTTCGAGGCATATACATACATCTTCCCGGAGCTCGCATCGTTCGCGAGTAACCCGATACTACGATAAAGTGAGGTACCTCTGATACTCCCGGCAAGGTGGTTGCTGCGATGATGCGCAAAGCGAAGACCAAAAGGGAAAGATATAAGAGCGAAAGGCGAGAAGGAGTTCTCGTCATCGAAAGGAACAAAAATACCCCAAAGAAAAAAATCCCGCTGTAGATAAAATATTTGGAATCGAACATTAATGTCAAATTTCTCATGTAAACAAAAAAAAAAGCAAAATTATTGAAATGGGAAACGAAGTCGAAAAGAGAAAGATATAAGAGCGAAAGTCGAGAAGGAGTTATCGCAGTCGGGAAGAAGGAAAATACGTCAAAGATAAAAAAAAAGACTAAACCATCTGTAGATAAAATATTTGCAGTCGAATATTGAAGTCAAATTCCTCATGTAAATGAAAAAGATGAAAATTCTTGGAATGGGAAGTGAAGACCAAGAGAGAAAGATACAAGTGCGAAAGGCGAGAAGGAGTTCTCGGCATCGAAAGGAACAAAAATACCCCAAAGAAAAAAATCCCGCTGTAGATAAAATATTTGGAATCGAACATTAATGTCAAATTTCTCATGTAAACAAAAAAAAAGCAAAATTATTGAAATGGGAAACGAAGTCGAAAAGAGAAAGATATAAGAGCGAAAGTCGAGAAGGAGTTATCGCAGTCGGGAAGAAGGAAAATACGTCAAAGATAAAAAAAAGACTAAACCATCTGTAGATAAAATATTTGCAGTCGAATATTGAAGTCAAATTCCTCATGTAAATGAAAAAAATAAAAATTCTTGGAATGGGAAGTGAAGACCAAGAGAGAAAGATACAAGTGCGAAAGGCGAGAAGGAGTTCTCGACATCGGAAAGAAGAAAAACAACCCGAAAAAGGATAAAATATTTGTAATCGAACATTAAAGTCAAATTTCTCATGTGAACGAAAAAAAAAGGGGAAATTGTTGGAATGTTGAAAATAAATTGGTATGAAATCCGATCGCGAGTCGACGGGGTGGACGATGGGTAGAAAAAAAAATAAGGAAATGAAAAAAAAAACAGGATAAAAGTATAAAGTAAAATAATCGATCAACCGACCCGTAAACTTACAGTGAGACGCAAATGAGTCGTTAAAAGGTTGGCTCGCACCCCCGCTGCGTGCGCCGTGCGACGCACGAGAGTTTCCCCACGGTTGCGCGCGCACGTACCGACAATCCTGAAGCGATCTGATCCGGGACTCGTCCCGCCGTCTGAAGTTTAACCGAATAAAAAGTGAGCTTTGTCCCATTGGTGTGCAGCATCGAGTCAGATGCGAGCCAGCGGACGATAAACGTTTCCCATCGACGATTGCGCGTCTCCGAAGATCTTTTCCCAGATCTTACCCGAGGTTCATGGAAAGATTGACATAAAGTATAATATATAGCGATCACTTTAGATTCATGCTGCGCGGCATTTCCAGTTAATCTCTCGATGCTCCCAAAGAGAAATTCTCGAAGTTCAAGAAGCTCCCGAAGAACAAACGTTATGACCGAAACTTCACTGCCCAAAATTGAATCCTCGAAGATCAACGAGCCTGAAGACGAATCGGTGTCCGCGCTACTTTGATTGCCGATCAATCTGAGCAAGGTTCACGTCCGGGTATCCAATTATCGCGCGCTTTGTCGAAGAAACTTTGAAAAGCATTCTTAGGTACGGCCGGCATCGTGATGAAGCTCTTTTCCTAGGACTTGTCCGTAGCTTATGGGAAGATCAGCATATATAATATAGCGATCGTTGTACATGCTTGCTGTACAAAACTTCCACTTAATCTCTCGATACTCTCAAAGAGAACTCATCGAAGTCGCAGAAGCTCCCGAAGAACGAACCTTTTAACTAAAACTTCATCCCCAGAATTGACTCATCAAAGATCAACGAGCCGAAAGAGCGCTGTCCCCGCCGTTCTGGTTGCCGATAACTCCGGCCAAAGTTCACGTCCGAGTAACCAACGCCGTACCGCACCGATGACCGGTTAAACGATCGCACGCTTTGCCGAAGAAACTTCGAAGAGCCTTCTCACATACGGCATCATGAGGAGCATCTCGGAGCGCAAGAGTATGCACGGGGTCGGGAGAGAAGCGGTCTTCGTGGCAAAGTTACGAAGAAGAAACCCTAAGAGATCTCCGGCGCGTTGGCCCTAATGGTCGGTGCGAGCGTGCACGATCTTACCGGGCGCCCGGCAATTACATTATTAATAGAGATATTACTCCCCGCGCGGACTCGTCGGATCGTGCATTACAACATCGTAACGTCCTAAGAGAGCGAGATCCTCGTACGGTTTACCCGGTCTCCGATATACGAAGAGGGCGGATGATCGCCGCACGGATAGATCCGACGAGGCCCCCTTCGCGCATGCATCCTCATCGCCGCCTTGACGACGACGCACGCTTCTTCTTTGCGCCCCACGTTATTTTCACTCCCGGGGCTACATCGTTGTTCGAGATGCATTAAGAGTGTAAGAGGTCGGCGGTCCGACGCTTGCACAGATTGATCGCGCTAATCTGTGTCGGCCTGCGTCGGACCACACGCATCAAGACGAGCGATGAAAAAAAAGAGACTGAACGATTTCTTGCAGCCCCGGTACGATCAGGCCGTTACACGCGGGGTGCGTGTCTGTATTACCAGACCCTGTACTAGGATGATCCGCACGGCTCCCACGAGCTCGAACGAGGCATGAATTGAAGGAAAATTGTGTACAACTTTATGCGAGTTTTAGGAAAACGTTTCGGAATTGTTTTTTTTTTTTTATTCACTAGAGTTGAGTCCGGCATGCTCTTTGGTTTTTTGTCCCTTTGATAAGCATTGTTGTCGCATAAGCCATGCTCGCTGACTGATTACCGTACGAGCTTGAAGCTAGAGTCGTTCGATTAAATGCGTAAAAGAAGAAGATCTCTTATAGACAACTTCAGCTTGGGACATCTCATATAAGGGAGAGCGGCGCAAAATGAGACAATGTGGCGAACGCAATAATTTCTGACGGTCCCATTTTGCCTCATCGATACATCCGGATTTTCTACCCCGTCTTGCCCCACTGTCCCATCAAAAAAATATTGCGAAATTGCATTTTACACACACCGTGGTAGTGAAAAACAATCCCCCTAAACCGGGACCAGGTGTCTCCAAAGGGATACCAGTTTAATTTTAAACACAGCCGTTTTATAGAGTGAAAAAGGAAAATTGCCTACAAACATAAAACCGCAGATACGAAACCCGCGTATATAACGAGGTATTACTGTGCCGTCGATGCAGCACTTGACTATGCAGCAGGTACATAAACGCTCGTATAAAGTTAGATATAACTATGGAACGAGAAGAGGGGTGGGAGAGTCACAGTTGATCGCCGGGTGGCCTCCATTCTCGTCACTGGCTGCATTGCGACGCAGCCGGCCAATCGGCGAATCGCCCCGGCGATATGCCTAGCCCTCGCCTTGCTTCGTTCTTGTGTCCCCTGACTCGCGAGTTGCTCGTGGATCTCGCGAGCCCCGCGGGATCGCTTAAAAATTTTGCCTCACCTGCCTCGGGGTCAGAGGTTACCCACCGGCAGAGGCCTCGGCGTCGCCGATACTCTTGCGTCTATCCTGGCGGACTTTGAGAGTTCGCCTCGCTCGCATCTGCACGAACTCCCGTCCCTCCGATGCCGGCTCGTAGGTGTGGGAGACCCGTCCGTGCTATCTTTGCAATATATAGTTTAATATGTACGTATTATTTTACAACTGGATACAGAGAAGCCCCGCGCGAAGCCACTCCGACGTGCCTTTTCGATGTTGTCTCATTTAATTGCGGGGCTTTTTTATTTGTCATTGAAAAATCGATTTTTCTTCATCTCTTCGGACTGTGAAGGCAAACGATCGATTCTACCCCTATCCATAATTATCCGGTATGCGTTTAAAAAAGTCCTGCGTGATGCAGATTCCCCGACTTCTTAGATCAGACCTCGATCAACGAGCGCCTTGGCCTGTTGACCCTTTTACCCTTTTATGTAGGCCATCGGAACGCAATGGCTGGATCGGTTAGATGGCATTTATTTTACAGTAGGACCCGAGATACTCTAGCCACATCATCCAACCAACAATAACGACAACAAGTCGCAGCAAAATACGGAATAAATATATACAAATGCAAGTCATCACCAAGAATAAACCGTAAATAAGTCGAATTAATAGAGAGCGCTAATAAAGAAGAAGGACGTCTATGAGTAACCGAAAGAAACAAAATATAAAAATAAAAACGAACTCCAAATCTCTAATGTTCCAAATTTCCAGACTCCAAGTGGAGTCTGACAACCCGGGAAACAAATTGTTGTTGCCTATAAAAGATGATTCTATTTGGACAGCGAAAGCTGTCCAAATAGACGAATTCTGAAACGAAACTATAAAAAAAGCAAGGAACGAATAAAAAAAGAAAGCATTCTATACATATACGATCTTTGCGGATTTGCAGCAATATGTAGTCGAATTGTTTCTATTTACTATGATACCACATTTAGTACATAAAAACCATATTTCCGCGTGTACTTCTTTTCCATGGAAGAATGTAACGTTGTCTTGAAGTTCATTAAACTTCATCCCCAAATGACGACCGTTGCGCCGTTCTTCATCTACGCCCTTTCCTCGAACCTCGGCGAACAAACCTCGGCGAAGTCGGAGAACCGATTCGATCTAGGCTCTTTCTCTTTCCGCGTCTGTTGCTGCCAGCTTGTATCTTACCCGCTGCGAATATTCTTCCTCGCGAAACCAGAATGGCGGAAGACGCTTCCCCCTCGTGAGAGAGAGAGAGAGAGAGAGAACCGGAGTTTCAGATTTTTCGGATTCGAAGATTCTTTCTTCCGAAGGCACTGGCGCTGGTATATCAGCGTTTCGCGCCCGCGTCCACCTTCACACGGCTTCGTGCAGTGCGAATGGATATAGAAGAGGAAAATTAAGAAGAAGACGAAGAGGAAGCCGATGAAGAAGACTAAGAAGAAGAGGAAGATGGAGAAGAAGAAGAAGGAGACTATGAAGAAGAAGTAGAAGAAGACGATGAAGAGGAAGGAGACGAGGAAGAGAAGGAAGAGGAAGAAAGAGGTGGAGGCTCGGGTCTACATCAAATACGAGCTACGCCCATCGTCCCAGCTACTCCCTTCTCACCGCGCACTCCACCCTCGGCGTCGTAGGTCCGCGGCCAACGCCGCGGCGACCTCCGACCTCCGCGTAACCCGTAGATACATACTCAGTGCACGCGCGCGCATATAGTATACTTTCATAGTTATAGCGTACAGTAAACCCGGAGACTCCCCTCGATCGAACAACCGCGCTCGCCTCACGCACACCAATAAACGTGCGGGGATTCGCATTTCCCGTTTCTTCATCTTCCTTATCTTCGCCAGTGGGAAACGGGTACGTCCGATGTGTGCGCTCGGGGCGTGCGAGCATCCCGGAATCCTCAGTTTCAGATTCGATAATAAACATAGACGGGGAGTTAACAAATCCCAACGGTGCGTACTTTTTCGTTCGAGAAAATTGTGATTGTAACACCTCCGCGGCTTGCGACGCGGTGCCGCTGAATCGGCGCCGCAGATTGGACGGCACTGCTGGCGCGCGGATTGAACGCGGATGCGGAGTTAAGATTGTTGTGAGGATTTTTTTTTTATCCGATTTAATTTTGTATTATTTGGGGATTAAAGGCGCAACTTCGTTCCCGGAAAGACTCTGAGAAGAAAATGTTCAGCACGTTTGTCACGAGCATGGCTCTGATTTTGCTTAAATCGGTCACCGTTGCGGAGTTGACATTATTGTCAAGATTTTTTTGATCCAATTAAATTGTGCATTATTTGACCATACAAGACGAGGCTTTGATCTCGGATGCGAGAGTCCGAGAAGGACATTTTCAGCACGTTTGCCTCGGAGGATGTCTTTGATTTTGCTTAAATCAAAGACGGTTGCGGATTTGAGACAATTGTGAAGATTTTTTTAACCAATTAAATTGTGTATTAGTCGGTCATTGAAGGCGCGGCTTCGTTCTCGGATACGAGAGTCCAAGAAGAAAATGTTCAGCACGTTTGTCTCGGAAGAAATCGTTGATTTTGCTTAAATCAAACACGGTTGCAAAGTTGGGTTAGTTGTGAAGATTTTTTTACTCCAATTAAATAGTCTATTACTTGACCATTAAAGGCGCGTCTTCATTCTCCACCCGAGAACGTGTTCAGCACGTTCGTCTCGGAGGATGGATTTGATTTTGTTTTGATCGAGGGAAGACGAATTCGTGATAACTTAGTACGAACGGAGCGTACGTCGGTAAAACAGCTGGGAAGGCATAATCGTGCCTTTGTAACACCCATCCAATGTACGAGAGAAGCGTACCATGAAGAACCGACGGATCGGCGGGAGGAGAAGCGATACTTGGCTCGTACCGCGAAAATTAGCTTATTAAAATAACAATTATTAGTACCGGTCGGCCATTGTCCCGGGTGTCAAGGGTCAAGCGCGAGTAGTTGTAACTTAACGGTGGAGACTTATGACCCCGTCTCTATAATGTAGCTTATAGACTCGAAAAGAATACACGATATATAGCACAGTGTAAAGCATACACAGTGAAAGCGTGTGTTGCATCGGGGAGAGGAATGTGCAAAGTATGATAAGGGAGGGGGGCGCGATGCGCCACGCGTGCTAATACAACATTTTCTTAATCATCTCTTCACACCGCTGAGTTCCCCATCGATGAATTATCGAGCGATTGATATAAATTGATCGCTCGATAATTCATTCCAACCTCTCAAAGTTTAGCCAACAGGGCAGAATTCCAAAAACGGCTATTTGGATTTCTTTAAACAAAAATTAATAATGATTTTTCGTAACACGTGCATGAATCGCGGCACTTTACATGGCAGTTTTGCGAGCCGAAAGTTACCCATTGCATGCCAGTCGTGAACCTGTGGTGAAATGACGGAGTCGCGCATGCGCAGTTGGCATTTCGTTCACTTTCGTCCCTTGGAATTTTACTTTCGATGTTTTCGTCCCTCGAGACATCACCTCACTTTTTAGTGTCCGTCTCGCGCGACTGCCATTCCAAGTGCCGCAGATTCATGCACTCGTTACGAAAAGTCGCATTGTTTTTCCTAAACAGCTTCGGTGCACCCTAAACGTCAACACAGTAAGTTGCGCCAACTTGAAAATTCGTTTCAATTTCTCCAAATTTAAACCAACAGTGCAAAATTCCAAAAATAGCTACTCGAATAAAAAATATGAATAATGATTTTCCATAAATTAATTTGTTGATCGCATTTCTCCTCCTGAATAGCTTTGGTATACCCGAAACGTAAACACGGTACGTTTCTTCGACTCGCTAATTCGTTCCAAATTCTCAAAGCTTAAGCCAACAAGGCAGCATTCCAAAAACAGCTATATGATTTTTTTAATAGAAATTAATTTCTTTGTCGCATTTCTCTTCCTAAACGGCTTCGCTACACCTCAAACGTTAACAACGGTAGGTTTCTTCGACTCGCGAAATGTCGGTAATTCGCTACTTCCGCTGTCCCGGCGCATCGACGACGAGCGAGCGGGTATGTTCGTTCGCGGTCTTTTCTCTCGCAATAAGTAAAAATGACTCCGCGAGTGAAAGAACAAATGGACACGAGGCTCGTCCTTCGTCTTGGTCGTCGCGCCGGGTGCAAACACTCTCGTCGCGACCTCGGCGATTTTCACCGGTCTTCTAAAAGCTGAAACAACCTGGCTTGTGCCCGACGAGATAAAGCCCCGGCATTCTGGTCTGCCGGTGTAAGTACGCGAGCGTCGCCGAGCTCTTTAAAGCAGATCGTGAAGTGTTAAGGGGCGCTAAGGAGGGCGTGTCGTCTTCGCGATGGACCATTACGGAATACAAAAAAAAAAAAAAAAAAAAAATCAGAAGACGACGAAGAAGAGAGGAGTCGGCGGACGAAAGAAAAGAGGAGAAAAAAAAAAAAGAAGCGATGAGCGTGCGGCGTTGAATGCATCCGTCGTTCTAAGTGGCGACGGCATTCACGGTGACGGCGTGTGTGCCCGCCGGAGGGATGAGCGAGGCCCCCTCGCTAATTTTCCGCCATAAAGGCCCGCGGATTGGAATAAATAACGGGGACTGACAGTGGCGAGCCTGTCGTCTCTCCTTCTCTCCGTGGGTGCGTGTGTGCGCGCGGAACGTGTTGCGCGCGCCCGCGAAGAGCACCCGTGAGAGGTGCGAAGTGGGGCTTCCCCTGCTTTCGCGGACTCTTTACCGCGAGCGCGTACCAGCCTCGTGAATGCAAATTTGCACGACACCGAGAGTGTAGCCTGCTTTGCCACTGTCGTCTTCTTACGCGCATCCCCGCCTCGTCGCCTATGTATAACGCACTTATACGCATATGCACTTCTATGCACATCTATTCACATTTATTCATATATATATATGCATATATAGTAAATAAATGCGTGTAGGAACGATAATTCATTTTGCGCGCGTTAAGTCTCGGCGAGCATTTGAACGATGTTACGCGCCTTTGCGATTATCGAGAAGCGCCGCGACCAAAGAGACTTTCTGCGCGAAGATGTCTTCTCGATACTTTCTCGTCGCGCACCGAGAAATTCATCGACGAAGAATTTAGACGAATCGACAGTATCGAGTTTTCTTTTTTTTTATCATTGGTTAATAAACAAGGAGTGGCAAAATATTAAATGAAAAATGCATCCACAATTTTTAGTCGAGGTGTTGATCGGAGCGTTACTGTCGATCACGGGATTTTCTTATCCGTCTCACCCGTCGCATTGTGTCCCTCTTCAAAAAGAAATCGCTGCGCTAGGCGCGGAGGACGAAGAGCGAGTAGAATGGACGTGTGGGACGGTGCGCTACGCCCGTTAATATGAATTTAATTAATCTTCTGTATCCGCGTCAACGTGTGTAAGTTGCGTACACCTCGTTTTTATTTTTCTTTCATCTTTTTTCCTCCGATTCAACTGCGCCGGTGCCTCATTAAGTATCTTGCGCACGCGACCACATCCACAGATATATTAATTGCTCGTTTCGTCGGGTGTGTGCGAGCGCGTGTGTTTGCGCACGCGCGCGCGAATAAGTAATTATAAATAATATACCTTGCGCGTATGTCCATATAATTGGACTATTTACGCATTCTCCACGAGAGTGAAAAATAATCGCGGGATCCTCGCGGTCCAACGATGCGTGTGTATATTGGCGAGTATGAAATTTGTCTCGGTTGTTTACGATCCTCGGATCATTATCAATGTCGTTTGAGTCTGGAATCTCCGCGATCTCGGAGATTGCAGATATTTCAAGTTTAACACAATTTTTTTCTTTTTTTTCGCATCACCGAACATGATATTTTAAAAAAATTCCTTATGTGGGAAATTATGCATTATTTCCCGCTCATTTGACTCGAAGCTGAACGCGACCCGACCACCATGAAGCCGCTTTTGCGAAGCTTCCGTTTTCCCCCGTTTCTCGGCGCGAAATAGAAACCGTATGCAAAATGCGATCGCCGCGGCAGATTCCACTGTACATCGCCCTCTGGAAGCCCGCAGTGTTTTCCCACCCCCAGGAACATAATTTATTGGATGGGCGCCCCGCAAATAAATAATTATTTACATCAAATATTTATTTATTTAAGCCAAATAAATATTTATTCAAATCAAATAAATATTTATTTAAACTAAATAAATATTTATTTGCGAGGCGCCCGGCAAATAAATTATTTATCTGGGTGCATGTGCGTATGCAAGTCTGCATTCGATGCACCCCACAGCGGCGAGGAGTTTCACACGCGCCCTCCGGAGGCCCGCAGTCTTTTCCCACCCCCAGGTAAATAATTTATTGGATAGGCGCCCTGCAAATAAATAATTATTTATATCAAATATTTATTTATTTAAACCAAATGAATATTTATTCAAATCAAATAAATATTTATTTAAACTAAATAAATATTTATTTTCGAGGCGCCCGGCAAATAAATTATTTATCTGGGTGCATGTGCGTATGCACGTCTGCATCTGATGCACCCCCACAGCGGCGACGAGTTTCACACGCGCCCACGTTCGGCAGTAAATTGCCGGCCGTTCGCGGGTCCTCCTCTATCTAAACCGCGCTTGTTCCGCTCGCGACGAGACGATAAAAGGACGGGCTTTGTGTAACGCTACGATGCGGCCGCCACCGCGGTGTCCATCGACGCTGGACAAGAGAACCGATTTTTATTTTTTCTCTTAAATTTTTTTGTATTTTTCATTATTCCTTTCTCTTGGAAATAAACACTCGATCGCACGTGCAGCTTTCCCCTGACGACGAAATTGCGAATAAAAAAATAAGGGACATTCGGTTTCGCGAATCCGATGGACCGCGGGCCGGTCGACGACCTCTTCGAGCTCTTGTCGGTGAGCCGAGTGAAAATGAATGAACGAATAAAAAACGGGGAAACTGTTCGACCTGATCGCGAAAGAGGCCATTAGACGGCGCGCGAGACTAATTGTGCCGGGACGTTAAGAATCGTAAACGTTCCGAAGACCTTTGTCGTTTGTCGTTTGTCGTTTCGTTACCCGAAGCCTTTTTTTTACCCCGACAGACTGGTGTATCGCGTCCCTAAGTCGGTCTCTCCATAAACTCAAGGGTCGTATCGCGCAGTCGTTAAAAAACTACTCTCATTCCCGGTTTTATTGTTCCCACGGTATTTCCTTATCTGTAACTCTCCTCTTTTGTGGCTTTCTCCAATTCAGTCGATCTTTTTTTCACTCCCACGACTATCGACTCCGGCCAGCCTGACCTCTGAACTTCGAGTCATCGATTTATTTTTTTAGACCACGAAACCTAAAAAATATAAATGTAAATGAATATCGTATAATAATTATATTAATACATTCATGTAATTACATAGGAGTAGGAGTAGTAGTGAATTTATTGACAATACATAACACCGAACAGTTTTTGATACATAACAAATTAAATCGCATTGCCCATCAACCCAAGTCCTTCAGCCACGGCTTTTATTATTTTTCTTAAACATTATTTTCAGTATTGATAATTAAAATTAAATTCGCCAGTCTATTTCTTCGTCGATAATTTTTCCCAGTTGCTGGTAAGTTTTCTGCGTGGAGTCTATAATAATATAATTTTTATATAATTGAATTGTACATAAGTGTAATATTATATTTTTATTATATGAACATAATGATTAAATCTACCATAAAAATATGGATATTTCGACGCATAGGAGAAGATGATGGAAAGTATTGAACTGAATCCTCTTCGTTGGTTTCTTTTCGTTTATCGGATTGCGAAGTGCGCGAATCGCGCGATTCACTCGCGAGTCCCTTTCTGTCTCGAAAGACCGACTACTTGCAGATACGATCGTCGTAAAGTAAATTACCGGTATTCGCCGTACAGCATAGGACAAAGATCGCGAGAGTACTCGAAGTACGTAGCGTGGGAGTAAATTACGAGAATAAATAAGGCTTAAGTGGCGCGCGTCGATGTTAGAGTGGGGGGGCGAAAGGAACTTTGAACCTCGTCGAGAATCTTCGATACCAAAGGGTTTGAGGTCCTCGCTAGGATTCACGTCGTATAGAGGAGAATATGGGCAGACGAGAGTCTAGGCTGATCTCCGCGGTCAAGCGCCACATCCGGTCTATCGCGAAGAGAGAGCATCATCTTTACGCCATTCTTCTCGGTTCAACGTAAATATAGGTAAAGGTGCGGGCGAACTTGGCCGCAGATTCACGCCGACTCGCGAGAAGATCGACAAGGAATAAACTGCGTTGCTTGATTTTCATTTTCCATTCGGACATTGGCACTTGTCATTCACCTTAAAATCAAACATTTTTTCATTTGTTTAGTCGGTTATTTAATTTTTTTCTGTCTCGCGACATTGAACTCAAATATCCGCCGGCAAGTGTTGTTAATTGTTTCCGAACAATAAAAAATAATTTTCTCACCAAAATTTCGGAAAGTGGCAAAAAGAATGTATGTGACAATATTTTCTTTTGCTACAAATTACTCGTTAATTTTGTTTGACAAACATCTTTAAAAATCCACGAAATTAATCAAGAGAACAGAAATCCCTAATCCAAAGTACCGAAGAACCCGTCA
Source organism: Stenichneumon culpator (assembly GCA_964017025.1). NCBI lineage: Eukaryota > Metazoa > Arthropoda > Insecta > Hymenoptera > Ichneumonidae > Stenichneumon > Stenichneumon culpator. Next base: position 7,390,930 of record OZ024781.1, read on the forward strand.
ACGTTCGAAAACGAGTGTAACTCGATTGATTTTATTCGTATTAAAACTACAAGGCCAGGATCGTTAACCTTCCGCGTTAGACCTGCCGGTTTGTCGCTCCTATCAAACCCAGCGCATCGCACCGAGCTTTTCTTTTTACCGTCCGAATACCGTGACATTGAACGATACGCCGCGAAGGAACTTTCGCGCATAAACGCTCGAGCCTTTGAAAAAAAAAAAAACAAAAAAATAAAGATCCAAAGGATGTGTTCGTCGTCGGCGTGGACGAGGAGCGAGAGCGTATGCGAACGAGATGACTAAAAAGAGGATAAAGAGGATGAACCGTCCGGGTTGAGGGTTCGGGGTGCTCGGAGGTGTCGTCGGTATACGAGGCCACGCGAGAGGTTCTCCACCGCTCTTAACGAGTGGACTCGACTCTGGTGGTCCGAGGCCTATAATGCCTTAGTTTCCATGCAAACTGTCCGTACGCCACCATACTTTACGCATAACCGGATATTAACATGGGAATGGTCAATGGTAGAACGAAGAGCGTTTGCGCCCCGATCTTTTTTTCCCCACTCCATCCTTCTCGCTCCTTTCATTTTTCCTTTTTTTTCCCCCCTCCCCCTCTCCGCCCCTCCCGACCGTTCGGACATATCATAGCCAGAGCAGAAACGCCGCTCTCGTCCTTCTGCGGTAAAGTATGTATAATACCGCGCGCGTAAAAAGAAAAATGAAAAAGAAAAAAAAACAGATTATCCTGCTGCCTTTGCGTTCTCCCCGTCGGTCCGGAGCCCTCTCGGACGAAACGAGCGTGAGAGATCAAGATCACGATCTTGGGCCGCGCGCTTGGAGTTACAAGCGTGGCACTTTCCGAGATTACGGTTCGCGTTCGGGAAAAGAGCCAGAGCGACCTCCGTCTGTGTTTATCTCCGTCGTCGTGTCCATTCGTGGGTTCGCACCGGCGACCCGCTTCGGAGAGCCTCCTCTCGTATGGTATGTACACGTGTCTCCTGCCGTCCGGGACCAGTCAAAGGTTCAGGACGAGTCAAAGGTACGGCCATAAAGATTACGCGCACGTAGCGATGGGAGAACTTATTACGGGTCCGATAGAAACGGGGACGTTTCTAAGCACGTGCAAGAAGCCGGGATTCGCGATCGCATCGATGATCCTCCCGACCGTATTCATCGGCGTGCATGGAGAAGGCGCGTCAGAGACAAACGACGATCACGTAACAGGGGAGGATGATATGGCGTCATGGAACGTTCGAGGATAGTACACGCCGAGAATCGCGCTGCAGTTAGCGTTGATTGCCCTACGAACGCCTCGGCCAATTCCGATCAGACTGGCTGGCTTTCCTTTGAATTCTCGTGCACTTTGGCTGGTCTCGTTTTGTATCGTTTCTGAAGTTACTGCTATTGAGACGAATAGCCGCAGCGACTGAAACTCTGTAATACGGCTGGCGAGAAACCACCTTGTCTGCTTCGACTTCCGATCCTTAGTAAGGGTCGAATTTTAAGACGTGAGTCTGACCTCAAGATCGCTCTTGAGTTCGAACTTAAGATCGCTTTTGAGTTCGAACTTAAGATCGAACTCGAAGTACAGCCGAACTTGAGTTCAGGCTGAAGTTCGCACTTGAGCACAAGATCAAGTTCGAACTGAGGTTTGAAGCTAAGATATATCTTAAGCACACAATGAAGTTCGAGCCTAACTTCGATCTTAAGTCCAATCTCAAGAGCGGTCTTGAGTTCAAACAAACTGCAGATTAAAAACTGCAATGGTTATTTTTTTTTTATTTGAACTTTTTCGATGATATTAGCTACTCCTAGTTTTGTATTCAGATAGGGACGCATGCGACGAGTGCAGCTAGGATAGTGTGCATTAGCCGGTGTTCCAAGCTTATCTGGCACTGGGTTTAGATTCCTCGACCGCCGATGGGTGAGAATATAAGAGAACGGTTCTGCGCGCATCGTAACAAAACGAAACATCGTGTCGGTTAATAGCGAGCCATTTGCAGCGATCGCCGTTCCAAATTCGTGATTGGGCACTTAACCATGAGCGGTAGACTCGCGGGAAGATATATATCACATAAATAGGGAAGGATCGAGAGGAACGGCAAGGCGAAAGGTGTCGGCCGCGAAGGCATTTTCTGTTCTACGTGACTGGCCGGCGTCGATCATCCACGAATGACATTACAGCTAGGGTATGGAATAGCAATGTATAGATATATATATATGACATGGATCCAATATTAGCTACAGTCGGGTCGCAGTTGTAGCTGAGAGGTGGGCATCCGAAGTAAGTTTTTGTAGCAATGTTAAAAAACATAGTTATTTGTATGGAAAGTGCGTTGAAAGGAAGTTCTTGACGAGTGTGAAATGGCCGCACGAGTGAGGCTTCCCTTTTCTACGCCCATGCGATTCTCACAATTTTTCCTACCAAAATCACGAAAGTCAATCGTTTTTAGCAACTGTGCGCAGAAAGGCACTTTCTCGCATTAGTGCGAGAAAAGAGACCATATTGCGTTTGTACGCACGTGAAGCATCTTTCTCGCAGGCGATGCGAAGAAGTGCCTTTCTGCGCTCACTTCACACGGACGGAATGCGGTATTTTGCGTGCAATGCGTCATGAAAACATATTTCTATCTGCCCAAACCTAAACCTATCTGCGATCGTCTCAAGCAAGACTGCCACGACCTCTTCTTGTCCTTGATCTATCACTGACCAATGACAAATCCTTTACATCAATCAGCCTTGATTCTCCCAATAATTTTCATTCCGTCCAGAAGTGACCTTCTCGCACCGTTACCAGAACATCCTGACGCAACCGCATAAAACCCAACGCACACGGCCCGGCACCTCGGATCCGTTTCACTTCCTACAATCAACGTCAAGATTACTTGATTGCGATGCGACTCGCCGACGATAATTTTTCCATCCAGCCTGCGGTATCCTATTCACACCTCTCTCATTATTTATTCCCGTCGAGCTCCGATTATCCGCGGCCTCTATTAAGAGCCCCCCCGATCCCGAGAGCGAGGAATCCGCGAATCATCGTTAACCGAAGCGGGACGAGCGAGGTTCCCTCCGCGGCGGTCTTTTGTACCAGTTCCCAGGGGAATTACAGTCCGAACGATTTGATAGAACGCTCCTTCTATCTTTATCGCGCGCTCTTTTGCATTTATTCCATCTCGACTTACCGACCGCTCGGCTCTTTAATAGCGGAATCTTTCCGTTGCGGAGGCAACGGGAGTCGCCGCTCGACGCTTCACCACGGATACTGCGAGGTGTATCCGAACGCCGGGGCTCTCGTATCACACACGAACACACTCGATCGTCTCGGATCTATTCGACTCTCGTTCGAACTTCTCCGGTTGCAACAACGACAACAAGGCAGAAGAGACGAGCCCGTAAAGCGGATCGTCGTGGACTCGGGGGCAGTGTAAGAGCGTTGCGACAGTTATTAGTCAAGATTAGCCTTTGCCGCTCGCACCGTGTTAATACACGCGTCTATGTGTGCCATTAAGGTGGCTGCAACCCTCGCGAGTGTGCTGAGCCGCGGATTCACGGAGAAATGCCCCCTCGGTCCCGTTCGCCTCTCTGACTATATTTTGACAAGGATCATCTCGGAATTAATCGAGACTCGTTTATCCGAGCGGGGATTACGATTTGTCTGCATTATACACGCGAAGCTCGGGAGGATACCGTATCGCCGACGCTTGCAACATCAACGTACGTGGATTCGAGTACACGAAGTCGTGGCGTTTTTCCGAGCGATACGAGAATCCTGCGAGAGGGGGCCAAGAATAGCGGTATGGTTGTTGGTTGCCGACGATTGGATGGTGCAATTGCGTCGTTTGGGAACTAATTTTTTTAAAATGGACGGACGGCGGGTTTGGCTTATCGTCGTGGTTACAGGCACAGGTTTAAGGGGGCAGGCAAGAAGTGTGTTGTATACTTTTTTTTCGTCTCTACTTTCAAGCCTTACAATTCTATATGATATTGAAACAACGACGGCAAGACTGTTAGGTGACATGTTTTCGTTTCAATCCCTTATGGAATTGTAAGAATTTAAAGCAGAATTCAAACAATAATTTCTTTCTTTGGTAGCCCGCAAGCGAATTTTACTTGAGTCATTGATCTTTCTTTTCAGTGTATCTTTCGTTATCGTGTAGGGGTAATAAAATAAAAAATTATTGTGGATGCAAAAAATCTTCGATCCATCTTGGATCAATCATCGATCATCGACCTTCCGATCGATCGATTGAATAAAATGGCAGGAAGTAATCCAAACTATGAAGAACATTTTCTACCACTTTATCAAAAAAAAATGCAATAACTCGATTACTCAGGTTTGGAAGAATCTCACAGCTTGCCCCGCTGTGCAGATACATCGAAAGTTTAACTTCGCGAAAATTGTCCGCTCAACATTGACAAACGTTCACAAACTGCTTCGTCTTCTCGTGACTCTGTTTGGAAGACCGAATATGAAGAAAAAACAAAAAAAAAAAAAGAAAAGAATTGAGTGATCAATCACGGGGTAGCTGGCTGCAAAGTCTCCGTGTACGAGGTACAATAAGGGTCACGCGCGGGGATATTACTGAGATGGGTGTACGTGACGCGAGAGCGCACTTGAGCGCGGGTAACGGAGAATGCGATTAGCAGCATCTTGCGCGGCGTGTATGAACGCTCGAGCCGGCGATTTCGACGTCAGGATGAAGAAAGGTAGTGAGCGAGAGAGAGTCCTCGGGACCACCCCCGTAGCGTTCATACGACGTTTACAGAGTATCCGTGCGCCGGCGTAGCCTCGCGTAACGTGGATACACATAACGTAGCGTACCTTACGAGCGAGGTGTCGTACTCCCGTCGTATCTCATTCTCGTATCACTGAAGCCCTCCGGCCGCGCCGTTGATGCTTCCTCCCACATACTCGTTCGTCCCGATCCTCAGAGAAAACGAGACATATAATAACGACGAGTATGTTCGAGCGCATCGGACGACCGATCCGGATCGATTGATCTCGTAAGGATGGGGAATATATATAGATCTATTTTTTTGGAGAGCGGGGCAAAATGGACCATAGAGATTAAAACACTGACGTTCAGAAAATTTGATTGTATTCCGGAACGAGTCCATTTTAGCCCACGCTCACCTACCGGGCACGAATCTATAAGTCATAGCCGGATAGAGAAATTTAGATTTTTTTTTGGTTTGTCGAAAAAAGGTTTAGTGCATATGTTCGAGCGCATCGGACGATCGATCCGAATCGATCCTACCAATTCGATTGATCTCGTAAGGATCGAGTATATATATGGAAATATTTTTGGGAGAGTGGGGCAAAATGGACCATAGAGATTAAAACACTGACGTTCAGAAAATTTGATTGTATTACGGAACGAGTCCATTTTACCCCACTCTCACCTACCGCGCACGAATCTTTAAGGAATCACCGGATCGAGACATGTTTTTGTATTCGGCTTGTGGAAAAAGAAAACAACGCTTCTGTTAATATATAGGGGAGACCGGGGCGAGATGGGCCGCCTAGGCAAATAATGCGGCAACAACGCTGCCAAAAGCATAATTTATTGTTTGTCATCCAACAATGATATTTTCGCAATTTTATAGCGCGTCCGAAAAAAAATTGTCTGGGGCGAGACGGGTTTTTGAGTTTCCCTACTTCTACCTGTCAGTAGTGCTCATGCGCCAATAATCCACCATTGCAGCCTTCTAGTTGTCTTGTTTAGGGTGGCCCATTATGCCCCGCCTCGGCCCGATTTTTCGCTAGCCCATCTCGCCCCGGTCTCCCCTATACGTTTCTTTTAATAAAAAAAGGAAAGAAAATAATTTTTGTGTTTCGCTAATCCTTGTACGAATACCGAGCGTGTGATCTCTCGGATTAAAGCGCGCTCGTAAATATAGGTACTTATATACGCGGTCGCTGGGAGTGAGATCTCAAATCGAGCGACGGGGCTCGCTCGGGCGACGGGGCTTGCTCGAGGGAGTGTGAGAGATCACTCGAAGAGCGGAGGGGAAACGAGGCTGAAAGGGAGGCGATAAGAGAGACGGAGAATATAAAAGAGGCGCGGTGGTACGTGTAACCCTCTCGCGGGCTCGATCCCGCGCGACCACCTTAGCTCTCGGCTTGGATAGCCGCAAACGCGAATTAATGAGGTGCATACGTCATAGCGGGACATTACCCGCGTGATCTAAACCCGATAAAGCATTCTCGAGGAATAGTTGTATAGTGCAGGTATACATATACATATTCATATATATATTATATATATATATATATATATATATATATATATATATATATATATAAATGTATAAAAGTTTTTTGTCGAGGTTGCCGCCGCGCAGAAGCCATCACGCAGATCCTCTCACAATACCTCGGCGTTATATATATGTATATATATATATACTATATTATATGCTCCCGCGGATTTAATTCTCACCGCCCCGGGCGACGTCTCTCGTTATATTTCAATCTTCGATATATCAACGTCGCAACATGGGACGGACCTGCATTAGCCGGCAACTCTGCGAGCCTACCCAGGTGAGATTTAACCATCGGCACGACTACGAGACCGCACCAGTTGCCGAGGATCTTGTACTGGCCCGGCGTTCCATGCCGGTATCCGGCCGACTCCGGCACCGAGTCGCACCCAGCATACGGGCTCGACGAAAAATGTTATCGATTTTCAATCCGGCAACCGGAAGTGACCTCACAACGCGGAGTTTCAATTTTTTTTAAAGGAGTCACTTCAGGTTCAAAAGTGAAATCTTCGAACTGGAACCACTACAGGATATTTGTGTACCGTGTATAGATTAGAGAGCTATCACTGCAGTCAGTCAGTGCATTGTAACAAAAATCAATCAGTGCAGTGTAATAAAAATCCGTATGAAATTTAATGTACCGGGCTGGCAGTTGTTATGCAAATACTGGTATATTAAATTTCATGTAAAAATGAATGTTCAGCTCAATAAAAACATTAGAAATACTTCATTTTTAATAATTTACTTTAATTTCGATGAAAAAGTATATTTTTATCGTTAAGAAATTTTAGTTGAGCCGAATAAAATTCAATTGAACGAAAATAAGTGTCAAACAAGTTGGTAATAAGAATTATTTATTTGGCTGAACAAAAATATGTCGACAATAAATGCATATTTATTTTGCCACATCGGCTCGATAAAAAATGTTATCCTTTCTCAAGCCCAAAGCGACGTCCCAACGAGAGGTTTCAAATTTTTCTTGCCCGCCGTCACTTCCGGTTGAAAAGTGAGATTTTCAAACCGGAACCACTGCGAGATATTTATGTATCGTGTGTAGATATCAGTGCTATGGTCAGTGGTCCACGTACCGCTGTTGAGCCGAGATTCGAGCGAACCTGCGCGCTTTAGCGTTTACGAAGCACAGCCACAAACCCCGTTGAGCCTGTGTTCACGAGTGCGCTCGGGGTCAAGAGTGATTCCCGGCTGATATTCCGAGACGCGGCCAGGCCAGATCCGATATCACCAGAAGGCCGTTGGTTACCACTCCTGTACGTCATTTGTCTCCGAGTCTTTTACACCGGTATCTTGCACCGTCCGACGGTCCGGTACGGTTCCATCGGAGCGCAATTCAAGGGTACTGCGCTATTCGCGAATACGACGTACCGGGTGGTAACCTCGAGAGGAAAAAGACCCTTAAAAATATTCCCTTTTGCAAAACGATTTTGCTTCGAGACCTTCGATCCAGCTCGCTTCAAGACGTTCAACGACGCATCTTGACCTCGCTCGGGCGATTCCACTCGTTGCACCTACGCGTAGAAACGCGGCACCTCACGACAGTCGGATATTCATCAATGCATGGGTCACTACAAAAATATTAAATTTAATTCATCGAAATGTAAGTTTTAATACAAAAACTCGTAAAAATTAATGTACTCTTACAGTGAACTCAAAGTAAATTATTGGAATCAATGTACTTTTATAGTGAAATTAATGTAAACTATTAAAAGTTAAAATATTTTGCATTATGTTTTCATCACAATTCTATATGAAATTTAATATATCAACTTACGCGTAAAAACTTCGAGTACCAGTGCATTAAATTTCACACGTATTCTTTCTTACAGGGCAAACGAGCTCAGCGAAATTCTGATTTATTTGGGAGAAGTAATTTCCGATAGAACCCCAAAAAAAGGTTCCTACAAAATGGAGCACAAGTCTCCATTTTCGCATTTCACTATGAAATGATTGCACTCGAATCTCTATCCAACTCCCCGTGAAAACAAAAGTATTTCCCTCCTATAAATATCTAAAATTTCCAATGCCCTCAAAAATGATCCATTCATCAAATTCATCAAAATTTCTATAATTTGTCTTTTTACTCCACGCCCGATTGTTGCAAAAAAAAACGCGTGGTACCGAGGCTCCTTGGCCAAAGTCCCGAGTGATCGATATCCTCCGAATAACCCGGGAAGGTCTACAACCATCGTCAGGGGGGACTCTGGTCTAGGTTCTCGGGACACCGGGTAGGCCGAAGCGGGATTAAAGTTACAGGCACGTTATGTACCGGGGGCTCTCGAGACCACCCACGGGTTGAATCGATCAGGAACTGATACCCGGCCAGAGCTCAGCGGAGCGAGTGAGAAAGATGAGTGGAGATGAGGCTGCGAGTGAGGAACGAAAGAAAACGAATGGGGGGTTTGTGGGGGGGGGGGGGGGGGTGAAGGGATAAAGCGCAAAAGATCAACAGAGAAAGTACGGCGGAGAAGAGAGACGAGAAGGGTTACAGGTGTACAACCTGGCTGGGTTCTTGTGTGTTCGCCAACCCCCTTAACCCTTTCCACGGGGCGTTGGAAGAAGCGCGCGCCTCAATTCACGATAACAGCTTTCGGAACTGCGCGTTCGCGGGTGCTCTCCGTGAGTCGATCTTATCGTACGGGAGAATTATTGTTCAAACGGCAGTCAGCACGGTCGCACGCGCGCTCGACCCTTTTCAGACCGAAAACAAATCACTGTATAGCAAACATGCCCGGAGAGAGAGGAAGAGCCGCGCGGAGGAGGAACGGATAGAGAGACATGCATGCAACGAGAACCGATTCCGATCGTGTGTGTCTCGCGAAACGTCGTCGCACGAATCTCCGAGGAGAGGATACATAGAACCGCGCTCTTCGCTCTCTGCCACGCCACCGATGCCGGAGTGGAGAGGATCCGAGAGGTAAGAGGACACCGGATCGCTGAAGGCAAATCGTCGGACTTCAGCACTGCATCACAATGGCAATATCGAGATCGACGAAATTCGATTTTTTTTTTTTTTTCTTTTCCATTCCCTCTCGTTCTGTGGACGGTCGGGTTTAAAAAAAGGTAATTTTGTTGTCTGCGTTGTTGGAACTGTTTGGAGCGGACTTGGACGAGGGAAAAGATTGTCTGTTTTGATTGAGACCATTTTTCCGGCTAAACGACGGTTTCGTCAACAAAAATCAAAAATTCAAATTGCTGATTCTTGTCTGATTCGAATTACTCGAGGATTTCAGACTTATTGTTCGAGATGTTTTGTCAACAAAAATTCAAAAAATTTTTTTCTTTCCCTCGTATTAGCCAGCACTCAAAGATTTCAGACTTATAATTTGGGATGCGAGAGGTAAAAGAACACCGGTTCGGTGAAGGCAAACCGTCGGACTTCAGCACTGAATCACGATGGCAATATCAAGATCGACGAAATTCGAATTTGTTTTTTTCGTTCCTCTTCGCCCGTCCTGTGGATCGATGTTTTTAATAGAAAAAAGTATTGTCCACGTTGTTGAAACTTTTTTGCAGCAGGGAAACTCACTTTCCGCGACCGAATCACGATTTTGTTAAATGCTGATTTATTTTTTCTCGACTTAAAAATTCCCAACACTCGGGAATCTCAGACTTATAATTCCGCGCGATTCCTCTTCTCGCGCGTTCCGGAGTACATTTTTATTTCATTCATGCCCTGGACTGTGCGATAAAAGTATATCGCACGGGTCCGCGCTGCTCCGAACGGGTCCCGCAGGTATAAAAAGACTCGGGGCGGAGGGACGGCAGCGGGAATCGCTGCTGGAATGATTCAGGAAAGAAGTAATCCGCGAAGCGGGATCTTCGGTGCGGCTGACCGAGTGGCGGGCCGCACTCGCTGACCCCGGCGATATCATAAATATCTGCAATTATCCTTAATTAATAACTGACCAGTTAGCGGGGGGTGCGAGTACGAATTTAATGGCAAGTTTCAGGGAATTTAAGTGAGCCGGATGGTCTCTCTTCGATTTTTCTTCTCCGTTTTTTTTTTACCCTTACTAACCCTTTCGATCTCCGTCCGTCTTTATCTTTTTCTCTAAATGTGTACAAGCGTCCGGCCTGCGCGTGTGTGTTTACGCACGGCGCGACGAGAGCGTCCCTCGGCACGCCGGACTGTAAAGCCTGAGCTTTATCGTTGACCCGGCGAAACCCGCGTATTCGAATGGCACTTTCATTGCCGTCTTTCTAATTGCCCCGGTCGTCAAGAAATACATATAGGATACTAATAATATAACGCGATTATATACGCGACTTTAATACACTACTATGCGCGTTACATTCGCGCATGCGCGAGCGAGGATCCTGAAGCGATAGCGACAGGCGCCCCAAAACCTGTCTGAAAGTCATACGCTTTACAATCCGACGTGTCATAACTGTTGGGGCGTCGCGCACTCGAGGAGTGGCTGCCCGGCACGGCAAGTCACCTTCAGGCTAGCGAAGAATTATGTTTTATAGAAAATCTACACATTTCTCTAAAAAAAAAATATATAAAAATAATTTCTTTTTATTATCAGAGTTATAAATGATATTACTATTAATTGCTTGATTGGGAATTCTAAGAAATGTTTCTCATTGCTCGAGCGTCACGAAATGTATATAGGATACTAATAATATAACACGATTTATTAATAGTGTATTAAAGCTACTATGTACGTTAAATTCGCGCATGCGCGAGCGAGGATCCTGAAGCGATAGCGACAGGCGCCCCAAAACCTGTCTGAAAGTCATACGCTTTACAATCCGACGTGCCAAAGCTGTTGGGGCGTCGCGCACTCGAGGAGTGGCTGCTCGGCTCGGCAAGTCACCTTCAGGCTAGCGAAGAATTATGTTTTATAGAAAATCTACACATTTCTCTAAAAAAAAAAAATCTTTTTTTTTATTATCAGAGTTATGGATGAAATTACTATTAATTGCTTGATTGGGGTTTCTAAAAAATGTCATTGCCGCCTTTCTAATTGCTCCGGTCGTCAAGAAATGCATATAGGATGCTAATAATATAACGCGATTATCGCGCTACTTTAATACACTACTATGCGCGTTACATCCGCGCATGCGCGATCGAGGATCGTGAGGCGATAGCGACAGGCGCCCCGAAGCCTGTCTGAATGTCATACGCTTTACAACCCGACGTGTCAAAACTGTTCGATCGTCGAGAGCTCAAAGAGTGACTGCCGGACCTGGCAGTTCCTTTCATGCTCGCGAAGGATTCTTATTTTATAGAAAACTTGTACTTCCCTAAAAAAAAATCGATTTTTTTTTCATTATCAGATTTATAGATGAAGTTACTGTTAATTGCTTCATTGGTATTTAAAAAATGTATAAAACCTAGAGATTTCACCGGTGAATTTATGGCGCGGGTACCAAAAGTCACGAGTCACGAATAGGTTTGTCTATACCGTCGGCAAATACGAGAATCCTGAATCCTTTTTGACATAGGATTCGAAAAAAATAAATAATTTGGTAGCGATATATACTCTCGTCTAGCCGGTGAGTCGAGCAAATAACGAAAAAAGAGACGAAAGAGGTGAAAAAAATAAGAATGCTGAGAAACTTGGTGGCCACGTTATTTAGCGCAATTGACGCCCGAACCTTTTTACTTTTTTTTCTTCTTCTATAGAGCAGTGTGTGTATACTGAGCAACAGCCCGGCATGTCACCTATTCTGTCTCTACGAAGAATAAACACATGACGATCTTCCCCGGAGATTGAAAAAAAAGTTACCACTAATTATCGGCTCGGTTTCGTAGCGACAAAATTCCTGCGATCCTCGGACACAATGTGTACCACCGTGTAAATGATAAAAAGGTGTCGCAGGCGTTATACTTCCCAACTTGCCTCTGTAAATAATCTCGATAAGCTGCCCATTTTTATTTTTTATTTTTTCATCTCAAAGTTCCCCGAAGCAATATTCAATTCCAATTGGAACGACTCCAACGACCCAAGTGAGAATGACATACGGGACCGGTGCTGGCCGACGTTGGGCGAACACTGGCCGACACTGCGCCAGTACTGGTTCCGTATAGCGCTGCTACTAAGAGTATTCCTGAAGCAATTTCTCATAAGGAAATTGGAAAGTGTTACAGTTTCTTTAGGCGTTCAACCCGTGCCTTAGAAAAATACCTTTCCCAAAGTTACCCACGACTCGCTGAACGCAGACCACTTCCTCCCCCGAGAATATAATCGCGACCGGTCTTTTATCCCCGCGAACCAAGCAACAGCAAATACCCGATTTATGCAACAAGACGACCGTCAAAGTTCCCCGAAGCAACATCTTAAATTCCGATTGGAATGACTCGAACAACCTCAGTAAGAATGACATACAGGACCGGTGCTGGCCAGAGTTGGGCGAACACAGGCCAACGCTGTGCCAGTACTGGCTCCGTATGGCGCTCCTACTAAGGGTATTTCGGAGGCAATTTCTCTGAACCCATTGAACCACGATGCATCACAGTTGATGCCTCTCTTTGAATTCAGAAAAATGCCTTAATAACCAACCGATATATTTGAAACTTCACACTTGTAAAAAAAATGTACATGTCGAAGGGTTAAGGAAAGTCTTCCAGTTTGCTTGGCCTCCCATTCGTGCCTCAGAAAAATCCCTTTCCCAAAGTTACCCGCGACCCGGTGAACGCGGACCACTCCCGGGTCCCGAGAATATAATCGCGACCGGTCTTTTATCCCCGCGAACGAAGCAACAACAAATGCCCGATTTATGCAACAACACGAGCCTCCGACCAACAAACAGCGCCCGTATCTTACGTACGCGAATATAATGGCTCGTGAATAATATTTCAAGATGGCTGGAGGGGAAAGGAGCTCGGTGTATGGGTGCGCGCCCGCGGTGGATGGCACAGCTCGATATTATTTAGCGTCCTGAGGTCGCACCCACTTAACCCCGCGTCGCACGCGCGAGTTGACCAAGCGCGGTCTCGCGAGACGTACCTACAGGCGGCCCTTGCGAAAGGGCCCTCGTCTCGTATGCCTCCGCATCCCTCGTCCTACCTATCGCCCACTGCCGCAAAGACAGCAAATAAGTTGCCTCGGGTAAGCGCGAAAGGCGACGCATTCCCCACCCGCGGATTTTGGCCCCGCCATCGCTAGTTTGCCTCGCGATCGAAAAAAAAAAAATTAATTTTCATGACCAAGATAAAAAAGGCAAAATCGCGCAGGGGCGGGCAGCGATCGAAACTGGGGCAGGAGCAAAGTGGACGACGGAAATTCCTTGCAAGGAACAAACTGCACTGAGAAAAGAGCTTACTTAATGTCAAGAATTAATTCGTTAGATCTGGGGAAATAAATATTAATTTGTGATTAAGATATTTTTGTTGGGCCAAATAAAATTCAATTGATCCGAAAGAACTGTTACCGTATTGAGCGAAAGGTTACATTGAGTGAGAACGAAACTCGATGGATTCCCCTAACACGGATTGTGGTCCTATCGTGCTCAATCTCGGGTAGCGGTAATTTGCCTTCGGTTCGAGAGAGAAAATGTAATTTTTGTGATCAAGCGATCGATAAAAAAGACAAAACGGTGCCGAGGCCGGCAGTCATTCAAACTGGAGCAGGAGCAACGAGGGTGACGGAGATTCCTCGAGGGGGACGTAACTGCACTGGGAAACGTGTTTTCAGCACAGTGAAATAAATATCAATTTATCGTTAAGAACTTTTCGCCGAGTCAAATAAAATTCAATGGACCCAAAAGAACTGTTGAACAATTTAGTTACTAAAAAAAATGTATTCATTTCAAGTAAAATTTGTTCACAATAAATGGATATTTATTTCGCCATATCCAACAAAAGATTTGTTGATGTTCCACAAACTCTTTTCTCAGTGTGCAAGAACTTAGTGAATAAGAGGAAAAAGAAAATGTGGCGAAGGTGCGGAGGTTCAGCTGGAGCGTCTTATCGCCCGGCGACAAACTCGCGAGGCTCTCGTATTTATTAATGAACGTCCATTCGGTTGACAAGTCTCCGTGAGTCTCGGAGACGACGCTGATCGAGACGACCGCGAGTGCAGAAACACCGCCCGTTCCCAACTTTCCATCGGTTAAAGCTCTTTTCGCGCGCGGGTGAAACCCTCCTAATCGATTACACGAACACCCACGCGCTCGAGAGGATGCGCGGGAAAAACATGTTCCCTCCGTCGAGAAGCTCGAACCTGTTGCCGGACGGACAACTATTTCGCGATACATGCGTACCCGTATACTTGTATTTCCGCTGCTTCCAGTCATTCGTCGTGAATTAACGTCAGCCGTGAAACACGCACGAATTTATTATCACGGCAAGCGTGTCGGTCGGTGATAAATTCGCGACTGCGGCCCAGCGAACAGCGGGCTCGAGGCAAAAGGTACCGTTTTTAGCGGCGGTAGGAGAGACTAGTCGGTTACCGGACCGGCTGGTTTTAAAGAATTGAGCAGTTGTGCCGAGACGATTGCCGACTTGTCTTGTTGCGCGTCATTGCAACAGCATCGTTGATCGCAGCCAGGAACGGCGTTGACGCTAATCACCGAATCTTGCGGCACAGTTTCCCATTTCCGATGCTTTGCAAAAGGTACCTTTTTGGCGGCGGTAAAAGAGACTGGTCGGTTACCGGACCAGCGGGTTTTAAAGAATTGAGCAGTTGTGCCGAGACGATTGCCGACTTGTCTTGTTACGCGTCATTGCAACAGCAACGTTGATCGCAGCCAGGAACGGCGTTGACGCTAATCACCGAATCTTTTGATAGAATCATTTTGTCTCGGAGAAAGTTGTCGGCATAAATAAATATTTATGTTAATAAATATTTATTAAAATCTCGAGTACTCTGCGCCCCAAAAACCGATTACTATAAATCGTTTCATTTAATATTTACTCTATTTTTTATGTAAAAAAAAATATTTTGATGCGTGATTCTCTTCAAAAATGGATTCATAGCGTTAATCCCTTGAATTAATTTACTTTAAATTCTCCCGTATGTACTATTTGATTTGATTACGTTGTGCAATCTATGTTTGCGGTGAATGACTCTCATACTCTTAATTGGACGATGGATTTCTACCTCGCCCTTGTAATTGGGCCCAGCACGTTATTAACGAAGTAAATTTAATTAATCAAATAATTAAATTGCCGTACTTTGGGCAACTATTTTCCCATACACTAATGAACGTAGAGACCGAAGTATATCCGCGGATAGCGATACCGAAAGAAATATCTGTGTTGAAAGTGCGGAAGATTCGCGAGATGGGACTCTTTCGATTCGTCGATTCAATAAAATTGCGCGATGCGTGCCGTACGAGGCAGCCGCCCCTTATAAGGAACCTTGGCCAACAGTTTTCAATTTTCACTGCTTATGATAGTTCGTTGGCGTATCTCACTCGGATCATTCTGCCTCGGGGAAAGTTGTCGACGAACGCAATTGCATGTCCATTGAATGCAAAATTATAAAAATCCCGAGTATTTTGGGCCGCAAAAACTGAATTTGTTCCATTTTTTATTTTAATTCGTCGTACTCCGGGCAATTATTTTTACACACACCAATAAACGAGCAGATCGAACTGTATCGCAGGACATCCTCAAGAAATATCAATTCGAAACCGCGGGGAAGATTCGCGAGATGCGACTCTTTCGATTCGTCGTTTCGATAAAGCTGCGCGGTGCGTGCGGTACGTGACCGGCTTGCCTTCCGACAACTGTCGCACAGTAGGATTGTGCAGAAACGAGAAATCGAGAACCGGCGAAGCCGCGCACGCAATGCCAGTGACCGAAGGGCTACGCACGCGACCTTTGAAATCGCAGCCCCGGACAGGCAGCTCGTCTCGTTTGTTAAAGTCGATTGGGTGAGAGCGAGCGGTTTGCGCGACTGGACATTCCGCGGCCGTAGAAGGCATCCACGAAAGCGGGAGACGTCGAAAGACGGTCGAGGGAGCAGCGAGGATGCATCGATGGCCCAGTGTCAGAAGGGCGTACGAGGATAGGATTTCAGCACATCGCACGCCCTTGTCGCACCAGGCCGTCGACATAAACTATATAAAGACACGAACGTAGTACCATTCGGAGTATCAGCGGAAGGGGCCATTTTCTGCGAGAGCGAAGCAACAGTGGAGCGGGTATTATCCACTGGATGGAGTACGAGAGACTCCTGGGAGCTTATTTCTGTTCTTGCACGATCCGAAGGGACGCACCCAATTAGCCTTCGACGACAAGAGAGGATCGAGCGAGGCTAACGGAGAGGCTGTCACTGCCTCGGAGCCGCGACGAGAGGATCGACGGGTATTTAGTGAAGCCGTCCGACGACTGCGAATCTTTCCGCTGATTGATAAAAATTGAAATTATTTATGAACCTGAAGGTTTCTGCGTGAGACTAAATTTTATCAAGTTTGTGACGGCCCGAGGTTTGCATATATGTAGACGACGAGAATGATAGAAAAATATGGGTGACAATAGCGTAGTGGTTAGCGCTCTTACTTAGGAACCGAAAAGCCCGGGTTCGAAGCCCGGCAGTCACCACATTTTTCTATCATTTATTCTTGGGCAAACCGTCAGAAAATCGACCATCACCAATCCTCCGAAAGTATCGGCTCGGTCGTTACAAGTTATAACGGCTGCGTTTGGGGTCGCACAAACTTCCCTCGGGGAAGTTCACTTGGAGAATAAAATTCTACGAGTGAACAATTTTTTGTTCGTCCCAAAAGAGCGCATCGACCGAGACTTGCCAAACGCGAATAAGGTCACAATTATTTTCCATTCGGAGTACCAGCGGAAGCCATTTTCTGCGAGGACGTAACAGAGGTTACGTCATCCAGCGGGTCTTATGCGCTGGATGGATTACAAAAGACTTATTTCCGTTCTTGCGCGATCCGAAGGGACGCGCCTAATTAGCTTTCGACGACAGGAGAGGATCGATCGAGAGAGACTAACGGAGACGCTGTCACCGGTTCGGAGCCGCGACCAGCGCACAGGTATTTGGTGAAGCTGACCGACGAACGCGAATCTTACCGCCGATTTTCACGGAATAAAAATCAGAATGATTTTTTTGGCTTCTGACCAGCCCTGGCGAAGTGCCCATGAAAAAAAAAAAAAAAATTTACCGAGGAAGACCGAGGGAAAAAATATATCTTCGATGGATCGACGCTCGGCAATTGAACAGCGCACGCACGGTGGGTCAATTTCACCGAAGAGCCGCGACAAACCTCTCGAGGAACGGTGCGTAAGGCTCGGCGAGGATACCCTTGGATCCATCCGTGGCGAAGCAGGCGCCTCTCGCAAGGAAACGCGTCCCGCGCCCTCGCGAGTCCGCGGGTCAGACGTAAAGCCCGCGAGTTCGCTCGTAAACGTCGCGCGCCGGTCGTCGGTCCGGTGCCCGTTCGCCGGCTGCATACGCACTCGGGCCCTCGCTCGATCGTTTACACGTTCGACGGCTGCCGGAGACGATGGATGGAAAAAAAAAAAATTGAAAAAAAAAAAAAAAAATTGGAAAAAATAAAATAAAATTGAAGAAAAAAAAAAGATGGCATTATGAACTTTCCGGCGGCCAATCGGTCTCGAGTCGCGGCGAGTCGCCGTTTAGTCCGTGACCCCGGACTGTCAACCTTTTCCCTATCTTGCTCATTTCTCGTCGGATTTTCTCATTTCGCGTCGGATTTTATATTCGCGCGCTCGGCCAATCTCGGCCGACAGGCGTAAGGGACGAAGATAAGGATTGCCGGAGAGAGTTCCGAGGATCGTTCGGTAATATGAATAGATGTAGTGGGTATGTGGGATTTATATACGTGCGTGGAGCTTCGTGCTGATGAACCGCAGGCCACAGGTGCAGTAAACCCCTTTAATTCGCGAGCTAGCCTAATGGCTCGCCGGCTCGCGAGGCTTCTTCCTCTTCTTCGTCGCCTTTCTCGCGTATAATACCGAGATGTCCCGACCCCGGGTTTATAACGTTTGCACTAAACTCGCGCCAGTCGCGGGCACGCACGCGAGAAGTATGCCGCGTCCGCGCCCACAATTATCGTCGCTTTTGTGTATTGCCGGTGCTTCGAGCCGATAGAGGAAAATTTCTCGCGTGTATCACCTATGTATTCGGTACGGACACACCTCGGTGAATCCAACGCGTGCTGAACACTGACCGAGTCCGTGGCAATATTAATCGCAAGTCGATTTGCGACTTTTCTTCACCCGTTAAAACGATTTTTATTTCAATAGATACATTTTTCAATAAATAGATTTTTTGTAAAATAAGGGACGAAGAACTTCGCTCAATGCAATATTGGGGCGCCCTAAGTAATGTGTAAAAAGAAACGAAAGAAATTAAATACTCAAACAAGTAGAACTCGCATTGTAGGGGAGGACAATGTATTTTACTACGACTATAATACATTTTTGAACAAATTAATGTTTCATTTTGGTGCAGGAATGTTGATGGCCAATCGGCAGCATATATGTAATCTAAGTTTGTTATGTATAAAAATAAACTGTTTCATGTTGCTCACTCCCAATACATTCACTACTACCTCTACTAATTTTTCAATAAATATATTTTTTATAAAATAAAGGCTGAAGGTCTTCGGTCAATGCCCTATTGGCCCACCCTAAGGCATTGTAATGTGTAAATAAGAAACGGGAAAAAACCACTCAAACAAATAGAACCCGCATTGTAAGGGTGGTCAATAAATAAAAAATTAGTTTACATTTGGCTGCAGAACTTCGGTCGATGGCCAAATGGCAGAGTGTATGTAATCTAAGTCTGTTATGTAGCAAAAAGCTGTTCCATGTTATTCACTCTCAATGAATTAACTAATACTAATTTTTCAATAAATTAATTTAGAATTTAATAGAATAGAATCGTATATTGAATTGATTGGAAAATAAAGTGGAAAATACAACAACAAAAAACATAATAACAATCGAATTAAATTCCGCAATTAAATTCCGAACGTGACTACTCGGTTATATATAGGACACCTATGTGCGCAGAATTGGTATGGAGATGTGTGTACGATGTATCGATATCTCCCCGCATCAGCTCGCGCTCTATCTGCCTATCAACATCAGACATACTGGTTTCCATTCAAAAATCTATTCATAGAAGCGTGAGCCGAGACGATAGGATCGTCGATTGAAAACGATGCGGGATGCTGCGCGTTTTTTTTTTTAACGAGCAAAGATTCATTGCCGGTCCCACGGCCGGCGAAGATACGCCGTCTTCGAAGATGCGCTTATCTCTCTTTCTCTGTTTCGTTCCTTATAACTTTTTTTTTTAATTCGTTTCACCGCGACGAAACCTCTTCCCAGGGGAATTATTCGGCGAGATAAGAGAGGAATGAGAGAGACGAGATGAGAGAGCTGCAAACGGCCGAGTAAGAGATTTGAATTATTTTAATTATTCGATATATTGGAATAACATATCGAATAATTTGTAGCTTTTATGAATTTTCGAAAAAAATAAAAAAATTGTCCCGTTCGATATCCCGATAATTCTGAGTAATTTGGAAGAAAAAGCTTCATGTGAAGTGCGCCTTCACACAAAGTCTTCCAACCATGAAGACAAGCTTTTTTCAGCGCAGAACCGCGCACGCGTGAAGAAAACGACCGCAATGAAACCGATGTTAATTCGATGGAATAAAAATTAACGACGCAATTCCACAAAGTTCAAACTCCCGAGGTAAAAGTAGAGGTTCGATGAGTTTAGCGTTAATAAAATAATCGGGTTTCGTTCGATAATGAGTTTCGATGATATCACCGTTCGGGCAACTTCGCGGCATCAACGCCATCGCGACGAATGGTCAGCGACGTCGATGTTCGAACTATTTGCCCGAGGGGCAAATACTTTTTCCCCCTGCGTTTCTAAACCGCGATGCGCGAGAGAGTCTCTTCGGGTTCGAAAATTCCAGGTCCGTAGACATGACACGAACGAAGACGATTGAAGACGATATTACGAAGAGGCACTCGGCGGAGTGCGCGCACTATGGACCGGCAGGATTGCTGAGTGGCCTCTTCTTCGTCTTCCTCTTCGTCATCTTCATCTCTCGGTGTCCGGCTTCTCGGGCGGGCAGCACCTAAATCAACAGAGCCGAGAAAAGTCGAGAAGTTTGACTTACCGAGTAAACCGGCGAAGAGGCTGCTGCGGCCGATCCTCGCTGGGCGCGACCGCAGGGACAAACGCGCGAGGAAAACCCGTGACACTGAAAATCGTGCTGGAGGACGGAATACCAGAAAAGGAATTTCTTCTCGCGGGTTAATTGAACCGCGAAAGGTGCGGTCAAAAGCTCGGAGAACATTTTTTGGTGGTCTCAAAACCATAGAGAATTTTACATCAACTGAAGTTGATGGAAGTTTAGCGGAAATAAGACTCGATACAAAGCGACGAAAAGCTTGCAGAACAAATTTTCGTTGAGCTCAAAATCGTAGTAAATTTTTCATAAGCTTCAGTTACCGGAAGTAACGCTCGATATATTGAAACGAGGATGACTGCCTTGCGTCAACGTATCGAGCAACAAGTTGTCAAACAGTCGTAAAGGTATGCGCGCGCGCTATCGAAATACGTGCGTAAATATGCCAAAAAAAACAGCTGTTATATCGCACGCGACTCGCGACACGAATTTGCGCGTAAAGTACGCAAAAAATTTTACGACCATCGACACGCGAAGGTGAGTGAAAAGGTGTAGATTCTGTCACCTCTCGTAATCCACTCGAAACGCGGAAGCGCTTAGTCGTTATACAGCGTGGGCGAAAACAAAATTCTTCCTGGGTGTCTTCGAATGGATATTCGAATATATATAAAATAAAAAATTAAATTATTCTTCAAGAGGTTTTTATGTTTTGCCTTCGAGATGATAAAGAAAGAGGTCGAACGTCGAATATGTATATCGAGCGGTTGAGTTCGGACATTCGCAAAATTTATAGTCGATAATAAATAAATAAATAAATAAATGGTGACAAATGGAAATTTATCTTGCGCAACTTAGCGGCCTTATAACGAAGAAGAGGAGACAAAATATAAAAATATAAAAATATAAAAATATAAAAATATAAAAATATAAAAATATAAAAATATAAAAATATAAAAATATAAAAATATAAAAATATAAAAATATAAAAATATAAAAATATAAAAATATAAAAATATAAAAATATAAAAATATAAAAAGGATTGGTTTGATTTTTCGCGTATCTTCACCGGTTCATCGTCTTCCTGCTCACGTACGAGCAATATAGCAACGGAATGGTAGACTCGTGGGGGAATCTATGTGTGCAAAGAAGCGCGAGCGAGCTGGTAGATGTTTGAGGACCCGGCCGAGCGAGCATCGAAGCCTTCCAGATTAAACGACACGCAGCGCTGAGACGATCTGCCCATCAACGTGCTGGATATATTGACAGAGCGCTGTACTGTATGCGCTCTCGTAACCGGACGATGAGACACGACTTGGGACAAATATTTCACGACTTATAATATATACTGTATTTGTGTTGGGTTATATTGGAGTTAATGCGAAAGTTTAAAAAATGACGGCATGCAAAAAAAAATGGTGTCTGAAGCGCGGTAATAAATGCTTCACAGAAAGGGTTAAAATTTCGCGACTAAAATATTCTACAACTTATAATATGTACTATATTTGTGTTAGGCTATATTAGAATTACTGCGAAAGGTTGAAAAATTTTCGTTCGTAAAAAAAACAAAAATTGAGTTTGAGGCGTGTTAATAAATGCCTAAGAAAAGGGTTAAAACGTTATACTTGAGTTGTTGCGCTCCGTTGAAATTAAAAGGTGATTTGTTATTTTTTTATATCGATGGTCTAATGCAGGAGAGGCGTGGAGCTGTGCGTATGCACAGCCTTGTGGCATTAAGCCATCGATATCTACTCCTCGAAAAGATAAGTGTACGGGCAAATCGGGATTAATCAGGAGTTCTCCGAGTACTCCGATGAAACACAGTACTCGAGTCGAGGATACACAATATTAATTTTTATTATTATCACCGATCATTTCAAACACACGTCTTAACAAAATATATATATTTACATTCCATCTATACTCGTTCGTTCAGCGAGCGCGCGATTACAAACGCGCCATCCACTCTCGCAATTCCGAATCACTCCTGTATACTGGCCTCACGATATGTTCAGCTTCCATCCGCTTTTATTTAAATAATTATTATTTGAGCACCGGGGTATATTATAAAAATATACAGTTCGTGAGAGTGTCTCTCATTATTATATTAAACTATATATATATATATATATATATATTTATATATGTAAAATATTTATATATAAATTCGTATTATCGAGAACAACGAAGTCTTCGAAACGTGAAATCTTTTTTTCTCTTAAAACATTTTTTTTTTTACTTTGAAAGTAAAAATTTATTAATAATTCTTCTTTGCCCCTGTCGTGTCTGTTACACGAGGTTGCGTCTGGCCGTTGGGGAACGTGTGCGCCACCGTGGGAACTCAATGCAACAACTTGTTCGTCTTCCTCTTTTTCTTCTTCTTCTTCTTCTTCGCAACGTCGAATAGAAGATATCAAGAGTTAATTATTATTGACGTAAAATCTCGTGCAATCCACCCCGGGCACGATCGACTGACCTTACATTCTGGCGAACCATCGCGAGTCTACTCGAATAGTTATGTTATTATACAATCTATTATCTACCGTGCAGACGCTGCGCCCCGAAGCGGCGCGAGCGTCTCCGAGCGTTGATGGTTAATGGCCGATCGAGGCCCATAGTTCTTCTCCCGGCGTCCTCCTCCCGTCGTCCAACCGACCAGAGATATCCCCGTGGCATTATAACACTTGGCATTAAGACTCTTTATTTCGATGCGATGAAAAAAAAATCTTGATGATATAATACTGAGTCCGGGATTCTGCACTTTCTTCGTTCGCTCGTTAAACCGATCTTTAATGTTTTTTTTCGGTAAAATAAAACGCTATTGCGACTGAAATCGGTGAACATAATTTACTGATAAAAGAAAACTGTTTCATCACTAGTTATCTGATGACAGAAAATAATAACAACTTTTTCGACAATAATTTTTGTTGTAAAATTCGAACGACCATTTATTGTGCGGAGAGTAAATTTTAGAGTTTTTTTTGTACTTGAAAGAATTGTTCATGCGTCGAGGCGTGAAAGATTTTATGTTAAAATTACAGTTCGGATGTCAGAGATAACTTTTTGTTAATAAAAAAAATCCCAAATGTGAAACTTCACCGTTTCCGCGCGAGCCAATCGCATAAAACCGAAACGGCTTCAAAGCCATCAAAATTCTGATACGCATGGTCATTAATCCGCCGATTTTTGACGATCTCACGAAACGGCACTCAGTGTAAAACCGCGGTTACAGAAAACCTTCTTCGCTGCGAAATTACTTTGCAAAAAAAAAAAAGAAATCTTAACGAGCCGACGATGACACTTTTTCTTAAATATCTAGTCTCCTGTCTATTTCTGTGCTGCCTTTCCTATCTTATTTACATCACAACGAAGACCGGTGGTTGGCTTGTCGACGTTCGAATCTCCACCGCAGCTCTCCTCGTTCGAGGCGAAACTTCTTCTATCTCTCGAGAGTCAGTTCTCCGCCGAGGGGTGACGAGAGTGTCGTAGCAGGCAAATCGCTAGAACGGAGTCGATAATAAACTATCGCGCAAGACGGACGTTACGCGCGCGCGTTTTACTTCTCCGGTCGTCTCTTCTGGCGTCCTCGCTCGGCGGCTTTTTTTTTCTTTTCTTTTTCTTAACGCTGGACACACATCGTTGGCGTTCGCGACGTAAATGCACGGCACGCACCTCTCTATAACCCGCAGATATACATAGTTGCAAGATCGGTGCCCAGTATTTACCGTACACAGCATATGCAGCGTTTAAACGCGGCGAGAAAACGTTCGCGGATCCCCGCACAATCGTACGTCTTGAAAACGCGTCGTACGTCTTCGAAGCGCGAGGATATCGTGACGATCTTCAGTCCTCCGGCTAGCGGGCTGCGAGGCTATCGACGTGCGGCTTCCTCTGGCTCTTCTTCTTCTTCCTCGGCTTCTCCCGATGGCCCGGCGCGGTGCGGGCACGTCTGCCAGCTACCGACGACAGCCCGAACAGCCGCGGAAGCCGAGCTTGAGCAATTTTCATTGATCGTACGGGACGATCGTAAAGCCTTCGGGCCCGCGAACGTAAGTTGCCGGCTTGAGGCGCGCGAGATCCGACACCCCACGGACGAAGATTTCTTCCCCCTGCGGAAATCTTGGCCGCACACGGTTGTCACCGTGACTTTTTCCGATCGGTGATTAGTTTTGGTTGAGATAGTGGAGGCACCGGTGGTTTGTTCCATTCCGAAGATTAATCCGATCGAGGTCTACGCAGGTTGCACGTTTCTTCCGGATTGGCTTGGGGCTTCCTGGTGAGTCGAGCCGTTTCTTAGATGAAATTCTTGGGTGTTAAGTTCGCAGGGTCATCTTCTTGCAGTCCGGAGGCCTCCGGAGGATTCTCAAGCTGACGAGACCTATCAGAGATCAATGGTTTCGTCTTTTTCACGATCAGTCTCAGGATCGATGCCGACATTTTTTCTCTGTTCCTGAGATCGTGAGTTTCAATTTTTTTTTCCCTTGCCACTAGATTTTCTCCTCGTCATGTCTTCATCGTGTGGTCCAGAGATGGTCCTGTTCCAATTTTCGGGTTCTCGTTATCCTCCCCATCCCATCGTTCCTCTTATTTCTCTTCAGTGATTTCTTTCCTCCACCTCGGATCAGCTCCATCGTCATCTTCACGGACAGTCTCACGATCGATGCCCAAATTTGCTTCCTGCTGCTAAGCGGTTTCTTCCATTCCGACCATTAATCCGATCGAGCTCTATGCAGGTTGCCCGTTTCTTCCGGATTGGCTTGCAGGCTTCCCGGTGAGTCGAGACGTTGCTTTCTTTCGATGAAATTCCTTCTTGTCAAGTTCGCAGGGTCATCTTGTTGTGGTCGGGTGGCCTCGCGAAGTCTCGGTAGGATTCTCGAGCTGCCGAGACTTTCCGAAGATAAGCTCCATCGTTATCTTTATGAACAGTCTCAGAATCGATGCCCACATTTTCTTCCTCTTCCTAACATCGTCAGTTTCTTCAATTTTTTAAATTTCCCTTGCCCCTAAATTTTCTCGCCTCGTCATGTCTTCCTCGTCAGATCCAGAGGTGGTCCAGTTCCAGTTTCAGAGACCTCGTTATCCTCACCATCCCATCCAACCTCCGTTGTCTCCTCCGTTATTTCGTCCCCCGAACTCGTCGCCTGTTCCGCGTCCCTGTCCCGATTCTTCGGGACACTTCCGGTGTTCTTCGCGCTGAGGTCCATAGGCTCGTCCTGCTCCGGTCCGAGAGACCGCAGGAACGCCAGGCTCTTGTCCTGACTAACTTCCGATGGTTGCTGAACCGCCTCGCTGATTTCCGAAACTCTGCGATCGAGCCTCGAACTTCTCAGCGACTCCTCCGCTCGCCCATCGGCATCGTTGTCGGTTTCGCGTTTCGGTGACGGTGTCGATCTCGGACTCACGCTCTCGCTCGACGAGGAGGACAGGCTCGTCACCGGAATTTGCGTAGCGCCGGTTTGGTTGACGTAAGGCACGACGAAGCGGTGCTGGAACGGAAAGAATGGCGAGTTCAGGAGGTGCATGTGACTCAGTGCCGGATGGAAAAATGGCGGTCCGCGCCATATAGGAAATCTCGATGCTTCGGGCCTGAGGAGCTCGTGAGAACCGGCTATGAGGTCCGGCGGTCTTGGGACGAGCTGGGGTCGCGGTGAATCCTGCTGGGACCTCAATGACGCGAGATTCTGCGGCCTCAGTCTTGGGTCCTCCAGCTTCGGTAATCTTGCCTGATAACTGTTGTTCCCGACCACGGCGTTCGCCAATCCCGAAACGGCGCTGTTGCCGTTGTTGCTGCTGTTGTTGTTCGCCGCGTCCAACGAGCTGAGAACCTTTTCGAACGGCGATTTAGGATCCTTCAGACGGGCCTGGGCCTGATGCGACTGCTCCTGCAGCAGGCAGTGGATCTTGAACCAGTTCGAACGACGTCCGTACCTCGAACCTGACTTGGACATACCGACCATCAGGCACTTTCGCAAACGGCAAGCCTTGCAGGCCGTGCGATTCTTCTTGTTGATGACGCAGGCGCCACCGTTCTTGCATTCGGATATGCTGCCCAGATTGTTGTACGTACGCCCGAAGAAAGACTGCCGTTGATGTTTACATGCAATGAGAACAAATCTGATCTATCTTGCGTCATAGTGGATTCGCGGAGATGTAAATTTTGGTTTTGCTCGGGACTTTGAAGCAGTGTGGCAAATTTTGATGCATTCGTTGTATTGTATCTTTGGAAAGATTTCGATAAAATGGTATAAAAAGGACGATATTTCTTTGGAGGGTTGGTACGTATTTTAGAGATTGTCGTGTCTTTCATAATTTCGTTCACAGTTAGTGATGTGTTACTAATTTTGATGGAATTGTTGCATGCGACAATTATTAGTCAGTGGGTTTATACATTTTTACACTTTGAATCTACGGATTTTGTGATAGTATTGTTTTTAACAATGAGAACAGATCTGATCCATCTTGCGTGACAGAGGATTGACGAAGATATCAATTTTGTTTTTGTATCAAATTTGTATCAATTCGTTATGTTGTTGTGTCTTTGAGACTGTTTCGATAAAATGTTATAAAAAGTAAGATATCCGAAGAGTCGGCAAGTATTTTAGAGATTCTCTGGTGTTTCATAAATTCGTTCAAGAACAGTGTTGTTACAAATTTTCATGAAGTAGTTGCGTTGTTATTTTTCACTGATTTCGAATCTTTCGAAATTTCGATTAGTTTTTTAGCGTGCAAAAAAAAAAGAGACTGACCTTGCAACCCTCGCAGGTGAAAGCTCCGAAGTGGAAGCCGGCTGCCGGTTCCCCGCACACTCTGCACAGTTGATTCATCTGTATTCGACATAAACGAAAGAGACAAAAATGAGACGGTGCTTCAATATCGAAACTTTTGATTCCAAACACTGTCCCTCCCAATCCAAATAACTTTACCGAGAACAGTGTCTCGTAAAACAAAAAATGGGGTATTTTCCCCGATCAACTTTGTGACGAATTTCGTAACTCGATAATGTATTTGTCTGCCGAAAGGGTCGATTATCCGCGAACGGGCACGACTTTCGCAACGCTTCGTCACCGGTGGGCAAATGTCGTCGAGCCACGAGCCCAGATGGAATCTGGTGAACCAGTTTGCTCGGGAACGATGAACCGAGATGAGACGGCACGAAGCGGAATACTTCGCTTCATGTCGAGCTTCAACTTCAGCTTCACTGTCGAGAGCGTATTACAGCTTATTCGCGTGAGAAGCGGCGAAGGGGTTCGGTTGCGAGATACCAGCGCGGTGTTCCTATTAAAACCTGGTTAGCCAGTCATTACAGTATCGCGGGGAAGCTCGTTGCGGACTACACTCCACTCTGCCGTATGTCTCCTTTCTTCGCCGCAAAGTTATATAGAAAAAACAAAAAAAAATAAAAAACAAACAAACGTAGAAGAGGAAGGGATTCGAAGATGTTTTGCGGGGAGAGAGAGAGGTAGAAAAAAAGATTGAATAAATAAAAAGCGATGGCCCCGGCGGAGGAGATTGCAAGGAGTGGAAGATAGGTGCGAGGCAACGACGGGAATATAAGGAACAGGCAATATCGCACCGGTCTCGTACAGCGAGCACAGCAACGCGAGAGGAGTAACGGTGAGTCCTCTAGGAGTCTCGTAGATTCGAGTCGCGGTTGAGACTAGCAAATAAGACGTATTCAACGAGCGAGAGCCGGCCTCGGCCGATTCTCACGCAACAAGATCAACCCGGCTTTATTGCCTGGTCGGAAAGAACCGCAGCCTCCCCAGCGACCAGGCGACTCGCCAACGAATCTCGGTCGGGTGACACCGACTTTTCTTTTGTTTCTTATTTGTTTTTTTGTAACTTCTCTTTTTCTCAATTAAAGCGCCTACCTGCTGAATCACCGAGAGAATTCGTCGGGTCGGGGAGTCAGAAGAAATACGTCACTTCCGGTTTCAAAATCTTATTTTTCGACCGGAAGTGTCGTATTTCTGATGTGAGGTCACTTCCGGTAGCAAAATTTTATTTTTCGACCGGAAGTATGGTTTTTCTGATATCACGTCACTTCCGGTATCGAAATTTCATTTTTCGACTGCAAGTGTCGTATTTCTGATATTATGACGTCATTTCCGGTATCAAAATCTCCTTTTTCGGCCAAATGTGTTGTATTTCTGATATGACCTCACTTCCGGTATAAAAATCTTACTTTTCGACCGGAAGTGTCGTATCTCTGATATGACGTTATTACCGGTTTAAAAATCTTATTTTTCGACCGGAAGAGGCGTATTTCTGGTCGAAAAATGAGTTGTTTTTTTTTGCACACGAGAATTGATTCGTGTTTCTCGCGTTACAATCAGTTTGTCTGGAAATAGAAAAATCTCGTATATATTATTTCCAATCCAATGCCGAAGACCGATCCGATCGTCTCGAGTGAATTGTAATAGTCAATGCTAAAGAAAAAAAAATCAAACCGGTTCCATTCCTTTTCCTTCATTTTTTTTTCTCTCCATCCGTCAACCTTTATATTTCTCTCGCGGACATGTCTCATTAGGTAATAATAGGTACACGCACGTATATGCGCTCACGTACTCGGCTCTAACCGGCTGTACTGATGTGCACACACGAAGTGCATGGCACGAGAGATAGACACGAGGGCCGAGGAGAGTCTCGAGTAGGCTGAGGACCAGCATCCTACTTACCAGCCAAGAGGAAGAGACGAAGAAATATATATAATAATAATCGCGAGGGCCGTGCGTGTACCCATAAGTCGCGCGGAGCGTGTATAATACGCGCCTCGAGTCTGAGGGGGCGAATAAGAAAGAAAGAAAAATATATTTGAAAAAAAAAAAAAAAATGTTATAATCATCCGACGTAGTTATTACTCATTATCGGTGTGAATGATTATTCTATAAAGTGTGGGGATAGAGGCGTGCCGAGCGACGTGACGCGTCTGTAATTTACGACAAACACGACAAAACAACTCCGACGAGCGACCGAGCGAGATGGATATCGAAGAATGATATTTCAAAACTATACGCAAGTGTACACTCGATCGATCGCGTGCTTTCCCGTCGCTAATAGTTTGATTTCTTTTATTGGAATCGTAAAATACGTCACTGCTAGCGACACAAGTGAACCAAGTTTTATATTCTTTCTTCTTTATCCGCATTTATGTCAACACACACAGTTTTCTTGTCTTCCCCCGTTCACCCGTCCGCGTTCGTCTTTCTGTCCCACGTTCACGAAGATGGGTCTTACAAACAAAAAATATTCGTAAAATTAACACATTTTTGTTAAGTAGACATTTTTTTTAATGGACGTTTTTCTAAAGTGAACATTTTTAAGAAATGACAAACATTTATTCTAAAATGAAGAAGAAAACAATTGCGGGCCTTTGTGAACAAGTTAGTACTCACTTTACTGTACGGCAAAAAAAATACCAAACCCAACGAGAATAAAAAAAATGAAACATGCCAATTATCCTTGAATCGTGTTGATCGACAAACAGTCGTTTGGGACTCGCGCATCGCGCGCTTTCTCGTCTTCCCGCCTTCGCCTTTCCCTCGCTCCCGCTTTCTTTCGTGCGCTCGAGTAGGTGTGCGTAGGTGGGTTTCGACTGCGTTAATTTACTTGGCGAGCGCGATCGGCGAGTCATAATCGATGGAAGCATAAATATGCGGAGCACTCACCACGTCGGTGTTGGCCGGTGCGGTGACGATAGTCGAGGTCGGTGTCCACCAACCGGCGCTCGTCGCTGTCGTGGGGATGATCGTGCCGGTAACAGCGCCACCGCTGCCGCCGCCTAGAATCCCAACAGCAGGAAGGTGACCCGCCGATGGACCGAGGATGGCGGCTGCCGCTGCGCCACCGTTGCCCGCCAAACCCGCCGCCCCCTTCGACAGATCGCCCACGTCCATTCGGACAGGCGGCTCGCTGACGATACTTTATCCCCGTCCCGATCCCTTCGTCTCACCGACAAGACTCTCTCTCTCGCGAGCTTCCAAAAATTTTTGTAACCTCGCAACTCCGACCGTTCGACACTTCTTCATCTTCGGCACCGCTGTAATTCGGGCGAACGAGGGATTGAATGCGAATTTTCTACTCAGGGACGGCTAAAGTGATCCGGGAACGAAATGCTGAATGCAAAGTTTTTACCATTTAGTGGACTCTTAATGGGATTTTTTAAACATCGGGAGAGAAATTTTTTTTGTAGGGACGGCTTTGATATAATTCGGGCGAACGTTGGATAGGAAAATTCTAGACACATGCAGAATTTTTGGTACTCTGGGGATTTTTAATCGGGTTTTTAACACATCGGGAAAGACTTTTTTTTTTTTGAGCCGCCGTTTTGCTGGTATTGAATTTAGGCTTCGATCACGAGCCGCAGAAGTTGCAGCGAAGCGCGTGTATTTATTTATTTATTTTATTTGTATTATTTTTTTTTATTGTCCGCGGCAGCAGATCGAGTGAACGAGGAAGATGAGAGTTTGATGATGATGACGGTGGTGAAAGCTCTGTAACGCAGCAGAAAGATAACTTCTTTCATTACTTTTAATTTTACTGTCGACACACGCGGAGGAGACCGAGGCTACTTGACGCATTGGGTCTTGCGACACGGCAGGTTTGCTGTAAAGAAATGTGATCTTCCGGAATTCCCGAGATTTTTTAAAATAGAATTACAAAGGCCTTTTCTTGCTTTCTTGAGAAAAAAAATTAAAAGTATAATTAATAGCCTGTATTTGTAAATTGAAATAAAAATTAAATACAGAATTCGTCAAGCAGCCGCGATCTCTCCTAAACTGAAAAAAAAATTAGTCAATGACTGTTATAAACTCTACTGCCAATTCTTACAATTTCATGCAAAATTTAAACAATATCATAATATTTTGAAAGTTTTTCCTTTATCGTTTCCGTCTCTTGCATAATTTTAAGATTTTCAAGTGTTTATATTTTTCGGCCCCAAAAGTTTATTCCGACTATCACGATAAATGAAGTGTTTAATTCTCCGAAAACTCGAGAACTGCACATTAGAGAAAAATTCTCAAAATTCTCAATTCTCAAAATTCTCATTTTTAACGATCTCTCGATCCTCGATCGTCTCTTACAAAAATTTAAGATCCGCGAATAGAATCGACATATATATACATTTTTCGGGCCGAAAAGCTTGATTCGATTATCACGATAGAATAAATATTTACTTCTCCGAAACCCGGACTGCTTCAAGCCAGAGAAAGATTCTCAAAAGTAAATAAACTTTTAACGCTCGCTCGACCCTCGATCGTCTCGTGTTACTTCCCCCTCCGCGCGATTCCCTCGCTCTTCGTCAAACAAACATAATAACTCACCACAACAACCCCGTCCAGCGCCCGTTAATAATTTAATATTAATCCCGCAACGGACATAAAAAACAAATAGCAAAAAAAAAACAAAATATCGTACCACGAACGCGGACATGTGTGCACAAATGTGACGAAAGTTTTAGAAAGCGTTTACTAAACACACTCCCATCCGAGCGAGTGGAAATATCATAGATTATGCAGCGGCTGCGAATAAATTTGATATTCGATTTTCCCTCGTTAGGTAAAACTTTTTAGATTTGCTCGGGCAGCCGCGGCGCTGAACAAGCAATGTGTACACAACGACGATCGCGATACACTATAACCGCCTCTCCGTGCACGACCTCTATGCGGAAAAGTTGTATATACATATATAGAAACGCGTATAATCGATCTTGCGCGCTTACCGGCCGTACTCTGCCGCCCGCGGTTACCCGATCACCTCATCGTTTTTCCTCTTTGCCTCGCGAATATATGTATATCGTTCGGGTATATCTATCCACCTAAATCACACGTTCGCAGGAGGAGGGGGGGGGGGAGGGGGGAATATCGTGAACGCGTCGAGCGTTACCGGCGCAGCACCGCCAGTGTACTCCATTACCCATACGAGACGGCTATCCTAATTAACTAATGACAAATTAATTAAGAGTCGTTATCCCTCGAGAGGTATATACCGGTTCGTCGGCGCTATACATAATCCACGGCGCCGAGCCCGATCCGCTACGTGTTCGACCGTATAAAGCCCGATTCTTCCTTTTTATTCTATTTTTCTTTCACTCTGCTCTACGATCGTGCCGAATGAAAGAAATTAAAGCGAGATGTAATCCTGCTAACTGCTGTTGGTAACTCCGCAGTTGGGCAGCTGGAACGCTCGAAAATCGTCGCAAGAAAATGTAATTTTTATTTTCAGCCTCTTATTTTATGACCCTTTGTGAAGACAAAAATTAAATTTTTTAAAATAAATAATATATATAAAAATATATTTTCTTCTCATAAATACTTCGGAATTCAATTTTATTACTAAAGGCACAGATCCGCTGCGTCTTCGACCGTACAAACGACGACGCTTATTTTTTTTTTTTCTGTTATTTAAATTCTTTTTTGCTTTCACTCTGCTCTACGATCGTTTTCGAAGGGAGAAATTGAAGCGAGAAGTAATTCTGCTAACTGCTTTTGTTCGATCAACAGTTGGCAGCCGAGCCGGAAAGCTCGTAGATCGTCGCAAGAAACTAATTATTATTTTGATCCATCATGACCCAAGAAGGAACAAAATTTCTTATAAAAAAATATATATACACTTTATTTCAATAATTAAAAATATGTTTTCTTTTTTTTAATGAATCTTGTAATCAAGGAATTAAATTGTACCATTGCCATTTTCTTAGGGTTCATCGTAAGGACGTGAGCAAGAGCCCGAGCAGGTTAAGTCATCAGATCGCATCCAGCGAGTACAAACAGCCGAGAATTGCAATGATTATTATACGTGAACGTCTCACGAGCCCGTAATAATAATCCGATATCTCATAACTCATTTTTACAACCGCTACGGAGCTTGCCCGGCGTACAAATACACATATATGAATCTTTCTTCTCGCTTGTTCGCGCGCACCGCGCCGCTTCCACGTTTTCCATCGAGTTTTTCATACCGCGCGAGCGAGTAGATCGAACCCGAAGGTTGCGGCATCAATGTATGCAGATAAATGTGCACGGCCAGTTCATCAATAAGTTTGTGTGGGCATTACAGCTGCGCGGCTCTACGCGCCGCGAGCAAAGATCGTTTACTCGATGGAAAGTGTTTGTATGTAAATTCGCTATGTTCGTTAGTTAATATAGAGAATCGTAAAATATAAAAGGAGGAAACTCGCGAGGGCGCGTGACGAAACGAATTTACGCGCATGCGTCGACAATATGTCTGTGGGTAGCGGTAGCGCAAACATAACCGATAAAACTAAAAATAACATAAAAAGAAGGATGCTGTACGACGTTGTCGAAACGCATTGGACGATAGTAAATTTTCCACCGGGCCGAGCCGACGAAGCCAGTACGTGCCTTCCAATATATTCACAGACACGTATGTGTAATCGCTGTTTTACCGACAGGCATACACACATTTGTTTTTATCTCGTCTCACGATCCCTACAACTGGGGCCCGTTCGGAAACTTACTTCGGATAACATGGAACGAGAGAGAGAGAGAGAGAGACAGTTTTGCACTAATGCGAATATCAGAGGGAGAAGCTAGTTTCCCGGTTATAATTTCTGAACGCGGTCCTTTTTTTCGTTGAAAGAATTGTTTTTATTCGTACGAAAGAATACCGGAAGTTCCCTATAGGTACTTGGGGAACAGTGTTAACCGAGTGTCGATCGGAGTATGATATTGAAGAATCTACTTGTCCAATTTAAGATGCTCGTAGATCGGGAGATCGCATGATATGGGTTATCTTTTCGGGGAAAATAATTCATCCTGTCCTGTTGGGCAGGGCATAGGATTGAGGGACGGTGGTGTTTACCCCTAATTTTTAATCCTAGTACAGAAAAAATTGACAAACTGCACCTATCGCTATTCAGTGTAAGTTCAGTGTAACAAAAGGCCCTTAAAAACTAGGTTAACAAAAAGGAAAATAATGTGAATACACTAGGACCTCGAGTTCATTCACAGCGGCGGGACGGGCTTCGCATCACACCTACCATATTCGAGGTTGCGCAAGACCCGCCCATACTAACTGTCGAGCATGGCCCACAGCTTTCTGCGCCGATCGATATTCGCTCCGTGGTGGGGACTGCTACGGATATCGAGGGTAACAAACTCGAGGTCCCAGTGTAATAAGTACAGTATTTACAGTATATACAGGGCCAGCGTGCCGGAACGCGGCCCTGAAACTGTGCGATCCTTGAATTCAGAGGCGCGTTCGATTTGGCGTTTTTCGTTATTATAACGTGACTGCACATGCGCACGGTTGTTTTTTTGGTAAGAATTCATACCATAAAACGAGCGTGCGGATACGCAGTCACGTTACAATAACGAAAAACGCTAAATCTCAAGCACCTCAGATCTGCTCAGCTATGCGTTCTTTTATTTGTGACTGCCCACTGCTAGAGGATTTTTTAAATTGCAAACGGTACATCCGATTCTTTTCGCGGGATACATTTCGTCCGTTTTGGATAACAAAAGAACGCTTATCAGAGCACATTTGTGTTAAAACTAAACCCTGAATTATGAGCAGACTGCAATATAAGAATGCCTATTTCAGCTGCTTATACATGTCGATACACGCAGAATGTTTCTGGACTTAGTCGGACTTAGTCGAACAGCCGAATTGCATTCATGAACGCGCCCATTGAGTTATAAGGTTTTCAGGGTTAGAAACAAAGTAAAATCTGACTGAACGTGTCTCGAACCCAACCTTAAATTGTCAGCTGGCGATAATTATTTCACGTCTAACATCGCGCCAGATTCTTCCCATGTTACTTAAACGTAAAAATAAAAATGTAATGTTAAAATAAACCTAACGTTTAGCATCTTCCCAACACCTTACTTCAGCAATATACTTCGTGTTTTGCTTTGATTCCGGCAACGCAGTTAATTTTAAGCCGTTAAATTTTTCCACCGAGCCGGGCCGACGAACTCAGTATAGACCTTTCCACGTATTTACAGACTCATATATGTAATCGCTGTTTTACCGGCAGTCATACAATAAATCGTGTTTTTCTTGTCTAAAAATGTTCATTTCCCTATAATTGGGACATCATCGTATATGGATTTTAGGATTAAAAACAAAGCAGGATCTAATTGAACGTGTATCGAAGGCAACCTAAACTTTTCCGCATCTAACATCGCACCGGATCCTTCCCATGTTACTTAAACGTTAAATATAAAAATAGGATATCGATATAAGCCCGACGTTACGCGCGTTGCCAACATCTTACTTCCGGAACACACTTCGTGTCACGTATCGATTTCGGTGCCGCAGTTACATCGATCCGTCGGCATATCGCACAGCGAAGATGGCTTCAAAGATCCTCCCGGCCCCGCGTAACGTCGGGTATCAACTTCGATGAATTCGCAGACGAAAAACGTATACTCACTTCAGCCAAGAACCTCGCGTCTCCGACGAGCAGGAATCGTTCCTAATCCATCCACTTGTGGCCGAACGACACTCTTCGCAATCGTCGATCAGTTTGCACAGCCCAAAGTTTTCACGACTGATATTCCATTACTTCAAACTTCATTACTCGTCACTTCGATCCATAAGACTTTTATAATTAAAAAAAAAACCTTGCGTCACCTCACTCTCAATGTCACAGCTTACAATAGAGAAATCCAGATCTTCACGTCAATCATCACGAAGAAATGATATGCACAACAAAAATCCGTAGCCCTGGAAGCAGGTTACTTCCGGTCCGCATACGTTGCACCGACCCGAGATCAAAAACTCGTCCGAGTGTCAAATAGACACAAAGAAAAAATGTTTCTCCCTTCGTTTCTCGTGCGCAGGTCCTTTGAACCTCGAAACCGGCTGTACCACGGCAAAAATATAAGTTCCGGTTGACGGCAGTCGCCTCCGACGACCTTTGAGCGACGTGCCAAAATCAAAGATGGAGGGAAAAAAAAACACGGGACGAGAATAGCAACAAGAGGCGACGCGGTGGTGGTAGGGCCACGCGAGCTCGAACGTCCGTCAATGAGTCGAGCTGCTGCACCGGCCGGCGGGGCGTGCGCTCGTGTAGCACGTGGCCGCAAGACTGAATCTTATCCCCTACCTTTCACTGAGGCCCCCAGCATCCAGGCAGCGTCAAGTTCGTTTGTCCTGCGTTTCGTCCTTGTTCGACCAACGTCGCTCTGCAGAGCCGAGCCTGAGAAAGACTCGGCTGCTCGCGGGGCGCGCGGGGCCTTTTTCTCACTCTTCCCGCCGAGCGTCCGAGCCTCGGTTAGTTCGCTCGCTCGCGCGTTTCCATCGCAGAATCACAGGCAGCAGCAGCGGCGGCGGTCGTATAACAGCAGAAGCAGCCAGAAGCAGAAAGTAGGGAACACAAGCTTCGACCATCCTCGGTGCGTTACCACCGCCACGAGGAGTACAACCCGCTGGTGGGTAGGTTGGTAGGCAGGTAGGTATGTACAACCTGCAGCACACTCCTTTCCTCTTCTTCTCTCGCAGCGTCTCGAAGCGGATCCGCGGGGACACCACTCGCTTAACCTGTATACGTGCGCGGACATTCCTGCGAGGGTGATAGTGCGCACGATACGCAACGAGTCGGCGAGCACACTTGTACGGACTGTGCACTTTTAAGCCGGGGAGGATATACTTGACTGCGGTTGTACCAGTTGCTTTGTGTCACTGTGTATATCTGTAAGCGCGCGTTCTTAACACTCCCACTGTACGAGTTTTCAGCTGTTACAACGTCCCAGCGGGAAACTGCGGCGCAGGCGTACCAGCCTACCGGCATCGACAAGGGGCGGTAAGGTGTCACGAGGGCTTGGGGGGGGGGGGGGGGGGATCTTCCGGCTAAATAAAAACTGTATCGTTTTACGGGGTTTTTTCCGAGAGCAATGGAAAGATTCTCCACCACTTACGGATCTATAATGGCTCGTGGAATCAATAAAATAATACACGTTTTTTTTTATCAAAGCCGAAAAATCGAACTCCCGCTGCCTGCGCGTGCATGACTCGATGCTTGACTCCAACCACGACCCAAGTAGCAAAAAGAAATCTGGTAAGAAAAAGTTATCCGAATGGTTTACATAAGTCCGCCCGAATGGTAATTATAAGACGTTTAGCTATCGTCTAAAAGTTAACTTTTGGACGTAGGATAGCTTATAGTTACCATTCGGGCGGACTTACGTAATCCATTCGGATGACTTTTCGTACCAGATGTCTTTTTGCTACTTGGGGAAGTCCCAATGTCATTGTGATAAAGTGGAACAGGTTATAAAGTAGAATACGAATACAGGTTCGGAAGTCTAGTGACAGCTCGCGTGCTTGCATTGTTACAGATAAAAACACACCGAATGGATCCCCCAACGGTGAGAGGCGGTAGTCGGTCCGCCTCTTACGTTCGACTCTACCCACGGTCCGTGAGGCATTGGACTCTCCGGCACACGAAGATTTCACATCGACGACTTGCACAAGCACTATTTTTTTCGGTAGTTCATCTGCGATATCGATGTCCGCCGAAAATTCGGACGCAACAGATTGACCGAGATTCGTCGTCGCCTCGTTGTGCTTTGACTCGGCTTTCATGACGAAAAACCGGGATTCGGGCGTTTTATTCGTTCGAGCGTCAGTGGCGGACGCTCATGGTGCACAGCATCGAGGCTTATTTCGTTTACGCGCACGGAACATACTCTCGCAGTGATTTACGGCCCGGATGGCAAGCGCACAGTAATCGCGACGCGTATGTACTAGATATATATGCATATAATGTGTATATGAGTAAAGAATAAAAATGCAAGTGCGAGAGGTGGCCTGAGAAATAGGATGGGTTGAGGGGAAGTTCGAGAGGCTGCTTTATAAACGAAGTGGGAGGTGCCCGATGAGCGGCCAATAGAAAGAGCCGCCACCCACGTAGCGATAAAAATTAATTTATCACGGGAATCACCGCCTACGCCATTGCGCTCGATCGAGACTTACGATTCTTTCGATTGTCACGGGAGATTTAAGTTATATATGTCGAGCTAAACGGACTTCGGAAATGCTTTTGCGATGCACAAGAATTCAGATCGACTTTTTATTACCCAAAGGGACCAAACTGTGATCTTCGTTTGAAATCATATTTCAATCCGAAATATGATTTCACGTAGTTTCAGTGATGTATTTATTTATATTAAATGAAAACGGGGTGGAGCCCAATTACAAGTTGATGGGAAACACCATCGAGCGATTTAAAACGGTGAGAGTGACCAGAAGCCTGTACGAATACTTCGTTACTCGGTCGTAAAGACGTAAAGTGGGAATTGATACTTATCGTTGAAAACTTGGAGCTCACAATTTAATATTTGAATGATCTTAATGAATCACAGAAGGTGATGTGAAATGTCGCCACCAGTAATAGAAACTGTACTGAATGCCGTTTTGAGACCACAGTCTATCAAGGAAAAACAAAATTGTCGTTCCTCGAGGAATCGGCAAACGGAGGGGAAGACAATTTTCTTTTTCCTTGGCGTTTTTGGTTTTTGTTACCAACGCGGTCGCGGGTCAGGTGAGCGAGGTTTTATACCGCATCACCTTAAGAACATGTGCAATACCGCGGTCGGTAATAAAAACTGTAATCAACTTTTCTCACGGAAAAGTCTCGTCGACAGCCGAAATGATAACCGCTTCCGATGAGACTTTTCTTTTGACCGTACATGCGAGAACCTGTTAGAAAAGTTGATTATAGTTTTTGATACCGGCTGAGCCCGTGATAGTCGAGATGCAAGGTGTTTCATATCGTCTTAAAGAATGCCCGTCTATCGCGTCAGCGGTACCATCTTCTGTGTTTTTCATCCGTTCTGAAACCAATATTACGTGTGGTCGGACAGTACGCTATCTACCTTACCAGCGTTCGGCAACCACCACGCCACCGTCTCACTTTGCAACGTAAGCCACCAAATACTTTTTACCATCGAACCAATCTGTTTTCCTAGGACGGCAAAGTATCTGCTGTGCGTTGAAAATTTTATATATGATATCGCAAAACATAATAAATCAAGAAATACATTTTATTGGATTTATTGATCGAAGCAATTTTGTTATTACAAAAGTCAATGGAACAGCATCATCCCACAGTCGCTGTCACAATCAGTAAGATTCGAGCCACGCCATACATTAGGAGCAGGGGCATCGAGTAACAGAAATAGATGAGTACTTAGGTACATACCACATATACCTACCAAAAAAAAAAAGAAACTGAACAACGAATGATCGAAAAAAACGTTGTGACAATGGCTACATCATAAATTTGCTATATATAAAACAAAGAGAAAGTCAAAGAAACGAACGGAAGAAAAAAAAGAGAGAAAGAAAATTTTTGACCCGAACCAAAGAGATAAGAGTGTATAAAAACTACTGTCTGTCTTACATTCACGATTCACTCATTTTATAATTTTATCGTATAATTATTAATATGATAAAACGCTAATATATATTTTTTATTACACATATCGCTTGAACCTACGAGACGTTTTGCATGAGTAGGAACAAGCTTATATATTTAATATTGTTCATATTATAATTATTTAACTAATATGTAACGCTAGTCGCTAGATCTAAACCGCACCCAACGAGACACTTTGTGACGTTACTCTGTCCCACTGTCGAATTGATAAACGAGATGTGTGTCTCTCTCTCTCTCCTCTGTCCACTTAGTCTCGAGGTCTTTTGCGTCGTCGTTAATTGCAATGCGCCCCTCGTGCATCTCGCGATCACTCAAATTGGCAACTCTATTATCCGCGGTTTGTATTTCTTTATCGTTTTTGAATCCACGAGAACACGAGGGGAGGGATATATATATATATCGCGCAAAGATTATTCGGAAAAGCAACTGCACCACCATACGGACCGTAACGCGGGATTGTTGAACGCTATAATCGATTAAATTAAGGGAAAAACGTTTTACAAGTTTGCTTTCAAGCTTAAAGTTTTATATAACTTTATAACTTCATATTATAGATTTAAAATAAAAAACATCGAGGCCATCAAATCGCGTCAGACGAGCCAAACTCTAATTGTCAGACACAAAACGGAAAGTGCGTCTATTCGCTGTCGAAAATAAGAAAAATCTATTGTTAACTTTATAAAAATTGTTTAAAAAGGTGAACGAGACTGAGAAACGTCTATCGGCATTTATGCTTGAGAATTATTTACACTTCCATGATCCTCTGTTTTTGGGTTCTCTTGTCCCGTTCATCTTCGTCGGATTTTTTCCCCGAGTGCTGTACTTGGTAAATCTATCGGTAAAATCAGAATTTAACCGATAGAAGTTGGGTTAGAAAAACATAGTTTAGAGGCTCTGCTAATTAGATCGAGAAACGGATCGGTGAACAACGTAGAAACAGTTCGTTGTTCTCACGAAAACTTTAATCCGCGAATCCGTTCGGTCGGTGTCTCATTAAGTGTGGATTTTCTAAATATAGAGTCCATCGATCACACAATCTATCTGTATCTGTTCACAACCGTTCAGATACATAATAATATTAACATATTTAATATGGGATCGTTTAAAACAATTTGTAAAAACTTATTCAAGTTGGGATTTGATAAAATATTCCGAAGGTAACAGTTTTTTTCGTACAATTTATGATTATACTACGTTCGAGAGTACCTTTGCTTGCTTTTTGTGTGTTACATCTGTGTGTGATGTGATGATTTTACGCATTTCGCGCACGTGCCAAAATTTTCAATTATTACACTTTTAAAACAATATGTAATTAATATTTGCCAAATCAGTTTTTTTTTCTTTGCCTTTTTTTTGAACGATACAATATTTGCCGGAAGTGCCGTACAAAAATAATACGATTGCCAAATAATGCACAACGTTTCGTTCATTTGTCTCTGTATGTTTTCTTTTTCATTCTATTTTCTTTTCTCAGTCTATATCTGCACCGGAGCGTTCTGTGTACGAAGCGAGCGTTTGGAAATGGTTTTTTTCTCTTCCGTATTCGTTTACTAATTCGAGGACTTTCAGACGTATCAATACACCGATTTAACGTTGTTGACAACAACTTCTCTAAGTAAGTCCATATTAAATATATTTTACAATAATATTATCATTGTACATGAACAATGGTATGCTCTACACCTTGTTTTTCCTTCTTGTTTTTTTACCGAATTCCAAAGAGCGCAGCAGTCACGCTTTCGATCGAAGATCTTGGCCGTGTTTTTGATTATTCGAGGTAGGCCTCGAGGGTCTTTTGGCGTCTGATTTTTAAAAACGTAAATTATTTATCGATCTTTCGATTTGTAATGGATGTTAAAATTTCCTGTTGCGAGGTATAAAATATTGAGACACGGCTGCGCTGATTGGACTAACGATGAACAAGGTGTCAATTAGTTAAAACAGACGTGAGGACTGGATTGAGAACCCCGATGTGTGCGCCGCGCCTTGATACCTGCTACAGTAAAAAAAATCATAAGACATTCCATTATCAGCGTTGTTATTGATATCCTTAATTTATTTAGTATATTTCCTAGCTCCGAATTAGCATTACTAAGTTAGTTCAAAACTCCTCGTCGTGTTTACTGACCCTTTAGCGGTCACCGATAAAGTTCTTTTTTTTCGTAAAAAATATTATTTCGACATAGAAGTTCAGCGAAGAGATTGTATGGTAAAATTTTTGTTTCTCTTGTAAATTTATCAGAATTTATTGTAAATTGAATTTATTATGAGCTAAATTTATTATAAACTGAGTTTGTTGTAAACTGCATTTATTACTTCTGACTGAGGAAAAAAT
Organism: Stenichneumon culpator; assembly: GCA_964017025.1. NCBI lineage: Eukaryota > Metazoa > Arthropoda > Insecta > Hymenoptera > Ichneumonidae > Stenichneumon > Stenichneumon culpator. Next base: position 7,433,038 of record OZ024781.1, read on the forward strand.
AAACTTACGCGGGAGTTGTGGTAGAACAGTATAGAAGGGAGGTTATTCCTTTTTTTCCTCAGCAGGAGTGTCGGTAGTGGAGGGATTTTGAGACTCCGTGGACGTCGAGGACGGTGGTGCCTCCGCTGGTGCATCGGTCGCATCTTGACTCGAATCGGAGCTGTCCTTGGCCTCGTCGTCCTTCTTCTCGTCGGTGACACTCTTGCTCTCTTCAGCAGAATTCTCCGACTCTTCCGTCGATTTTTCCTCTTTGGAATTTGGCTCGGGCGTTTTTTCGGTCGCGGTATCGTTACCGTCCGTTTCCTCGGCGCTCTTCTCCTCGCTCTCTACCGACTTTGCTTCCTTCTCCTCCTTGGCCTCATCTACCTCCATTTTCGACGACTCGTCCTCCGATTGCTTTTCATTTTTGTTGTTCGGCGCTTCCTCGTCTGTATTGTTTTCATTATTTTTCTCCTGCCTCTTGGGCCGACCGCGTCCGCGTCCCGTGCCTTTCGACGGCGGCTCGCGCTTTTCCTTCTTTGGCGGCGACGGCGCCGGCGTTGGAACGGCCAGACCGCGCGCCGAACTGCGTGTACGCCTTCGGCCCTCCAGCTCGCCGACGGATGTGTTTAGGCCCTGCGAAAATTAATTGTTCATTTAATTAATATGTTTCAACAGATAAATAAAATTACCTTTCTGTGTGTAAATATTTTAATAGCAGATGACGCGACATTCTTTCAGCCTCAACCCTCCCGCGCTTGACCCTAATAATCGAACCATAGCGGATACCATATGCGCCAAACAACGATCCGAATAGTACATGTAACACTTGTTACTCAGGAATTAATTTTTTTTGCGTAAAACACATCGCTGTAACTTTTATATATAGCGACTTGGTTTTCGCGCCAAAAAAATATGCAACCTGTGTTCGAAACAACTTTTTGAAAAAACAAATATATATATATCCATGAAAACGATTAAATCAGCTTTCAATTATACCCGAAGACAGTGTTTCAAAAGTCTCTCGAAAGAATTCAATTTTTCCCAACAGACGATTTTACCACGCGTTTCCCGAGAATTCCAAAGTTCGAAAATCCCGCCAACATTCCAACTGGTTACCCGGTCTCCCCTCCACTATCCGACCGCCGCACCGCTTCGCCCCCTACTTCCGCATCGGTAACTGTGGTGGTGTGTACACGAGTACCCTCCGCCCGCCCCTCTTCGACGTGACTCGCAGCGGGCCTCGCCGCTGCGCCTTCCCCGCCGTGTGACGCACACAGAGTCAAGCCAAGCCGAGTAATAAAATTGGCGGGGAAGTTACGGAGGGAAAAATGCGTATCCGACAGGGGTGTCGTAACCTTGGCCTCGTGGAGACCCCGGCGACAAGATTTTTCGCTTCTCGATAATAAAAGAAAAAAAAATTCTAAAAACTTCGAGCGGAAAATTTTGATTATCTCGAAAGACCGAACGATGACGCACCTTGATGATGGCTTCGCTTCCCTGAACGACTTTCTCTAAGGACGAGAGCCTTTTTGTTGTCCCCCGTTTGTTTTTCGTTGGTGTTGGCTTCTCCTCCGTCGACTGGTCCTGCAGAGAAACAGAGAAGGAGAGATGGAGGTAAGGCAATGAAAAGACAAAAACGGAAAAAAAATACAACAGTAGCGCACTGGCGTTACAGCGATGCAACTTGCAACGGTCGAGGCTATTCCGACTCGCTGGCGGAGCTGGGAAAGCTCAAACACAAAGTCGATTAATTTTCATCGACGCTCTTGAATCTTTCGTGGAGATCGAACGAATATGCTTTCTCATTACGTAGCGAAACGCGCAGAATCGAGCGTACACGCGAGATGCGTCTTCTAAGCGAGCCGTTACGCGGGGTTAAGTAAACGAGTAGAAAAAAAAAGAACAAAAGTATAGTAAATGCTTCGTTTTGTACGACGATAATTGCGAGTCGCGATAAGAGTATATATCCGAGGAGCATTGAACTACGGCGGCGAGGACGCGTTTTCGTTTTTTTTTTTTTTCATCGAAGTTTCCCGCCTTAAATCGAGGTCACGCAGCGATGTTGATGAAACTTCATAATCCACGTGAAGAATTAACGTAAAAACGTAAGCGAATTTGTTAGTCGAATGAATTTATTGGCGGTAATGAGTTCGGTTGCTCGAGAGATTTCCCGCCTTTTTGAAAGTACGAGCCGCCGGCGTGGAGCTGCCGACTCCTCTCGTCACGGCACAAGAGACACACACAAATAAAAAACATTCAGCCATCTTTGCCAATGAAGGACGAACGGCGCAGCTTTGAAAAATCGCTGAATTGCCAATCTCGCCGATACGCAGAACCGATATTCGAGCGTATTATCGTTGTTGATCGAAGCCGTTAATGGGTCGCACGATTTTTCATAAACGGCAAGCGCTCGCGTGATCGAAATTTTCGTTGGCTCGAGCGTCGTCCCGTATTTCAGGTGAACCGCACGCCGCCTTGGCATGAAAACTCGGCTTGACGAAGCTCTTTAGATCGTATTATCAACCCTTACCTTGGACACATCGTCGACGCTGTTGTCGTTCTTGGTCTCTGCCTTGATATCGGACATTTTTTCGCACGTCAATCACACAAAAACACCGGAATACGACGGATTATTCAAGAGAATTCGCGCTGCACCCGGCCGCACTGTGTTTATACGATGAGTAAAGATGGCGGTTAGCGTCGGTCACGTGACCTCGTCAAACCGCGGAGCGGGAGTTCCATGTGCGACTCCAAGCGTCGAATTATCGTACTGCTCGCATGGCGACGCTTTTTCGACGGCGGGAAAATTTGTACGATGAAAACTACATGACATCCGATAGTCGTGGAGATATTTTCATTTTCGTCGTGGAGTAACTACTATCGTTTATCGGACGAAATGAATGTCGGAAAAATTCATCGACCGCTACTACGCTTGTCATACCGCAGCTTCGCTCATTTCTCATAATTTCTCGATTTTTCATCTGCAAAAGAGAAAAGAACTATAAAAAATATATCGCATATTTTCGAGCGACGCTCGAATATCGGTTGGTTCAATAGTTGGATCTCCCAACAAGACTCTCACCTGCGTTACGACCGCTGGTCCTTCTTCAAAGTACATTATGAATTATGACGTTATTGTTAGTCATCTTTGTTCCTTATCGATGGTTTTTTTTGCTGTTTAATGATAAATAAATACACCACTGTGTTTGCAGTTCCGTTTTCATTTCCGAGGAGTCTTTATGAATGTTTTCCGTGCAATCGCCCGCTCACGACGAATCCAATATGTTTTAATTATAAAATCCTATTAATAGCTCATTTACGATATCGTATAAAAATAAAGATTCGTACTGGACACGTTACGCAGTGATACCATTGTACCTAGTGCGTAGGCATTCTTCTGAACCAGAATCTTGCTCTGAAGTCATCGCTGCACGTCAAGAATGCCGGCGCCGTCGGCGAATGAACGATCAATCGAACGGGACCGTTGTGACCCAACGACAAGAGTTGCTTCCTCGATGCGTTTCGCGAATTCCACGCGCACAGCGAAGTCGTCGCCTCGTCCGGGAACATCACGTAATCTTCCGTGTGGTTGAAAATTGCCTGAGCTTTGTGTTCTTGTTTGCCTATAAAAAATCAGCGATAAAAACAATACATCGAAGACATAGAGAAATATCAATTTAGAGAATTAAATTATTACCTGTAGTTCCGGCTCCCGTGTAAGCTATCAAGCACCGACTGGTCGACAATTCCCACAATTTAATCAACGAGTCTTTCCCCGACGATAGCAAATACTGGAATTTATAAAAAAAACATCTGTGTGTAAGTAAAAAAAAAAAAAGAAACCAAAAGCGTAAATTAATATCTCACATATGTCGTGTTCTCATGACAACATTTATTGAAAAAAGATTTTTTTTTTTTTTTAAGTATTACGATGTTATTATGTTCACACGTGCTATATTTTGGTCCATATTTGTATTGTTATCTGAACTGTAAAAACTGTAAATATAAACGGGCTCGTCCCGTAAATAAATAGATAAATATGAACATCTCACCTTTCCGTTTCTCGTGAACGTTACCGAGCACACCTCGTACCCGTCGTGCGCTTTGACGAAAGTGTTGATGCACTTGTGCGAAACACCGTCCCAAAGTCTGATACTACCGTCTTTGCCCGCGCTCGCGTAAGTTTTAGCGTCGGCAGCGTACTTGATGCTCGTTATTCCTGCGGTGTGCTGATGACTAGGAATACTGCACACGAAGCATTGAGCGGTGTTGACGTTGTACAGTCGTACGACCGGATGGTTCGTGCCAACAACGAGATACTCGCCGCTCGGGTGGAACGACAAGCATCTGATTTGATCGGCGTCCGTTATAGTTCGAAATGCTTTCTTCACGCTCGCTTTGCTGAAGTCGAACAACTTTACGGTAAAGTCCCGACTGCCGGACACCAGAATCGGTTCTCTCGGATGAAATTCCAGGCATGTTACTTCCTCGAGATGATCGTACAGTGTTCGAATCACCGGATGTCCACCGCTCTGATCCCCGGGCGTCATTTCGTCGGGCGCTGATTTCGCCAACATTCGATCGACGTCCAATATCTTTATCGAAGCATCCACGGAGCCCGTGGCGATCAATTGGCCGTCGGCCGAAAACGCACCGGCCCTGCAATTTCCCTTGTGCGATGTTACGTAGGCGGTCTCGTACTGGGCAGGCTCAGGAGCCTGAGTTTGGGCCTCTGTCTCAAACTCGAGATCCAATCCGGGACCGAGAGTGTTGTCGAAATTTGCGAAAGTCGGCGTGTGATTGTTCTCTTTTTTTACTCTCTCGGGTTCGTTCGACATGCCGAGGAGCATCAAGTGCAATAGGCGATCGGACGGAGGACACGGCGGCTCGGCTTGCGTCATGTTCGATAACTGGACCGCCAGGGTTTGATGACCGTCGTAAAATAATTGACTGAAACCATATAAATACACGTTAATCTTTCCATCTATTTTTTTTTAATGTATATATAAAAGTAACGTTTCTGTAAGGAGCCTGTATTGCTGATTAGATATAAAACATTGCTTTTCTGCAAAATATTTTTTGTTCCTTGAAAGTTGCAAAATTGAAAATCTTCCCCATTACAAAAAATCTATAGAATCTGCACTATTTCTATACAGTTATTTTTAAAAAATATTTACAATAAAGCTAGGTCTTCAAATGGGGATGGAAGTGAATCCTTCCATGTTGCAATTTTATGCCCCGATACCATACCTTGTAATACTGAACTAAGATTCTACAAAGATTTTTTAAGACTGTAGCAAAAATGTATATTGATTCTTTATTACAAATTATATAGCATGTTATGTACATTTCTCTAATAAATTCAACTGTAAGCAACAAGAGCTCCATTTTTTATGTAGCTTAGCACAGAGATGGTAAAATCTAATATTATAATAGTGGTCCAAAATTCATAATTGTAGTTTCTTGGTGGAAAAGATCTAACAATTGAATTGAGTCGGGTTGATGGACCAAAAAATTTTAATCATTGATGCACAAATTTGCCAGTTTTTGATCCATTAAAGATTTAACTCAATTAGACCCAACAAGAATGAATGGGCATGCAATGTTTCGAACATTCTAAGCAAAACTGAAAATTGACTGAATCTGGACATATATACAGTACAATGTAACAAAACGCATAGCATAATCAAACATTTTTATCCGTTCAGAAATTAAGCAAAGAAAAACTCAGTTTCACCTTAATTTCCAAATAAATTATAGAAATGTTTCTACAATGAGAAGATTATTAATATAACATATCAGGAAGAGTGCGGACTGCATAATTTATTCTGCGCAGTGTATAAAAACCAAAAAACGCTTAAAAGTTCATTGACTTGAAAAAAACACGTCCCCAGCCTTTGAAGCGTATTTTTCCGATTCAATCGGTTTGTAGCTCGAAGTTTTAATTGCTATAATTCTTGTGACTGATTTAAACAAAGAAGTTTACATGTCACGCGATGCGTAATATTTTCAATAATTTTTTGCGTCTGGCGGGCCGACCGGCTGCAAAAAAAAAAAGAAAAAGTTTAACCTGATAATTAGTCTGTACAAGAGCTCACGGCTCTTGATAATATTCTTCGTATCGGTGACGGTTTCCTTTGTCGTGCTGTTGAGCTCCGAGTTTTTCGTCGGGGACTGCATTTTTACTGAGTTTTATCGTCAAAACTTATTTTAATAGATATATATTTTTTTTCAACAAAGAAACAAAACGCCCATCAATCGATGGCCGTAGTGTACGACTCTCTGCACTCCGGACTTTTAATACAAACTCGAGGTTATGTGACACTGTTGTGATATCCCGAACGATTTCTCCCCCTCGTTTCTGGTAAAGCCGGAGTAACCGTCGAGTATTAACCCTCTAATCGCCCCATTGTCATTGGTCCTTTACGCCGGCACCAACGGAATCGACCAATGGCTAGCCGGAAACTCGGAGAGACGAGTCACGCGGTCGCTTCCCACTTGATAAAAATGTCAGAATGGCCGAAATAACCGATGGACTCGAGGTGCGGAAGCCCGAGGTTGTTGTTACGAACGAAGGCAATAACAAACAATCGAATAATTCGAAACACCTCGTCGTAAAGCGGCAGCCGCTCTGCTTCCCGAAAAGAAAGAAAGATATCTACGTAACGAACAAAACGAACTTCAAGGTAAATAAAGCGATTGGCCGTGCACGATGAAATTTCCAGTTATCACTCGTGCATAATTTCCTATGGTTATCGTATTTTTGTTGTTGTTTTTCACGCAAGGCTCAGCTGAAAAAATGCGAGAAACTCTTGGACTCCGGTGAGGCCGAGCTTATAATTCACGGGCTCGGCGCGGCTATAAACAGAGCCTGCAACTTGGCCCTTCAGCTTAAGGAGAATCATTGCGGAACTTTGGAGCTGGATATCAATACCTCCACCACGGATCTCATTGGTGAATTAAATAAAACTGCTTTCTTACATCCACGTTAGCCAATCTATATGATAGAGCCCTGCTATTTCGCAGATTTGTTTTGTACATGGTCGATAAAACAGGGAATCAACGATATTCCATTAATTTGATTTCTTTGTTTTCACAGACGATCTGCAGCCACTCGACGACGAAGAAGATTACGAGGTAAAGGAACGTAAAAATTCGTCGATACACATACGAGTGTACAGAACGGCGTCCATAGGAACGCTCAAGTATGCAAAGTAAATGTCGAACAATGTTGCGCAACATCGAAGACAGCATAGACTGAAGAAATAATTTTTTTTTCAACTGCCCACAATTTTTTCCACAATTTCTTCGCCATGTTCATCGCTTGACGATTCAATAGCCCAGCAAAGATGATATTTTCTCTAAACGAGTTGGTGCACTGGCTGGGACTGACGATTTTCGAGATTTGGGTGAATCTGGTTTCGCTGACCATCTTCACCATGCTGCTGGCTCTGAAGCTCGACGAGCACTATTTTCTCGGCTACTCGGGCTGGTGGATCGTGTTCTCGCCGCTCTTCATAGCCGACGGTCTGAACACGTATTTCTGTGCAATAATCTTTATGAGAATGCACATGGAGGGAATGATCAAAGTCGCGATACTACGGGCGCTTTGGAGCTTGATATCCTTGCTGCTGGTTTTCGTCTTCAAGTATCTGTTGTGTAAAAAATTATCGGGTCAGAGCAGCCTCGAGTACTCGGAAGTCCTCAGTCCGGTCTTCATTCTCCTCCAACTCGTCGCCGTGAGAGCGTGTCAGCTTCACTGACGCACGGAAGATAGCGGTGAGATATGGACACGTTATCCCTCTACGATAGTTCTCTCGTCGCCGCCGCTCGCGGTATACATGAATACCGAATTCGTCATGACGTAACACGATCGTAAAGGGTCATTCGTGTGTTCATTGTAAAATATTGTCACTGCCATATCTCCACACGCGAATCTTTCGTCGTGCTCACTGTTTTTTTTTTTTTTTTTTCTAATAACTATCTTTTACATCTCGGATACGACTGTACGTAAAACCTTCCCCGTTACGATAACGATAATAACTTCGATCTAAAGTTATTTGTACATTGATACATGCGCAATGTTGTAAATATCGCAAAGAAGTTTTATTAGTATTGTAAGCAGAGCTGGAATCTGGTTCCGTTTTTATTTTGCTTAGGATCTAATCGAAATAAAGGATGAAGTTTTTATATCGACGAAAAAGTAGCTTCAATTTTCATTATTCCTTATTCTGAATAAAATATCTTCAATAGTATAGAAGGGTACAGCGAAGAATTGCGCGGTTCCAAGAAATCCAATTTGCGAGGAATCGTCCCTTCGTGAAATATTTAGCCCGCGAAACGATGTCGGTGAGACCAAAAAAGCGTCCTCGGAATATATACACGTATAAAGTAAACTATACAAGTGCGCTAAAAATAACGCGAGGACTTCGTGCTTTGGGCGGAAAAAAACTTCGCGTGAATTACCGGAGCAATGCCGCGAGCTAAAAGCTAAAAGCTTTCGCTATCTTAAAAATCATATCTATTTTAATTGTGATTTCGAGTCAAAGAAATTCTTCCCTATTCGGCACGAAGCTGCGACGAGAGTGTCGGCGAGGAGAGTGTACGATAAAAACGTGCAGATAATGCTCGATCAATCGCGTCAATGATGTAATTGATTTACGTCTAAATATAGCCATCAGCCCCGAACGTCGGACCGTCGCGGTAATTGACTAAAGGGATGATGATTACCCCTCCCCTCCCGCTGCCCGCCCGGGAGGAAACGCAACGCGTTTACCAGCAGGCAAATTGACGGATTGATCACGAGGTATTGAAAGACAAATTAATTCTCCGATCGGAATATCTCGATAGCCCGTAACGAACCGTCGACGTCATACAATAATAATCGATCCCGCCTGTACAGTCAGCAGGGGTGGAAAATTTCAAGAAAGAAGAAAAAGAAGAAAAACTTTTTCTTCATGCATAAAAAATGAAAAATAAAGAAATATTGTACGAGGTGGTAATATTCTCCGGGGTGCTCGTTAACAATGTTCCAAGAGGCCCGGCGAGCCTAACAATGCTCTAATTCAATCCCAAAAATAAACAATCTAGAGGCCTGCGGCGGTATAGGCCGATACGGTGGAGGGTGGGTACACTCGCCCTTCCCACCCTCGGCGAACTAGATCAATATTCCTGACCGAAGGGAGACGGAGAATCCTCACCGCCGGAGTGTTGTGGAAGGGGCGCGAATCAAATCACAGTATAGGCCAAAGCCTGTTGCTGCGACCGCACTTGGATATTCGTCCTGGTTGTGGGTGCATCATCAAGCGAGACATCCGTCATAACTTTGATACAACGTCGAGTCTCGCCACTTTCAACAAGAGCCAGTGATGTGCGGTGGTCATCGACGTTCAAGAGATTATGGATAGGACACCCAATTGGAGTAGCGGTCTGTTGCCATCCGGAAAACTATTCTTTTTTTTAACAGTATTTTTATTTTATTTTTTAAATTATTTTTCTTCCGCTTGTAATTTACGTATCAATATAATCTCACAGGGGTGAAACACCACTCCGGACTATTTATAGTGTATCACACCCATGGTCATTGTACAACAAAGCTCTCACGCATGTGCTTACATGTGGTAAAGATATTTATTGCAGTGGAGAATAGTAAATTGTATTTCTTCGGAGCATTCGTTTGCACTGTAATTTTATAATGGATTTTTTTATTTAATAAGCTGCATTCAAAAAAATTAATTATTGCTTCCTCGTAGAGGAAGCTTTGTTTGGTGAAAATAAAATCGAGATTTTAATGAAAATGTGTTAAGAATGTTTTGTTTATTTTTACATCAAACAGGTGTGAATGGAACGACACCGCTTCCAGGACAGAATTGTCAGTGGTTCAACACCTCCAATGGATCGAACTCGATCTCCTTGGACAAGCTGCTCATCACTGCTCCGTCTTTGGTATCAGTGAATCAGGACCTGAGATGGATCTTTCCTTTGCACACCTATGGATTTGCTTGCCTCTTTTTTGTACTCAGTTTCTATACATTCTTCTCCATACTAAATTTAAGGTACACGAGAAACACTCGTTTCATTTTATAATTTATGACCCTGAAGATATCTGCACGAGACACAATTTCATCAAGTTACAACGGCTGTTTTTTGCATCGCACAAACTTCGCTCGGACAAGTTCACTCGGAGAATAAAATTCTACAAGTGGGCCATTTTTTTTGTTCTTCCTAAAACAGTGCATTGACAACGATTTGCCAAAGATGAAATTTAATGTCGGGCAGATATCTTCAGGGTCATTACAATTTTACTCGGTATTTACGGATAAGGAAATATTTATATCTACTTCTTATTTGCACAGGTCTCTCATATCCAGCAAGCCTTTCATGTCTACCATCAACATCTTTCTCTGTTTACTCGGAGTCTCCAGGAGCGGCTGCCTCTTCATAGATCCTTACAATCTTCAAGAGGTGAGGGAAGAAAATGAAAAAAAAAAGTTTTGTCGACAAATCTATGCCATCCGACAATGATATCTGGTGATCGATCTCTTTCCGATATTTCAGACAATGCCAAAGGTCATCGGTTCAATAATGTGGGATATTGGATTTCCATGCGTGACTTCGGCCTTCTGTCTGATACAGTTGGCTTTCCTACATCTGACTCAGGTGAAAACGAGGACCGAGAATTCGTTATCGTACCGTTTCTTCGAAAGAATATCCGATAAGGCTCACCCCCTCGAAACAATTCGTCCGTGAACTTTGCTCTCGAATCTCTTGTTTCAGCTCAAGTTCGGACCGGACAAGATACAAAAAGAATCATGCCTCAGTTTGGTAATAACTTCGCACTTTTGCTGCATAATAGCGAGCGACGTCGCGCTCGCTTTTCACAATCACTTCATAGCGAAGTACGTCGTGCAAACCGTGTTTCTCGGTTGGAGCACACTTCTGTATCTCACCTTTCTGCACGCCGGATATAAAGTCATGGACCTGCTGAGAAAAATGCCGACCAACATGCTAACCAGAGAAAATTCGTCGACTAATCAAAAAGGTACGAGCTTCGTGGTACCTTTAGAAAAAATTATTAAAGCTTGTTTAATTGAATTAAAAAAAATAGGTGTAACCGAACCTGCATCTTACCCGATATACGCAAATATAAATAATGTTTTATTTTAATTGACCATTTTTCGTTATATTTTCGATGTAGATATTGCTTGATTTCTTGCTCTGACGCAAATTGCTTGTAGGCATAATGCAGCTTGCTATGCTAGCACCTTACAACAATCTAGCGACCTCGGTAGCCGCGGCTCTCGTGCCGACGATGCTCGGTCCGAAGATCAAAGTTTCCGAGGACGTTGAGCAACAGAGCAGCGGCGATGTAGGTCCGACTCAGAGTGTCAAAGGTAGATTTCCGGTAGAAGGAACATAAAAAAAAATCTCAATTTACTAACGACATCTCGATGATTTTTTTTTAGACCGCAACTTGGCGAAAGTGAAGGAACAATTTCACCGAGAATCGGGCGTTTTGTCAGCGCGTATCCAGGTGACCAAGGACAATCGAGATTCGCAGCCGGTATCGACGGTTCCGGAAGTCTACGTGAGACCACCGACGCCGACACCGTCCACCGTCAATCTTCCGATAATAACGGTCTCCAGTCCGAGTCGCCGAAGCTCTTTGGCCAGCAGACGCGGAAGCGACGTTTCGGCTCGTTCGTCGCGAAGAAATTCCGAGTGCAGCGTCAGATTCATAAACGAGGAGGGCACCTCACCGACCTCGGAGCAGAAACGCTCGCCAGTCGGCGATTGTCCCAGATCGCCCGAGGGTATTCTTCGGCGACACTCCGAGATGGTAACGCCGACCGGAAGTACCAAAGATCTGAGAAGAAGCTCGGACTTCAGTCACGAGAAGAATCGAAGCTCCCAGTTCGCGACGAAGCTTCGAAGAAACAGCGACTTTGGCAACAGAACGCCGAAGAGAATGTTGCCGACCGACGATCAGCGACTGCCGCGTGTCCTCGACATCAGTCCGACCAGTTCGGTCGCCGGCTCGAGAAGAAACTCCGATTTCGGGAGCGTCTTCACTCCGAAATCGTCGGATTCGCGAAGAAACTCCGATGTCCCATACAGCAGACGAGACTCCGACCTCTCTCACATGCGACCGCTCAATATAAATCGTCGCAGCAGCGACATAAGCATACGCACGCTGGACAAAAGTCCGACGCACTTTCAGAGCATACTTCCGGAGAAAGTTGAGACACAGGAGAAGTCCGAATCGGACTCCGATCAACCGGACTGCAACGAGAAAGCGGCGCTCATGAACGACAAGCCGAAGGACAAAGAGGACGATAATAACAAGAACAGGAAGAAAAGTTTGTCGTGGAAGAATGACAAGAACAAGGAGGATCCGGAAGACATCACAGCCGAGAGCAGTCTTCTGCCGGACGCGCAGCTTCCGGATAATAGAGTCATGGTAATTATTCACGGAATCATCGACCTGCAAAAAACAACGATTTGAATCTGATATGCTGGACATCGATTGACGCACCCACACCGTACAAAATATTTGTGCATTTAACAAACTTTTTTTGTCCACAAACGTCCACAATTATTTTTTGTTGATTTTACAAAAAATATTCGTGAAGTAAAAAGTAAAAAGTAAAAAATATTCGTGAATAAGACGTTCCTTATCGTGGTACTTTTATTGTCTCGCAGGGAACGGATTTCACTCTCCAAGCCATCTTGAATCACATCGCTCACGTGAATCGAACTAAGGCTGATGGGCCTCTCTATCTGCCCGAGGCGAGTTCCGCAGCGGCGAAAAAGACTCAGATACGACGAGTCCTGAATGTTACTTACGCTACTGCCGTACTTGGCATAGCATTGTGCATCACCGATATAATCCGGATATTCGGGGCTTACGGTGAGTTTAATTAGAGAATAAAAACGAAATAACAGCAGAGATGTAAAATTTGATTGAATATATTCTTCCGATTCCAGGACTCCTCGGCGAGACGGTAAATTACGGAACGCAAGCAAAGCCAGGTCAGTATCCTAGGCCGTGGCCCTGGCTGCTTTACCAAACTATCTGCCGAGCATTGGAACTAATAATGGGCTGTGCGATGGCCAGTATAACGAAGCAGCCGTCGGCGAGCCCGAGACATCAGTATCTCAACAACTACAGAAGTTACAGTCCAGGCATGAAACCTCGCGACGGTCTTTACATATGAAGCAATATTCATCGGGAAAAAAACCAAAAAATTAATCTCGAGAGCTCGCTTGCTCGACAATGTATAATAACAAAAAATGCCAAAGTTAGAATTCTCCAGCACCGCCGCGGCTGTCCGATCTCAATTTGTTTTTCTCAACGATAAAGGATCATCGCGAAAGGAAATTTCAGTTTTACGTGCCATCTCCGACACATGGCGATAATCCTTTGTCGCGCGCGGATAATTAATTGAATGAAAAATATCTACAAAAAAAAGATACAATGCATAGCGGAGCAATAGATCAGTGTTTAAATTCTAAAGAAAGGAACTGTGTTCAAGAAAAAAATCGTATACTCAACTTTTACATATTTTTCAAGTTAAAAGAACTCGGTACCCAGATAGAAAAACGTGTCGTCAAACGAGTATCGTACCATTGGAACCGCCACCATTCTGTCGCCGCGCCGTTATTTTTCTATCTGGGTATACTCGAATCACACTTCCTGTTGAAAACAAAAGGAAAAAGAGAGAGAAAAGTAATCTCTATTTTAACGTGAAAAAAAAAAATGACCCGTGAACCTATATATTTTTTGACTTTAGATTAGTTTTCTATGGGGCGCGGTTTTATTGATACTTTATTTTTCTACTCTTCCTCCCATGGCTCAAAGAAACGGGATAGTCGATGTGATCTATGACCGATGATATTGTTTCTTCAAACAGTTGGTTACGCGCATTGCTCAGGTTCGCTTTCTTTTATATTCTTTGTTTTTAGTCTTCTCTTATTTTTATTTTTGGTTGCAACCGTGGTTCAAAAGAAAATGTACATAAACCAAGACTCTTAGATACTTAGCATAGTCATGAATACGGAGCCAGCAGCATCACTGACGAGGGTCGAGTCTTTCGTATCTAAAAGTAGACGGTTTGAAGAATTAAATTTAACAAAAAAGAAAAAACCTATTCCAAGTGCCCTATTCTTGAATGTTCAACAAAACTTTAATACTAAACAAAACAAAGAAAAAAAGATCGTCGTTCTAAATGGTTTTATTTAAACAAAAACAAAAAAGCAAAAAAAAAAATGAAACTCGTGACAGTGTTGTGATTCTATATGTGATACGCGTCTATATATTTCGTAGATGAGCCGACAGCTCGTTAAATGCTCGCGCTAATAGCGACCTGTCCTAACGCTGTGCGTTCGATGATTTTCGCACGAGCACGGACGAAGTTGCCCAAATCGATGTTTTAGATTAATACAGTAGTTTTCAGCGAAAAAAAAACACAAAAAAAAACAAAAAATATCACTACGATACGTGTTTGATGTGCCAAATATTCGTGTTAACTATTTAAAAATGTTTATGAAGAGATATTAACAGGAGAATACCTTGCTTCTGATACAAAAAGCATTGATATAATTATTTATATACGAAAAAACAAACAAAAAAAAAAACAAAAATCGGATTGTACAATAATAATGGAATGGCAGGAATAATGGTGGGATCAACCATACGGATAACAGAACATTTCGCGTGAGTAAAATCAGAAAGTTAAAAATTAATTCTGATTTTGTTCGTGCGATTTATCAATAGGGTGTTTTCAGATGTCGGTCAGCTTAAGCAGCGACAATACTGTTAGCAAACACTATACCATAAGACCACGAAAAAAAACTCTACCAGTGGAACTAACAAAAATCAAATTCATATCAATAATTCTCATCGACCAAAATAATCGCTTGTGTATTTAAAGAAAAGTATAAAAATGTGTCTTTCCCTTCTTTCGGAAGTATGCGCGAATGTAGCACTGTTTCGATCCCGTAAACCCGATACAAGTTGTAAGAACCGAAAAAGTATAGTTTTAAGACTATTGGAGCTGAAATCATTTTCGTAATGTAAATAGCCAAATGTCAAAAGAAAACCAACCAAAAAATGTAATCAAGGTATTCGTCAATCAAACTATGAAGATGTTCGGACTATGTGTCTCAGATATTTCAGAAACTTTAATAAATCTCTAAATTAGGAATGGTACCGCTTTCTACTCTATTGAAAAAACTCGCTCGCGAGAATCGGTGACAAAACGATATCGTTACTTACCTAGGGTGTGAACGTTGTCAAGTGTTAAAATAAATAAAAAAAAGTATTTTCTTCTAGTAAAAATATATATACTGTTTGATCAGATGGTCGCAAAGATCTTTGTTCGGTCGAATAACGGAAGTAAACTGGCTAATGCTCGATGCCAAAATTAGTATCAAGCAAATAATATAATAGTTTAAGTGAAGTGACAAACTGATAGTAATAATAAAAATTTCTTTCGATGTATCAATGTGGCACGACGAGAATGTTTACCGAATTTTACTTTATCTAGGTATTATTACGAGTGATCTTACAGAGACAAGTCACAGGGTAGATCGCCCTCAGGTATTGCCTGACTCTATCACAGATTTTTTTTTTCATTTACCTATCTCCGGTCGTAAAACGACACCAAAAGGTCAAGGATCGAGCCAAGGAAATAAATGTTCACTTTGCGAAGAGTCATTAACATCCGTTGATCTGTTTCTCAAATTGCTTTGTATATTTCATCATGTTTGCCATTACCAATCAGTATAATGAAATAAAGAATATAACACCGTAAAATTGACAATCTTACGGGTACGTGGGGTCGGGAAGGCGGACGAGTTTCGCACGGTAAATTAATTCGATGCAGCCGGTGCACCGGTTGGCTCTTTAGCGGCAAGCTCGGTGGGCAAAGATCGAGAGCTCCGCTCCCGTTGTAGAGAGAAAAAAACACCTAGAGACCCTAGCGACTAGTCGAGTCGCTTATCAACGATAAAGCTCGGAACTGTTTCGAGCATGAATATCGCGATGAATAATCAATGATGATAAATTAATTACACAATATCGCAGCTTGTCGATAAAACAGCGCATTGTATAAAATATGTTTCACAAACTGACTTAGAAAATAGGACAAAAACTATTAAACGAAGAGAGACACCGACCCGAGAGAGAATTTTGTCTAAGAGCGTCGGCTAAAAATTTCCGTGGAGTGCGGTAAACACATCTCGTACGCATTATTCTAATCGGATCTCGTTGGGACACAGAACGTGAACCAAAAACTCGATACGGTTTAACAAAAAGTTGGTATCGTGTAATTGGTTCATATTCCATCGGCTTGTTTCTTTCTAATAATTTTCGATATTTTTCGGCAGAATGACATCGACGATTTAAGTTCGAGCGTTATTGAAATATTTTTTTGTGATTACATTTTGTTAACGATTCTGTTCGCGCTACGAGGCCACTTTTTGTTTTCGCTATCCCGAGCCGGCATCGATATATATTCGCGGAAACGAATTTATCGTATGCAAAATGACGAATCTTTCGGAGCAGTGATTGAATGTGATTGAACATGACTTACTTATTATTCGCAAATAACAAACAGTCGCGCGATAGCATTTTTTTTCGCGACGCGGCTGCGACGTTACGCGTTGCCCCACTTGCCGGCTTTTCCGTTTGGAAAATCGAAGTAATCTATTTCGGGCTCCGGAGACTTCGAGGTAGAAGCTGACGGCTGGAGCTTCTGACTCGACCTGGCAGTTGAGGATAGCACTTCCGATAAACTGCAAAAAAAAAAAAAAAAAAAAAAAAATCAATACATCAAGCTGGTCGTCTAACATAGTTCAACGAGTTCAATTTCTAAATCCATTCCATATGCTTTGAAAACCGAAATTCCAAAATTATAGCATATGGAATGGAATTTTGGAATGTAAACATTCATAATCGAAGTCCATGATCAACAGGCATAGAAAATAATTACCGTAATGTAGACTTGGGTTTTGATGAATTGAGCATCGGTCGCGGAACTTTCCGCTGACCATTTTCTCGTTGCACTATTTCCAATAAGCTGTAACTCGGCAACCAACACTGAAATAATTAATGAATAATTAATCACTGGCATTAATTAATGGATTCACAATAAAATTATGAAATCTCACCTTGTCTTTAACAGCGGTGGCCACGACATTTCGCTTGGGTTCTTTATCGTACGCCTGGCTTTCGCATCCGAAGTGTTCGCAGCTCTCGTGTATAAAATTACGCTTGTCCCTGTTCATGCTATCAAAGGAATAGCTGCGCGATTTTTGCTTCGAAGTTTTCGCCAGTTGTACCAATTCGGTGAGCTTGTCGTGGACCATCTGACAAAAGTGTGGATCCTTCTTGGCCCACTGCTTCATGGATTCACTGTATCTCGGCATCAATTTGCCACTGACGTCAGGATTCACTATCTGCAAACCCAACGCGATTCTCGTGTTTCTCGCGATAATCTTGCATTCGTCGTTACACTCGAGAGTCTTCAGGTGATTCTGCTTCTTCGCACCCTGACCGAACACTTCCTCTAAATCCACCGAGTGACCCAGCTGCATGTCTGCCATCTTACTCGCTAATATGCCGCTGGCGATCCTCTGGAAGTCACGGGAATTTTCTGCACACGGCCTGGTCATGCTTCTGTTACCGCACGTACAAGTAACCTGCGAAAAATTATATAAAAATTAAATACTAATAACAATACTGTACTATTTACTTAAATACTAATAGCAATATTTTACTATGTACTTAAATATTAATGGAACTATTTTACTCTTTACTAGAATACTAAGAGCAAAATTGTACTATTTACTTAAAAACTGACAGGAATATTTTACTATATTTGGGAATGGCAAACATTACGGAAGCGGTGTTGGATACATGCCTTGACTGTTTCTTTGCAGGGCAGATCAGGACACTTGCCCTCGTGGCACGGAGCAGCGCAGATATGACCACAGATGTCCCGCGGCACGGTGCAGGGCTGTACGCAAGCTTGACCGGATTTCTCGCATGGCCCAGGATGGCAAAGTGTAATACACTTGTGTCTTCCGCACGAAATAGGTTTGTTACACGGCAGACCGCAGGATATTTCGTTAACATGACAGGGCACAGCTTTCCTGAGCTCGTGTTTGCCGTAACACCATCTCTGGGTGAGCACGGTGCACGGCGGGCAGGTCGGATCGCTGTGGCAGTTATGAAGAACCTCGTGTCCGCAGGAGTGTTGACGTGTGCAAGGACGATTACAAGTAGGTCGCCTCGTGCCGCAAGGAACCGGTGGATAAATTACAGACGTTCCGCACTCGCAGTGCAACTCATCGAAACTCATTTGCTGACAAGGCTGGCATCTTCCTGGAAAAAGAAGGAAGTATAAAAATTAAATTTACCTTTTCCGTTGGCTCCGAGTTATAAACTATTATATTACGCTGCAAGGGAGGGAACCATTATATTTGCCGCCCGGGCGAAGCGAGGGCAGAAATCACTCGAGGTGTAGCGTACGATACTTTTTTCCGACAAAATCCTCTTAAGTTTTATTTCATGAATATAAACAATTGAATTTTCATTTTATTAATTAGTGAGTTTAGTTGAATAAATTCTTTAAAATTTATTTTGAGCACATAAAATAAAATAAACGCCCCAATAATAGTAATGGGGGTAATAGGGCTTCCAGACGGAGTAATGAGCCTTGTTACTCCCTAGGGAGTAATGAAATAGCACTGCGCATGGACACAGTTTAATAATGATAATTGATCAATAACAGGTGATTTTCTGCCCGTGTTGCACGCAAGTAATGTGGTTATTTTAGTGACGTTGAATTAAAAATAATGTTCTATTACATACCCTTGTGGCAACACAGCTGGCACCTGTGTCTACCGCAATTCAGGGTTTTCGAACAGGGCATCGGGCATATGTGCTCGATATCGATGCAACAAGGCTGATTGCATTTATGCTTTCCGCAAGATCGTTTCTTCGTGCATTTCTTCTCGCATCGAGCATCGTCGGCCTTTGTTCGAAGCTCCTTGCAAGCGATCTCTCGATCCATGTTGCCACAGCGACAACGAACTTTCGTGGTCAATTCGCATTCCGGACAGTCGTCGGGATGACAATTGAATTTGCAGGTATGCGGATCGCCTGTGAATCGAAATAAACCCCACCCAAAATTACATTAATATCTTCGCTTTGAAATTCCCTTTTTAAGGAAGATTTTTCGGGCGGTTGTATACTCACTCGGCTGACCGCACTTTAATCTCTTCGCGCAAATTTTCTCGCAGGTCGGAGTAGGATCGAGACAACTTTCCCTCTTAACGGTTAGAGGAGTTTGGCCACAGCAGCAGTGTGTGACCATAGCGGGCTGCAAAGTACAAGCGCCGCAGTTACCCGGATGACACAATTCTTTGCATCGATGATTGCCGCATTCGAGAAATTTGTCGCAAATTTCCTCGCAGCTGTAGGTCGCCGGTAAGTCGGCCGTGCAAGTCACGTCGCGCTCGTGTTTGCCACAGTAACAATCTGCGTGAAAAAAAATGTAATTTATTACGTGTTTTAGTATTATTGAATTCCTAAGAGCACTACGATTAACAATGTCTCAACCGAACATTCCAATATAATAAATATACCTTGATGCAATGTTTTTTCGCAAGGCCCACAGTCTCCGTGATGACATGTTTTTTCGCATGTGTGAATGTTGCAATTGAGCGTCTTCTCGCATATCGCCTCACAAACGACTAACGTTGATGTGCTGCACTTGAGGCTCTGCGAAGTCTTGCCGCATCCGCAGTGCCTCGTGACCATAGCGATGCATTCGGGACACGAGCCCGGATGGCAGAGAAGCGTGCACTTGTGCACACAATTATTCTTCGCTCTCAAACGTCCGCAAATTTCGCCGCACGAGTGAGCCACGTCGCGACGATTCCACTCGGGAATACGAGCCTTGCCGCAGAAGCAGTAGTAAACTTCAGGAATCGTGAGACTCACGTTTTGGCAGGCTGGACAACGCCACCCGTTTTCTGAAAATTGAAAAAAAAATCAGTGAATTTCTAAATGGCGCAGTTCTCTGGGATGATCACAACGATTAGGAATGTGGGAACGGGAAAACTCCACTTACCACCCTGTGACGAATGCGCCCACTTCTTCAAGCATTTCAAGTGAAGCACGTGATAGCAGTTATTGCAGGACCAAACCGGATCGTTTTGCCTTATGTAGTCGCAACAAATGAGACACTCCAATTGGCCCTGGTTCAATTGCTCGGTTAATCGCTCCCTCTGGCTCGCGTCGTCATCTGCGTAAAGTTAAATTCATATTTCATTTTGTCAATTTAACAAAAAAAAAGGATCAATCGATTGTCGTTGGAAAAAAAAATTAATTTCTATAATTGAATTTTTATCGAAAAATCAATGGAATTAATGAAAGTTATATTTGAGGCACGAAGGTTAATGCCGAATTAAAACGTTTAAGAACATATTCGAGCATTAAAAAAACGATCATGTCGACTAGATCTGATAATTTACCGAATTCGATCTTCTTGGTATTCTTCTTCTGCATTCCCCCTTTGACAGGTATTTTATCCTTCTGCCTCCAACTTTGCGAGTCCTCGTCCCGCGGATCTCTCGATCTTTTGCTATCGTCTCTGGATCTATCGTAACTATCTCCGTGTCCCTCGTAATCGTAATAAGAATGTCCGCTACCGTCGAAATTTACCGAACCGTCCCTCGGCTGGGCTCGCCCCCTATCATTTCTGTACAAGTTTCTATCGCTCTCGCGACTGTGAGTGTTCTCCTTTCTAGACGCGAACAACGAATGTCCCGGAGTCTGAGGCTCGGAGAGGCTCTGCTGTTCTTCGTAATCGTTAGGGCCTGCATGCGATTTCTCGGCCTGCTGACGATTAGCCGGGTATCTTTCATGACCTTTCTTCTCGAATCTCGGCCATTTCCCTTTGTTGTTGTAAGCGGTCTGATTTGAATTTTCCCTAGGCTCGTCGTTGCTCGTTGCATTGTCCCTCGATACTTCGATAGGATTTTGCCACGTATCGACAGTCATTTTTCCTCTGTCCGAGCGAGGTTTGTCGTGCGGCCGACGAGTATTCGGATATCTATCGGTTCGAAATCTACCTTGATTCCTGGGTCTTTGACCCTTAGCGCCGGCTCTGTACGAATTATCTTCCGATGGTTGTATGTTACCCGACGAGGTGTCCTGAGCTATCATCGACGAATCGTTAGCCCGCGGGACGTTGTAGTTACGAACACGATCTCTTCTGTACAATCCTCTGTTAGAATTACTGTTCTTCGGATTATCGTAACGTCTGTCATTGGTGCGATTTCTATTGTCACTAAAGAATATATGAGAAGTCGACTGAGGGCTGTCCGAAGGAAAATCATTGTACGGAGTATCGGTTTCGTTGTACGCAGGGACGGACGGGCTTGTATGCAAGTTGTTCATCCCTCCGGTCGGCACGAACTCGCTGGCGCCGGCGTGCAAGTTCGACTGTTTGGTCAAGCTGGCCTCTTGCTTGTGACCCGAATATCTCGAATTGAATGATGGAAGTTTTTGCAATTGTCGGTTGTTCTCGAAGAAACAGCGTCTGTCGTTGACTATTGCGGGAGCATTGTCGTGAACAGGAGCGAAGAGAGAATCCTGATAGGTGGCACTTTGATATCCCTGAGTTACAGCGACGTCCGGAAGATTGTTTTGAGCATAGATGCCCATCGAACCGTGCGAGTACGCGCCGTTTCCGGCTGTGGAATAGTAGTCCCAGGTTCGGGGATTCGCGGCCGCGTTACTCGTGTGCGCGAAGAGGTAGAAGTTGGGATCGTCGGATGGACCCGCCTGGTCGGATCCGTCCCAGGTGGCCATGATGGCCAATTGGGAGAACTTGCTACCAGATGCGCCGGTTATTTTTTTCACGGCCTCGCGATTATTTAACCTGTTGAACAAACGAAAGTTTATTAATATCGTGAGTGTTGGGAGGGGTGCAAACAAAAATTTGCAGTAACTAGAAATACTTTTTAAAGACTGAAAAAATGTCTTTGACAATTGATTAGCAGAAAGACAATACCAAAAATACGATTTTCGTGATTTCACAGTTTTCTGTAATCTGTAATCTGTACTCTATAATCTGTAGTTCTATAATCTGTAGTTCTATAATCTGTACTTCTATAATTCCTGTACCTATATTGAAAATCTCCAAATTCGTTACCATGAGAGGAACTAATGGAATCCAGAAAACTTCTAGAACTTCTAGAACTCCAAATTTGTTACCATGAGAGGAACTAATGGAATCCAGAAAACTTCTCGGAAAGTTTTGCCTGTGTTCAGATATTATTTGATTTTCAATAATGAACTTTAAGCATTCTACAATATCAAATAGCTCTTTGCTAGATACACGCTTCTAGTGTATTTACACTGAATCAAACCTTGCACACATAAAGCATTTTTAATGTTCTTCCCTTTGAAATATTCAGAACTCCAATATTGCACAGTAAAAAAGTTTTGTACATTTGACAAAGATTTCTTGCACGATAAGCTTCAAAAAAAATGTCTTCATTAATCTAACGGTTTTCTTTTCATCAATACAAAGTGTTACTAACGTTAAAAAAATTGTTAAACTATTAAAAAAAAAATTAGGTGTTTTTGAACAAGGTTTCATTAAACGTCCAAACCTTTTTCAGAATGTAGCTTTTGTCGGGGGTAATGTGTGTTAGGAATATTTTTAGAATATTTGGAATGTTCGACCTCTAGTTTCTAAATTTCTTTCCAACTACAGTTTGGTAAAAATGTCTGCAGAGAGGCATGACTTCTTGGTTGCAAACGACTGAACAGCTACGAACATCTGCGAAGCTGTAGACATTGCTTGTCATCGAACCATTCTTTTAAACCATTTTATTTCCCCCGCTTGCAGGTAGGCAAAAGATATTTATAGTCTTCAAACTGCAGGAATAAACTCCAGTTTCGGAAGCATCCAATGCAAACCTTTGTTTAAAATTATTCCATAAAAATATTTAGATAATACGAATGTTCGACTTAAAAACATATTCTTCGAAACGAACCATCGCCCTTTCTCGACAAATGGACGGGCCGGGACTGTCTAATTTCAAGTTTTCAAAAGACAAGACAGAACTATAAATATATTGCAATCATTGTGCAACACGAGCAATGGTTCCAGGAAGTAAAAGTCTGTGCCCTTCATTTTTTCATTCTAGTTCAACATAGTTTAAGATTACCGAGTGTTCGTCGAATATAACGCGAGGCTCGTAAATAAAATAATAAAGAAAAAAACAATTAAATAAATCGACGTTCCGGTACCGAACAATATGGTAAAGGAGGATCGATATAACGTTCAAAGCACAAGAATTCGAGCATAACCTGCGTCCCAATGTGCAGTCCGACTGTGACGAATCTTAGCGAACACGAGAGGCGTGGCAAATATATGAAAATACAGGAAGATCCTTTTGGTCTATTATTTACGCACAAATATAATAAAAAACAATAATTTTACCTTGTTTTTCCTCGACAGATCGAAATCAATGAAAATTGAAATTACATACAAATGACTCGAGCAGCGATAATCACGACTACGACAGAAGTGACGGAATTTCTATGAACTTCGATGCACATATACGAGAACCAAAAATAAAATGGCGCTATCGCGGAATCACAACTGATGTACGCTGACGATGCTGTTCGATGCTATCCTCCAAGGTATTGAAACACGACAGCGACCCTCCCACTCGATGAGCTGCAACGTCGATAAATAATGTTGTTAATTAAATTTTTACTTTTTTTCTAGGACTATCGTAAACTATTTCTAAACTGCGATGAAGTTGCCGTCGTGACACGAAAGTTGTTTTGGATTTGCACATATTTCGGCGAAAAATACTAAGGTTCGTTAAAAAATAAATAAATAAATTAATTAATCTGAACAGCGTCACATTGCTCGTCATTATTGCATAATTACCGAGAAATAACATTGTTGATTTTTTTTAGGATTCTGACCCATTCATCCAGGAATGGCGGTGAAGCTACCGTCGTAATACAAAAGTTGTTTTTCAACCGTCTCATCACAAGGGAGACACCAGTAAGGATACTTTGTTACAGAAATTAGTATAAACAAGTTTACGATAAAGAATACCTGTTTATATTCAGGGAAAATCCCTTACGAAGAACAACGAATGGACGTTTAATAGTGGAACTTGTTGCTTCCGACCCATAAGTTGTATTTTACTATTAAATCTTTTGGAGCTGGGAACTTCAATGGAAAATGATCATCCGATTTTACCTGGGAGTTAATAGTCCACGTTTATCCTTCCTTCGGGTCAATATTTATGACAACCCACGTGGACTTATTTTCTTTGCTTCACAAAACAAGCCCTAATGATTTATACAATGTAATGTTTCCCAAAAAATAATATTAATTTAAATTATGAAGTAACGGCGTAACATATTTGAGCAGTCATTTAAGAACAAGATATTATATATACTTTGGAAAGTTAAATGTTTGTTTGTTTGATATCATCCAGCTAGTTAAGCATAAAAAGAAAACCTCATCATGTTTGTGGGGGAAACTAAATTTTTATTGTTTTTTATTTTGTTGGAATTAAATGAAAAAAAAGATATCAAGTATTTCAATTAAAATTTTTTATTAACATTTTTCTTGAAGTCATCCATTAAGTTACATTTCGAGAAAATTCTCATAGTAAATAGCTAAATATTTAAATTTTCAGAAAGCCGTACACGATGTTGTGATCCAGAGACGCGATGTCAGACTTACACTGCGAGCCCGTAAGAGAAGCGATAGACAAGCCAAAAGGCATAGACTGAAACTGGCTTCTATTTAATAAAAAAAAAAAATCTGCCATGTCAGCCGACGAAATGAGTCGAGGGATAGCGGCGACGACCGCGGAGGACGCGGGTCAGTCGGTGACGAGCACCTCGCAGAGTATTCCCAACAGTATAGAATCGAATTCACCGCGGACGTCCGACCAGGCCAGTCGCCAGAACAATCTCCAGCGTATACAGCAGCGCAAGCAGCAGGTGTTCAACTGGCCGCAGTTGAAAAAATTGTTGAAGCTCGCGAACTACAGCGCGTGCCAGGTCGAGGATTGCAAATGCAACGGTTGGAAGAACAGTCAGCCACTGACGAAGTCGCCGAAGAACGACATGCAATTGCCGGTGACGAATTTCTTCGACCCGTGCCGAAGCTGCACTCACGTGCTCGAGAATCACATAACGCATTTGCCGACGCAGTCCGACGACGAGATAAACAAGCTTCTCGGAATGGTCGTCGACGTCGATAATATATTCATGGGAATGCATCGCGAGGAGGATTCCGATACGAAAAAAGTTTATTACTATCTCTTTAAGCTCCTGAGAAAATGCATTCTCTCGATGACGAAACCGACGATCGAAGGTCCTCTGGGTCAGCCGCCCTTCGAACGTCCTAGCATCGCAAAGGCCATCACGAACTTCGTGCTCTACAAATTCGGTCACTTGTCGCAGCGCGAGTGGCAAGCGACGTACGATCTCGCGAAGATGTTTCTTCACTCTTTGAACCACTGGAACTTCGAGACGCCGAGCGCTCGTCGAACGACGGTAAACGCCGACGAGGCGCCGGCCTACAAGATAAACTACACGCGGTGGCTGGTCTTCTGCCACGTCCCGGCGTTCTGCGATTCTCTTCCGCACTATGACACGACCCTCGTCTTCGGCAGAACCATGCTCCAGGCCGTGTTCAAATCGGTCTGCAGACAATTGATGGACAAGTGCCACGGCGAGCGCGACAGAATGTCGCCGGAAAAGCGGGTCTTAGTACTGACCCATTTTCCGAAATTCCTGTCGATGCTCGAAGTCGAGATATACTCGGATAATTCGCCAATCTGGGACCCGGAGTTCAAGCAAGTGCCTCCGCCCCACTTACAGGTGGCTCTCGAGTCCAAGGGGAATCTGACGAGACGTCCCACCGGCGAATTCGAAAAGGTCACCGTGCCGCTCAACGACAAAGACAATTTCACGACGATAAACATAAGTCCGGGTATAAAGAAGATTCACGAAAAGCGTTCGCACGCCGAGGGCAAGGCGGACACGAAGAGAAGACGAAACGAGGAAGCCTTCGAGGATTTGCCAGAGGAAACCGTGGCCGAGATCGTCGCTACCATAAACGACCCCAACTACATGTGCGGCCCCGACGCTGTCTTTCCTCCTAACGTTCCACGCGACGAGACCGCGAAGCTCGAGGAGAGTCGAAAGATCATCGAGTTTCACGTTATCGGCAACAGTCTCACTCAACCTGTCTCCAAGCAAACGATGCTCTGGCTCATCGGTCTCCACAATGTTTTCAGCCACCAATTGCCGAGAATGCCCAAAGAGTACATTTCGCAGCTCGTTTTCGATCCAAAGCACAAGACTCTAGCTCTGATCAAAGACGGCAGGCCGATCGGTGGAATTTGCTTCAGAATGTTCGCCACTCAGGGCTTCACGGAGATCGTTTTTTGCGCCGTCACTAGTCAGGAGCAGGTCAAAGGCTACGGCACTCACCTCATGAACATGCTCAAGGATTATCACATTAAAAACAATATATTGCATTTTTTGACTTTCGCCGACGAGTACGCGATCGGTTACTTCAAGAAGCAAGGCTTCAGCAAGGACATTAAATTGCCGCGGACGATGTATCAGGGTTACATTAAGGACTATGAGGGAGCCACGCTGATGCACTGCGAGCTCAACGCGAAGATCGTTTATACCGAATTTACAGCGGTAATACGAAAGCAGAAGGAGATTATAAAGAAATTGATACAACAGAGGCAGCAGGAGATACAGAAGGTTCATCCGGGACTCACGTGCTTCAAGGAGGGAGTTCGTGGCATACCGGTCGAATCGATACCGGGGATACGCGAGACCGGATGGAAGAGCTACGCGCAAACGAGGACGCGCGGTGTAGCCAAAGGCACACAAGGCCCCGAACCCATGGAGGCTTGCCTCGATATCACTGACTCGCTGTACAACGCTCTGAAGAATGTCTTGAACAGCGTCAAGAATCACAGCACAGCCTGGCCGTTTCTCAAGCCTGTCGACAAAAATGACGTACCCGATTATTACGATCATATTAAATATCCTATGGGTGAGTTTCGCTATTAATATTTTTTCGTTATTGCTGTTCTGCTTCGATGGCCGAACCTCGAATTTTCGGCGCTTATAATCGACGCTTAGAAATTCGAGTCGGCTCGGCAAAATCGGTTCCACCTTCCCCGTCTTGTTCATATGACCCTGAAGATATCTGCATGACATTAAATTTTATCCTTGGCAATTCTCTGTCAATGAACTACTTTAGGATGGAAAAAAGCTTCACTTGTAGAATTTGATTCTCGAAGTGAACTGGCCCGGTTGAAGTTTGTACGATGCGAAACACACTCGTTTGTAACTTGATGAAATTTAGTGTCGTGCTGATGACTTGTCTATAACTTTTTTAAGAGTTATCGTTATGAATTAATTATATAATTTTTTTTCAGATCTGAAGACAATGACCGATCGATTGAAAGCCCGATATTACGTAACACGTAGATTATTTATTGCCGATATGACACGTATATTCACGAACTGTCGTTTGTACAATAGTCCCGACACCGAGTATTACAGGTGTGCCAATGCTCTCGAAAAATATTTTCAGACAAGAATGAAGGAGATTGGTTTGTGGGACAAATAGGACTAATAAAATAAAAATAAAATAATTCGTTATTCGCGAGATCTATGCTAGGCTGAAAGCGCCGATGAATGAAGATAGCTTGAATATATTCATTTATAAATCCGTTCACCCGATGATCAATTCATCGACCTGCCTTATCCTCTTCTAACTTAAGTTACAAAAGTAATTTTTATCTACGCGAGTTCATGTAATTTTTAAAAAATTGTTTCTCACTAAATCGACATTTTAGTGTCACGCGGCAGAAGCAAAGAATCGGCGAAAAATTCCGGGGGTAAGTGGAGTAGGCACCACTTTAGAGCCTAATTAATACAATTAGCCAAAGAGTTTAATTAACGCATGTAATACAGCGATTATAACGATTCTTCTGGCTCGCGGTCAGTCTACGGAACAGTGATCGCCGTGACTGGATGGTTACGATGCGCGAACAACTTATTGCTCCGGGAGGCAACTTTCAGCACGAACCAGAGGGGAAGTACGGGACGTTATGGGTTCTCGTCAATGAGTCGCACTGGTCTTGCCTCCCAGTTTTTTTCTCTTATCGATCGTTAAACGCTTTTTTTACAATTAATCGCCTGATCGAATTAACCACTGAATTGTCGCTTTATTGACCTTGAATTATTTTTCGCGGCTAAAAGATCGTGAGAAAACTTCGACCGAATTATAACGTTGAAATTATGACGAGCGCGACGAAATAGGAATAAATCAGTTTAAAAATCGGTGTGAGATTGAGCGTGACGAGATTGGTTATTCAGGATCGTCAGATACTTTTACCTTAACAGGTGAAAGGTCAATAACGACGGTCCACTTGTTGGCTGGCCTTCGAGATTTTCGTCCTTTTATGGAATCCACGGTTTTATCAAAACACCGTTTTGGCTCGGTGTGCGCGGCTATGATCGTTGATCAGGGTAGAGGTGGTTCGCCATGAAATTTGTACAATGTCACAGCCCGTGTTGGTGATGCACTCTGGAGATCAAACGAGGTCAAGGTCGCGAGAAAATGGAACATTGTGGCCTGTACTTTCGGCCAAAATGGAAATTCAGGTATGGGGACTAAATTTTTGTTTCAATCAAACTTCAAACTGTAAAAAATCGTTGATAAAGTTTTGTTCTGATTGCAGGTGAAAACTACTTCGAATTTGCGGAATATCTCGAGATGTTTTTTATTGGGATCGACTCATGGAAGTAAGATAAGCCCGAAGATATCTGTATGACATAAAATTTCATCTTCGGCAAGGCTTTGTCAATGCATCGCTTTAGGATGAAAAAAAATTGTTCACTTGTAGAATTTTATTCGCCGAGTGATTCCCAAGCGCAGTTTGTGCTATGCAAAGTACAGCCGGTATAACTTGATGAAATGTAGTCTCATGCAGATATCTTCAGGGTCATGAAATAAGAAGCTCGAGGATTTTTTTTTCGAGTTATCTAATAGAGCCTTCCACTTTACGACTTTTCCTAAATCGTTGTGGAACTCCGAACCTGCGGAAGCTTAGAAGGCGCAGTTATAAATGTAAATGAAACGCGCGCTCGCCGGTGAACTGAATTGCGGTGCAATTTCTCGAGCACTCCTGCGCAGACGAGAGAAGAAAAATGGTTTACATGCTCTGGTTATCGTTAACTTCATTCACTTCATAGATCCTGTGCTCGTCCGGTTAATTGCCTTAGAGGCAACCGAGAAATATAGAACATTTTTTTTCAAAGCATCTCTTTCACCGGTCGATGTTTTTGCAACAAAAAAAAGTGCAATTATCGCGAATGCCGTGAAAATGAAAAATACAATTTAAATACAAATGAGCACGCAGCTTCGGATGGACAGTAATTGGAATGCGAAGAAAGCCATTTCAGGGAAAGAGACGTCTTTCTTTGATCGTTAAACAAAAATCACGTACATTCGTCTTTTTAATTAATACCTCGTTTGAGTGCAACTGCAATTGTTGAAAAATGGATAAACGTCTCAGAGGCGTTATTTGGAGCATGTGTGTGCAAAACCTCTGACCATATATGCTCAAGAACGTTTTAGCCGAGCGAGAAGAGGGGAGTTGATATAAAGCCACACTCTTGGCTTAGTGGCACACTTCTCGAGGAACCGAGCAGCTACAAGGACAGTGTAAAGTCTAGTCAATTGGATAACAAAAAAAGTTGAAAGGTTTTAAACAATTCGTACGTTTCTTTCAATTTGTCAATTAAACAATATCGCGTTTCATATAATTACCGTGTTTCAACTGATCGTTATTATTTTTTTGTTTTACTTAGTGAGTTAAGATGTGCGACGACGATGTGGCCGCTCTGGTTGTTGACAACGGGTCGGGTATGTGCAAAGCCGGATTCGCCGGGGACGATGCACCCCGTGCAGTCTTCCCCTCCATTGTCGGAAGACCCAGATATCAGGTAAATGAACCATATTTTAACAACGTAAACGTTCAAGCAATTTTTGTTGGTGGTTTAATTTAAATATTTTTTATGAATCCTATTTTAATATTTTTATTAGTTCAATTTTCAACTTTTTATTAAATATCTCGGTTAAAAAGCCCGGTACTATCTGACCCACTGTTCCTAATTTTTCTCTTTTTATTAGTCTAATTTTTAACTTTTTATTAGTCGAATTTTAATTGTTGTTGGTAATCTAATTATTTCTCTGAAATATTATTTAATTTTTTGTGCAAGATTATAATACATAATTTTTTGTTTTTGAGACGAATAAAAAAAGAAATTCATAACACCGAGATATTGAAACACCTCACTAAGCAATACAATATCGAAAGACGACGGAAAAAATAATTTGCTTATTGCAGGGTATAATGGTAGGGATGGGTCAGAAGGACAGTTACGTCGGTGACGAGGCTCAGAGCAAGAGGGGCGTCCTCACAGTGAAATATCCCATCGAGCATGGTATCGTGACGAATTGGGACGACATGGAAAAAATTTGGCATCATACTTTTTACAACGAGTTGAGAATCGCACCCGAGGAACATCCGGTTCTTCTCACGGAGGCGCCGCTCAATCCGAAAGCTAACAGAGAAAAGATGACGCAAATTATGTTCGAAACGTTCAATTCGCCCGCTATGTATGTCGCTATACAAGCCGTTCTCTCGCTTTACGCGTCCGGAAGAACAACCGGTATCGTGCTGGATAGCGGGGACGGTGTTTCTCACACGGTTCCAATCTATGAGGGTAAATAAAATTGTTCAGTAAAAATGACGCTTACGACGCGATTATTTCGATGAAAGAACGAAATAAAATCGTAGTTCGAATAAGTGAATTAAAATTACTGCACCGCTTCCTGACGAATGGCATTTGAGATAAAAAAAAAGATGCCCCGGTTCGTTCGCGCCCAAGATAGTCATGTTTCTAAATGGAAAGTAGTTTGTGGAGCAAGGATGTAGCATGGAGCGTTCGGTATGCAAGTCCTTTTTTAGTTATCGCGTCTCGTAGCCCGGTACTATCTGACCCACTATAGAAATTGATCGATCCGTGTAAACTTTAATGAAAAAAAATATGTTAACTCTACTGACGATTTCTCCAAATAGGATATGCTCTGCCGCACGCCATTCTGCGTCTTGATCTCGCCGGCCGGGATCTTACCGACTATCTCATGAAGATCCTAACAGAGCGAGGCTATTCCTTCACCACGACCGCCGAGCGTGAGATCGTTCGTGATATCAAGGAAAAACTCTGCTACGTTGCCCTCGACTTCCAACAGGAAATGGCTACAGCAGCGGAGTCGAGCGCTCTCGAAAAGAGCTACGAACTTCCGGACGGACAGGTGAGCTATGATGCAAAAACGGCACGTTCCGGTATAAAAAAAAGTATCTTTTACTGTTATTAATTCCGTTCGGACTGACTATAAGAAACTATTTAAAAAAATATAAAACTGATGTCATTCTTGAATCAAGGTTGGTAATTGCTGCTCTATAACTGCATTTTATAGTCTATTATTTACTGCTTTATTTTCTATTATTTACTGCTACTATTTTTATTATTTTATAGTCTTGCGTGTGTAGAAAAAAACATCGCGAACCCGTTTATTGTTCATTGCAGGTAATTACAATAGGTAACGAGCGCTTCCGTTGCCCGGAAGCGATGTTCCAACCGAGTTTCTTGGGCATGGAATCCTGCGGTATTCACGAGACGACTTACAACTCTATAATGAAGTGCGACGTCGATATTCGCAAGGATCTCTACGCTAACTCGGTACTGTCAGGTGGCACGACTATGTATCCGGGTATCGCCGACAGGATGCAGAAGGAGATCACTGCACTCGCGCCCTCGACCATGAAAATAAAGATAATAGCACCGCCCGAGAGGAAATATTCCGTTTGGATCGGAGGCTCTATTCTCGCCAGTCTTAGTACTTTCCAACAAATGTGGATATCCAAGCAGGAATACGACGAGTCGGGACCGTCCATCGTCCACAGGAAATGCTTCTAAATTTATGGATTCTTATACACCGAACTATACTTTTCGTTACTGGATTCCATCAATTGAACGGTTCAACGCACGCAACTTTTATTTCTAAGAAAAAAATCTATCGAAAAATACCTTTCAAAAAAACAAAAAACTGCCTGACGGCATTATCGAACGTGCAATGTTGTTCGATCGTTTGATATATTTATTTATGTATTTATTGTCCTAACGAGGTAACTAACCGGGTCGAGGGTTCGTCGTTGAAATATTTAGGTTTGTCGTGTACGGTGGTGTAAATTTATGTATACCATTTTTAGTTTAACATTTTGGCTCTTTTCTTTTTTTGTAAGTCTTCATTTCGGTCTACGATTTTTTTTCTCACACTTCACTAAGCGGTACACACCCGGGGATAATTGTCAAACTTGAGGCAGCTTAACGAGGAATAATCAACGCTATTTTGTTACGTTTCTTTTTGTAATC
The DNA here is from genome assembly GCA_964017025.1 of Stenichneumon culpator. Lineage (NCBI taxonomy): Eukaryota > Metazoa > Arthropoda > Insecta > Hymenoptera > Ichneumonidae > Stenichneumon > Stenichneumon culpator. The sequence goes on from OZ024781.1 coordinate 7,465,628, forward strand.
CATACATGCTTCTTTATTTCTTATATGTGTCTAGAATTATATGTTTAATTTATAGACGGTAAATATTTACGGCTGAGAGTTGTGTGAAAACTTGTTTTGGTTCACCATCTTCCTTTGCACTGTATATTTTATTGTTGATCGACGATACCTACGAGTCGATTGCATTTTGGATAGTTACTTCGTCTATCAACTTTTTTGAAATCTCTGTACGAGGGATTGAACAACTGGCAAAACTGTGAGTAACGCGCTTCATGGAGCAGCGATCAATGAAGTTTTAATAAAAAATGATTAACCACACGTTGCAGTTAACAATCGTTTAGTCATAAATAAAATCAATCGCGACTATTAGTTTTTCACTGAAATTCTATGTTATACGAAGAAAATCGACCGTAGGCTTCGGATTAGGAAGCTGTTTTTCTTTTTATCGATACCCAGTACGCTTCCCTGTTATTTATCGAAAGAACTAATTATTTGCGGCATTAAATTAAAAAGAAATCGTGAATAGCTTTCAATCTAAAAGTTTATTATTTACATATCGTCAATATTGTACTCTTTAGGCTCACTTTTTTTCTTTAAACCTCGTTAGAGAACCGATTCACAAAGTCCTGGATAATTTTACTGGACGGTCGATCGACATACTCTTTAGTAGTTTAACGTTCGGGGTCAGATCATATATTATATTCGATATAATTTAAACGACGAACTGTTCTTTCGTCCTGACGACGATAGCCGTTCTTCATGTTTATCAGAAAATTACCAACTCGTTTTCTTTTATTTTCTCTCATCGATCAGACTTTTAGATTCCGCGTTAGACAGTAATGCCTAAGAATAATAACAAAAAAAAAACATTTTTTTCCATTTTTTTTCTTTATCTATCCATATTGGTCGTTATCTCATAACCGTTTATCCCGCTTCTCTTCCGTAGCAAAAGTGTATGTATCCGCGTGTAAGTGTTGAGTATGTGTGATGTACAATGAATAAAAAATATACATATCTAGTTAGTGGATCTAAGAATATTAATAAATTTTTTTCTCACCGCTCCTTCGGTCGTCGAGGGATTTGACAATTTCATCCAGTTAGTAAATACGTATAGAAGCGTATTGTCTATACATTGAAAATCTTCTCGCATATGGAAAAAAACAGAAACTTTACGAATACATTTCGCACGTCGAAAATAATATTTATCCATTCAAAGGGCGTCGTAACGAGCGCCGTCTCGCGTTCCTTATATCGATAATCTTGCGTAGTCAAAAAGCCGCTTTGGGCTTTATCGTCGCCAATCTATCTTCTAGACAGTAAACCATTTTTTTTTATACAATAACTTTTTCGTTCGACTGTCTTACAGTAGATACCTTAGTCTGTCTACACATTTTATACAATGATTACAAAGAAACAAGACATCGATTTGTTTTTTTTGTCCATTTAAACGTGTATAGCCTTGGAGTGATCCGGATAAACTTTACATTACAAACAAATGATATGTCTGGAGTGTAATTAAAAAAAGAAATCTATAATTTTTTTCGCGTTACGATCTTTATGGAATATTCGTAAAACGGAGTAAGGAAGAGAGTATGTCGTAGGCGCGCGTAGACACATTGATTTTTACGAGTTCCGAATGAATATGGTCATACCAAAAAACACCCATCGAGTCACTGTCTGACGAAAATTCGTCGACCGACACAGAAAAAAAGTAACAAAACGCGGATCACGAACTACGGCCTACAATTCGTTTTTATGCATTATATATTTTTCATAAAAAAAGGCGAGGAAAAAAAAGATAATTCATAAAAACATCTTTGGTGCCCTAGTTTAGACGGCAGGAATAACGCACACGGGGGGGGGGCTTCATTTTTTCTTTAAAAAAAAAAAAAGAATAAATAGAGGGAAAAAATCGATAACCATGATTTGTTAATTCTACTGCCAAGGTTTAAAATCATATTGCGATTGGGGGTTTAAAAAAAACGCGCGATGTCCGTCGTCTTAAAGTCTATCTTCTAGATTTTCTTCTGCCTGTCGATCTCTTGGGCCGACGGCTCTTTGACCTCGTTGTGTGCAACCAAGGCAGGGAGAATTCACTGGAAAAATAAAATAAAGCATTGAAACATGAGTAAAAGCCCGGAAGCTCTGCCAAGAAAACTGTCGATTTTACGTACATGGAAGAAAAACTGGGTATGGGGGCTCCGAACGCCGAGACTGGTAACTGTGGATCGACCTGGAGATTTTGGATTTGATCGACGTCCGGCCACAGTGACGTGATTGTCTCCTCTTCCGTAGTGGAGGGACAGGGTCCGGTGTGATTCGTGTTGTAACACGTTGCTTGATGATTCTGGCGTTCTTGTCTCTGCTTTAATTTCTCGATGTGGCGTTGTTCCCTGAAATTGTCAAGATAAAAATTAATATTCTCCAAATACTAAATAATTTTGGAAAATTGTGGATTTTTTGTTGGTTTGGATGTTTGCGCCCCCCCCCCCCTGTTTTTGTAGCATATAAAATAGATTTCGAAATTCCATTCCATACGCTATATCTTTAAAAAAAGCAGTTTTCATAGCACATCGAAGGGATTTTTAAATTACGAAGTTTCATTCCACATGGATTTCCACATGAACCATGTAATACTAAATAATTAAGACTAAAAAATGTTCTCTCGCAAGCGCTTCCGTGCGTTCCATGCTCTCACCTTATCCTCTGTACATCCCACCGTTTCCGTCTCCTCTCGTCGTTCTCCAGCTTCAGGTGCCTCTTGTTGAATATCTCATCGTCGAGATTCTCCGTTCCCTCCATCGTGTAACAACTCGTGTATATTTTGATCCTCCAATTGGGCACCTCGAGCGAGCTGCTATTGTCGATCGGTGTCGAGACTTTGTGATTCAAGGGGTAATTCGGATCGCCGACCGCCGTGTAATAATGCTCTTCGGTCGTCAGGCAAGGTTCCTTCTTCAGCAACGATTTACCCTTCTTCTCGCTCTTTCTCGGCGACTCGTTCGTCGACGATTTCCCGTCCGGTATCGTCGACGTTGTGTCGTTGCTTATCGACGACGAGCACGAAACGCCGCGCTTCCGTTTGCCACCGGAAGTGCTCAACGGCGTTGGATCCGATCGTCTCTTCTTCTTGCCCTCCCAGTCGAGCCGCGACTCACCGCCGCTCTCTTGCTTCGTCTCGATCTTGCTCGTACCATCCGGAGTCTCTTGCTTCACCGTCGTAATACCTCCGCTCGTGTTTAGCCTTATCTTGAAGCTCTCGTTGTACGGCGTTACGACACCCTCGATCTGAGCGTTCTTGTGATGCTCGCTCGTCGCGACGGTGCCAACGGAATTTAAATTCGGCGGCGAACAAGGCCCGGTGTGATCGGACGTTAAAGAATTTTCCGTGCTCTCCGACCTTAGTTTCTGCAAGTTGACTCGTCTGTCCATCCGCTCAAGGCGTAGCTTTAGCTGCAACATCGAAATACGTTTCCATCAATTTCTCGTCTAACTTGTATCCTAAACAAAAAAACTCCAAATATGCTCGCGGTAAGGTGGCTCAACGGGACAAACACAACATTCGAAAATTCCCGCCGCTTGTCAAACGTCACAGTAATCCTACGATTCTGCGCATGCGCGCGAATCGTACGAGTGGCGCCACCCCGTGCGTGTAGTCTGACAGACGACGTGAGACTCGACGGTAGTGCTGGGAAGACGCGCATAATCGACGGACTCCACTTTCGTGATCATTTTTCAATTATTTAGGACAATGACAACAGTCGTCGGGAAGCTCTACTGATGCAACGAGTAGTCGGAAGTTATCGCAAACGGGGAAGTAACGGAGCCGTCGACAGGTAAAAATTAAAAACGATGATACTCATGGACTTAAAATGGAGAGGGGGGGAAGGGGGGGGGAAAGATACCATGCGGCTCTATGGTCAATCTCTCGCCTACCGTCTCGTTCTCCTGTCGCAGTGCCGCCAGGAGTTTGTCCTTAGTGACGATCTGCTCCGACTGTTGCTGTATGAGATCGAGATGCAGGAGCAAGAGTTCTTTGAGATGTTTGACCTCGGTGAGGTCGTTGTGACGAGCCTCGTTGCCCCTAAGGGGACTGACGCCGAGGGCCGAGGTTGCTGTCGCAGCGGCCGGAGTTGTTCCGCCGTCGGTCATACTAGCGTACATGTGATCGAAGTCACACGGAAAGCTGAGTATCCCGGCGGCTGCACCTTTGCTAGTTTCGCTGCCGCCGCTTTGATATTCGTGATTTTGCACAGCGCTAGTGCGAGCGCTGTTGGTCGTCGACGAGGACGACAGGTGCTCGTTCATCGCCGCTACCATGTTGTAAGCGGCGCGTGCCGCTACCGTAGCACTGGCTACGGCGCCCGGCGTCCCCGTGCACGCCACCGACGTTAATACAACCTCCCGATAATCTGACGTAGACACGATACCGCTTGAGCGCAGATCCCGCGAAACACGATCGCTCCCTGTTGTTTCTTCGTCCGTCAACAAATCACGATAATCCAGGCCAACAACACCGATAACGCTACCGGGAGATACGTTTATGTTGTTCTTATCACCATTCACGAGTCGCGACGGCGAGGCGTTTGACATCTTCCCACCGTGGCGCCGTCGCGGCTCCAGCGATCATTTGTGGCCGCGTCGAGCGTACCACGCGCCCGACTCACGTACATCAAGCGTTTTTGCTCCGCCACCCCAGTTGATTTTTATTTTTGTTATTTTTATTTTTTATTTCTCTTCCCCCCTCCCCCCGACAATCCTTATCTCTCGACGCCTCGTAACCGCGAAGCTCCCTCACCCTCGTACGGTTAACTGACAACCCTCTTGGTACTGCGACCGGAAATGAGAATAGTGCGTGTACGCAAATTCCTCGGCACGCGAACTTCGGGCACGACGCGTACGCGAATTTTACAGCGGGGCAGGCTGTGTCTGTATATGTTGGTTTCTATGCGTTTACTTTCTCGGTTCGAGTTTTGTACCCTTTCGTTCGGCACGAGCGTGTTTACTGACGGACCGATGCAGAGCCGCGTTCGGCATTGAGATCGGAGCGACATCTGACGGTTCGCAATGGAAATGTGCCCGCGAGACTACTGCGACGTTTCCCGCCATTTTATATCGCGGACACGTGACACAACTTGGCAGAGTAAAACGACGCGCGAATGTGTAGGCGCGTATTTCGCTTTCCATTCCGGCCGGGGCGCCCGACGAGAGTCGATGTGTACGACACAGGCGCAGGTCAATTGTCAGAGATTAAGCCGAAGCTTCCTGGGTGAGAAGAGCTTCGAGATCCTCGGTTTTGGTGAGAACTTACGGTTTTATTCAAAACATTTCTGGCCAGTTGTTGCGGGCGTTGCGAAATCGAGGATGATCCGCGTTTCAGACGTACGCGCATTGTTTACGACAATGAAATAGATTTTTTCAAGACTGGACAGAAAAAAGCAGTAATGGACCGGCGATAAACGTAACTTATCGTTGACCGAACACACTAAAGGCTTTCGATGATTCCTCGTGATTCTTGCATTGTCGCGACTCTGTAAATATTTTTTCCGCGTTGAATGAAAACATTCGGTTCTACGATTTGAAAGCGTCAGTTCCCGCCAAGCGAACAACATGGCGGCGGCTTTTCTTTTCGATTGAAAGAAAACTTACCAAAATACTTCGCCCGATTAACGGTTGGATTAATGCTCTTTATTTGGACAACAGGTATATATATGTATATATATTAGCATCAAAAAATACGTATATCGCAACATATTACAGTTGTACACAGAGGGCGAACGAGGACCTTTCGTCCATATTATACGATATGATACTCCCCATAATTTGAAAATTATGGACAATTCGTTCGTAACACCCTAACATAATATGTTATTATTCGAAACACACATGCAGATGCTTGACGAATTTTTTGTTCTCTTGTTGTACCAAATATCATTGCAGAAAATCTACGAACTATATTCTACTTCGGGGTAATCGGGGAGGGGGGAGGGACACTTACAGTTTTCTTTTTGTGCATCAGGTCAAAATAAAAATGATTTTCATCGACATACCGCGCGACGCTACACGCTCAAAGAATCTATCTTTTCGGGTTATCAACGATAGTTATTACTGGTATTTTTTTTTTTTTCATCGTAATATAAAAGAACACACTAGTAACTAAATGCTACAATCTGTCTCGATAGACCTTGGACAAAGTTACATCTATAAAAACATATACAAATCAACGTAACGTTGTACAATCATTCGGATGCCATTTGCTGTAGCGTTACTTCCTTGCGTTTTTTTTGTCTCACATCGTTTCTTGGATAATCAAAATTCTCTTCCTCGTAAAATATTGTTCTGTTTTTCTTCTTTTCCTTATCATCGATTCGTGTACCGACGAGATTTGTGCTCTTCGCCAGTCTTTGTTTGTATATCTTTGCAGAAAAATATTTATCTTCGAGCAAGCAAATAGTTACGTGTTTATAGTCTTCGAAAAAAAAGCACAATTCACGTTATTGATATTCATCTCGACGGAATCGACACGGCAACCCACCGACTTTTACAACTCACGCATTTGTAGTACGCTATTACTATTTTATATCTATTTATTTTACGTGTATTATACATGAGTATTTGATTCACTTAACAAGTAAAACAATTCAGAATATGATGTTCGACAAAAAAAATATTTTATATATATACGTAATCAAACAATCGCATTGAATTCCTGAGACACATATCAATCGATACACAGAGCAGCAGGTTGCACACGATCGTTTCCTCGATTATAAATATAAATATGATACATGGGAACGTTTGCTTCTTCGTTATTTTTTTTTACATTTTTTTTTTGCTCCCCGTTAGACATAATTTTTCAGCTACACGCATACATAAAATCTAACTACGATCTGCATATACATATATATATATATACATACATATGTATATATATATATGTATATATATCGTGTACAATGGCCTCTATAATTTTTTAAATCTTCATATTTACAATTATTATGACAGTGAATATATCTGTGAGTCGGTGATGCTTTGTAAAATATTCTTCATCTCTACTCTAAGCTAAACTGACGAAAGCTGTCTGTCATGAGACTTTTTAAAAGTTTTTCTATCGTTTGTTTGCGTTATGCGACAATAAAAACATTCTGTCTCCCGGTAGGATTCTTCGTTGTTTGTTTTTGAAACTATAAAATGAACATTGGTAGAGCGCGTTTCTGAATCCTCTTCTAAATTAGCGTCTTTTTGTTCCACATAAAATTTATTACGATTTGAACACCCTGAAAGTTCGAAACTATCGGTATTTATTGCTCCGGATAGTTCGTAGAAATTTCGGCTCCCGAATTTAAAAAAAAATCGAATTTTAAGCAACGAAACGCACAAGCAAAGATGTAAACAAAAAACGAACATTCTTCCGTGACTAGAGTCGAAATCCTTCAATCCCACGTAGCATTTCCATCCATCGCGAACACCTACGTATATTTATAAATCTACATATGTATTTGATACTGTCGAGTTATCGATTCGTTAAAAAAAAACATTTAAGACTCGGATAAAAAAATTCTTTATCTATTCGCCATGAGTCTATCTCTCGTTACCTCAACATTCGTTTCTTTTTGTCTCTGGCAGTCGGTGAACCGCCCCCGCCGGGAATAAATAGGAACTAAGTTTATAACTTTACATAAGAACCAGGCTTCGTTCGAGAGTTTCGCAGTTTGACGAAGTCTTTCTTTCTCTCTCGCTCTCTTATAGATTTTTTAATATGGAAAAAAAAGATTGATTCGATTATCCGAGACATCCGCCAGACATTCGTCAAGCTGCGAAAAAAAATGAATCTTGATGGATAAACCTCTGTGTGAACTTGATTTTTCGTTCCGACATTATTTGGCGTAAAAATTATTAGGAATCCCGTTCCTCTCGTGTTTCTCATTGATACGATATCTGTCTGAACATGCTGCTGATCTCCTCCATCGTCTTGTTCTTCGTCTCCGGTACTTTCTTGTATATGAAGAATGTGAAGAAAGCCTGGAGACCGGCAAATATTATGAACACGTAGGCACCCAGCGCCTCCTGGAGCGGTAGGAATGCTATGGTGACGATGAAATTGGCCGACCAGTTTACCGCGATGGCTACCGACGTGGCCGCTGGTCGGGCCGACTGGTTGAACAGCTCGGACACCAAAAACCATGGAATACTTCCCGGTCCGGTTGCAAAGAATACGACGAACAGGATCACGAGAATAATCGAGAAGTACGCAGCCACACTTGAGGTGTCCTGAAAGTTGAAAAAAATAATTTTTAATTACTTTGTGAAAAATAATTGAAAATGTAAATAGAATACAATTTTTCCTCTACTTACGGCGAATACAAGACAAACGGCGAGCAGAGAAGTGACGACGAACATTCCAGAGAATCCAAACAGCAGTAGAGTTTTTCTTCCGGCCTTCTCGACGAGAATGAGCGAGACGAGTGTCATAACGACATTCATCGCTCCGACTCCGAGACTGGCCGATTGCGCGGCGCTCTCGTCGAGACTCGCCATCTTGAAGATCTTCGTCGAGAAGAACATGACCGCGTTGATGCCGGAGAATTGTTGGGCGAACATTACCATGATAGCGATGACCAGTGGAATTCTGAGCGTAGGGTTGAAGAACAATTCGCGGAGAGTTACACGGGGAATGAGTTTCACCGATTCGTACTCGGCTCTCATCTCTTCCATCTCGTCGTGAACGCCGGTTGTGCATCTGAGCCATGAGAGGGCGCGCTGAGCTTCCATGTCTTTGCCTCTTCCGAGGAGCAAATATTTCGGGCTCTCAGGACACAGCGGTAGCGTGCAGAGTTGAAATATCGCCGGTACGATCGTGAGACACAGAAGAAGAGGCCACTGTTCGGCCGTGCCGAGTATCTGCTGCATTCCGAGTATCTGAGCGATCAGAATGGAGATCGTGATGACCAGTTGATAGACCGTTCCCACTGCTCCTCTGAGATGGATAGGAGATATCTCTGCCAGATACATCGGTGCTAATCCGGCGTTGAATCCGGCGTTTATGCCGATGAGGAATCTACCGATTATTATCATCTCGTAGCTGCCGGCCATTTTCGAAAATCCTTCGAAGAAGACGGTCAGAACTACGAGGACGTTTATGAGGAGGAGGCCACCCTTCCGGCCGAACATGTCCGCCACTGTGCCCACCAACGAGCCACCGATCATACCGCCTACGCAGAATATCGCCACGGCCATGGACCAGATCATCGTCACTTCACTCTGGTTCGGTATAGTACCCGTTCTGTTCGTCTTCAAGTCGGTGATCCATTCCTCGATGAGCTGTTTTGGATTTAAAAAAATATCGTTAGACACGAATATGCAGAATTTAAGCTACAGGCCTGAATACACGCAATCGAAGATATATCATCTTATTGTGAAAAACTATAGATTTGTTTGCTGTTTTACATGTTCGCCCCGCCCAAAAAAAAAAGAGCTGAGCTCCCCTGTCGGTAAAGCTGATGCCCCCACCGGTTTTCATGGCATATTTTCGGTTTTTACAGCATATGGAATAGAGAAATTCCATTCAATGGACTAGAATTTCATAATTTCATTTTTATAGCATATAAAATGGATATCGGAATTCCATAATTCCATTTGGCATGGAATGGATTTCCGCATGCTATGAACCATGCAATCCAGGGGAGCGCGGGAGCTAACATAACCGCTAGTTGATACATATTTGAAGCTATGGAATGCAAAAAATGTCTACATACATCCGTATCTAAAAAAAAATGGTACCTTTTGTGGCGCGTTGACAACACCAGTATTGTAACCATGCTGGAAGGAGGATCCGAGCGCCGCGGCTGCGATAGCGAACAGTAATCGGCCATTGAGACCCTGCAAAAGATAAATTTCATAAATTAACAAACGTGTTACAATCTCCGAACCTTTTTTTACACCGCGTCGCCAAAGGTCAAAGAACTTTTCTTTCGCGATTATAAACCAAACTTAGCACCCATTCGCCTTCACCAACGCATAATTGAATGACGTGTATAATTGCATGAAAACAGCGAGGGCCTCACGAATAAATTCGCTATAAACGACGTAATTGGCCAACGATCCTTGTGTACCCTTCCGTGTGCCGTATATATAAATACACCCACGTTGGGTCGATCGGTTTCACGTCGCTCGTTTGCATGAGACCCCGGGTGAAACGAGAGCTCATCATTCAATTAAAGTTGGTTACATTTAGGAGCGAACCGATGTGGCCGGTAGGAGAGTAAAACGTTCGGACTAGTTTACGCTAATTGACGCACAGTGGGCCAAGTATAGTTTTTGTTCGTCTATAGTTATAGTTTGAGTTCTTCTATCGTTCTTCTATAGTAATAGTTTTAGTTCTTCTATCGTTCTTCTATAGTAATAGTTTTAGTTCTTCTATCGTTCTTCTATAGTAATAGTTTTAGTTCTTCTATCGTTCTTCTATAGTTATATTTTCATTTAATCTACCGTACTTCTATAGTTTATAGTTCTTGGTTGCTGTAATTCGATCAAATTTTTTTATTTCTCATCATTTTGTTTAAAGTTTTCAATTCATAATGAATTACCCTTCACCAAGTTTCAATTTTAAAAAACTGATTGTACTGGGCAATAGAGCTGAAGAGCGGTTTCAATATTTGTCTACCTTTTTCAAAGTAGAAACATCTATGTACATCAAGTTTTTTTTACCATTTATGGTTTTTTTGTTCTCAAATATTCTACAGCTGTCGTAGGATGATCTGCGGATATTTTTTATCCTTCGGTTCTGATAGTTGGACGAGCTATGTGTTGTGAATTAATAGGTGCGTGAGCGCGCGCACGGAGAACCTCGTCCTCGTGGCCGACCATAGAGCCGTGACCCAAAAGAAACAACGTAACGCTCTTGCTATACATCCAGCGCATTGACAGCGGTCTATAAAATATACCAATGAAATCTCGTACCCTCGCTTGTCGTATAATTGACGTTACAAATATAACTCTTCGGTGCCGATAACTAGACCTTCGGGTCTTTTATAGTGCGAGATTTCTTTGCCAATCGTCGGAGCGCACATTCCAAGCGCAAGATTCATTAAAAAGTATAATCGTGTGGGCGGTCGCTGGGCTCTTAACATAAAACTTATTTGTATGCACTTTCGTGCGTAGTAGAAAGAGAACTATCACGGTTTCCACGTTGTTCTTTTTTTACATATCGACAACGATATTTCAAGGAGCCGGCCCATGAATATTGGCGGACGGAAGTTACGACAGGCGGCGGTTTTTTCGACAATGTTCGACTATATAATAAGTGTAAAGTTAAGAATCGTTTCTTGAGGAAAGTATTTTAGAACCCTCGGCTCCGAAACATTCTTTTTCCTGCCGAAGAAATATAATCCTTTTCCACTGCTCCACACTTTTTTCAATCAACATTTTTCTCTTTTAAATGACGTTTTTAAAATTGCACCATGTGTATTGTTTTTTTTGTACAAGAATAGAAAAATGTTATGATGAAGTTACGATGAAAAAACTTTTTTTTTTTTTTTGCTAAAATTCGTTGCAAAATCTTTCCGAATTTTTAGATTAAAAAAATGTTTCACGAAAGTGATATTAAATGAATGTTGGCACGCTTAATTAGATGCTTCATATTAAAGGACGAAAATAGTTCTTAAAATAAATTTAAAACATCTTCGTTTTTGTCTAAAAATGAAAAATAAAAATTGCAAATTCGGAGAATTCGATAAGAACTGAGTTCTTATCTAGACCTCCACTACAAAACTCTACTTCGCGCTCATCGCAGTTCCACTCTTCGGACTTCAACAACTGAATACATTAGTGTTTTTCATTTCGCAGTGGCCTGGACATTATTTTGCGCGAGTGTTACAACGCAAGCTTACCGATCTTCTCAAGTACGGCATTGAGGCTCTCCGAATTGGTATTTTCGATGCCGAATTCAACAGTTTTTGGTGAGCACTTCCGTGAAGATTTTTATTATCTAATCTATACTTTTAACGCGATTTTTTTTCCTGGCGAGCTAGTTTAATATTTCTTATCAGAAGCGATATCCAGGCACTTTTAATTAACGTTGAATGTTCGGTGTTTCATGTACTTCGTGCGGTCGTGTGTTAACACGGGAGTCAGAAACGATTATACGTTTTTTTTTGCCCGTCGCGGTTTAGCACGTGCGGTCGACTGATGGGTCGACACCCCAAGCCAGCTCTTATAACACGTCGACTACACTACTTGTGACCGAGTCACGAGAATGCTTTTCAAACACGAGCGCGAAACGCGCGATGCTAATGCGCCAATGTATACATAATATGTGTACATATATCGGTGCGTCGAGCGAGTGTGACGGGGACGGGAGGAGTGTCTCACAAACGAGTTTATCCCAAGTTTGTGTCGAATCAACAACGGCACGTGTGTACTTTTCGTGTGTGCTCACATGTCGCCCAATTCTCTCTGACAGACATTGTAGACCCACTTAAGGTGATATGAAATATCCTCCTCCCCACCTAACCCGGCCTCGCTCGGTATCAGAAACTGTAATCAAGTTTTTTCGCGGGTCCCAGCAGTGACGCTCAAAAGAAAAGTCTCATCCGAAGCGGATATCATGCCAGCCTCCGGTGAGACTTCCTTTGACTGTGAGCACCCGGCCGGTTTGGAAAAGCTGATTACATTTTTTATTACCGAACGCAGTATTTCACATGCTTTTAACTGTTAACCCTTTATAAGTCACACCTCTATCCCCACTCTTAGGCGCTACCGTAGCAACGCGTTGCCCCCACTCCGCGGCCGTTAGTCCCATTTCGGTACGGTTTCGGGCGCTGTGACTTATAAAGAGTTAACGCCATGTGAAACACTCTCTGGTGCTTTCTCTCTCACTCCACTGCGAGACCGAATGGCGGCATCTCTCTCGCTCTCGTGGCGCCGTCACGTGACTTTCACCCGCTCTCAAGGGCATGTTGCAGACTCGGCCGTTAACAAATCGATTCCCCTACGCTGGGCTCGATCATCAATATTATGGACGAAAATTAATTAGATTTCCATTTGTATATGTCTGTATATACTCATTACGAAATTGCTTCCCGTATCGCTTCTCTTTTTCTGTTTCATTTCACGACTACTTGTAATTAGGTTTAAGTTGCTTTGTATTGCTCTCTGTAGGCTCTGGGCCTTAGGGGATTTGTGCCAGAGCCCAATAAATTTTTACCTATCTTATCTATTTATCTATATAGCCTGCAGAACCCTAATTTTCTTTGGAACAAAATATTAACAGTCGGGGATGAAATTGGGGAAACGATTTGTCACCGACCGACTTTGTATCACATGGCCTTGAGAGAAAACTCTTGACCGAAGAGGCGAAAACGTTATTTCATTCTTTACCTCGGTATAATAATTATTGGGCTGGGTTAATCATTGCTAATTTGAAACAAAAAATATGGATGTAAGGGAAGTCCCCTTTATGTCCGGAAAAAAAATTACCGACTGTGTAGGCGCAGCAAAACTTTTGCAACTAAATCAGTTCTTATTTACTTGAAGCTGTGTTAACATGTCGGTGGAAGGGGAGAGTCGAAAAAGGAGTAAAAAGTTTATCGGATGGCGATACGATGAGGTGAGCAGGGTAAGCTGGATCAGCGTTTAAAAAAAATGTGCAAAGTCAGATGTAAAAACGATCGCGACGATGCACCCGCTTTCCGTGGTGGGCGGACGGGAGGCACGAGGCTGCGATTCCGATGCGATAAAACGGTAGCGGACTTGAACATACTGCACAAAGTAGATACAGAGAGAGTCCAGTTAATACCCTCATAAATACACAAATCTCGATGCGCTTACAACTATCGACTGCTGTATACCATTTTTTTAGTCAGTCAAGAATTCCTTCGTGGCGCCACAAGATAATACGCAGATTTCCCGTCGTACGATCGACGTGCATGGCAAGCATTATTTAGTCACGAATTTTCATTATTCTCGATGAATAAATAATTTGCTATGAATCGGTAGGATCGTCGACTCTTCGTATGGCGGAAACAGAATTTAAAAAAATAAAAAAAAAAAAAATATATTATGATTTTTATAAATTATTGCTTTAAATAACTAGTAATAATTCTTATGATTCAAGTCAGACAGCGTATCTGTCCGTAGAGTAACAAAAATAGCTATCGATAGCTTAATGAAAGGTTTGATAAAAATCGCTTCTACGAATCTCGCTCAACGAATTAATCTGAGAAGTACATGTTCTTTCGACGTGTGGAGGCTTTTTGATACGCGGTGTGTCGATGCCGGCGGTAAATCAACTCCATGCGGCGCTGGCTCTCTGCGTCTCGGGGGACTGCAGAAGACGCCAGAGGCACGATCGAGTTACTCGCGAAACCATTGGTCTCGCCGACGGTCGAGCCTCCGACGTGCCATTCGCCGTATACTCGAGCATCTGCGTTTGCATCAACGGCGAAGGAAACCGCCAGGCTCGTTCTCACAATTACTCGCTCGTTGCATTGAGTCGAGGATACGCGATAAACACTCCCCGCGAACGATATAGCATTGCCTGTCTCGAAATCCACAGGTACGGGCTCCTTGCGCCTCCCCGCGAATCGTCGAGATACGCTTATGAATGGAACACACAATCCTCGCGCGATATCTTCGATGCAAGCACGACGAGGTGCGAAGGAAATCAGAGAAAATTACCGTGCGATTTTAGAAATTATCCGACTTATTATCGGCGCGCACTTGAGTCGCGTGTGTTATTATTTTTTTTTAGATGCTTCTGATAAATGACAGAAACTTGGAGAACTTTTTTACTAGTCACAAAAAAGTGCTATCTCATTTCTCGTGGAGATTGCCTCTACGATTACAGGAGATTCGTGGGAGATAAAAAATGCCAGAAACTTGGGGAACTTTTTCACTAGTTGCAAAATAGTGAATTTTGGTACGAGTGAGAAAAAACTTTTTCTGACGAGTGAGCGTTTTCGGCTCGAGCTGAAGGCGAGTGTTGCAATCACCCGAGTCCAGAAAACGTTTTTCGCACGAGTATCGTACAATAGTACGTGTCGATACGAGTGCGAAAAACTTTTTCTGACGAGTGTGACTTTGCAGCACGAGCCGAAGGCGAGTGTTGATACTATTTCGTTTCTCGTGGAGATTGTCACTACGATTATAGGAGATTTTTAGGTGAATTATTGGTTTCTTTTTTAACATTTTTTTCCGAATACTTCGTTATGAAAGACACGGTTGTCGGACGTTTTCGCAATCTCGCTGCTCTCTCGCCAGTGATTTCCTTTTCGCGGTACAAACCCGGTGCGCCTCGTCGTCTATTAATCAAATTTTATCTGGCCTACGAAGGAAGCGACCTCGGTCTCTAATAGAGCGCGGACCGCTCGGCTAATGCTTCCTTCCTCCCGAAGCGACCGTCGCCGGAGACGAGTAACTCGAGAAAACGCAGACGCTTGTGGCTCTTGTCTAGCGCGTTTTTGGCATCGGTTAACTCACAAGTAAGAAAATTGTAAGACTCCACTTATCTTCATCTATGCATCTCTCCAATTTACGACTTCATTTTACAACACCGTTTTGACCAAAATGTCATTAATAAAATTTGCCTGGATTTTATTCGATCAAATCAAAACTTAGTTACGCACCGGTTCTACAAAAAAAATTGTCGTAAAGGGGAAAAAAATCGATTTTCAACAACCATTCTCCCAAAACATAAATTTACAAAAAAAAATATCAATACTTAATTGATTTTATTTCGAAATTGCGAATCACTTGAAACAATCGTATTTCGCATGTACACTGAGGTCACCACCGGTTGTGCAGCGTTCATATTCGATAATTTAAAGAAAACCTTCCCGTCCGTTATCGAACTAGCTTTTACCGCCTTGGTCTTTACTATTCTAATCAAGCGTATACAAAAGAGAAGGAAAAACACATTACTCGAACGTCGTTACAAGCTATTATTTTACAATGCAAAACGCACCTCCTGATGTTTGAGAAGCATAACGACCGAACGTGGAAGACGGATACGATGAAGTTAGTTATACGTCGTCGTCGAGCAGTCGCGCGTTACTCGTGCCACTGGTGAACACGACGTCGTCGTGCCCCCCCGAAGCGCCCGTGCACGAGCGAACAGTATAAATTCCAGAGACACGACATAGAAAGAGACGGAAAGCGAGGGCGACGCTCTTCCTCCGTCACGCGCACGCAACCAATTTCCCCCTCTATGAGCCGTTTTTTCGAGCTTACGCGGGCCCCCGCGCGTGTTCCTACTTTCGCTCTCGTGGCCGAAAATGTAACGCGTTCACGCGCACCAAAACGCTTAACAAAAATTCCCTAGAACGGGCGGGCAGCAAGGTCAGTTCTATTGGACCGGTCGGAGGTGTGACGCTCGTGGAGCACGCCGATTGGTCGAGAATCGTGTCGAGCCTCCGCGATTCAGTTGCCGGGGCAGGTGCGATGTGTGCGCACGTGTGTGCAATAAAAAAAGTCGCAGAAACGGTTAGCCAAGAATAGAGTCGCTCGGTACGTTTCATCCACGGTGTATTCGGCATGGCAACGTGACGCTATCCTAAGATCACCGGCGTCGAGGCTCGGGAAGTCTGTTCGGCTGGCGCGCTCAATTCGAAGAGGGTCGAGGCAGGTCAAATTAATAAGAATTTCAACTCTCGATATATCCGTTCTCGTACGAGAAGCAAAAAACAATTTCAGCCGAGCATTAAAATCCGGAGCAATTTTACGTTTCGTTGATCTTTCGTGCAGCAATGGAATCGAAACGCGAAAAAAATCCCTACCAGTGATTGCAGCACAACTGAAAACGGCTTTATAAATTATAATATAATACGGCAGTTGTTCTTAGAATTACGATTCATTGTTTTATTTCATAATACACGGGCATGCCCTTTTACATGAGCCGTAGCAGAAGATGAGAAAATAATAATAAGACTAAACTAAACAAAATGACATAGTATATTAAAAAAACCAAGCAGAAGAGAAGTTTCGTGCACATCAAAACGGCCACACGGATCCCGATTTGCTTATTGCTTAACAAATTTTTATCTGGTCTGGATTTGGTGCCTTCGAGATTAAACATGCCAACCGACTATTTCATCATTCTCTACTGGTTTTCTTTTCCGGATACCGAGAAGGCACGAGCGTTACTGCGTTTATGGTTCCATCTTTTGTTATCACGTTTCCTAAACCCGATCCCCCTCTTTATTCTCGCAGCAGGTATAAGCGGTACATAGAAAGGGCTCCGGTTGCCAAAGCGAGAGCCCAAGAGAATGACAAAGGTTCCTTTCACTCGTGGTTCGCAGCTCTCGAATAATACTCGAATGAATTTCTTTGTCGTATACGAGCTTCCAGTCGACAACGGACAAACAACCGACAAAAAAATATTCGAAGAAATTAACCCTTGGCCGTTACGCATTTTTTTCATCGTCTGAGGCGAGCGAGTAAACTTTAGCTACGTTATTCTCGTGAATCGGATAATTAATTATTTCGAATTAAAAAGCGCGGAGCAGCTTTTGCATTGATTAACCTTTATCTCGACATGTCTACATCAAATTTTTACTTACGCATGGTAGAAAGTAGTCGAAGATTTTGCAACGCTTAGCGAAACCTGTTTTACAATGTACATAGAAATCGATAATATTTAACGCCGCCTAGGTTAATAACTGCACAGTGACGACGTCGAAGTAATCGAGAAGGTAGGCTCGTTCACCCGACGCCGTTACGGCCATATGTTAAACTGTCGTTTCTGAGTATTGACCGATCGAATCGCCTCGAGCCGTATCCGTACCCTCCATCAGTGGGTGTGACCTTCGAATTACTGTGCCCGTTGGAAGGGCTCAAATTCACAAACGGATAAAATCTTCTCAAGGATTTTTTTTTACCAGCCATTCATTAAAAAAAAAATGGAATTGCTTATTTCCGTGTCCCATTATTATTCGACATAAATTACCGAAAAATATTGATTACGTTTTTAACACTCGTAAGTTACGTTTAACCTCGGAATGACTGTGTCCGTTGGGAGGGCTCGAATTCGCGATCAGATAAAATCTTTTCAAGGAATTTTTATTTATCACCATATTCAACTTTTTTTCTAGGAACCGCCCTTTTTCAGCTCTATTATTATTCGACATACAGTACTGAAAAAAAAATTGAATACATTTCGAGACTTGTACGATGTAACGGATATCATCGACCGACTGTCTAGACTGCAGACGTCGCGACGCCCACGAGAAAACTAGTTATAGTTAACTCTATATATAGATATGGTAAAAGGAAATCACGAGACCCAGCGCTAATCCGAAAAGTGGCACTCTCGCCATTGTTAATGCAGTGTCACACATATATTCGTACATTCCACAGCTATTTTGCTGTCATTCGCGAGAATTTAAAAAATCTCGATAAATACCCTCTCGACAGTTCGACAAAGCTTTTCTGCATAAGATAAACGGCGGGTAACGAGTTTCCACGTGCATCTTAGCGGAGACAAAAATGTTGCTATATCGCGGTTACTTGTACGGAGCAGACAGTAGGCTCATTGTAAAAGTTTTCTGTGACACTTGCATAACAATTTACCTTGTGTCGCACGCGTCACCGTTTTTCAAGATCACGGAGAAGTTCCGCCTGTGACACTTGCGCAGGCAAATCGTCTTCGCACGTAATATTATTATCACTCATCTTGCGATTATATCGACGCGTGCATAAGCATCGGAATGCGAAGCTCGATTAAACGTTCACGAAGATCAGATAAAATTTCATCGAACTATTTTTCGAAATAGGAAAATAAGAATGACGAACGACCGAACAATCATGAGCATTGTCTATTGAATACTCGTTATCTAGAAGCTCATTAGCGTACGAATGCGTTATTGTTGTGAACCATTTGACGCAACAATAACCTCGATTGTTCGAAACATTGTTCAACATCCTTTGACTTTTCTCCAATTATGCGACTTTTTTGCGGCTCGAATTACATCGGAAGTTGAAAAGAAAGGCAAATAAAAATTTCACGGTATAAAAGAAATGAGCTCGAAATTTCGTATTATACGGAACTGATACGTAAACCATAGCCCGGATAGGCACGCGCCACGGAACGGTCGTCGTTGGCGCAATATATTTACGATATTCGCCGCACGTGTCGAAAAAAAAGTATTGCTCCAATTACGTCTGTTTCGTGGTTCTTGTCTATCTGGGAAATCGCCTCGATTGTTCAACACAGTGTTCAACACTCTTAAACTTTTTCCAACTATGCAACTTTCTTAAGATTCAAAATACAACGAAAATTTGAAGAAAAAAAATCTTGTTCGAGGGTATGAAGTAAATGAGCCCAAAGTTTCGCATGAAAGGCAATCAATGATACATAAATCATACATTTACGATGCGGCTGCGCCAAGACCACTTCCGGGATGTTAATTCAAAAAAGTGATGACAAATTAGCATTAAATGATAAAAAAAAAAATAATAATACATTACCTTTAACGATGCGAGTCCCATCCTGAATAAATAGCTTTCTCACACGCGCGATATTATCGATATAGAATATCTCGTAAATTGTCGTATTACTTTCTGTTTACTGTGACCGAACAGGCCCGCACGACAGTGTATATCCCGTTCGCTCGATTCTCGACTCTGTCTCGACGAGGCGTTCCCCCTGTTTGCCCTCGAGTCTTCCAAGTTCAATAGTCCGACGACGATAGCGGCTATTGAGACGGAAAATTACAATAAAATATCGAGCGACGTCACATAACGTGCCGAATAATTATCCCCGATTCGTCTTGTTCTCTTTTTAAAATAATTATTTTACTCAATAATATCCCCCAACTCCCGTGCCTTCGGCGCCTTGTGCTTTCCGCACTTATATGTATTATTTTTTTTCTCTCAAACTCCTCTTCGTCTTGGCTCTAAGTTCTTTCCTTATCCTCTCGGTTCTTCTCTCTCTGAGCGTGACTCGTTCGTTGGTTCACCGTCCCCGACGCTCGACTCCCAGCGGTTTACGGAGAAAAGAAAAGATCGTTCGATGCTCGCGAGCGCGCCAGGTTCAAAGTTCCCCGAGATTTTTTTTTCGACCGTCGAACTGCGCGAACGAAATTCAATCTTAGCCCTCGTATAAAAATGTTCTTAAAAATTTCAGCCGATTCCTTTTTTCTCGGTCTTTCGAGATCGTTCAGATATACCGGTTATATTCGTCGGACGAGGAGTCTACGTTTGACGTCGATATCGCAGGTGTAAACGGGCGGGAACGTCTGTGTCCACTCGCACGCCGGTCCCACAGTACTGTAACTCGAGGATCCGACCTGGAGGGAGAGTACAACTTCGCCTCGCTAATATTCTTCTCCCACCTTTCTCCCTCTCGTCAACGGAACACAGAGAAACCGGAGAGAACTGAGAAGCCGAGAAGATACGAAAAAAAATGTATATATATATTCCCCCTCCTTACGAACCTGCCTCCTTCTCAATTTCTGACACACACGCACCGCAGCAGGGTTCGAATATACGTCCGTGTAGTCTCACTGCCGGTGTACTTTGTACACTTTGCGGTACCAGCACCGGATACGGCCCCTTAATGACCGCACACTCGCCAGTCGACGTTCACGAGTGACCAATTTTACAATCAAGTATATTGAACCTGACTAGAGAGCTGCCTCAGTCGTTATACACACGCCCCCGATCCCCCACACGCCCGCCAGCTCTCAATTTTTGTGCAGCTTTTATCACCAAATCTCTATTGACATTGGGTAAAAATAGATTGAAGAATTTTTATACAATTTTTTAAAATTTATTTTCTATTTTTTATTTGAAATTTTTTATTTAAAAAATTTGTTCTCTCACTACGAGCGGAGCTGGACCGAGAAGTGGTTTTGCCACGGGATCCAAACGCGAAGTGACTGCGTATCGGCACAGCCTCACCCTGATATACGCACTCTTCTCCAACACCGTCCCCGACCACAAACGTATTATCTATCCCGATTATACGCCATACACCAACCTATATCGCGACTGAAGTCGAAAGGGCGTATCTCCCGCGTTTCGGTTTACGACGATACGCTCTTTTGCCCTTGGGCAGATCGACGTGTTATTATTATTATCATTATGCGAACCCGTAGAGTATCGCAGTGTTGGGTAGTGCGAGCAACCGACCGAGTCGCCGCGTAGCCCGAGCACACAAATACTTTTGCTGATCGTAGGCCGTGCGCCGGATACTTTATTTGCTACCCCGAGCGGTCTGAGAGATAAGACTCGACTGCGCAACTTTCGGCAGCCAGTTTTTAGTTTTTTGTCCCAACTTCGGGTGGGAGAGGCCTTCGGAGACTTTTCCCGATTGACTACCGAATCGAAGATACTTTCGCCGTGCATTATTCGACTCGAATATTCTTGTAATTCTACCATGGCCGTTCGGTAGAGTTTCGCAGTCGTTGCCGGTAACTCGAATAACCCGTGACTTACGGCACATTGATTTAATTCAATTATCATCAGCGCGGCTAATTAATTACCGGTTAAACGTGTTGGAATTAAGTTTTCAAGAAAAACAGACTGACGCGGAAAAAATATCATAAATATCGTAAATATCTTTGCTTAAGCTGCGGGATAGCATTTTATCGTGCGATGCGCAGTTGACGAGTGGTTTTCGACGATTCATCCCACGAAACATTGACGTTAATGTACACAACGATGCGCCGTGGTTTTGCACTGCTTAATTTTTTTTTTCCAATTACATTGTAAAATAAAATTTCCTCGTGCAGCCATGTGTTTCTGCGTCGTTACCGGTCGGTCACGATGAAATTAGATTAATTACGACCCGAGTGTAAGGCAACAGGATGAAACTGCGTCTCAAGATCGTTAGAGCCATTTAGCGCAATTTTGTTTCGTTAAGCCCCGGACTTCCTACAACGACTACATTGTATTGCGAGGTGCAGCATGATCAGTATTAAAAAAAAAAAATCACGAGACAATTGGCGCGTGTAGGAGAAAGTGAAAGCCAGCAACACCGATGCAGATCGCACAATCGCGTTCTTTCTCTGTCCTCGCGAGAGCTTCGAAAGTTGTCCTTGCCCGGCGAAGAACGCGAACGCGTTTCGCTCAGCCGCCCGCGCGAAACCAGTTGTCTCCACGCAGACAAAACGACGTGTATAATATATATTTCAATAGTCCCGACTGGAGAACTGAACACGCGGATCGTAGAATCACGTTTCGTTGCATCGCATATTGCGAACTACGTGCTTTATCGCGTGACAATAATAAGTACGGTGTATATTCTATATAATGTTAGCCAATGTTGCAAAGCCTTGCGACTAAGCCTTACAACAAAAATCGTTCCGCGGCTTTGGCAATGAATTTTCAACAACAAAATGTTATGTCAATGAAAGATGCAGTTTTTTTTATATCTCCGAATTTTTTTAGAAAAATTTTTTATGCACGGATTTAGAGCACCGTGACCTTTCAGCATGTCGAATAACTGCGACTTTATTGCTGGGGTCGCGAAGCCCGAAAAATATTCGGCATTTATTCACGGCAAACAGGTATTCCGATGCGTGAGTCACGAGGATAAAAAAAATGTTTTAGTTTGAAGAGGTGGAGCTGCACGGGCGGAATATACGTTACGAGACTGTGATGGTTGAGCACCACTACGTGTATAAACAGTTCGTATTTAATGTTTACCGTAGAGCCTCCTGTGTGACTCGTCCGGTTCTTGAAATATCGGCGGTATTTGTAGCAGTAGCGAAGGATTTAATTCTCCGCCAATGCCGAACCATAAGTCAACGGCATCGTACATTTTACTTTTAATTTTTGTTTCTTTTTGTTATCAAAGATTGACCTCGATCGTCAAAGTGGTTGAAATGTTCACTTTGATTGGAATGTCAGGAACGCTGTCAACTACAATTTTGCATAATTTCTCGTCACTTTCATAATTTTCATTATTTTTCATTTTTAATAATTTTTCATCACCTTTCATTTTTTTTTTACAATTTCTCCATTAGGCAATCAAGCGCGTGAATAAAAGTAAGTGATCCACACGACCGCCTCGCATCGGTTATTAATCGATTATGTAACGTCGACACGCTGGCCTTTTCATTATACCGATGATAATATATCTAATCAATACAACGTTTACAACCTTCGGACCTGTACGGACAGACTGTTCGGACAGTCTATAGATATAACTAGTGTACACTGCCGAATGTCACGTCGAATAATTAAAATTCATCGAGACCATTCGTTACGATTAAGAAAATATCCAAGTGACTGGCTAGCCGTTCTGACTAATTGGATTAGAATTGACCTCGAGTTACGCGCGAGGTCGATCCGAAACTCAACAATTAATTTATTTTTCGATCCTTTTCCCCTCGTCGGTACATCAAACGAAAAAAAGAAACAAATCCTCAATCCGGACCTAAAAAAATAAAATAAAAATTCCAATAAAAAAATCGCTATCGTCGATGAATATCGACCGCTTCATCTCTCGCGCTGTGCCACTTTTTATATTATCGTATAAAAATAAAAAATGTAGAATTCTTTCCTTCAGGGACGAGAGCGTGTCGTCCGACGTTGACGCTTCTCACACCGTCGATAACGCGAGTAGGGCACTTGTCCGAGTGTCGGAAAGCGCAAACACGTCGGAGCTCACCGTCGAGGATCGTTAAAGTACCGAGGCGTGTGCTCGGGGCTGATGATAGACGTTGAAACGATACCGATTCTCGGACACGAATGCGAGTAATAAAGTCCTTGAGCCGATAATAGATCAGAACCGCTCGTTTTTCAATGTTGCTGTACAAGAAAGGGATACCGCAGCGAATATCGGAAGCTCGGATGAATAACGCAACGAAAGGGTTTCGTTGTGCAATTCGATATGTGGTCAGTTTTTTTTTAATAATAAAAGAATACTCACATAATCCTTGTCCGCAGTCGTCTGATGCATGTAACATAATGAAGGCAAGCAACGAGTTTGCATCAATTTAATTCGTACGATCGTTTCGTTACTTAATTGTACGTCTCGACTTGGGTCGATGAATCAGCGAAGAGATATACTTGCGTAGTTGAATTATGATTAGATAATTAATTACCTTGGGTGCCGGAGCTAGGGCAGTGGGCGTTGACGGCTGCTCCTGAATTTCCTCTTTCGACTGGGGGCCAATTTGCATTAGTCGAACACGCGTTAGTACACAATTTCCTGACACTGAACATCAGTGTTAGAGTGGCAATCAGTCGATATTAAATCATTCAACTTTTTCGGGCGTTGAGAAAATATCTTCGAACGAATCAATTTGTCTGCGATAAATAAAACTTTGCATAAAATGTAAAAAAATAATAATTTCTATTCATTCTTTTAATACTTTAATTCAATTCTATTAATATATATTTTTTTTTGCAGCGGCAGAAAGCCGTAAATGCTGTTGCAATGCTCTACAATTACACAAATGTTTTTTCGCCAGTTTGTAAAGGAGTTTTTTTTTGTTTCTTTATACATGTTTGTTTCTCGTTGAGAATCTGTTTTTATACGAACGGGTTAATATTGAGAGTGAGACAAAATATCGTTACCTTTTCGACGTCCATTATTAGGGCAGCTTGAAAAAGATAAATAGTTTGGAATTTAGGTGTGTTCGTAATTAGGCAGCTGTGTGAGATAGGTTATCAGTACGAGGGCAACAGTGACGTTGAAGACTCGTGTGGGCTATGGAAAAATTCGAGGGCCTCCCATCTCTCTCCACCCGGAAACTCCAATCACTTTCATCGATGCTACTTGATTTCGTCGAGAAGGGGGTTTGCGAATGTCGATTATCGACTCCAGGCTTTAGCCCCACTCTACCGTGTACTTGGAATTAAAATCTGCCGGTAGAAACTTTTGCGATACCAATCGCAATTTCCCCCGTGGACAAATAATTTTTTTCGTTAAAAAAAATATTATTGAAATTTAACCAAAATATATTCAATAATTATCTCATAGATAAAGAGTAGTCTTTCGAACACATTAAGTCTTTCGAATATTATATTGTCGGCCGAACTTTTCGACAGATTTTTGTTTTCAATCAGTGATAAAAAATTGGCCAAAGCGTATTGAATAATTATTTCATAGACGTGAACGTGGTTGTCTTTCCAATATCATATTGTCGATCGAACTTCTCGAGACATTTTGGTTTTCAATCAATCACCAATGAGCAACGATCAAAAATGGGTTTCTCTCGTTTACATCGCTATCGGACCGTCACTAAAGAATTCCATTGTACGATCTTATCATCGAACTTTCGATAACGGTGGAAAAATTTTCTAATTCTAATGGATGGCGAAAAAAACAAGAATTGTGATTGATAAATTAGAGTGCATAGTCCAGATAATCAATCGAAAATAGGTACAGTCTCGTGATTAAATCGTGCGAGCCACGTTTAGTCGAATTATCGAAGAAAATTTATTTTATGAACAGCGTAATCTCGTTCCGGCTCGAAATCTAATCTGGGCTGACACTACGAGGGTTAGCGGGCTAAAGGACTGCGCAAGACTTTATCGCTCTTTCGAAACACCGAGGGCACGCCAAATAATAAAATTATCTCCGACGATGACACGTTTCGTTTGAAACCCCATTTCAAAAACTCAAGTCGCTCATAAAAAAATGGTTTCATTAAAAACGCATTTTTCTTGACTCTAAAATATAATAATACCTTAATAAAGTATTAATAACAGGTAATTCCAGCTCTAGTAGCATTAGTCATCTTTTAAGAAAATGTTGATTTTTTTTATAAAACTTCGTTACAGTAAAACTTAGTTGCAGTCTCCATTCAGCGATGCTCGAAAAAGTGGCGATGGAAGTAATTGACGCCACTGCATAATGACCGTGAGTAAGGTCAGAAGAGAGGTCTTCGCGCTCGTTTCTGCCGGTATCTGTTGTATGCAAACGAAATTCTGCAGGAGGTCACGCGGGTCAGAGATATTTACACAGACCACTTTACGCGATTCGCCAACGATATTTCACATCCGTTCCTCCGAGATTTCGGTTTATCTTCCTTTCTCGATTGCCAAACATGGTCGGACAGGCGTGTGCACAGTCGGGGGCAAAAAAAAAATCGAGCCCCCGAAGACGTTTACGTGTACGGGAAAGTGGTATTTATTTTATGACGATTCGTCAATTCTTTGGACACAAGATACGACAGTGACTGGACGTCAATTGCGGTATGTTTAATGGGTCATCGGATGCGTGTAGACTAGCTCTGTAGCGATAATGCGATAATGACTCTTCGCGCGCTTTTATCGCTGCCTGGCCGGGTTCTCTGACCAGCAGCACTCGCGATAAGGCTCTTAAGCACTGATTTCCAATGCAATTAAAACGGAAGGAAAAAGAAATGTTTGCACGGGATCAACGGATCACGAGATTGACGATTCATCCAGATTAGTGAGAGGCGATTACAAATTTGCGAATTTCAGATTATAGCTTGCAATTTTTTTTCTTTAACGTTATCCGAAATAAACGAAAGAGCTGTATAGGCTCATTTGCGCGCCGGTTGTCTGAGACGCGATTTGAAGCAGGAAGACCAAGAAAATGAAATTTTTTTGGGGCAATTACGAATGTCCGACGTGACCTTGTGCGAAAACTGACATTGAATTCCTATTCAGAGTGAAAAATCTCCAGAACATTTTTTCAGTATTCTTCGAATTGTTCAGAAAAATTACTACTTTAACATGCTTTTTTACACTGGCAAGGGACACACATGAGAGAAATTCATTTCGGGAATGAACTTGAAGTGTCCTTGACCTTGAACGACCGAGCGATTGGGTCGTTCGGTTAATCGGCCAAGCTGGACTAAAAATCATAAGTCAAAAATAAATGACATAAATGAAGCGTATGAGGCGAGTTCGAGTATATAATCAATCGGTGATTTCATGCTCGAGCTCTTCTCGATGATGCAGGTGCGCGAGGCCGCTAAACGCCGGCGATGGTCGCCATAAACGTGGTTAAACCCGCTTGTAATTTTACTTCGACGCATTATCTATTAAAAATACGTTCGAATCGATAATCCTTCACTCGATTTTGCACTGTTTGTGAAACAGGTGTTTATTTTGTTTGCGTTGTTGAGCCAATGTTGAATCGACTGCCACATTTCCAATCCCACGTCTCTCGACCGATAAGATAACAATAATTCTCATGTCAACGTCGTTTTACCGGCATTAATGAATAAAACTCGCGAATCGAAGCGTCCCGATAGTGCACCGTCTTGCGGGAAATTAACAACAACGTGTATTATCACAGAACTTTACTCACCTCCGTATTATTTTTTTTGTGCACGGTCTCGAACGATGACGTACAGCAGGAACCGCGGAATCGTCTATTCTGAGGGTCGCGAGTTCGATCCCCGAGTGGTTATACCCCCTGAAGCTCCGCGGCCTACC
The DNA here is from genome assembly GCA_964017025.1 of Stenichneumon culpator. Classification (NCBI taxonomy): domain Eukaryota; kingdom Metazoa; phylum Arthropoda; class Insecta; order Hymenoptera; family Ichneumonidae; genus Stenichneumon; species Stenichneumon culpator. The sequence goes on from OZ024781.1 coordinate 7,492,967, forward strand.
ACCAAGCTCTCGGTTCTCTATGTCGATGTAGCGAGGGGATAGTTTCGACGGTGCTGCGGGACGTCCGAACTAACGCGCATGCGCAAGCCTTCCCGACCTTTCCGCAGGTTCATTCGCGAAGTAAAAATTTCACGAGAAGCACGCATTAAACCCTCCCGTCACCGAAAGCTCCAATGTTGACGAAAGTGCGATCCGACTGAAAAGTGGGATTCCATTCTTCTCACGATTGTACGAATAGGAGAGTCGTGTAGTCGGAGAGAGAGAGGTCGTTGGATGGAGGACGAAGCGAACTCTCTGCGTATCCTCGTCCGATGGCCTATACTTTCTTCCATTTAGGACGGTAAGAATTCCCCGGCGCTCCTAGATCGATATTGTTTCGGCCTACATAACCTACGCCCGTACAAACAGATACCTATGTATCTGCAGGGCGGCTTTCTCTGCGGATAAACGTGCCAAGAAGGGTTCACGGTACGATATCTGAAAGCTGGAACACGAAATGTCCGTCTGCTTTGCCAAAGATCAATATTTTTTTTATTTTAGTTCAATTACATAGCGTAATCGAAAGAACGGAAAGAACAGAGTTTAAGCAACGTGTCTGCCGAGGCGCCCTAATGACGTAGTAAATATAGGAGTTTTCGTCATGGAAAGCCGAGTCTATTAGAACGACATGTCGACTAGGGTTATTCGAGTCACAGAGTCAAATAGTCGAGCCTCTCACGGGACTGAGCGTTACCGAGAATCAGAGATGATTTTACAATTGCATTAATCAAAACGGATTAACGAGAGTTTCATATCCATCGACGGTATCGTTGCCGAGACTGATGCAACTTATAAACCATTTCCTCTTGTGTTTGTGTGTGAATTAACGGGTCGTACAGTTGTACAGTCACTCGCATAGCATTGGCTCCCCGAGAGGGGCTCGACTGTGTAACGGCCCGCCGGCGGCCGGATGACTACCGTGACGGGATCCCGAGAATGAAACCGGTCGAAGCAGCACGTGTACGGCGTCACGTAAGCCGGTCCAGTCTCCCCGAAACTCCGCCTGGTCAATGGCTTCCCAATTTCGTTTTAACCGATGACGCAATACACTCGTCTATTTGACGAAACATTTTTACGCACAGTGTCAACGTAAATTTTTAACATCAAGTTTCAACGCAAAGCTTTGACGTCAAGTTTTGACATCAAGCTAAAGCTTGATGTCAAAGCATCAATTTTTAATGTCAAGCTTTAACGTCAAGCTTTAGAGCCGAGCTCTAGCGTAAAGTTTTGAGACAAGTTTTAACATAAAAAGTTTTAAACGCATCTCCGATTGCAAAATGTGTTGTCATCAAGACGGTTCTCCATCGAGGTGTTATTGCGCCGATTCGCAAGGAGTTTCAGAAATTGCGTAGGAAAGAGAACGGGGCGATGGCTCGTACACGCGTGAGAGAATTCGCAACGAGTTCCCGCGACGCCCGATGCAATATGCGGTGTTGGACTACGTCATCCTCTTTCGCGCCGAGAGGGGAAAATAAAACGCGATAGGGGAAAGGGGAAATAAGAGGCGCGTCCGTCGCCCGACCAATCCCTGCGCTTCTCGCCGGAGCTCCCTGGCGCTCTGCTGTGCGTTTTCTCTAATTCACGCTACCGAGATCGAGCCAGTATACTACACAACGAAGACCGAGTGTAAACGTTGAAGCTAGTGCAGTCCGTGACGTCAATGACGAGCATCGACTAAACGGGCGGGAGAGGGTAAAGCTCTCCGAACGCCCCAGGGGACCCGACAATCTGAAACTAAAATCCGATATAACCTGTTGAAACTCCTACAGTATGATACGCAGCTATTGGAAACAGCTGTGTCTGACGCAATCTACGCAATTCTCGGGTAATATTCCCTAAGCATTTCCAACGCCCGTTTAATAAAATCCCCGCTTCGTTCCGAGCAAGTGGGACCGATAATATAGTTTTTTCACGAATAATCATTAAAATCACCACTGCTCATCCGACGTGGTCGTAACTAAATTTCTTGTCTTCAATTTTCTCTACAGTAAAATGTTGAAAATACGAAACAATTTATAATAATTTATTGGCGCTTCTCGCATTGGAAAACTTTTTTTTCCTTTTTGCTTCCTCATAGAGGAAGCTTTGTTTTTTTTTGCCATTCATAAAAAGGGAAATAATTATTACGCGCAACTACTCGTAGATCATTGAATTAGCCGCGTATGAATTGGGTTCGCGTTCGTCGTGAGACGAAGGAAGGAGAGCGTGAAGGGGCGGAAGAATATTAATCGAATGCTCGGAATACCATTAGAAGGGGTCAAATGCGAACTTGTGTGTTCGTTCGAAGCGAGTGTGGCGATCGGGGGCCTCGAATTGCGTCATCCGCGTCATACCGGAAAACTTTTGAGTTCGCTGGCGTGCGTACACTATAATTCTTTTGTCGTGCGCGGTGTCAAATAATTTTTCCATCGCGGTACAAAATTGGCTGCGAGTAAACGATCGTATGCCATCGATCGATGCGTGCAAACCGTCGAGCGTCGGCGATGTGTTCATGCCACACACACGATTTAATTGAGCATCAGCGTAACTACGTAACGAGGGAGGCAAGCCAGGCAAACCTATAGGTTAGCTCACTGAAAATACAGCTATATCAATCTATATATTGATATAGCTGTATTTTCAGTGAGCTGATTAATGTCGCAACTCGCCCAATCCGCATCGACTAATGATGCGTTAATCGAATCGTTATCTAACACCTCATCTTGCTCTCGATCGATAATTAAATGAATTAGCATTATTTTTTATTACATTTTTTTTTAATCGCACTATGCAATGCGTTACATTTGCATCGTGGAATTCAAAGAATGTCGCAACTCTCGCTATTCGCAGCAACTAATGACGCGTTAATAGAATCGTTATCTAATACCTAATCGAGCTCTTAACATTATTAAATCTGTAAAGAAATGAATGTTTATTATTTTGATTACTTTAAATTTTTTATGATTTTTTTAAGCCTCAGTATGAACTACGTTACATTCGCAACGTGGAATTCAACGAAGAGCAAACAATAACGCAATTTGTGGTTCAAAAAAGAAATGCTACGTCTTTGGTCCAGCGACGAGCACAATCCTCAGAGTGGTCGCAGCTGGCATTGAGCGCGACAATGTCGTTTTTTTTAGTTACGCAACGACTAATGGCAATTATTGAACGCGCTATACGAGTTCTGCAAGCTTTGACGAAGATATGCACGGCGCGGAGAGCTACTGGCTCAGTCGTGTGCAGCTGTTGTTGCCGAGCGTTATCGATATCTATTGTTGAACGAAAAAAAAAAATGAAATGCAGGAAAAGAATTCCAGACGCTAAACTGGATCTCGCAGCTGTGGTGCGGCCACAAGCACGTTTCGTCGTTGGAAAAAAATTGTATGGTTAAATGTCATCGAGACTTTACCGTGATCTTTTGGTACTGTTCAGGCGTAAAACCGCGAATTCGATACAACAACCGACGGAAAAAAAATGTTCATTGCTATCGAACGAGGAAGAAGAAGATTGGAGGTTAACTTCAATCTCCGATTTCATTGAATCAATGTCAGCGTGGGGTCGGCATCGATGCGGGTAAAAGAGGCTGGTTCAGTGCATCTATAGCGCCAGTTTATGCCTTCTATAATGAGAGACGAAGAAGTAGGTCCGTCACGAGATTGAACTAGATCGACGATAAATGGAGACCAAACAATTCAATTGCTCCTGACAATGCCGTTCCATGGACGGTAAATTTATACTGCACCGAGTCGCGCATGCGCATCGTCGAGTATACTTTGCGATTGATATGAAGCAAACTTTTAACGCAGCAAAAAATGTACGCATAAAAGTAACAAATGCGATGCAGAGACGGTAGACTTTTCGGGAAAAGCAAAGCATTAGCGGATGTACAATTTAATACCGCGTCCGATGATGCTTCCGTTTTATCCGAAACGTCAACCGATTTTAAATGGCATTGATTCGAAAACTGCATTTATCTCTCTCGCACTCATATGCCACGTGGTAAATCTTTAACATGGCCTTAACAGCATATGAAACATCCCCGTCCATCCCGGGCTCAGTCGGTATCAAAAGCTGTAATCAACTTTTCTCACGCGTTCCCGTATGTACAGTCGAAAGAAAAGTCACATCGGAAGCTGATATCATCTCAGCTTTCGATGAGACTTGTCTTTTGGTCGTGAATTCCAGAATCCGTGAGAAAAGTTGATTACAGTTTTTATTACCGACCGCGGTATTGCAGATGCACCTAACGGAGATTGAGTATGAGGCTGCCATATATAGTTGTTTCTTCTAATGAGTCTCCATCTCGATCGACGAAGACGTAAATTCGTCGTGGGCAGACTCGACACGTGTTTCTTACACGCGAGACCGAGAGACCACACAACTCGCCCGCGTCCCCCCTGCGGAAGCCCCCTGAACTAAATTGGAACGAGGCAGTTATCCCCACCTTTGGAATATTCGCACGATACATTTTGGCAACGCTCGAGTGGTGTTCGGCGCTCCACACCCGAACTATCACTGTATCGCCGTTACTCGTCGTAACTCGGCGCCATTCTATTTATTCAGAGTCGGAGTCTCGACGCGTACCTGCCTATAAGTGTTCCATGAACGAAATTTTCGCTTGGCCGGAAAAACGACGTTCCTAGAACTGGTAAGGTAAACGTCCCAGTGACCGAACGCGTCCCAGTGAAAGGACAAAGCGTGCGTGCAAGAGACACGGAAATACGATTTTTCATGCATGTCCGGGACTGAGACTGCTGACTTAGGTGTGTGGGAAAAAAATTAGTCAGGCTATCAGGGAAAAAATCAGGGGATCAGGGAAAAGTAAATTGTCGCCGAATCTCCTACAAAAAATGAAAAGTACATAAAAGCCTTGAAAAAAAAAGTCGACAATTTTGAAAAAAAAACCAATTAAACATTAATACAATAATTAGACCTTTTCATTTACATCATTAAATTTTTTAAATAGATTTTTTTAATAGTCGTTAGAAGTTTGGTCAGGGAACATTTTTAATTGGTGCGGGAACACCACGTACTTTTATCTTACGCTCCACCGAACACACGAGACATTATCGTGTATAAATCGTACTCGGGTGCGGGGCGAAACGGACCCATGTCCTCTATTCAAGATGAGACTTTTAGTACCCTCCATAAAAAAAAAAAAAAATTGTTCGATTTGCCCCGCTGTCCCTCGTGTGTTTCCGCCGGTCGCTTACCTGCTTCGAGGATACTGGCACGGTCGTCTCCCTCGTGTAAATCGGCACGTCGAGATCGCTGACGCTGCTGCTTATGCTCGGTGCCCTTGAATCGTCTCTTCCACCCATCGGAACTGTCAAATGAGTCGGCTTAAGCGGATGCGATTCGGCTATGAAACCCTCCCCGAAGTCCTCATCATCTTGGTCCAGTCGCTGCATTTTCCGTTCGTTTCTTCAAACTATATTCACCAAAATTTTTAATCGGATGAGTTGGCAAAAAAAATAAAAAATTTAATTCAGTGTAAAATTAACGCACTTATTATTTTAGGTACTATAATATAATTAGATAAAAAAATCAACGATGTCATATAACTTTATTTTTTTTAGGAACTTCGATCTTACGGCTTTTGGAAGTTTACATTTGTTTTTTAACTTTTTTATAATTGAGAACAACTTTCGCGAGTGGCGTAGATCGCCCGAGTGGACAGAATTAGTGCGACGTACTGACAAGTGCACGCTTTCCCTGTCAAGTATTTGGCGCGAGATCAAGGCTAGTAACCTGGTGACACTACTCTATATATCTACTCATCTTCTCTCGGCTTTGCTACTTCTGCTCACAACAATTGACACCCTCTGGGTGCTCGAAAGACTTTAATCCCACGTACAGTAGAATAGAACTTACCTGAGTAAGTTCATTGGAAAGAGACGGTAAACGAGGTTTGCTACTCGATGTACAAACGATTCAAAGACATTCGCGATTCGCAAAGCTATTTTCAACAGATTTTTTAAACGATTTTCAATAATTTTAACGATCACTTGTTTATATCCGATTTAAATCATAATAAGATAATATATTAAATCGCTTAACTGGAACACTAATTTTTCAGTGTCCACCTCGAAAGAACCTTTAATTCGAATTTTTATAATTTTTTTCCACAATTTTTTAGCATTGTTATGACTTCCGGTCGGAGTTACCGATAGCTCTGAATACGCAGAAAATAATAATTCTTATGAAAAAACATAAAAATTCTATATAAATATATGCCCCTTAAAAAGTGGAAATTTACATGAATCCAGTTTTAATTCTTCTCGACATCGCATGGCCTTTCGCAGCTGCGATTTTTACGTGTATCTTCGCATCGAAGCCGCGCGAGTTGAACCGGTCGTGGATGCTGTAATAGCTTAGGCGTCTAAGCGACGAGAGCGAGACGAGCCCGCCTCGTCGATTGACCTTGACGCGAGCAACGAGCACGTAGATAATTAAGAGCCATAATTATACCCGTGTTTCTTTGCACGTGTGTCTTTCTTTTCTCAATGATATTCGGTGACTCATCAACCGAATGCACCTCCTCCCAATCTTCGCTGGGTCCAAAAGCGTTACACACAACAAGGCAGCGTGCGACAAGAGGTCATCGTCAATAATATTGGGTACCGTCAGTGCGAAAACAAAAATATTGACTTCATCTGTGCAAATAACAGTGCCTGCGTTGATATCGCCTCGATCGGGTTCGATCGGTTAAACCTGCCAGAAAACTGGCTGGTTCGAATCCTCGAAACTTTTGCTGAAACTTCGAACGCGAGTCCACTTCGGCCCGATCTTTGCTGGGTCGAATACGTTATACAGAATAAGATAGCGTGCGATAAGAAGTCATCATCAACAGTATTGCGTACCAGCCGTGGTAAAAAATCTATGACTTCATCTATGCGAAGAACGCTTGCATTATTGTCGGCTCTAAGCATTTCGATTAATTAATCCGAGAAAAAAATTGGCTGGTTCGAATTGCCGAAACTTTTGCTGAAATTCCGAACCTGAATGAACCGCCGCCCAATTTTCGCTGGGTTAAAATAAGTTGTACAGAAGACGATGGATTCATTGATACATTTGGAAATAGGCCGAAGCAAAAAAAACTTTGACGTCATCCATGCGATTTTTTATGTTTGCATTATTATTGGCTCGATCGGATTCGACTGATTAATTCGGCAAGAAAGCTGGCTGGTTCGAATCGACCAAGTTCCGAGTTCGAAAGACACGAGGAAATTCCGCCGCTCGGGTTTACTGCCCGCGTTCGCACACTAGCAAACCCGATCCATTGAAGCGCTTTTCGAACGCTCGCACAATATCCTTCCGACTGCGTAAATATAACTTATAAATAATAATGTAAGCGCACGAGCTAACGCGAATGTGGAGCGCAGCCACGAAATTTGTTTGTCGGTTAAATTGGCACGGAACCTCCGGTAACGCCTCCTCCGAACACCTCGTAGTCTGTAATCGAACGAGCAGGGGAGCTCGTTACGGAACGATGTTAAAAACACCACGATACCCTCGCTCAGACTGGCGCCTCTTTCCTTTTTTGTTCCCTCGAAAATTCTCCGATATTGTACACGATTCATACCTCGCAATTTATATTGACTTGTGAAAAAAGAAAATGCAAATATTTCTCATTGAAAATCAAAGCGGCCGATGCCCGCCGTTATTATAATTTTTGGCTTGTACTTTCTCCACAGTGTAGGAATAAAATTGTGAAAGGAATGACAATTTGAGAGTTGATAAATTTGAGAGTCTATAAGTTTGGAAGTTGATAAATTTGAGTTTTGATAAATTTGAGATTTGAAAAATTTGAGATTTAATAAATGTGAGATTCGATAAATGTGATCGTTGATAATTATGCGATTTGACACACTTAAGGTTCAATAAATTCGAGATGCGATAAATTTGAGATTTTATGCGATACAGATTTCATAAATTTGAGATTTCATACATTTCAGATTTGATAAATTTGAGATTCGATAAGTCTGAGACTTAATAAATTTGAGATTCGATAAGTCTGAGACTTAATAAATTTGAGATTCGCTAAATTTGAAAGATTTTAGTTTTTTCTAAAAAAAAATGTATCGAAGCTGCGACTCGCCTCGTGCGGCTGGAGGATCTCGCGTCGTTGCGTGAGCGGTTACAGCGTAGCGAGGAACGACGAACTCTCAGGAGGCTCGTGTTCGTTTCCCGTAGCGCGTCGCACCCAGGCTGTCCCGAACGGTGGCGAGGAGACAGCGGCAGCGGCGTTAACGTTGAATTCTCCCGAAATATCACACACTGCCCTTTAATCGAGTCAGCGAACGCGCGGCGCAGTTTTCTCCTTTTGTTTTATTCGCGAACGGGCAAAAAGTTACGGTGGAACGACGGATATAGGATCTGCAGAGCGCGCGGTCGCGCGCGAGAAAGCTCCAGCGGAACAGCGAGCGATGCGAGTGCGAGGTAGGTAAAAGAAAAAAAAAATAAAATAAAAAAATAAAATAAAATAAGTCGTAAAGTAGGAACCGGAAAAAAGACCTAGAGCGCGAAGAGCCGCACCGTACTGACGGAATATGCTCTTGAGACTGAGCTAGAGGACGCGCCTCGTCGCGACATCGCCGTCGGCAAGACGTCGACGACGTCGACGAAGTCCGCCTTTGCTAGATTTAATTTTAACACACGCGCGTCGTCAGACGAGCCTCCCGTTCTTCGGGAGACCAGGAGGGCTGCCGATGGCCGATGCTCGGTTCTGTGTGCGACGCGAGTTCGATCAACGCGTCGCTCACAGACACGGACAAAACTCACCCGATGGAATTATGAGCTTCGCGCACGGATAATTTCATTCCTCCCGCTAGATCCGCGTAGTACGTCACGATTAGTTGCCACGGTAAAAGAAAAAAAAACTACAACTCGTTGCGAGGTTTTTTCCGACGGCGGCGAGAATCCCGCTAGCCGATGAACTTGCACTCGGCGAATCATCTTCCATCGTTCTCGGCGTTGCGCTCCACGAAGGCGCTATAAACGCGCATAGTTTATTTTGACGATCGCGCGACTGTTCGTTATTTTCGTTTCGGTCGGAAAATCAAAATTTGAACTCCGGAATGGGAATCGAGTGAAAGTATAAATTTGCAAGTTTTTCGATTTTTTTTTTTTAATAATGCATGTGTGAATATATTGTCGAACGATAGAGCTTTGAAATTACCTAATTTTCAATGATTTTACAATCGTAGCGCTGTAAGCGAGGATAGTTTATTTTGACGATCAGCGCGAGTGCTCGTTATTTTGGTTCGGTACGAAAATAAAAATTTGAACTCCGGAATGGAAATTGAGTGATAGTAAAAATGTTCAAGTTATTCGATTTTCTATTGTAACGTGTTTGTAAATATGTTGTCGAACGATAGAGCCTTGAGATGAACATTTTCACCCGGTGGTTGATCGTTCTTGGTTTGCAAAGATTTATTTTTGTTGGTTTTACAATCAAAGCGATAACTAAAAATAAATGAGCAAACATGATAATAAATTTGGACCAGATATCAGCTTAACGTGTGATTCAAGATAAACTGCATTACCCGCGTGGGAGATTCGTATCAATATAGATCGAGCATTCACCTCCCCAACGGCCCGATTGAATTATAATAATTGTTTTTCGGCGAGGTAACTGACTTGTGCTCAGCAAAATGATGTTCTCGTTGACCTCGTAAGTTATCACCCTTGGGCCAAGGAATCTGCGGGCTTAAAATACTACTATGTATACTCCTTGAATGAAGTCATATTTCGTCTGAGTCGTGGTTTCCGCACAGCATTTTTATATTTACGAGCTAAATGATTATCGCTTGTCGTGTCTTCAGTGTCGTTTACCTCGAATACAGTAATTTCGAGGATTTTTTTTATCAACCGAACCATAAACTGCTGCAGCCCACTTAAACAGTCGGCGACACAGTCCTAGCGCCAAAAATCAACATCGTACTGTTTCAATATTCGACAAAATAAACATGTTCCGTCGGATCGACTCAGAGAAAAATAAATAAAATTTTGAGTATAAAAGAGCCATTTAGATTTTTCCTGAGACAAGTTATCGAGTGTAGACAATCGAGTAAATCACTTCCTTTACTTTTTTCCCCACCTAAGATCTTGGCGCCTAGTCCGAGTTACATTTGTTACAACGAACGATGATATACGAGGGCATTGCAATTGGATGTTCAACGAACTCGCCAGTCCGCGACGGGCCAATGTCACAGGCGCGCGTGCGCAAGAACACGTACACCTTCGCCTATCTTCGTGTTAAATTTTTTTTAATTCTCTCGATTTTTCTCGTTCGTCCTTCGTCTCCTTCCACGTCACCGTCATGCCATAAATAAAAACCATGCGATTCGTGAATATCGTGCCAATTGCGTCATCGCGAAATGTTTGCGGTTCAGCGTGTTCGGGCAAGGGTACCGCAGAATTAGTGGCAACGGAACGGTGAATGTGATTTTAGCAGCGGCATGTGAGCACATCCCGCCGCTCTCTGACGCTCCGTAGTTTCTTCTCACTGTCGTCTATTTCCGCCGCCGCAGGTCGCTCTCAGTTTTTTTTATTCTTTTTACTTTTTTTTTCTTCTTTTATTCCTCTTCTTCTTTGCGCCTCGTGACTTGCTCGCGCTATCGCCGACGAAGATGTCGATCAGCAGGGAAAAATATAGAGCGGCGCCAAGAAACGCCCCCTACCGACGAGTCCCGCGATAGCATCGACGATCCGATGAATCGCGCGCAGAGTCAGCTGTTCGCTGCACTACCTAGTAGCGGAATTAATTTTTGTCCATGTCGAGTCCAGATGCAATCGCATTGTTTACTCTGCTGTATACATCGGTAACGTGGTGACAAAAAAAATATTATTTATATAGTTCGGTGTCGCGTGACGAAAATAGCATGGACGAGCCTTCTATATCTAAGTACAGAGACAGAAGATAAATAAAATACGCACTGATTTTGTTTTTGTCACGCAATGTATCAATCGGATACGAATTTCGTCATATACAAATTTTATATAGTTCACAGACACTATGTATAATATAGTAGCAGGGTGGTGTGGCTCGGGCGCCCCGCGCCCTCGTTGTGGACTGTAGAATTTAGAAATAGGAAATTTAGGTTTCTGAAGATTTACCGGAAATACGTCATTTCCAGTTTGAAAAGCTCATTTTACTACCGAAAGTTACGTATTTCCGCTATGTCACTTCCGGTCGAGAAATGAGATTTTCAAACCGGAAGTGACTTATTTCCGGTCGAAAAATCAATTTTTTGCACACGAAGATAGTACAACTAATTGAGACGCACAGAATAGTTTTTTTTCTTTTTTTCCTACGATATACTTGTCTCTACCTAATTATACCGCATGTCCATCGGAGCTAAACGGTCTAATCTACATGCGCTTCTTGCGGAAACTACAATGGAAGCGGAGAAATATCGGTAGATCTTCGTAATTAACAATTCAAACTGAATGGAAAATTCCAAAAATTCAAAATACCATTTTAACGATTTCCTCAGCTCTTTGATTTTCACAGAGGATCTTCATATGGCTACGTAAATGATACTACTTTGAGAATACCGTTGGTATTCTTTGGAAACGATGAAACTAACGCTACCTCTGTCAAAACATGTTAAACTCATACTACGAATTGCGTGGGTAAAGAAACCGCACATTTATCCGATAATTAACACTTCATCGTATGTGCTGTATATTATTATTATTATTATTATTGTTATTATTGTTATTATTGATAAACTCGCCAGCGAGTATGTATAGATCAGCGATTAGTCGATAAAATTAACAAGACAATACAAATGATCGTACAATTATTATGTTTATTCCAATGGATTGGATCAATGCTTCCTGGTTATCACTATTATTATTATTATTATTATTATTATTATTATTATTATTATCGTATAACCACCGGTCACAAATATCTCAATTCTATTGTCTAAAGCATGGTTTCATTTAGTTATTTATTATAATTTTTTTTTCGGAAGAACTCGCGACCTTGTATCGATTGTATAGGCTATACGTTTAATGGGCCATTATTACTTTAAATCCTTTGCCCCTCGAGATTGAATCCGTCCGGAAGGTGTCTATGCAATTATGTTTATCATATCGCTTTCTTTTTTTGTGTTTTCTTTCTTTTATCCCTTCGAGCTAGTTTGATTTCAGCGTTAATTCTTAGTTGAGAGCTTATCACTTATCACTTATAGGACGTTCGATTCACCACGTATGAATAAATTCATCATCAGTACAGTTTATGTTATTAGTATTATTACGGTATTTCAAGTATATCTCCATATGTCAATGGATCGAAAAATTAGTGTAGTATTATCGTAGCTTTTTCAATTCGCCTTTCTCGCCGAGGGTGTTATCGTCGGATAACAGAATAAATTCGATTTTTTTTTCTTCATAACATGTCACGATCTTTTTTTTTTTGCACTTAGAACTGATCGACGTTTTATTTTTATTAGTCGGATCGAACGAGTTTACTTGCAAACGTCGGGTGTATAATTGTCTTCAATTGTGAGCATTTCAACAAACGATTACACGCAAGAAAAAAAAAACAACGGCAGATGTAAAGAAAACCACAATCCAAAGTACGAGTAGAATGTAACAGGGTTCTTTTCTCCCATTCGTACAATTCGACCTATTATTGTATTGCCTTACGTGCAATCGGTTGTTAATAAATGGATTCCTCTTAGATTTGACCCTTCGAAGATTATCTATCTTGATGATCGTAGCGTTGAAAAAAAAAAAAAAAATGATCAAACAACGTGTTCTTCAATTATAGTGCATAAAAAGAAAAATTGCAATTGACGCACATATTAAATTCGATTGATGCACCCAATGAATTGCCCGTACAAAGATCCGAAGTTTGTATCTCATAGAAACTAGTGAACGAAGTAGAAATCATCCTCGACTTTCAAGATCATAAGTGGCGCTCGTCGATTCATCCCTGAATCGATGGCGATTCGAAACCAGAAGAAAAGAAAATCTCGTAAATCCGGTAGACTTGTAAAAATGAGATTCGAGGATGCATGATCAAGCGCTCGGTATGCCAGAAATAATAATAATAATACTAATAATAACAGCAACAATAATAATAATAATAATAATAATGTACCACACTAGTCTACACAGGCTGAATGATGATTTGCGAGTTTGATGAATATCTCTCAGTCGGCTGAAGAATGTTGACACAAAAATTCAAATGAGTGTATAAAAGATCTCACGTTGTTTTAAGGTGTTTTTTTATTTATAAAAAAAAGAAACTTTAATGTACATTTCTGAGAGGTGGATGGACGAAGGGGGGCGGGTCGGTTCAAGGTTGAGAGGTGAGCGTGATTAATTAATCTCGAATATTCACGTGTGTTTACCAAATCGGCCATTTTTTCATTTACGTTGTACACATCTTACAACAAGTGTCATCGAGAAGAATCGCTCTACTCGCTAAGGGGGTTTTTTTTTTCTTTAACGTGCTTCATTCTTTCACTTTTTTTTACTGTTTACTCTTGAACTCTTCAATGTTGTCGCATGTTCGATATTTTTTTCGCATTCGGAGGATTAAATATGCGCTGTGGTAAGGAGAAGAAACGAAAAGTATGATGATTTGCAGCGATGACATAATGACATTCGATGACGGTCGGTTGAGCTCGACGCGACTATTGAAGAATATTTCATTACTTAATTAAAAAAAAGAAACTCAAAATTCTTTTCATCTCTCTCTCTCTCTCTTTCTCTTTTCTTCCCTCTCATTCGTTTCCTTACGTTAGATGCGTAAATGTAATTCTTCGAGTAATTGTATAATAATGATACCTTTTACGTTATTTCATGATTATATCGTAATAATCCCCTCCCGACGACGAGGAAAAAAATATAAACGAAAGGTCACAAAATGTCTAAAAAGAAGAAAAAAAAAAGAAATGGCTACAATCATCGGAAGACGAGTCCGGAGAAGCAACGATCACGAGTCGTATTCTACGCCCCCCCATCTTTGTCGAGGCCAAAATAGCTTCCTCGCTCCTTCTGACTCTCTCTTATTCGCACTCGACCGTCATTCGCAATCGCATGGATTTTTTTTTTTTTTATGTATTTTCATTTTCGTATTTCTTCCGGTCCGGTTCATCGGGCCTTCAATAGTTATTCGGGAGTCACAATTTAATTTGGGCTTTGCGAACGTAAGAGTAATACACAAAAATCGAAGTACAAAAAAAAAATAAATAAAAAAAATCATCGTCCGGCCGCTAGAGACACGCCGAGGTCGCGCGCAGTTATTTCGTCTCCAGGACATTGCGAGTGGGCGTTTCGTTAAATTTTTTTTATTCTTTCATATTTATTACAATCGTGAGACGATTGTTTTTTTTTTCTTCCTTTATTTAAATCCACAATTCAGAAAACGGCCGGTAAGACTCGAACCGTTGACGTCGTCAACACTAAACAAAAAAAAAAAAAAAGAAAAAGGAGAAAAGAAAAAGCCACGGGAACATCGGTCGAATGTGGGTCACGTCACATACGCTGACCGCGTTTAATATAGTACAGCGAGGCCCGTCTAGAGTCGCTTGGGTTAACGACTCGAACGAGGTTTCGAAATCTCGCAACTGTGACGCAATAACCGCGCTCTTGATCCATTTTTGAAATTCGATCGAGCGGCTCCGTGACGTCTTAAGAAATTTCCCGAAAATAGCGATGTTCAAAGAATCAACTACTGATCTCAATAAAGTCGACGATTTTGCAAACTAAATTTTATCCTTCTCTTTTCTCTTTTCTTTTTTTTTTTTTACTACAAACTTAACCATTCATATTTTTAGAAACTATAATGCTCGCCCCCCCGCTCTCTCTATACAAATTCGGAAAAATATCGGTAAATGTATATACGTTCGACTCGTTTCCGGGATGGAGAATTTCCTCAATTCTGACGCAAAACTACCAAGTAAAAGAATATTAATCCTTGTCCTCAGAAGGAAAAAAAAAATGGCTGCCGAGTCTCGCCGTTTACTTCTCTTTTTTCTCGAGTTTCAGTTTCGTCGTTTATTCATTTATTTATATATTCAATATAACTTCGGTGTTGGTTTATGCTTACTTTTCGTTTTTTTTTTCGTTTACGTGCTTCACCAAGAGCAGCCCGAGATGCTCTTGGCTTTTCGAACGGAACAACCGGAGTCTCGGGGAAGATAATTCACCGTACTAACTTAGAATTCGCGTGTCTCTTTAGCTCAACGAGGAATATCTCTCGCGTCGTGTCACTGCTCGACGATTCAGTCCGGATATCTTCTTTCGATAGTTGTTCGAGGGGGCGCGGACTCGCTTATTCTTTCCTCGTCTTCTTCATCATTCTTCGCGGAATCGGTGGCTCGGTGAGTTTTGCGTCGATACGCAGATCGAGTCGATCCTTAAGGGGAACTCGGAGTCACAGAGAACGGACGGGGGAGAGGACGATGATGATGATGGATTTTTTTGTTCGTTTTCTTCTTTTTCTTATCTCTCGTTTGATGCTCGTGATGGATGGATAGTAAAGTGAAGACAGGGGCTGGGGAGATGGCCGTGTTGGATTTTTTTTCGGGATATAGAGAGGTCTTACGGTCCTAAAGCTTCGCGTCTCAACGTCGCTCATTGGGGTTTTCACTTCTTTTTGTTTTTGTTATTCGGACCCCGAGGCGGCGTAACCGGCCTGCCGGCGTTCAAACCGCCGTACGTAAACTTTCGCTTGTCGGCAGGTTTGAGAATCTGGAAACTGCACATGAGAGTGTCGTCCACCGACATCATGGCACCCGCGTTGTCGAATTCACCGCAATAATTTGGCGCTGAGAATAACGTTACGAGCTGCCGTTTCGCGAAGAACTCGTAGCCATCCTCGACCACCTGATCGGAGCAGGAAAAAAAAAAACATTCGTGATTCATTAATAATACGTAACCGTAAGTTGCAAGCGATAAAAATTTTTTAACTCAAACTTTGATGCTATATAATTTATCAGTGATAAGATAATAATGATTTTTTGCAAGATTATTTTTGCGCATCCTTGAACGTTAGGAAGATGTGTTCGATGCGGATAACGGTTGTAGTACGGATTGTGAAATATATATTTTTATATACCTGATGCGCCCGACATATGAGGTCGAAGTCATGCTTATGTAAAAATTTGGCAACGACTTCGGCACCGAAGGTGAACGATACGCCGCGATCGTTTTCGCCCCAGCCCATCGTGTCCTTGTCCGGATCGGACCAAAGAAGATCGCACAGAAGACCCTGATCGGGAACGTCCGTCGGTCGCATTATACGCCTTATCTGCTCCATGCTCTGTAGATCGGGACTCAGACCACCGTGGCAACAGAATATCTTCTCGTCCACTATTGCCGCTACCGGCAGACAGTTGAAGCAGTCCGTAAACGTTTTCCATAGTTTGATGTTGTAGCGACGTTTGCCTGTTGGGATTACACACCGATGATGTAGGCTTCGATGTTGACAGCTTCATCCGAAGTTACGCCAATTTTCGATATGTACGTGCATATATTTGTATCGCGTGACTTTGACCGGAAGGACGTATCTTGCATGCGTTTCCACGCAATAAATACCGCCCTTCTGTCGTACAATCCCGAGATAATTATCGTTCATTCAGAAATTCCCGTTAAATTTGCATTCGAACAAAAAGCTTCGGTTTGCCGTACGGCGTTCCTATCATTTTTTTGGCGAAAATAGATAGCATGAATGTTGAACGTTTGGCGATCGATTATCGAACAGGGTCTCGAAAAATGTTGTGCACAAGTAGTTTCTCAAGTCATTGTACCGGAAAAATGTAAAATTTTTGGTTGATGTTTTTAAATTGCGGGAGACCTTAAGAGGCTGTTTTATCTTAGAAATTTGAGCCACTTACATTCGTCATAGAATCCGTATATCCTGTTGATGGACGCGCACTCGTGATTCCCTCTGAGTAAGAAAAAATTCTCTGGATATTTGATCTTGTAAGCGAGGAGAAGACAAATTGTTTCGAGCGATTGTTTTCCTCTGTCTACGTAGTCGCCGAGGAACAGGTAGTTGCTCTCGGGTGGGAATCCACCATATTCGAAAAGTCGTAGCAAGTCGTAGTACTGCCCGTGAATATCACCTGCGAAAGACATCGAAGTGATGCGTTGAAATTTTTTTTTCCATAAAGCAATATTGCGTTCTGCGTTCGATTGTCCCAAGATGTTTGCGCTTTGCATACATTCGAAGCATCAATTTATAAATGGAGACCACATTTATTGAGTCCCGTTTGCAACAGTGTGTTTGCATACACGAATAATTATCTCACTCTTCTGACGTTCAATGTTTTCATTTTCCTTTTTCCTTGTGTGAATCATTGACCGTTACATAATTACGTACGTAAACATCTTTGGAGCATTTGCAGCTTCACACTTACCGCATATCTTCAGCGGCGCTTCCAGCTCCAGTAGGATAGGCTGGGATAGAAAAATTTCACGAGACTTTAGGCACAGTCCCCGAATCTCGGCCTCCGTTAGCTGGACATTTTTCCCTGGTCTGGCACCTCGCACTGCAACCAAACATGAGCGACACTGCGATTAAGGGACCTGACGATTTGTTATAAAAAAAACAGGAGGTAAAAAAGATTTGCTCCAATTTTTTTTTCTTTTTCCGCAATGCCACGATACCCGCAAGTCGAACCTCGGACAAATGATGTCACGTTCTATATTAGCGTCGTAGATCATCCTGAAGTCGTGAATTAGCTTGAAACACAATCGCGTCTCTAGAGCGTTATCTTAATATCGTACGATGCGATTGGGGTCTTTCGAAGTTGGCGCGCACAAAAGCGTTACACGGGGGCGGAGGGGGGGGACCTCGCCCAAAAACGACTTGCAGTCCCTCTGCGGTTGTCAACGGTGTTTTGGGTAAACAAACTCGCCCACTAACGAACACAGGGGCACATTCGATCCGTATCGCCTAAATTTAATACCCGCGCGCCGTTGCGTAATCGATAAGTCGAGGTGATATGTACGGGGGAGGGGCGCGAGGGGGAGGGGGGAGGGGCGATAACGTTAAAAATCTCACGATGAAGATGACGATTGAAACGAGAAGGACGATGCGCGGCGGGTTCCGGCATTTTATCGGGTTGTACAGGGAGCGTTAACGGCGTTGGCGCAAGAGAGACGTGACGATAGGAAGAACGTAGGCAGTTCTCGATCACGGCGTACCCCCCCAAAATTGCTTAACGTCGAAGTCACGGGCTTTTTTTTACCTTCCAAGAGCCGCCCGATGATGCTGTCAATGTTTAATTTGTCGGCTTCAGCCATCGGGCCGGGTTTTCTTTCGCGTCCCGGGCTTCACACGGAGCACCTCGCTATTAGGATGGCCGCTGATTATCGTGGATTTCCAGAGCGGACGCACCGTGGCACTCGTACTCGTACGCGGTTTACGGACAGGGTACTCGCAATGGCCGCCCGGACAACCGCGCACTCCGCTCCCTCTTCTTTTCCCCCCTCGGGCTACCGCTGCTGCCGTCGCCTCCTCTCGGACGCCTCCTACTCTGCCGCTTTCTTCACCGCGCCACAAGACTCGCTCGATTACTCGATTTTCTAGACTGCCAACACTGCGAGACGAATTGATCCTAGCTGAACGGAATGGAGAGATCATGTTTTTTTTTTTAGTGCGTATTAGATCGCATTTTAGATAGTATTCTCGCGCTAGCTACACAATTTACTAACATACATTTGCAACAGCTTTGACTATAGTTCCGCGTACGATAAATACAGGAAAGCAACAATTCCCTGTCGAATCATCGAACGATTCGAGTTAATGGTTGGTTCGCCAGTTAAGCACGAGCGCCGAATCGCCGCATGTTGTGTCCAGCAGCAATGACGCGAGCTCAAAATATGGTCGATCACACGTGTGTGCGTCGTGTAACTGCGCTGGGGTCATAAAACAACCGATTACATCAACCTTGAATAGATATGTATTCATACAAGATACCGAAGTTTGTTTTTCTAGCGGCCGCTTCCGGGCCTAGAAGATTTTTTAGTTTCGCGCCAAGCCACCATTATTCTCGCGCCACACCTGACAAATTTTAGCCAATGGAATGGCAATGTTGACCAATCTTCGTCCGCCAATGGTCGATCGGTATCACGTAACGGAAAGCCGCATCGTTTGTACGCCAAAGTAATACGAAACTCGCCATTATACCCATCCGGATTATTGGCGGTAGTCGCATTCTTTTTCTACCGATTGATATCTACGAGGAAAAAATTTGACGAAATGCCAGAGAACGTGGTGAGAACGAAATACATCCGTATTGTTTTTTCTGTTTTCCCGTTGTTTTGCACTCGCCAATCCAACGAACAAACTGTGACCAGCGACACTTGACAATTTTTTTTTTTCGCTGCCGAGATGAGATACCGCGAATAGGTTATATAGTTACACTCAAATGGAAAAACAATGTACGCGAGACCGAAGAGGGTTTCTTTTTTCGAGTCGTAATCCTATTCGCACGTAACGAATTTCTCCAAGCGAACATTTTTTTCGGCTCGTTCGATTCAAAATCTTTTGTTTACAAACATTTTTTTTTTCCTCGGTAAACACATCCGAAGATCGTTCGGTCATGGTCAGTGGGCTTAATTATAGTTACCGATCGTTATCGCAACTTTAATTAACAACTCTGTTTTCCGCATTGACGCCTGTCAGTGAAGGATACGAATTTGCACAATCTTTGTCTGCAGCAAAAGAAAATTCTCTCAACAAAACATTGTGGATATTGATCTTTTGTGCAGTGTTCGATGGGGTGTAATATTATTCATTGTTATTACGTAAATTACTAGGTTTAATATACTTGTTTTGTTTATTTTAAGACAAACGGAGACCACGCGATCGACGTGAAGGCAACCGGTGAACCCCACGACAACGAGGAGGAAGTTACAGGCGACGATGTATACTTTGATCCGATAATCACACTACCGCTGATTGAAGTTTCCAACAATGAAGAGGACGAGATGGAAATGATCAAACTGTTAGTTTCAATTTGAACGCATGGATTGTTTTTAGTTTTCTCAAAAAGTTTCAGTTATTTTATATCTTGCACACTTTTTAGTTTTTTCTTATAAGAAAATGCTACCTCATAGCTGTTTTTTTTACTGTTTGCTTTTATTGATTGTTGACTAGTTTTTTTTTTTCATACCTGTAAAAACGGGATTATTTATCTATTGGGTATTACTGACCTGTGATTACTTTTTTCATCTATATTTATATTTCGGAGTGTAGATGAAAAACACTGAAAATTGATACTTTTTCCAGAATAGTTTTGCAACTGTTTTGCACCCTTAGAGCCTTTATCCGATATATTTTTCGTAATTCTTTTCCAAACTCAATATGCGACAACAATCTGTGCCTGAAGCTGAAGAAACATTATTGTCGATGTTTGCTATTTACAAAGTATTTTGATGATACAAGAAAATAAAAGCAGTGAGAATACAATTGTTTAATCTGTTTCAGGAGGGCAAAATTGTACCGTTACGACTCGTCGAATAGTCCGGCCGAGTGGAAAGAGCGCGGCACAGGCGAGGTAAAGTTACTGAGGCACAAGACCAAGCACACGGTACGAGTAGTTATGCGCAGAGACAAAACCCTCAAAATCTGTGCCAATCACTTCGTCACACCCTGGATGGAACTGAAACCAAATTGCGGCAGCGATCGTGCTTGGGTCTGGAGCGTCCTCGCGGATTTCGCCGACGAACAACTCACTTCCGAATTGCTCGCGATAAGATTCGCCAATGCCGAAAGTAAGATCTCGCCCGATCATCGGCATTCACCAATCCAAACCTTTCCGTTTGAAAATCTTCTTTTAATTGACCTTCGATTTTTTCCCCCGCAGACGCACAGCTCTGGAAGGAAGCGTTCGAGAAGGCGAAGAAAATCGTCGGTACAGAATGCGAGATCTACGCTGGAAAATCGAATCCTGACGACAAGGACGGTGACAGCGACAGCGACACATGCAGTTACGTGACGTACAGCGACAGCAGCGATAACGAGGAGCCAGCAAAGTCACCAAAGGAAGCCGAAGAACCGGAGGAAGAAAACGCTGAAAAGCCAAAGGACAAAAGTACCGAAGAAGTGACGGAAGTGTTGAAGAAATTGGACGTTGGTGCGAAGGGTGAGCAGGACGAGGAGACCAAGTAACCGAAGAAATTCGTGAAAGCTGTCTGCCAACTATATATATATATATATATCTATATCGAGAACGACACCAACAAAAATAACGAACATTCCAACGTTACGCGAGAAGACGTTGAGAAAACAATATCGACAAGACTCGTCTGCGGTTGCTATTTTATTCCTATTTACATTGTTTATTATTGAGATGCCCGATGTTCCGAGTAAATTTTCAATTTATTCATAAGTTTTACACAGTGATGTAATGTCGTCTGCAACGGTGCTCTACAGCACACCGATTGCCTAGTCTTATACCTGAGATTGAATGTGATTTTTCGATTAGGCTGCGCCCCCTCCCCCCTCCCGACCCTCCGAGAGTGAGCGATTTGTATGCCATTGACGAGATACCCCGTTAAGCAACCTCCCCCCCCCCCCGTCTCGACCATACTTTTTAATCAGAAATTTTTACGTTGATCATTGCATTATTAAGAATCTGAAAGGCTACGGAACGCTCGATTTAGCGAACTGCCTGAACCAATAAATTAATCAACATTCTTTTTAAACATGCATGTCTCGTGATATTTTTTAATTCCACGTACTTTTACGACTACTATTAATCTTTTATTTGTCACAACGCCTAACACCGTTGGGGTTAATATCATTGCGATTTATTAAAAGATTGTTGCGGTTCGATCTGAACAACACACATCAGGGATTCGAAACTAGCACTTTCATTTCGGAGGCTTATTATACAGTCTGTACTGTTGTTTTATGTTGTGTAAAAGCCGCCTGAAATGGAAAAAAGAACCTACAAGAAACATCATTTTCAGTTAGTTTGAAGTACAACCGCAAATGGTATTTATCATTCGATAGGGGATAAGAATTTAATATCCGGTATAGAGATATTCGAACGAAGGCGCCTGTAATGAATATTCTAGAAGTGGGGTAGGGATTATCGTGCTACAGCCCTAACCACGTACGTGCAGAGTAAGAGAGCCAATGAACGATGGACATTTGGAAGAGGGTTCCACCGCCAGATGTGTGATTGGTACACGTACGCTGCGTGGTCGTCGCTCATTGGTCATCGGAACGATTGCCACTCCGGTAAATATCGTATTCGCCAGGCGACACGGTGACAGTGAGCCAGTGGCTGCCACAGTGTGAGAAAAACAACGTAACCGCGAGTTTGTCGGTGATCAGCTCAGCGAACGCGGAGTCGCCTCTTCGGATCGCGCGTTTTATTCGCCCACTTAATATTCGTGCAGAAACACAGAAAGTATGAAAAAATTAGCGATATTAACGCTAGGCCTCGTCCTTCTTGCTGGTAAGTCAATTTCATTGAAGTTATCTCTTGCCTAAAATATTCGCTCCGCGTAGCGAAGTTTTAGCACCTCGTGCCGCCCGGAGCGACCAGTCAGCAAAACGCTGCACGGATATGATGATAAAAAAAAATCTAATTAATTTGCAAACTCGCGATTCACCTAAATCTGCGATAAAATTTTTACAAAATAATTTACATTTTTTTTTTGCTCAATATCCGATCTCAGATTTTACGAATTATGAACAATATCTAAAACTGTTTTCCATTACAATGGTAGAATTTTATCAAAATACAAATTTATTCAGGACTCGTCCGGGCTGAGGAGGACGTCGTTGAGGAGGAAGTTGGAACTGTGGAAAAGGACTTGGGTTCGAGTCGCGAAGCATCTAGAACAGGTAAAAGAAATTTATACATTTTTTTCTTTGTTCCGATTCATAAGTTTCACCAATTATTAAATGCACACATTTCGTTTATTTCTGAGAGTAGATGACCAAGTCGTAGAGCGCGAGGAAGAAGCCATAAAGTTGGACGGCTTGAACGTGGCGCAAGTGAAGGAGCTCAGAGAAAAGGCTGAGAAATTTACGTTCCAGACTGAGGTGAATCGTATGATGAAGCTGATCATCAATTCCCTCTACCGCAACAAGGAGATATTCCTGAGAGAACTGATTTCTAATGCTTCGGATGCTTTGGACAAGATAAGACTCTTGTCACTCACGGACAAAAATGTACTGGACACGAATCCGGAGTTGTCGATAAGAATCAAGGCTGACAAAGAGAACAAGATACTGAGCATCACAGATTCGGGTATAGGAATGACAAAGACTGATCTAATCAATAATCTTGGTACAATCGCGAAATCGGGTACCGCCGAATTTTTGGGAAAGATGCAGGAGAGCGCCAATTCGCAAGATATGAACGACATGATCGGACAGTTCGGAGTCGGTTTCTACTCGGCCTTCCTCGTCGCTCACAAAGTCGTTGTCACGACCAAGCACAACGACGACAAACAGTACATCTGGGAATCGGACAGCAGCAGCTACAGCATCGTCGAGGATCCGCGCGGCGATACTCTGAAGCGCGGTACAACGATCAGGTGAGCTTCAAAGCTAAAGATCACTGCCAAGTCAAACTTCAGTTTTCGTCGTTTTATTCAGTGTCGGACGCGATTCCAGCAACTTTCAACCTCACCTAGCTCAATACTAAATCATGAACAATTATCGTTTATTGTACCCACGGGCAGTACTACGGTTTCCGAGGCCCCGTAATTTGACCATGATCGTTGGCTTGAGTCCTTTGACCTAAATGATTATTATAATTGTCTAAATATTTTTTACAGTCTCATCCTGAAGGACGAAGCGGCGGATTTCTTGGAGCAAGATACGATTAAGAATCTAATAAAGAAATACTCTCAGTTCATAAATTTCCCGATATACCTGTGGAACAGCAAGACGATTCAAGTGGAGGAGGAGGATGACAGCGAGGCAGCCAAAGCCGAGAAGAAAGAGGACAATGAAGTCCCGAGCGACGAGGAGGACGACGCGAAGGTCGAAGAGTCGACCGACGAGGAGGACGATTCCAAGAACAAGAAGAAGAGTGTTGACAAGACGGTCTGGGATTGGGAGTTGTTGAACGACTCCAAACCCATATGGAGCCTCAAACCTTCCGAGGTCGACGACAAAGAGTACAACGACTTCTACAAAGCTCTGACGAAGGACACGCAAGATCCGCTCGCCAAAGTTCATTTCGTAGCCGAGGGTGAGGTGACCTTCAAGTCTCTCCTCTTCATCCCGAAGGTCCAACCGGGCGACAGTTTCAATCGTTATGGCACGAAGGCCGACAACATAAAGCTGTTCGTCAGACGAGTCTTCATCACTGACAAGATCAACGACATGATGCCGAACTATCTTTCCTTCATCCGCGGTATCGTCGACAGCGACGATCTGCCGTTGAACGTTTCCCGAGAGAATCTTCAACAGCACAAGCTCATTAAAGTGATAAAGAAGAAATTGATAAGGAAAGTACTCGACATGATAAAGAAGATATCGAAAGAGGATTACGAGACTTTCTGGAAGGAGTACAGCACGAACATAAAGCTTGGAGTCATCGAGGACGCCCAGAATCGCGCGCGTCTCTCGAAGCTTCTCCAGTTCAAATCTTCGAAGGAAAAGTCGACGAATCTGAATGACTACGTGTCTCGCATGAAACCCAATCAGAAAGCGATCTATTACATCGCCGGCGCGAGCGAGGACGAGGTCAGAAAATCCCCGTTCGTCGAGCGTCTCGACAAGAAAGGCTACGAAGTATTGTACCTTACCGAAGCCGTCGACGAATACGCCATTTCCGCGCTGCCGCTCTTCGACGGCAAGAAGTTCCAGAACGTAGCGAAGGAGGGCTTCACGCTCGACGAAGGCGACAAAGCTAAGGAACGAATGGACGAGCTCAAATCGAGTTTCGAGCCGTTGACCAAGTGGCTGGACGAAAATTTGAGCGAGTACATCAGCAAGACTGTCGTGTCCGAGCGTCTTACCGATTCACCGTGCGCCCTCGTCGCCAGTATGTTCGGTTGGACCGGAAACATGGAGAGGCTCGCCGTCTCCAACGCCCATCAAAAGGCCGACGATCCGCAGAAGAATTATTATCTAAATCAGAAGAAAATTTTGGAGATCAATCCGAGACATCCACTCATCAGGGAATTGTTGCGACGAGTCGACGCCGATCCGACTGACGCGACCGCGAAGGACATTGCCGTGATGATGTTCAAAACCGCGACTCTGAGATCCGGTTACATGCTGAGAGAGACCGCGAGCTTCGCCGAGAGCGTGGAGCAACTTATGAGGAAGACCCTCCACATTCCTCTCGACGAAGCGCCAGAGGAGGAGGAAGATTTCGATGCGGCGGAGAACGCAGCCGGTGAGACTGAAAAAAGCTCGGAAGTCGACGCCGACGACGACGACAGGGAAGAGGAACACGACGAACTCTGAGCTCCGCGAGCTCGAGGCGAGATGCCTAATCGAAGACAAGAAAAAAGGGACTTTTTTGTACAATAGCAATCAATATGAAATGAATATCGTTTCTGTCACACTATCCCGGTCACATGAACGAAGTGTTGTTTCGTAAAATAATTATTATTTTTAGCATGATAAGTATGTGCGAGCGATACACGTACTTTCGCAATGTTCCGAAGCGATTGCATTTCTTTTTTTTTCTCGCATTCTCTTCGCTCATCGGTCATCACTCTCATTCGTTCTTCCATTTATGTTTAAAAACGATTGTCGTGTAGCGTTATTTTTTTTTCGAACGCTGATTTGTGCGTTCACTTGTGTGCTGTGTGAGATCTGCGAGAATGTATTTGTATAAAAAAAAATCATATTAAAAGAGTATGTAATATGAATAATTCAGCCATTCTCGGTTCCCTTTCTTCCTATCATCGCGTAACAGATAAAATTGTTTAGTTTCATCGATACTTATGCAACTTTGATCTGTACGATAAAATCTGGAATGTTCAATAATTATTTTTTTCCTTATCATTGCATAACAGAAAAAAAATTGTTCTGTTTCATCGATCTTCGTTCGAGGTCGAAAATTATATTTAAAAAATTTGGGTATCTTTTATTATTCGACAAGGTATTTTTAGTGATTGATCGAATGAAATTCATTTTGACGAATCTCATCAGTTGTACGAAAAAATATATATACATATATATGTTGGACCATACGGCAGAAAGGGGGCGGAGTCAAACATGGTCAGTTTCAACACTCGTTTTTCAGTGAAATTAGCGAGCGTCCCTTATTGGTCAATTCCGTTGTGATGAAGCAATGGGAACGTTAGGTAGAGCGGAAGAATTCTATTGGGCGGACTTGCGAGCAAACGCCGCCGAGCGCTCATTTCCGTAGACGAACCCGACGTCATCCGTAATCAAAGTCCGTGCGTTTTTGTGTTTCTTTGGGGAGCCACGATGATTCTCGCTAATTTAACGTGAGTACAGAACAACATTAAGGGACAGCTTGTGTTATCGAAGTACAATGGAATAAGGCGGTATCGTTCGTAGATGTAAATAGGTCGCGGTACCGCGCGAATTCCTTGCGTAAGACAGCACAGACCGCAACACCGACTCTAGAGGCCTGCGACTTCGCCATGCCGGCTCGGTGAATTGCACTGCCTTGCACCAGTTTTAGTCTGCGATCGTCGAGAGAATTTTTTATCGCGGTTGTCGACGAAAATTTTGTATTCCGACGCCTTCGTAACGAACGTTACGGGCGAAAGAAATTTCTCATTCGACATTTCTTTTGTGTTTCTAAGCTGTCGTTACTCCGTTTGCCGAGCGACTGTGTCTGCAACGTTCACGTAAACAGAATCAATGGCGCCCGGGAGTCTTTATTCCCGGGACAATGGCAAATTTTCAAGCTATCTCAATCGTTCGATTAAACCAACGAACGGCAAAACCGGAGCTCCTCTCGGACGCGTCGATAGTGTCCGCATGTAAATCTAAACGACTTCGACATAGCCGAAATTTCGATCGCTCCGTTTGACGGTGTTGAGTAATCGCATGACCCGACGCTCGACTGGTACATAGATATATATATATATATGTGTGTATCTATATAGTTCGGCAACGAGCGACAGTCTGATGGATTATTTCGATTGTTTTTTTCACCAGATTGACCCGAAATTCTAAAAACGTATCGCAATGCCAAATTACACAGTTTATTTGGTTCGGGACTTTTAATTTTTTTCGAGCAATAGCTATTTGTACGCAGACAAAATTTTTTTTAGTACACATTAGTGGGAGTTAATAAATTTTGTCTGGAATTTACATCTGTCGGTCGTTCACTTGGATATTGCTGTTAAGGAGGTCAACTCGTCGTTTGGATTGAGAAAGACAATTGCGATGTAGTCAAATGTACCACGATGCACTATTATTCTATACTAAACTCGGCATAATTACTTGCTATATCAAAGAATGGCTTATATCTAGGATTCTAAAAAAAAGTATTTCGTGTAATGTTCAAAGAGACATTATAGAGGAGATTGTTTTTATACAAGATCTAATTTATTAAAACATAAATTTACTTTGTTTATTCAATTATTTATGTTTATTAGTATTTAATACTTAATATTTTCAAACACTTTTATTAATTAATAGGCCATATCGCATATAGCAATGATGTCAGTCACCTTTTGAGCCAAGCTCAATTATTTTTTTAGTACTTTTGTTTTTACTAATAATCCTTGCAGGACACCGTCTTGTAAACCAAATGAAAATAATTTATCTTTCTTGCCTCATTTCTCTTTTGCAGGTTTCGACCACATAAATTGGAGCCGGATTTCTTTACCTCTTAGGGACATCAAAAAGCCAAACACAAAATCGTAAAACAAATCATAATTCAACATAAAAAAAAAGAAGAAAAATAAAAAATAAACGTAACAAGAAACAAGATCAACAGACACAGCATAGGAAAAACATCTGCTGAATACAAACATTTATTGTAAACAAACTCGAAAGAATAGTATAGTTTGCAAAATTGCTTTAACAAGAAAAAACAAAGGAGTCAAGCAACATGGGTATTCAAGACTTGCAAGCTTTTCTCGACAGCAACTGCGTGCAGGGAGGCGCGGTGCCGGTAGATCTGTTGAAAATTGCTCGTCACGTGATGCTGAGACAGCGTAGCCGAATGGGGAAAGGTCAGCAGCAGCAGCAACAGCATAACTCGGCGATTCTGAGACTAGTTCTCGATGGTGAATGCTGCTTGGATAGGCTGTACGGTGGCTATTTTTCAGGTGAGCTTTTTAATCATTCTCGTCCAGTTAATAACATTAGCCGTTTTGTCGTGCCCAATGTTAAGCCTCATGACGTCATAATACCACGTTGGCAACGCTCGTAGCGGAGAAATTGACAACTCTGCGCACGCGCGAATGACACGAAAAAAAATTGCTCCGAAAATCTTGGAACAATTCGACTTTTTTTTTAACGTTACATGCGATGTACTATTGAATGTATTTATATTTTGCACTCAGATTGGGCCTGCGGCGGTCAATGGAACCGCATGGTTCAATTTCTCGCAGTTCTCATACAAGCGACAGAAATGTCTGGAGTCGAGTTAGCCGTTTTTTTCAATGGTTGTCATGAAGCACCGCGCCGCTCGGACTGGATCCAGAATCAGCTCAAAATGCGAATAAAAGTCAACAATGTACGACACGCTACAATGATTATCGAAAAAAATGAAAAACAGTCGTTCAACATGATTGTTATGATACAAAATAAAATTTGATTCACAGGTCTTGAAACATATAACTACAAAGGGAACACCACCGCCGAAGATATGGTGGACGCCTCCAGTGGGCTTGCGCACGAGTCTTCGAATGGCTCTCAGGCATCTTAAAGTTGGTGTTGTAAGTACGCTTAATTCTGTGCGACCGGAAGTTCTCACTCAAATTAATACTTGCATTGTTTTAACTAGTTATGCAGCATGGACGATCATCATCAAGAGGTAATCGCCTACTGTCGTGAGAACAATTTCAACGGTCTGATAGCCGACGATGCCGAATACGCTGCTTTCGATCCACCCCGTTATTTCTCATCAGAGCAACTTAAACTTACTTACAAGGTATTAAATAATTCTAGTTACTGAATAATGCTTCGACGAATTATCGGATCTTTTATAAAAATGTTGGTACATTTCAGGTAAAGTATTGTAATCTTAATATCTTCTATTTTTATTTTACAAAAAAAAATACATTAATGTGCAATTAATTTAAGTCGGCAAATTTCAAGTTTCAGTACATTAAATTTACAATTTATTTATACAGTGTATCAACAATTTGGCATCATTGAATTAACCGGTGAATTCATTGAATGTTCCAGGGATCGCTTGACACGAAGGAATACATGATCTCCGAATTCACAAAATCGATCGGCATCCCGTCGGACAGGCTCTGCATCCTGGCCGCCCTTCTTGGCAACTACATACTGACGGAGCACGAACTAGTGGACTTCTACAAAAAATTGAGCATCAACATCGGACCTAACAAGACGAACTTCGAGCAGTCTATCCGTGCAATAGCGACGTTCGTGAAGGATCTGCCGTCGGTCGAGTTGGACGTAGTGGCGCAGAAAGTTTTCGGCACGCTGTCCGATCCGAGATGCTCGAAGCTTCGACAGTCCGTCCAGTATTATATCAACGGGACGAAGGAGGGTTTCTTGCATTACAAACCCGTCAAGCCTACCAAGCGTGAGTGATTGGCGTTGTAGTAACTTGCCGTCTACACTGTTTCTCATTAGTCTGCCCGCTAACAATAATCGACGACATTGCAGCGAATAACAAGTCCGAAGCGAAACAAATCATTCAGGTTCAATCGACGAATCCGCCGGAAGTTCCGGCGGTAACGCCGGAGGAAGACGGCAACTTGGAGCCATCTCGCTTCGCATCGGAGACGTTGGAAAGCGAACAAGAAAGTCTGAATGCCTACAAGCAAGCGACAGCTAATGCCAAAGCCGCACCGCAAATCGTCATCGAGCCACCCGGCACTCAGGGACACGGTGACGCCGATAACGCTAAATCCGAGGAAGAACAGAGTAAGCAGACGACTTTTGTACAGTTACAATTGTGATGAAAAATTAATATACTTTTCCATTGAAATTGAAGTAAATTATCAAAATTCTAAGAATCACAATTTTAAGAATTAAAATTCTATGCAGAATACCAAAACAATTTTGCAAGAATCGTATATGTCTAACTTTTTTTTTGTTCAGCAAATGGCCACGCGATTGTAAACGGTGTCCACAATCTTTTGATAAGTTCGTCGAGTTCGAGTAGCAGTTCGACCGTGGCGTCGCCGGCTCACGTAACACCGGAACCGGTGAAACCAGTGGAAAAGCCGGCGACGATTCCGAGCACAGTTTCCGAAGTGATGCGCACAGCTTCGGAGCGTCATCAGAAAGGACTCATGTCCCCTCATATTTATCAGATACTTACAGCCGGCGAGATTAAACTTCCAGTTCTCCTCGAAGATGAGAATCACAGAGAATTTCCATCGATCCATCTGATCTATCGGCCGGTCAGACAAATGGTGTATGCCATTCTCTTCAATCTTCATCATCGCATGTATCTGGCGACGAAGAGCAAAGAGAAAGGCGGTAAGTTTTCGTTAATGACGAATTTTTATCGTAATTTTTTTAGCTCGAAGAGAATTATCGTTGCGCCAAAGTGGCCAGAAATATTCACCACATCCGTCGCCTTAAGGATGTTTGGGCGGAAATCGCGGGCTGGTATCGGCAGAGGGGCTTCGCTGATCGCCTTAGTCAGTGTGCGAATGAAAAACGTAGATAAAACAAGCGGCTATCTAAGATAGTCTTTCATTTACTGAATTTATCTCGGAAACATAAGCGTGAATATTCTTGAAATTTGGACGAAATCTGTGATATAGTATGCTCTTCGCTGTGGTAGGTTTTTAAAATCTAACAGAAATCGGTGGAGAAAATCCGTAGGTTCTGTCGTTGCCGACCGGTTTCCGAAACGTTTACACGGTGCCTTATGCAGCTTTGTACGGACATTACTAAGACTCTACATGGTCAAAAAATCTGAAAAAAGTACAAACGATTCAGTGTGTCTTTGCCTGGAAAGTAGCAAAGTTTTATAGCGATCAAACAAAAACGTGTATCGGACCAATTATCGTTAATGAACAAAACTTTCATCATTTATCATAAACTATACTTTTATATGTTTCTCTGGGCACCGTCGTTTCTGAATCGCACGACGAAAAAAACATACATTAAAAATTGAATCGATCAAACAGATAACGAAAAAGTGGAGGTGCCCGACGTGATCATCAAAGAGTGGGTATGGTCCAAGGCGAATCCCTATCAGACTCCGACGTTAGTGAAAGCCGAACAAATCGGTTGGGGCGTGCCGACGATCCAACGCTTGTGGTTCGGGTGAGTAGTTTCTCTCGACCTTATGCTCTCCCCTTTTTTGCGCAATTCTGTCGATGCACACCCAACAAACAAGAACAAGAATCGAGGCGTGCGACTAGCGTTCAAGCATTAAAGATCGTAAAACGAATAAAATGAATAACTTGTGCACGTTGCAGCTCTCGAGGGCATCATAGGTATGTCCGATGCTCATTTTGTTGGTGTTGTAACTTTGGGCTACTTTAGTTTTTCTTCCATGTTACACTTGTTCACAACGATTGTTAAAAAACAATTTAAAAAATGAGCTGAATTTTTGTATATTTGCGGTGTTTGAGAAGAAAAAAAAATTAATTTCGTTCGTCACGTCTATCGAATGTCGTCGACCGTTGAAATCGCATCACACTACACGGGACTTGACTAATGTGTTATTAATTAATGTGCTTCGACCCTTTCCAGCACGGGCATCGACGACAAACGCCGCCGTTTAAGAGGATTCCTGACGTGCATGCGATCCGACACTCCGCTTATGCTGAACATCTCTTATGTTCCACAACACTTGCTCGTTATGGCCTGCGTCTTAAGGTAGTACAACTATCGTATTTCCCAAAAGTTTGCCATTTGAGAATTCAATAACGATATGACTTCTTTGCTTTTCGATTCCCCAGATACATCATGACCTTCTCGGACAAAATAAAAATTCTGCGGCGTCAGGAACTCGACGCTTTCATCGCTCAAGCTTTCTCGGCGGATTTGATGAATACCCAATATCTACAAGATCTACAGGTAGCTGGATTATTTCTTATGATCGAACAAAGATTCGAGTTTTTCTGACTTGATATTTGCAAATGTATCAAGTCAAAATTTGACTTTTGACAACTGAAAAGATATCAAGTCAATAGTTGACTATTGATAACTGAAAAGTTATGGCTCCATCCGTTAGAACAAACTCGCAAGTTGTTGTGGGTGTAGCGCTCCGCGTTCTCCCAGGATTATGGAAATACGTTACTTTCCGTTTAAAAATCTTCCTTTTCAGAGACAAACCCCTGCATTCTTGAAAATTGGGACAAACAAGCAGATAACTCCAAAATGTGCATAAGATTATACCACAACGCGATTTTCTTTTTATTCTGCAGCTTTCGCTCGTCACTTCTCGAGGCGTACAATTAGCCACTCTCTTTATGGCCGGTGTGGAAACCGCCCTCCTGGCAAACGACGCCTGTGGCGCACCAATCCCTTGGCTCATGTGCTGTCCCTGGCTGTACTTCGATGGCAAACTGTTCCATCACACTCTCGCTCGTGCGACCATTGCGAAGAATCTTCTCGAACTCTGTGGCGGACACATCGAGGGGGTGGTCAAAGTTGAGCGTATGCGTAAGGCAATCCTCGAAGGTGTCAATGTCGTCTTCGCTCGACCACCGTTGCCAATTCCACCAGGTAAAGCTAAAACTTGGCGTAACGCGAAACTGTTGTCGCACATTCCCGAATGAGCGATGTTCGGGCGTCTTCTACAGTCGATTTTCAAATGTGCTATTAAACAAATATCTTTAATAATCAGCGGATTAAAAAAGAAAATTGTTTCCACAGGCATACGCATGGCGGTGCCGCAAAACGTCCTGCCTGCTGGTTGCAACATGAACGACGGCCTTGTCCGAGGCCGTGGTAACGCTAACATCCCACAGCGTGGTTTGATCCGACGACCGGTGCCGTCTCGCGGTGGTCAGCTCGAAATCGCAGGAGTCGTCGTCGGCCAGTGGGGCGCGAATTACGGGCAACCGGGACGTTTGCCGCAACCGGTTCAAGGACACTCCCGCGGCCGGCTTCCTCCACAGGTACGATATCGCACGTACAATCACAGATTTTCCATGTCACCGATCGGCGACGGTGATCTTACATATCACGAAAGTAGTCAACTATGTTCCGAATACAAAAAAAAAAAAAAATCGCGCATGCCCCAAAGCAGCCTTCGTTCTTGAATTTATTTCACTTTTAAACAATTACTATTTCTGTCCCCGCGGTTTTGTATCGGCTTTAAATTTTTGCATGTTTTATTATATACGCTGTTTTTATCTAACACGAAAATAAATATTAATTTTTATGCATGATTGTAACATGTGTTTTTTATTTACCACGACCGCGATGAATAATTTGCATCAGGCGTTTGGCCTGCAGATACGGAAACAGAGAAGTATCCACAGCGAGTAATCTATTACTGAACCACTCGTCCCAGTTAATCGACGCGTATTGTTCACTCTTAATACGTTGGGCTCGAATGTTAAATTATATCAATTATAAACCTTCATTGATACAGGTAACATCGATCGGGGGATTAAAATGGACCCCCCGTGGAGTGGAGTGGTTTTCCCGTGGTTCCAATCCCCTAGGAGTACGAGCCTTCCCGACGCGAGGAAACAATCGTAATCCAACGGCCGGTCGTGGCAAGAAAACGCAAATGAAGGTAAATTTCACGATAACACGACGAAACCACATCAAACATAAACTAGTTTGACTTTCGATATAATCCTTGGGCGAATAACTGAGCACTTATCACTTTTTCCAGGCTACCGCCAAGAAGAAGACCGCCGTGAAGAAGAATAAGGAGAACGAGAAGAAAGAGAGCAAAGCTCCAGGAAACGCGGTCGAGGAAAGCAGCGACGAATCTCCGTTAGTATTCACTAATAAAAAAAAAAAATCGGCGACATTTTATTTTAACTTTGAATTTGGTACTTGGTATATCTTAACGATAAATTTGTATGAATTTACTTGCAGTGAACCGCTGACGAGTATCGCGGCGAAGGAAATAATCTCCGTTCCCGGACAATTCGACGACGCGGTCGAGAACACGAAATCCGTAGAGAAAGGACAAGGCGACGCGCCTCTCGTCACGTCGTAAGTGATTCGCCTACAACGAATCAGAACATAAAACACATAAAAATTCATCTCATTTAAACTAAAACGCGACACTGAAAACACCCGGATGTGACTCAAGACTGCAGCCAATTTCGTTATGTGTTCATTGAGCCGACGAGCATTGGAAACGTTTGTTCAAGTCAAGCAATAACGACGAAGCAAATGTCGGGTGCCCAACGGCTCGATGGCCACGTAAAACTCTGGTGGGGCCAAAAACATATACAAACTTTACAAAACAACCAACGACTAACCGCACCTAAGCAAGTGCTTTACTTCAAGCACGAGATAAAAAAAATGGAAAAAAATGAAAAAAAAAACAAACCGAGTATCCATTTAGTGGATTTAAAACCGTACTATGTCCTCACTGCCAAATGTACCACACTCTACGAGAATTAGAGAAGACGAAACGATAGAAATAGAGAACGGGAAGGAAGAACAAGAAAAAAAGTCGTGCTCGTACTGATGGGCAAACAAAGTGCGTTGCTCGTGTCACCGTAATAACAAATTGGATTCGACTGATTAGTGTTACGCGAAACGCTAATTTTAACTAAACCGTGAATACACAAAGTCGTCAAACTGCTATTAAGTATTTAATTATTAAGGAGCGTGTTTATTTTTTTTACAATGATGAAAAAAATGTATATTTTCCGGTATTATATGAAAATGCCTCGCTTTGTATGGTCCTGGTTTCCCGTGCCTCCAGCAAATTCATTGTTGAATCATTTCACGAAAGCAAAAAAAAAGACGCGAGATATACGACTCGCATTTCATCTTCTTGTTTTGTAGATAGAGGCGCGCGAAACCTGGACGGCGCACAGCGTTTAGAGACTGACGCTTTTCATATAGGTAAAATATATATTTATACATATGGGACGTTATATTTGTAAACACGCTTACCGAAGTATACGATTGTTACTCACTGAGTGATTACAGATATAACGATATATGATTTAGGTAGGAAAACTCCCCGTAGTGAATTATATACGTAAGTTTGTCGCGTAGCATGAATCGGCGAGCGTGCCTCGTTCGTGGTGCCTGCTCGCGTGGAGAGAAAGAGAGGGGTACGAATATTACGAGGAATATATTATTTATGATATTCATATTATGTATGCGACCGTTAGTGAGAGTGAAAGGAATGTCGAAAGTAGTGTATGAAGTTTTTTTTTTTTTTTTAATCTTCGTTTGCTTGTTGAACTTGTGCGTCTGTGTACATAGTACGTGTGTGAGTATGAAGTTAGATGGATATTATAGTATATATATATATATAAATATATAAAAATATATTTATTTGCGGTCGCATCGAGGAATATGTTGGAACCAATCAACCGCGAAGCAAGAGAGTTTGATTGCGTTGAGCCTTATACGATCATTAAACGGTCGTTGTGTTTTGAGGATTTATCACGTATCTGTGACTTACGAGCGAATACGTCGATTTACATCATTATCATTGAATATATAAATGAACAAAAAAAAAAGAAAAAAAAAAGCGAACCGTATCGGAGCATATAATTGTAATGAAGTGGACGAAAAAAAGCATGGGTACGATAACGTGACGACGGAAGAAAAGATGGACAAGATTAATTGTAATTATCGACATCGTGGGAAAGTGAAGTGTTTGCCTGTGAAGAGCGCTTATACGCGTTAAATGGTACGAAAAAAGTGTTGGAAAAGATAAGGAGAACCGTTAAATCGAGATAATATAATTGAAGAGATGAAGATTTAAAGTGTTATATTTTTGTAGATTTGTTATTGCGTGAAATGTATTGAGACAATGGAGGAATGAACAAAAAAAAATCGAACTTTATAAAACTCGAGATAAAGTGGGACGGCAGTTTGAAATATCGGATTTATGGGATTGAATACATGCTCGCGCGCACGTACTGTGACGATCTGCACGTGTCGAGCGCACGAACCGCATGAACCGCTTCTCGGTACGCGAATAGTAAAAAAATAAATAAAAAATAAAATGAAAAATAAATGCCACTGTTTCCGAAGGATTGACAGCGGTGAAACGAAGTTTAAACTTTAACGAGAAGAAGGAATACCACGTTGACGTATGCGTAGCATTGTTAAACTCTCGAATTTAAATAACTCATCAATTAACAAAGACATTGTGAATCGTCGATGCCAATGCAGTGTCGAGACGTCGAAAAAGACACAAAAATATGCATTACAACGCGCTACATTCGTTTTTCAGTTTTAAACCCCTGAATGAATAATAACGAACGAAGGAAAAAAGCAAAACAGAGAAGAGTTAGTAGTTTCGAGCGATCCTTGCAGACAAAAAGAGAAACAAACAAAACAAAAAAAGTGAAATAAGAGAAACTTCAAAGCACACCAATGGATTCAGACACAAAGGCAACTTTACGCTTTAGAAAAAGGCTAAAAAAATATACGATTCACTTCGCGAAGAAATCGTTTTCTTGACATCGCGTACACTTCTTGAACAGAATAAATAATTGAACAAAAAAAATGTGTAACATTGCAGTTAAATACTGAAAATCTCATATATAAATCAGTTGCCCGTTGCGCTGATTGACGAAACTTGCAACAAATATGTATCACGCGATACTTCGTTCAAGTACGAGAAAAAGAAAAGAAAAAAAAGGAAACTAAAACTAAACGGAGATGTATAAACAATATTGTAAGAATGCAAAGTCCACATTGATGATCCAGATTACGTAAACCGAAACGTTTAGACAGCGATAACTCGATTAAACAGAAGTTACATAATAATAGATAAAAAACAAATGAATAAAGAATGGACTAACGACGCATAAAAAGCAGGTTGCGAGTTTTTCGTGCCTGATTTTTACGTTGTACCCGTAGTACAGGGGCCCACTAAACTTGTCTACGACTCGTTTATAATGTAAACACGATTTTAAAAATAATCTATCGTATCTGTACCCCCTTTGACTGTCTGTGCAAAAAAAAAAGAAACAAAAGAAGAAATAACGATAAACGATATTACCGAGGAAAAAAATTGTGTGTTAAGGCAGTAAACTTGATTTTTTTCGACACAGACCGAAGGATAATAATAAATGTATTTACATGTCGAAGCTCCGATTATAGTCTGTCCTAAATGGAGCGGTTAGTTTTGCAAAAACCGAATCTTTTCGATATTGCTACAGTGATTTTGGAGAGCCAGGATTTTCGTGAGATAATAATTTTTTTTCACTCTTGGCTCGTGTTTATTATCTATAATTAGTGTCATTATTATTGTTGAAGATCCGGATGGATCGAACTTGTGTCTGTTTGCGAAGGCATCGTTGTACCCAGACGCTGATAGGATTCATGTCGGGACAAAAAAAATCGATCGATTAAACACAGACATCATTTTGTTTGCATTGTTCTTTTCTTTAAATAAACATAACGTATAGTCGTTGGGAGCAAGAAAAAAAACAAGTCAATTATCGTAATATTGCTTGAACAAGGCCCAGAGTTAACCCCAACGATTGTAATTTCTCATTCGTATCTCTTAGTTCAATGATGTATGATTAATTAGATTTGAAACTTGTAGGTGCGAGATTGTCGTCTTATCGATCAATCGGTCACATAACAGACCTTCTGATTTGATAAATTCATACCCTTGCGATTTAAATTGTAATTATCCTTATTCTATTTAGTTAATGCTTATACGAGTAATATGAAATATAACAAACGAAAAATAAAAAAAAAAATAAAAAAAATTATAGCATCACGAAATGTAATACTGTAGTAACGTGCTGGTGAAAGATAAAAGATGAAAAAGAAAGAAAAAAACATAAAGGAAACACTATTGATGTAGTTGAAAAGCACACGTGGGCCCCGTATTTATAATGTTCTTATTAAAATATTACATAACATGTATTCTGCTATTAATTTCTCGTAGCTAAAAGAAGAGGCAATCGAAAAGAAAAAGAAAATAACGCGCATACACCGAAATCATTTTTTTGTTTCATCGTTAGCTTGCTTAATCAATTGATTTGTTAATATGTGTTTATTACCCTAATTTCTTGTAATTATCAACGTAATAAAAACACAAAAAAAATAACGTGATGCGCTGTCAAATACAAAGTATGTGCGATCGAAGCCCCTGACACAAAAGATTCGAGAAAGTGAAATTCAAATCAACTTAAAATGTTGATTTAATGAAATTTGTAAATTACACTGTGTAATCCCCGTAAGTTGCATATTTCTGCCCGATGTCGAGCAAAAGCTGATTCTGTACTTTCGCCGCTTGAGCAATTTTCAATAATTCATACTTTAAAAAAATCTTTTTGCGTATAAAAAAAATAATATATAGAAACTGCGAGTTCAACGTGGAATGATGTGGAACGCGATTACGAAGCATATGACGAATAATGGGAATCAGTACTAGCGAAACACAAGGCAAATCATATTAACACTTATTGGAAAATTTAACTTAAATAACAAAAAAAAGAAGATTAACTTCAATCCAGAACCATTAATGGAAAATACACATGTTTGGAATGTAGAGAGTAATTAATCATATTCAATATCCAATAAAAACGATGTAAACGTGATGATTATTAAAAATATTCGAAACGACACGATGTGTAATCAATTTTGTCAATCCTTTAGATCTTTTCAGATCATCCTCCAGATCATCAACGAAAAGCATGATATCCGATGCTTGTGCTAATCATGACGAATTGTTGCGATGATTGACTAAAAATTCGATATTTTTTATGTACAACAAAGTCGCACACATGGATAGTTTGAGTTCGTCGGTGAAGTCCAGACAATTGATAAAACTAGCAGATTGTTGTGACTCGGGTGGCATAAGCCCTCAGCTGGATCGCATATTTCGTAGCATGTAAAAATTCACTCCATATAGACGAAACGACACGATTCCATATGCTATCAAAACCGAAATCCCAAGAATATAGCTATGGGAGTGATATAGCCATGGGAGTGATCAGGATTTTCGAAATGCATTCCCATATGCTATATTCTCGAGATTTCGACTTTCATAGCATATGGCATTGACCGCACTCGCATGCATGCCTTGAATTTACTTTAGTATCATCTCCACTGCAATAAAAACTGTCTAAGCTAAGAGTCACTGAAAGAGTGAGGGGGAAGGGGGGGCGGGGGTCAGGGGTGAGCTTCACCGAAAGGGGGTGACAAACATCCAAACCAACAAGCTACCAGGCAATGAAACAAATCCAGTTTTCCAAAACATATATGAGATTAGAATGGCGTTCGGAAATTGAGGATAAAACATATGGGTTTCAGAATGAAGTTTCAATACACAGAAATTGACCAATACTCTCGGAAGATGTTCGATTTAATGAAACCGTCGTTGCGAGTCATGAGTACAATAATTTTACATTTAGTGATCATTAATATCATTATTGTTGCTTATAATCGTGTATGCTCAGGACCGCGTCGGACCTTCACAAACGATTTCCAGCTAGAAGTATTGCGGGTTGACCACCTAGTTCATTTGCAATATTCGATGGTGTATACATGCGTATTAAGAAAATGGGTTCGTCAACCCTGCGAAATGCAAAAATTGAAAGTAACGTAATACTCTAGCGTCATTGGGTAGATCTGTAGACGGGAAACACGTAAAGGCCACGCTTGTAGTCTTCGATGTTGGTGATATAATAATCACTCGTCTTTTTCATTTTTTCGTTCGGCATATCAGTTAAATATTTTAGCGGATATTCAACTTTGCCACCGTACTGCACAGTAGAATTTTCTGAAAGACGAAGTAAACAATTGATTGAAACTGACGTAAAGAATTGCACTTTTTTTTGTTAAACTTACGAGTGATTTCATTATTTTGCAATTCCGGTGTCTCCGTCGCTTTCACGCTGCCGTCATTTCCAACGACTTGGACACTCAACTTGCGGAAATTTGAACCATCCATCGTATGATCTACCATCCATTTTCGCAATTCTTCTATCGTTATTCCACTGATCTCGTTCACCTCTCGTTGCAGCCTGTCGAACACGTATTCGCCCGACGTAATCTCGGCCCAATTTTTATTCAATTCCTCCTTCAAATGAATGTCCGCGCATTGTTTTACTTTGGTCAGAGCTTCCTTGACGCTGAGCAATTCTTTCTCGGACATTTCGTTCAGCGTCTTCTTGAATGATTTAAGGAAAGCTTCGATCCTCTTGTCGACGTGCTCGGTCGTGTATTTGTCCGCTTGCGCGCATACCGTGACAGAGTAGCCGAGCACACCGAAGGTGTCTCGCATCAAGCAAAACACATTGTAGCCCAGTTGCTCCTGCGTTCTGAGCTGATTGAATAACGGTTCTTCCATAATCATCTGAAAATAATTGTGAACAGCAATTAGAACATGATTTAGGTAAAATCGTTTCGAGGAAAACAATTGCTTTGCCAACGAAAAATCGTCATTGCAAAAATACGTTGCTTTGCGAAGGCAACGTAGATGCACGTAACACGTACGATGAGCAGCTCGATCAGAACGCCCAGTCTGATCGATGTACCTCCGGACTGATAATAATTCGTCACAACGGAATTCGAGTCGGTGAGATTGAAGTTTTGCAATCTGCAGCAACGCACGCCAACAGGAATTTGCGTGACTCTGAGCTGTGGCATAGTGTTCGGCAAGAGCGGTCTGCAATTCAATATGTCGACGCATTTCTTAGTATTCACGATGACGTCATCCTTCGTCATATTTCCCTGCACGAGGCACTTGATATAAATATGATCGGCGAAAGATTTCGCGTAATTTTTGAATTTTTCATATTCGATGCCCGAAATAGCTGCGTGTCTATCGACGGCCGACCAATGAACGAGCATCAGAATCGACAGTCTGGCGTCTCTGAAAAAAAAATCTGAACGCTATTATCCGAATTGAAGATTGGTTTGTTGATTATAAAGTTGCAACTTTTACGAATTCCGACGTACAATTTAATACGTTCTTTTTTAAAAATGCTAGTGTCTAAAAGCCGAAGATGAAACCTACTTGA
This sequence comes from Stenichneumon culpator, assembly GCA_964017025.1. Classification (NCBI taxonomy): domain Eukaryota; kingdom Metazoa; phylum Arthropoda; class Insecta; order Hymenoptera; family Ichneumonidae; genus Stenichneumon; species Stenichneumon culpator. Next base: position 7,534,199 of record OZ024781.1, read on the forward strand.
CTAGTTTACTGGGCTTCAAGAACGAATTGTAGCACGCTTTGAGCAGCTCTCCCTTCATAACATCAAACAAATCTTCTGTAACGAGTTTCGAAAAATCTGCTATGTACTGCGTTATTGTCGTCAACAGGAGCTGGAGACATTAACACCGAATGAATTAGAAATATGTTCTTCCGAAGACGAAGGATTAAACTCAAGGAAGTAAACTCACAGGCAACTTCTGATTGAATCCATTGACTTTCACGACTAGTCCTTTCTCGCCTGGATTAATCTCGTGATTCAATTCGGCCGCCGTTGCCGGATACAATTCTTCGACCAACATTTGCTTGAGAATCGTCACAAACAGTTCAAGCATCGCCGCACTGAAATTAAATAATCGTTAGATTTGTTGATTGTAAACAAAAAAAAACTGTATTTCTTTTTATTCAAGGTCTTACGAACTTTTCTGGCGACGCCAGTGGCAGCGGAGAAATGTAATAGAAATTCATGTAGCACTCGGGAAGTCGAAACTTGGCGTCGGGCTTGTACCAAACTTCCGACAGAGCGTCCGAGTGAATTTTAACGGGACAGTGAGGCATGTCCTCGGGAACCGGGATCAGCGTAAAATCGTCCGTGAGAAAGATATTGGGTTCCGGAAGATGAAAATCTGGCAAGGGCTCGATCTTCCTCCAACAGTCTATCCAATCCTCTGGTATCTCGGTGTCCGTGTATTTAGTTTTGAACCAGGGTTCGATCTTCTCGAACTCCTCTTCGTTAAACTTTTTATCAAATATTATTATATTCGCGTTTTCGGGTTTCAAAACGTCCATGCACGCTCGTATCGAGACTGGATCGTATTCGAAGTAAAGATCACTGCCGTTTATGTAATCCGACGGTGAGTAGAAGTGCATGTTCTCGCAGAGATCTTCGACGTACTCGTCGGGCGGTGTCTCGTCTGCGTATCTGTGTAGTTGAGTTATAAAAGTTAATGAAAAATAACGCCTTTTTATTTCACCGAAATATTGAAATTTCCAGGGTAGCTCGGATTGTACCTGAAATTGGTTTCTTCGATCTTCTGAATTTCGTCATAGATACGTTTCTGCGGACCTTCCCGTCGGACGAGACTGATGTACGAGTAAACAGCGTCGAGGACTTCTTTCAAATGTTTGTGACCCTCGTCGGTAAGTACCAGTGTCAAGCTGAACAACGCGTACATAGAACTGTGCTCAAAACCACTCTCCCCATTGCCGCTGAATATATCCAAGCACCACATCTTCTTTCGCAAATAACTGATGAGCGATCCTTTACCCTCGTGTCCTATTATCCACGATACGTACTGATGGGGTTTGCTTCTGTAAAGATGAAGCAACGATGGCATTGCCCATGTTAGTTCTATCTGCAGAAAGAAAAAGATGGAACATGAATTGACTACAGACACCAAAATTCGGTGTCGTTCTTGTCGATGAGAAGAACTCACTTGGCAAACATCTTTGATCGGCTTGATTTTATAAATTCTACGGAATCGCGGCGTATCGAACGAATGCGCGCCTTTGAATGTCGTAAAATCGTCGGCGGGCAAACCGTTGTTTGGTACGTTGGAAAAACACTCTTTTACGTATTTCTCCAAAGTGTCCAGCGGCAGTCTTGCCTATAAAGAAATAAGACAAATTTTCATTACTCGCCGAAGACTGACGAAGATTTTTTTAATAGATAGATTAATAGGTATAGATAAGAATAATGGCGCCGAGGATTTTTCTATTACCTGAATAGCAACGGTCATTCTATGCGCGCTATAATGACGTTCCCGAAATTTGTGAAGTTCCTCGTAGAGCTTATCATCGGTGACATTGTCACGGAGCGTTACGAGATTTCCCCAAACGAATTTCGTCGCGGGATGTCCGGTTTGAGCTAAGGTGCTGAAAAGCTGTTCCTTACGATGAAAGTCGGATGGTATAGCCATCTGGAATTCTGTCGAAAAGATTTCAAGATTTGACTCTTGACTGTAAAATCTCACTGGTCGATATACGTACCACTCTCTACGGCCTCTCTCTCGCGAGCTATAGCGTCGCGCTTCATCAGAGGACTTATGAAAAACTGAGCGAAACGATCCAGCGCGGCATGAAGAAATTTTTCTTGAACCTCGAAGTAGAAAGTCGTCTGCTCGCACTCGGTGTACGCGTTGTCCGAACCGCCACGTCTTTTGATAAAGGCATCAAAATCATTTTCCTTTACCGATAATAGATAGATTAGTAAAAAAGAAAAATTATTATTATTTGGGTAAAAATCAGAAAATTATCTAGAATAATTCATACCTTATTAATAAAAATTTGAAGCTAATTATTACTTTCGAGATAAATCGTCAAAACGGTTTGCAGAATTGATTTACCTGTGGGTACTTTTTGGATCCCATGAAGACCATATGCTCCAGGAAATGAGCCATGCCTGGAATCTCTGGTGGGTCGCTGAAGCTCCCGACGCCGATACATAAACCACAGGCAGCCTAGACGAAAGTGGTGTTTTAAAATTTCACGATAACATAGAGAAGTATGCACTGGATTCCATCATTTCTTTTCTTCATACCTACCATCTTTTCTTCTCGTTTCATTTTTTTTACGGAAGAACCATCCCCTTCGTCATTGTCCGTCTGATCTACCTCGTTTTCATCATCTTCTTCATCTTCGTCATCATCTTCATCTTCGTCTTCGTCGCTCTTGTCGCTTTCGCTCCCTTCGTCTCCACTGCACGATTTATCATCTTCACTTCCCAATTTACCTGATAGTAATGATAAGTATATTAAAAATAATTAGCGATAATGTTCATTCACTGTCTATGTGAATGTCTGTGAATGTCTGTATGACTTTTGTATGCGTATATGTGCATCTGTGAGTGCCAGTGTAAGTGTCGAATCAACATGAACTTTATTACTATGTAGATAATATAAATAATATATAGATAATAAAAAAATAAGAATAATATTATTAATTTAATACTCATTTGTGTGAAAGCTAATGCAAGATTAACATTTTTTTTCCAACGATTTCAATTACCATCGTCATCATCTTCGTCTTCTTGCTGTAAAGTGTCACCTTCGCATGAAGCTGGACTCGGATCGGCGATCAACAAAGCTGTAAGGCCATTCGGTAGTTTGACGACCCTGCATCATAGAGAGATACCGTATTTATTCATCTAGCGACTTGACATGCCTATATTCGTGTCGTACCTGTACTCTTTTTTGTCGTTCTCCGACTTTACTGGTACTTGGAGATAGTCGACCTTGATATCCGAAAAATCTTGCAAAACATCGTTTGTTTCGTCGTTATTGTCATTATGTGTTTTGTCACTTGCGCCGAGGTTACGATCGTCCTGAAGAACGCTTCCCGTTCCGTTAGTCGGCTTGACCATATCCAAATATCTGTGGCTTAACTTGAGTTTCTTTTTCGGTGGAGCTTGAAAAAATCTTTTTGGCATCATACAATGAACCGTCGAATTTTTATGGGCACATTTAGTGAGAATTTTTAATAGCGGAGAACGAAATGTGACGACCATGCGTCAAATCATATGAATGATTGTGAATGATATGAAGGCAGTAGCAGGTGTTGGGGTGGTGGGGGGTGGGGGGCAATGTCCAGTGGGAATTCAGACCGGATTTTAGCCAAAATATAACTAGTGGTGCTTTCCATTCAGCCATGAAAACATTACGTTATAATCACGGATTGATTTGATTGGTTCCTTCTCTTAGATACTAACATCATTTGATACAATGGACCAATCAAATCAATCCATAGGTATAACGTAATCATTTCGGCGGCTGGATGGAAAAAACCATGTAGGTTGGAGGAAAACGTAGTTACTATAGATAGCGCCGTGAGGCTGCTTTAAACCCAATTTAGCTTTTCTCGCCCTCACCACTTGTTTCTTTATACGGGCGCTTTGTCGTTAAGGACATGTGACACGATTCAGTGGGTAACCGAAATCTGTAATCAATGCGATTCAGAGACGGTAGACTTTTCGGGAAAAAGCAAAGCATTAGCGGATGAACAATTTAATACCGCGTTCGATGATGCTTCCGTTTTATCCGAAACGTCAACCGATTTTAAATGGCATTGATTCGAAAAATGCATTTATCTCTCTCGCACTCATATGTCACGTGGTACATCTTTCGCATGGCCTTAAGGACCTCTACTCTTGGATATCGAGGAAGTATCATCGCGGAAAATTTGTACAAAAGTGAAAGAACTGAACTTGTTTAAATGTCGAACTGCGAGCATGAAGCTCTTGAGTAAAATTCTATAACAATATATTAAATATCAGTTGAAAGTTTCAACAATAACGTGTTGTCTCTCCGAGTTTTTGGCTATTTCCTCAAATATCTTAATAAGTCCTTTCACGGTTCCTACGCATCGCGAGTCAAACACTTTTTTATGTCAATAATTATGACTAAACGTCTTTCTGTTGCGCTAACTTGTACACACACGGTCGTTTATATTCGCGTTCGCCTCCCTCGACTGTGCGCATCTGGGGCTTCTCTAATCTCTCTCTAAAGCCATGTACAATTTGCCTGTTTGTGATTTGCGTAGAACTGAGAGGATAACTTAAGCCTGGACCTACAGTTTTTAAGGTGGGTTCCGAACCGCCGGAAAAACAGAAAAACACATAGAAAATTAATTCATTGGTGTCAGGTGGGAATCGAACCCGGAAATCTCTCTGTATATTGCTCGCTCGCTCGAAGAGAGTAGCACAGGTCTCTGCAGAGACGAGCCAGCCAACGGCTTAAAAAAAAAATTGCTCGCTCGCTCGGACAGCCTACTCGCCTCCCGTCTCCTCGACTCTGCGTCTTCTTCATCCAATTTGGTGAGGCGCTCACATACAAATAGAGACCGCCGCATCTGGCCACTAGGTGAAACCGGGTCTCCTCAACTCAACTGAACCAGTGATGCCAAAGGCTCCCTCTGAAAATTCCCGCGCTCTCACCGGGCTCCCCCACCACTGTGCGCCCGTGCACCCTATAAAGTTAGCCCTGCAACTTTAATTTTCAAAAATTTTAACTTATACCATTCGTTTGGTGGTCGTTTGCTGGTGATTGATAGTCTAATTGCAACGTTTGGTGGTCAATCGTTTAATTGCAATAATTAAAAACATAAATAAGGCCCAAAGTTAGCCAAACATTAAAAAAAAATCAGTCCCAATAGGGCTCAATCGACGCGGAATCGTTTGGTGGTCACGAATAACATAATTAAAACAGTTGGTGGTCTCTAGTTTGGCTGGAAAAAAAAACTAAATGCGCCCTAGATAGGTTAAGGCCCATTGTCTGTGCTTCATTGTCTGTACAAGCTCGAGGTAACAGTATTCCCATCACCTTTTTACTGTCATTTAGACAAGATTTCAATTTTTGCAGTATCGACTGCAGCAGATTTTTTTTTCTGCAGCTGCAGATGATTGAGTAGGAACCCGCCACACCGACGAGTCATCACTCGCAGCCAGGCGAGTTCCAACAATCCCCACCACGAGCCGATACATACGACACGTACAGATGCTCTGCCTAAGTCATCACCATTCGCACGACATCAGCGTAAACACCAAGTTTATGAAGATAAATAACAAGAATGATAATACCTATAAAGAGGTTAGAATTTAGGTCCAATTCGAACGATCAGCATTCAACAAGTGTCCGTTATGCATTAAATTGTATTGTGATCTATTTTTTCAGGGAAGACGGAAGCTTAAATGAGTGGGCAATAATCGAATTGCAAGGAGACTTGAAACACTCCACGGGAGAAATAAAAAATGCTCAATTCATTGGCGATCTTCACTTCACTGAAAGTGGCGTTCCGATACTGATAATAGGCATTCATGTATTGTACGGAAAGGAGACAGCGCTTTCCAAGCCCTTTGCCGTTCTGGAAAAAATTAAGTTTAACGCCGAGGGCGGTAAAAAAACGGATATGGAAACCGAAGACTGCGAGAGTACTACGGAGTATATTGTAAAAGCTATCGTAAGGAAAAAACTTATTTTCAAAGGCAGGCCAAAGCCCATTGTGACGGACGTTCCAATATGCACGTAGCAATTTGATAAAAAAAACAAACCTGCATCGATGCTCTCATGAAATTGGAATGAAATATCTGTAATTTATTTGTAAAACTTTGTAGCATTTTTTAATTAAATACTTTCATGCAAAATAACGTAAATTATTGACTCTCTGTAAAAAAAATCACTCGAACGGTAATTTATTTATCCAATAGACTTAACAGATTCTTCGGGCTGCAGCATAACTTTTATTCCAGTAATTGTGAAAGAATGTGGACCCTTACAATTCGATTTTCAGTCACACAATGTGCAGTGATCCTATGTAGATTCTTAAATGTTTTAAAAACTTTATTAACTCCACTTACAGTTTCATAAAAATATTGGAACTTAAGTAAGGCCTTTCAATCATATTGGTTGAATAATTATTCCCTGAATTGTACCGGATACTGGAAAAACTGAGAATAGAATTGAGTCACCCAGGTCGACTCTCCCATTTCACAAAATTCTTTTTAGTCCTGCAGATATAACTAGGATAGGCAGGAGTAGCTACACTTTTTTCCCAATGAAAGTCCCTGTGAAGATGCTTGATGAAACTAGGATCGCAAATCGATGTTACTATTCTAACCGAAACAAAAATTTTAAGTTTCGTACAAAAATATCATGTATTCAGTAACGATTTATGAAATAATATATTGTCTTGGCATGAAGGATCTCTACGATTTTTTTTTTCTTATTCGACGAGACCTTCGACTATTAGAGCCGAATATACCGTTCATGCACACGACACGTTATCGTTTTATATTTAAAAAATCTAATCTGAATCTATTATATCTGTCCGCTCATCCAGCCACGATGTGCAGATTAAATCACGACTCAACAGCGAGTCAACAAGGTTGACAGATATCTGACGTATTTTTTTTTTACCCAATGAAAATTCCCTCGAACGTGCTTAATAAACTTTTGATCACAAATAAATCTGACGATTCTAAGCGAACTAACACAAAAATTTTAAGTTTCGTACACAAACATCATATACTTGGTAACAATGTATGAAATAATGTATTGTCTTGGCATGAAGGATTTTTTTCTGTTATACGACGATATCTCCGGCTATTATGGCCGAATATACCGTTCATGCACACGACAACGTTATTGTTTTATTTAAAAAAAAATGAAATCTGAACATCTGTCCGCCCATCGATCTACGATTTGCAGAGTAAATCACGACTCTTGGCACAGTAGATTCGGAATCGACTCAAACAAGCTTTGCTCACGTCTTTCGTGAGATTGCGTTGAAGATCGAAAGGATCTTGTATGCACATAGACGAGTCGATTCGAAAAGGTTCTGGATCATCAGAATTTCTCATGTGAGCGACGTACGCTCCCATCTTCTTCGGTAAATTCTGTGGATCGACGAATGCGCGCTTCTTGACTGCGTCACCGAGAAGCGGACACACAACGTCGTACCGATAGTCGAAACTCGCATAGAATGCGAAAAACCAGATGAGGAGCTCCTTGATACTGGGATGGCGAAGCTCAGGGTTGTGGCAAGGTTGGCCCGACACACCAACTTCCCAGCCTGTAATTATGTTTACGAATGGAACTTCAGCAAAGTAATTGTGACTATTATGAATTCCAGAAAAAAAAAATAACTAACCAGCGATGCTGTGGGAACTCCGCTCCGTGTCCATCAGTGTTGCGATACTAGGAAGAAGTGATTGTTTTTGCAAGGAGAAGATAACGTGCCAACAAATTGCGTAACTCGAGATTCCTTCGGATCCTGACAACTCGCAGAATGCCAGCCACTGCTTGAGGAAGAGTATCAGTTTGCGGCATTCGGGAAAGAGATCGTTCATCAATCTGCAATATTAATTGACGTTAATGAGAATAATTTATCAAGTGATTTTCTTTTTGTTGAGATTTTGCATACTTGATTAACTTAGTGTTTTCGACACCGAGCCCATTATCAAAAGACATATTGCAAGTTAGTCCGGTCGCTCTGTGTTGCGCTCTGATGACTGGCACGTTCGCCTGGATGTTCGTGCTGAGCTGCACCGTTTCCCAGGACTGCGTATCTTTGCTCAAGCATAGATGAACGCTGGTGATGAAGGCCATCGTCCGATCCTTCGACGACTCGTTTCCGTCGTACATGTTCTCTGTAGGCATTGCATACAAAATTGTTATTCAAGTAAATAAATGCAATAAGTGCAATGAGAGATTTGGAATTTTTTCGATTTTTTCTTTGGCTTTGGTAAGTACTGAAGTATGTCTGTAAAAGGTTTTTCTCGTAAAAATAAATCACAATAACAAAATACCGAAAAGTAAACGTCGAATACGTAAATCCTTTCGACTCACCATAATCGACAAACAAATCGATATCGCTGTCCGGTGAGCTCGTGCTGGATGCTCTCGACCCAAATATATAGATTTTGGCCTTTGGAAACGGCAGCTTCACCGCCTTCTCGACATCGCTTATCAGAGTTTCTTCCTTCCTGCGTTCCTGCGCGGACACATCGTCGAGGTAACCGATCGTCGCCTCGATGTAATCCTTCGGCGTGGCCAGAAGCAACTGAGCGGATTTCGGCAGATCGGGCGAAACGCAATGTCCATCGTGCATGATCCATTTGTGCGTCGGACTATCGCAGTGATGGGCGAACGTACTCTGGTATCCGTACCAAAGTATGGAGCACGACGAGCAATAGTCGTAGATCAATTGTTTCTCGTTGATGGTCGATTTTTTCGTGAAACTCGCGTGACCCGTGCAATTCAGGTGTTTCGCAAAGGTGAATTCGTTTTGAAAATTTGCCGAGCAGGGCTCGCATCGGTACTTGTGGATGCTGTACCAGTCGCACCGCGTTCTCTCCACAATTTCCGCGTACTTCTCCAACGCTTTCGTCTGCGCTTCCCGGCATCTTCGTTCGTGCACCCCGTCATCGATGTGATTCTGCACAGCCCAGTCGATGTTTTCAATCTCCTCCCGGCAAACGAAACATTGGATTCTGTCCTCCGAGATCTCCTCCATGTACTGCAAAGCGAGATTGAAATCGCTGAATTGTCCGGGAACGACCTCGAAGAGAGCATGATCCTTCTTCATTTCCTCGAATATCTTGCAGTGCTCGAGACTGCCCAAGTGTTTCGTGTAATCCTCCGATTCAACTTCGATCTCGCTTCTGCAGACGAGACAATAGACGTTCGTCGCGTCGGTCGCCAAAGACAATTTCATACCGAGATTTATTTCTTTGAGCTTGTCCTTCATGTCATGAATGTAATCGTTATCAAAGTCAAAGACCTCCGTGACTTTTTGAACGTTCGTTTTTCTCGGCGCTCGAGGCTTTCTTCCGGAATTGGGGTTTCTCTTCGAAGTGAATTGCGACGATGCCGGAGACGCCAAGTTCCCGTGATCGCAGCTCTCTGAGTTAAAGCTCTCGTTCGCCGGATTGAAAGACCTCGATTCCGCGGACGCAAATTTTGAGCTCACACTGTTTGTGCTGCCGTTCTCCGAGGAATGGTCGACGTGAAGAGTCTTATCTGCGCTCTCGCCGGAAACCGCGGGCATTGATCGAGAATCTTTGTCACGATTCTGCTTGACCTTTTCGATCTCCAAACAATTTCTCATCTTCTCGATCAAATTTTTTTCCGCATCGGAGCTATCGTATTTTCTATCGGGGTTACTTGCAGATTGGTTGTGGAGTTTTACACCGCTCACTCCTGGAACAGCGCAAGGAGCACGCACCGTTGAGTTAGCAATGTCTTGCAACACGAATGCTGAAGCATCGACCACAATTGCTCTGCCATTTTTCGTTCTCTCTGGATCCACGTTTTGGAGCCGCGTCGAGATACTACAGACTGGCGAAGAGACTGCCTTACTCACATCTAGTATTTTCGATGTCTTCGCCTCGCCCACAGTCTTCATTGTTTGGGAGTTCTTAGCAAGGATTTGGTTGTTGCTAGATACATTTTCAGAATGTCTTTTGCCCTTTATATGTCGATAGACATTCTCGAGATTGGGAACCTCGCAACTACAAAGTCCACAATAATATTTGCCCCTTTCGATCGGCGAAATATCATCACAGCCATATTGAAGTCGTGCGTTTGCGTGCGTTTTCTCTGCGAGATGATCGTCAACCGTTTTCCGACCAGTCAACGAGAGATTACAGATTTTGCAAAAGTAATCCATATTGTTCAATTGCATTACGTAATCCAAGGGTGCAAACTGCAGCCTTGGATTAGATGCAGTCTGAGGAGCGAGTTTCGTTCCATTCTCCAAATTACTTTGGGCCTCCACTTTCACCGGATTTACGTTAGTTCTCGGTTCTTCCAGCTTCATTGGTAAACATGTGTTGGATGACAAGGAATTCGTATGCTTGGATCCCTTTATATGAACATAAACGTTCGCGAGATTGGGAATCTTACAACGACATTTTGCACAGTAATACGTATTATCGATGTTCGACGAGATCTTGTTGCAGTCGTAACGATTCAGAGATGTTGCGTGCATATTGCCGGCGGCATGTTTCTCAACGGCTCCTTGATCGGACAGCACGAGATCGCAGACTGCGCAGCGGAAACATGTATCGCTAAGTTTTACGATGTAAAAGCAGTGCGGACTGTGGCCAAAAGACGCTGCCGAATCTTTGACGAAAGATCTGTGCTTGTTGCCCGACGTATGCACGTAAATATTATCGAAGCCCGGTATGACGCAATTGCAGCATGTGCAGTAGTAATCAGTGCCCATCAGCGTGATGTAACTATCACCGACGAAGATATGATTTTCGACAGGCGTTTGAGTTTTGGACGATGAATCGTCGACTTGCTTGCTGCCGTCTGGACGAATTTCCTGGCAAGTCAATTGCGATGAATTTTGCAGCAGATGTTGTTGAGTCTCAAGTTTCACCGGCGGGTTGTAGCCCCGCGAATAATTATTCTTCTGCGGTACATGTGTCGCTTCTGACAAGGATTGCCGATGCTTCGATCCCTTCATGTGAAGGAAAACATTCGCGAGACCGGGAATCTTGCACCGGCAACTTTTGCAGTAATAATTTATCCCTTCGGTCGGTGAAATGTTGTAACATCCGTATTGCTTCAGAGACGCCGCGTGCTGGTCCCCTGCGGCATGATCATCGAGCACCTGACCGGAGAGCATTTGATCGCAGACTTGGCAATGAAAATCAGTGTCGCTCAATTTTATGATGTAGTAGCAGGGCGAAGTCTTGGAAGAAGTTTGGTCTGGTCGTTCAGGAGTATTTTTTGCGGAAGCATTCAGGTTAGACTTGTGTCTCGTGCCCGTTATGTGCCCGTAAATATTTTCTGGTTTCGGAATTTCGCACTTGCAGATTTTGCAGTGATATCTGATACCGTCGATCGACGAGATGTCACTATTACAACCGTATTGATTGAGCACAGTCGCGTTCAGCTTCGCTGTAATAGAATTGTTAACGGTTGTCTGGACAGATGGTGGAGAATGACGAGCTTCAGACGAGGAATCTCCGTTACTCAGGTTCCTGCTTGAATCGTCAGGCAAACTGTGACCAGTAGTCTCGGATCCATTTTTCAGGAGTGATTGAGGTTTCACTTTTACCGGAAACTTGTTATCCCGGTCAGCCTCTTCGGCCAGCCTCTTCGTGTGCGTGTATCCCTTCACATGGTTCAATATTCTTTCGGGACTGTATATCTTGCATTTGCATGCTCTACAGTAATAGGAATCGTCTTCGTTGAGCACAATTTTGTAACACCCATATCGGTTTACAGCCTCTGCGTGCCTCTCTCCGATGACATGATCGTGCAAACGTGTCTCACCGAACAGGACGATGTTGCAAATTTTGCAATGGACATCTGTGGGATTCAATTTTACCATGTAATAAGAATTCAAACTCGGACGCGGTGCCTCAGGCTGTTCGGTGGGCTCCGTTTTCACCGTTAACTCGGCACTTGGCAATGCTTCTGGCTTAACAGCTGAATTTAGTTTGTGCATGACGCTCATTGTGTGCAGGCAAATCTCTTCGACGCTCGAAATTACATAGTCGCAACATCCGCAGTGATATTTTTTGCCGTTGATCAGCGTGATGTGACTATCCAGGCCGTAGCGCTTTACAGTAGTTTCGTGCAGTTGTCCGGCGATATGGTCGTCGAGAACAGTCAGATTCGATAGCAGAACGTTACAAATTCTGCAACAGAAATCTATATTATTCAACTTTTCGATGTAAACGCTGGACAAGTTTCGTCGAGAAGGATGGGCGGCGTTATCGGGTAGTTTCGTCGTTTCGACGGGAAGCTCGGTGATCGTCGGCATCTCTCGCTTCTCCAATAGGGCGCATACGTGCTGTTTATCCTTCACGTGACGGCGAATATCTTCGAAAGTCGAAAGCTGCTTCCTGCAGCATTGGCAGTAGTGGTAGTGCTGGCTCTCGTAGTGGTTGTCCCCTATCAGTGAAATTTTCTCACATCCGTATTTCTTGAGAGACGACGTGTGCCACTCACTCGTGGAGTGATAATCGATATATGTTTGGCCGATGAGTTTCACGTCGCAAAGTATGCAATAACAGACTTTAGCACTTTGTGGGACCATGTAGATGCACGACAATTTGTCACGGACGAGCGGCGCATTGCTCGGCGATTTTTTGTCGGTAGATGACAAATCATCAAGTGGCAAATTCTCTGTGGCTGGCGAGTCTTTGCTGGCAACTGCAGAATCATTCGGGCTGTTCTTGGCTTCACCTGACGATTTTTTGTCAGGCGAATCTACGGTCGGTGGTTTTTCGACGTTCTCATTCAGGTATCGCTCATTCAATGTCGATATGAATTTCTGCTTCGATTCTATGTGAAGAGGTTCTCTGATGTGTATAAAAATATCTGTGAGTCGAATGCTGAGACGACTACATATTCTACATACAACTTCCGTGGAACTGCCCAAGATGAATCCTTCGGAAACCAATAACTCGCATAGAGTTTCAACGGCGGTGAAAGGAGCAGAATCGTTCGTCGTTTCCTGAACCGTTGCTATACTGGTTTTGTGGCTGTCCTCCGCAATGTGCACAAACGCAGTCGACCACTCCGGGAAAATTGCATCGCAGGGATAGCAGTAGAACAGAGTTTCCGACTCCAACATTTGATTTGCAAAAAATTTCTTGTATCTGTCCACAGGCTCATACCATGGCGGAATCGTGTGCCAGAATGCATGATCCTTCGCCATGCTCCACTCCAACTCTTTGTCGCACACTTTGCAGCCAACTTTCGAGTCTCGTCTCTCGAACGTGTGATCAAAGCGCTGCAGGGTACCAATGTGCTTTGGATTTTTTATATGCTTCTGCCAATCTTCAATAATTGTCTCTTTACCTTTACATATGTAACAGGTGAGCCCGACAACGAAAAATTGGTCGTTTTGCGATTGGAAAATTCCATTTTCGGCGAGAATTGCATCGTTATTATCGGCGGTCTCCATTTTTTTTTTTTTTCGAGGTGAAATTTCTTCGTCAATGATGCAATGTGGCATGGAGATGAAATCTTGGAGATTCGGGTAAAACGTTGACGATGCGATTAACCGGCTGTAACACCAAAGGGTTATATTCGATTAGCGTTTGCGATAACCCGGCGCATTTATAATAGCCGGCTGAACCATCTGGGCGAGTGGTATTCGATCTATTTGTCGAAGCGCACGCGACGTAGATCATTTGTTCAATATTATTATATTTACCAACGATGGAAAGATTTATCGGGTACATCTTGTAGAACGTGACTTTCCCAAATTCAACGATCACGAATATCTCGTGCGACATGAATTCGGCGATGGTGACTAATACTGACTACTGGGCGGTGGTTGAGTAGTGGTTGAGCCTTTGTTGAAACCGGCCGGCCAATCGGCCATTACCGAATTTCGAGAAAGCCGAAACAATAGAACGGGGCCTCACTAAGCCACAGTAACACTAAGGGATTCCCGTTGTTAAGTATTTGTACATTTCGGAGAACAGATTTAGATTTATAGCGGCTACGCGAACGTCATACTTTTTTATCGCCATAGACTGGAAATTTATCATCGGTTATATGACAAGAAATTAGTACTTACGAATTGTGCGTGGATGTCTAGATATTTTTTTTTAATTTTTTTTCTAGAAGTAGCGTCCCATTGTAGGAACAATGGTCGATGTGACTGACTAAAAAAAAAACAGTCATTTCATGAAAACTAACCGAACCTTAAGGGTATGTGACACACACGTATCGATGCTCCGATGGTAACAAATCGCTTTTCCTATTTTATCCGTGATGGCTGATGCTTCAACCAAAATCAAATTAGGTTTTTGTAGTTAATAGATATAAGTATGAAAACCTAATTTGCTTTTGCTCGTCGTATCAATCGTTTTGGAGAAAACAGGGAAGGCGATTTGTTACCGACTGAATCTGTAACACATGACCTTAAGAGAACAATCGCCACTCAACCACGTGACTTCACATGAAACCTAACTTACATTGGTTACCAAAGTTAGGCTCCAAGTGAAAGTGACCTTGGTCAATTAAGGAAAATGTTATACTATTTATGTATACGCAGGTTCTTGTGGCTAGGGCGATTCGCGCCCTCTCTATGAAGTGAGGAATTTAGCAACCGGACATTTTTATATCTGAAGATTTGAAAATCGAATTTTTTTATGGGACATAATTCAGCCAGATTTCTTTGTCAAATTGTTTATTCATAGCTTCATGTAAGTTATAACAGTTGTAATAGTAATATCACAATCACTGCGGCCTCATGGATATCAATATGAGTACAAGTTATGATTTGTATAATAAAAGTTAGCAATCACTTTATAAACATTGCAACTTTAGTGTAGTCAAGATTTTTCATTAGACTTTGTATAAACTTTTGTATAAAAGTTTGTAAAAAAAAGTAACATAGATAGAATTGTATGTACTGTTTCGGTATCAAACTGCATACTATAAGCAGTTGGCCTTGAAAAAAAAAAAATTTTAATTTTCAGTTCACCGAAGCAAAAAAAATTATAATATGGAAGCTTATAAACTCTACGTACTACTAATTCAATAATACTGCTTCAAATAAAAGGTTTATAAAATCGTAGAAAAAAAAAATTATAGAAATAATAATAAAATAAAAGTATTTTCTTTTCGAACAAAATAGCGAAGACCTTGAATCGTCTACATTATAAGGATTTCGATGCCCATTAACGAGGTTAAAATGCTTCACACTAGTCAAATAAGTGCTACATTTTTAACACATTTAACGCCCAGCGTGAATACTGGGCCCTCGCGGAAACATAGCCGTCACCTAGATATGGGTGACGTGGGGTCCAACGTCTTAAAGTAGTTTATACAAACTTTATTTCACCCGGTGCGAAAATGGCAGTTTTGGCAGTGGACGCTTGGCGTGCGTAAAACCCCATTTCCACACCTTGTGAAATAAAATTTTGTACGATACTCGCCCGAAAAACGTTTTCTTAACTCGTGTGATTGCAACACTCGGCTTCGGCTCGTGCTGCAAACTCACACTCATCAAAAAAAGTGTTTTCGCACTAATATCGTAATGTACTATTTAAGCATTTATTGATTATAGTGGATGGTTGTTTGTGTTACATACAGCAGATGTCTTGAACCTAAAAAAACATGAATTGCAATGGATTTGCAAAAATATTAACTGGTTTCCGATAACTTTCGAAAAGCTACATATACGTTCAGTTTTTTCAAAGAATAATCTGTAATTTTCGCTCGATTTTGATGTATTACGGCTCATTCTCTTCCCTCTAGACGCTCTACGAATTCACCGTCCAAACATTCGATAGTATTTCTTTATCCATCGACGAAATTTCTTCATCAAACAAACAGCTGACATTTCTTAACGGCAAATACTATTGTATATGTAGACGGTGAATTCGTAGAGCATCTTTCAACGAAAATCAAAAGCGAGCAAAAATTACGCATTATTCTTTGAAAAAACTGAACGGATATGTACCTTTTCGAAAGTTAGCGCAAATCAGTAAATATATTTTTTTAATCCATTGCAATTAAGGGTTTTCTAAGTTAAGAACATCAGTTGTAATACAAACAACTATCACTATAATCAATAGATACGTAAAAGTTTGTATAAAAGACTTAAAAAATGTATGACTCATTTAATTAGGGTGAAGCGCTCCAACCTCCTTAACGAAAACTTGTGTAAACGCTTCTTATGCAGCTCCTCCGCACGCATACGCACATCAATACGGCGAACGATAAAAAAACACCTGTTTAACAAATTCCTTCCGTCGGAACGATATTTCGCCGATGTGGCATGGGTTACGACAAAACTCCGTTCAATTTCGTCGACTTTTCTTTTCCAGAATTCTCCACTTTTTCATCATCTTCGTCATCTCAGTGGTTGCCAAAGACAGCGCTGTATTCGACTCCGGTCCTTCCGTTGTCTTCAATTTATTGAGATTTCTCTTGGCCATCTGCAGTTGCTGCCGATCCGGCAAATGATGTAGACCAAAAAAGTGTCGTCTGCCTTTGATGTGCAAGTGAACGTTTTCGCAACCGTAAATATTGCATTTGCAAGAAATGCAGTAATACTCGTCGCCGCCTACCAGCACGACATAATCGCAGCCGTGTTTTTCCATAGTCGCTGCATGATCTACACCCGCAACATGATCTGAAATCTCCGAACTGCCAACGAGATCGACGTCGCAAAGCTCACAATGGGAAACATTGGCGCTCTTCTTCATAATGTAAATCGAGGGTGACGTTGGACATGCGGACTCAAGCAGGTGCTCCGATTTCTCCAGGATTCGGTCTGGCATTTCGACTTTTTTGTAACTCTTCTCGTCCGTTGACAATTGTTGACGAGTCAGTTCAGCCATGAAATGAATGTGACGATCGTTCTTTATATGCAGATGAACATTCTCGAGATGAACCATCGCGACATCGCAGCATTCGCAGTAATAAATATCGTCGCCTTTCGCGGTGACGTAGTTGCAGCCATATTTCTTTAGAGACGCGACATGGTTGCTTCCGGTGACATGGATATTGATATTTTCAGGCGATATGGAAAGAGTGCAGTCGCAAACTTCGCAACGTAAATGTGCGTCGTTGAGTCTTACGAGGTAATCGCAGGTAGAGCTCTCGAGTATTCGTTCCGGAAGATGTTCAGATCTTCGCGGGATCACTGGTGGGCTTTGACCTTGTCGTTTGCCGATTTCATTCGGTGAATCCGAACGCCGTTCATCCTTTGCATGGACAACAACTTCCGGTCCCGTCGGAGTCTCGAAGTTGTCTCGGCTTATTTCAATTTGCTGCAAACCGAATATATTCTCCGAAGTCGGATGATATTCTTTTCCTTGCGAGTTAACATTGGGTATTTTCAAGCTCTCGAATATTCGTTCAGGAATATGTTTCGGTCTTCGCGGGATCACGAGTGGGTTTCCTTGTTGTGCTCGTCGTTTGTCGGTTCCATTCGGTGAATTTATACGATGTTCCTCCTTTGTATGAAAAACAACTTCCGGTCTCGTCGGAGTCTCGAAGTTGTCTCGCTTTACTCGAAGTTGCTGCATGCCGAATGTATTTTCCCAAGTCGAATAATGTTCTTCTTTTGTTTGCGAATTAACATTGGGTATTTTCAAGCTCTCGAATATTCGTTCAGGAATATGTTTCGGTCTTCGCGGGATCACGAGCGGGCCTGGTCGATGTGTTTGTAGTGTTTTGGTTTCATTTGGTGAATCCGCACGACGTTCATCCTTTGCATGGAAAACAACTTCCGGTTTCGTCGTGGACTCGAAGTTGTCTCTGCTTATTCCAACGTGTTGCAAGCCGAATGTATTTTCCCAAGTCGAATAATGTTCTTCTTTCGTTTGCGAATCAACATTGAGTACGTTTAAGCTCTCCAGGCTCTTTTCCATTTGAATTTGCGGCTTGTCGGAAGTACCCGGCAAACCCAAACAACGCTCTTCAGTATTATGTACATTACCATCCTGTCTGTTCGGAGTCTCCAGACTGCCTGTTCCAATTTGCTGCTTGCCGAATGTATTGGGTAAACTCGGAAGACTGTCTGGCTCTGTAGCCAAATTCATATTCGGTCTTCTCAAGGCCTCGAAGCTGTCTCGTTGCAGTCGATTTTGCTGACATTTCGATAATCTGCACAAATGCGAATGTCTTTTATCCTTCAGATGGGTATTCAGATAAAGGTTTCCGGGGCCCGGAATCGTCACGCTGCAGCATCTGCAGTAATAAGCATTGTCTTCCAACGGCGAGATGTTATCGCTGTTGTTACCTTTCTTTTGAGATTCGGCGTAGTAGCTTCCCTCCGGTTCCGAAACTTTCTTTGTATCTTCTTCCAGCCGCTTCATCGGGCGGACTTCAGTCGGCCTTGTTCGCACTCGGTCTTGTCTTGGTTTATTCAAAGACTTCAAATGCTTGTTTCCCACTATGTGAGTGTAGACGGACGCAGGACCGGACATCTGTCGGTTGCAAATTGTGCAGTAATATTCGTTGCTGCTTTTGAGCAATATTTTATCGCAGCCGTATGCCTTTAAAGCATCAACGTGATCCTTATCCCTCATATGATTGTTTGTAGAATGATGGAACAATACGCAGTTACAAATAACGCAGTAAGAGTCCGTACTGCTCTGTTTTACGATGTAGTTGCAGGCCGATCTCTGAGGAATCCGATCAGCGGTTAAAGCACCAGCTTCAGCTTTCTCCGGCGTTAATTCTTCCGAACTCGAAGCTTCGACCGCCGAATCTTTCGCACCCGAATCTTTGAATGCCGACTGTTCGGACTGCAAATGATCGTTACTCATGGTCGGCGTGACGACGGGCTCTTCGGCTTTCCGCTCGATAAATTCGAGACGAAACTTAAATCTGTTGCTTTGGTGCATGAGAGCTTTAACGTGTCGGCTAACGCTCTCGACGCTGACTTTCGTAGAGCCGCAAATTCTGCATTCGAGGGCAGTTTCTGTTGAAGGGATCAGACATTCTGATACGAGATAATCGTACGTTACAGCGTCGGTAGGGAATTGATAGACCAATGAGGCTATTTCTTCTTTCCGACTTTGATGCGTTGGATCGGCAATGTGAAGAAATGCGGCGTCGAATTGTATAAAAGTAACATTGCAGATACAGCAGTGAAATAGACTTCTCCATTCTATAATGCAATTGTCAAAAAATATCTTGTATTTGTCGTACTGGTCATAGGGCCTGTGCCATGGAAGAATAGTGTGCGATCTTGCATGGTTCTTTAGTACACGCCAATCGAAGTCCTCACCACACAGTCTGCAGTGACTTCTTGTGGCGATTTGTTCAAAAATTTGATTGAACTGCTCGAGAGTCTGTACGTGCGTAGGATCTATGATGTGCTTTTCCCAGGACTCTAATCTTGTGTCTGTTGCACATATCGAACAGAAGATGTCGTTATTTCCATTACAGCAAAAAAGTCCATTGGCAGCGAGACATCCAAGACTGTTGTCGCCAGACATTTCTGCTAGTATGAAATACTTTCAATGAAGTTGAAAGTAACAATCTTGGACAATGCACTCATAGGAGGAATCTGAAATACAAAAAAATGAAATAATTAACTTCTCTAACCAAATGGTACAATTTTTGTGCTTTTGTGTTTTTTACATACACTCATTGCTTACCGATCTCAGAATGCTCCAGCATTTGGGAATGAATATGTTTTGATTGGCTTTGTGATAATACAAATAATATTAAGCAACAGTTGGTTAAATCTGAAACACAAAAAGGTAGATTGTAGCATAGATCAGTGAAAAAACAAAGTCTTATTTTTTAGCATACATTAAATGTGCTGTTTGGTGAGTTTTTGAACAGTACGATTATGGACCCTAAACAAAGAGACAAATAAATTCTTGCTGTATCAAACATTAACATTTTTAAGGTAGAACCAACAATTTAAAAAATACTAAAATGTGGCAAGCATTGCAAGTATTAATAACGTCATTCGTTTATATATAATGGCGGTAAAACAAAAAGCGGCCGGAACTTTTATTTACAACTTATTTGTAATGGCGGATTATATCATCATAAAGTACAAGGAGAAAGAACACGCGAATTCGGGATCTGAATACGGTTTCAATGAAATATCGCCGAAAGGCAGCGAGAATGACATTAAAGTTAAAGCATTTACTGTGGGATCTTTATTATTAATAACGCGGTAATGAAATATGTTTGGTATTCACTGATTGAAAAAAAAAATGTTACACGATACCACGTGCAAAATTTGGCGCGATCACATGAGACCATTCCAGAAATGCGGACAAAATTGGATTATATTTAACAAAAAAAGGCAATCGTGGAGTATCAATCACCGACTTACTTGCATATCTATCCGGCGCGTTATCGGATTTCCGCGTAATATTTATGAGTAATGGAATGATTTTGCAGGTACCAGTTCTTGCACCAGTTCTTCTTTATCAATTGGCTCGAAGACTCCGGAGCGACTAGGGCAGTGTTCTCTGACTAGGGGTTCTCCTCTTCTTCGTTTCCGATCGATTTGATCGAGGGCCCTGGAAGCGACTAGGGGTTCTCCTCTTCTTCTTTTGCGATCGATTTCAATCGGACTCTCGTCACCAATTGAGGGTATGCCAACTAGAGGCTCTCTGCCTTGCTCTAGCTGTTGACTGCAGAAACTGTGTGTTTTTCGCGTTGCGCGTGTACAAGCTGATCGGTATTCAGGGCCATCCCGGAACTTCGGGCGATGAAACTGCTGGTACGCTCTTGGATTTGCCGCAAGCCGCATATTCACGGGAAGTAAGAGTCGGCCGCCTCTGCAACCGGGTCGCTCCCCACCACTTTTCTACTTTGTGTTTCGGATAACCTTTCCACTAGTAGGACGTGGTCATATAGAATTGTAGCCAGACGACATCGCGCGCCTGCCCTAAGCACAATAATAATAAGCATAATAATAATAGTATCGTTAGTGTATGACAGTGTGCGGACAAAACATCAAAATGTCTGGTATCGACGACGACGTGTATGCTGTACTAGACGAGGAACACGTAACGTGACAGATTTCACGTGTATCGGAGAAAGGAGAGAAAAAAAAAACAAAAAAATATCCGAAAAAAGGCAAAACGACGGGTCTGTTATCCCAAATGATTAGTAAAAATGCAAGCGGAATTGTGGCGTTATGGCCGTCTCCTTTAACCGGTACGCCCTGAGCTTGCCGGAGGCCGAGAAGTGCGAACTCATTAGCTCTGTTGACGAACCACAGCGTGCCTGTATAAATGTTAATTACGGTAGAAATCATTACGTCACTAATACGAGTCATCAAGCGAGCAGCGTGACTGTACCGCTCTGCGTTCGCGGTGAGGTACAGCTGCGATTCCTCTGTCCCGAGGATCTCGAGGAGGTGCGAGCACTCTGTCAAGACTGGTTTCCCATAGGTGAGTGCACAAGTTCTCGTAACGAATAGCAACATTCCATGTCGCGGAACTTATACGATCCAGCGGAAACTCGCCTTTTCCAATAATCGTTATCAGTGACCGACAGACAGCTCTGCGGACTATGGCAGAAATAATAATTTCCATGACACAACTCATTTGTTATGTTCTTGCGATATTTTTTACAGTATACAATGTACTTGCATTTTTCATATTTGTATATTATCAAGAGTATTCGGAGCCGAGTACTTAAAAAATATTTTTTTCAGAAGCAAAGCTGGCGTATAAGTTTCACTCCGATAAACCAAAGTTACATATGATTACTTCCTACGCTCGAAACATTGCTTATCCTTGAAGTCTTTGATATGTCCTTGAACTTTATTTTGAGTCGGTATTGGATGCTTGTATTAAGCTTTGCGTACTATGCACAAATAACAATTTCGATGACACAACTATTTTACTGTGTTCTTGCAAAGTTTTTTATGGTACCAATTCATTTACATTTTTCATATTTGTATATTATCAAGAATAGTCAGAGCAAAGTCCTAAAAACCGATTTTTTCTAAGGAAACACCAATGTGTAATTTATGCTCTGATAAGTCACAGGGACATAGGACTACGTCCTATGCTCAAAATATTGCTTTTCCTTGTAGTCCTTAAATGCCCTTCCAAAGCCCTTGAAACTTATTTTGAATCTGCACCGGACACGTGTATTAAAAATAAACAAGTAACTTAATGTAAACTGTAGTAGAACGATGATCCGACCCCTCTAATAAAATGTGTTTATGGCTTTCAGATTACCCCTACTCCTGGTACGAGGACATAACAAGCTCTTCAAGATTCTATGCCCTCGCAGCGGTTTTCGGTGGTGTTATTATAGGCTTGATAGTAGCCGAAATAAAGCCATTCGCCAAGTTGAACAAGGAGGACAGAGGAATCCTGTGTTCGAGTCTGGGAAAGGATTCTCTCGTGGGTTACATACTGAGTCTCGGAGTCCGTCGATCTTACAGAAGAAACGGCATTGCTTCGCTTCTTTTGGAGCAATTACTGGCTCACGTGACGGCGCCCGAAAGATCGACCGTTAAAGCCGTATTTCTGCACGTTCTCTCGAGCAACGCGCCGGCTATACTATTTTACCAAAGACGCCACTTCCGGCTTCACAGCTTTCTTCCTTATTATTACGTCATCGATGGACAGTGCCGCGATGGCTTTACCTACGTTCTCTACATCAACGGAGGACATCCCCCTTGGGGAGTTTGGGACTGGATGCGCCACCTCGTCGGCGCTATGGCGAGTCTCGGACCCTGCAGGGTCCCACAGTGGATATGGCAACGCTTGCTCTGGGCCGCCACTCTCCTGTCTTACCAGAGATGATATTTTGCACATTGTCGGACACACGTACGAATCGGTAATTTCGCCGTATGACGCAGGGTATGAAACTCTCGCGAGACGACGCCAACGTTATGCGTGCAAGCTTTGTAATTCGTAATCGCACCGAGGCTCGATATTTCTTTAATTTCCTTTTTTTTCATACGAGCTTTCGGGAAAAACTCGAACGATAAGCGACCGGATTATTGCCAGAAATACGAAACTTTTTTGTACTCTCGTCTTTCGCATCTTGCGCGCAGGGGGCACGACACGACTGTTCATAGTATAATCCGTTAACGAACTGTGGGATATTCTAAGCAGGAGGAAATATTTGTGATCTCAGTCGAGCAGGATCAAATAGCATTCGTTACGTTCGTATATTGATATTTAACATCTTGTATCGAAAGATATATAGAAAATATATTGGATTATAGATGTACATATAATACTATTATATAGTGTAATCTCAGACTATTTGTAATAAAAAAGAACGATATGTTATAAAGTCAACGACGATTGTGGAAACGCGTGTCGCGTTTTTTTGGAAACATTTGAATACAATATCGTCCATATTGTCAATCGTAGTTATACTTTGCGAGCATCCATTGACCCTGAACCCTCTTATCTAAACACGCGAGGTGGAACAGGCTTCCTCATTAAAATAGCGTATCTTTGAGATAAAAAATCTATAAAAAAGTCTAGTAACAATTATACTACTTGTTTTCTATCTAGCCAATACATTCTATTGGATTAAAGAGTAATACAATGTAAACGCCTACTTGCGAATTAATTATTTGATATTAAAGTTCGGCGATCGAAATTTCAATATAAAGTTTCACATTGCACTTCCATGGTCGAGTGCCGTTTAAAAAAAAGAACCCCTTTCGTGCATCTCTTGTTGCACTTTGACACGTGTTTATTCAGAGAAACGTCACAAGTATCAAATTTTTTTTCCAAAGCATTAAGAAAGTGGGGCACTCACTGCCGGCGATTAGGCTTATCAGATTGAGTCTTAATCTCGTGCACCGATCACTATAAATATTGACGAATAAAATTCGTATAAATCTCTTTGCTTTTCAAGGAATTTTTTTTTCTATCACTCTCGGAATCTCATGAAGATACGATGTACGTAAAATGAAGGTCTGTAGCCCATATTTTCTCTTCGAAAATCTGCGAGTCACGCTACCCGTCCTTACGATGAGAATGACTGATAAAAAAATACAATCACTGAAGTTTACCGAGTATCGACGATGCTCGCGCGTACCTCGTGAGAATGGAAAATTGTAATGTCAAATCAGCTTATCACACTCTGCACACATGCGTGCACACGCAGTAGGGGAGCTTTACTTCAGCTCTTCTTGTTATTCGATTTACAATTATTAAATATATTATTGTAATCTTTATACTTCGGCGTCGCGTACGTATCGTCTGGAATGCATTTGACATATCGACTGCTAAGAAACAGAAGGGCGTAAAGCATACCGGTTTAACGTTAAAAACGGTGTGCGATACGCCCTTTTGTTTCGTGGCAGTCGGTATGTGTATTAATGACGGGAACTTATCGAACGTATAATTCTTCCATTTTTTTCTTTCCTTTTTTTCCTCTCCGTTCTCAATGAGCAAGCTTCAGCTCTAAATAAGGAACAGACAGTGATTGAATTTCGCGAGCCCAGCAAGTGGCGCTTCGTAAGCGTCCAGCGGCGCGGTGAAGAGAGGAAGAAAGAGAAGCACCGAGTGTTCCGCGATGGGAAACGCTAATAGAGGGAAACGCGCGCGCTCAGTCTCTGGCTATGTCTGGCTAGTTGCGTTACAAGTACGGACGGGCGATTGCGAAGTTCGAACTAAGTTTCACCGTCCGATTTCGCCGTGACCCAAACTTCAACGGTCTATTATTAATTTGACACAAGTCGACTCGTCAAGCTTTCGGGAATTTAAATAATATTAACCATCGAATATTCATGACTACGGTAATTGTTAATTCGATTTGTCGGACGGGTATGACTTGCTCGACCTTTGCGTGGTCCCGAAGGTTCGTAGTACCGTGCTACAGGGAGAAAACAGACCGCAGTGAAAGATAATATTGCGGGTTTCGTCGAGGCTCGAGTTTCCACGTCCATAGTACGAGGGACATACACAGTATACATGTAATGTGTCTTCGCAACGGCTGATCGCCTTCCAACTCACGGGAGACGAGGAGTAAATATACTTTTTTTCGCACACTAACACACCAATCACACATCGGCTATCAGAGTTGTTCATATGATGAAACTTGCTCGTAAATAAAACCATCCCCATGTCGTTTAATCGCTCATTATTTATTGCCAATTTTTTCGATCTTTCTTTGTTCACGCTGCCGTCTCGCGATTGTCGAACATAAAATATAATGAGCTAGCGAAAATATTTCACACGTGCCAATTTCGACAAAAGCGTTGCGATGTTTCTTTTTCCTGACCTTGACGAAACATACATAGAAATAAGTGGATTGTCGCCGGTGCGGCTGTTTGGTTCGACAATTGTGTGTTTTTTTTTCTTCACTAAGCGGCTTTACTATAATGTCGATATCGTCGAGAAAAATTGTTCAATGTTCGCCTAAGCTATTATCGTCTATCGCGAGTTATTTATGGACATGACCTATGAAGCTGATTAGCAATTTCATTGGAGTTCGCTACGAATGCACCTTTTTTTTTATTGTCACAATTTTGCTACATTTATGATGAGTGGTGGAGGAACAGTACGTCAGGTCAGTTTCCCAAGCTGATTTGACCAGCACATGTATTTATATCACATTATTTGAATTGTCGTTTGCCTTGAAAAAACATTTTTTGTAACAATGATTTTTCATCACCAGGTTATGTGCAACGCTTACATCATAGCTACCCGTCGGAGAACAAACCGTAAAGATGGTTAGCAAACTGCCACAGGAATTCAGGAGGTATCAGCGAAACAGAAGTCAGCTCCGGCACATATTTAAGGAAACCAGAAGAGTGCTAGAGATCATAACGCTCGAGAATTTCTTCCCCGAAGGTGAGTCTGCTTCAGAGATTGCAAAGTTTGATTATTCTTTATTATTGTTGTGATATTCCAAGATTTTTTGTATTTTGGAGAAATTATTTATTATCTTTATAATAGAGCATTTTTTGTATATCATAATATTTATTTATTATTCTTATGACATCGTGAGATTTTTTTGTCAAACTAATAAAAATATGAATAAAAATATATTCTTGATTTCAGAGAACATACTCGAGGAGCTTCTGCCATCCCTGACCCTGGACCGTTTGAACTACACGCTGTACAACAATCCATCCATAGTGGTATGCGGTCAGGACAGCAAGGCGAAAGCTGCTCTGGTGAACAATCTTCTGTCCACCGAGATATTGCCGGTTTGCAACGGTCTATGGCGTTGGATAAAATTCGGTTACGGCCACGCCAATCACGTTAGTCTGACACTCGGCCTCGAGTACGAAGTTGTGGAGAGCGTTCAGGCGAACGACAAACCATGGAAGACATTGCCGATCGAGGATCTGACGAGATCCGGCAACGACGACGTCAATTGTCCCACGATACTGGAGGTGAAACTCGACCGACCTGTGCTGAAGGATGGGGTGCAGATATTCGTCGTCCCGGACGTGGGAGCGATAAAAGTATTGGCCAAAGGCACGCTCGGCGTATTGCCGATATTTCTTTACGCGCTGAGCGATTACCCACTGACGGAAGAAAACAGCGCCGAACTGAGAGATCTCAAAGAAACGTATCCGTATAATCCCGTGCTGTTCGTATCATCGCTGGCAAACATATCGTTCGACAGTATGGAAGCCGATTTGACGGAATCGGAGCAGCACCGGCTGCAGGGTCAGATCGATCCCGGAAGTCCCGGCTTCGCTAAGAACGACGATGGCATCGACATCGAAAACATAAATACTCTCGGTCTAACGTGGCTCGAACAACTGGGCTCGCTCGGTTTCATGAGGATGGAAGATTCCGTGGAGGTCGACCAGGTCACGTGGTTCGTCAGCGGTCAGTGCGTCAGCTCCAGCGGGCTGATAGATTCGTGCAAAAAAATGGATCGTGTTCTCTACTTCGTGCGCGGGTGCCTTCAGAGTTATCTCGTGAACGCGAGCAACCTGCTCAACGACGTTCACACGACGAGCCTGAGAAAGTTCATACTAAGCGCTTTCGACATGGCTCGAGAGATTCAAATTACTCCGAGAAGAATTCAGTACGCTCAACAGAAGGAGAACGAACTCTACACCAGTCTGATGAACGTAGTGAGCCAGAATCAAGAGGAGCTCACGGATCTCATACAAAACATAATACAAGAGATGAAAGATAATTTACAATCGGAGAACATTGATCCCAATCAGTTGTCCGGCTCTTCGTTGTTCGAGGAGAGCGACGGAAGCGAGTGGGCGACGACGGTTCGCACGGCTACGACGGAAGTGCAGAAAATGGTACTTGGTCGTTTGAGCGACAAAGTCGGCTGGCAGCTTCTTAAGTCGGTTAACTGCCTTCGCGAAACTTTCGTCGGTACGCTACAGCGGTGTTTGCTCAGTCTCGAGAAGAGCTACGAGCACGACACGACTCCGTTGGCCAGCGACGCTCTCAAGCAAATTCTCTCGGCTGCGTACAACGTCGAATTGCACAATTCGTCGCCGTCCCTCGTTCACTCGTTTCTCGAGCGTGTTCGACAACTCTTCAAGTCTCTCCCGCTTCCCTGGTCACCGACGCCGACTCTGGACGCAGCATGGCGAAGACGAGTCACCATCGACGTGCTCAACTCACTGTCCGCGGCGAGACTCGCCCGAACGATTTCCACCCAATTTCGCGACAAGATTAAATCGTCCCACGACGCTTTTCACGCGGCTCTTAGATCGCTCGAGAATCATCATTCGGGAAAATTGGAGAGAACCGAGGAGCAGAAAGTCGCCATAAGAAAGATTCACGCACCCAGAGTGGCGAAGCTCGCGCTGGAATCTACGTCAATGAGTGACATCGTGCGCTTCGGTATTCCTCATCAGGGTAAGGAAATCGGCAGAGGACAGTACGGGGTCGTTTTCGCCTGCGACGGATGGGGCGGCGCGCCCGGACCGTGTGCCGTTAAATCGGTCGTTCCGCCGGACGAGAAGCACTGGAACGATTTGGCCATGGAATTTTATTACACGAGATCGATACCGGATCACAAGAGGATCGTTAAACTTCGAGGTTCGGTTATCGATCATTCGTACGGCGGTGGATGCGGCATCGGTGCAGCTGTTCTTCTAATTACCGATCGCATGAGCCGCGATCTTTACTGCGGCATACGGGCCGGACTCTCCTGGTTAGAGAGAATTCAAATTGCCATCGATGTCTTGGAGGGCATTCGATATCTTCACTCCCAGGGACTTTTGCATCGCGATATAAAACTCAAAAATGTTCTCCTCGACACCGAAAATCGAGCTAAACTAACCGATCTTGGATTTTGCATAACCGAGGCTATGATGTCCGGAAGCGTCGTCGGCACGCCGGTTCACATGGCGCCTGAATTACACTCGGGACATTACGACAGTAGCGTCGATGTCTATGCCTTTGGAATTTTGTTCTGGTACATATGCGCGGGGGACGTGAGAATGCCTTATGCCTTTGAACAGTTCAATAATAAGGAACAACTCTGGACCAGTGTCAAGCGCGGTGAGTTACTCCATTGCTATTTACGAATAATGGAAATATGCTCGATCGGATGCCGAAAAATTTACGTAGTAATAACGTAAATACGTGTAATTATTACTTACATTTTTTTAGATAAATTAGATTAGTAATTTTTTTTAGTGGATTATAAAAAATTTAAGTAACATTAATTGAAAAAGGGGTCGATAACAAAAAGTAAATCGGCATGTTATTCGATCTTTCTTTCTCAGGTCTCAGACCAGAGCGTTTGGCCCACTTTGACGATGAGTGCTGGAAACTTATGGTGCAATGCTGGGCCGGTGAGCCGTCAAGGCGTCCGTTATTGGGAGCTATACTTCCGAAGCTGGAGTCGGTACGGGAGAAAGCGGAAAGAGGCAAGTCCTTACTCGAGATCGACGAATTGACGCAACAGGAGGATAGTCCGAGAGTTTGCGAAGCGAGAAATCCTGCGCTGGCGTTGTCAGAGCCAAACAATCAGAGAGGTGCTACATCGAGTCCCCACCCGAGGCGCAGACCTCTGAGAACCCTTAAACGTACCGGCCTTCCCATGACTAATATCATTCAAACGAGCGTATGTTCTAATCTATACATACAAATGCGTGAATTTTAATTGCACCGACTACGAGAGTTTCAAGTTTTGACATATATTGCTCGTTGCTTAACTTTTTATTTTGTTATTGTCTGACTCTGTCGATTTAAATCAAAGTATATCCAAAGAATAACAAAAAAAATAATAACGATCTGAATGATGAAACAATTCGAAGCTTCGCGGTATTTCAATAGCAGTATTAATTCGTTCCCGTAGACCACTTTTACTTATTTTTTCTTTTGCTAATCATAATGCAAAAACAAACAAAAAAGCAACCAAAGCTCATTGACTGTTCTGACTAAGCCTGGAGATTTCTATGTATAGATTTATGTAGTATTCGTAATTATTTGTTTTTTTTTCTTTTAATATTTGATGATTATGTCTTGTAGCTAACTAATTGTAAGTTATCTCTTCTGTAACGGTATGCCTGTGTGTGTGTGTGTGTAATTTGTTCGATTGTATGAACAAGATTTTTCGGCCCTGAAACGCTCCAAGACACGTAATAATGATGTTCATTAAACACCACTAGGACAATAAGCAGCACTGTATTCGCAGATCATTCGATATGTAATCCGAACACGGAAACCGTCCGTTGACTTCAATCACCAATTTTTCCTTTCTTCCTTCAATGACTATCGCTGCTATTGGCAAATTAAGCTTGTGGCGAATCAATGTCATGTCTATTGTATAGCAGTAACAAGAAAGAAAAAGATACACGTCAATCCTGGCTCGCGAGCGCTTAGCCCGCACGACGTTGTCGAACGCGAGGACGAAATATGTAATTTAAAAACAATTGTAAAAATGCCTTCTATTTTTGCTTTCTATGTTAAAAAAAAAATGATGAAATAAATATTTTCCTAATTTCGTAATCGTCGTTCGTCCGTCGTAATTCTCTCTCTGCCTGTCCAAAGCTGCTTTCTTAGCTTTTCTTTTTCCAAAATGAACTATCAAATTTTTTAATCAAACAATTTTCAGCTTTATTGTTCACTGAAGGCTTGTCTCTTCCTTTTTCAGACGATCGATTAAGCAGCGCCGAGATCCGACGTTAGACGAGACAAAAAATTTGCCAATCTACTCAGAGATTATTATAGACTGAAATATCCGGCGATGAAGCTTCCAAGATGTTCGGAGCTTCGACGTTTGTCGGAGAAGGATCATAACACAGGGTTTGCCTATACGACTATAAACAAAGACTCATCGAATTTTGGAGAACTTTGGAATTAATTGAAAATGTTTCTTCAGATACAGAGCGAAGACGGATTTGACAATACTTGCCAATGCAAAGAAGAGGATTCATCATTTTTTTACTTGCGAGACCTTTGGTTAAAATGTATAATATATTTATTCTACGCAACATTTTGCTAAGTTAAAAATTAAATATAAATGCATAATAGTAATTATCAGTTAGACCTGCGGATAATTCTGTCCCATCGATCTTATATTTTCTCTGTGCCACGTTGTTAATGTTTGTTTCGATTTTTCATCCCCATTATTTATCGTCTTCTTGTCAAAATATAGATATTTTTTTTTACATGAGACAGAGTTTTATCATTGACGTCGTTAAACCAACAGATCCAAGCTCTTCTTCGCCTTTTCCAGATCGTGCAAGAATTTGTAGAACTGACCTAGGGTCATTTCTGTAAATACACTCGTCGTCTTTCCACCCTCGTCGAGCAGCAGTCTGAGTTGAAGAAAAGTTTTGCCGACTTTGTCGGATTCGCTGCTAGCCGAGGTCACTAAAAGTTTTTTTTTTATTAAGATTATTTACGATTTATGTACATGCAGTAAAGCGTCAGAGTTTCGTAAACGTCGTCTGACATTTAACCTCTCACTCTCCACCCCGCCGCTTCGTACATCTCAATTTTATGATTCATTTCGTTAATCGGAGTTTCCATTGGCAGTGTGAATAAATAAGATTGATAAAGGCCAAATGTGTTATATTTCACGAGTAGTGCAGCCTTGTTGTCGAGTTTGAAAGGCAGACGATAGCAAGTGTCATAATTGTAGGTTAAGTTCTCACCGCCGAACTTCCACGAGACATCGACGATTTTACTGGTCGGAATATCCATCCTCTTGATCGATAAACCCTTTTCTCGGAACCCTGTTAAGGTCTCGAGTGTAACGATTCTTTGTGTACAATAACCATCGAGAAAACAAGAATATTGTTGTAAATTATTGCAAAAGTATTATATAGACGTAGCGTGCATAGGCGACTGATGCGCTTACAGCCGCTATAAACAGAGGCGATAAAGAGTTTCCGCAAGGGGACGCTTGTAGTGCTGGAAATCGAAAAGGTTCATCGCTCTGGCGAAACTGTCCGTGCGTTTTTAATTCATCCATTTCTGTCGCTGGCTATATCCGAGATGAATTAGAAATACGTTATAGACGTTATCTTCCTTGTTCCTTAATTCATGTGTTTCTGTCACAGGCTGCATTCGAGATAGGTTTCAGAGAAAAATAAAAAAAATCTTTATAGCGTCACTTCTGGTTTGACAATCTGACTCTAGAACCGGAAGTATGTCACTTACGATTTGAAAATCTCATTTTCGACCGAAAATCCGTCGCTTATGGTCAAGAAATTATATTTTTTAAACCGGAAGTGACGTAACAACAAAATCCATTAAAAAAATGTTTGTATGACGTCACTTTCGGTTAACACGTGAAAATTTTAAATGTGAAGTGACTTTACAGAGAACATTTCTGATTTTCTCTGGAGTGTATCTCAAATTCAGCCAACTTCGTAAGCGGATGAATTAAGAAATACACTGTGTATCTCGTCGCTCCCTAATGGAAAAGCAAAGAAACGAGTCGCCATTAGCAATTCTGCTTCCCGACTTCTATCATATTACGAACTCTGAGCCGATTACAGATTTTTCCGGGGTATAGTTAACCTTTGAGACTTATACTCGAGGGAGCCACACTCGAGCTCATTAAAAGCGAGTGATACTTTACTTTTCTGCAGTATACTTTAATAGCGCCTTAGCATCTCGAATACTCATCTCTCGCGTAGGGCCGAGAATCCGAGGTCGTTCCGGAGTTGAGTGCCGCTATATAATGTAACTGGACGAGTAAATAGAAACATCAACCGGTTTTTATTACCGGTGATGAATGATTCTTATGCTCTTATACGAGGGAAGCGGGTAACAGGAAAATTTCATAGTAAAAGGACTGAAAAGTCACGCGCAGTAATGTAACAGCTCAAGCGTCGGAACAACCGGGCGGCGTTTATTCCCGTGCGGAACGTATAAGCTCCGGCTTTAAAATAAAAAAAGAAAAAGTAGAGAGAAAAATTACCAAAGTTACGAAGCAGTTACCAGGTAGGCCACAGTACCGATAAATCTCTTTCGCCACGCGAATTTCCTGGACCATCCCACCCACGCGTGCCTGGTATACCGGACAGGAGCTGAGCGAAAAAAAAAACATAAAGAGACGAATAAAAAAGTGAGCAAGCGCGGATGAGGGATGCGAAAGGGGAGCGACGTGGATACCGAAAATACTGAAGGGCCTCAGACGAGGCCTGCAAAGTAATAAACTTCGATGTCTCGACCCCTCG
Source organism: Stenichneumon culpator (assembly GCA_964017025.1). Lineage (NCBI taxonomy): Eukaryota > Metazoa > Arthropoda > Insecta > Hymenoptera > Ichneumonidae > Stenichneumon > Stenichneumon culpator. The sequence goes on from OZ024781.1 coordinate 7,566,742, forward strand.
GCTGATGTGCATTAGGGGTGAAGTCGGGGGAGAAATCGAGCTGGTTACTTTTCAAGTTCCCGAAGTAAATTTGCTAGGAGGATTTATCTTTTTTTTCGAGTAGTATATATTCCACAGACAACGCTTATGAGGGGCTCGATCGTACATATGGCGAGGGTGCGGCGAACTAGTTATCGCAATCTCGATCGGAAAAAGCTGAACCCGCAACACCGCAAGCAAAACGGAGAAACACGATAAGTGCTTACAAATCAAGATGGCACGAAAAATAAAAAGTAAACTTTAACATGAAACAAGAAATATATATATCAATAACGCCAAATCCAAATCGGAGATAATATAAAGTGGCTGTAGAGAAATAATAATAATAATAATAATAACTTGAACTCTCGCGAAACTGAAGCCTATAGCGTGACTAGAATCACAAGATGCCCATGAACATTAAAAATGTATTTCTCACCCATCTTCGTACATCGATGGGATGTCCCACGTGTATAAAAAAAATATATACAAAAATGATGGTAAAAAAAAGTAGATCGTCATCATCAATAAATGGACGCCTGTATAATTGGCTTGTCGGATAAAGCGATCCAGGATAAATTTCCTTCGCGTAGTACGTCTTCCGCAGATAACGCTTATGAGGGGTTCGATCGTACATATGACGAGGGTGCGGCAAACTAGTTATCGCAATCTCAACCGGAAAGAAGCTAAGCCCACAACACCCCAAGCAAAACGGAGCAAGGCAATCTCGCGTAACTCGTATATCCGCTGTGATATGAAGCCTAGAATAGGCTTCGTATGTAGCCTATCGCATGACTAGAATCACAAGCTGCCCATGAAAATAAAAAATGTATGTTTCACGCATCTTTTTACATCGATGCGATTTCGCATGTGTATAAAAAAAAAAGAAAAAAAATACAAAAATGACGACGTAAAAAAAAAAAACTAGAACATCAGCATCAATAAGTGGAAGTCTAATTATCTCGCCGGATAAAGCGGTCCAATCCAAAGCGGATAAATTTCCTTCGAGACCGACGCACAAATTTATTCGTCCAAGGTGCTGGTGCCGTTATACCGGCAGTTTCCACCTTAGAGTGCTCCGGAGCTGCGAGCATCGTTCTCGAGAGGAGTTTGAGGGGGGGGGGGGGGTTCGTGAATAAAGCACCCCTATCTCCGGCGTGCGGTGCCCAGACACGTGACCTCACGTTGTCGTCCTCTCTTTCCCCGTTTTAGCTTTAAAGGTTCCTCTCACTAGTTCGTGTGGCTTCTGCTGGCCGGTTCGCGGGTCCGGTGGGGCGGTTTTCAAGCGTGAGCTCTCCGTCCGCTGTCGCATCCGAAGCTTGGTCAAACTGAGCGCGAACTAGAATTCTCCCGGCAACATGGGTGGGGCGCGCAGATGGAGGAACGGTGTCGGCGGCAAATATATCCCAGGCGCTTGCGTCATGAGAGTTATCCAGGAGCGTGTCTCCTGGGTTATCCTTAAAACGCCCTGCCATATCCTATTACCACGAAATTTGAATCGCCACGGTTTCTATCGTTAATCTTGGCTCTCGTGACGCGGATGCGAGGAAACCACCCCACTTGTCATCCCCTCCGTCCACCCCCCGGTTATGCCACACACTTTCTCATGCATACATAAATTGGAACGCCGGGGGAAGAGCCGTACTATAAATATATGTATGTTTGTGTTACGCCGGTGTGGCCTCGATGAAGGATAACAAGCCAATTCACACTGCGTTATAAAAAAATAAGAAAATTATATACAGTTTCGTATGTATAAAAAACTGCAAAAGCAATTGAGAACAATTAAATTTTTATAATTATTTATAAGAGGTCTCGAGCGCTGTTCCACATCTCAAAAGTATGTTCAATTAATTGCATCGGTTTAACGCTCGACTCGAGGGCCATCGGGAAAAGTGCTCGAATCTACTCACAAAACAAAATTGAAATTCTCTCATTAGCGACCGTGCGAAAGTGATGATTCTGATACAAAAAAAAATGGAGTTACATAAGACATTTGAAATATACAAATTGGAATATTGGGAGTGAGAAAGCGAGGATGTTAAATTGGCTGGGTCGCTACTTGATGAAACGTGCCGGATTGAATGAAAGAGGAGACACTCGACGGAAGTTTGGTCTGAACCGGGCCGAGTGCGCGAGTTGAAATAATTACATTATACGGACAATGACGTGAATAACGCGGGAAAGAAGAGACTCGCGCGAATGGCGCGGAAAATTGCACCGGCTTCACTGAAAAATTGTTTTAGTTTAACTTTTCAGAAGTTTTCCTTCAGAGTGGTTTTTTAAAAATATCTTTATAAAATTGAATAACAAACTATTAGAGTCGCGAATTAGTAGTTAATGTAAAATTAAAAGTTAAAGTAAAGCAATATTTTCAATTCCATCGGCACGAGGAAAATGAAGACCGAAAAAATTTGTTCGCGCGAGTAATCAAGAAGATGCCTTTTGTATATTTAGCAATTGATAATCCAATTTTAAACTGCTTACGGTTAAGCAATTTTTATATAAAAATTATATGGCGCGGAAAATTGTACCAGTTGGACAGAAAAATTGTTTTAGGGGTTTTCGTTTAGCCTCGTTCTTTTTTTTATTCATTAGCAAAATTTAACTACAAAATTATTAGATTTGTAAAAAAAAGTAGTAGAAGTAAAATTAAAAGTTAAGATAAAGAAATCATTTTCAATTCCATTGTCAGGCGGAAAGTGAGGAAGAAAAAAATTTGTTCGCGTGAGTAATCGGAAAGATCTCTCTTGTATATTTAGCAATCGATAATCCAATGTTTAACTACCTACGGTTCAGCGGGTCTTATAAAAAAATTCCACCGAGCATCAAACCCACGCGGGAATTTATCGGAACCAAGCGATACGTATTCTTGTATATTCAGCAATTGATAATCCAATGTTCAACTGGTTCAGCAGTTCTTATAAAAAAATTCTACCGAGCATGAAACGTACGCGGGAATTTATTCGATCGAAGCGATACATATTAATTTCGTTCCACGAATTACACGACTTCCGCATAAAAATGATTGACATCCGCAAACGAAACTAATTAATCCACTTCAAACGCTGTCGATCTGCCGAAGATAGATAATTATCGGATCCACCCTCTCAGTGACAAAGTCCCCAACCTGCGGCCCAAGTGCTAATTACAACCTACAAAATATCACCCACTCGCACTATAATTTTGCCCAACTAATTACAAAATTGAAAAAATTTCCTCGTCGCTGAGCTCTAAAAACTCGCGCTTTCGAAGCTTTTTTTTGTGTTTCCTCTTAGTTTTTAAAAATTATTTTCTTTATTTTTTTTTTTTACAAAATGTGACTCGGCGCTGGAGATTGCGCTTGATGTATATTGAAAAGCGCCCCGCGAATCGTACCAGAGGAATCTTCAGCACTGTGAATCTGCGATGCTCCTGGTGCACGTTAGCCTCCCACTATCTACCCCTTTCTCGCGCGGGCGGCCTGGCGTCTCCTCCCTTTCACCCATCCGTTACTTTTCATCCCCCCGGCGTCTCTCCTACACAGCTCGGCTATCCCACCACCGCGGCCGCCGCTGCCGACGCCGCCACCGCACCAACCCCTATCTGCTTTCCGTCTCTGTCGTTCAGTTTCCTCTCCCTCGCCGAGCGGAGGCGTAGTAAGGGGCTGAACCGACCAGTGCGTTACACGGCTCTGTGTCGGCCGCGACTCGAGCTGCCTCTCCGCTGTCCGCTCCCAACTCCCGCTGGCACAGCTCCGGCAGAGCGCACAGCTTCCCTCTCGTCTCTCGCGCGCTCTCGGGAGGGTTATAAACCGTACCCAGCCGCGGTCTTACGCACGACTGTACCGCGGACCTCGCTTATTTACCTCGTCTCGTCCCGGAGATCATTTTCACCCGGAATCCCCGGTTATCGACGCAAGCGTACAAAAAAAAAACATACCGGACACGCGGGTGTTTATTCGAAGAGCAAAAAAATAAAAAAGGGATTTTCGTTCAATCGCCGATTTACGGAAAAGAACGGAACGTATTGGATCGATTCGAGGATATTGCATACGTAAAATCGTACGAGGAGCGACTAATTTAAGGAGTACACGGTGACGGTGGATACACCTGTAATTGGGAGGTGGCAGGACTCTCCCGGGCAAATGATTACCAGGTAACAGAGAACCCACCTCGTTCTATAGCGCAGCGCGAATTCGATGGAATTTCGGCGCATTAATCGTCCCATTCTCGGTCATAAAGTCAATGATTTTGTACCATTTTTTTTTTTATTCTGGTGCACTCGGGAATGATTCGACGAGTGAGCGATAAAAAATTATGTTTGGTTGCAATTGACAAAGGGACAAATTGGCAATTAAAAATGTTTCATGGCTCGAATACGCGGAGTCAACGGATTGATGACTTTTTTTGTCATTTGATTAACATTTTTTTGTAATTAAATGCGCACGATTTTTTAAGTTTCGTTAATAGCTTTTAACTCGGAAGAGATGTTGACAATTAAAGCGATGTCGGAATTTCGAAATGTGACGGGAAAAGCTATAAAAAATAATGCGTTAGAAATACGAGTACGCATATTTGAGTGGACAAATAATGGATAAATAAAATGAGAATGATAAAAAACAAATATCTCGCTGAAAGAATACGTAACACTATCTCCATAAGCCGATCGTACATGATCAATGACTGGAACCGTCCACCTTAATCATCCGTGTAGCGGAGGATTTGCTATAGAGCCGGTGTGTTGCGTGTAACGAGGCGGATCGTCCCTGCGTTCCTTGGGGAGAAAGTTCATTGATTCGCTCGGGCTGTCACCGATAATTGGCTAGATATATTGCCGTCGCGGGTTCTAAATCCATACAGTGACACTGGCAAATATCGTTCGCAACAACAAGTACCAACAATTTGCTACCGATTCATTATAAACTTTTGTTCCGTAACATTTTACCCCTTCGTTATTTTTCCGACTCGATTTATAGAGCAACAGTAAATTGGCAATAAAAGCTATAACAATAACGATTAATTACTATCCTGTAGTAAATTGTTGTTATTGTTGCCATTATATAACAATGACAATTTATTATTGTTAAATATTAAACAATAAAACTTAGAGTTTGTTGTGTTGTTTAAAAAACAATAATTATGAATTTTCTAAATCCATACACTGTTATAAGGAAATATGGTTGGCTAGAACAACAACTATTTACTATAAATTCAGTATAAACTTTTGTTCCGTAACATTTTGCCGCGTCACCATTTTTCGGACTCGATTTATAAAATATGAATAAATTGTCAATAAAAACGATAGCAATAATGATTAGTTACAATACTGTAGTCAATCGTTGTCATCGTCGTCATAGACCTCATAACAATTTATTATTCTTAAATAATAAACAATAAAAAAAATCTATTTTCAATGTTACTCAAACAAGGGAAATTAGCTGTTGGAGGTTTATCCTGTAGATAATAATAATGATCAAAAATAACGCAGGACAAGTGTGCACGTTGGAATACGTTAAGTTTCAAAGGTATGAAAATTCATTGCGCTGCACCGGCGGATGCTTATACGCAGCCCTGGATCCGCGTCTATCCGTCTCTATCTCCCCCTCTCCCTTCCGCGCCCCTGGCTTAATGATGCGTCGGCCGCACCTGCAACGGTACTTAATGACACGTAATCGGCGCGTGCGGGGTATAAGGGGTCGAGCCGTAATTTACCGATAGCGAGGATACTCCCGTAGAGATCACCCTACAGCCGGCATTCCCGACGACGGCAAGTGTCCTGAATATCATGCCATTCCGGTACCCTACAGTTTCCGGCTTCCGGCCTCCACCTAAATGCCTTTTGTCCAATATTGTTTTTCCCCGATCTTTCACTCGTTAAATCTTTCTCTCTTCACGCTGGTCCACTCCTTATTCGGGCCATTCACCATCGCGTGCCCATACTATACATTGTCGTTTTACTTCTCTCCCTTGTTCTTGCCCCTTTTCCTCCTCTCTGCTTCTCTTTCTCTCTTGCAAGCAGTCGGAGGCTATGGCCGTACAGGCAATAAAACTTGTTAGGGATGGGTCTCGTTCCGCGGCCAACTGTTTCCTCGAGACCTTATTCTTCCCTCCGAGCCTCCCGACTCTCCTCTCTGGCCCTCGCGCTGACGGCAACCCCCAAACCTGCCACCCCTTCCGACCCAAACCACCCCCGCCGAACTCCCCGCCCGTTTCTCTCGTCCTCGTTCGAGTAATATATTTATTCGAAATTGTCTAGCGTTGAAAGCACCGTATATGAGAGAACAGCAGCAGCTTCCCATTTATTCCGACGGAAAAACGAAACGATCCCCGTTTCAGATATAACGTATAGGTACTTGCTTATGCCGCTCTTACTGCTTTCGTCGAATTGGTTCTTGTTATCTTTTTTTTTCGTTTTTTTTTTCATTTTTTTTTCCTCTTTTTTCTATTTTTTTATTTCATTTTGTGATTGGTTAACGGGCGGATGGTAGTAGCGATGGACCGGAAGATTGTCTTATCTGGGTACGTGATAGTGGGAATATGCAAACACGGGATGTGTTTGATACGATATTGGATATGGGTTATTGGTTGTATTGCCTGTCCTCGCCGGCGACATAGACGGGGGACTTATATTGCTTCTCCACTTTCGCGTCTCGTCGGTTTATATCCAACTCGTGTTTTTTTTTTTTTTTTTTGACGCTCCGTCGCAATCGCTCACACGGTTTGCGGATAGTGGTTCACGCTCTTTTCGCGCGGGTCGTCGAGTTTTCCGCCGTACACGTCTATTTCGCCGCGGAGACACTGATACGGGGAGATTAAGCTTTTCTCTCCACGATCGCTCACTTAACTTTGAATTTCTTTCGAACACTGCTTCTCAGCTGAAAGACGAGAAATCGAACTTCGCTATTGCTTCGATAAAAAACGATTATGTGTTGGGAGAACTAATAGTGGGTTAGGTAGCTTTACGAATATCATGCTCGATATCTTCCAGAATATCTTGCCCGGCACCTTTTCGAATTTCTTGCCCGGCACCTTTTCGAATATCTTGCTCGATATCTTCGCCAATATCTTGCTCGGTACCTTTCCGACTATCTTGCTCGATATCTTGCTAAATTTCGTGCTCGATGTCTTGCTAAATTTCTTGCTCGATATCTTGCTAAATTTCTTGCTCGATATCTTGCTAAATACCTTGCTCGATATCTTTCCAAATACCTTGCTCGATATCTTGCTAAATTTCTTGCTCGATGTTTTGCTAAATACCTTGCTAAATTTCTTGCACGATGTCTTGCTAAATACCTTGCTCGATATCTTGCTAAATACCTTGCTCGATATCTTGCTAAATACCTTGCTCGATATCTTGTTAAACACCTTGCTCGATATCTTACTAAATACCTTGCCCGTTATCTTGTTAAATACCTTGCTTGATAACTTGCCCAGGAAGATTTTTACCGCAACGCTTTTTGAGGACACATTTCATTCCGAAGTTCCCCTAAAAATGTTGTCAAATAAATGAGAATGGGTTGCACCAATCAACCATTAGTTCTCCCAACTCATCATTTCCCTTCGCGAGAGAATTTTCAAAACATTTCTCGAGGGCCGTTTGGTATTTTTCCTCGGAGCAAGTGTTGAAAAATAAAATGTGGGTCAAGCGTTTGTTATATGAAAGAGATAAGATTACATCGTCTTGGTGTTGTAGATTTTTCAAAAACGACTGACGTTGGTCGGGGCTACGCGAGAGACCGAGAGATGGAAAAAGAGAGACAGGATATAGAGAATGTGGAGAGAAGGTCGACGTGCAGGGGCGTGAGCTCGTTAATTCTGCTTCCTGGCCCAAGATAACGACCATCCCACAGCGACACCCCGTTTTTACAATTAGTCCGTCATTAACCACGTTCCACAAAGAAAAAAATTATAATTTATATAATTTATATACAGCTCTCCCCCCTCCCTGACCGCTAAGCCAATACCAATTATAGCATATATAATTTCACTGATGTAATATTGCAAATCGGTGGGAATATCATGGTACAAGTGCCGAATGTGGGCCACCGTTTTACGTCGTCATGTATGACTGACGCGCTGAGCCCCCCGTGCTGCCGTGCGATATATCGGATATCTCCGGCCCGCGAATTAACTCGCTTTGCGGGGCGACGTACCGAAGGGCTTGGTATGGCGAAACGCACGCTAAGTCGATGGGCCGTAATTCCCCACATACGTTCTACATGTAAATTCGCATAACTATGACGGAAACTATGAGCTATTCCAATTATATTATAGGGTATATCGGGGTGAAGTCGCGATAATTATTCAAACAATAAAAATTGGAGGTTTAACGTTAAAGAAAACCTTTAAATTTTGGTCGTAGCGAACCCTAGAAAAATCGAACTGAAGTAATTCCCTCAGAACTTTCAGTATTTTCGATGCGTGATTTAATTGCAGCTCTGTAAATAAATATTTGTAATCGGCCATATCAACTGCACACTACGGATGATATGGCCATAGTAATAATGGTAGGCGATTAGACCTTGAGAAACGTAGAGAGATCGCACATGTCTTAGTATATTTTATGTTGTCTACATGAACTACTGAAAGACAATAATTACATCCGTCAAAAGTGTCAATTGCAAAACTAAAAAGAAAAGGGTTTTACTGGTCATATAACCGAAAAATTGCTGAAGAAATGGTCATGTGGCACATCGTACTGACACTTGCACATGCAATCTTATAATTTTCGGTGCAATCGTATTGTATCCACGTATACTAAAAACTGTGTAAAACGCAGCGCCATCCGTTTGTTATGTTAAAAGATATTATGGGTGGTCGTATCAACCTGACTTACCCTATACAATCTCATTTACAAAGTATAAAAACGTACAAATTGTCAAAGTATTTTAAAAAATGTATAAATAATTTACTCAAAATGTTTCATAAATAATTTTCCGTCGGTGCGTATGTCAGGGTAAAGTGGCGAATGTGGGCCACCGTTTTAACCCTTCGAGCACGGCTGCCGCGTTGAGCCCCTTGTGACGCCGTGCGGTATATCGAATATCTCCGGTCCGCGAATTAACTCGCATTGCGAGGTCGTTGTACCGAAGGGGTTCGCATGGCAAAGGCTATGCTAAGTCGCTGGAGCGTATTCACCAAACACGGCCGATACATAGATTCGCCAAACTATAATGGGAAATATAAGCCCGCGGAACAGTGCAAGTGCTCTTGACGTATCTGAATTATTAATCGTCCATCGAACGAACTAATTCGACGGAGCGATCGAACGAATGCTGAAAGGTTTCCGTCCAAAGCCATATCCACGGCAAATCCAAATCCCACAAATACATAAATCGTTTTCGGAGTCCGTTCGAGAGCCTTTCACCGTCCGCACGAACGTTTCCCATCGTCCAATCCTTCATCGACATACTTCGTTCACGAAGATGTACACGCATTACGATCGACCGCCGAGGGCGGTGAAATTTTATTAAAATTTTCGCTTTCAAATGAAATGATGCAAAAAATTTTGTTACCGCCGTTCATCATTATCGAATCATTGAACTCGGGGTATTTCAATGAACGCTCCGGTACCATTGAATTATTTCACTACGCGTCGGTGGATAATTGAATATAACCGAGAACGAGGTCCGACGGAGGGACAGCGAGAGAGCAGCAGAGAGAGCGAGACAATGAATTGTAATAAAAGAGGAATCCGCAACGCTCTCGATGAATTCCCAGACGGGCTGCTGCAAGCACTATTCTATATACTGACTGAGGGAGTATATAGTATATGCGGTGTGGGGGCAGTTTCCGCGAGACTCTTTCACAGTTTGCACATTTCCTCTGGGGTCTTCCGTCCTTCCTTTTTCCATCCACGGATTTCCCCCCTCTCTTTTCCTCACTGTCTCGAACGACCAAATACAACGGTGTACATACAACATCCCCGATGAACGAGAAACTGGGAGTTGTCGTGTGTGTGTTGGTTTATTTCTCCTATTTTTTTTGTCCTTCTCTTCCTTTTTGTTTCACAGTTTCCGTGACCGCGTTATAACAATATTAGCCCCCGGCTAATCGCGCCACGGGAACATTCCTCTCACGACCGCCGCCGATCCCTCGAGATACCTCTTTATATTAAAAATGCGCGCGAATCGACCGTAAAACCAGTTCTCCCATAAACCGTGGCTGTGAATATGAAAATATATATTATTTTATCACTACTAGACTATAAATACCACAATATTTATCTATCACAATTTTTTTAATGTCGGATCCAGAACTGTGTCACTCGATCAGGGAAAATCTGGGGATCGCTTGAGATGTCAGTGAATGAAAAGAATTAATTGGGAAATTAGGCAAGAGAAATTTGAAGTAAAGTGTTCTTTTTTTGGGTTTGGACCTAAGATTAAAGATAAGTTTGGAGGCAAATCACTATTATTATGGTCTTTTTATCTAAGTAATTCTTAGGAAATTTGTCTGCTAATGAAAGGAAGGAAAGTTCAAATTAATTAACCAATTGAAAAGAGCGATGAATTCACGCTATCGGGGTGATTCTATCCTCGCTCCGGCAACTAACGTCTCGATCCGGACGAATTCCTTCCCTATCGTATTTTTTGCACCTTCATCTTGAACACATAGTAACTCAATTGTTCTAAAGTACCTTCCGGCATAGCGTAATGAGGGCGTCGATGTTTTGCGCTCGTCAAAGAAGTGGTGTACCATTTAGGAAACTAAACGCTCGAAAACGCCATTATTTTGCACAATAGCGGAATTTCTATCGTATTTTTTTATACCTTCATTTTCAATACGTAGCAACTCAATTGCCCTTAAGTACCATCCGGTGTAGCGTAATGAAGGCATCGATGTTTTGCGCTCGTCAAAGCACTGGTGTACCACTTTAGAAACCAAACAGTCGAAAACGCCATTATTTTGTACCATAGCTGTATTTCTATCGTATTTTGTATGCTTTCATTTTAAACACGTAGCAACTCAATTGCTCTAAAGTACCTTCACAATAGTATAGCGTAATGAAGGCATCGACATTTTCAGCTCCTTAAAACAGCGGTGTACCACTTAAGAAACCAAACTCTCGAAAACTTCATTATTTTGTACCGTAGCTGTATTTCTATTGTATTTTGTACACCTTCATCTTGAATACGTGGGAACGCAATTGTGCTAAAGTACCTTCCCCTAAAGCGTAATGAAGGCATCGATGTTTTCCGTTAGTCGAAGCAGTGGTGCACCCACCATAGAGGTGTATTTCCGTCTTTAATCACCTCGCCCCTGTCTGAACGTGAGACGAATTCTCGCGCAACTTGAGCCCCACTCGTATAATTCTCCTTTTAATAAACATATAGACATCCCGACCGCTGAGAAGGAGAACGGCGCATCTCCTATGTTAACATATACCTGTTACGCCCTTTTCGTTCTCAACCGTCGGTAAATATATACATACATATAACCTCACCTACGCTTACCTACAAGTGCACGCTAATTTCCAAGGTATTTTGCACAGATTACCGTGGAGCATCGGGCGCTCTAGCACCCTCGCCGAGGAGCCTGACGAAGCGGCGAAGGAGGGCTGAGGCGAAACGGGAATAAGAGCCGAGAAGAGAAAAAATATATATATAAAAAAAAAACCCGAAGGGCTCAAACTTGAGATAGGAGAAATGGAAGAAGCGGGAGAGGTCGCAATGTCTCGGGAATATAAGTGTCACGTCCTCGCCCGGGTACTTGAACTTTGCCCGAGAGGCGGTGCATAATATTAACGAGTGTGAGAAGAGAGAAGAAAAAAAGAAAAGAAGAATAAAAAAAAAAAAGAATCCCTAGGGAGTAAGGAGCGGTCCCTCTCGCCCCCCGGTCGTCTTATAGTCGTCGTCGTTGTGGTGGTCGGCGTGCGCGACGGACGCGACGACGGTGCCTCGCCGCAATATCCGCCGGAGTTCCACCACTGGAAAGCCGCTGACTTCCTGCATCGACTAATACGGCGAAATACTTATATATATGTGGGTACACATATATACTCACGTATATATATATATAAAGTAAAGATACACAGACACTATACAGATATAGAGTGGGCAACGTGGACGTATAAAGCACACACGAAGATAGTATAACGGGATCACAGCGGAGAGGGTGAGAGCAAACTTGTACAATATCCGAAGTCGCAACGGTGGCGTTAGTTCGGATGCCAGTATTTGCGAGTGGTCGTCCTTCTGGAGCTTCTGCTTTTGCCTTCGAACTCACCTCTCCGTGGCCGTCTTTCGGCTTCGGGAACTTTGACGTTCCTTCTCTTCGCTGTTTCGCTTCGCTCTGAATCCTACAGCGGATACACAGGAACTCCCAACCTCCAGGCCATCTCCCGGCTCCCGCGAGAGATTCCTTGTACCTTGAGTAGTCTCATCAACGAATGAAAGCGGTATAGCGGCGGACCCCAAAGTATAGCCGACGGAGTCGAAGGATAAAGGCATCGAGGAGTTAAAAGGTGGAGGACGAATTTTCTTTCCACGGAGTATCGTAAACAGGAAGAGCAATTTTCTCAGCTGGAGTAAATGAGAGGCGGGGAGGCCCTCCGGCTTGAAGGACTATGTCGCAGAGGTCATGGGTGACGGAAAGGGGGTGAAGAGATTGCGCGTGCGAGGAAGCGAAACATCCGAGCGGGGGAATAAAGGATAGGAAAAAAAGAAGAAAAAAAAAAAGAACGAGGAAAAAAGGGAAGAAAAAAATAGGGCAGGGAGGAGGGATAAAGAATAGGAAAGGGGGGTAGCGGCGAAGAAAGAAGAGGAGGAAAAAAAAATGGTCGCGAAGGCGCCGCGTCTCTGGCAAACGAGCTTCAACCTATACCAGTGGCTCATGATCGTCGTTCACGGTTATCGGGCGACCGCCGTCGTACTTTCTCTGCTACTCAACATCGTCGTGCAAACTGGTAAGTCGATATTCACCCGAGCATCCAATCGACTATACACCACCCCCTCCCCCCCCCGCGCCATCGCCCTTTCCTCACCCCCTTCACTTCAATCCAAGAATCCTACGGACGGAAAACACACGGTGTTTCTTGTAATTTCTATTTTTATTTATTCCGCTCTCGATCCATTGTTCGTTTATTATCTTCTTTTTTATTCTTGCTCGTTCTGCTACGAGGAAGCAGTTTTTGCGATTTTTTTTTTCTCTATTCTATTGTGCAAGAATACTTATTTCAAAGACTAACCGGCGCGCAGGCTCTGCGCGCTCATATCTTTCACGTTTCACTCACTTTCCAGTGGGCAATTACATTCGTTTTTTCTTTCGCTCGAGAGCCAGAAGAGAATGGCGGAGAGACGGGAGAGGGAGAGCGAGTTAATAAAAAAAAGGGTTGTATATACGTGTAGATATACTGTTACTTTACGCTCTCGGGGGTTTTTGCCTGGCGGGGGTTGTCCTCGCAGCTTTCGGCACGCACGAGAGCTCTCTCGCCAGTGTAGTGCGACGTATTTTATACGGGATGAAAAGCCGGCAAGCGTGATGGGAGAGACTCTCGAGGACGGGACTGAAAAAGGCTACATACGTAACCGTTTATACTAATGGGTTAAGGGGGTCGAGTCATCCATTCGAAAATTTTAATACGATGAATCTCTGTGACATTGCGTGAGATTGGAATAGAATTTAAATAAAAATAACATTTACAAAAAAAAAAAAGCGAAACACTCGAACCGCAGTCAGAATTTTTTGAGATGGATGAAAAAATATTTTTACAAGCGACTACACGATAATTTGGCCAATTCGATGACGGTGATATTAACAAATCTCAACTCGTTCAGAGTCGCCTCGTAGCGAGAATTTTTCGCGAATATATTATGTTTCGCGCGAAATAATTGGTACTCGAATTAATAAAATAAACGAAAATATTATCTGGCGGAAAATCCTGCACGCCTCCTATCGCGAAATCATTTTTGTTTCAATGAGCATTGTTTCCACGCTTTTTCGAGATTAATAAATTTGCGTGGATTACGTTGTATCTGGCGCTAAGTGGATGGTAGACGTGCGCGCAAAATAAATCCGGATTCTGTATAAAATAATATACAACATATTTGTTTGTTTCCGTGACCATTTTATCGGTAACGAATGCGATATCAATAAAGAATATTCGCAAATCCCGTCCGGCCACCCGTCGCGTGTTGACGACAGCAAAAATTATAGACTATATATGTGTATATATGTTTATACATATGTGTGGATTTTTACCTCAAAAATTGATTGAAATGTTCAGGATCCCATCAGAGTTTCACAAAGCTCTCTGTTCCAGCGAACAAGTGAAAGATTAATTACTTTTTTTCCGGATTTCGGTTCAATGTGTCATCCCCTGCTTTTTAAAAATTTCGTTTGTCTTTTTATTACATATTATTATATATGACATTTAAAAGTTTAACCCGTTCAGTCAGAGTCGCCTCGTAGCGGGAATTTCGCGAACATATTACAAAATTTCGCGCGAAGTACTTCGTACTCGAATTAATAAAATAATAAACAAAAACATAATCTCGGGTAAAGTTCCGCACATCTCCAAACGCGAAATCGTTTATGTGTCAATGAGAACTGTTTCAATGTTCTATCGAGATTAATTAATTTGCTTGAATTGCGGTATATTTCAAGATATATTAGCAAAATATACGGCACATGTGCGGACAAAATAAATCCGTATTCTGTATGAAATAATATACAAAATGTTTTTTTGCTTCCTGAAACATTTTATCGCTAACGAATACAAAATCGTTGGAGAAAATTCGCAAAACCCGTTTGGCGAATGGTCGCGTGTTCGCGACAGGCAAAATGAAAGAGTATATACGTGTGTACATATACATATATTTTTTACCTCAAAAATTGATTGGGGTGTCCGGAATCCCATCAAACGTTCGCGAAGCTCTCTTTTGCAACGCGCAGACAAAAGGTTAATGACTTTTTTTTCGAATTTCGCTTCAACGTGTTATCTCCCGCTTTTTATTTCGTTTGTCTATTTATTATATATATACATATATATACATATATATATATTTTTTTTCATCAGTAGATTTTTGTCACCGTCGGTTATTCGGCACTTTCGACTTTTATATCGTCGGTCCTCGGTTTGATCGAAAACGGCGCGCGTGGCGCGCGCGCGCGCTGGCGAACGAGGGGGATTCGCCGTGGCCGCCGCTCCAAGCCTATCGACTTTCGCGTGATTTAACGCCGTTTTTTTTTTTCCTATCCTTCCGTCTCTCTCCGGCTCTCGATTCGATCCACTGTCGTTCTTCCTCCTATTTTCGTAGTTTCTCTCGATAACCCTCGTCTGGTTTTTCCTCTGTCTCCCATCATTCCTTTTCGGCGTGCTTCAACCGCCTGCCTGATCGTGACCGTCGCCCTCGTGCGCAGACTACCCGGCGGCCGTTACAGCCGAGATGGTACGAGCGAACGTCAATTCGGTGGATCAGAGCTCCAAGCCCCTGGACGTTGATTTACCGCCGACCCTGCCGATGACTTTCGGTACGGAAAATTCGACTCTCGTATCCGCACAGTCCGGATCAACAGCCCTACTGCCGTGCGTCGTTCACAACATCGGCGATGGGACGGTGAGTTTTATTTATCTATATATATATAACGTACGCAGCGTGTCCTAAAATATATTTAAAGAAAAGTATTCGTACATTTCGGCGCTGAGAAATAAAAATGTAGGTTAACCAATAGATGCGTTGATGTTCGTTCAAAACTGTCATTTGTTTGGTACAGATAAAGCATATATAGATAGATAGATTAGGTTATTGCATGTTCTGCGGCGTCGGCCCCCTAAGAACATCGTGCTGCAAGATAGAAAATCAGAACAGAAGCATAGCCGATAGCGGAGAGAAACTGGATACAAACCACGATAATGATGAATAACAATGTGGAATGAATATAAGAGGAAAAGTAACAATTAGTAAAATAATATGAAACATGAATCAGAAAACGAGCATAGCCGAGGGTGCAAAAAAACTGGATACAAACCAAAATAACAATAGATAAAAATGTGAAAAGAATGTGAGAAGAAAAGTAACGATTTTTTTGTTAACCATTAAGAATTTGTTAGAAGAAAAGTCCTATTGTCATTTGCTTCTTCAACAAGAACGATTATTTGCATCAACCGATTCACAATTTGTCGATTCAAACGAACGTTTCTGTTGCATCAAGCAAATGACACCTTTGAACGTATGTCACCGCGGCTTGGTTAATCCAGTCATTTATTTTTCTCAGTGCGTGCGGTTTATATATATGTACAGGGGAGAGCGGGACAAAATGGGACAGTGGGGCAAAACGGGACAGTGGGGGCAAAATTTAATTTTCCAATAATTTTTGGAAGCCCAATTTTGTCCAAGCGATACATCCGGATTTTCAACCCTGTTTTGCGTTTTGCAACCAAAATCGCGTTTTGCTCCATTATGGCGTTTTGCCCAACTGTCCCATTTTGCCCCGCTCACCCTGTAAGGGTGTATACATATTTTGAACTCTGTATTTTCGTATTGTGCATTCGAACGGTGATTCCGTACATTTGATTCGCTTTTGGTAATTGTCGGATCGATGAATATGTGTACTCGTTCCACTGATTGAGCGAATACGAGGGGCAAAATTCAATGTGCTGGAATGGCCACGATTTTTGTGCAACCGCTAAACGGCAAACGGTAATGTGTTTACGAATTTCTCGTTAGGTATATCGTCGAATAAAATGGGCAACAATCCGATGCCGTTAAATTATATAAATTGAAAATTGTTAAATAACCATTCGAAAGTTACTGTACGGATTACCTCGGAAATTCATTTAATACTGTTCTGAGGATTAATTAAATGGGTCAAGCTCAAAGCGAATTCAGTATCACGGGATGAATTTATCGATAATTTCTGTTAATCATGACAGTCGACAAATCCTAGCTGGCAAAAATAAATAAATTGCAGTTTTTGTTACCGACCTAACCCAGTTTCAAAATGTTCCAATCTTCCACTTCTTACAAGTTACAGCATCCTCCTATCTCGAACGCCCCTCTCGAATTTCTAAGCTTCGAATGATTGGTACTAAAAAAATATATAAAATAAATCCTGCTCGAAATTTTTTTTTACGACGACCCTGCGCTTACGAGCATGGAATTTAAGTTGCCCATGGTCCATTGGGGACGATATGATTAACGTCGTTGGTCGTATTATATATTAAACGGACGTCTAATTCGCGGGCATGTTGTTTCGGGTGAATTCTCCATGCAACCAATATCCACGTTTGAATTTATCGATGATTTCTGTCAACCGTGACAGCCGACAAATCCCAGCTGAAACCCAAAGCGGGAACGGGTTAGTGCCGGAAAACAAAACAGTTACAGTTTTTGTTACCGACCGAGCACGTTTTCAATAGATCTAAATCTTCCACGCACATTTCTTACGACTCAAAGCATCCCTCCATCTCGAATAACCCTCCCAAATTGCCAAGCTTCGAGAGATTGGTGCTAAAAAATAAAAAAAAATCCCCGTCGAACTTTTTTTACGACCCTATGCCTGCGAGCGGGGAATTCAAAGCTCTCGTTGTCCCCAATATCATTAACGTCGTTGTTCGTATTATATCAAACAGTCGTCTAATTCGCGAGCATGTTGTTTCGGGTGAATTTTCGATGTAACCAATATAACGAATAATTTAAACAACGATTAATTAATCCATTGTCGACTCCCCGTTGGCAGTCGTTATTTTCCACGCCCCGGCTGTAGAGAACACCGGAGGCGAAACGGGTCGCGGGACTCACTCTCTCTGCCTCTTTTCCTCCCCTCCTCGCCCTCTCTCTCTCTCTCTCTCTCTCTCTCTCTCTCTCTCTCCTCTCTCTCTCTCTATGCACGTTTGCGGCTGGCGGAATACCGCGCGAGAGAGGCAAACCGGGGCTGAATCACGGGGTTGAGCCCAGCCGCGCCCCGTTTGTTTTGAATAAACTTTACCCCGTTGGTTCATTAAACAGCCTGAATACACATAGAATCACGCAGTAGATGTAAAACTCTCTCTCTCTCTCTCTCCCTCTCTCTCTTTCTTTTTCTCTTTCTCTCTTTCTCTCATTTCTCGTGCACTCACCGATGGCCCTTCCCCGTTTCCATTTGATAAATTTCGGTATTACCGGAGTTTCGACGCTCCCCGACCGCATCGAAAAGGCGATTAACATGAACCGGGAATTATTCGTCTCTAACTTTTCGAGTTACATAAAAAAAATAAAAAAAAATACACAACAAAAATGACAATAAAGGGCACGCGGTATGGAGAGCGCGGCATGAAAAGAAAAAGTGGAAAAACCGCCGTCGTCGCCGGCAAAGTAAACGAATCCCCATTCGCCACTTTGCGACCTCGCTCAAGCTGCAACCACTAAATTTCACCTCCATTATTTTAATTATTTCCACATAGCAATGAAACTTTTTTAATATTCCCGAGAAAGCGTCCGCGAGCTATACCTCTTTCTCTGTCTATCTCTCTCGCACCGCGCGGGCCTTCTCGTCGCTCCTTTTCCCCAGACTCTGATGCTGTTATGCGCTCGCTTCTTCGCGGGGGCGTGCATAAAAAAAAAAGAAAAAAAAATGAAAATAGTAAAAAAAATATATATATTTTATGTATGACGTTAGGTCGTCGAGTCCGCACCCGAGTAACATCCAGCGTAATACTAATAATACATACATGTCGCTCTTGAAACTGCGCGGAACACGAGTGTGTAAATATATATGAGTGCACGGGAGAGATGGACGCAGAGATGGTACACATTCGCACGTGAAAATTGTCATTCATGATATTCTTGTATATTGTAATATCTCCCGACAGAGGTGAACACGTCTGTCTATAGTACTTTCGCGTATTTTATACGACATTTCTCATATTCTCGTCACGTATTACTTTAATGCATATAAATATCTATACTGCATCTATATATAAGATTAATTTACTTTTTTGATATTTATATATATATATATATATATATATACATATAAATATATATATATTGAAATATATATATGTATATAATATATATATTTTTCAAACTTTTTAAATAACGCGATCCCTATTATAATAAGGTCAGTGGAGCGAACTCTACTGAGATGAGTATCAGGAGTTCCATTAACCTAACGTGTACTATAGATAACTGCTGTGTGAACGGGGATGTAGAGAGGGCGAGCGCGCGAAAAGGGGTATATGGAAAAGCTCGGTGAAACGAGAGGACGAGGGCAGGGAGCTTTTTCGAGAAAACCGAGTGGGGCGAAGAAAGGTATAGGGAGAAACGTTGGTGCTCTTCACCGAGCGAATATTATATATACATGTGTATATTATTATCGTGAACCTTTTATACCGCGAAGGAGGGATATAGAGGCGCTCTACAACAGCTAGGCGGTTTGGGTCGCCGCCACCGTCGCCGCCGTCGCCGACTCTCGAAGTCCGCGTCGCGACCGCTTTTCTCCCTTGGCTACATCTTCTGCGGTAAAGCACAGAATGTGAGCTATTCACAAGGCCATAAACCGGCAGTAATTACGTTTTAACTCGCTTTATCGCTTTATCCGCCCCTCTAAATCCCACTACACCGCCCCCGACCATCGTCTATCCGACGCTTTAGTTTTCGATCCTCTTGATCGCGCTAACGTTGTAATAAAGTAGGGTAGAAGTGGGCAATATGGCCCGGTCCATATACATTGATTCACGTGCTAAACGGGCTGGACCATATTCGCCACTTTAACCCTGTTTCGAGTAAGTGGCTTAACTTAATAGTGAAAAAATTAGTTACATCGGTGGATATTTTGTAACGGCTAGGGAAAGTTGGCCACAGTGTGCCCAGCTCTTAAGGATGTACGAAGATTTGAATGAGAATTTGAACACTACCTAATGGTATAAAAATCTGAAAAAAAAACAACTCGAGCCACGAACCTTAATTTTGTAAAATAATAATGTCAAAAAGTTATCAACAAATTGCTAAAAAAAATAGTTTGACAAATAATCAGTGAACCTTTTCATTTGAAATCTCTTTTCAAATAAATTCATTGATTTTCCAGAAACAACATGAATATTTTTTCAGAATTTGCTTTCATTGTTGAATTTTCCGTTACATTTAAAATATCTATAACGACAGATTAGTATTATTATTATAAAATGATTAATTATCATTTCAAAGGTTTTGATCCTCAAGTCGGTAGAAAATAAACTGTGATCTTTAACAGCATCAGAACATCCTATTTAAGATTTTTTTTATCCCTACTCAGTCCCCCGGCCCGGCCACTTGAGCTCCGCGAAATTGCTGAGGCTCGGGCGGAGAACCTCCAGAGAATTAAAAAGAAAACGCTAAACGCTATAGGGCAAAGATGCTACGTCGATAATTCTCGTTGCAATTATTTTAACCATTAGCAAACCTTCCCCATCCCCCCCGGAGTGTAATCCACTGAGAGATTACGACGTCAAAGAGGGGGGGGGGGGGACGAGGATGGGAAGCGTCCTCGCCTCCCCGTTGCAGTTTCTCCGTGGATGTTGAACCGCTCCATCTAATACCGTGAGGCAATCGAGCACTGAAATCTCGTTTCATGCTGTTACGCGCATCAGAGAGGGCGAAGTCTACGTAGAGGGCTCCCTTGAATTTTCTATACGAAGTTCCGTACATAGGAAGGTACATGTATGTACGAAGGTATTCATGAAACATACCTGGCCATGCCCCATATATGTATTTACCGCGAATAAGGCTTGAATTTCTAAGCTCGAAACACGAGATTAACGATTCGCCGATAAATCCCGTCTAATTAGGTATATTCGCTTGGTCGATGCACCTTCGGCGCTGTATGAATTGTATTAAGCAACGTCGACGACATTCAGAACCGGCGCGAGTTCATATTAACCGAGGGCTTTTCGCGGAAACATGAAATCCCTAAATAGCTCCAGATGAGACGTATAAGTTCGATAATTAGTCCATCGACGGGAAGCTAGCAGTGCGCTGCGGAGCGGAGATTCGATGCGTCGAACGTCGTTGGGAAATGTGAGGTAAAGAGAGAAACAAAAAGAAGGAAATTGCACGGCGAGAGATCCATGAGAACGATATGCAATCGAAAGGTGCAGTCTTTTTTCAATCATTGACAATAGGCTCCAGAAGCGAAGGTTTGATGCCCGGAAAGTGGTTGGGGAATGTGGGACAAAAAAGTAAAAAAGATGCAAAAAATTATAACGTGAGAGCTCTACCACGGGGCGCAATCAGAAAGTGCACCGGGCGCTTTTCAGAATGCTGTGGCGGCACGATGAATAATTCGACTTTTCGAAACGTTTCGGATGCATATATGCTCTTGATATACATATCCGGGCTTTATGGTCTCTAACGATTTGCCTATAGGCTTCTGTGTATATGCGAAAGCAAATACGTTCATACATATACATATATATATATATATATATATATATGTATATGTATATATAGATACACTCCTATGTGTCGACGCGATTATACAAAATCGAAAAAGTAGAGTGAGAAATTAAACGGCTTGTACGACTGCGCGAGGTTCTTTCTATAGTGAAAGAAAAACGTTAATTAAAATTTCCATTGTACGGCATGAATATGAACGATGGAGAGAATTTTTTTTTTAATGGTGTTGAATTTCTTTGGTGCGATGCTCGAAGAGCATATACATATCTCGCTCGGATATGCGCCGGTGGGCGAACATCCGCGTCAATTGCAGAATATCTCGCAAGGTATTATTTCGCTATGATTGACATAATTTTATAAAAATTCGGAGAGAGATTGCAAACGCTGCCTGGGTCCGTTTAATACTGCGCCAGGCGGTATCATTTTTTATTTTATTTTTATTAATTTCGCTCGGTGACGGACGGATAATAATTGTTGGCAACGTTTAACTGTATTTCCAGTGCACAGAGTAACTTTTTTTTTTTTAATTCTAGATTTTCGTGGCGACTGACATAATTAAAGGAAAATCGCGATTCGCTCGGTAAAATTTCTACCCGCGGACCAAAATGATTTCCGCTCAGATGCGATTACTTAGTGGCATAAAATATGAAATTTTTAATGTTTCTCCTCTGACTGTATAAATCGAAGGGCGTATATTTAATTTTTAAGCCTTCGAGTGTGCACCCGGGCTTCGCTTACATAAAAATGGAAATTAAACAAAAAAAAAAACCACATATTGCGAATAGTGTACAAAACATGATTAGTCATCGTTTTCCCCAAACTTCGGGA
Source organism: Stenichneumon culpator (assembly GCA_964017025.1). Classification (NCBI taxonomy): domain Eukaryota; kingdom Metazoa; phylum Arthropoda; class Insecta; order Hymenoptera; family Ichneumonidae; genus Stenichneumon; species Stenichneumon culpator. The sequence goes on from OZ024781.1 coordinate 7,588,925, forward strand.
GGTTCAAGAGGAGTTTAGTAAACAATAAAGGAGTGCGCAAAGTAATTTTTTTTTAATCCTACATTTCCGTGGCGACGGGCATAATTAAAAGAAAATTGCGATTCGCTCGGTAAAAATTCTCCCCTTGGACAAAAATAATTTCCGTTCAGACGCGATTACTTACGGGCATAAGACATTAAATTTTTTATGATACTTCTCCGACTTTATAATTTTTAACCTTTCGTATGCACACGGGCTTATTCTTACGTAAAATAAAAATGAAAAAAAAACCAGATATTGCGAATAGTGTAAAAAAAACATGATCAGCCACGGTTTTTCCCCAAATTTCCGCAGGGTCAAGAGGAGAGGGGGGGGGGTGGTTGGGGATAATCGTTCACGAAAGTGCCGGAAATCCTTTAACACGCTTCGACCCTTACTTCTCTGCGATCGTGATAGGTGACACGTATATTTTACGGATTGAGCGATCGTTCTGGGACACAGTATGTCCCGAATCGTCGTCGTTAGGTCTCTTCGCCTGTGGGATCGGACAGCCCCTAAAAATAATTTACGATCGTCCGGCCTGCGTGTAAAGGCGGCTCACCGACGTTCATGTCCTCCCCGATCATACCCGCTGCTAACCGGGAACTTTCTCGAAGAAAAAAAAAAAAAATAATAGGCGTCAGATCCAATTCGCCTGGATTGAGCTAACATAAATTCGTCGAGGTCCACTCACGAACTGATCGACGCCGCTATTCCGCACCCTCTGTCCCTCGCGCCCTTCGCTCGTCTGTCGATCGTTAAATCCTCTCTCACCTCTTCGGCAGCTCGAACCATATAGAGCCGCGGCTCTTCCCGCGATATTCTTCGGACTCTCCTATACTCTGCCTCCTCTCGAGCGTTTGGGCTCTTCACTCGCCACTCTCGTTGCAACCCTCTCAACTCGCCCTCCATCTCGTTCTCCACCACGTGCACCATTATATGTACATTATGTACATATATATATATATATATATATATGTATATATATATATGTATACGTAGTATGGACGTGCTAGGAAAAAATATATATATATATTTCGCTGCTGGTCCACACTACGGATTTCTCTATATACCAATATTCGAACTCTCAATGCTTCTCCGATATATAATACAACTCGCTCTTCTGCTCTCTGTGCTCCCGGTCGCCACGACACGTGGAACCGCAGGTGTCCTGGATCAAGAGGAAGGGCGTGCAGCAGATATTGACCGTGGGCCTGACGACGTACGCGAGTGACGAGCGCTTTCAGGCAATACACTTTCATCACAGCGAGGATTGGAGCCTTCAGATAAAATACGTTCAACGAAGGGACGCCGGAATGTACGAGTGCCAAGTGTCGACCCATCCACCGGCCAGTATATTTCTCTTCCTCGAGGTCGTAGGTAAGCGTTATTAATGGACGGAGTCGTCCGTACTGGTACCTCCGTACTCTTCCGTTTCCTTCTACTTCCTGGCCTCTCCCTCCCCCCCCGTGCCTTACTAAGAGATAACTGGAACGTTTCCCCTCTATATACAAGTCTTTGCGGTGTATAAACTATCTGGTAACCGGTTGGAGGGCTAGAATTTTTCTGCCCGCCGCTGTGTACGTCTGTGTGAATTTTTGTCTCTATGTCCGTCTCTGCCCTTTCTCTTTTCGTCTTGCTCTTCGTGACCCGTAGAGAGAAAGCGGCGGAAGCGGGTGGGGGAGGAGGGGGGGGGGGTTGAGAGAGAGGAAACGGCAGAATCCCAGTATATTTCTCCGGGTAAGCTATCGGTGGAAAAGGTACAATCCTTTCTCGTCGTACGTATGGCCGAGCGACTAACGTACCGAGAAGAGAGCCTCGGTCGGCTTACGCGCAGCGGGCATCAGCCGATATCTTCCTCTTCTCTCCGTTTCCTCTCCTCCTTGTCTCTGGCCCGAGCGCGGGGCGGCTGGGAGAAATTCGCGTTGGATATCGGAACCCGAGAGCTCGGCTCTCTCCCGCCCCCACCGCCGGCCGGGTGATAGATAACTCGCAGGAAAAATGGATAAGGGAAGTTTGGCTTGAAGCGCGAAACGATTCCCGAGACTCGTCGACGCGGCTGCGGGGAGGCTCGCTCTCTATATGTGCGCTATCCGCTCCTCCCTCTCTCTCTCTCTCTCTCTCTTTGTATCCTGCGAGGATTTCACAACGAATTTTCTATTGCCTGCTTCTATCATTCTTACTGCGAGGCATTTTATCTCTTTTATCTTTCCTCAACGACCGGTAACCTTCCAACCCTCCCCACCCCTCCTACCGCCCTGCCGCTCCTTCCCACCACCCGCCCTCTGCCCTACATCAACCGAGCCCTCTTGATCCCTTTTTCATCTCTTTTCATCCATAGGCTTTTTTTGTCTCTCGATTCATCCGCATCCGAATTTGTAGGCTACCTTTCGTATAAATATTCTGTGTATATATGTGTGTGTCGTGTATGTGTTTGCGGTGCAGTTGGATAGACGGGCGGTCTATTCGTTCGGACGCAGAGGGTGGATAACAACCACTTCTTTTTTTATTGCTTTTCCTTTTTTTATTTTTATTTTTATTTTTACTTTTCTTATTTCATTCGGCCCCGGTGATCGTTACCGGGACGGTGGGTGGGTGGCCAAACAGACCGCATTCTACTGCCGCTCCGCTGCGGCTGCCTGTGGTGCTGCTTGCTATACAGCACACGGGGCATTCCATGTCGAGGGGACTTGACTTCAATGCTATAAAAGATTGTTGCACACGCGAGGCACACAAAAGAACCGCATTTCGCTATGGCTAATTTTATTTGCCGAACAACGGGCACAGTGAGAAAAAAAATTTCATTGGCGACCAGCATAGGCGATAGCTTTTTAACGACAGATTAAACTTGACCCTTCAGCCAACATACTCGCCACCCTGGCTAGACAGGCTTTTTTAGTTTTTTTTTTAATATGATCGTATTTAATCTAAAATTTGTGGGAAATTGTGACGAACAAATTTTTTTTATCGCTCCGCTGATATTTAGAGTTACGTTCATCCTTTAGGATTCGTCACTGAAGACGACGAGGTCGGTGATTTTAACTATGTCAAAAACACGATAATTCAACTATAACCAGTCTCATAACTTCTGCAAATCAAACAGACCTACCGTGAATTTTGTTTACGAGAGAAAATAAAAATATTCGAAACAAGCGAAATTTCAGTCTCGCAAAATACTGTTTTATTCATCAGCCGAGGCAATGAATTTTCATAACGTCAGTCGGAATAACTCAGGCTTTAGCGAGTCAACCGTTGTCGCGTTAATTAACGAACACCTCTCGGACGTTGAGAATTACGCTCCACCGTGACGCGGAATGCCCCTTGTCCTGTATGTATATGAATGGAGTACATATAATCGCTGTACATACATAGAGGCTATCGAGTTTCAGCGAAAGTAACAGAGGCGACGAAGACTGCACAGAATCGGATGAGTGGTGGTACAGAAAGCCCGGGGGTCGGAGGCGCGAGTGTATCTTGAAATTCGCTAAGCCGAGACGAGGGCTGCGGGCGGACGTTTCCACAAAGGGTTTCTGATACTGGCTGCTGATGCAGGTGCTGCCAGTGCAGTGTGCACTTGCACATCGGGCTCTCTATCGTTATACAGTATATACTGCGCCACAACGAGACTATGTAACAGTTCCTTCCTCTATATTCTGGTGGGCGGCATGGAGCAACACGGTAACAGAATCCGGAGAAACTCGGAAGAGATGAGAGAGCGCCGGGCTGTCGCTCGTCAAAGGTTCACGGGAAACGATTACCGGATATGGGCAGCGTGTGGTCAATGGATAACATGTACCGCGGTATATAAGACATATAGGGGAGACGGGGGCAAGATGGGCTAGCAAAAAATCAGGCCGAGGCGGGGCATAATGGCCCACCCTAAACAAGACAACTGGAAGGCTGCAATGGCGGATTAGGGGCGCATGAGCACTACTGACAGGTAGATGTAGGGAAACTCAAGACGTATGGATAGTACAGGGAGGGGAAAAAAGTGAACAATTTAAGGGTAGCCCGTCTCGCCGCAGACCATTTTTTTTTCGGACGCGCTATAAAACTGTGAAAATATCGGTGTTGGATGACAAATAATAAATTATACTTTCGGCAGCGTTGTTGCCGCATTACTTGCTTAAGGGGCCATCTCGTCCCGGTCTCCCCTATACGTATAGGTTAGAGCGGGGCAAAATGGGGCAGCGGGGCAAAACGGGGCATGGGGCAAAACGTCATTTTCCAATGATTTTTGGATGCCCGAATTCACCCCATCGATGTATCAGGCTTTTCTGCCCCGTTTTGCCACCTTCTCCGATCCAAAAATGATTGGAAAATTTAGTTTTGCCCAACTGCCCCGTTTTGCCCCGTTGCACCATGTTGCCCCGCTCTTCTTTACAAATATATATGTATATTGTATTCCCAAGTTGGATGATCGGGATCTCCGATGACGCGCAACAGCACAGTCGGTTTGCGAATGTACATTCCGGTTATCCTCAAAGCATACATATTCGTGGCTTTTCTTCGGAGGCGTATGTGTATCTGTGCAAATCTCGATCCCTGGAGGGATGCGCGAAGAAGTCACGATGCATCTCTGTATGTACAGGGGAAGACAGGGCGAAACGGGGTAGCATAAGATTTTTAAAGAAAATTTTTTCGTTGACAGAATCGGCTCGGGTTAACTAAACACTTGGGCGGGGACCTTCAAATTATTATTATTTTTTATTGGTAAAGCTAGAAGGGTGGGTGGTTCAACAAATTTTTGTTATGATTTCACCGAAATATTTTTGGGGTATTGAAATATTTTGTTCGACCAACTAAATATTATTTCAACGTCCCTGCCAGAATCTTCTTTATTCGATTCAGCCGCATTATTTTTTTATCAGCGTTGGATGAATCCGGAAGACATTTTTTGTAAGCCGGGAACTGATAGCGCCGGAAGGTTCGCGTCGCTTTTATTTCGCAACTTCCTGTTCAGACAGTACTGCGTAGTATATCAACGGTTATGAAAAAATGTTCAACGCGTAGCGTAAATCTTCCGGGTAGTATAAATATCCATGTCAATTTCAATCTTCCGAGCGATGCGAGAAGTCGCGCTTCGTCTCTGTATGCATAGGAAAGAACAGGGCGAAATGGGGTAGCACAAGATTAAGTCAACTAAACATTCGAGCGGGGACGTTGGAATGAATTTCTTGTTGGTCCAGCTCAAAGGTTGATTGGTTCAACAATTTTTTTTAAAATGATATCAGCAAAATATTTTTGAATCATAAAAATATTTTGTTCGATCAACTGAATATTTATTTGAACTTCTTTAGTCGATTCAACAGCACTTTTTTTTGTCAGTGTTGGATGAATCCGGAAATTTTTTTGTGAGCAGTAAATCGATAGTTTCGGGACGTTCGCCTCGCTTTCATCTCTCAACTCTCTGTTTAGACGGTACTACTTAGTATACCAGCAACGATGAACAATTTTCCAACGCGTATCGTACATTTTACTCCCGGCATGAAGATATTAAGAATTCAAAGCTAGCTAGCGACCTACTGTCTATATTTCTCATTGCAGCCGCTCCATTTTTGTCCGGTTTCCAGTCCAGTATCTCTATAGATACTTGTATCTATATACGTCCAGTAGAATAGAAATTTTAACGTCAGTCTCTCCCTCCGGTCTGACGACTATTGTTTGTTGTCTCTTTGCTCCTTTACTGTTTGCTGATTCTTTTTTTTTTTTTATTCCGTTGCCGTTGTTTTGTTTACTTTGCTTTCTTATTGCAGAAGCCCGCGCGGAGATTGCAGGACCGCACGAAAAGTTTGTGCGTCCCGGAAGCACCCTTCAGCTTCACTGTCTCGTGAAGAAGTCGACGGAGACGCCGTCCTATCTGTTCTGGTACCACAACTTGCGCATGATAAATTACGACGTTGACCAGGGAGTGAACGTTAGTACGGATCTTCTGGGACGAGAGAGTTGGCTCGAGGTTCCCCGGGCTTCCGTTCGTCACTCCGGTAACTACACGTGCAAGGCCAGCAACGCGCAGCCTGCTCGTGCCTACGTTCACATATTCGACGGTGAGAATCCCGCCGCCATGCAGCATAGCCGAGCTACGCCTATAATCCACTACGAAACCCGGACGAATATCCTAGGAGCGATCCTAATCGCTTTATCGGGCATGATTATGTCGACGATCATGTCGACGATGATGTCGAGGACGCTGACGACGAGAACACGGAAGAGGAAGATGAAGCTCAAATTGATCCTCGACAAGGACGTCGACGAAATATCCCACCTTGCGCCAGGTACAAGCTCCTCGTCACCCCATTAGCCGAGACCGGAACGTGAACTGATGTTGCAATCCCTCCTTTCCTACATCAACCCCGAAACCCACTTCCTGCAACCACGACCTCCGCCCCTCCCTTTACCCTCCAGCACCTCGTGGTCCCACTTAGCAAAACTTCGAGCCATCGAAGAGACAAAGCTCGGCGATAGATAGTATACTGATTATCGCGATACCATACCTAACTCGGTTGCACAAAGGGTATTTTGTAAAATGATATTCCATATTGCGTATGTTTGTTGGTCGGAAAGAGAGATTGGCTGCTATCGAGATTTTTAGAGACACTTTTTTCTGATATTTTATTTATCCTCGAAATTTTGCCGCGGCGAAGGGATGATAAAAAGGTCGGTGAGGAGAGAGGGGAGAGAATTTTTAACGCGTTATTTTTAGGAGGTATTGAACCTCTTAAAAATAAGGTGTCAAAAATTCTCTTCTCTTTCCCGTTATCGACCTTTTCAAATCAATGAAAAAGATTTGTCTCGATAGAGCGCATCTTAGCCAAACTTCGACCTATCGAAGAGACAAAGCTCGGCGATAAATAGGACACTAATTATCGCAATTCCATACCTGGTTGCACGAAGGGTGTTTTGTAAAATGATATTCCATATTGCGTACGTTTGTTGGGCGCCAAGAGAGATTCGCAGCTATCGGCATCTTTGGACAGACTTTTTTTCTGATATTTTTTTTTACACGATTAAATTTTCATGATCGAAGGCATGATGAAAAGATGATAGGAGAATGGAGAGAATTTTTACGAGCCGCCAAAGGGAACACGTTAAATAAATAAATTAAAAATATTTGTCTCGATAGCGCGCATCTCTTTGTTTCTGACTCCGTCGACGAGACTTCGTGCACGTCGCGTACGGCGAAAGTGTTTCGATGTATAGAAAAGAGGATGACGAGATTATTATCGCCGTTGTTATTGTTGTGTGTATATATATATATATATATATATATATATATATGACAAATCAATTGGCGAGGAAGCTGTTTTTTCGAGCTTATAGGAGCTTTTCACGTCACCTCAAATCTTTTTCTGGAATTTCGAGAGTCAGAGAGGTGAAGTAATGCGGGTCACTTTTATCGGAGAGGAACAGAAGAACCATTGAGGCGACGGGCGGAAACGCGAGAGACGTTGCAGCAGCGAAGAAGAAGGTTTGACATCGATAAAATTTAAGAACAAAAAAAGAATGAAAAAAATTATAGTAATCGATGATATTTGTCTTGCGCGACAAAGACATATTTTTACGACTCCTTGCGCATTATCGAAGGGTCGAAGCTCGAAGGTTCCGAATCATCTTATTTTCCGTTAAGTTTCTACGCGCTCCGACACGAAACTCTTTCAATGTCGATTAACCTTTTCATAAGTCACGATAATGTCTCGTGACACTGAAGAGATTTACAGGGCATCAGCTTCCATTTTTGGAAAGTCCCTGTCAACGCACTACTTTAAGAGAAAAAAAATGGTTCACTTGTAGAATTTTCATTTCCAAGAGTCAAATTTTAAGACGTTAGTTTGAAATTAGGATCTCACTTAAGATCGCTCTTGAGATCGAACTTGCGATCGAACTTAAGATCGAATTGACGATCGAAGTTTTGCTCAAGCTTCATTGCGTGTTTAAGATCTATCTTGAGTTTGAACCTCAGTTCGAACTTGATTTCATACTTAAGTTCGATCTTAAGTTCGAACATAAGTCTGAACTCAAATTCGATTGAAGTTCGATCTCAAGTTCGAACTGAGGTTTTAACTTAAGATAGATCTTAAGCACTCGATGAAGTTTGGCAAAACTTCGATCTTAAGGGAAGACTAAACACGTATGAGTGTGAGAGAGACAGAGTAAAATGTTGAATCCATTTATCTCCGAAACGATTCTACAAAATAAGAACCGTTTCAGAGAAAAATGGAGTCAAAATAGTTTCAGATTTTCTTGATCTTCATCCCCACCTTAAGTTCGTTCTCAAGAGCGATCGTAAATTCAAACTAACATCTTAAAATTCGACCCCAAGTGAGCTTCCCCGAGCGAAGTTTGTGCGATGCAAAAACACAGTCGCTATAACGTGATGAAATTTAGCCTCATGCAGATATCTTCAGTCATAATATCCCCATTCTCCGGCGTTACCGTAAGATAGCGTTGCAGCCACTCTGCTCATCGCAGTCCCATTCCGGGACGATTAATATCGTTTTTCACGAAACGCGAAAAAACTCCATTGTGCATTTTTTTTGTAAATTACACTCTAACTTCGTCCAGGCTTTAATTACCATAGTTCGTTTCTGCGCACAATGCGAACAATCCAATCCACGATACGGTTTACACAGCGTACATTCAAAAATACGTGTAACAGAGTTTTCCATTATTGTTATTATTATTATATTTTCCGCAAACATTGTTTGCTCAAACTGCGTAAATAACTGACCGACAAATTCGAAACGACTCTATTGTATCGCCCTTCTTTGTTTCCGTATTGCTCGCGCAAAAGGTGATCCGCATTACCCCATCTTCCTTGAAACAACAGCCGATGCCGCGATTGTATTTTTTCACTCGCTTCTTGTATCGTACAGTTTTCTCTACCGTTTCCTCCCTCAATCGACGCCGGAAAAAATAATAGTTTTCACGTCATAACCATAGTCAAAAAAAAAAGAAACCTCGCGACATTTTTTTTTACCTCTTATTTCCGTTTCGTATATCCATTATAAAGCTCATGCCCGTTCACGAGTCGTCAATAGTCGCGTCGTCTATAGTTATACCAGTCTCCGTTCCCGAGTACAAAAGCCGTAACGCGCCGCGAATTCTCGAGGGTTGCCCGACCGCGTATATCGCCCCGCGCTGTACACACTGAAACGTGATTTTTTATTTTTCATTCCACTCCGCTATTTATATTTTTCTCTACTTTTGTTTTTATTTAAATTTTCATTTTTGTTTTTTTCTTTCTATTCACAGTTATTGGTATGCAGGGTTTGCGCATACGAAACATTATACAGGGCCATATGTACTTTGGGGATGCACCGAGAGGGGGGAGGGGGGGGGGGGAGGTTGCCCGGTGCACGTACCAACCACCGTCAGAACACGCGTGCACACATAGCCCAGGCTGAATATACACATGTGCATTTATCGAGCGTGTTTAAATTGCTACTCGGGTGCGGGATGCTGCGCGAGATCGTCGACGGCTAAAAGCTCCGTGCGGGAGGAAAAATTAATTATCCGAGGGGGGGGGGGGGGGTGAGGGTGTTGGGGCTAAATAGTGAGAAGGGTCGCACGAGGGTGGAAGCGGGCAGGGAGAGGCGGGCGGATAGTCGGTAGTCGCGAAAGGTGAGAGTAAAAGGGGGCGAAGCCGCCGGAACAGAGCCCGGCACCCGGGGCGACGGAGGCCGCACGGAGCACCGTTTCATTAATTATAAAACGTGTGCTCGGACCCCCGTAAAGATCCGCGAAGAAAGAGGAATAAGAGCGAGGGGGAGGGAGGGGGAGTCTCGCGGGTGTTCGAAGCAGTCTTTCTGAGCCGAAGTCCTATAAGCTTCTTAAAAGTTCGTTACCGTTCATCCCCGATGGAGCTCTGTTTTTCGCGTTATTCTTCGGAGCTTGACGGCGGGAAGGTCCGTTCGAGCCGTTCGCGAAGCGGCGCTCGGGGCGGTGAGATAAAGAATATAAAAATCGTAATAAAAGAGCGGACGGAAGATGAAGAAGAAGTGGAAAAGAAAAAGGAAGCACAGAAAAGTCCGGCGAAGGAAATCATGCAAGTGGGAAAAAGATTGGTATGTATTATCAGCTGTAACCCGAGACCGGGGTCATAAGCGGACGGATAACGAGAAGAGGAGTGATAGGAGCGATCGGGCCGCGAATCGATTACCGGCGAATGTACCGTGAGAGGATTTAAACGTGGAACAAGGAGAAAGAGTGAAAGCCAACGATAGTCGAAATCTCCGGCGTTGCGTTATTCGGTGGTAAATCCTTCTCTCTCGCTCGCCCCCAAAGCGCGCAATTATTTCGAGAGCCGAGTGCGGTAAAAGCTTCGGTTTAGGTGGGAAACGGGCTACAGAGGCTTGGGGCTGAAATGCTGTTTGGTAACGAGAGGGGGGAAGGGAGGAGGGGGGGGGGATACGTGGGGCCCTTTTACCTATATCGCCTCTCGCTTTCTCTCGTACTTCTCGTTTAGAATTCTATTCGGTACTCGCGTTAGCTCCGATCTCCTCTCCGGCGCGCATCGTTGCAATTTCCCTCCGCGGGGGTTAAACTCCCCCCCGCCCCACCCCTCACCGCCGTTTCTCCGCAGTTGAGAAAGCTTGGCGCTCTCTCTCTCTTTCCCTCGCCATAGCGATTAATTCAATTGGTAGAATTTCCCCTCGATTCACGGCTTGATTAAACTCCACGAGAACGAGGTAGCTTGCGGATCGCCGGGCTAGCAGGGATCACTGGCTACTACATCCCTCGACCCCTCGTAAATGAACGAGGAATTTCCGGGGCCCTCTCTGCATTACCCTCGCTCTCTCTTTCTCGAGATCTATCTATACGTATATATATTTATATCTATCTGTGGTTCCCTATCCGGCCGTTTAGAGGTGTTAGCCTCAGGTACACAGTGGGGGGGGGGGGGGGGAGGAGGGCTCTGATTACAGTAGTACACCTCTTCGGTGCGCGGAGGGTTTCTCGCGAAGCAGAAGCCGAATCTAACCCCCGGGCCGTGTCGAGATTAATGAGGCCGCCAGAAAGGATCACCTTCGACCAGCAGCCCGCACCGATCGTACGTACCTATGCAAAGTTCGCTAAGGCTGCGTTTATCGCAGGTGAAGAACACAGGGTTTTAGCGAGGAGACCGCTTAATCATCCCTGATATCCCCAATAGGAGATATAAATGAAAAATAAAAAAGTTATGAAAAAAAAAAATCACCGTCCCTGTCCCGTTCATCCGTTATTGCAACATTCCACGGAGGTGAAAGATCACATTGACACCGACTATTTTATCCGCAAAATCACTAAAGGAATCGTTCATCAAACCCAATCGTGCTGTGTATTGTAAATCATCGGATATTAAAATTAATGTTAAGATACAATACTATGATAAATTATAATAATTATGGTAATTATAAATAATAATAAAATGGAATTAATACTCGTATTTATTTGTGACTCGATGAGCCATTGTTATTTCACATTGGTTTCATTAAGCTCGACATGCCGGTAATGACGCTTCGAGCCGAAATGAGGACGCCGGGCAGGATGGAGTACCGAAAAAAAATTTATGGAAATTAATTGGTGAGTGCTCGGCGAGACTGGTAAAAATTATATTTGTGGACATAACGCTCGTACACGGCAATCTTGCTAAATGAGGACGAATTTGAAAAAAGGCACTTTTGGCGACGGCGAGTTTGAAAGGTACGTACTAGACCATTTTGCCCCGAACAGAATTTTTTTTGCCGAATACTCGGGATAATTATAACGAATTTGATTATAATTTTTTTTTCTAGTCAATATCGCTTATAATTATTTTTCACTTTTCCCATTTTGCCCCGGTCCTACAGACTCGTGCGTGCAGATTTTTTTTTTGTGAATGTCCGACCGTCGATTACCGTGGTTAATGAGCATGGGATTTCGCGCAGTTTTACAGAAGTTATTCGACCCAATTCCATCGGTAGATTTCTTTTCTCTTAATTTTAATTTTTTTATTTAGTAAACATCGCTCATCATTATTTTTTAGCTGTCCCATTTTGCCCCGATCTCCGCCGCCTCGTGCGTGCGGAAAATTTCTCTCTTGTTTAATGTCCGACCGTTGATCACGGTGCTTAATGAACGTGGTCGTCGGTACTTCGCGCAGTTTTACACGCTTTATTCGTCCCGTTTTTATCGGCCGGTTTCACTTCTCTTAATTTTTTTCCTTCCTCATAAAGGAAGCTTTTTTTTTTAGTAAACATCGCTTATCATTGTTTCATAGCTGTCGCATTTTGCCCCGGTCTCCAGCGCCTGGTGCGTGCGGAATGTCTCCCTTTTGTTAAATGTCCGACCGTTGATCACTGTGCTTAATGAACGTGGTCACCGGTATTTCGAGCAGTTTTACGCGCGTCATTCGACCCGTTTCTATCGTTGGATTTCCCCTCCTCTAAATTTTCTTTTTTCCCGCGGAAGCTCTGTCTCGCCGAGCGTTTTCAATCCCTCTCCCGCGCACGGTCTCTCCACTGACGAATGCCTCCCAATTTAAATGGCAATTACCCGCGCAGTTTGACTGCGGAATGCGAAAGCGGCTCGCGGGATGTTGCGCGCCAGTTTTAGCGGCGTTCACGTACCGGACTAATGTTTGTGTTGCGCACGATGGGCAACGGAGCAAAGTAGTGTTTGCTTTCGGGATCCATGCCTGCGAATCTATTGCTCGTGACGTTTAACATGGGTGAGTGCGTAATTCGACACTTGGAACTCTACTCGCGCGTATCGGCGTACATCAATCGTAGTTGATACGCACACATAGGCGGGCGCTTGTTACCGCGCCCGATATTATATTCATAGACGAATCGCAATATCGAGAATACCAAAATCATAATTCATGCACACCTCGGGCCTCGATGCTCGCCTCCCACCTCCCGGCTTCATAATTATCGCTGACTGATTAAACACTTCTATTGATGCGACATCGGCAATAAATTATATATAATGGAATAATACAGTTATAATTTTATCGGGCTTACACCGCACCGTTGAGAATTTATGCTCGGGCGTGTATCGCACAATATGCTTCGTTTGCGCCGTTATAAATTTGCCGGTCGTGCACGTAGGAAATAGAGAAATAAATTTCGATAATGTTTTCGCGTGCTGAAATTAATTGAGTCTGCTGTCTGTGAATTTATTTTTGTGGACGACTGGCGTTTGAGTTTGAGGAGTGCGGGCAAAGTGCACGCGATTGCGCGATTACGGCTTGATTTCTCGGAGACGGCAACGAGCCCAATAAAAAGATCGTTGAATCTCACTATAATTTATTGTTTGTCAACATTTTTATATACACAATTTGAATCATTAATTGAGCGTTCCATAAGTTCTCCAATAAAATAAAAAACGGAGTCTAAACATTATTATTACGGAATTCACTGTAATATCGATTTTCATTATTCAAAAAAAGGCTTGACGCGTAACACGCAAAGTCAATCGTACAGCGAAGCGAACGTTAAAAATTGCCATTTCACAGGCGCGAAGTAGCAACCTCGTGACGGCCTTCAACGTCCGACAGACGAGTCTCGTGACCGACTTTCTCGTAACATCCTCGATCGTTTATATTATTACGCACTAAAACAGCTTAATGCATCGACTCTTCGCCGGTTTCCCGTATCATAGCTTTGTAAGAGGGTTGAGAAGTGAGTCTCGAGGATGCCGGAAGAACGGGAGCGCTTCAATCCCCCGACAGGGTCCAGATTTGCGAAACAAACAGAGCACTTTGCATATTTACTGCCGCTATGTGTGCCTGTGAGCCACTCGGTCGTTCTTCTTCCTTCTGCCTGCCAGCCGGTTTCCCAGCGTCGTTCCTGCGCTCATTGTCATTCCTTTTCTCGCTTCGTCACCCGCCAGCGAGGAAGCGGAAGAAGAAAGCCGGAGCCGCGTGTATGCGAAACCCGGTGCGGTTCGCGAGACAGACGAGGACCGAGTTACACTTTTATAACGCCTCGCAAAACTGTGCTATGACGCGATCTTAAGATTTATGGAGGATTACGAGAAGTGGAAGATCGCATCTCTTAACGTGGGAATAAGAGTTCTCAACGCTGCTACTGCTGCTGTTTTTCCTTCCGATTACATATACCCCCTGCGAAAGAGCCTGTACAGTGGCTTTCGTGGTGCGGAGCAACTCGTCTTCCGTATTCTCAAGAGGTTCGCTATATCTAAGCCCCTCTCCGTCATTGACGAGGCGAGGACCGGCTGGAAGAACGAAGATGGAGCTCAAAGATCCCCGAGACCGCCACCCCATGTTCAACCGAACACGATTCACTTATACATTCCTTCACGCATCTCTCCCACGAGACCTCATTCTTCTTACCGGTCTCCTTCGTGCCGTCTTACTCATACATATTTCTTTTCCCCCCGCTTCGCCCTTTTTTTTGGCAGTTCAGACGGGCTTCTTTTTCAGGTCAATTTCGTACGTTTATGTGGCTACGTTATGGCATTTTTTAACTGTCTGCGCAGAGATTGAACTGCGCCTAGAACCGGCAAAGACGTCGCTTGGGCCAGTGAAGATGATCGGTGACTCTTCTTCATGACATTCCTTCCTCCGGTCTTCATCGCATAAAAACAAAAATATTTTCGAGTCTTTTTCGCAGCTCGTTCCAGCGAGCTTTAATTTGGTTCCAATTTGTAGATTCTTGTATCCGCGCGATTGATTCGTTGCGATGATTTTAGGAGACGGTATGGACGATCTGTCCGCGCAGAGATCGAAGCGCTCCGCGGAGCGAGAATACGACCACGAGACCGGTGAAGACCGTGCACAAAATCGCGATTTCCGGTCCCGCACCGGCCGTCATCCACTTCTTCTGATAACCGTAACACTGGGCCAGCATTCCGAGCACGAAGCATGAGATCCCAAGGAAATTGTGACAAAGCTTGGAGGTCACAGGTCGTATTCTATTTCTCAGAGTCGCGGCGAATATAACCGGGATTCCAGTGAAGCCAAGTACGCACATGACAACGACCGATGAGAAGCCGAGGATCCCGTGAATCGACTTGAAGTGACCCGTCTCCTTGACCCGATATATCAGGGCGCATCCGGCGATGCTGAACGCCGCACCCAGACACTGTAGTACCCAGTGGATGTGACTGGCAACCCGACGAGTCAGCTTTCCCGTCAACAAGGTATCACCTGCCAGAACAGCGATCGCCTCGGACATCAGCAGGACGTACTGTTGGAGACATCAATGAGATTATTTTTTCATGCCACAGAAAAATGATCGACTTCAAGTTTTTTTTTTTTATCGATTGAAGGAGCAAAAAAGGGATCTTAAAATGAGTTACAGAACGTAGAGGGCGAATCCATTGGGAGAACGATAGCGGTTATCTTCAAGGGGATCAAACGAGACTTTTGGAATCTAAATTAGATTATTTACTTTTATGTGTTTGGAACTTAGGGAGAGTTTCGATCACGAGAGGTGGTTTAAGTTGTTCGACATTGTGTTTGGGTGATCAAAATTGTTTGAAGTTCAGATGATTTGCTGTTGATATCGAGACAACAATGTGAATATGTGCTAAATATTGGGAATCTATAATAAAGTCGCTAAACTTTTTTTTAAACTTGAAACTAGTGGGGAATTCTTTATGAGCTTTAGTGTTGAAAAACGCCCTATTTGAGACGTCAATAAGATTCTTTTTGAAGAAACGAACGAAACGGGTAATGATAAATTTTGTTCGGGCTTCTTATCGATTAGGGGCATAAAAGGGGATTTCAAAATGAGAGAAAAAGAAACGCCGAGCGGAAATTCCTCCCTAAGAGAACGAGGTTCATCTTCCCGAGAATCGAATGAGATGTTCGGAATTCAGATTGGATTTTTTTTTATCTGTTTGAAACTACCGGAACGTGCAAAGATCTTGTCACGAATTCCGATCTCAAGAGGGTATTGCAATATTTCGAACGTCTCTTTGGATAATAAAGGTAGCAAAAAAATGTACAGGATTCGCAGTTAATATCGAGGTGACGATGTAATTATTTTTTTTTTGTATTGCGAATCTCCATAAAGACGCAGCAGTTTTTTTCAACATTCAATATTCAATCCCATTGAATTTTGGAAATCTAAATTGCGACGCAATTCTCGTTGAAAGGTAAGTATATGTAGAAGTACATATAGATAATTTTTAATCATCGAAAGAAAATAAAATAAAAGCGAACAAAAATGAAATCTCAATATTTGCCTTCGAAATTATTTGTGCTCACAGTGCGTTGCATTTTATCGTTAATAATATTGTTTGTTGCGTGGGAATTGTGTTTCGAGTCCGGAGAGAAATTTTCGTCGAACAACCAACCGACGCGAAAATCGGTTGATGAAAAATAAAAAGGCACAAAGGATTAATTTGCGGGTTGCGGGTCCGTTGAACCGGAAGGAAACCATACCGAATATAACGTCGACAGCATACATACATACATACATACATATATATATACATACCCCGACAGTGCACAATCCAACGTGAACATTGACCGTTGTGAGTTTTTCACCTGCGAGATACAGTATGTATCCGGTGACAAAAAAAATCATAACTTGGTTCGTCACTTCAACGAGAATGAGAAGTGCTTTCCAGAGTGAAAAACAGCCTTCCGAGTCCGCTTCCTCCCCGGTCTCGTTGTTAAAATTACTTTTCATTCTCGCACGATTTATTATTCCAACAAAGTAACCCAGCGACAGTCCTCGTCGACGGCCCGAGCTCGCTGAAGATAATATACGCGATCGATCTTTCGCGTGACACTTTATAATCGAAATTCGAAACGATAAAAAAAAAATGGCACCGTCAGTCTTCGATGGAAATAAAATCGCGATCGGAGACAGATACGGATTGCGTGATTGCTCGTACGTACGATCAATTAGCTCGACATCCTCACGTAATAGTGATAATCGATACGATGAGACTTTTAATGTGCTCTTTCCAGGAGCATATCGATACTTTATTTATAAATTTCGCAATTAATTGCCTATTTTATCACCGACGAGTATCGACGGACGGAAAAAATCGAGACAACTCGAACATTCCAATTAAATTAGATTCAAGGTTCAACACCAATTACCCAGTTTATCGGAAAACGCGTATAACGATCGTCGAGTGACAGAAATACACGCAATTTATTTAAAATTCGAGTCGCAATATCGTGAAATACGTCTTTTTTTTTCTTTTTTGCTCGAATCGATTACGAACTTCATTCAGGGAGGGTTGCGTCGGTGTGTGTTTCCGATAAATGTCATTCAGCGTATAAATGGAAAGAGTAGAAAAAATATGAACGTTCATTTATAAATCAATCAACATATTAATCGCTCGCTTATTTGCGTTTAAAACGTTCCTCACTTTCATTCGGTGGTCGATTTGATTGACCTCGACTGCGACGTCCCGATATGGGTAGAGAATATAATATTTACATACATTGAAAATATGTATTTGGGGTAAATCTTTTTTTTTCTGTTGTTTACCGAAATATATGGAAATGGGGAGCGTAGAGTTAGAGCGAGGGAGTGTTTCTGCATAAATAATGTAAGGGGAGCGCCAATCTTTATTATCTCCCGGCGCGAGTCGATGAATAAAGTGATAAAGGCCTCCAAATTGGTTTCCGAATAGAATTTCGGAGAAACCTTCGACGAAAATATCTTATCGGTTAATAAACGGAATTCGATGCAAGATAGCGATTTTATCAGCCATTCGTAGGAACTGCATCAATGACCGGCATAAACATTAACCTTTACAGCGTGTTCCGTCACGTGAAGATATGAAATCGATAAGAATTTTTTAAAAAGCACCGAGAATTATCTTGACATTGAGATAACATGAATTTCCATTTAAGGCAGTAACGAAATACCTCCCGATGCGATTGATGATACTTTATCTTTGACAGCTATTTCCTGTCCCTGACTGACCCTGGGTCTTATCCAAGGTCATTTTTGCGCTTATCTATAAACGGCAAAATTTCTACTGTCAAAAAAGTGACGCTCTAGCATTCTCGAATTATCGACGTACAATAATGAAGTTACGTTATTGGCTGTAGCTGCGAGATTATTTACGGCTGGCGAGGTAGAATTCTTCCCTAGTTTCCTGCATTACCGACCGCAGACTCTTCTGACCTCGTCGCAGCTCCGCAGGGTGGAGTCTGCTTCATCCCCTAACGAGCATGCTCAATGATCTCGGCAAAGAGGATTAAATTATCCTGAACGCTGATCAATCTTTCACATTGCTGACTCCCAGTTTACTTCAATTGACAAAGCTCATTCTATAATTTTGTTGCCTTTCTCATAGAGGAACCTTTGTAAATGAATAAATTTCAAATACGAAAATTTATTTTTCGAAAAATCAAAAAAATATATACATTTTATAAATAAAAAATTAGCTGGACACATAGATGCGTACTGAAGGTAACTGCGACGACCAATAAAAAAAATGATAATTTTTGGGTGTTTTTAAAAATTCCAATGGCGCTTACACGAACGATTTTTTTTTTTTTCACGGAGTCGAAGATTCCTCTATGAGGAAGCAAGAGAAAAATCGTTTACGCAGGTATTTCTGTACACACTTGCGTAGTTCGTGGGCAAGAGAGGAAAGCATAATCGTCTTACAGGCTTCGTCTGAATGGATGTAGCCACTGGATGCAGCATACCAGTCGCATAAATGACCCGGAGGGCAACTCAGCCCCGCACAATAACGCGATATCCTGTCGTGCAGCAATGGTAATCCCATAATACACAGACGCAGAATTTATAGCGGCGGATATAGTGGATACAGCGCTGCGGTATAGCATAAGGAAAGGGGAGCTTCAATATCAATCCCAGGGATGAATTCCACTCGAAACCAACGTTCGAGTCGTTCGCCTTACAGAATAATCCTCATTCACTTCGATTCATCGTTCGTTCTTTCGTACCTGATATTTCTTTCCCATATAAGAATATATTTGTTCCCCATGCGTAACTGCCCGGGTAAATTTCATTCTCCCGTTCGTCTCCTTTCTATACTATCTTTTCGTCCCACGTAATCTTTCTCGTGGAGGACGAGTCCGAGCAAATTGTCGAGAAAATTTTTATCTAAAAACATTTCACACATAGGGGAGAGCGAGGCGAAATGGGACAGTGGGACAAAACGCAATGTTCCAATAACTTTGGGATGGTGGCGATGATGGTCAGTGGGGCAAAACGGTGTTGAAAATCCGGATGTATCGTTGGGGCAAAGTGGGGCATCTATAAATTATTGAAAAACTAAGTTTTGCGCCCGTTGTCCCGTTTTGCCCCGCTCCCCCATACCTTTTTTCATACCGGACTGAAAAAAATGGATTACTCCGAGGTAACTAAGAGTGGAGAAAAGTTTATCGCGACGACGCAAAGCTTCGAGACGGCTCGAATCCACGGAATGTGCTCGGACGATGTTTGGTCGGCGAACAAAAAGGGCCCACAGACGTACGCCGAATGTATACAGAAATAAAAATTAGAGAAAAAAACGCGAGCGAACGAACGAAAGGGCGGATATGGAAGTCCTCGCGGGTCTTTGCAAAAGGGGCAGCTATCGTGCGGCCTTTCTATAGTATCTATGTTTGCCCAGTGCAACTGCGTACTTTTGCTTGACTCTTGGCTCTCCGGCGAGGAAAAGAAACGACGAACGACGAGTAATCCGCAAGGACCGTGCATGCACCGTTGAACATTCCGGACGGTGAAGTTGACCGGTTCGCTACGCACAGTGCGTTTCGAACCCGTCAAGCTCACCGTGGAAATCGTGTGCAGTACCTTAGATACTTGAAATACGGAGTAGCCGACCTTTTGTGAACCGCTATCGTTATCTCGTTCTGGCGTCCGTTTGAAGCAAGCTTCACGGACCTTTTGTAGGTATATTTCGAGATTGCGCGGAACCTTTTCAAGGCGTAATTAAATGGCGTCGGTACAACTGCTAGAACTCGGCCCACCCGACTGGCCCTTTGCTCGCTAAGAAATCACCGATCCTCGCCCGAACTTCCATCAACGGGCGATCGGGCTTTGGAGCAATAAATTCTTTTACACATCCAGCCAGTTTCGTTTTTTTTCCACTTTTAAACGAATTACAAAAAAATTTGTTACGATTCGGAATAAAATTTCACCATCCAACATACATTTTTGAGTTCTTCAATAAAATAATGATATTCTAATTTTGAAGCAATGGAAAATGTAATACGCTGTACACTTTTGTGGAAAAACACGGACCTTTTGTAGGTATATTTCGAGGTTGCGCGGAACCTTCTCAAGGCATAATTAAACGGCGGCTGTACAACTGTGAAAACTCTACCCACCTGACTGGCCCTTTGCTTATCAAAAAGTTAGTGATTCTCGCTGGAGCATCCTCTTATCAACGTGTGATCCGGATTTGGATCGATAAACACTTTTACACATCCAGCCAATTTCTATGGTTCCAATTTGAAACGACTCACCGAAAAATTTGATAAAAATCGGAATAAAGTTCAAACATACATTTTTCACTTCTCCAATAAAATAACGACATTCTAATTCCGAAGAAACGAAAAATACATCGTTGCGCAATTTTTCCTGAAAAAAAAAATTCGCATCTCCGAGCCGAAAATCGCGGAATAGGAAGACATAAAGAAAAGTCAGGAGCGTCGCCGCCTCGCTTGACACAGAGTTCGCCGGGGACGTCGAAAATTCGAGATTGTTATACCTAAACAAATCCGTGATTGTTTGCCGTGGCATCGTTTTACGCATGATGCCGCGGGTTCTTTATATTCCTTTCTCAATTCAAGTTGATGCCACTTGAGCGAGTTGGAGTGTAAACGAACGGGTGGGAGAGAAACTCCACGAGACATTTTTTCAGCGGTCGGGAGCGAGACGCAAAACGCGAGAGTGCGCCGGGAGGGGAGGGAGGGGGTGGCTCGGTCTCTCTTCGGTCACCCCCGGGGGCTTTGATCTGTGCCGGTCTCCGGAACTACCCTTCTCCAGAGTTCGCCTTCCATCAAACATCCTACTCTTATTCCTACTGTCTACTGTGATATATACCGACCGCGCCACCCTCGCCCACTTCGATGCTCTTCGTACAAGAGCTACCCCCACCAACCCCCCTCCCCACCGCGCGCGATACCGTCTACCGACGACTTACCACTGCGAATACTATACATTCCTTTTCTTGGCTTTCTTCCTCTAGGTGGGGATCATCCGAAAGAATGACGCTCGTCATCGCTCTTTCGCCCTCGCGATATACGTTAATTCGAACCACTCGGAGTCAACACCCGCGCGCAGGAACGAGAGACCCCGGGCGGCAGGGGGTGGAGCGGGGCGAAATGGAACTTCGGGGCAAAATGGACCATCGTTAGAAATCACGCGGAAGATGAAAAAGACACGAATAAAATAGGGTCCGTTTTACCCCCTCCCTCTCGGACATGCGCGTTGACGAGCGTCGCCGATCTGCGTGTCGGTACAGCGACGATCGGAGACGGCGACGACAGAGCGAGAAAGAGCCGCCGGGAGGAACGGAGAGGGAAAAAAAGTCAAGTATCCCCTTTGTGTGTACGTAGTATAGATTTCATCGGATCTCTTTTTTTTTCTATCCCTCGTTTCAACACTCACGATTTATTTTTTATTTTATGCGCGATTTTCTTTCTTTTTTTTTTTATTTATTCCATAACATCGAAAATCTCGTTATTAATGCGTCAAGCCCCATTGTCCGGTGGTCCTGGCCAACGAGCCGAGTCCGGCTCTTTCTCTCTCCTGCCAGTTCCATGCACGAGTCTCCATATCCGCCGGTTCGACCGCGCACTATACCTGTGTATACGCGCCACCGCTAATTGCCTGAACGCTGTTTCGTTGCTTTTATTTTTCATTCAACCTATCGCGGATTTTCATTTTTATTTCTCTAGGGGAACAATAATTGGACCGCCTCTTGTTATCTATGTATGAAAGGGAGCAGTTTTTTTCGTTCACGCTTTTTGGTCAAGGTGAGAAATAAAATTATTTTATCGGTGTTAAAGGATTGAAAAACAAGGGTCGTTGTTTTTATTGCAGTAGGGAAACGGTTGCGGGTCTCACAGAGAGAAGATGGTGTAATCGCGCACACCTCGGTCGGGAGCTTTGCTCGCCGTTGCTCGAGAGAGCACAATTACATGTCGACGGGCGAGTGAAAACTACGAGCGAGCGAGTGTACGGCGAGGAGCGCCGGTTGGTGGTGTTCTTCTCCATATTCATGGAAGATCAGGGCGCGTTTAAGTCGAGGGATGCCGCCGGCGAGTTGATCAAAGGGTCGCGAAACTGCGGAGCTTCGCGATCTCTCTGCTCCGCAGCCCCTTCGTCGAAGTCCCTTTTTTTCTACCCCCCCCCCCCCCCCCGCCCTACCGGCTCCCACACCCTGCTCGAACGGAAACTCCAAAGCATCGACCGACTCGAATCTCGCGATTCAACTGTACTTTTCAAATAATGACCTCCACCCTCGTCCCCAAAGCCCACTCCTACAATACCGAAGACATATTGTATACCTTTGCATTTTTTGCATTAAACAAACTCTCGCGCCCCCGCGGTAAAATGAAAGCCCGAGCCCTTTATATTCATTCTTTAATGTTTCGCGGACGATCGATGCCGCGCGGTGAGGGAATTGCGGGCACGAGAGTCGGCGGAGTAACGAGTGGAAGGGACACAATCGTAACCGAGGTTCGAATCATAAAATCAAATTTTTTTTTCATTTTTTTTTTTACTGCTATAAAAGGGATTAGGTATTTTCTAGGATGGGCAATGGATTTTTGAGACTTTGGAGACAAAATGATGAATTTGACTTGAAAAAGTCATTGGGGAAAGTTGGAGAAAAAATAAAGATAAAAATTCGATGCCTCGAGTTCGTTGAAATTATCGTTCCCATGACGAAGCACGAGCTAACTTATATTTCCCGAAGGCGCGCGACAATCGCCGTAGTGCGGTAGGAATAGTAAAATCAATTTTTTTCATCGTTTTTTTTTTTACTACGAAACGGATTAGGCGTTTTCTGAAATGGGCAATGGATTCTTGAGACTTTGGAGACGAAGTGATGAATTTCGCTTGAAAAAGTGATGAGGAAAGATGTGAGAAGAAGATAAAAACTCAACGCCTCGAGTTCGTTGAAATTATCGTTGCCGCGACGAAGCACGAGCTAATTTATATTTGCCGTACTTCGGCGCGAACCATCTCGCCCTTCACCGTCCAATTCAGCGGCGATATAATAAATCCCATAAAGGTCGTGTCGCGAGAGATGGAACGATGATCCATAACACGGGGCAGGGGATGATTAGCTGTTAACGCGATAATAGGCTTCGCGGTGACGCTGCGACTGCCGCTGATGCGTGGGGGCGATCCTCGACGGGGATCGAGTCCCTCTGTCGTCGATCCTCAACCCCGTAACACAAAGGGCTCTACTTCGACGGACTGCGTTGGATACGCGTCCTCTCGGCTCACCCCTCCTATTGTCTTCCGTCGA
Organism: Stenichneumon culpator; assembly: GCA_964017025.1. Classification (NCBI taxonomy): domain Eukaryota; kingdom Metazoa; phylum Arthropoda; class Insecta; order Hymenoptera; family Ichneumonidae; genus Stenichneumon; species Stenichneumon culpator. The sequence goes on from OZ024781.1 coordinate 7,612,364, forward strand.
TTGGCTATACATACATACATATAGATATATATGTATGTTATAAATTTTCCCTCGTCACAGAAAATCACGGTCGGTAAGTTCGTTAATCCAAGAAATAAATGAAGAGGGAAAACTTATATATATATATATATATATATATATATATATATATATATATATATATGCACGGTAAAAAAAATTCGTATAAAATTTAATGTACTGGTACTGGAAAAACCAGTACCTGAAATTTAGTGTATATTAAATCTCATGCGCAATTGTGATGAAAAAGGAATGTTTAGTACATTAAAACCTGTAGAAATACTTTACTTTTAATCATTACTTTAATTTCAATATAGAAGGTCATTCATTTTTCATCACAATTCTACGTTGATGTACGACTTTGCATAAAAACTTTCGGTCTGGAGGATTAAATTTACAATTTTTTTAACAGTGTATGTACATAAGATTCGCCACGTTCGGTAAGTTCGTTGATCCGAGAAATAATTACCGATCCCGGCGATGCGAAACAAAAGCAATGCTCCGATCGATTTACCACCCATATATTGGCAATTTCCGTCCACCCTATATCGAAGAAAATTGGGGAACGGGGAATTTCGCAAGCATAGTTTACGTGAGGCTCAAAGAGTCGCTCAGCGAATTAAACCGATTACTTGGCTTAGACAGCCCGAGGGTGAAGGATGACAATCAGGCAATCGGATCGCGACTGCGGAACTCTCGAGGCTACATAGATATTCGCGCATCATTCCCTCGGAGGCCGAAGTTTTATTCGGGCACGGTTCCCGACTAATACTACTTGCAAGTTTGCCACGCCGGTCCGTTCGCGGCCGAATCCGCTAACGGTTACTCTCGTTATCGCGTCTTAATCCGCGCGAAATCCTTTCAGCTTTTTCGCCGAATCTACACCCGCGGTAGGCGAGCTGTTACTCGAATTCACCGGCGAGCCAACCCTCCGGGCGAAGATTCCTTTGGCGTGCGGTTTCTTTCAATCTACATACACGCGGATCGGATTATTTAATCGGAAAGCATTAAGCTGAGTGTTCCGGTTCTTGACTCCTCGAGGCGCGTGCAACAACGGAAAATTTTTGTGCCCGGAAAAAAAACTATCAGGTTCGTGACAATTCGTAACTTTAAAAAATTATACGGGAGATCGGGGCGAGATGGGCCCTATAAGCAAATAATGCGGGGCCACAACGCTGTCGAAAGCATAATTTATTTTTTTTCATCCAACAATTATATTTTCACAGGTTTTGAAACGCGTCCGGAAAAAGAAAATGTTTCGGGCGAGACTGGGGCTGTACTGATAGGCCGGCCTAGTCGGCTGAAATATCTTATCCGGCTGATGGATTTTATAGTTTCGCCGGCTAAGCCGCCTTAGCCGGCTAAACTATTTTAGCCAGCTAATCCGTTTTAGCCGGCCAATTGCATAATTTCGTGCATAAAATCGACCCCTTTAATGTCGCATTGTACTTTAGCCCAAAAGGGCCAGCGGATTCGTGTTCAACAGGCAAAAATACTTCAGAATACGTTGCAGATAACATTAGAAAAAAAAATTTATGATATTTGAAAATATTTAACTTACTGAGCGAATGCAATTTCATTGGATTGCTTCACTGCAGCATTTGTCATAATCTACTGTCAACAATAAATAACATAAACAAGCGAACCTAGGGTCGGGCGCGAAGCGCCCGATCGCTAGTAATATACACTAGGACCTCGATTTTTGCGTCCTCGGTTTCTTGAACAGTCCCCACCACGGAGCGAATATCGATCGGCGCAGAAAGCTATGGGCCATGCTCGACAATTAGTATGGTCGGGCATGAGCAACCTCGATTTTTGTAGGTGTAATGCGGAGCCGGTCCCGCCGCTGTGAATGAAATCGAGGTCCTAGTGTAATAATATTATGGTTGAAGGACTTCGGTCGATGGCCAATTGGCAGCATACTTATGACTTAAGTCTGCTATTTATCAAAAATTGTTCCATGTTATGTACTGTCAATAAGTTCACTACTACTACTACCAATAGTATTAAAAGATATAATATATATTATAATTACATATAAATAATGAAGAAGACCAAATAAATAAGTTCGAAGGGATAAGTTAAAGACTCTAATTAGGGTAGCCGATTAGTGTCCGAATGAAACTCTTATCTGTACAATAGAAAAGGGTTCCTTACTTCGCGATAGACAATAGTCGTACAGTGAAGTGGCTTTTTTGTTTTCTTATTCTTTTTTTCGACGGTTTATTCGAGCTTGAAAACAACGGTTCTTGAACCCTCGGAGGCAGGCATGAGCTGCGCGAAAGGCCGAGGCGAGTCTCTGGGGATAACCGAAGTCGGGTCGGATCTCGAAGGGAAAACACCTTGGAAAGAGGATCGGTCCATCGTCGTCGTCGGCCAACATACGTTAAAATGGAGGCTGCTCGACGATGGTCGAATAAATGCGTAAAAGTGACGACGAGCCACACACTATGCAGTATATATGTGTATAATACTGTAGAGACTATATAGTACATACATGAACAGTACATGTCTCTTATATGCCGTACTATATACAGTAACTCTCGGGGCGGAGGCAAGCTGAGGGATGACCGAGGATGAGAGTAAACGAGCATGGGATGCTCGGAAAATGGTGAACGAGAATGCGAGCTTTGGGCAAGAAGGGGGGCGATGAAACGGGGAGGGTTTCGTGCCGATGGGAAACGTCGACTGGTTGGCTGCTTGCTTGCTCGCCCACCAGTAGGTTCCTCATTACCGAGAACGCTCTATTCACACCTCGTCTCGCAAAATTTTAGCGATGTAGTCGAACGCCCCTCGAAACCTTCACGCTTACGATCAAAAGTCGTACCAAACTCAGCGCAGTTCTATCGACTCTCCCTAAAATAATAATCAGAGTGAGACAAAAAGAATTATCAAAATAAAAGATTCCGTAAATAAATAACTGCGTGGCACGGAAATTGTAATATTATTGTTAAGCCTTTAACCGTGATTGGATAGATCGTTTTTAACTTAATTGTCATTTTCAGATATTTATAGAAAAACTCATAACGTTCGTTTTAATATTTCTTTACATATTTATAATTTGTTTTGGGAAAATTTTATTATTGGAAGAACAAACATGTGGATTTTTCCGTTAAAGGGTTAAATTGCGATACAATGTGATGTGATGGAAACTCGTTTCACCCATTCGATGGCCAGCCATGCATTTTTGTTAAATCACATTTTTCAATTTTAACTACACGTTAATGTTAAATATTTATTGAATTGGTGGACCATGGCTAGTATTTTTCGATTAACAATCCGCATAACCAAAACCCTGCAAACTTGAGCACTCGCGATGAAACTGACACCGAGGAAGTTGAAAACGATTTTGTTGTTCTTATAACAACAAGTTTAACAGACTCGAATCTATCGCTACTCTGCACTCTCGCTGTACCTATCCCGAAACGCTCGAACGCTTCAACCCCTCGACGTGCTCATCTCCAAGAGCCCTATGTACTATACGATGCAACTTTCACAGTTTGCTATCGTTCTCCGTTCGCCAGTGAACGCGAGAGCCTGTCTCGTGCACTCCTGCCTCGAGATCGCTACTTCGAAGATGATACTTTAGTAGCTTAACGAATAGCATATTCTTCGCAATATTCGATGTTTATAATAAGATAGCGAGAAACAACATTGCGCCTGTTCGAAGTTGTTTCATTCACACTTCGAATTAAAAAAAAATCCATATAAACTAGGCATTTATGAAGAGCAGTGTAGCAAGTAGTGACATGAACGACATCTGAGTAAAAATCCCAGTCATTTTTATAATGATCAACAATTAACGAGGGCGTCAAAAATCGCCGACGCTTAATCCAGTTTACCGTTTTACTTTCGAGAACGGAAACGAGAAATAATTCGGTCTCATTTCGTACAGCCCATTTGCCTCGACGAGTCCGTTGGGGGGGGGGGGGGGGGGCAGAGAGCCAACACGGAAAGGGATACGTCGGATTTGAGGGGTTCTCGAGCTCGACGATGAGGTTGCTTCGTGTCAATTCGCGGTCATCTGAACGTGAAAATACGATAGGGGATGATATGCCTCGCGCCCGATGCACACACCGTCTCTGCCGAAAACCAGACGAGCGTGACTCGATTGTGCGTGCCGGAAGGCAAACATTGACATATGTTTGCGTAAAACCTATACCTCGAGCGAGATTATTTGCGGTGAGGGGAAAGTGCGCGTATAGTCGTCGCGTGAATTTTTATTGGTCAGTCATACCTCCAGGATCCATTATATATATATATATATATATATATATATATATATATATATATAGTAGAGAAAAGGAACTATATCGACATCCAGAATTTTTATCGGTAACGACCGAGTCCAATAAATTGCAACCGATCGAGTATGAACTGGCGAAAAACAGAAATAAAAATGGTTTGGTTGTAATAAAAATATTTCAATAAAAAAATGTATCTGATATATCACCAATATATCACCAATACGATTGGTAAATTTTTAGTGTATTATAGCACTAAAAGAAATATTTTATTTTTAAATAGTCAATTGTTTCTAGCACCGATGTAAATTTTATCTGAATTTATGTAAAAAAAATTCTTAACATATAACTGCCTTTGTTAGTGTTACATTTGTGTACCATACACTGTACTATATTACACCATAGTACGAAAAAAAATGTATATAGTTAATTATTTTGCTCACCATTGTCAATGTTTTTCCCTCTATTCAATCACAGTTGAAGTACGATCAGGCGAGGAAGTATCGATGCCTCTATCCTCGTGTTACTTCAATGGTTCTGTTTTTCTAGGCGTGGCCGCAGAAGTGCATTTTGGCCCAGTACTAACTACCTGCCGCCTCAAACTACAGTACACAAACTAGATCTCTCGCGGTCGCATAGTCGCGGTCAGAGCGAATGAATACAAATCCGAAAAACGCAAACGGGGTCACAAGATTATCGGGGAGAGCAGTATTACGAGAGTTGAGGCAGAACAGTCGTGTGTATACCAGCTACGCGGAGTGGCGGCGGCTCTGATCGAGAAGCAGCACGGGGTCGTCTCCTGCGCTCTCGCAGCAGCATCCGAGTAACTGAATTTGCGGTAATACCCGAGGGAAGCCAAAGGATTACCAGCATTAGGGAGATTATGTAGCGAGGAGTCCCGAAGTCCTTAGTCCGTCGCGCCCCTCCGACCAAAATCTCTTCTTCGCCGTTCAAAAATATCTTTGCCTCTTTATTTATTTATTTCTCGTCCCGTTTTCTCGTTTGCGGTGTTGTTGTTGTCGTTCTCGTCGCGCTCGTCCCGTCGACCTCTGTAGTCGTCGGAAATGGAAACCCCGAAGGGGGCTCCCGAGAACTCGATGTAACGAGCCGCCTCTCAGTTTCCTTCGTCTCTTCATAGGGCAAGAAAAAAAAAACTCTTTCTCGATGTATATTCTTCTGTGTAATTCCTTGGACTCTTAACCATGCCGAGCTCGTACAAAACTCTTTCACGAAGAGATCCCGTTTTGCACGCTGTATCGGAGCCGTAAAAGATAATCGTGACACAATCGTTTATTCTCGTTTGCATTCTAATTTCTTTCTTTCTTTTCTTCTCACTCGATTCTCGGATGCACAGCTTGATATTGCGAGTTTCTTTGTGACCTATGGGAATCGGGAGGTGAATAACTCGCTACCAGGATTCCTCTAGCTAAACCGACATTCTACGGATTTTTTTTTAATGTATAGAATATCCTTTAATCTGGACTGAAGGGAAAAATTTCAAACGCACGGAAACGCGTATAAAAAACCACGAACGAGGTACTTCATGGCAACGGGGCCATATTACCCCTACTCCACTCGACGCGTTACTATGTGGGACGGTGCACCTCCTCGCATGATTAATTAACTCAACATTTTTTTGCTAATCATGTGGAAAAATGTATTCGACGAACTCATCAGTAAAAATTCTTCGCGCAGGAACTGTATTCGTAGGAATTCGCTCTTGTAGAAATTTGTTGAGGGAAAAAAATTCACCCTCTTTCCCGGAGGGCGCGTGCGCGGGTTATCCAATATTCTCAACTTTCATCGTGCAAGCATCTTGATTTATCAACTACGCGGATGCAGAGGCCGAAATTATTTCCACTGAATTAAAAAAAACGTTTATATTCTAATTTTTATTTATAATTATCTCGGCACGAATAAATTTGCCATTTGACACACGTCCGGCGATGATCGTTATCTGCCTCCGAAAAATTTACGTGGCCAGTTAAATACCTGCGCAAGCCAAAATAAAGTCTATTGTGAAAATGATAAAAAAAATATAAAAATAATAATTTAAAAAACTACAAATTATCAAATCGGAAGAACTTCCGGCTCAAAAGAATTTTATTGCGTGAGCCTGACGTCGGTACGTAAGAAACCCCGAAAACATTTGTGACGCTAGAAAGAGCGACGTATATCCCGCGGGCACGAGGAGAACGAAGCAAGTCTGGCATAAAACACGAGCAGACGTTTTCAACCGCGTGTTTGGTAAGGCTGTCGGCCCCCGTCATCGTCATTCAGCATCACCGGGGGTTCCGGATCACGTGCGTCGATGTGAGTATAGCACGTACTATACATTATATACATACATAGATTCATATATATATATGGTAAGGCCGACGTGCGGAATTAGCGGGAGCCCCGTCGTCGACGTTTCTATCAATGCAGTCTGTGTATACAACACTGTACAACACTACTACGTTCCGCTTTATAATAATAACAATACTACACGCGTTCGTGTTACGGGACCGTTCAGTCTCGCCGGCCGAGCTCTCGATACCCCCGATAAAGCTATATCGCCGGCTGAGAAAGAGAATTATCGTCAACAATTTTTAAACGATAAGGTATTTTTCATTTGTCTATTTTGTTATGTTTTGAACTCTCGATACCCTCTTCAATACAGCTATATCGCCGGCTACGATAGAAAACGTGTTATCTCAAATAACAAAATATTTAAACATTAAAGTATTTTTCATTTGTTAATTTTCCGACCATGCAAATCAATAATTTGGAACACTTGTGAAAAAAAATTTGAGCTTGCTCAATGCGAAGCGCGATAACCCACGATTTAGCGTGTACAAACGTAAGGGCCAAAGATACATGTGTTTTCATTATGCCCTGGAGAGCGTGTCACAGCCGGTGTCCATGAAACGCTCCGCCTGCCACACATTCTATATAACTTTTGCTCCAGTAGCCGACGACTCGGGAGTCCTAAGCTCTCTCGGCTTAGCCATTTATAGACCCTCATCGAGTTTCCGTACCTCGACACAATATCGACGCACACACTGGCGTAGGTGGATAACTCCCCTTGTAACAGCTTCCGAAGATTTATCTCGAGAGATTGATGTCGAACGTGGAAAATCGTTGGGAAATTCGCTTGACGAACTCGACACCTGTCAGCGAGGTTGTTAGTATTGTATTCGTTTCGAGTTTGGCACTCTAGTCGATCAACGTCAGTGGCTTCACGTACGGCGCGTACGTTTTTTTTTTTTTTTTTAATTTCACGCTGACGAGATACGTCGACACGAGTGACTTTCGCGCTTGATAGTCGAACTGTTTGTTTTGAGAGGTTCGAATTTACCGTTGGGAATATTCTCGATTGTTTACAGCATGGGTTTCATTATTTAGAATGAAAAAATACTTGCGGTATTTGCGTCTAAACTTGCGTACACATAGATGGCGCGTGCCCCTTTTTTTGGATGTTTCATCGCTTAAGGCGATGTGAAACTCGTTCTCAGCCTGTCTCTCTCGCTCCGCCGAGAGCGCTACTGATGCTATCTCTTTCGCACTCCGTGGTGTCTCACGTCACCTTAATAGACCTGTTCATATAAGATGTATCTTAATCCTTAGGATTTCATAATTGAAGGTACCAAAATAGGCAAATAAGAAACGTAATAGCTGTATGGGAAAAGTGTCCCAAAGCCAAATCTGTTTTTTATTTTCTCAATAAACAAAAAGTTTCATCGTTCAGCCCACGATCGATAATCATTTATTCGGTGCCGTCAGGTTAGCAATACTACTATTTTTTCCCTGCACGACAAACAACAGCGTAAAAAATTGAATTTGAGTTAAAAAATATCCAACAAAGATTACGATTAAGCGGAACGGGACGTCACCAAAAAAAATTGACTAATGAATGCAAAGGTGAGGCGTTGTAACCGAGAGCGAGTCAAAGCATGCAGTAGAGCTATTAGAATTACAATGACTTACCACCTCGATTCCATCCACGCGAATTGGTCGGCCTCTTTGTTTGCAAACACGCTGCTCGGCACTGTAAACGTTTTTCGCTGCGCCGAAGTTCGTTCCCCACTCAATATAAACAACACTGTACCGAGAAAGTCCGGCCGACGTAAACAAAAACCCTACAACTTTTTATCTCGCGTAAAACCTCGAACAAAGTGGTCGCGATGGCGATTAGCCGGCGCTAACTTCCATTAGCCAATCCGGATCACTTTTGGTGTGGCGCTAATGACCCGGACAAATTTTTTGAAAAGAGATCATGGCTTGGTCGATACTGCGCTTTTTGTCTATGTGTCGAACTTCCGGTGAAAAAAAATCATAAAAACTGTAACGATAAAAAAACTTTTTATATCGCGCGTACCTTCGAACGAAAATGGCGTCGATGTGCTTTTCTCATGGATCGCGAACGTAGCCACGAGTGTCATGACGCCCAGTGTCGATTACAAAAACTACTCGAGCAATCGCGTACCACGTCAGGCGGTCAGTTGATCGCGGTCACGATGTCGATACTGCTCCGTCTTTGTGTCGAACTTCTAGCGAAAAAACACTATTGTCCATTCTTCAAAGAGTCCTGATTATTTTTCACGCGAAACCAGTCTCCGATTAAAGTACATAATTGATTCCGTATCCTCGTGGCGTCGACAAAAGTTTCAACGGCAATTTGGAATCATTCGATCGCGATTCGACTTCGTGTGTATGACAACATGGCGGCCAAGATTGCGGAGGCGACGTCGATTCCACCCTCTCCGTCTTTATGTCGAGCTTTTGGCTACAAAAAAGATACGTTCATCCTTCGAACAGCACTAATTAGTATTCCCGCGAGTCTGGCGTCCGATCAAGGTACGTGATTGATTCTGTAACGTCTCAGGGTCGATGACAGGTTCGACGGCAATTTGGAATTATTCGAACGCGATTCGAGCATGGCGACGTTAGGATAAAATTTCATGTCGTCTCACTACGGTAACCGCACAACCAAATTATCATGGAACAGCAGTTCAGCTAATTGAATTATACAATGCAGTCTGTTTAGCATTTATACGTTGACTTAACCTTTGTTTCTTTATACCCGAATAGTGCCATGACTACAGTTCCAGTGCAGTGAATAACGTGAACGATTGAACAACCGTCGGATCGTCGCGCTTGAAACAGCTGTTCGTCCGAGAAGACAACGATCGAGGTTAGTCCTTCGTACCTTCCATATTTTTAGTTTTGTTACAAATCGTGAACGTGCAATGCGATTTCCGGCAAACTTTGCATGCAATTCAAGCGTCCATAAAAATAGTAGTACTGAACATTTTTATCTGAAATATGAATGAAAATAGTATATAGCAAGGTGCTCTACGGAAATAGATTGAAGCGCGAAAAAAAAAGTTTCTCCTTGAGGATTTATCGAAGCCTCATAGGTGACCGTTGATTGTCCATTTGGACCCTGGAGCCTCGGTTAGCGAGTATAATAGTAAAAGGACAGAGACATGGTATACGAAATCTTTGGTACAAACTCAAGAGCCCGTGTACTCTAGCTCTGCCTCGCGTGTACTTAGTCCTCCCGGGAGCGACGGTCTCCATGCAGTAGCATCGTGCTACCGTGTATAATGCTGCTCGCCCATTGTGCGTGCTACTTTGTGGCTCGACGACGACGATGTGTGCGCGGCCTCGTGCTCCGGCACACACGGGGATTTATCGAGAGATAGTATATACATTGTGCACCTTTTTACCCTCTATTCATTCTCATTCACCTATCAAAGGACTTCCTCGAGGAAGAAGCGAAATAAAATGAAAAAAAAAAAGTGAACCGACGTCGCATCGCTCAAATGGTCGAGCTTCCGTTTTTCCGTCCCCGAACTGGACAAAGATGTAACAAAAATGAAAATATCATTATATTTTAATACATATAATATGACATAATATTATATAAAATATTAAAATAAAATCTACAGCAAGATATAAATCATAAAAAAATGTTCCCGTGAATATAGTAACTTTAGTTCTGTGTGAACAAATCTTCAAGTTGATCATTTGCAGATGAAATTTCAAGTTTCTTGTTTAATGTTCCAATTGCAAAACAAATAGTTTCGGAGAATAGAATAAAGGAAAAAACGGAGAGGATCCGTAAAAACAAGGCTTCTGCGTTTGAGTGAAACACGAAGGAACGAGACGTAGAATTCGCGCTCTGGGACGATGAAAGCGAGCGCGGTCTCCCGGGGGTGTGGCGAACCGCCCCTGGAATTGGCGAGATTTCAGTGTCTGCGGGGGTGATCTGCGAGTTCCAACCCCCAGCAACGCGCCCCATCGGGCGTGTCACGCACGTTGTATTGTCGTATTGTCGGGTGCAATCTCGCTAAGCGTTTCACCGAGCAGCGGCGGCGACACACGCACACACAGACACACTCCGGCCGGGTCTCCGCGACTCCGCCAGTCTCCCTTAGCTGTGCGTCTCGCACGGATTTCTCGCTCCCGCACTACTCCGCGGAGTTCCTCCCGTTAACCTTCCCGCCTGGCTCTCCCGTCGCTGTACAATATCGCAGACGCTTAAATATCCCGTTCACATGACCGCGAGTCCGTCGTCGGTTGAGCTTTCAACGAGAATATCGTCGCACCACTCGCATACAAGCGCGAAACAATGCGGAAGCTTTTATTTCAATCCAACGAATGAGAATCGGAACAATTCATTTTTTATTTCTTTATTTTTCTACCGGTGGATGAAAAAACGGCGTCTCCGCCCTCTCCGCCGTCGCTTTAAACGAGTAGGCAAAAATATGATGTCGGATTAAGCCTTTTTATTTTTATTGTTTTTATTTATTTATTATTATATATTTTTTTATATAACGAGCATTTAATTGATCTTAATTTATCACTTCAGGAACAGTACGGTTAATTTCTCTTTTTTTTCGTTCATCACAATCGAAGGCATTATGAAAGTCGCTTTCGAACTTATTTTGAGAGTATCGTCGGTTGAAATGAGTCCATAGAAATATCATGTCGGATGAGGCCTTCTTATTTTTAATATTTTTTAAAATTTATTTATTATCATTATTATCATAAAAAATAAAATGCAACGAGCACTTAAATCATCTTACGATTAGGAGCAGTACGGTTGATTTCTCTTATTTTTCCGTACCTTACAATCGAGGGCATCGAGAACGTCGCTTAGGACTTTCGACGCTTATCCGAGATTTGTGGGCTGGAGGATTTGTATATAAATAAATACACACATATATAATATATACATACATTTGTGTGAGTGTGGTATTTGTGTGAATGGTAGATCGACGGTGCGAACGTCGCGTCGACTCCTCGTACACGTCAGTCACAGACTCCACTAAATACCGATCGACGCCCGCGCTCTCGCGGTCTTTACTCTACCCGTGAACGTTCGCACCCCCTTCGACGGTTTACACGGGAGCGCTCCGGCTATAGCCCGCTCGATCGGGCTCACGCCCAGCTCCCCCGGGGCCGCGCTTGCCCCCTATTAAATTAAATTGCACCCCAAATTTAGGGATTATCTTTGTGTCTCGCTTCGGATGGGCGAAAAATATTTATTCGAATGTACAAACGTTTTATATCTCGCGGAGAATGAAAAAAGTGCCGCAGCACCGGCGACGTTATAATGCGATCCGGTTCGACTCGAGAGCGTCCACTGTACATTCAATTCTCTCCCCTGCCCTTGAGACATTAGTCGATCTTGACGTTATACACAGTAAAAAAAAAATTGTACTTTTTGTAATAACTTATTGTTCACGAGCTTCCACAATTTTTTATTTGTTAATTAAGATTGTTGACGACACGGTCGAACCTTCCAAGGCACTAGCGAATTATTTTTTTCGTCCTCTTTTTTTAAAGATAATAGTAAAACGGAAGTCTGATGGGACTTTGTTACACGAGTCGGCACTTTCCAGACTTCATTCATTCACAGCCCACTCGCCAGCTTTTTTTTGCACCCTAAATTGCACACTAATTTTAGGGATTATAAATTTCCGTCTCGCGTCGGATGGCCGAAAATATTTGTTCGAATATACAAACGTTTTATATCTAGCGAAGAATGAAAAAGTGCCGCGGCGCAGGACATAATGCGATCCCGTTCAACTCGTGAGCATCCACTGTACATAGAATTCTCTCTTTTGCCCTTGAGACACTGGTCGATCCTCTTTGACGGTATACTTTTAGTCGATAAGATCTCGGTTTCGAAAACTGTTGACTGTATCACAAACTCCTCAAAGACACAACTCCGCTATGTAATTTAACCTCCGTTACATAAACTCAAACCTACCATTTTGTTCTTTCGTTTTTTTTTTTTTGTAGATAATAGCAAAGCGGAAGTCTGACGGGACTTCGCTACACGAGCTGGCACTTTCCAGACTTCATTCATTCACGGCTCGCTCTCTCGCATTTTTTTCACTTTCTTCCTCCTTACGCATCTCATTCTTACAAAGCGATAGTTGTATACAGGTATACTTACCATAGTTCGAGATGGTTCACGAAGCGCACCTAGCAGCTTCTAGCCGTTGCAACGTAAACGAACCGAGCTAAACGGATAATAGTAATCTATTAGATTATTATGGGAATTAGTGAAATGAACCGTGGCCCAATTTATTGGTAGTAATCGCTCGCTCTCTTCACTCGTCCGACGCTCGAGCTGCCGGGTCTTTCCTTGGTTCCCCATTGTTGTCGCGCGGGCCAAGGACGGGCAAACGAGGCTCCTCGCTCTCTTATTCGACTGTACCGGGGATACCGGCGGGCACGGCTGTGTTGTTGTCGTTTCGCGAGTTTATTGTTGCGTGCCGCGAGCGGTTTCTTTAATCCTGACGGTGCCGGGAAAAATCTTGCGAACGAGCGAGAGGCGGCATTTCTCCTTTGCTCACGAAAACCTTCTGAAGAGGAAGCGGAGAAGGATGTTCTCGGGGCGCGAGAATCCCGAAAACCTTCTTTCTAGCTTACTGCCTCTAATGCCTGGTCTCTCACTATGCCCTTCACTTCGCTTTTTTTTTTAATTCTCTTCTCTCTCGGTGATACCCAATACGTTTGGATAGAGAAGAAACTACTCGCTCCCCGCTCGCTTTAATTGATGCTAAGACCTGCTACCCCCTTGCCGCTTTCACCCTTCGAACTACAAGAGAGGATTACTCAATCCTTTCAGTTCTTCTCCGTACCCGCACTGTAGTCGCGCTGGGGTTGTTGCCCACTACTTGAAACGAAGCCTCGCGCACCAAGTGGCCGATGCCGTTTCTGGTTATATCCACGACTTTGAAGACCCCCAAATAACCCCGCTCGTATGTCCTGCATAAAAAAAGATCCTTATTAACTGATCTATTATTTTTTAAATTTATAAATATTTATAATTACAAATTATAAATTTAAATATATTTTAATTTATAAATTCGTATTAAATAATTAATACGAATATTATTATTTTTCAATCTTATATTTTCATAACTGTGATGACAAAAACTTTTTGTGTTTTGTTCCGTTCGCTATTATATTTTCTCACTGATAATGCGCCTATCATCGTTAAGAATAGTGGAATCTGCTCGAACGGAGACAACGAAAACGGAATCGACCTGGTAATTACCGATTACCGATCCACGTCCGCATATTCGTTTTATTTACTCGAAGCTTCGTCAATCCTGTGAGAGTCTCATCCTTATGTCCTGCATTTACAAAATATCCCTGTTATTAATTTATTTATTATTAAAAAAGTGTATTAACATCGTAACTCACAAGTTAAAAATATAATTATTAATCAAGATATATTTCAATATATAAGCTCGTATGAAAGAATTAATACGAATATTATTGTTATTTTTGTTCATCCATCGGATGAAGAAAACCTTATCTGTTTCGTTCCATTCGCTATTGTACTTCCTCAATGACGGTGTGCCGATTATCGTTGAGAATTACGAAATCTGCGAACAAGCCCACAGACGAAGAAACATTTGTATCGAAAATTCTGTGCGCATAACTCACAATGAGAACAGAATTGAACTGGCAATTACCGATTACCGATTCGCGTGCGCCTGTTCTTTTCAGGTGCCCGAACGCTTCGTCGATCGAACGAGGGCCTCTTCCGTCTTTTCCTTTTATCTTCTCGACCGGCAAGCCGCTCCGCGCCGATTCTCCATTCACGTAACACCGACCACGTGTACTTTACATGCGCAAAAATCGTTCGTCTTTTTATCCCAATTTTTTTTCCCCCTCATCTTCCACTCGCCTATGAGGATGTTCGCTCGAACGACGTTCCACGATACAATAGTTCTGGCGTCTCCTTTGCGGTCGCCACCGCGGTCGGCGTCCTTCGCGCACTCAACAATACCAACGTCAGGGCTCACGCCCTCGTGTAACTTTGCGCACCAACGTGCACTAATAATATCGCAACCTCGGCTCGTAGCGAAACGCTTTTCATTCGCGGGATCCTTTCATCGCCCTCGCACCGAAACTAAAGCGAATATAAACACGTTTCTGCACCACGGCAGTGGAGTAAAAAAAAAAATCTTTTTTTTTTCAGCTCGTCGAGCAGATCATAAAAATTTGTGTGTGCAAACCTCGTCTGCACCGAGTTTTCATTTCGTACTTGGAAAAATATTGTCTCTCCCTCTCGCTTTTTCTCTCTCCGCCAATTTTCCGGAAAATTCGTTGATGAAAAAGCATGCACGATGGTCCCGTTTCGCGTGTATTATGAATACGTAATATCACTCGTCGGGCAAACTTCCCCACGGAAATAATTGAATCCTCGGTATCGTAACGGGGATCGTCGGGCGGGTCGGCGGTCGGATGCTGCGGACGTCGAATGGGACGAGAAAAAGAGGACACACCGCGAAATCGGCATTGTTCGACCAAATTTCCTCCCCCCCCCTCCCCCCCCCTTAAACCGCGTCGCTCGTTTGCGTATACATATGCATGATAAACGTGACGGGGAATAGTATTCTATCTATATGTCTATATATATATATATATATATATATATATATATATATATATATTATGTATATGTATATACGTATATCGCACTTCATTATATATATATTTTGGGTGGCAGACGAGAGAGCTCGGCGGGTCATACAGAATGGGTGGAAATGCGCAATACACAAACGCTCCAAGTTGCATCCAGACGAGCGAGCCTTTGCGGAGTGGACACTCGAATATGATACCGCGCATGCGCACGCGTATACGTGTGCGCGCCGATATAGCTAAGCTGGATACAGTATAGTCAGCGAAAAACGAGATGAAAAATGTAATTTTCTGCTGCAGCCGACGCAACGTTAATCCCGGAGAGAAAATTTATAAAAGCTTTGAGCCAACGTGTTTTCAGATTCAAAAATGATGAGAATTAATTTTTTTTTTTTTCATATACCAAAGCTTTGCGTTACGCGAACCATGTTTTTTCGGTTCAGCTGCGTATAAAAATAATTTCGCTTGTATGGATGCGTCTCGCGATAAAAATTATTCGAGCGTCAGAGAAATTTTTTTTGGGTGAAATTTAACAATTTTCGTGGAACTTATTAATCATCAGTGCTTCAGAATAAATATGTACGGAACTGCGAAAGCATCAGAGCATAATTTCGTACTCCGCGCCGCCGGCAATATTCGATGTCTAAACGATTTTCCATATAGGATTTTTTTAAAATGTTAAAGGCTCACTAAAGCCCCTTTTAAATATCACCCGCAAATATTATTATCAATTTTTCGTCCGAAGTAAAAAAATAAATAAAGTCTCATCTGAAATGGCTGCAAGCGTTCCATTCTGCCCCGCTTTTCTCTACACATTTCAATGAAGTCACAGTAAATCGAATAAATTCATTTTCTAACCCGAGGCTTTTCTTCGAGGCTCGAATTAACACTTCAATGAATATTTCTAATAAAATATGGTGTCCAAAATCGAGTATATTTATTTATTGGTATATTCACAGCCTGGGTGCAATCACAAACGGATAATAGAATATTGAGAGAGTACGTCGCAGAAATAGGTAAATATTATTCGCATGTTATCGTTTCAATTCCGTACCGTATTTTAAGAATTGAAAGTACAATTGAATCAACAATTTTTTCTTTGTCAGCCCGCAAGCAAATTTTACTTAAATCATTGAAATTTCTTTTTTCAGTCTATTCGTATATAAGAATCAAATCCAAGGAACGATTTTCAGTGTACTCGTATATACGATTTACGAATATACAAAACGAGTATACGAGTCTACAAAACAGTATCATCAAGTCGTACTAATTATGCACGCGACTCCTCCGAGTCACACTCTTTCATTCCATTTCGATGGTTCGCCGCCTTGAAGGACGCCTCCTCCCCTCCGGATGCACCGAAGCGCATCCAGCGTCTCCGCACGCGTCAAGTGCCTCGTACAGTCGAACGCGAATAGTTCTCACCGTTAGCGAAGGTTAATTATCCAAAGAAAGTATACAAACCCAGCGGGGCTAACAAGTGTCTATGATCTCTCGAGAGCCTTGCGCCGCGAGCTGATTCCTTCCCCTCTCACGGTGCATTCAAGGTGATCAGAGAAGCGCACGGAAATTTGTCCCTCTCGCCGGCCTATCTCGCGGCTCATAAACACTTGGAGTGTGACACAGGCAGAGGTGACTACGGCCGACGCCGATGTCGCGCGGTGGTGTCGGGTCGTGCGGGACACCGCAGCACATCAAAGCTCGCCGACGCTCTGCCGGATGGTTGATTCTGCTGGGGGGGAGCTTCTTTCTCGCTGCTCGCACTCCCTCCCCTATCTGCGGCACCCTCCATCGTCCCGTCGTCTCGCGGGCTGCTCCGAGCCGGCGCTCATCACCCACAGAGTCACCGGGGTCCTCGCTAGCTAGCCGCCTATCTCACTCGAACCCCGGCTCTCGACATCAAACCTCCCCCCCCCCCCCCTCTCGCCCTTCGCTCCTGCTGCACCTCTGTGCGAAACTTTGACTACCCCGGTTTTGTTTGTCGCTTTGTTTGATTTCACATTCACAGGAGATAGCTTTCACTTACGCGTCGCGGACCAAGATTAAACAGATTCGAAAATGTTTCCACCTCTTGGTTTTCCCTCTCTATTATCTCGACTACCGCGGCGAGACTGCGATGATGGAACGGATTTACTACAGCAGTTGCAAAAGCACGTGCTTCGTTTCCGGGATGGACACTGCCAGGCGCATCCCCCCCCCTTCTTCCCCCCTTCCTCCCCCGAGCACCCAAGCTGCCCACCCCGCTCTCGCTGACCGAAGGGCGACGTGATTTACTCTCTTTACAGTGGCTTCCACCGCACTCGGTGTCTCCATTTTATTATATCCTTTCAAGGGACTGGGCCGCATTCTGGATGACCCAGTTCGACTTACGGTCATTCGGCGACTGATGTTGGTGTGTGTTAAACATAATAATAATGATTAGGGATTTATTGATGATTGGTTGTGTGATGATTAATGGGCTACGGGGTAGATTTTTAAGTTCCGAGGTGGGATAGAGCGAGGGCATAAAAATACTTGGATGACCCGCTCGAGAAGCTTGACAATTGGTCATAAAAACTGTTATAAGGGAAATATTATTATTTTTATTGGAATAAAAAATTTTCATCGTGCACTTTCAACATGCTGAGCTGCAACTAACCCAATTCGTTATACGGTCATTCGGCAAGTGAAACTGTCGTACATTGAAAATAATAATAATTATACTTTGGAATATATTGTTTTTTACTTTCCACGGTAATGTGATGGAGTGAAAATTGGTGGGCTACTAGGTAGATTTTTAAGTAATACGATGGGTGAGAGCAAGCATATAAAAATACCTAGACGATTCGCTCACGAAACTTAACAGATGATAAAAAAAATCTGATAAGAGAAAATATATTATTTTTATTGTAATTCAAATTTTTCACCAGTGTGTGATATGTAAAGGTTTACATTATTTTCATGCATATTTGGATGTAAAAAAAAATACTGTTAGTTCAACTATAGTTACAATTTATAATTTTGTAAATTGGAGTTGAAAGAACATTATATTTCTCTGGCAGTCCGCGAGCGAATTGTTTTCGAGTCATTGAATCGTTGGATTTCCTTCTTTCACCGTGAAGAGAAAAAATTAAATTTTTACCTGAATTAGCAGTGATTGTTTTTTTTTTCGTTCTCGTGGGATTTGATTCTTAGCGACACGTGTTACGTGTCGCGCAGTCTCACCGCTCCGTTGCGCGAGGGTCTCGATAATTTAATATCAAAGGAATTCGTGCGTCTGAATATCATCGACACGCCCAAGAGCGCACCGAAGAGGAAACGAATTCTCGTGACAAAACGAGGTGGATGGACTTTCCTCCCGATAACGCTCGCGAATTCCTCCCGCAATGTACGGCTGCCTCTGCCAAGCGATTCCATTTCATTGTTCACGACGAGAGAACCCCTCGAGGCATCGAAGGTCCATTCAATTCTCATTCCCGTGCCTCTCCGGCGATACAGGTTCGCGAGAGGGCGCGTGATATACCCATCTGATTTGGTCCATCATGTATAGTCGATACACGGCAAGAGAGTCTTTGCAGGCTAACAGAAATTTCGTATCCACAAACATCCACAAATTCTTTTCATTTTCATTTCACCATAGTTTTTCATGGTAATTGACAGTGGCCTCTTGTCAATTTTTTTGATAAAATAATACGATTTCGTGATCAGAAAAGTATGTGAAATTTATACACAAACATCCACAATTTCTTTTCTTTATTTTACCATAACTTTTTGTGTTAATTTGCAATTGCCTTTCGTTAATTATTTTTTTAATCACGAAAAATGTGATCTCGTGATAAGGAAAATATGTAAAAGTAATAATGTTTGTTAAACGTACAAACCTTTCTTACCGTGTGCCCACAGATATAGAGCGTATAGTTATTGAGATATCGGAAGGTTAGTCGAAGGAGTTCTCGAGCGTCTCACGGAAAAAAGAAAAGCGAAAAATATTGAGACAAAATTAGGGAGGTTTGAGAGAGGCTGGTTGAATTGCGCCTCGTAGGTCGGAGATAACGAGGAGAATGGCGTGTGGAAAGTCGAAGTAAAAAGAGAATCGACGAGAAGTGCTGCTGACGGGAATATACGTATATACGTATATACTGTACACGTATATACGTAATATGCGTATATACGTATGTACTGTATATAATATATCCGAAAGAGACGAGATATCGAGGGTCGCGCGACTGTAGGAGACGATGGGAAACGCGACCGGCGACGAGAGGTACGAGGCTCTCCAACGAGTTTGACGACGACGAATGCGACTGCAACGACTACTCCAAGAGAACGTCATTATAATATATCGGAGAGTTATATACCCCATCATTCGTTCAACCTATCTCGTTACCTTCTCTCTTCGACTGTCTACCATCTGGATTTTTTTTTTTCGAGAACTTTTCACCAGACCATTTTCTTCCTTTCTCACGTATACGTGTATCATTCCTGCATCTCGAATCAAGGAGGATAGCTGGGTACTTGAGAGTCGGATGGGATTCAGAGTTCACGATAGTGAAGCTCGGGGATTCAGGCATTTCTTGGTGCATCCTCGATCTCACATATTAGAAAAAAAATATGAAAATATGGACATTTATTAAATTATATTTTAGCCATTATTTAAGGTATTAAAAGAAGTTTGTTCGAATACGAAATAGAGAAATTTCCGACTATCGACAGTTTTTTAGTGAACTATGTCAGTTATTGACAGTCTCAGTGCGACAATGCTTTTCTATTTTATTATTTATTTATTTATTAAAAATTTATTTATTTATTTCGTTTGTTTGAATCGTATCGTTTTCGAGAGATAAGTTGACGAAATTGTGTAGCGGGAGCATAGGAGGAAAGATCCGTAGTTAGTTGCGCCGCCGCTAGGTGGCCACGCGGATGAGCGGGCCGTCGCCGTTTCTCGCAAGTGGTCCTACGCCTGCTCGGTTAGTATATATACAACGAGCCTCGCTCATCTCTCGGAAGTGTGTGCTAGTGATAGCAGAGCTGAACATTGATCGCTAACGTAGTTATATGGCAGATCTGCTCAGTGGGTGTTGTCACTCGGTCGCTTCAAGTATAAACTTGCGTTCGGCTCCCGATTGCGCGTACAGACTCCGTGGTGTCTCGGCATCACGGAACTGCACGCCTGCACGGTTGAGTCTTCACGTCGGTCCTCGAACTACCGCGATTTCCAAATTGGGGGGCAAATCGAATAGGTCAGACGAGGTAATGTCGCTTCCATATACAGGCACTGCGGAAGCAGTATGCCATTTTTTGACTTTTATTTTTATTTAATTTTTTTTCATTCCCAATTATTATTGCAAATATTGGAAATAAATGTCTTCTCCTTTATCTTGTAGCTTCGAAACGGAAGGACTTATCTCACGTTTATACACGACATGTGGACTTCTAATGATAAAAAACCATGGCCTCTCATCGAAAATATAAAAATTCCATATTTATCATCCCCACAATTATTATAAAAAAAAAAAATCTGGCACGATCGAGCTTCGAAAAATCTGTTAAGCAGAGCGATCACTTTTGATCCTGATTTTTTTTTTCGGTATGCCGAGCTAATAACGTATCGGCAGTAGGGTCAATTACTTCACGGAAGGTTGGCCGCATTAGACGTGTAGAACCGAGAGAAGTTTTGTCGGATAGATAGAGAAATGATGACGAGGGTGTGAAAGAGCCGAACGGCGGAACAACGCGCGGCGCCAGCTCGGGGCGGCATCAGCACTAGAGTAGAAGCGGCAGTAGAGAAAACCACTGCGGATCCGTAGGAGCGCGGGGGAGGGGAGGGGGGGATCCGCCCTGAACGCTCGACCGAACTCTTTCTGTTCCCCTGCTAGAGAGCCACGACTCCGTGTCTCTGCCGTCGAATGAATGGAGTAACTCTCTATATCCGCCTCTCTCGCACGGTTCGAGGTAGACGCGCGGCTCTCGGGGTTACGGGACGATACTAACATCGGTGTTCGTCGTCGTCGGCGACGACGACGACCCCTCAGCCGCGCATTACGGGCCACTCTTTTCTCAGCAGAAGCAGTAGCGGCTCAGAGGCGTCGGATCGTGGATAATTGCCAACGGAAACACAATGACCCCCCCCCCCCATCCACCCCCCCCCCCCCCCCCTGGGCCGTCGAAGGGGGACAACGAATGTCGAGCATCGTCGACACCTGAGCACCCCCGACTCGCACGAATCGACGAGTTTTCCCGATAGGGATTATTATACGAATTCCCGTCGTTCTCCCTCCCCCTCCCTCTCCCTGCGCGCAGGGCTATAAGTGCCAGCCAATATCACTCTGATCGAACAATTAAGCACGAAAGAACGAGTCCCCGAGTGTATTCCAGTCACTTTTGTCATTAATGTTTTCCTGGAAGGAATAGAAGGATAATATCGATTTACAAATATATATATATATAAATATTTTATGAAACGGAAGATCTGGTGGATCGTTTCGGTTTTTAATGAAGCGGGTTTCTATGCTTGTGGAAGATATCGGTGGTCTAACGCTGGAAGCTTCAATACAGCCTATATGGCCTTCTCGCGTTGAGCTGTTGATATATATATTTTTTTTTTCTTCACTTTCTTGGCATTTCGGTGATGCAAAAATAAATTACTTAATCTTCTATAATGAAAAAAGATGCACAGTAATTTGCACGTGGCTTCCACACTTATTGCAATTTTACGCATAGCTTTCTCTATGAGAGAGTTTGTTGATAGATTTTGGCTTCCGCGTAACTAAAGGCTTGCGCAAAATTGTCGTAAACGCGAAAGCTATGTGCAAATTGACTTGCACCTCTTTCCGTAACATGAAAAAATATCCACATCTCATGAAACTGAAATTCAAAATTCGGATCATTTATCGTAGAAAATCGCTATTTGAAATTTGGGTAATTCGTCGTTTTGGGCGATTTTTTATGTATTTAAACAATGCAAGTCTCTCACATACATACGTACATCTGCCAGCTAAAAATCGCATTCCGCGACGTTTTGGACTATTTTACCCCGATATAAAAATGTTGATTTTTGATTTCGAAAACATAGCTTCCTCTATGAGGAAGCATTCTCCATTCTCCGTCGATAGGGGTGATACGACAATGATAAAATGAGAATAAGCAGGCCGAAGAGTGTAGGAGAGTCGGTCGTTTGCGAACAATAATGGAGAGGCAGAACAGCGAAGCCTTACGGTACAATAACGTGTTCTCTATAGTAAGGGAT
Source organism: Stenichneumon culpator (assembly GCA_964017025.1). Taxonomy (NCBI): domain Eukaryota; kingdom Metazoa; phylum Arthropoda; class Insecta; order Hymenoptera; family Ichneumonidae; genus Stenichneumon; species Stenichneumon culpator. The sequence continues at coordinate 7,634,792 of OZ024781.1, forward strand.
ATAGTAAACGCGTAGCGAGCGTGAGCGCATCGAGCCCTGAAGAGGGTAATGAAGAGGTGTTGAACCGTGCACCGGCCATAAAGCATTAGAGCCCTCGTTGTATCGCCTCGCACACCGTGCGAGCCTCCATAATAAACTTATACAATCCCGCTCGCTCTTCGCCCGTCAGTTACGGGTTTTAACCAATTATCGCCCGGTACCGCGGAAATATTAGCTGAAAACGACTATAGGTGGACGAGACGGGAGGCTCCATAAATCGAAGGGTGCGGGAGAGTGTCTCGGATCAACGAGCATGCGAGCTCCCGCCGCACGCTCGAGTATATCGAAAACACGCTCGATGCCTCGACCCCCCGCGGTGCGGATCAGCTATTTGTCTCAATTTCACCCTCGTGTATCGTCGCACGGGCAGGGGGCGAGGTAAAATTAGTTTCGGACGAAAAAAAAATTGAAGCTAATAAAACGTGTCTTCCCACAAGTTTCGTGTTACTGGATTGTCGAATCCATAAACTGCTCGGAGTCAATTTTTTGGGTCGCAAGTTGTTATAGAGTCTATCAGTAGATTTCGAAAAGAATCGAAGTTTGGACTTGTTCCCTTCTGACTGCGCAGATGTGTTTCGTTTAGGATATTAAATCCATTGGGTAAAAAGGGTTTGTACATTTAACAAAATTTTCATCTTCTCGATTTGAAATTTCTCGTTCGGTGCAAACTTCTTTTTTTTCCCGCACGTGTACCGGTCAAAGCTTTTATTTATGTTTCATTTACTATTTAAAATCTACTCGGTAAAAACGGTTTGTACAATTAACAAACTTTTTATCTTCTTAATTTGAAACGTCCTGTTCAGTGGCAAAAATGAAAAAGACAAAATGAATGATTATTAAGTCACCAATTTTTATGGAAAATAAATTTTGTTAAATGTGCGAACTTTTTTTTGCGTCTACGTGTACCGGTCGAAGATTTTTGTTGTCTTTCATCTAGGATATAAAATCTACTGGGTAAAAACGGTTCATACATTTAACGAACTGTATTCGTCTTAATTTGAAATTTCTTATTCAGTGGCAAAACAAAAAATGATAAAACGAATAAGTATCAAGTTATGGATTTTTTTGATAAACAAATTTACTTAAATATGCAGACTTTTTTGTTAACGTGTACGTGCACCGGTCAAAGATTTTGTTTTTGATATAACGTTGCAATCTCACTTTTCGCACAGTTTTTATGTGACGAGAGAGATGGAAAAAATACCTTTCTGTAACTTCGCCCCGTGTTCCCGACGCGAGTAAGTCCGAGGCAGGATGGATTACCGAACGGAATTTCACGGTTTCCCGAATCCCGCGGCGCGCCCCAAGCTGCAGAATGCACGTCGAACGTTCCCTCGAAGGTAAGAAAAAGATCGGAGCAATACCGGAATCTCGGAAGAGCGGGTACGATTCTCGAGCGTCTTTTTTCATGAATAACAAAAATACACGAGGTAGTTTTACCGGTTGGTTGCGGTACGGCAAACGTCGAAATAAGGTAGAGGGAAGGGCGACGCGACTCGAGAAACAGCGGGACGTCCTTTGGGCCAGGTGTCAATAATCCGCCCCTAATTGTCGCCCTCGCACAGTTTGCCTACTCTCATTCCCATTCACGCCTTGCCAGGAGATGATTTCCATTAAACGTCGCTAAATAACTTGTTTGCATACAACTCCCGCTGATCCTAGCGAGAGCGCCACACAGGGCCAGTATCGGCCCAGCGTCGGCCAGTGTTCGCCCAACGCCGGCCAGCAACGGTCCTCCGTGTCATTCTCACCACGGCAGCCTCGACGAAAACTTTACTCTACGCTACTCTCAACCAAGTACGGAACCTAAGTTCGGGCGTTATGAGCAATTTTTTCATCAATGACACCACAAATAAAATCCCAAGTTTGTACGTGATAAATTGATGGTCGATTTTTTTTTAGCGCTCCGACTAACAAACTTATTTTTTACAATGCACAGCTATTTCGTGCACTGACCCTAGTGGGAGCTCCACACTGGGCCAGTATCGGCCCGGCGTCGGCTAGCAGCGATCGTGTCATTCCTACCAAATCAGCCTTGACAAAAGTCTAAGTTACTCTCAACCAAGTACGGAAGCTAAGTTAACAGGCCGGGAGGAATTTTTTGTTTGTCAATTACACGACAAGTAGACTCCCAAGTTTGTACATGTTAAATTGATGACCGATTTTTATTTTGAGCGCTCCGACTTAAAACACTTATTGTTTCCCCTCCACACAGTAGAAAACAATTTTGCAAAATCGGAATGCGAACTTTCGTGAAAACAATTTCGCCAAATGAGTGACAAACTCGCTTCTCCAGCCTTGAATATACAAACTTCTCCTTATATTCCCCGTCTTATTAACAATTCTAGTTTGTACTCTTCTTTGTAAAACTAGAAGTCTAGGATCGTGCGATCGGAAAATTAACAAATAAAGAATTGTCGACCTCAGTCGACAACTTGTTGAAAAAAGTACAAACTTTTTCAACCGTGCAACGTCGAGAAGAATCTCTAACAGTCAGCGCCCAGCGATTGCGTATGCTGATCTTTCGCCGAACTCGACTGCGCAAGCGCGCAGGGAATTCCGAGGTTGGATCCACCACCGTTCCTGCGTGTCCTATATCCAGAGGCAAAAGCTCGGATCTCAAGTCGGGCGGATGAGTGGGACGGCGGGTGGGTGTAACGAGCGTCAGTTTGATAAGGGCTATACGTGCAGGGTGGTATCGCACGCCCCGACGCCCCCGTCGCCATCCGATTTAATGGATGCTGCGCTCCGGAGAGGCGATAGAGGGCACATGCAGGATCGGGCACTCCGCAGATTCCGTAGATACATCAGAAGGCTCGTGTCTCCGATATCTGCGGCATTGATCAGCCCGGAGACACGTTCGTTCCTCTCGCTCTCCGCTCTCTCCGTCATCCTTCTCGCCGGCGTGCGCTATTCATGTCGAGTTTTTTTTTTTACGTCAGGCACCGCGCGAGCAAGATTTCATCGGGACTAATGGCTGAACGGAGCGCGATTCTCCGATACGCGCGGAGGTGCGGAGCGGCACTCGGCCTCTTTTCCCTCGTCTCTGTGCTCTCCGTGTCGTGGCACGAGACGATGTGATAGAATCGCGCCGAACTCTATCTCCGCGCATCTATCTTCGTATGCACGGATCCCTTTACTGGATGAGGACGCGAGCCGCTGACGAGCCGATCTCCGTCGCGCGGGCTCGTTGACCATGCTTCGACACTCGACGAGAGGCTAATTCGGGCCGGAAACCGTCGCAGGTGAAAATTGATGTTACGAAACATAAATCGTTTTCGCCGAAAGTATAGTGGGCATGTTGATGAATCGATAAGCGTCTTTATCGGCAATTATTTTGTATGGCTCCAAGTTCGAGCGAAAAAATTAATCGATTTGTTTGGTTGAAAGTAATTGAAAGGAGAACTTTTAGAGGTCTTAAATACGACTCAGAGACAATGTTAGATTGGTCTCGTTCACTATGCTTCGACACTCGACGAGAGGCTAATTCGGGCCGGAAATCTTCGCAGGTGAAAATTGATGTTACGAAACAAAATCGGTTTCGCCGAACGGGCATGTCGATGGAACGATAATCGTTGTTATCGGCAATAATTTTTTATAACTCCAAGTTCGATCAAAGAAATTAATCAATTTGCTTGGTTGAAAGTGATTGAAAGGAGAACTTTTAGAGGTCTTAAATACGATTCAGATACAATGTTAGATTGGTCTCGTTCACTGTGCTTCGACACTCGACGAGAAGCTAATTCGTCTGCCGGAAATCTTCGAAGGTGAAAATTAATGTTACGAAAAGAAAGTCTTTTTTGCCAAAATATTAACGGACATTTTGATAAAACGATAATCCTCTTTGTCGGTAATAATTTTTAATAGTTCCAATTTCGATCAAGCAATTTAATTTATTTAATTTATTGCAATCAATTGAAATGAAAACTTTTCGAAGTGTCGGTCTTAAATTCGATGAAACACAATGTTAGATGGATGGGAGACAACACGTGGATGTGTGATGTAAAAAAAATCACAATAACGAAGTTTTTTTAATTCGTACCGATGAATTTATTGCGTCGGATGATGATTATTCCATTATTTACAAGGAGGGTAGGCTGTGAGTGCGAGAGAGACAGACAGACACGTATATATGCACTGTTTTTTTTTTCACCGCCGCCATTTTCTACTCTATCAATTATCTACATATATTAATTTGTTAAATGTATATCTTTCTTTAGTTTTCCTCGTGCTTTATTTATTTCTTAGACGCACTTCTTATACACTTAATTTTATTTTATTTTTTTGTCATTCGCCAGATCATCTCTCTCGTTATTGCGGCTCGCCTCGTTTGCCCGAACGTGCAAACGCGAGGACACTATTTTCGATGTTTAATTTACATCCAGACGATGACGAGATTCGACGTAGAGAAAAAACGGGTATGAGGAATGGAGACACAGCGGGTGAGAACATTTTATTCTCTGATGGCTGGAAAAATACGGCAAAACGTTCGTCGGTTCCCCGTAAAGTTTGATACCGAGAGAAGGTAAGCTATACACGATCCTCGGTACTTTATTGCAAATTATCGAATCGGAACACGACGACGTTTTGCCGTATTTAACAGGACAAGACCGGGCGCCGCTCGACGCACTTTGCACGCTTGCAGCAACCCATACATTAAGCCAGGATTTTTTAAACACGTTTTGAAAAAATTCAAATGTAAAGTCCCAAAAACAAAAAATTGCGTCAAGTCGCGTCTTATCTCTCTAACGACAGAAGTCGGACGAGAGAGTCGCCGAACTGAGAAAAAAAAATGTTGGATCAACCAAAAGTCGCCGTGACATAAGTTCAAATCTGCAGTTTCTTTGGCGCAAATAAAGTATTGTTTGTTAAAAGATTATTTGCTTCAATCGATTGACAATTTGTCGATTGGAACATTTTTGTTGTACCAACCAAACGACACCTTTGAACGTATCTCACCCGGTCTTGGTTGATCCATCCACTTCTTGTTCTCAGTGTCAAAGATCGGAATAATTAGGATCGTTAATGAACAACATTTGATTCGCTATCTAATACACGGCTCTCTTAAAAGCTACTATCACACCGATTCATACATGTTGTTTTCTTCTTTTCATTTTAGTTTAATCTGTCCTAAAGTTATACACATATAGTATATTCATATTTATATAATCCATGTAATAGTAATAATGTACACTATGAAAATTCTCCCGTGTACGATATAACGTAATATTAATATTTCCTCCGAAGCTATCAGCCTGTCGTTCGTTAAACAAATTCATAGTCGCTATACACACACATATCACGGTATTTACAAATATTTACAGTTAAGTATAGTGCGACCGAGTGATACGGGTAAAGGAAGGGGGGCTTCAATATCGGGGCTGGCGGCGCCCGAAATCGCGATATTTCACCGGGACGGGTGGGTGGATTTATGCGCGCCTGCGTTACTCGCTTCTCCGTCAGCGCTTCCACGTTATATCCCTCTAGGGATTGCACCTTGCAAAGGAGAGGGCTCGCCTGGCCGATTAAACCAATCGCGGCGTTGCCCGATGCATCACATTCGTCGAACGAATCGGACGCGGACACACGTTAATGCGTATATATTAACTCTGTAACGCGCGAAGATATATATACATATATATATATATGTATATATAACAGGCGCTGAAGCGATCTGTTGATTTACCTCGCAAGCTCACGCACACACACACCGTTAAATTTTACACACATACGGTTAACCCAACAGATTCGAATAATTCGGCGTACTGTTTGTACGAGACACGTATCGCAGATTCTGTTCAAACTTCCGTGTCTCGCAAATTTGCCTATGCATATTGTCCGGCGATTGACGGATATGTGTATCTTTGTTTTATCGTATGCGGTGTGTACCTGAGCCGGTTCGGTGGACACAAAACCCCGACGAACCTAAACCCGACAAATCGTTGTAAAAGTGTTCTTTTTTAAATCCCCGGTCGGTAAATTATCGATGTGTGTGTACGCTGCTTCGGATCTGTTCGATGTTCCCTCGTCAGTGTATCATCGAGGGGAAAACTGAAGCAGTTTCGTTACAGCCTCGAATCACTCCTATGACAAATCTTCGTTTCCATCTTTCCTTTCCTTTCCTCCTCTCGTCAACGTCTTCTTTGGTTTATTTAAAATTTTTGCATCGAGTACTTTAAAAAAAAACTTATGCATCATAGTTTCGCGAAGCGCTTCACTTCAGCGGCTGCGAAAGATGTCCAACATCACCGGGATAGCAAGAGGGGCCTAGTATCAGCGGACACTGATGATGACTCTTAGTTCTCGCGTAATGATGAACGCTCTCGGTCTGTCACAACATCTTGCTGAGATAGCTGGCGGTCGATCCGGGTGGCGGAAGCAGGAACGGGCTGACGAAAGCGTGTCCGGCGCCTGGACCGTGGTGAACACCGGAGAATCCCGTCTGTTCGCCGTGTCCGCCGCCCGAGGATCCTCCCATGCCACCGAGAACCGGCGATCCAGCGTCGTGGAGCTTTCGCATGTGTTTCTTGAGATCGAAGTTCCTGCAGAAACCCTTGCCGCAGATTTTGCACGAAAACGGTTTCTTGTCGTTGTGGGTGTGCATGTGAAAGGTCAGATTGTAGATCTGATGAAAGGCCTTGTTGCATATCGTGCACTTGTAGGCCTTCTCGCCGCTGTGGGTCAGCTTGTGATTCTTGTAGTTGCCCTTCTGATGGAAACCCTTGCCGCAGAATTCGCAGACGAAGGGCTTGTAGTTGGCGTGTATGCGCGTGTGGGTGTTGAGGGTGGAGCTGCGATTGAAGGCCTTGCCGCACGTCTGACACTTGTGGGGTTTTTCGGCCGTGTGGATTATCTTGTGCCTGCAGAGTGTGCTCGCCTGCCGGAAACCCTTGCCGCAGATCTTGCAGACGAAGGGACGAGCGCCGGTGTGCACGGGCATGTGCCGGGTCAGGTTGTAGTGGGCGTTGAAGACTTTTCCGCATTCCGGGCAGGTGAACGTCTTCTGTTTGGTCGATGGATTGACGCCGCCTTCGCGACTCCCGTCCCGGGGTGAGGGACTCTTCTTGCCGACGGGGGCGCCCACACTTCCGGTCGTCGATCCTCGATGGTGATGATGATGATGATGGTTGTGATGATGATGATGAGGGTGAGCTTCGGGCGAGGAGGCGCCGCCGGAGAGTTCGAGCCTCGAGCTGGAGGACTCCTGAAGACCTCCCGTCGGTGGTGGAGAATTGTGCATCTGGGGCGTTGGTGTGCTGCCCGCGACCACGGCGGCCGCTGCTGCCGCCGCTGCGTGACCCCCCGGAAACGCTCGCAGAAGAGGTCCCGGGTGGTAGTAGAGGAGCGGATAGTGCTGGAGGAGACTCTGGTGCCTCAGGGTTGGTACGTATTTTTTGAAGGCCGACTCCAAGTGCGCCGAATACGTCAGGGATGGCATACTCGTGGGCGAGGGCTGCTGGAGGATCGTCGAAGCCCCTGTCGTTCCGACCGGGGACGATGTCGAGCTCGTTTGCCCGGACGGCAGACACGGCTGTGACGACGAGTCCGTGAGACGCTTGTCCGGCTCCATTATCTTCGCTATCGAGAACGTCAAGTTCCTGCATGACGTCGGCGGGGTAGGTGTCGTGGACGTCTGACGGGGACGCTCCGCCGTCGGTAAACTCGTCGGGGTGTCCGTGCAGGCCATCGTGTTCGACGATGAGAATGGTTGCATCGTTGGTCCTCTGGAAAATAGATAAATAAATGATTTAGCTTTGACATTAGACGGGATGGCGGAATTGGAAATTTGAAAAATACGTCATTTCGTGGTATTGAGCCTTTCGTTCAGTATACTTTTCTGAAGCCTTTACCAATACACGTTTGGTCGAATCGATCGTATTTTGCAGTTTTTAGAATCTCGTTAAAGAGCTGCCTGGAGCTTCCTGTTTTACCGACGGAGCGCGGCGGCTTAGTAGAATCTACTTTGCATCATTAGTATGCTACAAGTGACTGCAATTCTAGTCATAAACGCTTCGGCGTACACTTAAATTTCGGTTGACAAACGCCCAAGAAATTAAGAAAATCAAATATTACGTATTGTCGCCAAAAACCAATATGGCCGCTCAAAATTTCAACGCCATCTGTTTTGTTGGATATAAAATATTCTGGAACTCACGTAATCAAAATGAGAGTGCACATCGATTCTCTGAAATTCTCCGAATATTCCACAAAGTTTTCTATTATAAAAAGGAAAACCATGCAAAGTGGTTAACAATTTTTCCATAATTTCCTATTTCCAGGTTTTCATTTTTATCCCTGACTATATTTAGAATTTCTCTGCGAAGCAGTCATCGTTTTGCAAGGTCCCGGAAAAGAGACGCCGTGAAAAAAAATACTCGCGCGAGAAATGTTTTTTTTTTATGCTGCGAGGATGGCTGCTCCGAGGAAACGGTGCATTACATACTGCACGAGTATGCGGCGAGGTTCTCGAGTACTGGTGCAACCGTTGCATACGCCATTGTACGTGTGAACCAGCGTCGGAAAGACTTCGGCTGCTTCACTTACAGAAAACCTCTCACCCGTCTGCTCCGGAGTCGGATGCTGAGGAGATGTGCAAAGGGTTGAGGAGGGTTCCAAGGGTAAAGCCCGAACGTCTCTCTGAATGAGATGTGAAATGGTCAGCACGCGAAGTCGAAGAGCCGAGCTCCTCCGTATATTTCCCTACGGCCAAGGAACTCTATCTGCCCACTGTCGGTTCTCAATGTATGTATATACATGTATATATATGTACCCAAAACTGTATCTCCGAGCGGGCAAACGTCACCGGAAAATAGAAATGTTTGCTCCGCGGAATGGCGTTATGTTTGGACTTGGAATGACGGCGGTTGAAATTGCGATGTACGTAGAAGTACGAAAGCGAAAAATGGCTGAGAAATTTATAGAGCCCTCACTGCTTCAAGCGCGATTCTCTGGGCTGCCCTTTTTCGTTTGTTCATACCTCGAACGCACGAATTGGTAAGAAGAAAAATTCAAGTATATCGGCAAACCCATCCATGGAAAAAAAAACAATACAGCGTATGAGAAAGAATATCTGGCCCTCTGTAACATTTTTCTTATTCTTGCCGCACGCGAGAAAAATTTCTTCTCGAGTAAAAAAAAAAGAAGAAAATCGAAAATCCGATCCCTTCTAACCAAGATTGCTTTTCTTCAGTTTCATTCCCGTCGCTGTTCAATTTACGACGCGGGCATGAAAACTATACCAAGGACTATGTATAGGAAGTATCTCAAGCTTTGCCTCTTTGAAGCGCGCACTTTGCGAACGTGGGGGCGCAAAATGGCTGGTAAATTTACGGAACCACACCGTTCCGAGCTCGGTCTCAAGGCTACACATTATAGCTCATTCACACCTCGAAAGGACAAATTTGTAAATTAAAATAAGAACAAAAATTCTCAAGTACATCGCCAAACGCACCCATGAAAAAAAATCTATTCACGTTCTACGAAAGAATTTCTGCCTCCTGTATTTCTCATATTGTTACCGCACGCAAGAAATATTTCATCCCAATAATAATTTTTTAAAATTCGAAAATTCGATGCCTCCTTAGCAAGATTGCTTTCCTCCAGTTTCTTCCCCGTCGCTGTTCAATTCGCGACGCTGGCATGAAAAGTATACCGAGGAACCGCAGCGGCCTGCGGTTCCGCTTTGCCTCTTGTAGCGCGCAATTTGTGAACCGGTATTGCCCGTCGGCTCGTTGGCTCCGCCCCTCGTTCGAAGTAACTTTCGATTGTACGTGTACACAACCGTGGGGGGGCTTAGAGCCAGCCCCGATAATAATAATCGTGGAACGAGAGGCGAAGAGTCTCTCCGTCACTGGAACACTGGCGAAGTTCTCTCCCCGCGAGGCGAAACGGGACCGCGCGAGAAGCCCCCGTGGAGGCCGGAGAGAGAAGCGAACAAAAACGGAGCCAGGGACAACGCACTCAGGAGAGCGCACGCTCGACCTCGACGTGGCACCCCGTAACCGCCCCTACGAACTCCCCGTGACCCTGGCAATAGAGAGAACGAGCGTCGCGAGCCGCCTTGTGGAGAACTCGTGTGTTGTTCCACTGCCTGCGCCATTGCCGTTCTCCCGTAACGCGCAACTGTCGACGAAATGTCGGCCTCGACAAAGGGCGCCGTACACACTGCATAGCAATACTATAACGCTAAACTATACACAGGAGCGTGCGATTGTGTGCGGGACTTGCGAGGTTGCTGGGACTTATTGCTCCACTCCTGCTTTTTTAGGGGGGAGAAGGGGGAAGGCTCCGGGTTCCTTCGGGCTGTGAAAGCCCCCCAAAGTGAGCAGACACATAGGTACATGTGTTACTTCTAGCCAACTATTCGATCCAGCACTGGGAGAAGGATCTTGTAAATATGACTATATCGCTTTATTGATATTACCAAAGACTGTAAAAAATAGTTTGGAAATTGATGAACGGTGTTGGAAGCTTTTTTACATAAACCGTTTCTGACATTTCGAACCATTTTTTACTTCTAGTGAACATTTTTCGAACCTTCAGCCAAAAGATTTGTAATTGTTATGTCTGGTATTTTAATGTTCAATTAATGTAAGTAATGTAAGCAAGTTTAAGTACATTAAATTTGCAATTTATTTGTATAGTGTACCATATAGTAGTAGGGAACTGGGGCGCCACCTACGATAGGAAGTACTACATTAATGTTAATTTGTCGTAGACATTATGGTAAAAGTTCTTGGAAAATCTGGGAACTTCCGCCATAAGTGAAACCCTCGTTGCGCACTACCATGAGCTATGATAATTTTTCTCAGACTACCGGTAGTTTTTATTGTATCTCTCTACAGTATGGAGTCGAGGCCTCGTGCGAATTGCGACCATCGAGACCATCGGGATTTTCATGTGGCCGAAGCGCGCAGCCATTGAGGACGGACGGACGGACGCGGAAGACCCGGGAGAGCTCGGCGGAACGCGGATTGGACGAGGATTTTTATCTCGTTTGCTCACTCGGGGCTATCCTTCGCTTTGCTCGTTTGAAAACAGAAAAAAAGGGGAATACAAAAAAAGAAGAAAAAAGACTGCGGCGAGAGAGCCGAAGAGTAAACGAGATGGAAACCGGCGGGAGGGTGGGAGGAACAGGTCACATTGTTATGCCGGAGAGTGCTTAACGAGCGGTCGAGGCAATCAGTGTATCATCTCCACCGCTTCGTGTTCTGTACCCCCCCTCCACAAACCCCTCCCCCCCCTTCCTCCCCGCCGGTCTCGAGAGCCCGCAACGTTAACTTTCAACGTCAAACTCTACCGCCTGCCGGTTGTCCTCTCTCTGCCTCGCCGTGCAATTCTCCGGAGCAATTTATTTCAATACCGATAAAAAGCATGGCGCGCGGACCCCACGAGTTAGTCGCATGAGGAGGGACCATTTTGCTTTCTTAATTCGACTCTATTCGATAGTCGCTCTTGTCGTGCCTCGACCGGATCCCACGCGATCGCCATTGCCAGTTCTGCTCGGGTCGTTAGATCGCTTGATCGAACTCGTTCACTTCACTTCTTTAGGTCTTTGCGTCGAACGATCTTTTAGATATGCCAACATTCGTCATGTTCGTTATTAAAAACTTGGCGATTTTTTATGTTGATGAATAAATGAAAACTGTTTTTTGGGCGGACAGGTTTTGGTTCATCCGTTTGTCTTCCGGGTTGCCGAACGGATAAGTTGGATCTTCGGCGGAATTAGCACTGGAGGTGCAAAGATAGACTCGGAAGCCTCCTCGTCTCGGAAGACTCGAAACTATACCGGTTCGTAACAAAACGAGAATCTCGATCGCGAGCGCGCGTCGGTGCGCTAAATGTGCAAAGTTTACCGATGTAGTTACGAACGGTCGGACGAATCCAATCAGGCACTGAGCGCGCTAAACTATTAGCGGCCCTCTCGAACCGGATATCATCAGTTCGCCGGTGCAGCTCTAGTTCTTCCGATAACTTAAAGAAAGTCCGAGGATGGAAAGGGGCGGAGAAGAGCGGGGAGTTAGCGAGGAGCGTGCAAGATCGGCGAAAACTTGAAATGGCTTTGCAAATTTACTCGTCGCGTTGTCGAGCCGTTAATTACCTCCAGCCGCGAGAAGTCTTTCCTCCGTTCGGGCTTCGATCCACGCAGCCGATCTTCCGCTCGTAAATCGCCGGATCAACACTTCTCTCTCCTCTCGCCGTTTTATGTCGTCTCCTTTCACTTCGTTTATTTTCTCTCGATAGCCCGAGAATGAAGTGTACGAATGAATTAATGTTATTGTAGAGATGAGGATTGTCAAGCTCCCTTTTTTTGCTTTCTTCTTGGTAGAAAAATCAGATTTTAATGTGAGAGTATGTAAAAGCAGAGCTCGACAAATTCAATAATTACTTGATGTACGTAGCGAAGTATGAAGTACTGAGTCAGCAATTCTGTTCTACCAGTAAGGCAGTACTCAAGAACTACCCAGTGCTCTGTACTTTGAGTACTTAGGGTATTTACCCAGCTCTGATTAAACTGGTCTACAATGTCGAGAAGTGCGATTTCTAGCTGGCGTCCGGATGTAAGGGAGAGTGGGGCAAAACGGGACAATAGGCCAAAACGCAAATTTCCAATAATGGGAGCCGAGACATCGACGTTTGAAAATTGAGAAAATCGACGTTTTCCAAAAGTGGCTCAGACATTGAAAAATCGTTGTTGATTCGATTTTTTTGTTTCTATAGTCATATTGAAAGTATTTTTTCCCGCTGATCACGAATATAACAATTATTTTACTCCCAACGCAATATTTCCCATTACAATCCGAAAAATACGATTTTTTGTGCATAAAATCGAGCCCCTCAATGTAGCATTGTACTTTAGGCCAAAAAGGCCGTCGGATTCATGTTCAGCGGGCGACATTTCTTCACAATGCGTTGAAGGTAACATAAGAAAAAATAAAATAAAAATTTGTAAAAAAATCCCAATACTGTATTAGTTTAGCCGGCTAATATAGCTTGGCCGGCTAAAACGGATTAGCCAGCTAAAATAGTTTCGCCGGCTAGATCGGTCCATCTGTATAGCCCTAGGGGCGGCGGGCTACCATTAAATTGTTCACTTTTTTTAAGCCCCGCCATCCATACATCTTGAGTTTTCCAACTTCTACCTATCAACGATAAAGTTCTTAATGCAATGACTTCATCTACGGGATACACGATGTCAAGGATCCAATTTTTTTGGATACTCCATTTTGCCTCGCTCCCTATTCTGACATTACTTTAAAATTTTTTATCTTTTTTCTTCCAAGTTTTTATTTTTATTTTTATAATTTTGGGGTGACCCATCACGCCCCGCGTCGGCCTGATTTTTCACTAGCCCATCTCGCCCCGTGGTCTCATCTCGCCCCGGTCTTCCCTACATATATAAACGTAGGATGTATATCTAAACTCGAAGGTGGAAAGTCCTTGCGTGCTACCGGTTCATCAATCACAAAACCGTTCTCTCTTGAACGAGCTCGTACACGGCGAAGTGGAGGGAGGAGTAGCAAAAGTGCAGGTGGCTTAGGTGCCTTGCTCATGACTTCTCGCTTCCATCGCTCTTTCCTCCGCACGAAGAGCAACCGGCCAGGGTGTACTAACCACTTTGGGCGTACGCCCGAGCGATAAGAAGACACGCGGCGATATGCATCGCTGGTTTACTGCCGCCAGTGCTTTTCCAAGGGTTGTTCCGTTTTAAAGCTTAACTGTTTCCTACGTTAAAAAAACGCCATGATTCAGAAAAAAATATAAATATACATGTCGAAGAGTACGCTGTCGCTTTATTCGTGCTGCGATTAATTGGTGAGGAACTTTTGCCACATCGGAAACAACAAAAAAGATTGTTTCGCGCTTATCAATGGCGCCTCCACTTTGGGTCAAAATAACGATTTTCCTCTTTCACTCCAAGCAAGGTTTTTTTTTTTTTTTTTTTTTTTTAGTAAACCCGCAATATTCCATGCGTTCAGCGAAGTCGAAGTTTGCACGAGCGTCACGTCGTTTCGTAGCTAAGTGGCGGGGGATGAGCGGAGAGTTGTAAAGGGTTTTCACGAATGACAAACTTTGCGGAGCTGCCGGGGCAAAAGTTAAAGCGCGGTTAAAGCAAATTCGGAGCGGGACAGAGAAGGAGCATAGTTTCTAGAACAGGTCTATCGGGAGGGTGTCCGTACTCCCCCCGGTCTCCACTATTGTTCCATCCCTGACACTCGTTCCTCCTCCTTTCCTCGGCTCGAAGCAGAGACCGGGCGCGCGAAACCGTTGACGGTATAATTAGCATTCGGGGGTTTAAGTAAGGCTCGGCTGAGGATGACAGGAGACACAATACCCCCGTCGCACTTCCACCCTCTTTAACCCAGCGCTCGTATACTTACGTATACAGTGTACACGTGCTACACAACACGCAATAGTGGTGCCTACAACTCGCGACCGCAAAACTACCCTCGCTCGCTCGCGCGTGCGCGAATGGCTCTTAAGCCGATTCGAAATTGCCCAGTTGTCGTCGGACCCGCAATCACGGACGGGTCGCAATTCCACTGAGCCTTCAAGATTGTTTCGTCCATTTTCGGTTTGCTTCGAGCCCGTCAAATTCATAATTTTTAGGGTTTTTTAAAACTTCGGATCCAACTGAGCAATTTCGTTTCTACCAACTTGCGCGCAACTTTTAGTGCTCTTATACATAAAAGATTGAAATAATCGAAGCAAATAGTTAACGAGTTGAAATAGGGGTACATTTGATTATTTCATATTACCCATAATTACTGACCCAATTCCACTGACCCTTCAAGATTCTTTTATCCATTTTTTATTAATTTTTTTCGATCCCGCTAAATTCATGATTTTTTGGTTTCTTTGAATTTTTGTTCCAACACAGCGATCTTGTTTCTCCCATTTACGCGCAAATTCTAGTGCTCTCACCCCTAAGATATTTAAATAATCGAGACGAATAGCTTACGAGTTGAAGTAACGGTAGATTTAATTACTTTATAGGGCGGAATCGTTCGAAGACCAGAGATCGAAAAACGAACAAGCAGAATACGTTTGGTTTTTGGTAGCAGAGGAGGCCTAAGTTCGTGGGGGGTTCACAGCTGTGCGGTCCACTGCGGGGAGTACCTACTTCACAGTAGGTACAACGAGACGGTACTCGACGGGCACAGGCCACACCATATGAGGTGCCTCGTTATCACTCAACTGTTTTTTTTGCCCCCATCGCTCTCCGGGACTCGCCCATTTTAACCGGAAATCACCCCTCGGCCGAACGTCGCTTCTCATAAAAGCTCTCGCGGGCCACGACTCCGGCACGGGGTTCATGGGAAACCCCCTCATTTGGAACGCTACACCTCCCTGTGCCGTTGTCGCTCATTTCGCTCTTTCAAACGTTACCTATGAGCCACTCTGGCTGCTCGATTATTTTTTTTTTTTTTTAAGTTCGTTGTTCGAATTCGTCCTTCGACCCGAGACGCCAAGTTACCCTCAAAAATATCTCCGGAAGGGCACAAAAAAAATATTCCCGCGTGTTTAAGAAATTTTGAATTTTTGTGCCCGCGGCTGTCGAGACACCCTTAAAGATCCATCAAACCGCCTGTTACGAGCCGGCACGTGCACTATGTCTGGTTACACACACGTGCATACGTTCGAGCTTCCTATATTCCGATTCTTGGCTCCTCGCCGCGAGAATACAATAGCCCGATGCCGGTAACCCGAGATCCGCCGCGCCGCTTTCTCGCTCAGCGCTCCCGACGAAATAATGACGACGGGTTATTTATATGAAAGTCAGGAAAACAATCGTCGCTGCAATTGCCGCACGTCATTGTTTAATTGCCGTTCATGCACTCCCTTTCCGCCGGTGCGGCATACGTTCGACCATTATTTTATTATCATTATACTCTCTGTTGTTATCATTATTATGGAATCTCGTCGAAACCGCTTGGCATCGCCTCGTTTATCGATCAACGCTTTTTCGAATCGCTAAAATAAACTTTTCAATACAAAATAAATATCCTAATAAAATATTATCATTTTAACATCAGACAAATTTTTATTATCGGACTAAATTTATTTTCAGACCGATGGGCCGGGAATTTTGCACCGGTACACACGTAACTTTATTTGACCGAACCAATTTCAATGAAGTCAAACGATCTTCCATTTTTGTATGCAAAAATATCTGATATTGACGTTTATCGACCGCATTGAATCAACGCGACAGAGAGCTATTCGAAAATCAAGGAACAATTCACGGTACGGCAAACTGGCGCATTCCCTTATTGCGTCTGGGACCACGCCTACGCCTCGTCTCATAGACAATCGAGTAGTACGACAAAAGGGATTGCACGGTGTTCGCGGCGACGTCGACGACGTCGTTCGCCGCCGGCTCTGCCGGCGCTCGCTGCTCCTCTGATCCTGCTGCTGCTGCTGGTTTGCTCACCCTCTCTCGGGCACCGCTTCCGCTTCCATTCACGAACCCTCAGGAGACCTCGATTCCCGGGCGCTCTCTTGCTCGATTGCAGAGTTCTTGAAAGCCCCGAGTAGAATGGGCCAGCAAACTCGATACCCCGGCTAAGGCTGTGCGCGCCGCGCCGCAGCCGGAAGTCTCGCGTGCCATTTGCATCATCCGATATACTCGACGGGCGTGGTACCACCTCGTGTGTGCTGTTACGGAGATTCGCTATCTCGTTCTTGCCCACGCGTACAGGACGGACACACGTAGCTTCTCGTATAACACTCGATTGGGCTATGGTTACGCGCTCAGCTTTCAGGCTCTCCTCACCCGGCAAGAATCATCGCCCCGAGATGAATGGCCAAGGAGTTTTGCTCGAGTGGCGCGTGCCGGCTGCCTTCGGACCTTTTCCTACTCTCCGTTCTCCCTCGCTTCATTCCTTTATCGCATCGGGCCACGAAGATATATCGAGAAATCTGAGGATCTTTGATTTTTGATTGGGTAACCGAGTTTCGCGGCCGATGTCCGCTGGGGTGGCGCTGCGAGCGCCGGATTGGCGCGACGTTGTGAAAAGGGACGTTGCCGAGCTCGATTGAGATTGCGGGGGCTGAAGAATTATTCGGAGTAATGGAAACAGACGGTAAGAATCATCGCTCCGAGATGAATGGCCAAGGAGTTTTGCTCGAGTGGCGCGTGCCGGCTGCCTTCGGACCTTTTCCTACTCTCCGTTCTCCCTCGCTTCATTCCTTTATCGCATCGGGCCACGAAGATATATCGAGAAGTCTGAGGATCTTTGATTTTTGATTGGGTAACCGAGTTTCGCGGCCGATGTCCGCTGGGGTGGCGCCGCGAGCGCCGGATTGACGCGACGTTGCGAAAAGGGACGTTGCCGAGCTCGATTGAGATTGCGGGGGTTGAAGAATTATTCGGAGTAATAGAAACAGACGGTAATCGATTGTCACAATGGGGGCTTTTTCAAGCGGTCACGAAACTAACTGTGTGTCGCGTGCTCGGCGAGGATAAACGTCGATTCTAAGGGGCGAAAATAAATAACGGGGACTTCGAGAAGTACTTTTACACGCTCTGCGGTGCCAGTTTTCACGCTACAGGCAAATTATTTCATTCTACTTTGATATCGTGTCACGGCATGGGCGGAACTGCAGAACGAGGCAGATTTTTATTCTTCATTCCTTGTTGTTTGATTGTAAGTTTACGCTTTTTTTTAAAGCGTATGCCGTTTATCAGTGCTGCCGATCTTCTTGCGTTCGATAAAAGTCGTATAGCTAAACTGGCATTAATTTCACTCGAACCACCGAGTGAGTCAAGTTTTCGTGAAATGTGAAGAATAAAATCTATGGTAATATACGCCGGCACGCTTACAGCGCATAAAATCGTACGGTTTCTAGTTGCGCAACCGTCTTGCGCCAAGGCATCAAACGACGCTGTTGATAGACGTTAAACTTGGAAAATGGGATCAGGTGACACTTCGTCGTTTCATTTTAGCACAAGACATTGTTACGTGGCTGAATATCGCACTGAGAAAAAGGATAGTATTTTCTACCAGACCAATAGTTTTTAGGGAGAACGTCTATATAGATGGTTTCTGATAAAATATATTCAATTGGTTGAATTACAATTATAGTTGCCACCATGATTTTTTGTCATCGACGTAACTATAAAATGTAAACTTTCCTGAGAACGATTTTTTATTGTAAAAAGTCAGTATTGTTGCTCTTACTATGTCATTTTTTCTCAGTGTAAGCAGATTCTTATTTGTCACGCCTTTTTGTACGATTGTAAGTTTATGGGGGATTTTTTTAAAGCGCATATTCGCTTATTGTATATTCGAGTTGAGTATTCGTGAATAATGATTTTTAAAATCCCAGCATTTATGAACGATGATAATGTACGCGGGCACGCTTACAGCGCATAAAGTCGTACGGTTTCTAGTTGCGCAACTGTCGTGCGCCAAGGCATTAAACGACGCTGTTGGTAGACATTGAACTTGGAAAATTGGATCAGGTGACACTTCGTCGTTTCCTTTTAGCACAACATTGTTACGTGGCTGAATGTCGTTTGATCCATGAATATGCCAATTATCGCTTTGTAACGCACCTCGTAACAGTCTCGTCCATTCTGTAAGTTTAATTCTGCCGACTTTGAATGTTTCAATTTTTTTCATGTAATAATCATCAGATCAGACACAGGTTTGCCGCAAAATGAAAATTACAAAACAAAATTCTTGCGTAAGAGTTCGTAAAACCCAAATCACGGTTACCCCGGTCTAGCGATTGAATCTCGAATTTCCGTAGTTTCATCCCAATCCCCGATTTCCCTTTTTTTCCATCGCTTCACCAGCTCGATCCTAAAACGAGGAACATCGATCCCACTCTCTCCCCCATCGGGGAAAGCTATCATAAAATTCTCGAGATGTTTGCTCATCGAGTGGAATAAGAGGCGGCCGAATTATTGCCAGCACTCAATCCAAACATCGAGGGGGGGGGGGGGGGGGGGGAAGTGAAGCCCCGGTCATAATAGATATTCCTTCATTGGAAAGCCGTTTTCATCCGCGGTTATTCTCCGAGTTTTCCTTTTGTTATTTCCCGTGGACTTTCGTTTCTCGCGGAAATGAAAGAAAATCGGGCGAGCAAAGTCGTGAGGCGTGGAGGAGGACGTTGCCTGAAAGTGGTGATTTTGCGGTAGGTTTCCGAGGGTTCCGCTAAAAGTGTCGGTGGTAAGAACTAAGGAACTGGTCCAGCGTGTACCGGCTGGCATCTGCCGCCCCCGGCAGCCTCCGGGGGCCATTCTCGTCTCTCTCTTTCTTCTTCAACCCCCTCCCCTTCCCCTACTGGCTTCTCTTCTCTTTCTTTGCTCTCCCTCGATTCCTCTACTCAGACGAGACCGGGCGTGTACACATATATATGTATACGCGCATACATATATATATACAGAGAGTTCCGCGAGTGGCTCGGACGGCTCAATGCGCGTCCCCCGGCAGCCACCCCCGACGGAAAGACGTCGACAGGGCGACGAGGAACCCCGCCCGTGTGCAAGCGTCTTTATTCTATCGTAGTGAACCGCACGTCGTCGAGTCGAATCGACGTCCTTCGCTCGCACCTTTTCATACGAGATTAAATGGGATATTACGCATTAAGTACAACGCCAGCGACAAATCCGTTCGCACTCCCTTCTATCCGAAGAACCGTTTCTCGACTTTTCTTAGCTTCATTCAAGGGACTGACGCGATTTGAGGGGAAATATAAATAAAGGTGTTTGATGGTTTTGAAGAAACAATTCGATTCGTTGAATTTGGAAATCAACTGTATCGATTTTGATAAAACGTCCATAACTTTCTTGGAACAACCTTTTTGGACACTTCAGTTCCAAATTTCGGACCACTACAACTAAAGTCTCATGGCCTTCCATTTTCGTCATTATTCGCAACGACGACGGGCAAAAATGTTGAAGTCTCTTCTCAACTGTACAATTCTAATACAAACTGCCTCGCTAAACGATAAAATATCAGTAAAAAAAACAATTCGATTCGTTGAATTTGGAAATCAACTGTATCGATTTTGATAAAACATCCATAACTTTCTTGGAACAACCTTTTTGGACACTTCAGTTCCAAATTTCGGACCATTTTGGCCACTACAACAAAAGTGTCATGGCCTTCCTTTTTCGTCATTACTCGCAACGACGGCGGGCCAAAATGTTGAAGTCTCTTCTCAACTGTAGAATTCTATGGCAAACTGGCTCGCTAAACGATAACATATGTGCCCCCGGCGAGTTCTCCCGGTTGTGCCCCGTGCATTGAAAGCGGCCAATGCATGCCCGACAGAAAAAGGCCCTGTTGGAGCCACAGGCGTTGTCCTCGATGTGAGAGCGGGCCGGTGTCAGGAACGCGTTGACGTTCGCAAGGGGCACGCTACACCCCGCCGCCTCCGCCCCGTTATCCGAGTCGGACCGGAGCGCACATATCGCCGCGGTTGGCAGCTGGCCCCTTAGTGAATTTCATTCGGTGAACCGAACCAAGGCGCATTCCCCGCGGGGCGCGTGCCACACGGCATTCTGATGGATAATACGTAATAATCGTACCTGCGCGAACTAACTCCGATCATTCTTTCTTCTCCCTTCTCTGTTTTGTTTAACGAGTCCCCGTCGCCGTCTGGACCACGCGAGACGACGATGGAGCACTGGAGATATTCGATCTCCGAACATCGTCGGGACTCACCGAGAAAGAGCCACGTGGCCGGAAGCCGGGCGTACCTTACCGGCGTTTCCGCTCCGTTGCTATAGACGTAAGATGATATCGCAAAGAACAACGTCTCACCCTTGCAGAATCTCTGGCAATCGCCCGCAGCCTTTTATTTCTCGCCCCGCAGTTGATTTTTTTTTTTTTTTTAATTTTTCGTACGTTTATAATTCTAATGATTACGAACGGAAGTGGAGCTCGCATGATTCATTCGACCTACCGGTGCGACGCGAAAATAAGTCTTTCTATTAAGGTGATGTGAAACACGTTCTCAGCCTGCCTCACTCGCTCCGGCGAGAGCGCCACTGATGATATCTCTTTCCCACTTTATAGTGTTTCACATCACCTTCATTTGTACAAGTGACATTTCATCAGAGTTCTTGGAACCGAATTCTCTAATCATTTTTTTTTTCTACACGGAATGTGAATTTTTCACCGTATGCGCGTTTCTGCTTCGTTACTATCGACGTAAGATGATATCGCAAAGAACAACGTCTCACCCTTGCAGAATCTCTGGCAATCGCCCGCAGACTTTCATTTCTCACCCCGTAGTTGATTTTTAAAAAAAGTTTTCATAGAGTTTATAACTCTAATTATTACGAACGGAAATGGAGCTCGCATGATTTATTTGACCTACCGGAGCGACTCGAAAGTAAGTCTTTCTATCAACCCGTAAAAATGATATTTCATCAGAGTCCTTGGATCCGAATTCTCGTATATTTGTTTTTAACTACACCGAGTGTGGAATTTTTTCCTAAATACAAATTTGCTGAATCTGGTACGGTACTTAAGTGAATCATTTATTATTCGCACGATCGTTAAATAAATCTGTCCGATAATCCGTTAAAGTGATTTTTTTAGCACTGTCGTGCGGACAGAGGAATTGAATTCCGTTTGAATGAGGCGGCATCGGCGATGATGCTGGGAATAGAGTGACGAGGAGGAGATGCGGGGTCTGTATAGGGAGCAGCCGAAAACTCAATCAAAGTGACCACTCGACAATTTTATAGGATATAATCGTGGCGGGAATAGAAGGGAGCGATGGGGGTGGGTTTGGCGCGCGGGGGTGGAGGAGGGGGGGGGGGTTGAAGAGCAGAGAAGCGGTAATCCTCGCGCTCGAGTGGTAGGTGAGAAGTTTATTTAAGACCAAATCATCGTTCGTCGATTAAGGTAAGAGACGAGGGTGAGCGGCGAGCGACGTCGTTCCCAAGTGAACGAAATGTACAGGGGGGAGGCGAGGGGGGGGGGGCGTTGCGTGCTTCTTGTGTGCTGCCGTTGGGGTGTTCCTCGTGAGCATCAGCGGACGATCACGGTAAATCGTCTACGGGACGGGGGGGAGTGGAAGAGCAGAAACGACGGGAGCGATGAGAGAGCGAGGCGAACGCGTGTTATTGCTTGTATTGTGGTGCGCGCACCCTCCGAGCTACGGCCGACAGGGGGTTGGTTTTAGCTCCAACTTCGCCGCGGCTCTCTCAGGGCCCCCCCGCGGATCCCCCGAGATTTTCGACTTGAAATTCTCCATCTCTACCATGTACACGGTAAATAAAGGTCTGTACATGTAACAAACATTTGTTGTCGACGAATACCCAAAAAATTTGTTTCGTGACATTTTTTACCATTTTCTGAAAGACAAAATCGTATTTTTAACTGAATTTTGTGTTTATTTTTTTTATCGTGTAATTGTACAATGTAAGGTTTGTAGATGTTTGCAGGCGAGAAATGGTCGTCAAATGGAAAACGTCTCTCTTTACCGTGCAATCTTCACTTTTATTCGACCGTTTTACAATTTAGCTATTTTTGTTTCTCACACTCGCTATTTGCGAAAATAAAAAATATATCTCGTACGCATTGATGCATGCGAACATGTTTCAGTACATGTAAGAAACATTTATTATCCACAATGATGAAAAGAAAAATCCGAGTTAACTTTACAATTTCTTGAAATAAGAAATCCTATATAAACTAAATTTTGTATATTCTTGATTGCAAGATTTACAATAAAAAGCTTGTAGACGTTTGGCGGCAAGAAATGTTTCTCAAGCGGGAAACCCTTTTCGAACCGTGCAATTTTCATTTTTACTTGGCCCTTTTAAAATTTAACTATTTTTATTTCTCACACTCGTTAGTTCCGAAAAAAAAAAAATGTATCTCGTATGCATTTATGTAAGCGGAGACGGGATAGCCGAGTATCTTTTTATTTCTTATCTCAGGGCTGGCATATCAATCTTGGCAAATGAGCAATGTGCGTAGCAACGCACCTCGGCGCCGTCAGGAGGGAGGAGATTACTGTGTGGTACGCACGGCAGTCCGAACAGCTCGGACCGGACGCGGGGGTGGACATTGCCCAGTGGGCATCGCGTATAAATTTCATACATATTTATATATGTGTGCGGGTGCCGCGGCGATCTCCTGACGCGCTCAGCTCGGTTGTACTGTATATATGCATATAGTATACACGGGGTAGGTACGTGCACCTATATCGCAGACACCGGCCGGATACAACCACCTGCCCCTGTCAGTTCCGCACCTTTACGATCGTTTCGGTTTAAGTACCTGCTGCCGTTGCGATGCTACGTACCACATAGTACCTATATATTTCACCGCGGTGCATATAAGACTGGACGACCGCATCGGAGATCCGCACCCACGACTGAATTCACAATTTTTTTTTTTTCATACGAATCTTGACGTCTAAAATGTTACGATTTTATTCTTCATTTTTTTTCAACCTTGGGTTGTCATTTATTTTTATTCTTGTCAATTGTATTTTAACGTTAATGTTTGGGACTTTTGACGAACTGGTCAATGTCCCGAATAATCTTAAAATCTTCTTTGAAGATTTTACCGATTAAAAACTTATTATGGAGCGAATCAGTTTATGGTTGATATATAAGTATGGGTCGAGTTTATAAAAACAAGGGTTGGCCGTAAAAAAATACTTCTAGGAACATTCAAATTAGTTCAAGTAACAATGTCACGCCGCTACGTACCATATAGTACCAATATATTTCACCGCGGTGCATATAACACTGGAAGCCCGCATCGAAAATTCGCACCCATGACTGAATTGACAATCTTTTCGCACAAATCCAGACATCTAAAAAAATCGACGTTTATATCCTCAATTTTTGCCACGTCTACATGTTATTTATTTTTGTCCTTGTAAATTGTATTTTAGCATTAATATCTTAGACTTTTACCTGAGCAATTTAACTTAAAGATACTGCTAATAAAATTTGTATTTTTAGCGCAAATCAGGTTAACGTTTATGTTTGACCTACATATAAGTTTATAAAAATAAGAATTATCACTCTTAAAAAAATGACGTTTAGGATCATTCAAATTAGTTCAAGTGACGCCTTCCCGATAGACTTTATTTTCGTGTGCAAAGAGCAAAGACCACGATGCCTTCTCCACGGTTTCGTTCACCGCTTCCGGTACTCGCGAGTATCAGCGAAGTTTTTCTAAAGCAGCAGCTGCCGTATCAGGAGACTATGTGGGAGTCGGCGCTCTCCGTCCTCCTGCGGCATTATGCTCTCCAGCTTTCTGAGCAGCCTGCCTGCCAGATAATCTTATCTGATGCCGGAGGATCCCGATTGATATCGTGCCGTTGGATACGACCCGGAGCTTTCGCGAACTCCGACCGCTCCAAGGGGTGGAAGCTTCCATCCGCCGAGCCTCCGTGCGCCATTATCGCTCTACACTAGCCGCTTCCCCCCTCGGCCCATCTCCTCGCCATCGTTTCATGCAACATAACAAAAAGGAAGAAAAAAAAATGCCCGCGATAGAGCCGGAGCTCTTCGCGCTGCGCCGAGTGGAGGGTTCTGCTTTCCCGGGCGCCCAACATTTAGTCCGGCCACGAGTAGCTGAGTACACATTTAATCATAATCTAATATTTAAAAGGTAATTTCACGGCCTGTTTATCCCGTGACTGGCGCTACGGGCGACTCGGCCCTCGGCTTCGCCCCCGTGCTCTCCTATCTCCGATCCATCCATACCCGATTCTCCCCCGCGCAGTCCCGTACCGTATATTTTCACGTTACGCACCCGATAGCCATCGTAGGATTCAACTTCCGGTCTTCGATTGCGAAGTCTACGAACGATATTCCCAGGCTCTCGCTTCTCGTGTCCTTCGCGCGTTACAATTTCGATGAAAAAAAAAAATGATGTAATTGGAGAGAATAGTGGTGGAGTGGCGCAAGGGCGATGCTTTTTGCTCGGGCCGGAGAATTTGATATTTATCGGACGACCTCGCGATAGCCGGCGTCGTTAGTCTTGGAGGTAAATGCGGAGCGGGATTCGTGGAGGCGTACCAGGACAAGCCAGGTAACGATCGGTACCGCGCCGCAACTTGGCCACTCAGCCCGGTAGATGCGCTTGTACTTAACTATATAGGTGTGTGTGTGTTATATAGTTAAGTCATAGATAAAGGCAGGCTTTTTCATTAGCCTGGCAGGCTAATGAAAAAGCTAATGTATATTCGTTTAACTCTCATAAACAAAGCTCTACCGGCCGGGGAAATTTAAAAAAAGTCAAAGGCAAAACGGACTCCTTCGTTCTCAAGTCTGAATTTATTGGTAGGAAAAATGTTCAATTTCTGGGTAAATTTCGAATCCCAAACGAATTGGAAACTGCGCATGCGTCGTAGGTTTCGTTGCTCGCTCGTGTTAGAAGCCATCGAAATATTGGTAAGCGCGCGAGTTTATTTGCGGTAATTTGTAATCCTCGGTTAATTACAATAATTGAGATATAAAGTAGAGAGGCGATCGCGGCTCGTTTTGCCAGCGGCAATTAGTAATCGAGGCGTCGTGTTTATAACCGCTGGCAACTGGTGTGTTGCCCGGCGAGCGAGTAATTAGCGCCGAAGCCGACGGCTTCCCATGGTCCCTGTGTGTACCCTTGTATCTAGATTATGGATAGGGCGAAGGGGGTGAATATGGCCCGCGCCGATTAACACGCTAATCAATTATGTATGGATTATTCTTGTTTTTTCTGCGCGAAAATACAACTGATTAATTTTTAAATCAAAGTAAAAAAAAAAGTTGCCTTGGTACTGAGATAGGACAAAAAAGTTGGTGATATTAACCAACATTTTCAGTGCCATTATTGTCGACCGATTTTTCACTGCTCACCTAATTTTTTATCTGTACCAGGTGTGATTTTTATTATTTTTTTAACCCATCGAAACAGCGAAAAATTATATTGAATTTTTAGTATCTACGACAAAAAATATTTCTGAGCGATATTAACTGGAATTCCCTATGCCATTATAATTGGTCGATCTTCCATCTATCGAAAGTAACGTCTTCATAAAAACAGTCATCTTTTTATCTTCACCAAGTATAATTTTTGCGAATTTTTAAACTTATCGAAACATAGAAAAATTAGGTTTTATTTTTAGTATCTACGACAAAAAATATTTGTGAGAAAAACATTGTCGTGTTCGCTCAACAGGTGTATGTGCGAGAAGTGTCGATTTAACGAGCTATCAACTAGGTGAAGTTTAGCTTCCGAGTTTCGTGCGACCCGCCGAAAGAAAACCGTCGAGAGTTGCGTTAAGGTCGCGTTATTAGTCACGGCATGCCAAGCTTACGGGGTCCGGGACTTGAAAGGGCAACCGTGTAATACATCATAATTCCCATAGCGTGACCGCACGAGCAGTTTCCTACCAGTGTTCTCTCTCTCTCTCTCGCCTCGTCGCTTAACCCTGATCGAACGACACGAGGAGGCTAATACCCAGGTGTACAGCAGCACAGTAGGCGCTCGGTTTGCCGTAAGCGGGAGTGCTAAACGTTCGCGATCAACACCGACGTCCTATTCCCCCGTAACAGCACGCGACTTCTGGCCTCGAGCTTATTACACTACATATATGTATTTACGAAAACGGAAGTCAAAATATTTCTCACGATTATATCGCCGCGTCGCATTAATGGAACGTAAAGTCACCCCAAGCAGTAAAAAAAAAACACTTTGTTCGGGAATTTATTGTTACGCTATAATCGGTCGGAAATGAAGATAGACAGAATTGTTTGATTTGCAACATAACATTTTATTTATTGGTTCATATTTTTTTGTCATTTTCATTATTTCCGCCGATAAAATAATTTTTATAAGATAAATTAATCACAAAGATAAGTAAATTTTCGGAACCAATTGATAACTTGATGGTGCGGATTGATGTACTAAATGTTGGCGATCAACACCGACGTCCTATTCCCCCGTAACAGCACGCGACTTCTGGCCTCGAGCTTATTACACTACGCAAATACATATATGAATTTACCAAAACGGAAGTCAAAATATTTCTCACGATTATATCGTCGACGCGCACTAATGAAACGTAAAGTAAAAAAATAAAACAAACAAGCAAACAAACACTGTCCGGGGATTCATTTCTATCCTACAATGGGTCGACAATGAAGATTAACAAAATTGTTTTTTTCTACCATAAAATTTATCTCCTTATCACATTTTTTTTGTTATTTTAAATTATTTCCGCCGACGGTTCTAATTTTCTAAAAAAAATGACTAAACATATACAAGTAAATTTTCGGAACTAATTGGTAACAACATTTCCGAAGGGGATCGTTAGAGCCACACCTGTCCATCGGCGAAGACGAATGATCGAGATCGAGGATCGACGCGTGAAAAAAAATTTACATCCACGGCACGCGGCCTCGTAATTTTTCATTCCCCCCACTCCGCCCTCCTCCTCTGACCCCGGGGGTCCACGGACACGACCCGGAAGTGAAATAATGTTTTACGATCAGTCTCGCGGGCCGCCCGGGCTGCGCAGACTCGGCGATGTGTGGAATCTTTCTATGCACTCCACTCGTCGTTATATGCACCTGCTCCATCCTCGTCCGGAGTCCTTCGCTTTTCGGCCTTTGCATATACTCGCCGTAAAGTAGGATTTGGAGTGCGTCGACTCGCGCCTCTCGCTCTTTTAATTTATCCTGCAACTCTATTTCTCGGAGGCCTCCCGGTGGTGCAGTTTGCACGCAGCAGCGAGGTGTCTTTATCTCTCGGATCTTACGACCGGATATCTCGCACCTTTCGCCTCTATTCTCCGAGCTGATTTCCGCTGGGGCGCAGCGGAAGCGCTGGCTCGAATTGATTAAAAAAAAAAAAGGAAATCGTTCTAAGCTATCGCAAGTCAGCGAAGCGTCAACAGCACGCTTACACTTAGTAATCGAGCCCGAAGATCTAGATTATTCGGTGAAGTTCGTCGCTCATTATTATCCATAGCGCATAAATCATAATTCGCGCGGCATCGTTAACCTTTCATATTTCGACCCCGAATCGTCGCATTCGTGGAGTACAAAGTTCGGGCTTTGCATACCGACAAGTCTACAAATGGTTCACAGACAATGTATTACAAAATGGGTATGCAAAAACGAACGATCTTGAGGTCTAAGTCTTCGCGCGCACGTAACGCAGTTGGAATCTCTTTGAATAAACGAAGAATAGGGAATTTTTAATAAACGAAGAATACAGAATTGTGAATAAACGGAGCGTCAAGTTTATTTTGAGTCATCGATTTTCAGTACAGAAAAAAAATTGCATTTTAAACGAAATTTTTGCCAAGGATTTCTTTTTGTATAAATTATTTCGAATTATATAACTGAGTCATTTATTTTTCCTACAACGTAGTCTGAAAATAATTTCCCTAAATAATAAAAGAAATGAAAAAAAAAATTGCATTTGAAACGAAATTTTTTCCAGAGTTTTTCTTTTCAATTTCGAAGAGCGTCGTAAATTGGGGACAAGAAGTCAATAAATTGATCGATGTAAATTACTAATTTATTATTCGTACAAAATAGTTCCATTTCGAAATAAATTCGGTAAATATTTTTAAAAATTTGATAACAAAAACTAGATAAGAACGCGCTAACTTGGGAGAAGGAAGAAAATAGATAAAAAATTGAGTCGAGGTAAAGCGAGTGAGCGAGCATGAGAGGAAGTGGTACATTAATTCCGAGCTAACCCCTCGAGCAGCAACCCCTGAGTGAACGAGCTTGGATAGTAATGCATGCGCAACCAGCTCGGCTACCTATACTATGCCAATACAATATTACAACGACGCTACACTCCAGGGGCCGTATAAGCTCGGTCATTTCATTCCGCGCCCGAGTACGGAGCTGTATAGCGTAAGCGGAGCAACAGCAGTTAGTCGAGGTGTCCGGGAACGGTTGGGTAATTTGTAGACAGATATACGATAGGAGCGTGGCGCGGGTAGCGTAACATCGTTGTCGGGGGAGGGGCTCAATGAGGGACAAGGAAGAGAGAAAACCTCACGGTGCAAAGTAATTTGTTTGTCATAACTTAGTCGTAATTTATATAGTTGGTCACCCCTCGCAGACACGCTCGGCTCAACACGATTGCATACGCGTAGTTTTCACTTCTTTAAGCTCCATCGACAGAGCCCACTACAAAGATTTACTTCTTTTTTTCTACAAAGTCACAAATCTGTTATAAGACATTTTTCTATTTTCATCATTTTTTTTTCTTTTTTTTGTAATAGTCTAATAACTTGTGAGATTAAGTATTAAAGATAAATTGATACAGGCATAATTTAATCAATTGAATTAATTTTGTTTTCTTTAACATCTATTCTGATCAATTCTTTAAAATTGTGTTTTTTTTATAGTCCGATGGTCCCTTAGATTGAATATACATTTGTTTTTATTCAAGCGTTGTTCATTTTACCATGATAAATTATATGATTTAATTTTAATGGATTTTTCATATTGAACAACGCAGTTTTGGTGGGGAGCGATATAGAGCGAGGAAGTATAAATCGGAAAGACAGTCGGAGGCTACCCACTCGTCCTCCGTCGTTGTCTGCGAGCTTGCACGCAATCTCGATGCAAAACCGTCCGCGCTATATTACACGGGCGCTCGTATATTTCTCGCCTCGCAGCGGGAACGACGACTGCCGCGAGATACCGCAAGCTCGGGCGAACCTTCGACCCTTCAGACTTTACTGCCGGTTAGAGATATCTGCTTACTCCCACGGAAAATCGCACTCGGGCACAGTACAGTAACTTCCTCGATGCTAACAAACCCCGCACGACTGCGGGGAACGTTGATTTCACCTAAATTCCATTCCCTTCATCGCTCGCCCGGAGAATTCTTTCGTTCCGTTCTTCGAGGCACTTCGCTCTCACTGTTTTCATACAACAAGCACTCGGAGTAATTTTATTACGCGTATATCTTATCCACGGGTGGAAAGGGTTTGTACCGTTGACAAACATTTCTTGTCCACCAACGTCCACATTTTTTTTTGCCACTTTTAGAATTTCGTCAAAGTAATTTTATAATTAGTTATAATAATATCTTAAACACCGTTGAAAAAGTTTCGAACGATTAAAAAACATTTCTTGTCTACGAAGGTCCACAATTTTTTATTTCCCAATTTACAATTCTTTCTTATTGATTCTACAATTTTCATCTTGTGAATTTAAAATTTTTTTTCCCGTCGGCTTTACAATTTTTTGCTTATATATTCTATAATTTCTTTTTATCGCCGTTACCATAACTTGTTATTTAGTTCAAAGTACGTTTCGTTCAAAAAAATGAACTCTAAAATTTACAAGAAAAGAATTGTGGTCTTTTGTCTGCAACAAATGTTTCTTAAATGTACAACTTTTTTTATGGTGTACGTGTTGTTGGGAGAGGGCGGTTACGCTTAATCCACGAGAGAACAAGAATCCCGATCAATGTCCGAGCTCGATCGAGCCTCTCGGGGCTTCCTCAAATATTAGCGAAGGATTTGGAGATCGGGTTCCTGCATCGTCGTCGCGAGAAGCGGCGCGACGACGATTTCGATCGACGCACGTAGAACGGCTCGCCGCGTTAACGGAGCATCCGAGCAGCAACGGCAGCTCCCCTTTACAAACGGAATCCCTCGAAAATTCTATGGCGAATAATCGGAGACAGCTGGTATGGCAGTACCGGCAATGCTCCGTATACACACACTGTGTGCTGGCTCGATGCGAAATCAAGTAGCGTAATAATGCGCTCGTCCGGGACGCTCCTCTCCACGTAACGTAGGTATAATAATGGCCCATATTCCCTCCTACCGGCTCGAAATAACGTAAACGCCGAACCGGGGAACAAAAATTTTCGGCAAGATGTGTTCGAAAAAAAAAAAAAAAAAATCCTCAGAAAAATCAAACGAAATTTTTATCGTAAATGTTCTATTACGCAAATTAATTTTCTATTTTAGCACTGCGCAGCCTGCGAGGGCGTGATTATCTATGAACGAAAGATAAGGAACACGAGAAGTCGGTGGAAAATGATTCTTACCTATGCTAATCAACCACCTTCCTTACCGACCGATTTACCCTATTCCGTTTCCTGCCGATAAACAGAATGCGAACAATCCCTGCTTTAAATAAATAAACATCAAAATCTGGTATAAAAATCAAATAATATGTTTAAAAAAAACCGTTTCGGTCTCCGAAAAAGAATGCCTACTTATTGGAATATTAATCGTCAACGCAATAAACAAAATGCGAACAATCCCTACGATCAATGGATGAACATCAAAACTAGTAAACACAAAAATTTAACTAAGAAAGTAACGTTTGGATTTCCGAGAAAGGATACTTATTGGGATATTAATCCTTCACGTACGCGATCCTCGTTCAACTAGGACCTAGAATTCGCCAAAACGCAACCTTGGAAAAATTCGAATAACAAGTTAATGTGCTAAAAAATATCTATAAAAATTCACAGACGCACCTTCAAGTGTTGTTTTTTAATAACTCCGAAGAAAATTTATTACGAACATCCGTATCATTTTTGTGCTTAAAAGAAGGCACGATCGTTTGCTCTCAGCAAAAACTTCCCGGTACTTGAAGGCTTAATCCTCGACGCAACAAACAAAATGCAAGCAATCCCTACGATGAATAAATAAACATCAAAGCTAGTGAAAATAAAAATGTAGAAAAACCGTTTTGAGCTCCAAGAAAGGATACCTACTTATTGGGACATTAATCGTAAACGCCATAAGCGAACCCGATTCGACCGTAGGGCTGCCTACAGTAGACCAAGGAAACGCCCGATCCCCAAGGGTGTTTGCACTGTACCCCGCACAAGAGAGTAGAGCAAATGGGCCGAGGAGGGGGATGATTGTAGAGGCCACTGCCGATGCAGTGGCAAAGCTCTGCAACCCTGAGCAGCAGACCCTTTTTTTTCTAACGCTGCGAGAAACACTACAAGACCCCTCCTCGAGCTCGGGCTGATCCGCCGCCCTTTTCCACCCTTGGCCACGTATCGGTCCGAGCCATGAACTCTCGGCAGTGAGTACACTTATGCGCAAAGTACTCGAACATTCTCACTCCCCGATGGCCAAAGTTTGGATACACTCGCGTGCATTGTGTGCCTCGACGATGGAGTTTAATTTTCGATAACAAACTTCCAAGGGACCATTATTGTCGTCACTTTGTTTTAACCTATAGCGAAAAGCGTCGTTTCGCGATACGCGGGCAACGCGAGCGTTCTCATTGTTCGTGAATTATACGTACCGGTTTTTATCAAAGTAACATGGCGCGTAAGAAAAGTGCGTGTGGGGAGACCGCGCGAATGTTGTGCGCACCGCACATTGTGCGTACCAGCCGAGAGAACTCGAGACCGGCCACTCGAACGTCTAAAATAATGGAATCGAGATGAGAGCTCGAAGCCCTCGCAGCGGCACAAGTGTGCGGCGAGGCTCGATCGCAATACGGACCCTTGCCTTACGTGTTTATAAAACACTGAGATTAACTGAATGCCGAGCACTAATTGTTCGCTAATTTTCGTTGGGACACTTGGAACGTACTTGTGGAACACAACAGCCCGAACGGTACCGTCGCTCCTGCGGAGCCGCGACGGCGAAAATCGCTAGCTCGAAGGGTTTCGATACTGTCGATTTCATTCACACTTTACCGACCCTTTTGCAGTTTTCGGCACAAATCTTATTTTCTCTCGTATTTTCCTTGGAAAATTTGATCGCAACAAAATAAAGCGATATATTTATCGAGCGATGGTGTAAAATTAGCGGCAAACTATGAAATTGGCGAGTCCCCGAATTTCGATACTGTCGATTTAATGGACACTACCGACACTTTTACACTTTTCGGCACGAAAGTGATTTTCTTTCATGTTCCCCTTCAAAGATGTAATTGCAAGAAAATAAAGCTTTACATATATAAGATGATGTAGCAAAATTAGCCATAAACCGTGCACATCGTTTCGAGCAATTGTGGGATTTAAACCGAGCGGCGTTATTCATTTTTAAACGTACACCCGATAGATCGTTTCTTTCAGAGAAAAATGTAGGTATTCTATCCGTCATACTCGAGCGCGTTAGCGAGCGCGCGTTTTAATCCATTTAAAACGGGCGCGCACCCGCGAGGGGATGAAGATGAGAGCTCGAGTGATGTATATATATATATATATGTAGACGAATATCATATCCCCGTATATTCCGCGGGTTTCTGCATGCCCCAGACTCCCGACAGATCCATTTATAAAATCTGGCTAATTGTGCCAAGCCAATCATTCCATTAAATCAGCGCCCTTCGCCGTCTCCTCGACGCGCTGTAATGCACGTACTAAATTCGATTTTATCCCATTTTCCAGTTGATCTACCCTTTAACTTCTCCATACGCATGTATACATGTATATATCTTTATTTCGCGTCTCGCATTTTTTACTCCACTTATGGACACCGGTGAATTTTTGTTAAATTCCAATAACCAAAATTTACTTACTTTATCCAGATAATATTTTTCAACCCCGACCTCTCCGTCTTCTCGTCGCTCCGGTTCCTCCAAATTCGATTTATTCACCTCGCTCTCCAAAAATTAAAAATTAAAACAACAAAAAAATAAAATAGAAATTGCAGTCCAACCGACGCACAAGACTGCAGCCTCCGCTCGTTGCCGATCGATTTCCGCACCACTGTCGAACCACACTGACCGATCGTTGACCAACGATACCAAAAATTAACAAACAATGTGTATTCACTGACAATCTCGTCTCTCACGCCAACAGTTCCAGAACTCCCGTATCTTCATCTTGCCAGTTATCTTCGCAAACTTAAGATTCGCAAAAACAAGGTTTCTCTTTAAAAAAAACAGTTTCCTCTTATCAGCCCGATGGTACTTCCGGTTACTCCGTCGCTACCAGACGGCAAGCAGCGGTCTCGCTCCTCGAATAAATTTCACTCGCTCTCCAGGACCAACGACGAAAAAACCCCAGACTTCCCTCGAACATTTTTATGTTTATTTATTTTTTTTATTCAACACGATACAAACTCTTCACTTTCGTTGCATTTCTCGCTCGCAGCGAGCTTAGACATTTCACCGTTTTTTTAAGATTATTTATTTTATTTATCTTCTTCCTTAAACGACCCTCCGGCAATAAAATCCAGCGTCCCAGCGAAACTTCGGGCGGAACTTGGAAACCTCGCTGATCAGTTTCGGCGCTCACGTTCGTAGAACCGACGGACGGACGGACGCGCGGCGGTGCGTGGGCGGAGGAATTTTTCGTCTGCGAGTTTCTCACCGAGAAACTTATTGCCGGCGGCTGCCGGTCTATGCGTTTTGCTGTTGCCCGATGATGATGTGCTTCTATGCCGGTGCTACTCCGCTGCCAGCCGCACGAGAGAACGGGAACGATAATCGCCGACGAGCGAGGCGGTCCTTCCGCTATTGCTATAACGCGCTGGGCGGAGCTTGCTTCACTCGACTCGCGAACCTATATACACGCCCACCCGCGACTAACATCGTGTTATATACCATACTTCTTCTTCTCCTCTCTCACTTTCCTCCGTACCTCGATTCTCGCGGTTTCCCTTTCGGAGCCCTTCCGGAGTCCTGCGGCGTGGCGCAAGCTTTTCGAAGGCTTTTGCTCTTGTTTTGCTCGTTACGATTGCAATATTTAGCGACTGAAAAGGGACGAGCGGCTCGTTGAAAAAAATAAAAATACTATCCCGACCAAAATTGAATTTATGAAGACTGAAGGGCTACTGCGAATAGTAATTTTTATTTTTGGCATCGAAATAATAATTGGATTTAGTGTCACGAATAGATTTTAAAAATATTTAGGTATCGAAATTATTATTAAATTACATTGTATTAAAAATTAAGGATTTAAGGTCTGCGATGAAACCTAATTCGTTGTAATATATATATATATATGTGTATATAGTTTTAAGTCTGTGAGGGACATTTTTCTTTCGTATCACGTATCACGTATCCTCCACGAGAAATTTTTTTGCTTCGACCTCTCTTAGAACAAAATAAATAGAAAAAAAGTAAGTGTTCGCACGAAAATTGAATCTTCCAGTAATAAAGTGCTGTTTCTGTATTTCCAATCCTCCGTGACTTATCGCTCCAAACAGTAATCTTAATATTAATTTTATTAACTAAAATAACAACTACAGTATAATTATCCAAAAGCATTCATTTCAATATGTCTCTCTTCCAGAAGTGCCACATTTACATCGTCAAATGAATAACCGCGTTTCTATTCGCACACTCTAAAAATAAATTCTAAATTTGATGTACTGGAACTAGAAATCTGCTCACATTACTTACATTAATTGAGCCTTAATCTACTTCTTCCTAAAATTGAAGAACCAGATATTAGAATTACAAATCTTTTGCCTGAAATTTCCAAACATTTTCAAATTAAATTTTATTGCAGCGTAATTATTTATCGAGGTGCATTTTTCTTTCGTATCACGTATCGCTCGACGTCCCGCCGCACGAGGATTCTTTCCTCGACCTCACGTCCGAGGCGCCAAATTACCAGAAACAAAAAAAAGTGCCACGAAACTTCGACAGTGGCGGTGAAATGCATGGAAGAATGTCCCTTCGCGAGGGGTAGTTCCGGCTGAAGCTGCAGGTCCGTTGCGGTGAGACACGGGGAGAATCGTCGGCGAGAGAGGGGTGGTTAGAGAAACGGGCGAATGGGGTGCGCGCAGCGAATGCCGAGTATGGATTCACCCCCGGCCAATGGGACGGCGAGCTCGACACCCTCGTTCCTCGGAGCCCGACGAATCGGGAGGCTTGGCGAAAATCAGGGTTACAGGGATTGCTGTAAAGGCGAAGCCTGTAAGGTTGGCCTGCGAGGGCGACAGGGACAGAGGCAGAGAGCCGGGGGTGGCTGGACGCGAACGACGACGACGGCGGCGAGGTTCGACTGAAAGCCCTGCTCGTCTGCCGTTGTCTGGCTGCCTAGCGGGCTGATAAAGACAGAAAAGCAGACCACCGGATGCCGGCATGAGCTTTATATACAGGTACAGGTATGTATATATATATATGTATATATATGTATATATGCATATATATGTATATATATGTATATATATATGTATATATATGTATATATATACATGGAGCGGGCACGCTGTGCATAGCTTTTGCGAAAGAGCAGAGTGAGTGCTCGCTCTGGGATGCTATACACACACTCGGTATGTACTACTTAGTATACTGGCAGCATTCGTGCATAAGTCGTCGGAAACTCGAGCTATGCTCATCCCCGCTTTCTTGCTGTCGCACCTTTTCTCTTTCTCATTCATTTGCACCTTTCCGGGCGAGCAAAGCGTCCCTAATGCTTCGCGGCCTTACCCATCCCGAACACGGTGGAAAGTCTACTCAGCAACTGGACATCCACCCGAAGTTGGAGAAAAATAATATCCGAGCGAAAATCGCTGACTATGTCGGCGAAAATTAATCGATGGGAGTCTATGTGAGAGTTGTCTGTAGAGAGATTCTTCTGTACACAAATTATTGCTAAATTCGAATCTTCAGAGTCCTCAGTTTTGCAGAGAATATCTGTGGGTTAATAAAATGTAGAACCAGAGAAGATTTTTGAAGACTGAAATTCGGTCGTGGATATGAACAGTGCGATAAATCCAGCTTTTTGTTATTCCTCGATAAAAGTCCGTCGACAGGAAAGGGGCTTGCCATTTCGATTATTAATTTCAAAGTGTGCATTACTTATGAACATCGGGCTCGGGCACAATGGCGAAACGATGTTTGCGAAGCCACTCGCGATACACAAGCGTGCGTTTGCTCAGCGACAAGTTTAGCGTCGGAGCACGTGCACCGAGGACGGATGTCGCGCCATGTGGCAGGCGTCGGTGCAGTGTTGGGCAAAACACTTCAAACTACGAGTAGGACGCGGGCCAGACGATCTGTCACCGTTCGCGTTTGTGGATCCGTGCTTCGACACTTTAAATCGAAATAAAATCATTAGGAACACGGACAATCCAATCTAACAACCCTCCTCCTATCATCCGAAACAATTGCACTTAAACTACGATTTCTTATTTCTTATTTCGTATTTCTTATTTCTTATTTCTTATTTCTTATTTCTTATTTCTTATTTCTTATTTCTTATTTCTTATTTCTTATTTCTTATTTCTTATTTCTTATTTCTTATTTCTTATTTCTTATTTCTTATTTCTTATTTCTTATTTCTTATTTCTTATTTCTTATTTCTTATTTCTTATTTCTTAACCTAAAAACAAAAAAATAGATCTCCTTGCATCCGTCGCAATACATTGTTAGCACGACCACAGTCTCCATCACCATCTCGAGAAATGCTTGATACTTGTGACATAAATTTTCTTGCTTCGCTCCCCTCGAACACCGCTACGGTGTTAGCCATCCGTTCATTCTCCTTTCTCTCGCTGCTCGGCAGAATCCTAAAAAAAAAAAAAAACGAAAAAAAAAAGAATTGGTACCCTTTCGCTCGCGGGTGCCTCTTGGCGGCTCGGGTACTTGTGTGAGCAGTGACTAGTGAGGTAAACTCGAGTGGTTCGCGCGGGGCCCAGAGGCGCTCGTCGCCCCCGGCCCGGGGTCTCGACTTGAGCTCAAACGTGCACCACCGCTAGCAGAGTACAAGAAGGGGTTACACACTATTGCAGTAGAATCATAGTACATACCCAAGTTCATCTATATATATATGAATATATATACACATGTATATCTACACCTACATAGCATAATAGTAGAGTAGACCGTGCCGTGCGTGCGGCAAGAAACAGGAAGGGGTTTTGCTCCCTCGGGGTGCTACCGAGCTTTTCCTCGGTCTGAGCATTCCGTGTGTGTAGAGTCGAAACCAGTTGAAACTGCCTCGCTGCCTGCCGACGAGCCAGCTCGCTCGCTCTCTCTACTGGCTTATGCAGCCAGAAGGAGAATCTACACCGGGTATTCCGGTACATAGAAACACCCCCTAGCGCGCAGTGCCGGTTCGAGGGCGGCGTGTGTGTCGTGCCCGACGATCTCTCTAACTCCTAACTCTGATTCGCCTCTCCGCCTTTCCGCGCGCTATATAACGTCGGGCCAAGAAGTAGACAATTCACAATTAGCAAACACAAACGGAAACTGCACGAGAGCTTTCGAGTTTGCGCTCTGGGTACGCAGCGGGAGAACGAGACCGCGGGACGGCGAGAGAGGCTTTTGGCGATGCTGTATATATAGATATGTGTATATATATTCGGACGTGTATCGCGTGTAGCGAAAAGAGGCACGGGGTAGGCGCACTTACGGCAACTTGCGAGGATGGGGACGGTAGCAGATTACGTTTTTCCAACTTGCGTCTGTGTCAGACTACGTCGCGAGTTGGACTCTGTCCCAGTTTACACAAATGTTCAACTTACGTCGATCTCATCTTACCACGGCGAGCTCGAGACCGATTTTGGAAAATCGACTAGTTGGAAAGAGTTCGGACCAGCTTGCGTCGTGTCCGACTTACGTCGATCTCATCTTACCACGACGAGCTCGGGACCGCCTTTAGAAAATCGACCAGTTGGACAGAGTTCGGACCAGCTTGCGTCATGTCCGTTTTACGTCGATCTCAATCTTACCGGCCCTTTTGCCGATGCCTAAGCCGGGCCGCGGTCGGTTGCCTGCCGCTGTCTCAACTTACGTCGGTCCCATCTCTCACCATTCCGGCCGCCGTCCGAGGTAGGCCCAGTTTACGTCATGTTCAACTGTCGCCGATCCCTCCTTACAGCACATGCAATTCGAAGCGATTGCAGTGATCCTCAATGCTGCAGATTTCAAACGAGATCCATCGCACGCGCTCTACAAACAAACTGCTCCAAAGGGTATAATCCTATCGCAGACACTCTTACATCGACAGTGAATCGCGATTCCATACTAAAGTAAGTAAATATGTTATGTTAATATTTTTATATGTTATTAATATTCTTTATTTGCAAAACATAATGGGCATGTACATCACAGTAGAAAACACCATTACACCGTTTCCATTCCCATATTTGCCGACCCCATTTGTCACTGGCTGTATTCCACCTAATAATAATTAAAAAATAATTAATAACATATATATACATATACATATGCGTGTGTGTCTGTGTTTCCACCTCTAAGATACTCACAGAGAGATAATAATTGAATTTCTTTTGTTGAATGACTTGATGAGGCTTATCCCAATTCAGTCCCGTTGTCGAACACTGCATAAGAACATAGGCTAAATAATTAAATTACATATCAAGTATTAGCCAATCAAATTTCGCGTGCATAAATAATAATGCAAATACATACCCTTTCATAAATTTCTATTGACCCTTATAAATTTCTTCTTTTGTCAATATGACGGAGCCTATTAGTAAAGTGCGGACGATCCAGCCAGTGGGATGTCGTATCCGGCTTGACACTTGATTGGATTGCAGTTCATTTTTCTCAGTGCATCCGAGATGCTCCGATGCTTGTCGGATTTGTTCATTTGGCGTTTTGTTTCAAATTCAGCATGGGCCGATTTTCACGTTTCTATTTGTTCAATAGTATACCCTTAATAAACGATCGTACGGCGAAAGGCACAGTGGACATCGATTTTCGCCGTTAACTGTGTCGTCTTCGAGATCAAGCCGACGAGTTAAATTAGCGTTCACCATTCGTACCCAATTTTGATCCTCCGTTTGAACAAGATCTTTCAGTTTAGTTACAAATTCAAATATGACTAAATATATTAAAGAATACATGCAAAAGTAAGGCCTTCTCTACAATATTTCTTAATTTATTTATGCATCTGTAATCGCAAGAAACCAATCTCCATCTTCGACAAACTTCACCAATGAATACATTTTGCATCGCAAGGTATTATTTCTTTGCCTTTTGTAACCATGACATATCAGGTGATTCGCATGTGAAATAGAGCTTGCAAAGCAATATTAAATCAGCGGTGAGGTTCAAACTCCAAAAACTGTATCATATTAAAAAGAAAGGGTATGACGAATTACAAATATACTGTCATTGCAAGAAATAAATCTCCATCTTCGACAAACTTCATCGATGAATTAATTTTGCTTCGCAGGCTCTTATCTCCTTGCCTTCCGCAACAAATCAGATGTGTCGCATGAGAAATAGAGCTTGCAAAGCAATATTAAATCATCCGTGTGGTCCAGACTCCAAAAACTGTATCATATTAAGAAAGGGTGTGACGAATTACAAATATACTGTCATCGCAAGAAATAAATCTCCATCTTCGACAAACTTCATCGATGAATTAATTTTGCTTCGCAAGCTCTTATCTCCTTGCCTTTCGCAACAGATTAGATGTGTCGCATGAGAAATGGAGCTTACGAGTCAACATTGAATCATCGGTGTGGTCCGAACTCCAAAAACTGTATCATATTAAAAAGAAAAGGTATGACGAATTACAAATATACTTTTGGCCTCTCTGAAGTAAACAACCATTTTTTGAAACACAATATTTCTTTACTTATCTGTGCATCTACTATCGCAAGGATCTAATTTCCATCTTCGATAAGCTTCATTGATTAATTCATTTTGCTACGCAAGGTTTTATATCGTACTTAGGCTAGCATAAAATAATACTTGCTATACACCGCTGGGGTTCTTATAGCTGCCATTAAATATTAGTTGTACGGTATGAAAAAGAGACCTTACGAAGCAAAATTTATTCATCGGTGTCTACGCTTCATACACAAATAATGTTACATATCGGAAGATGAAATTATTAGATAGACTCATAGAATTATAAGATGACTCAGTTTTTTTTGTATTTGTTTTACAATATATACCTAGAAATGCCCAGATTATGGTTCGGCCACCTCCCAGTTTCGCGACAATGTGTCGGTGATAACTCTCAGCGACATTGTTCGTCCTCACTGGAGATTCCCGCACCGCTACAATATCTGCGAGTGGCAGCCACTGCCTTCGTAAATAAAATAAGAATGCGAGTAGGAACGGAAATTCCCTCGCAACGTTATCCGCGGCCGCGGCGATTACTTGAAGTCCTTCACTGAATCGTGCAGGAGGCATCAGCGCAAGGGCCATTGACATCCACAAGATGTTCTTCGGTGCTTGCGGATTACCGATTTTTTTCCATCGTGGGAAAACCGCCTGCGTATAAAAATGACAAGAAAAAATTAGGGCGACTGTTCAATATCTGTTGAACTGCTTTTTCACTAAATTTCCTGGCAAAAATGAAACCAGCAACCGCGAACGCGAACCGCTCCGAAGCTAAGTCGTACAGAGGCGACCAGCGCCCTTTAAAAATCAGTTACGACCGTGTGTAAGTTTGCGCGAACTCCGGGTGCCAATTCAAGAATACGCTCCCAAATTTTTACGTACGTAGCCGTAGTGCGTTTTTTGCAGAGAGCGTACATAACTGGAATACCCTGAAACTGTAATATAAAAGAAAATTATCCATCGTAATAATAGACAGTACAAAGTAGGGAAAAAAGCGCGTCGAAAATGATAAAAATTTAATGGTCTACTAACGGTATCCAAGCGACGGGTGTGCACGATCATCAATTGGCAAGCCCGCGGCCGATTAGGCCCGATCTGCAAAATAACCGTACTCCTTCGTATACATGTATTTCAAGTATTGTAAGCATAATTAATTTCCCATATTCACTTTACCTAGAAAGTCCCATCCACATGAATTTCTGTTGCTCGATCCAAGGCTGTCAGCATTGAATCCGTTGCAAACAGAAGACCAACTTCTCCGGCGTTCGTCTCAGCCATCCCGCGGTAGATTCCTCGCATCGGTTCGTATTCCTCGAGTACGCTACCCAGATCACGAATCGTATGTGGTACCGGAGGTCGCGCCCCAGCCCGCTCCCTATTCAATGCCGATCGGATCAACCCGAAAGCAAAGCTGACTGCGGCCCTTGTGAACCTGCTCCAAAATGAAATATATGTGAAGGTACATATTTTTTAATGGGATTTTATGGATGTATATTGAAACAGTTTATACACCGTTTTTGCCGAGAAACTTGGTCAAAAATCTCCTTTATCGGCGTATATGTTTCCCGAGCCATGCGGCGCATTTCTTCTTCCTTTGCAACCCGCTCTCCCTTTACCATATCAGGTACATGATTATGTAGGCGTAAAATAGTTCGACATCTGCAGCATTATACTTCGCATGACCGAAACAATTTGGTGCACTACCGTTGCGTTGAGCACACGTGTATATCTCACTTCGACGAATTTGATTATACACGTATCCTGCATAGAGATATCTAAAAGTACCTGCGCGTCGCCCAGGTATTTGCTCCATCTGGAATTCAAATCATCACCGTATAAAACAGGGTACAGTCAGTGAATAATGGAAGAGTCATCGTTAATCGTGCAAATGAAATTAGATTAATATTTTATTAGATATTCGGTATACGAAATGAAATAATTAAATTTTATCTCCATGAATAGGCAATTAAGAGTGCCATTAATTCAGTCAATTGATGACTATATATATATATATATATATATATATATATATATATATATATATATATATATATATATATATATATTGAATGTTGCTTACCTTCACTGGAGAAGATGGACAAATTAGTGTCTATGATTATCGTAAGTACGGGAATTTGCGATTTTCAAAAATGAGTGGCGCAAAGCGTCCTTATCTTATTTTTCTACACTGTACCATATAAATAGAACAATAACACAAATCTACATTAATATTACAATACTAACAACGCGATATAAAAATATGTAAGAAAAAACTAAGATTACTAAAAGACAAAAAATATATATGAAAAAATCAAACAGATCTCTCTTTGCACTCCTCAGGATAAAATTCGCGTCTTGCTCGTCATACGATTCACATGGACGATTGCACTTGTCGTTTTCTTAGCTATGGAATATAGAGCAGAAGGAGTGAGGGTTTTTGCCCTCCCCCAAAAAAGGCGTCAGGTATCGCTACTATTTCGTCTTGCCACCCAAAAATCCTCAAATTTCCGATGGTAGTTACTTTTCACCCTTTCGTGATAGTTTATGCATCGAGACGAAGGATTAAAATATAGCTACCGTCATGACTTGAGAGGATTTTTAGGTGCAATGTTGCACTTGTCGTTTTCGTAGCTATGGAATATAAAGCATAGGAGTGAGGATGTTTTCCTTCCCCCAAAAAAGGATTAAGGTATTGCTATCGTTCCGACTTTTGACCATCTCGTGGTATTTTACGACACCTTGCGCCGAGGCGAAGGATTAAAATATTTGAGGATTTTTGGGTATCAAGACGAAACAGTAGCGATACCTGACGCCTTTTTTGGGGGAGGGCAAAAACCCTCACTCCTTCTGCTCTATATTCCATAGCTAAGAAAACGACAAGTGCAATCGTTTTGTCAGTTCCGTGTGAATCGTATGACGAGCAAGACGCGAATTTTATACTGAGGAGTGCAAAGAGAGATCTGTTTTATTTTTTCATCTATATTTTTTGTCTTTTAGTAAACTTAGTTTTTTCTTACATATTTTTATATCGCGTTGTTAGTATTGTAATATTAATATAGATTTGTGTTATTGTTGTGTTTATATAGTACAGTGTAGAAAAATAAGATAAGGACGCTTTGCGCAACTCATTTTTAAAAATCGCAAATTTCCGTGCTTACGATAATCATAGACACTAATTTGTCCATCTCCTCCAGTGAAGGTAAGCAACATTCAATATATATATGTATATATATATATATATATATATTGTCATCAATTGACTGAATTAATGGATGGCCCTCTTAATTGCCTATTTATGGGGATAAAATTTAATTATTTCAATTCGTATACCGAGTATGTAATAAAATATTAATCTAATTTCATTTGCACGATTAACGATGACTCTTCCATTATTCACTGACTGTACCCTGTTTTATACGGTGATGATTTGAATTCTAGATGGAGCAAATACCTGGGCGACGCGCAGGTACTTTTAGGTATCTCTATGCAGGA
This sequence comes from Stenichneumon culpator, assembly GCA_964017025.1. NCBI lineage: Eukaryota > Metazoa > Arthropoda > Insecta > Hymenoptera > Ichneumonidae > Stenichneumon > Stenichneumon culpator. The sequence goes on from OZ024781.1 coordinate 7,678,770, forward strand.
TACGTGTATAATCGAATTCGTCGAAGTGAGATATACTCATGTGCTCAACGCAACGGTAGTGCACCAAATTGTTTCGGTCGCGCGAAGTATAATGCCGCAGGTGTCGTAACTATTTTGCGCCTACATAATCATGTACCTGATATGGTAAAGGGAGAGCGGGTTGCAATGGAAGAAGAAATGCGCCGCATGGCTCGGGAAACGTATACGCCGATAAAGGAGATTTTTGACCAAGTTTCTCGGCAAGAACGGTGTGTAAACTGTATAAATATACATCCATAAAATCACATTAAAAAATATGTATCTTCTTATATATTCCGTTTTGGTGTAGGTTCGCAAGGGCCGCAGTCAGCTTTGCTTTCGGGTCGATCCGATCGGCATTGAATAGGGAGCGGGCTGGGGCGCGACCTCCGGTACCGCATACGATTCGTGATCTGGGCAACGTACTCGAGGAATACGAACCGATGCAAGGAATTTACCGCGGGATGGCTGAGACAAACACCGGAGAAGTTGGTCTTCTGTTTGCAACGGATTCAATGCTGACAGCCTTGGATCGAGCAACAGAAATTCATGTGGATGGGACTTTCCAGGTAAAGTGAATACGGGAAATTAATTATGCTTACAATACTTGAAATACATGTATACGAAGAAGTACGGTTATTTTGCAGATCGTGCCGAATCGGCCGCGGGCTTGCCAATTGATGATCGTGCACACCCGTCGCTTGGATACCGTTAGTAGACAATTAAATTTTTATCATTTTCGACGTGCTTTTTTCCCTACTTTGTGGTGTCTATTATTACGATGGATAATTTTCTTTTACATTACAATTTCAGGGTATTCCAGTTATGTACGCTCTCTGCCAAAAACGCACTACGGCTATGTATGTAAAAATTTGGGAGCGTATTCTTGAATTGGCACCCGGAGTTCGCGCAAACTTGCGCACGGTCGTCACTGATTTTGAAAGGGCGCTGGTCGCCTCCGTACGACTTAGCTTCGGAGCGGTGCGCGTTCGCGGTTGCTGGTTTCATTTTTGCCAGGTAATTTAGCGAAAAAGCAGTTTAACAGATATTGAACAGTCGCCCTAATTTATTCTTGTCATTTTTAAACGCAGGCGGTTTTCCGACGATGGAAAAAAATCGGTAATCCGCAAGCACCGAAGAACATCTTGTGGATGTCAATGGCCCTTGCGCTGATGCCTCCTGCACGATTCAATGAAGGACTTCAAGTAATCGCCGCGGCCGCGGATAACGTTGCGAGGGAATTTCCGTTCCTGCTCGCGTTCTTATTTTATTTACGAAGGCAGTGGCTGCCACTCGCCGATATTGTATCGGTGCGGGACTCTCCAGTGAGGACGAACAATGTCGCTGAGAGTTATCACCGACATATTGTCGCGAAACTGGGAGGTAGCCGAACCAATATCTGGGCATTTCTGGGTATGTATTGTAAAAAAAATAAAAAAGAAAACGGAGTGCATATTATAATTTTATGAGTCAATCCAATAATTTCATCTTCCGATAAGTAACATTATTTGTGTATGAAGCGTAGACACCGATGAATAAATTTTGCTTCGGAAGGACTCTTTTTTATACCATACAACTAATATTTAATGGCAGCTATGAGAACCCCAGCGGTGTATAGCAAGTATTATTTTATGCTAGCCTAAATACGATATAAGACCTTGCGTAGCAAAATGAATTAATCGATGAAGCTTGTCGAAGATGGAAATTAGGTCCTTGCGATAGTAGATGCATAGATAAGTAAAGAAATATTGTGTTTCAAAAAATGCTTTTTACTTCAGAGCGGCCTATAGTATATTTGTAATTCGTCATACCTTTTCTTTTTAATATGATACAGTTTTTGGAGTTCGGTCCACACCGATGATTTAATTTTGACTCATAAGCTCCATTTCTCATGCGACTCATTTGATCTGTTGCGGAAGGCAAGAAGATAAGAGCTTGCGAAGCAAAATTAATTCATCGATGAAGTTTGTCGAAGATGGAGATTTATTTCTTGCGATGACAGTATATTTGTAATTCGTCACACCCTTTCTTCTTAATACGATACAGTTTTTGGAGTTTGGACCACACCGATGATTTAATATTGCTTTGCAAGCTCTATTTCTCATGCGACTCATCTGATCTGTTGCGGAAGGCAAGGAGATAAGAGTCTGCGAAGCAAAATTAATTCATCAATTAAGTTTGTCGAAGATGGAGATTTATTTCTTGCAATGACAGTATATTTGCAATTCGTCATACCCTTTCTTTTTAATATGATACAGTTTTTGGAGTTTGGACCACACCGATGATTCAATATTGCTTTGCAAGCTCTATTTCACATGCGAATCACCTGATATGTCATGGTTACAAAAGGCAAGGAAAAAATACCTTGCGATGCAAAATTTATTCATTGGTGAAGTTTGTCGAAGATGGAGTTTGGTTTCTTGCGATTACAGATGCATGAATAAATTAAGAAATATTTTAGAGAAGGCCTTACTTTTGCATGTATTCTTTAATATATTTATTCATATTTGAATTTGTAGCGAAACTGAAAGATCTCGTTCGAACGGAGGATCAAAATTGGATACGCATGGTGAACGCCAATTTAACTCGTCGGCTTGAAGGTGGCAATCAAGCGCAGGAGGATTGCCGGATCGCGATGGCTCAAGAAAAGCTTGACTCCGGAAGGTGTGTTTCTGTAATTTCTTCCCCCCCCCTCCACCCCTCCCGAAACTGCATACGAATATACCACTATGCGCAACTTTTTATGTTATTTGCTAGATACTCCGTCGAAGATTTTCTTATTGCTGCGATAGCGCCACGTCGTCGCCATACCATCGAAAATGACGTGGAAGCTGAAGCAGGTAAGCTTATTTATATTTAAAATATGATGTCCTTAATTTCTTCTAAACTAGTCATCGACTATTTAAGAAAAAGATATTACTTGCACATCGTCTAATATCTATATACTACGATAGCTTCATGCATTGTTATTAACGTGAATGCCCTTTGTATATAGTCAACGGCCTACTGAATAATAATGCAAACAACGAGGATGCGAACCCCGACGATGCCGTACGGCGAAATGCTCCCGAGGTCGTGGATCAGGATTTTGTGGATTTGGTCCTCGCCGATATCACCGATTTTGTCGGGCCACTGGATACCATAGCTAGTATGTGGAATGAAAAGAAAAGCATTATTACAGTCAATTTAACACACACTGTATGATTACATTTTTTATTTGTTCTATAGCCCGAGAAGACCAACAACCACTAGGACAAAATGAGCTTGAAGTGTTCCAACTTCCTCTGCAGCCGGAGAATCCAGTGAACCCGGACAATGTAGACGAGGCTCTTTATCAACCCGTCGAACCAATCGACCTCATCAGGCCTCCCCAGCAGCACGACGATCTGCAAGTGCCACTGCTAGAGGAAGACTTCCCAGTCTTCCACTATGGGCCGGGAAATGATTTTCCAATCTACGAGGATCAACCAGAGGAGCCTCGACAGCAGCTTGAAAGAGCCCCATTGCCCATCGAGGAGCCTCTCCTCGAGGAGTATCAGTGGCTGCAGGCGTTCGTTCCGTCTCTGAATGGACCAAGACGTCATGAGCAGCACGAAGAGATCGAGGAGAATTTAAGACCTGCGACACCGCAAGAAGTAGAAATGGTCCTGGGGGCTGATCGGCCTGAAAGTCCACAGCAACTGGTCCAGCAAGATGATGAACCGGCGTTGAATGTGGTAGGGCCATGCAGAGTCTGCCAGTTTGCGCGGCCTGTGATAGTCTTGACACCGTGCGGGCACTTGTGTATGTGCCTCCGGTGCTTGACGGCAATGGAGGCCCATAACGAAAGAGTGCGCGTGGAGAGGAATCAAAGACAATATATCGATCTCGAAGACGACACAGTTAACGGTGAAAATCGATGTCCACTGTGCCGTTCGCCGTACGATCGTTCATTAAGGGTATATTATTGAACAAATAAAAAAGTGAAAATCGGCCCATGCTGATTTTTAAACAAGATGCCAAATGAACAAATCCGATAAGCATCGGAGCATCTCGGATATGGAATAAATTTCCGACAGATGCTGTTTCGGTATAGAGACGGCGAGAGAGAGAGAGAGAGAGAGAGAGAGAGAGAGAGAGAGAGAGAGAGAGAGAGAGAAGGAAACCGATCACGGCCAAAAAAAATGAAGTCTTCCCGCATCGGATGAAGGATGCACTGAGAAAAATGAACTGCAATCCAATGAAGTGTCAAGCCGGATACGACATCCCACTGGCTGGATCGTCCGCACTTTGATAATAGGCTCCGTCATATTGACAAAAGAAGAAATTTATGAAAGGGGCAATAGAAATTTATGAAAGGGTATGTATTTGCATTATTATTTATGCACGCGAAATTTGATTGGCTAATACTTGATATGTAATTTAATTATTTAGCCTATGTTCTTATGCAGTGTTCGACAACGGGACTGAATTGGGATAAGCCTCATCAAATCATTCAACAAAAGAAATTCAATTATTATCTCTCTGTGAGTATCTTAGAGGTGGAAACACACACACACACGCATATGTATATGTATATATATATTATTAATTATTTTTTAATTATTATTAGGTGGAATACAGCCAGTGACAAATGGGGTCGGCAAATATGGGAATGGAAACGGTGTAATAGTGTTTTCTACTGTGATGTACATGCCCATTATGTTTTACAAATAAAGAATATTAATAACATATAAAAATATTAACATAACATATTTACTTACTTTAGTATGGAATCGCGATTCACTGTCGATGTAAGAGTGTCTGCGATAGGATTATACCCTTTGGAGCAGTTTGTTTGTAGAGCGCGTGCGATGGATCTCGTTTGAAATCTGCAGCATTGAGGATCACTGCAATCGCTTCGAATTGCATGTGCTGTAAGGAGGGATCGGCGACAGTTGAACATGACGTAAACTGGGCCTACCTCGGACGGCGGCCGGAATGGTGAGAGATGGGACCGACGTAAGTTGAGACAGCGGCAGGCAACCGACCGCGGCCCGGCTTAGGCATCGGCAAAAGGGCCGGTAAGATTGAGATCGACGTAAGACGGACATGACGCAAGCTGGTCCGAACTCTGTCCAACTGGTCGATTTTCTACAGGCGGTCCCGAGCTCGTCGTGGTAAGATGAGATCGACGTAAGTCGGACACGACGCAAGCTGGTCCGAACTCTTTCCAACTAGTCGATTTTCCAAAATCGGTCTCGAGCTCGCCGTGGTAAGATGAGATCGACGTAAGTTGAACATTTGTGTAAACTGGGACAGAGTCCAACTCGCGACGTAGTCTGACACAGACGCAAGTTGGAAAAACGTAATCTGCTACCGTCCCGCGAGGATGGATTGTACGGTGATTGGCAGGTGAAAAGCGAAAAAGGTGCCAATGTTCGGTTAGGTTTCTTTTTTTTTTTCTTTTTTACTGTGCTCGCTCCGTTTTGCCTCGCCGACGTTCTCCGTCGGCTTGCGGCTCGCGTGGAGAAGGCGGAGGGTTAGGATGAAGAACGACGAGGAGCATGGCTATCCTTTTCGAGTATCCGAGCGTCAGTCCGCTGTTGCTGGTGCTTCTCTCTGGTATCTCTATCCCACGTCTCTTTGCGCCAGCCCAGGGACCAGCAAGGCGCGCACGTATATTTCGGCCCTAACGGGTGTCACCTCAAAGAAACTTCTCGGAGAAAATATTCCCGGACGTGTCCGGTCGTTCCTTTTTTTTATGGTAATTTTTGATTTTTCGTACCGGATAGGATTATCGAGAATTTAGTCGGATTTTAATCGGGGAAAATTTAATGCTACAGCGAAGAAGGGTTTTACGTGTATTTCGAGTACACCCGTTGTAGACGGGCTTTTGCTCTTTCACTCTTTCTCCGGCCTCCCTCTCCCTCCCTCTCCGTCCGGGCTTCAATCCCTGACTCGCTCACTCGCCGTTGCGTCGGAACACTTGAATCCCCAACCAGTTACGGCAACAATAGGCTTTGTCTTCGCGCCGTCGGCGCTCGCAAATTGGTAGAAATCTTGATTAAAGGTGCAATTCCGCGCCGCTCGCTGCAGCCTACGGACAAATATGAATTGTGCACCCCCGCGAGCGAACCGAGCCGGGAAGGAACGCGAGCGAGCGTCGTCCGGATGCCTGCATGCCAGGCCCTCGCTTTTCTTCGTTCGTTTCTTTTTTTTCTGTTTACTTTTAGTGTTTTTTTTTCTTTTTGCCTCGTTTTCTTGCTCCATAGTTCTCCACTCGTTCTTCCTACACCGCTCGCTTCCCGGAGCGAGGTTTTCTGGTACAAAGATAGAGAAAAAGCCTGCTGCTGATGGCTCTCCTCAACTGTGCTTTCTTGCCCGGAAACTACCCTCCAAATCCACGCAATCTCAATCGCGCAAAGCAATAATTCTATTGTTTTTCTAGACGGTAAAAAAATGTTTGTACATTTAACAGACTTTTGCTTGTCGACAAAGGTGCGTTATTTTTTTAATTTCACATTTTACAATTTTTATATATCAATGAAACAATTGAAACTTGCATTAAAAAATAAATTGAGAATGATCGTGGACAAGAGATTTTTGAACCGACTGAGTTAATAAAGTAGAACTGTAATCGGCATCGAAAAAACGCGGGCGAAAATGAATAAATATATTTCATCCGATATATGTGAAAAACAAGTCACTGGGTCGTTCGGTCACAGGATTTTCGGACACGGAATTCCACAGCCACGCCCTTTCCAACAACATTTCGGATATGAGATTTCAATATTTTTCGTGGCAGCAGACGGCACAAAGACTCTGCTTGTAACATGCCGAGTCGTGTAGAGCGTATTATGGTATTATATTGTAACGATTCGTGTGTACTATGGTACGTTCATGTAAGTAGGTATACACGATTGTACGGGCTCCTACTGTATTATCCGGATCATCTAGTAGAATAGGCTTAACGCGTGTATTGATGGGCATATAATACTATGAATATATACTTGGGCAGCCAGAACTCCGATGTGTATAGTATTGGTGTACCTTCATGCGGGAACTAGCCCGCGCTTTGCCCCTTAATTCGACGATCTCGCAGCCCGACGAGCCATCGAGTGTTCCCTCCTTTTATCGATATTTCGGGTCAACGAGTCTTTGATAAAGGCACAATGGAGTAATAACAATTTTTTTCGAAGGCTCGCGAATAAAAAATTATTATTATTATTAATATTACTACAACTATACAAAGATTATTATTTATCCAAAGAAACATACTCTGTGAAATAGGGTTGTAGGTTCGAAACTCATTACCAGCCACAATAATTGAATCCGAGAGAGTAAACAACCAATTAAAAAATATACTCGCTAAACACTTGTCTGCATAATGTAAACTTACAAAAATGAGGATATTATAAGTTGTAAACTCCCTTTCTGTAATTTTTAATAGTAATGTAAACTATAATTATTATTACGATTATTATTATATATAGTAGGCTGAAGGACTTCGGTAAATGGCCTATTGTCCCACCATACGGCATTATGTGTAAAGAAAAGGATTCCAAAGAAGAAAAAAGATCGAGCATTGTATGGGAGGTTGATAAATATCTTTTACTACTACTGTTATATAGTGATACATAATGTTTCTCATCCAGGGGATTGGAATAACCTAGCTCTAAAAAAAGCATACCAGTTTCATATAATTTTCATACATGAAATGCCAAAGTTATGCGTAGACTGTTGCAAAATCAGATTTCATTTCCGGGATCGAATATGCTACGAGTTGCCCGAAGGGGGCAGAGAGAGGAGAGCCTCGCTCGGTCTTTCGGTAGCTCGTAGCTCTCGGCGGGCCGCGCCGAGCGGAGGCATCACAAAACTGAGTCAATTTACATAACGATAATTGAGATGTACATGAAAGGGCCCTCCCCACATCGGCCGCAGTCTGATATAATCCAGCGAGCGTACGGCACGACGCGGCGAGAGCGTAACATCCCCACCGACCTTTTCAACTCGCGTTTATCAGTGCAAATCGAATTTTAGTTTGCTTTGGAGATCATTGAACGATTGCCCCTTTACTGATTCAAATTATTTGCTTCCGTGTAAGAACGCTCTATTGGAGAAACGAAAATGCATCCGCGATGCAGCAATTCATTCTCGCAATCAAAATAAGAGCAGCTCGTTACGCCATCCCTATAAAAAAATGAGAAAAGACCGGAAGTCTTTACGCTTTGAGGATACAAGAATAAGAGAGTCACTCTCGATCTACAGCCAGTCTCGTATCGACGGCAGAAACCCAATTTTTTTACCACGTTTCGCCCAAATGCAAAGATTCCCACGCTTCGCGACTTTCTCTCTAGAGGTCACCAGCGTCGTCAGGCTTCACGAACATCCAAAGCGTGGTCAGTCCTTCCGCATCCCCCGACGGATGCCATTATCGAAGGGCCAAAAATCTATACCTAGCAGACAACCTTTTTATCGCTTTTTTTTATACCAGCAACAATAATCAAAACCAACGTAACATTAAGAAGAAACATGAGTCGATAATTGTACTGTGATTTCGTGTGATATGAACGAGTAAGTTGAAACTTTGAATCAAAACAAAACAATACTACGTCGCGACTGTATCGCCGCTCTGAGCATAACCTGTAATTACCTATCGACAAAAGAAGAAAGAACTTATCGCAAAGATGATCGAGAGCAATTTACCCTACGTTCTTACTGGCTGCATATTCTACCTTTTCGGACTGAAATGGTGTTACGAGTACGCGAAGTTCTGGGTCAATCCCCGGCGCAGGGACGACGAGAAGAGTGGGAAAATCGAGAGACTCACGCGGGCCTGCGAGAGACTCTTCACGAGCCATCCCATAGAGGGGAGTCTCAAGCTCATAGCCACGGCCGTAGGTCTCGCGGGTACGATGACCGGCGGTTTACCGGGCTCGGGCGACGCTTCTCCGAAAGTCGTTCACGCGACAATCTACCTCTTCTTCGCGTTCTCTGGACTGGTGGACGTGCTGAACTTTTACTTTCCACGCAATGTCACCAGCGGCCTGGCCAATCTCGCTCTCGCCCAGAGCTTCTTCGTCGAAGGCTTCCTGTTCATGTTCGCAAGCCCCTCAGGCAGCGACGGGATCAACGCCATTCTAGCTGCTATCGTCTGGACCACTTCGTTTGCCATCGCCCTCGAGCTGGTCTGGCCTGAGCTGAAGTTACTGCGAAGCTGTACCACTCTACTTCACGGAGGATGGATAGCGCACATGGTACGAATGTCCCGGCAGGAACACGTCACGTCCGAACGAATGGCGCTCGACTTCTCCTGGCACGTCGCAGCGGCTTTCGCCGTTACTCTCTGCGTCGTCGCTATAACGAGGAGCTGCATGCCCCGTCTGATCGTCGAGGAACCTCCGGAAATTCCGATCTACGACTATTGTCACGAGCCCAATCAAGAGATATAAAGTATTTTTGATACGAACCCATGTTCACCGGCAACGAATTTTTAAATGTAACGACTAGGAATAGCAGAAGGTAGTCAATGTTATTTATTTACGGAGAGCGTAAATAAATACGCGATAAATCTAAGTCTGAACAATACTCTGTAGGTAGTACAGATAGCGATAATACCGACGAGAATCTTTTTGTATTGTGATATTACAATATTCTTCTACCTTTATACCACTGAAAACTGTAAAGCGTTGATCGATAGGAAAATATCTTTTCTATTTGTAATTTGAATCCGCGACTCGTTACGTTGATATTATGTGTGTAAGTTTTTTATAGATCTCTCTAGCTGCCAATGACCTATTTATTAAAACTTTATTGATAATATTTTTTAATTTTTGTTCATCGACACATGCCTACCTCCGGTGTCAAACTAATTTTAAATAGTTTTTCTCGGCCATTAATCCGATTTTTAATCCTTCATTTATCCATAATTGGTTTTTTTAAAATCGAATTCTTCGTCTTTTGCAAATAATTTCATTCAAACTTTCGCAAATCCAATCTCATGAACATTCGAATGAGATTTAATCGCGGATAGTCTACGTTCATTGGCCCGTTCGTCGTGCGCCATTATTATTCGACGAAGAAGCTCGAATCAGAAATTTCTCAGGAGCGGTTGCGGTTGCGGCGTCACGAGAGGCGCGCCACGGTGATTTCACGAACGAATCTCTTGACTCTGTCCCTCTCTCGCAAAAACCCAACCCAGCCCCTTTGATACAACACAACACTTTGTACGTAAAATGTGTCATTTTTCACGTGAACAAGAGTACCACGGGTGAACGAGAAGCGAGAAAAGCTTTGTCAATTCTATCAACGACTACTCCGAAATACAAAATACACGTGTATTTCGAGGCGAAGATGGTGAGTAACGTGAACCAGAACCGGTGCAGTTCGAGCAAGGTTATAAATCACGGTGTTTCCAAGATTTTATCGCATCCTCGTTTCCTTATCTTCTTTCCGGCTTTTGCTGTTCCGCTCGTGTCCGGAACTAACAACATTAATTTTTTTCGCTTTCCAGTCTGGAACTTTGAAGCCCTACTTGACTGCGGTGAGACACACCCTGACCGCAGCTCTGTGTCTCGAAAATTTTTCATCGCAGATAGTGGAGAAACACAACAAGCCGGAGATCGAAGTTCGTATGAGCAAGGAATTGCTACTCACGCCTGTCGTGATAAGCAGAAATGACAAGGAAAAAGTTCTCATCGAATCGAGCATAAACAGCATGAGAATAAGCATAGCCGTCAAGCAAGTGGACGATCTGGAGAAAATCTTGTGCCACAAATTCACGAGATTCATGATGATGAGAGCGGAGAATTTCACGATTCTCAGGCGAGTTCCCATAAAGGGGTACGACATAAGTTTTCTTATAACCAACATACACGTTGAACAAATGTACAAGCACAAAATCGTCGATTTCGTCATACACTTTATGGAGGAGATCGACAGGGAGATAAGCGAGATGAAATTGTCCATGAACGCCAGAGCTAGAATTTGCGCGGAGGAATTTTTGAAGAGGGTAACTATCTATTCACACATATAATTTTTTTAAAAATACTAGTTATACATAGATTTTAACAAATTTAACAATTTTTGTGTGCACTCAGCCTCATAATTTTGTTACTAATGAGGAATTTTTTATTTGCAGTTTTAGAGGGGACAGCCATGTACGATTTTACAAATACTAGATAGAGATATCGCGATAAAGTAAAAGTGCGAACGAAGGACGGAAGCGCTACACCGGGGGACGCCGTAGGTTTTTTTTTCTTTTTTTTCGGAGCGCGCGGCGTAAGTCGGCGCTTCGATGGCTCATAAAAAAAAATCATCCTAACGAATCACATCTCCCCTCGCCGTTCCTCGATCCCTGAAGTAATGAAATGAAAAAAAAAGCCGAAGTAAATTGGACCTTTGCTCGAGTGATAAGGTAAACAATTATTACATATAAATGAATTGATAAGAGTGTAACTGTACAGTTCGTCGCGATATTTGCGAGTGAGGGTAAGGATTGTGTTTGCACGATCGGGCAATGAGAAAAAAAGATAAAAATTCTTTTACAATCCGAATAACGAGATGATTAATTTGGAGGTAACAAATTTTTCAAATGTTCGAAAACTCAAGCCCGCTGATCTTCCATGGTAGCGCGATCGAAAAACCGAACACACGTGTTTGATTGTCGATTCACGTTATCGCAGTGATTGAAGCTCGTCGTAACTTTAACGATATATTACATACAAGACTCGATGCAGGGAGTTCAAATGCATTTCAATTAAACGTCAATTATTATTGTTATTATTATTTCTTTTCATCTTAATTTTGCACATGAAACTGAAGCCGGTAAAACTTGGTGAACATTATAGCCGCTAGAGACGAGAATGTCTGTGAGAGTATCGAGAGTTTGTTTTCCAGGCGAGTGCATTATCGATTTATGACGTCCAACTTTGCTGTATTATTACGATGATTTATTGAAGAATGAAAAAATAAAAAATAACTGCCAATATATATCATCGAAAACGTGATGAAAATAATGGCGGTTGTGACTGTTGTGTAATTACAAATATTGTACTGAAACTATATATATATATAATAATAGGTAACGTCGAATTTTTACTTTAAGGTGCTCCGTGGTCTGTATCGTAATTTGTAATTAGTATACGTTATTACTATACACACACACACTTACCCTCTATTATCACCATCTTATATTTATAATAAAGATCGATAGACCATCGACAAAATCTATTTCAAAAGTTCCATTCTTCCCGCTAGCGATATAAAATAGTTTAGATATTTTATTTTTCTTCGAGTCATCAATCAAGAACTTCGATTTATCAAATCAATTGGTATTTCAAAGTTCGCTCTCGCTACATTTATTATCTTCACGTTCTATCTATTATTTAATTATCCAATATTTATTATTTACTTCATATTTATTTGATATCATCGATTATTGTTATTCTTTTATTTTTTAGCACGGGAGAATCGTTTACATTCGCTACCGATTTGTCGCGATAAATCGAGCGTCGGTGATAGTATTATTCCGTGGGTAAATCGTCGAGGATGTTGAGCGGGGATCGGCAACGATCGTTCGATCGTTATGCAGCGCGCGACGCGAGGAACGGACTCCGCCTCTCGATTGCACCGCGGTGATGTGCAGCGCGGTCCTCAGATTTCCGTGGACAAGAAGTCACCTGGAAGCGCGCTGGCTTCGCATACCCGTGCACGCGCACTTCGCTCTCCTTAAATCGCGTCACGACAATGCCCGTGAACGTGGGGGACCTTCGCGGAATCCGTCACGTTCGCGCGCGTACTGACTCGGATTTTTTTCCGTTTTCCACCGCGCTCGTCAGTACGCTTCGCGATTCTTGCCTATCTGCGAGTCTTCCGTCGCATGTATACGCTCGATAATTATCCGAAACGCCGATCCACGTAGATCAAAATTCGATCTGCAGTGTCCAGTTTTTTCTCAAACATGCAAAAGTGACTTTTCATCTCTCCGGTTCGTTTTAATTCGTGTGTAAGTTTGTCGTTAGTCGCGCCCCCTAAGTACTGCACTTTCTGTACACGAAATCTACATATCGCGTTCTAAAGCCAAAAACAGTCTCCCACGACTGTGGCTGTACACGACTGATATCAGAGGTCTAGAGTCTGCAGAATTGCCACACAACTTACGAGGGGACGGTATCACACAGGCATACAGTAATTTCCCTTTATTACCCCCCCGAGTTGTTCCGCGCTCTGTACGATATAGAGTTCGTTCTAATTAGGGCTCCGTCGTATCTCGCTGCGAGGGTGGCTTTGCCGTCTGAATACTCAAACTCCGTGTTTGTTTTTTCTTTCTTTTTTTTTTTGTTTACAATTTGTCGAGGATTCTCGCGTTCGTGGGAGGAGAAGGCGACCGAGATTTTCAACCCTTTCGCGGTGATTGTACGCTATAAAACGGGGCTCGACTATCGTTAGTACAAATTTGTGTACTCACTTCCGGCGTTGCTTAGCTGGAAATACGAAGAAAAAAAAGGCGTTTTTAAATCAGTCTTATCCTATCGAGAATGTTAACACTCCAATGTCCAATATACCATTTTTGTAAAGTTATTGAACAAAATACTTAAAAAGAATAGTTTTTCGATCAAAAAAATTTTGAAAAAATTTAAAAGTAACGCATTGTAAAAAAGTGTTCGTCGGAACCATTAGAATCTTAAATCGAGGACGATTAGGCAGCATCAGTAACTAATATTTTCCGCCTAAAAGTACCAATCGACGGATTTTAAGTCAGTCGTAACCCATCACGAATTTTAAACCTCTAACCAATATACCATATTAGTAAAATTGTTAAAACAGCCACTTAAAAAAAATTATTTAAATTCATTTTCGATCCAAATATTCTGAAAATACTAATTTAATACTAACGCATCGTAAAGAAAATGTTGCCCCGACCCATTACAATCTTAAATCCCGGACGATCAGGTCACTCTAATATATTCCGTCTAAAAATATCAACACGCCGATTTTGAATCAGCCGTATCCCATCGAGAATTTTAACCCTTTAACGCCCAATATACCAGTTTCGTAAAATTGTTAAAACGGTCCCTTAAAAAAAACAAAAAAAAAATCTTTCATTTTCGATAAAAATAATTCTGACAAAAATTTAATAGTAACGTATTATAAAGAAAGTGTTTCCCGACCCATTAAAATCTTAAATCCCGGCCGATCGGAGCCGCATCGGTCACTCCAATATTTTCCGCCTAAAAATACCAACGCGCTCGGGCCGATTAGCAGTCGCGCTCGACGACGTAGCTCGAGGGACTCCGCGAAAAGATCTGGAATGAGAAAATGAGCAAGGAAGAGATGTCGAGGCGTTAGAAAGGAGAAAGAAAAAAAACGTCTACACAAACACACATACATCGCTGTTCGCGTGGAAGCAAGACTGCCGCATAGAAAAACAAGCTGCGAGGAAAAAAGGCGTCGTATATAGCGGACTAAAGGGGGTGTGAGAGCGAAGGAGTGAGCGGCGAAGGAAGAAGAGGAAGGGAGCGGGAAGGCGAAGCACTGTTTTGCGGACAGCGCCGACCGAAGCTCTCTCGTACAGCCTGGCGTTCTCGACGGTAAGCTCGGGGCTTGCGCTCGAGCCGCTCGAGTCAACGCCGACGCCGCAACGGCTGACTCTCGGCAGCGGCGGAGTCGGCGTAGTCTGGGGCCTGGCGTCTCCCGAACGGGAACACGGGGACAGGAACGAGAGATCCGTTGTGCACGGCTCGACGCACCACGAGCAGTCGCTGCCGTCGTCCTCCACGTCGTCGCAGTCGTCGGGCTGCACCGCAGCGAGTGTGAGAAGTAAATAGACGAATAGGGAGCAAAAAAAGATAATAATTACAAAAGAAATTTAAAAAAAAATAAAAAACATAAAACAAAAAATCTCAAAGTAAAAAAAAACACGCGAGAGAAAGAAAAATAGAAGAGTAGGGAGAGGCCCGGAGCGAGGAGGAAGAGGGTAGCGGAATAGAAGAGAGAAGCTGCGGCTAATCGAGTGAGGAGTGTGGCACGCGTTAGATAGGATGCGTGTGCCTGGGCGCGGTGTGCCACCACCCAACAACAAAAACAAAAACATCGCAGGCGCTGAGGACAAAGTTGAGATCAGCGAGTGCGACGGTTCCGACAACGGGGAAAGGTGCGACGGTCACGAGGAAGAACGATTAATCGGCGGAGACGGTCACGAGGAGACAGCGAGGTATTCGACGACAAACGGGAATTGCCGTCAGAGCTTGAAGAACAAAACGCGGAGCAGTGAATTTTCGACCGTGCCCCGCACGGAGGAGAGGGGCAACGAGGAACCGGAAGAAACCCGGAGAGCCGCGGAAGTTTTACGAGATTATTTATCGACGACAAAGTCTGTGTCGTACGCAACGAACAATTGGCGAGTTTTTCGTCGATCTCACGAGGCCGACTGTAAGGACAATCTCGACGAATCGGCGAGCCGCGGTGAGAACGCATTGAAATTCGTCAGGTGTTGCGGTTGAGGGGGGAAAGAAGCGGACGCGCGAGCGAGCGCGCGTTCGCGTTTTGTTTTATTTTTATTTTTATTTAAAAATTTTTTTTTTTTTTAAGTATTACGATAGTTTACAATCGTCGTAGTTGTTGTGGTCGTTGGCGTTAGCGACTGTAAGAAAACGCGTTATCACGACGTTCAGGAGGATTCAAGTTGTACAGAGGGAGGAGGAAGGGGAGAAGAGGAATAAGGAAAAGCTGGTTTACGACGGCGGCGCCGGTGAAGGAAGACACGGTACTGACCGGCTTCAGCCTGGACCGCCGACGTCCCAGCTACTCATGTTCATCCCGGATACCCTGAGGAGCTGCATGGTGGAACCGGATGTCTCGACTTACCTGCAGGCCCCTTCCGTAGGACAGGTGAGTTTTTATCATCAATTATATACATTTTTCTAATCGGTAACAACATTTCAAACTTATCATAACTATTTCTGTTTAACTTAAAAAATTGCAATTATGGAAAAAGGATATTTATTGAAAAAGTATGTGTCACAAACATCTTATTCAGTTCATACAACTATATTATACCAAAAGCATATTCGAATTTTGACCACCTATAATGACATCGACGTGACATTTCAAGTACATCATGTCCTTAAGGAGATACATTTTTCAGCAGCGATTATCCTTATTAAGAAATTTGGATTTTTTTTGCTAAAATAATGATCGAACGTTTTGTAGCAGCAGGAAAGATTAATCCCGAAATGTCTCAAAGAGCGCTACATTATCGCACTCCCAAAAGTATCAACTTTATTATCTCTGTGCAAACGATTATTATTTCTCGTCGGATATAATAATCGAACTAAGCGCATGACTTATCGCAACGCCGAACCCGCGAGAGAAATTAATTGTTGGAATTCAACGAAAGAATAAAAAGAAGCAAATCGAAAGAGGCGGCTACTACAATGCTGTTGTTATAATGCTACACAGTCTCGTAGAATCCGTAGCTGCGGCGCGTGTGAACCACCCGCGAACGCGTGGAATTATAGCCAGCCGTCACGCAAACCTGTCCGATTGTTGCGCGTGCTTCTCTCGTCATCCCCTATCGGGCGCGCGCTTTTACACACACTTACACACACTGACACAAGAAACCCGGAGTTCTTCCCTTTCACATTCGCCTCCTGGCCCGCGGAACTCGCCAGCTGATTTTCGGCATCGCGCGCGATATTTTCATCGAAGTCCACCGTATCGGATACAAATTCTTTTCTCCAACCCTCCTGATGAATAATTGCAATGTTCGTGGATTCGAGACTTCAGCAGTGGTAACAATTTTGCACTTGTGTCTCAATATCATTGAAATTGTCAGCTTTCAATAATTTTTCGAGGTATTAATTCCCCTTAATAGCAGAATTGAATACGAAGGTCTAGTAGTAGTGAATTTATTGACAATACATAATATGGAACAGTTTTTAATACATAAGCAATTTAAGTAACGTATACACTACTAATTGGTCATCGACCCTGAATTCGGTCGACGACCAATTTTCTGTGTAAAACGTTGACCATGGACTTCACTCACGGTTGTTCTTTGTTTTTTGTATATTATTTTGAGTACTGATACTTAAAATTAAATTCATCTGTTTATTTCTTCATTGACCATTCTTTCGAGTTGCTGGTGATTAAAAAAAAATGACGTCAAAATGCAATACTTAATGAATTATTGAATTCAGTTCCCGTATAAGAAACTTCAACATCTGTTCGTTGAATCATAGAATTCAGTTCGTAAAAAAAATCTCCGTCTAAAGTGTTATTGGTTGACAATGTCCGGTTACGACGCTATGCGATCGTCCGTAAAACTCGGTTCATTAGAGTGCGCGAGATAGCAGAATGTACTATATAGGTTTTTTTATTTCACAAATGCAACACTTAATGAATAATTAAATTATCGTCCAGTATCGGAAATTTCAACATCTGGTCGTTGAGTCATAGAATACGGTTTACAAAAAAAAATGCCTGTTTCCCGGTGTTATCGGTCGACAGTGTCCGGTCGATTATGACGCCAGGCGATCGTTCGTAAAACTCCGGATCGTTAGAGCGTGCGAGAGTCGCGTGGCCGGCGCGGCATTTGACGGCTCGTTCGTCGACTTTGTCACGTCGTTAAATACCGAATCGTAGTTTAGTCCCTTCCCCGCGACACTTTTTTCTCCGTCGCATCTTCGCTCGTCCGGATATGTTCTCCGACACTCGTCGTTCGCATAGGAACAGCGAGTAAGAGTACACATCATTGGGAGGTTTACATAAAAATAAATAAAGAGTCATCGGGTCATCGACCTCGCTGTCCGGATCTCCGCTCACTTCCCCTCTCTCGTCTTCTTCGGGATCATCTCGCTCCACGTCATTTTCTGCAAACTTAGAACCGGTCATTAGCGCGACCCTTACACTGTTCTGTACGTATGTATGTGTGTGTGTTCAGCTGTTCGTATGCAACATGACATTTGTTTTCGAGGGGGTTGAGCATTCGAGCTTCGGATACTCGGTGCGAGACGCGGTGCTCGGTCCTCGATTGAACGAGCCAATGCTGCATGCAATTCTTCAATCGTTATGCACACTACATTCTGCTAGATTCTTCCGCGACCTGTTATGAAATAAGGCGTCCCAGTCACTGATCGAACGCAATCTTGCGCACAAAAACACAAGAGGGCGAGACTTTGGGAATCTTTGTATTGTGAATATTTTTTTATACCGGCTAATGTCTTGTAAATAGTAATGTAATATAATATCATATATTATATGAATTTATAGTATATTAATAATATAGAATATATTATAATATAGCGGTACGAGTGATGAAAAAATATCACCAAGCGCTCAATAGAAATTTAGAAAACATATGGCTAGTATAGAAACATTTATAATGGGAAGATTCCTGAAATCTTACCATTTGTTTTTGCTCATAATTTTCGTGGAACACCATAAAAATTGTTACTCTAGATAACGTAGCAAATTCGTATCATACCGTACAGTTTTCTGGCACATAAGTAATAATAGTTCATTTATAAAAATCATTCCTACGATGATCAAATTGCCGATGAACCATTCATTGAAACTTAAAATAGTAAAGTGTACAGTCGCTTTTTCCAAAGATTGATAGACGATTAATTTCCAGTACCTTTATTTTAGTACTTATTTTGATCATATCATCTTCGCTTTTTTTCTCCCTCCGGATTATCATTCATCGCTCGACTCCCGACAATAATGTTATTTCTTAAAATCATCCCTGCGATGATAAAATGATCGATGAAGCATTCATTGAAACTTAAAATAGAAAAGTCGCCGGTCGCTTTTTTCAAAAATTGGTACACGATCAATTTCCTGTACCTTTATTTCAGTACTTTTTCCTGCCTCGGCTTTCCTGTTTTTTCTCCCTCCGGATTATCATTCATCGCTCGACTCCCGACAATGACGATGATCTTGACGCACACATTCCGACGTAGCTCCGAGCTCGGCAGCGGGGGAGATCATCGCAAGTTGGCTGTTACTCCCACTTCTGTGAACCATTCTTTGCCTCAATTCGAATTTTTCATCATTCATCGTTTCTCCTGTTTATATCACCGTACCGAAACTCCATCCTCGTCTTTCTCTCCGTGTCTATGCACGACTCGCGTCTATGTCCCGCCAGACGGAGAGGAGTTTGGCTATCGATCGCCCTCAGCACCAGCAGCAGCAGCCGCGTGGTCGCCTCCCTCTTCCTCCTCTCTTTCACCCTTGTTCCTATCTATCTAACTCGTTCCATCTCCGCTAGCCAGCCAGGCTGCATCCCTCTTTCTCCTCACCCTTTGCCTCCTCCTGCTAGCCCTCTTCTTGCTTACTCCTCCATTGCACCGATAGCACAAAACAAGGCGGCGCATGGACCGCGCGCGCGGCTGATATACGAAACAGCGGGCAAAATCCGAGCGCAGTTGAACAAAGTTCTCGGATCCATCGTACAAAGAGCCTATCGCAATGCATCGAAGGGCCCTTCACCGCCTATCGGCGATCGATCGATCTATTTTATTTTTTATATATTAAAAGTCGTTGTTGTAAACAATTTTGTTACCAACAATAAAGATCGAAGACGGGAAGACAACGGAGGCTGAGAAACTTTCGGAAATCTTATGGGATCATTTTTTATTTCTCGAAAATGTTAGGCATTTAAAAAACATATGAAGAAACTATTGTAAAATGAACAAGAAAAATATTGTCGATTACCTCCGCGGGTAAGAAGTGTCGGAAAGAATTTATAGTTCTCAGAGACACGATTGCGGAATTTATTTTTAAATGTTTAGTTAATTTTGACCGTGCATGTCGGCATCGTCATAATTACCTAAAAATAATTTTAAAAACTCAAGATCTTAACAAGATCCACAAAAAAATATATACCGTGTCTCCAAGAACTAAGAATCTTTCGGTATACATTTTTGTTGTAAATGCCTTACAGCATCCTCAACAGAGACGATTGATAAATCGTCTCGGGACATCGATAACTGGGATGCCATCGAATCGACCCGAATGTATTTTTTCCCTAAACAAAAAAAAAATCCAAAGATCCACTTAAGAGTGTCAAAATTTTTACCGCCTCCCCTTGCCGTTAAAATCTAGTTCCTGCCAGGTTTTCCTGCGTGATGCCATCGAATCGACCCAGAATGTATTTTTCCAAAAAAAAAAAAGAAATCGAAACATCCACTTAAGAGTCTCAATATTTTCACCGCCCCCCCCCCCCCTCCCGTTAAAATTTAGTTCCTGCGTGGTTTTCCTGCGTGATGCCATCGAATCGACCCAGAATGTATATTTCAAAAAAAAAAAAAAAAATCGAAAGATCCACTTAAGAGTGTCAATATTTTCACCGCCTCCCTCCCCTCGCCGTTAAAATCTAGTTCCTGCGTGAATTTTCTAGTCATAGACGAGGCGATTCACACACACACAATCGCGCGTGCGGCCGAGTGGAGGAGCCGCGGGTTACGCGGTCTTCGCGGGGTGTCTATTAATAACCGGGTTTGGGGTGCCGTACCTGGCCGCAGCAGCGGTGCCTCCGTCTCGTCGGCGCGCGTCTCTCCCCCGTCTCTCTCTCTCTTTCTCGCTCTCCGCTGGATGAGAGGAGCGCGCCTCGATCCTCCACCGGCGTCTCAGTGTCGTCGCGACGACCGACGTCGTCTCCGTCTCTCCGTTATCCGCCTCCGTCGCCGTCGGGACTCGACGCACCAGGCATCGCCGCCGCAACGGGCTGCAGCGCGAGACTCCTCGCGATTATCAATTCTCTCGTGACCATCTGGTGTTACCGCTCGGTTAATCCCCTCAATTATTACCCCCCCAAATTTCCCGGTTAAATCGATCGTGATAAATTTTTAAAAATCAATTTTTTTCGCCGCCCCCCTCAACCCTCGCAATCCTCTTCGAAAATCACACGCGCGCGCGCTCGCAGTGAGAGGGATTCCAACGATCCGCTCTCTCTGTTGTCCCATTTGGATATATTTACATCGGCGAAGTGGTTACCCCGTCGATCCGCCGGCACGATCATCGCGGAGCTCTCTCCCAGCCTCTTCCCTCCTCGGCCGTTTCACGAGTAACACGCAGCAGCTGCAGCGTCCCTCTTTTTATTAAAATAAAATTTTCCTCGCTCGCAAAAACACACACACACACGCACACGGACACGGCACAGATCATCGATCGAGATTCAACGACGACGATCAATCGTTTCGTGTCGGAGGCGCACTTGCGAAAAGGATCGAAAAGTACTGCGAGATGTATAGAGTCTGTGGCTCTTCGGTCTCCGAGACGCGTGCGTCGAGTTAAGAAGAAGAGGAAGAGGCAAGCTAGAAAAGCAAGCTGGATAGAGATAGCTAAAAGAGCTTGCGCCCGTTCGAGCGTCACTCTGTCGCCATTCTCTCCTCTGCACTACTCATCAAAATAGAACACACGCGCTGAAATAGAGAGAACGACACATTCTATCGGTGCGTCTCTCGCGAACGTAACACGGCTCGTACGGTACGGGCGCTCTCGCGGTGCTCTCGCGTGTGCGGATTTCTTTTTCTTCGTCGGTGTTAAGACGCTCCATTCTCGTGCCGATCCGATTCGTCGTCGTCTTGGTCTCGAATTCAACTAATTTACAAACAAACAAAAATATAACAGACAAAACGAGCCGAGCGGGTGAAAGATGCCAATCAAAAAAATCCTTTTCCTAAAAACCAAGTTTATTGTATGCTATTTAGAAATTGGTTCGTAATTTGCCAAGTTTGACGAGATCCACGTGGACGATGTGATGGAATTCGTTGGGGGAATATCAACAGTTTCTTGAAAAAGTGTTGCGACGTGAGATTTTCTCTGTGAAGTGTTAAAGAAATAAATTTAAATAAGAAAGTAAAAAACTGTGAGGCAATTCGTTATCGAGACAAGGCAGTAGAGATCGGAGAAAGGGGTAAAAAAATTGTAGAAATTTATAAAAGTTAAATTTTTTTTCTGAAAGACAAAAGTTGTGAGTTTTTTTTGCATCGACGTGGTCGTTGGCGAACGAGGAAGCTGAGCAGATGAGGCCACGATCAACCTGCGTACCGGAGGTGCTGGAGGAGTACTGTTGCGATCTGCGTTACGGATATTGCGAGAATCAGTGCTTCTGACAGCCGGCGGACGAGCACAGGGATAGAGAGACGGTAGTGTGCCACAGCGGCCGCAGTGCTTGCGAATACTCGATGGTTTGTCTTTTTTAAAATTTAAATCAATAATCGTAATGAAAATCGTCCGAACAAAACCATCGTTAACTCATCACTGTAACTTCCATCTCGCATAGATGCCAACATAAAAACCCTATATTCAAAGCCAGATTTGTGGATTATATGAAAAGTTTTTTTTTTTAATTATCATCGTAAAATACGATGAGTAATTGAAAAATATTAGAATCTATATTATTTGATCGTTTACTTCATTTTTTTTTGTATTCCAACTCGCAACAACGCGCTCGCTTCCCTCGCGCTTATTTAATTTCTTTTAGGACAGGTGTGCCGATCGTACTAAGGAAACGGACGATCCGGATTGGCTACGAAAACTGGCTTGACGATTTCGATTATTTTGATGTATATTATCCCGATCAATCGAGTGTCATGTCTTTTTTTAAGAGGGGATACGCCGCGATTTTTTTTTCTACTGGGCAACCGAATAAAACCATCATTAATTTATCACTGGATCTTTCATCTCGCAAAGATGGACAAGCCCTATAGTCGAAGTCGTACGTTATGTTTTTTATATATGAAAAATTATATAATTATTTTTCTATTGTCGTTAAAATACGATTAGTAATTGAAAAATATTAGGATTCATGATATTCGATCACCCATGTAATTTTTTTTCCTTTTTTCCACTTGCGCCTATGTTTTCTATCTACTGGCCGTCCGAACAAAACCATCATTACCTTATGACTATCTTCCATCTCGCAAAGTTGTATACAAACCCTACATTCGCACTCGTGCCTTATTTTTTCAGTATTATGAAAAAAAAAAATGATATTACCAGTTTACTATAAAATTGTTAAAATACGATCAGTGATTGAAAAATATTATGTGATTGATATCTACATTGTTTGATGATCCATATAATTTTATTTACATTTAAGCTTGCAGCCCGATTTTTTTTTCTACTGGCCGTCCGACCACGTTGCAACCTCGACTACTTGCCGAGTCTCCAGACCAGCACTGGGACGGCGAGTAGTCGAGTAGCGTCGCGTGTCCGGCGGGCTTGCCAGTAGTACGATTTATGCAGGGGTAGACCGTAGCGCGCGGCTGCTGCTCGAGTCTCTCTGATCATCGACGCTCCCGAGCGCCCCTAACCACTAGATCGTCGCGTCGGAGCGTTGCAACAGCG
The DNA here is from genome assembly GCA_964017025.1 of Stenichneumon culpator. Taxonomy (NCBI): domain Eukaryota; kingdom Metazoa; phylum Arthropoda; class Insecta; order Hymenoptera; family Ichneumonidae; genus Stenichneumon; species Stenichneumon culpator. The sequence continues at coordinate 7,702,107 of OZ024781.1, forward strand.
ATGGAACTCTGTTTCTCCTTACGCGTGCGAGGCGCGCGGTTTTGCCCGTCGCTCTGCCATGCTTGTCTGACCAGCTACGACCGCAACCACTAACCGCTACGACGGGCATACATCAGGCGCGCAGTAGCGATTCCCTTGCGATCGTCAGGCATCAGGGCTCGTTCGTTACGCACCTACGTTATCGGATATTCCACTGCACACCGTACCGTTTCTCGCGCCACCAGAAACGACCGCGGTCTCGAAGAGTCGAAAATGTTGGAAATAAGAAAATAGCAATGTCTCGATCGTAAATCCTAAATAAAAAAAAAATGTATCAATTCTTCGTTACGATTACTCGAAATTTAAAACTGAAATTTAATAACGAGGTTCAAACATGTGTCTCACATGTGTTTTCATTAAAATCGAACGGATGTCGGCTGCCAGTTTACTGTCATCTCCGACTCGCCGTGGACGACAGTGTCGACTTTGTTTTTCTCTTATATACACACTTGCGATACATTTTATAAATAAATAAGGCTGAAACTTTGTACATGAGTCAATAGACATGTACAAATTAGAGACTATATTTAAGAATATATATATTTTTTTATCCCATTTTTAACAATGTGTTTTCTTTTTTTTTGCAGGATGAGTTCCATCCGTTCATTGAGGCCCTCCTACCATTCGTAAAGTCTTTCTCGTACACGTGGTTCAACCTCCAAGCGGCAAAGAGGCGTTACTACAAGAAACACGAGAAGCGGATGAGTCTGGAAGAGGAACGTCAGTGCAAGGAGGAACTTCAGGTTAGTTAAAAGAAAAAAATTTTAATATTTTCTCGTCGTAGCTTAATAACGTCGAAACTCCCCTGAAAAGAACACGTTCGACGTCGCGTCTCTCCCACGAGAGTCCGTGTCTCCGCCGGGGCCCCCCGGCGCATCTCGTATTTCACTTATTTCTCCTTGAATAATTTATTTTCGTCTCCGACCTATTGGTCAACGCGGGAAACCGCCTCGGCGACCTTGAAATTTTAATTAGACGCTAGACCCCTCGCTAGCAATATCTGCGCTCTTTTTCCCCGATGTCTTCGTCTGACGGTGATCTTCGAAAATTTTATCGCGTGCAGCCATAAAGAAAAAAAAAAGATGACAAATTTTGAATTCGCATGTTCGATGCGAGTGGTGAGAAAAAAGTCGAATAAAAATATATCTTCGCTTCTTTTTCGTCAGTCTTCGTCTGACGGTGAGCTCCGAAAATGTTATCGCTTGCAGCCATAAAGAAAAAAAAAAGATGACAAATTTTGAATTCCCATGCTTGGTTCGAGTAGTGAGAAAAAATCAAATAAAAATATATCTTCGCTCTTTTTCCCTCGATGTCTTCGCCCGACCGTGAGCTCCGAAAATGTTATCACGTGCAGCCATAAAGAAAAAACAAAAAATTGATAAATCTGAAACCGCATGCTCGGTTCGAATAGTGAGAAAAAATCAAATAAAAAAATCTCTTAGATCGACTAGTTTGTTCGCAGCCGGCGAAGCGATCTACTACATCTCTGCACAAACTCGTAGACCGTCCAGAAATGCGCGCCCACCGATTTTACGCTCGGGCGTACGCGTGAGACGTATCGAGAGGCCCAAGAGACAAATGAGAAAAGCAAAAAGCGCACGCGAATGAAGTGAAAAGATGCTGCGAAGGAACGAAGAGAAAATAAGGAGCTTCGAAACTATTTCTGGCGCTAAACGACCTCGTGACGTTATATCGCGCGCTCGCTCGCTCGCTCGGCGCTACAAGCACGCCCCAGTAGCTCTCATTCTACTGATTTAAATTCGGCTCGACGTAAGTGCGAAGAGGCATCGAGACGACTATCTCCTTTTCTCCTCACTCCCCCCGACGCTGTGACCGAGTCGGATTTAATTAATTCAATTAATTTAATTGACACCTTCTCGCTGCGCTAAGCCGATTTTCGGTGTTATCGCGCTTTCGATAAATCAGCGTTAAAGCCCAAATTGCGATTTAAACGACTACTCGAATTATTGACAAGGCAGCGACTTCTTTTTTTCAATTAATTGACGCTCGTTTAAAACCGCATCGATACAGTTCGTTCCGCGAGCCGCAAACGTTCTCTCTCCGAGCTCTCGTGGTCGTCTAAAATTCGAAAGTCGCGTCCGTCGCTTCTTCAATTTTGTTTTATTTTCTCTTTTTTCGACGACACTTTTTTCAATTTTGCTCGCATATATACATCCGTGATTTTTTTTTCGCGGAAAATGTTCTCTCACCGAGCTCTCATCCTCGTCTAAAATTCGAGCTTCGCGTCCGTCGCTTCTTCGGTTTTGTATTTATTTTTGTTTTCTTTCGACGATAGGTTTTTTCATTTTGCTTGCACATATGTTTCCGTCATTTTTTTTTTCCCCCGCTAACGGCAAATGTTCTCCCTTCGAGCTCGCCTAAAATTCGAACTCGTCCGCCGCATCTTCAGTTCCGTTTTTTTTTTCGCCGATACGTTCTTCCATTTCGCTCGCACATACATATATCCGTGATTTGTGTTTATATATATATATATTTTTTTTTCGTTACATCACTCAACGCCACAGTGTCTCTCTTCTACCGCAACTCGCATATTCGTTTTCTCTCCCTCCCTTTGCCGGCGCTCGCACACCGCGTCCAGGCACCCTCCTCTTTCGTTCTCCGATCAATATTTTAATCCCTCGCGATGGTGCGGTATTTAGCGAATATAGAGAGAGCGACGGAGAGAGAGAGAGAGGGAGAGAGAGGGAGACAGAGACGCGAAAATCCGACGGGCGAACGGACGTTGCATGCACACGGCCGAATGCACGCGCTGAAAGGGATATTCGTCGGGGCCCGGAGGGAGGAGTGAGAGGAGCGCCACGGAGAGATCGCAATATATCGGATCGTTAGAGATTTCGGGAATACCTGCGGTGAGCGCGGCGCGTCTGATGCCCCGGCAACGGGACTAGATACTTTTTTTTTTCTTTATTTCTTTTTTTATTCGTTCCCGCGCTTCGCGAGTACACGAGTCTGTACTTCTCCGTACACCGATGACGAGCCCGAGCGGCAAACACCACATCGAATCACACACACACACACACACACACACACACACACACACACACACACACACACACACACACGGGATTATCGATCGTCCTTAATTTCTCCCCAACTGCGCCAAACGTGTTCGATCGTTTCGCGATTAAAAGACTCGAACGGACAACGCTCTTTATTTTTTTCTTCTTTTTTTTCATGTCCAATTCGTACGGCCAACCTCCGCAGTAACGTCAAGCACAACATGCCCGATTTCCGTCTGACCTTTTTGCCCCGAAGCCATTTTTTTTATATATATATGTAATTTTAGTGTAATGTCAATGCACACAAACATGGCTAATTGGACATTTTTTTAACATGTTTCGTGCCGAAAGGTAATTCGTTCGTTGATCAGAAACGAAGCTAAAAACAAAAATGTTCACGTTAAATCGAGCGGCACATTCCCAAAAGCACTCGATCTTTTATGCCAAACGTGTTTGATCGTTTCGCCATTAAAAGATTCTGACAACATTTTTATTTTTTCTTACTTTTTTTTATTTATTTTTTTATCTATCCGGCCAAATGTCCGCAGTAACGTCGAGCCCACCATGTGCGAATTCCGTCCGACCTTTGTGCCTATAAGTAAATTATTTGTTTCAGATATATAATTTTTGTGCGATATCAATGCGCCCAAACATGACTATAAATTGGGCATTTTTTTACAATATGTCTCGTGCCGGAAGGTAATTCGTCCGTTGACCAGAAACGAAGCTAAAAACAACAATTCCCCCGTTAAATCGGGCGGAAACATGGCCCGAAGCACCCGATCTCTCGCGCCTTCGTTCTCCTAAAACTTAGCGAGGCATAACACAAAAAAAAAAAAAAGAAAAAAGAAAACAGAAAAAAGGAACGAAATTACGAGTCCAGCGTGTCCGTTTGGGCAGAAACGAGGTCCAAAAGACCAGTAAAAAAAAAAAAAAAAAAAAGAAACGAGCCCGAGAATTCTCGACACAATAGAGGAGAGCATAGCGGCGGCAGTAGAGCCGCGGGGGTCTGTCGCCCTTAATGCTCTCATACGAAATGGCCCTGTGACTGCCGGCAATGGTATTTTCGTATACCGTTAAAGCGGGACGTAACGCTATAGCCTCAGACTACTTAAATTGCGGGGCGAGAGAGGGCGGAGAGTGAAAGAGACTGGTAAAAGATAGTGGAGCAAGTGAGAGGATCTCCGAGGTCTCCTGAACACGGTCGGTGAAACTGCAGGCCGACGGGCAGTAGCAACTAGCAGTATCAGCGAGAGCTACGGTCGCAAAAGGACTTCTCTTCCGCTGCTTCTGGTTCTCATGGACCGTTTCGCCCTTTGCTATATACGCGGGGCCAGTTTTAGCAGCGCCTGCTCTGCCACCGCTGCTGTACTCACACGAATACCACCAATAATGCGGACACGGAGGAGACACGGACGGACGAACGGACACGCACAGATGAGAGTTAGGTAGCCAGCCAAACACACGAGAGACGGCACGGACCGCGATAGCGCGAGAGGACGGAAGGGAGAGCGAACGGAGGGACGTGCAGTTCGTATGTGCGGCATTGGTGTGCGTCCGCTCGCCCTCATCTGTAGGGACTCCCCTCGTGTGTGAGAGGAGGAGGAGGAGGACCGCGGAGTGTGAGTGAAGCGAATAGCACAGACACACGGAGCCGAGCATACACGCCGTCGCGACGGAGGCTGCGGCTACGCGGCGCCTACCAACCACCATCTATAATCTCTATGCGGATATCGATTTTCCACCCTGTATTTCCTAAATTTATGCAAACTAGCAAGAGCCCTCTCTCGCGCGTGCTCTCGCTCTCTCTCTCCCTGTCCCTCTCTCCCTCTCTCTCTCTCTCGAGAGAGAGAGAGAGAGAGCTCGTGATACTCACACGCGGGTTGCACTCTCGCCCCTATGTACATCGTCGGCCCCATTCATCTAACGAGCTCACCCGTGAGCTATCACGTCACTGTCTGCCTGCCTTAACGTCATCTGTATTCAGGTATTATAATACATGTGGCTCGCACAATGTCGATACGCGATGGATCGTTTGTATCGACAATATATACATTTTTTTTCGAACATAGTTCGAGTTTGGTGTTCTAGACACGTTTTCTAATCAACAGTTTCGGAGAGAAAGGGCTTCGTTCGGGAATTGTGTGGATCGAGTTGCGGTTTCATCGTTTCCGATACCATTGAGAAGTTTCGATACTTTTTTATTTTTAGGTCACCGTCGAAAGGGAATTGCCCTGCGATGAACTGGTCTCATACCGAACAAACCTCACTTCCGGTTTGAAAGTCTCATTTCAAGACCGGAAGTGACGTCATACCGGAAATGCGTCACTTCCGGTCCGAAAAGTAATTCTTCGACCGGAAGTGACGTCATGTCGAGTCTGCACCGATGGTTAAATCTCACCTGGGAAATCACTCGACTCTTCAGATCTCCGTTCTTCTCTCGAAAATTCGCCTCTGTGATTCTCCCCGTATAAATAAAATAAGAAAAATCGAAGATGAAAAAGCTTAGTAGTTTCGCTGCGAGACACAATTCATTCCCCGTTCCGTCTGAACCATCGAGATGTTCCCCGAACCTCGCTCAGATTCCCCGTCGCGTCCCCGTGGGCGGTTTCAATCTGTGTTATATTATGTAAAATCGTTAGACATCCTCCTTTCCGCCCCCAACCTCGAGTACAAGAGTCGCTTCGTTCCTCCGTATACTCGGCGATTCTCGTCCCGGGGGCGAATCATTTTCGTGGGGAAACCCTCTCGGCGTCTCTCGTCGCATCCGTGTGCCGAAGTCGGCTCTCTATGTGCGAAAACGTCGAGAGCGTATAATACACGACCGCGACGTTGCAGTGCTTCTATCTGTCGTTGCTTTCGCCCCCCCCCCCCCCCCCCCCGTCCGACTCTCTCTCACTCTATAACTAGACTATACACATCGCGACAAAACTGCAACAGCAACATCAGCATCGCCCGAGCCTCGTTCTATTGCTGTACGTAGCTGGAAATTCGGAGAATATGCAGAGGCAATTCACCGACGTGGAGAACCATATAAAACCCCCCTCCGACCCTCCGGCCATCCAGCGTCGACTACGCTGCACGAGATAGGGCGGAGTTTGCGAGACGCCGATTTAAAAACATTGTCGCAAACCGCATATAGAGTCCCGCGCTTTTCTCGCAGACGCCCCTCCGCATCGAAAGAGTGAGGGCGGCAGAGAGCCGGAGAACGAGCAGCACGGCAGCCTCGGCGCCGTCGAATCTCTCTCCCGATAGATAGATAAAGATATAGGGGTTGTGCGGGGCAAAATGGACTACCGCAAACTTCTTTCGCGGAACGTGGAAAAAAAGTCTCGTGGGTTTGCTGATCTTTATTTTGAGCCTACCTAGGCTCATTGCGAAATTGTTTCCTGTATCGCTTTTTTTTTCTTAGGTTACTTTGTATCGTTAGTTAGAGTTAAGGTGCTTTGTATTGCTCTCTGCACGATCCTTAGGAGATTTTTCCCACGGCCCAATAAATTTCTATCCATCGCGAGTCGAGGTCCGTTTTGCCTCGATGTTCCGTTTTGCCCCGCTTCCGCCCCCTCCCTATCGAGAAGAGCCGTTCCGGTTCTAGGGGGTTGGGAAACGCGATAGTTTACTTTATTTATATACGCGATAGTACTAAATCATGAGAGAAACGTGAATTTATGTAGATTGGAATGCGTTACCGAGTCTCCTCTTCGTCGCCGCTCACGAGAAGTTACATCTCTAATATCCACACGATCGTATTTACCGTTATACGCGAAAGAGGAGCGTCCCCGACAGCCGATAATGCGGGATCTATCGGGACCATCCTCGGGGCGGTGTAAAATAGCACGATTCCTTCCGGGAAATTCTCTTCCTGAGGGCGCCTCTCGGATACGGTGATATCCTCGATGCGGAAAAAGAGTCGTAAAGCGTTCTTTCAGGAGGAAGAGGAAAAATGAAGATAATCGTGCCGTACATCCGCGAGTGTATGCGGAGATTCAAAGAGGCGGAATGAAACGAAATCCAAGAGAGGAACGGTTCGCGTTGCCGGGACGGCAAGAAAGAACGACAGAAAAGTCTAGGGTAAATATGTATCGGGCGGGAGGAGGAGGATGTACCTCGGGCAGTTTCCAAGACGCTTCGTTCCCTCTTCGGCCTCTCGAGGCCTCACGCGCGGAACTCTTCTTCTCCCCCCCCCCCCCCCCCCCCAGGGCGTCGAGGGCGAGGAAATCGCGAGAGGAACAGAAAGAGAGAACAGGCCGAAGAGACCGAGCAGCAATATTTACAACACTCTATGCAGACCCCGGAATTGCCTATAAAGAAATCGTGGAGTCGCTTTGTTCGCGTCATAACGTAGTAACGTAAGGGGGGCCGAGACCGCACACAAGTGCGCGTCGCAACCAAGGCTATACACTCGCGGGATCGTTGCCAAATTAATAAATATATTCCGAGTCTATCCGGCCCACCTCCTACCACCCTCGGTCGTTTCTTCTCTCTGTGCGAGATTCGCCTCGAGTGAGGGGGAGAGATCGCGTCTCGTCTGTACGGCCCGTATAGCACCTTCGCTCGACCTCCGCGAGACCTCCGAGGGGGGCGCAGGGGGAGAGCTTTTCATACCGTCTTTCGATACAGCGGGACACTGAGAACAGAACCGGGAACATCCTCGTAAATTTTGCATTGACAATGAACCGCCGGTCGACGCCCTCCTATTAATTTCACACGCCGCGGGATGAAAGATATTGCGTTTGGGCTTAACCGCGACGGAAAAACATGGGATTTCGATTGAGGCGGAAATTGGTTCGGTCGAACAAACGCGTTTTGTCGGCGCTCGAACGCACGGAAGGTTGACGACCGGCGAGCCAGGCTTTCGGGGTTGGAAATTAAATTTTCAATTCTTTACACCCATCCGGACGGTACTTTTGAAAACAAATTTACCACTGGCTCGAGTCGCACTCAGAAGAAAATAGTTATTTCTACTATACGTAACAATGTCCTGAGAGAACGTCTTTACATTTCGCTTCTGTTGAAAGATATTTAATTAGTTAAACTGTAATTATATTTGTTATTATCACTTGTAATTATTGTCATAACTATTAAGCACAGATGTTCCTTCAGAGGATTATATTTATAGTAGAAAATAACTATGGTCACTCTAACCATGTCATTTTTTCCCAGTGCGATGTGAAATTTTAATTTTTAATATTTTTCCCCGAACGGCGGGAATAAGAAGGGTAAATTAAACTATAAACAAAATGTACCATGAAGCCTTGCAATTCGATAGATCTGTACTTTTTGCATATCCTACATTACCTCCATATTTGTCAGCCCAAAAAAGTTTGTATCACCGCGCAGACATCTCCCCCCTAAAAAACCGAATCTCTTTAAAGCATATTAATCGCCTCCCGCTCTCCCTACAAAGTGGCATATAATTTCGTTGGCTGAAAAAAAGAGAAATAATGCAGACGAGAGGAGTAAAGAGAGGAGTTGCCGAAACGAGGCCTGCACCCGAAAAACCGAATCGATAGGCGCATAGCGCTCACTCGGCTTACGTCTGTATACGTGCAGTATAGTAACGTATACCAGCGTAAATACAAGAAGATATATATATATCTTCTTGTATTTATATATATATATATAAACATATATATACACCAAAAGTATACTATATACTTCAGATGTACGAAGAATACATACTGATACGCAGAGGGAGGGAAGGAGAGAGAGAGACACGGGAAACGAGCAATGCACGTAGCTCTATGTGTCTTTCACATGTATTTCTCTTAACGTGTATGTGAAACGTGGTCGGGAACGTATGTATTAGTTCGGCGGGTGGGGAGAGGCTCGCGGGCCCGCGTGGCTATAGATTACACGCTGTATACTTACGGGGGTGGCCTGAATTTAACCTCCTCCTCCTACTCCTCATCCTCATCCTCTTCCACGATATATTCCGTCCTTTCCCTCTTGCCCTCTTTCTCTTCTGCGCTCCTTCTCATCCCTCGTTCGGCCCGTTTTCTCTCTCCACCCCCGCCGATCCATCGTCTACGGCCACCGACTGCACTCTCCGTTCGCCCACGAAGAGACTACGGAGACGGACCTCCGGGAGCGGAAAGGACAGAATTCCGGCAACCCAAAGACATTTTTCCTCCAGCAGCAATGATATCTATAGGACATTGTCCGCTCGGACCTTCAACACAGTCGTCCGAGATTCCCTCGCGCTCGGAGACCGGGAGTGGCGAGGAGTAGCGAGAGGAGGAGGAGGAGGTAAAAAAACAACACGGGAATGACGAAGAAGTAGGCAGAGAGGAGCGAACGAAGGGCTGGAGTGAGAAAGTAGAGATATTCTTTTATCCACGAGAGTATTTATCTCGCTTGGCAGCCGAAGCCATTTTCAAATTAAGACAAGAACGAATCGGTGGAGATGCTCTCCTTTAGTGTAATATCAAAGAAGTGGAGGAGTGGACGAGGGGGAGCTTGAGATATTGTCACTGCAGAGACAAGTTTTCTTTATCTCCCGTTGGTGTTTGTTTTTTTTTTCTCTCCGCTTTGCTTTCGCATCGGATTGAATAAAACTGAGCTGATTCATGGGCTTTTTTTTCGTAATTATTTGTCTCGCTGCAGGGAATTTTTACTCTTTTGACAAAATAGCGGAGGCGAATCGCATGTGCCGACGGACACACGTGGTCTTTCGCGCCAGTAGTATCGCGATTTCCTTGCGCGAACGCGAAGAAGGTGAGCGCGGTCTATCGCGCTTGAGTTTCGCTCTTTTCGCTCCTTTAGAGTAAAATCAAAGAAGCGGAGGAAAGGACGAGGGAGAGCTTGATACATTGTCAATGCAGAAACAAGTTTTCTTTGTTTTCGGTTGCTGTTTGTTTTTTTTTCTCTTCTCTTTGCTTTCGCATCGGATTGAATAAAACGGAGCTGATTCATGAGCTTTTTTTATAATTATGTGTTTGAACGGACGAAACTTTTACTATGTTGACAAAATAGCGTCAGCGAAACGCGTGTGCCGACGGACACACGTGGTCTATCGCGCCAGTAGTATCGCGATTTCCTTGCGGGAAGGCCAAGAAGGTGAGCGCGGTGGCGTCGATCTGGCTTGAGTTTCGCTCCTTTAGTGTAATATCGAAGAAGTGCACTGAGGAAAGAATAGTTATTTCTATCATACAAAATAATTCCCTGAGCGAACGTCTATACATATGCTTTCTGATTAAATGGACAGTAATTGGTTAAACTATAATTATATTTGCTATTATCATGTGAGGTTACTGTCCGAAATATAAAATATAAACGCTCTTTCAGGGAATTATATTTTATAGTAGAACTATGCAATATTTTCTGCGTGTAGGAGTGAGGGCGAGCTTGAGATATTGTCACTGCAGAGACAAATTTTCTTTATCTCCCGTTTGTGTGGGTATGTTTTTTTTTCTCCGTGTTGCTTTTCCATCGGACTGCGTACAACAGAGCTGATTCATGAGCTTTTTGTTTTGTTTTATTATTTGTCTTTCTGGACGGACTTTTCACTCTTTTTTACTCTGTTGACAAAATAGTGGAGGCGAAACGCATGTGCCGACATACACACGTGGTCTTTCGCGCCAGTAGTATCGCGATTTCCTTGCGAGAACGCCAAGAAGGTGAGCGGCGGTGGCGTCTATCTGGCTTGAGTTTCGCTCTTGTTCTTTTACACCGGCCACGTGGTTACTCTCCGCTACTCTGGCTCTAGTCCCCCAGTTCTCGAGAGATACTGCCTGCTACTGTACTTTGACGCTATAACACACACCTCGACGTCTCTCTCGCCCTCTCGTGTTCCATGAACTCACGCCAAATCTACAAACGCGTGTTCATCCGACCGAGGACACCGCCGAGCCGTGGTTTTGATCTTGAAATTATATTCTTTGCGCGCGAAGAATATGCTGCTAGCAGCTGGAAAAAGGAAATAACAAAAAATTACTGTGCCATCGAGGAGAAGCGGGAAGCACGAGGTGCTCAGATTTTAGTTCTCGATGTCGAGTGTACGATGAAATTATTGCAAGCATCTTGACCGACATTTTTTGCAGACACTCATAATTTTCAAAAACATTTTTTTCTCTTTCCTCGCATTGAAATTTTTCGAATGAGTTTTTACACTCAACATTTTAATGGTGATGTTAGAGATTTATAAAAAATTGCATAAAAATTGGCACAAAGGGGAATCCCTCGACCCGTAACTCTCCTATATATTTCGGATCAAATTTTTCGCCCAAAAGTCCTCTTTCAGTCTCGCGTCCCGCATTCCCTATATTTATTATTCTTTTCTCAGACCCTCGAAGCCTTCGGTATAATGCCCCGACAATTATTGCAAACATTTTGACCCGAAGCGTATTGAAATTTTTCGAATGAGCTTCTTTAATTAAGATTTTAATTGCGGTGTTATAAATTTTTCGAAAATTGCATAAAAATTGGCACGACGGTGAATCCCCTCGACCCTTCCCTATATTGATCATTATTTTTTCGGAGCCTCGAATCCACTGGTATAATGCCTCGAAAATGATTGCAAACATTTTGGCCCAAAGCGGCACATCCATAATTCCAAAATGATTTTTTTTCCGTTACCCGTATCGAAATTTTCAAATGAACTTTTTCGACAGAAATTCTTATTGAAATGTTATAAATTTATTAAAAATTGCATAAAAATTGGCACGAAGGGGAGTCCCCTCGACCCCTTCCATATATTTCGGACTAAATTTTCCAACCAGGAGTCCTCCTCCCCTTTCGTTCTCACCTCCCTCCGTCCCTATATTTATTATTCTTTTCTCAGAGCCTCGAAGCCTCCGGTATAATACCCCGACAATTTGTCGTCTAACGAGGCTCGGTTACAAGTATCGTTCCTCGAGTGCCTCGGTATCGCGACTTTCATTCCGTATAATTGAATCTAAATATTAAACCTCTTAGCGAGAACGAGGCTGGACGGTGGGTCGGAAGTAGAAGAAGCGAGGGAGGGCCGAAGGGCTTTGGCGCCGGGCGCGCGAGTGCCACGATTTTTCCTCACCCTCGGGATTTCCGCATCCGGTAGCCTCCCGAGGTCGCCTCCGTCGCCTCTGCCGCTTACCTCGTCGAGGCTTTTCGCCCTCGCAGATTTCCCCGCCGATGGGCCAGCTCGTCGCTTCTCCGGACCATCTAGCGCGCTCGGCCCTTCCCCGAACGTTAAAACTTTCGAGACACGACGCCTGGCCATCTCGCTCTTCCCTTCCTCGTCTCTTCTCTCCGGTGCGCCGAATAGCCCCGTCGTTTCGAGCGCGAGAGCAACCGGAGAGAGTGGCGTGTTCATCCAGCGAAATTACGTCGCGCGAGGGGTCTCTCGTACTCTCGCCGCGCTAAAGGGTCGCCAGGACTCTCGTACAGTTTCCACAGTCTCCTGCGCTTTCGTACAACCGCAGTTCTCCCCCCCCCCCCTCTCAGACCCACCCCCGACCCGCCTCGTTGAAAACTTCTACAAACTACCTTAAACCACTGTGCACTCCACCGTGTATTTTTGTTTGTTGGCTTACGGTACTTTATACAGTATATGTATATGTATATATATATGTACAATTTACTAAACTACCGGGCGGACTGTATTAGTGCTTTCGAAATACATGTAAGCGCGAGTGTGTGCGGAAGCATCTCACGTATTCGGTATTCAAATAAAACGTTCTCCCGGCTCCGGTGCCTCGTGCTTAAAAGCCACATCTATATGTACGTTTATTATTGCTGCGCTCGTATTATACGGAGGAATAAATTGGGTGCGGACTCGAGGGGGTAATAGCGGGAGGGGGGAGGGCGGGGAGCTTTGTAATTAAGAAATTGCAATTTAGAGTGTAATCGAGAATTTTAGTGCGGTCGGACTCGCACCGAAAAATGATAGCAATTTTATTTCTCGCGATGGTCGATTACTCGACGGCGATGAAATTCTTGCTATTGAATCGCGGAGTTTGTTGCAGGATTTTTTTTGGCTCGAATTGTTCAAGTTTGCGACTTTGACCTCGATGGTCGATCCTTCTAACGCACGATGACTCTCTCGGTTTCGTTAAACGTGGGAGAAAATGAATTATCGTCGCGAAGCGAACCGCTGAGAAGCCAAGGTGCGATAGAGATGATGCACGAACACAGATTTCTTCCACTAAGTTCATCACCGCCGTCGCTGACTCGCTGAGCTGACCGTCGATGCTGCCTGCACATCTCGCGGGCTAAAAATGCAGTCTGCGCTTTATTTCTTCGCGCTTTAAAATAGCCCGGACGCGGTGGCGGTGGCTCTTCAAGCTCCGGGATCCGGGGGAGTCGTCGTCGTATAAGCGACTTCGGCCGAGAAGGCCGAACTTGCATTGTACGCGAACATTGCGGAAAATCCTTTAAAAAAAAAATTTTTATTGGTACCAAAAAATATTTTGCATGGACGTGTATACAAAAATCGTTCTCGAAAGCGTCAACGCATGGTATTTTTCTTGCGCATTATTCTATCAACACGAAACTCCGAGAGTGTCTCTATAACCGCGCTATAATTAAATTTTCCACCGATTATAAATTCGCCGCACAAAACGGTAGTGGAGCCGATGTCTCCACTCCGATTTCGTACCTGTGCGCAAAACGAGGATGATATGCAACATCCGAGCGACGAAACACATTTTCTCTAGTGCGATCTACCTAGTTAGCTAAAGCAACGCACGAACCGACATTTTAAACGAACCTTTCGGAAAATCCTTAATGAAATCTGTTCGTTATTAAAAAAAATATTTTTCATGTGCGAGTATACAAAAATCGTTCTCAAACACGTCGAAACATAGTATTTTTCTTGCACATTATTCCAACGACACGAAACTCCGAGAGTGTCTCCATAACCGCGCTATAATTATATTTCCCACCGATTACAAATTCGCCGCACAAGACGGTAGCGGCGCCGATGTTTCCACTCCGATTTCGTACCTGTGCGTAAAACGAGGATGATATGCAACATCCGAGCGACGAAACACGTTTTCTCTAGTGCGTTCTAGCTAGCTAGGCGGAATCAACGCCGCTGTTTCGTCGCCGAGGGTAAACGCGAGAGATAGAACGAGAGACCGAAATCCAAAATAAATTGGCGGCAGCTGTTGCCTCCGGGTTTTGCGTTTGCGTTAGTGTCAGCATCAGTGTCCGCAACGGCCGCGGCCGCGGCAGCGGCACCGGCGTAGAGTAGTAACGCCATCGCTGCTATTACACCGTCCAACCTCCTTCTCCCGATCTCTTTCTGGTTCCGACATTTAGCTGCTACATACCTTGTGTATATACACAGTTTATATATACGTAAAAAGCAAGCTTCGCTGCACTCTATAATAATCAGTGTGTATCCCGCTATATCTCTCCGGGCCTGCTCGGGCTTATACCTTCACTATATATCTCCGTCTACTTTGCCGATGTTGCCCAATCGAGAATATTTCAACGTCCTCCCATCCCTCTCCGCGTCTTCAACGTCCACTTTGCTATCTAAAGTTCCTTTTTTTTCTACGTCTAGCTCGCTCTCATTTCTTTTCTTTGTTTTGCACGTTTGTTTCTTCGTCGCGGTTTTTCCTTTTTTTTACTTGTTTTTTTTTTTTTTTTGTTAGGCGCTTCTTCATTTCGGCTATATCTCCTTGTGTTTTCGGACGGGAATCCCTCGGCGGTGAACGAGTGGTTCGGTGTAGCCGGTAGCGCGCCGACGGGAGAGGGACCGCGCACGAGAGGACGAGGAGCAGAAGCAAAACGGAAATAGACGCTCGTCCGCGAGAGCGCTTCTCTCTTCCGCGTTCCAATAATCATCATCCTCCGTGCAGGCCTTCTTCTGTTGTTTCTTCATCTGCTTTTTCTTCTTCTTATTTTGTTGTCCCTCTTCGGCACTCGTGAGAACAGCGCTTCGCATCTTTCTCTGTGAGTTACCCCGGTCGGGCAAAATCGCATTAAAATATTCCTCAACATTATGACTTATTTGTACCACGCACAATGCTTTCCTCCACACGTGCAGCACAGTGCACCACAAACTATATATACATAGGACACCGTACGGTATCTTCCGTAGGCGAGCAGCATCCTCCTACACGACCGAGCCAACTTGCTCTCGGGGCCGTTATCCCTCCGTCTGTGAGAAAACACGCCCCCTCCGACCCCCCGCTGCGTTATGGCCCTTAACAAGCCTGGCCAACCAGCCAACCATCGTAGGAAGCCAGCCAGCCTGGCGCCTGCTTTTCGGGCGTGAAAGCGGAACACGCCGCGTCGTTTCCGGAATCGCCGTTGTACTCTCACCGGTTGTGCTCCCTACATCGTATCTCCGGCAACTTTTGCTCATGCCATCGCTGCCGAGCCCAGCGAGGGAGATACACATCCACTGGACATCGAGGATTTACGATCGGTACTAACAAATCGAATCACGATGCGCCTAGGATCGAAAAAAGGCTCAACTATTGTTAGGGAAAACCGTGTTCACCTTTGCATGTATCGTTGTTTTTTTTTTTTTATTTACACTCGACCCAGGTAGTACTTGATATCGTGTGCGCGGTCGCGTGCATGCACTTTGATACGCACGATGCACCGCAAGTAGCGAGCTGGTTGGTCGCCGGTGCGGCGACCGTACTTGCTAGCGCTGTTCGTGCAGGAGAGCGACGACGACGAGGAGGACGGTCGAGCTTCGTCCAACCGTGCGATACATCGAGCCTAGGTCCGGGTGCAACATCGCCTGGGACACACCGTAACGCTGTCGTATCAAGCGGCATTCCCGTGCTGTTTCGATGCTTTTCTCAGGGACCTTCTGCGATCTCGCGAAGGCAGTGGGACGAAGACGGGGAGAGGCGCTTTGCTATTCCACGTGTGTTGCCACGTAGAGAGGGCCGTTCGCGTGCGCTGCATATATGTTCCTCGGTACGTACCGAGTTCGACGTGCCGAGATCTTCTCTTCGCGCATACGCTTATCCCCGCTGTCCGTGAAAAGGCTCGCTCGTCTTCGATTTTCTTAACTGCGCCGATGGAAAATGTCGAGGCGCATTTTATCGGGTCGGCGCAGTTGAGGAAGGAGGGTTTGGTGAAATATTATAACCCTGAAGATATCTGCATGAGACTACATTGCACCAAGTTGTAACGGCTAAGTTTTTTATTGCACAAACTTCGCTCGGCAAGTTCACTTAGAGAATAAACTTATACGAGTGAACAATTTTTTTTTATCTTCCTGAAGCAGTGAATTGACGAAGACTTGCCGAAGATGAAATTTGGTGTCAGGGTCATGAAAGATTTGCAAGGAGGCTCGGATAATTTGTTGAATTGACGATGGACACATTTTTACCAATGTTTGAATTTTAGCTCGTGAAATGGAATTTATTTCCATAACATCCGCTACTTGGGTGTTAAACGTACAAGCCTTTTGTATACTGTGTGTTGGAGTTTACCCACCTTAATTCGATAGAATGAGTGGGGACGAGAAAAAAACTGATCCCATCGTTTAAATACAAGAGAAACAATTCTGCAATGAAAATATTCTGATGGATCTGATTTTTCAACTGTTACAGAACGAAAAGCTGGAGGTGAAACAGAAATGGGCCTCGCGGCTGCTCGGCAAGCTACGAAAGGACATAACGCAGGAGTACCGAGAAGATTTCGTCTTAAGTATAACGGGGAAGAGGCCAGCCATGTGTGTCCTCAGCAATCCTGACCAGAAGGGCAAAATGCGGAGGATCGATTGTCTACGCCAAGCTGACAAGGTTCGTTGAATTTATTCGGAAATCGGAAGTAAACAGGGAAATAATCTTTTCGTCCGTCCTGCACACACGCCACTGTTCGAATCATCGCGATATTATTTTCCTCAAGCAATAAAAATAGTGAAGAAAAATAGTCTAACATTGTTCCTTTTAAAATGCAGGTCTGGAGATTGGACCTCGTAATGGTGATCCTCTTCAAGGCAATTCCACTGGAGTCGACGGATGGGGAGCGGCTCGAAAAGACAGCGGAATGTGCGCAACCCGGTTTGTGCGTAAATCCCTATCACATCAATGTCTCCGTCCGGGAACTCGACCTCTACCTCGCCAACTTCATAACGAGTCACGGTGAGCAATTAAACGAAAATTCTTCTAAAACTTCGACCGCCGAATGAATGACCGTCACTTTTTGCTCGAACACGATCACTTCCGGTCGTGCGGAGTGATTCGACGTCTTGTGTGAGTACCTCCGTGCCTCTTGCCGCTTTGCGCCCTTCATCTTCACCGATTCTTCATTTTTCCTCCTCTTATTCTTATTCTCAACTCGCGACGCTGTGCCGCATATATTACACTCGAACACACACACATATACACGCACACTTTTGCAAGTTAATAGCGACGGGGTCTCTCGGGGCGCCGCGGGTCGTCCGGCGCGATTTTCTCCCATCCTCTCCTGGTGATTTCTCTGTACTATGGTACACGATGCCAACGAGAACGCGGAGGACAGAAACTCGACGCTATAACCAACCAACATCGAGCCACTGAAAACACACTCTCTCATTCATTCCCGCATCTCTCTCTCTCTCTGGGCGTTCATTCAACGGGCTCTCCCGCAGCCACCGACGCTCTCCGCCGCGCACCTCGACTCACTTTCCACTCTCGGGCTTCGATTCAAAGTTTCTTGGTGACTCTTGCCAATTTCTCCTGTACGGAAAATCCTCGACCCCATGACTATAATACTCGCGCCTACTCGCTGCTCCCGGCTTTGCGCGAATGCCCGCTGTATACGTCCATAGAAATTATCCCTAAAGTACTTTCCTCGAACGCGTGAATTCGACGAAGTTCGTTGCTCGCGAAGTTACGCGGCTTTATTTGGTTAGGATGGACTTGACGGGGGTAATAGTGTTGCCTTTCATTAACGGAGTGTGGCGCTAGAATCCATCGCGGACGAAGTTTTACGGCCGGACGGGACAAAAACTAATTTTATTGGCCTTCATTCAGCTTCATTGGAACTTCATCGGCAGTAACTTTCTTAAGTAGCTCACTTCGTCAATGGTTCGTCGAGATCAGCGCTTTAAAAAAAATGTCCACGTTCATGTCGTACGAATTTTTCTGAAGACTTCTGAACCCATTATTTTCATCATCAATGAACGTTACACGCTACCACTTATAAAGCGAAAGCCGTGATCTGCTGTGTCCCGTAACCCAATGCGCAGGGTTTGGCAGCCTCGTTTCTACTGTTTACCAGCAGACAGGCCAGCTCTCCCGACGCCTTCCCCGAGATGCTTGCGCTTGCTTGACACAAAAATTGGCTGGGCCTACCGCACTATACTACCGACTACTACGAGCAAGTCAGATAGGAAAGAAAAGAAAAACTGTGATGCTGCCAAGACATGGGGTAGGTTAGGCATTCACTCTCGTTCTCCTTCGCGATTCCTCCAGGTCTGGCTGCAAGTCTCCCCGTGCTTTGGAACGTAGGAGAAACGGTCCAACGATGATCGATGTCCCATCGTAAATTGCATATCAGATATCCATACTCAGCGGACAAGGAAAATAATTATTTACATCACCAAAAATTCTTTGCGTCGTTCAGACTTCCCGTGCATTCCAGAGATAAAGTCAAACAACCTCAACGCTTCGCCTCTCCCGTGGTTCTTTCGGGCCTCGAGCTCACCGGAGTTTATATTATTGTGACACGATGTATATTTTAAGAGGCAACCCGAAGAATTTTCATGATGTTGATATCCGGACAAGCATCGTTCCGTATATTAACGAACTCTTATACTCCGAATCGTGAATGAGTCTATTCAACCGTAATTCGATTATCTCTAATATCTTTAACTCACTTTTTCAAGAGCCGCTTGAGTATAAGATAAAATAACTTTAAAAAAATATTTTTCATCAAATTTATTACGTTTTTAATAGCCCTTATTAAAATAAGGTACAAAAACAAAAAAAAGTTTTATTTGAGAAACATGGACTTGTTGAAAGATATTAAAGATTTTTTACTCCTTTCTAGGTAGCGATATTGCAGGGAGTACAGAAGCTACGTGACATTTATCGCGCAAGCCTCACCGTGTTCTCCGAGCGCTCGTCTCGGCGTTTTCGAGCTTTCTCGAGATAGCGACTTCGAGCTTGGTGGATGGGCGTTAAAATGGTCCGTGAATTTAGAGAAGCACCTGTCCTCGTGAACGCACACATCGACCCACGGAGACATGTAAACCAACACGCCCATAGTAAAATAGGGAGAGAGGAAAGGAGAGACGCGCGAGGACACACATAGAGAGGAGCTCCTAGAGCTCGAGAAAATCTCGTCGTCGTTACTTACGCAACTACCTCGCGCGATATTTAGCTCTCGGGGTGAAACCACTGAGAGAGAGAGAGAGAGATTGAGAGGAGGGAGGTGACTCTATCTCACGCACGCACTTCTCTGCTCGACTCGCCTCGTCTCGTCTATACACTCTACTCCCTCGTTTCTCGAGTGGAGAACTCGACGAGACTCTACAGTTCCACAGTTCTCGGGTACTTTAGATTCCTCGTTCCTTCTCCTTACTTTGAACCAGCAAAAGCACACCTCTGCTCGTTACGTTTCACACCCTCGAAAGAGGTTTCTCATCTATGGTCGTCGACCACGTACCAATTATTCACAGCCCTTCTAATGCTTTCGTCGATCCTTTCGGCATTATGGAGTTATACGACAAAAAAGTGTGCATGTTTAATAAACGTATCTTGTCGACGGCGGGCAACAATTTTATTTTTTATATACCACAAACGTTCCTTTTCAATACTTTGAAATAGCAAAAACACTCATCTGCTCGTTACGTTTCACATTCTCGAAAGAGGTTTCTCATCTATGGTTGTCGACCACTTACCGATAATTTCCAGCCCTTTTAATGCTTTCTTCGATCCTTTCGGTATTATCTCGATACCCGGTAAAAAAAAGGGGTGGGCATTAGACAAACGTTTTTTGTCCACGAAGGAACACCGTTTTTTTATACACCACAAACGTTTATTCTCGTTACTTTGAAACAGTAAAAGCACATGTCTACACTGAGAAAAAAATGGTTGGATAAACCAAGGCGCGGTGACATACGTTAAAAGGTGTTATTCAACAAATTTTAAATCGATTGAAGCAAATAAGCGTTTAATAAAACAATGCTTTATTTATACCAAACAAATAACAGCTTATATACACGGCAAAGAAGGGTTGTACATTTGCCAAACATATCATGTCGGTAAAGGACCAGCATCCTTTTTTTTATATACAGCAGATGAAATTTGGAAGTTCGAAACAAAATTAGCGACGAAATACCCTCCGGACTGCGTCCCGCAATGAAAGCGATCTTCAGACCTTCGTGTATGTGCGTGTGTGTCTCGTTTAAGAATTCCGCAATTTTCCACTCGGAAAATTCTCGAGGATATCTTTGTACCGGGAGCTCGGTTAGAGATTTAGGAAGAGCCTGCACGGGGTACGGCAGAGCTCCCGAGAGACGGAGAGAGAAAAGAAGCTTCGAGCACATACAGCTCGTGAACACCGACGAACTATTATTCCCCTGTGTTTGAGTGTGTGCGTGCGTGTGTGTTCGTGCGTGTTTTTGTATGCGACCACGCGTTCCCGCTCGCGCTCGACTCTATAAATAAATAGGCGACGGACATCTTGTAGCAGCCTCCTCGCAGCGTGTCCCTCGCTTATGTTGATTTACTTTCGCGTGATCGTCATTCTGCCATGAATATATATAGTAATTATATTCGTCGGAGTTATATTATGCGTTTCTCTAATTGCGGCTTCTCTCCTCGCGATACTACGCTGCAGGTTGTGATTTTGCCATTAAACGCTATAGATGTGTGTTTCGGCTGTGTACCAGCGAGCATCTGTTATGTTTCGTTAAAACGGTACCAAGCTCCAATATCTTGGCAGACTGGTCGAAAATCTGAAAACTCGTTGAAACAATGTTCTAGAACGGCTCGAAGTATTGTAGAAGTGGTGAGCTCTGGAAATGGACCTAGATCGACGAATCGTTGAAAGAACCAAGATTTTCTTTCAACGACTCCGATTCAGAGATATGTCTTGTGTTCTAGGTTTAATTTTATTCGCCTTTTTTGTTTTGTTTTTTACTTTCGAGGTCCTCCAATCTCGCACTTACCGGGTGGATGTTTCGGCTATGTACCAATAAGCATTCGTTATGTTTCGCTGAAACGGTACCAAGCTCCAATATCTTGGCAGACCGGTCGAAAATTTGAAAACTTGTTGAAACAATGTGCTAGAACAGTTTCAACTAATATAGAAGTCGTGAGCTTTGGAAACGGATCTAAATCGACGAATAGTTAAAAGAACCAAGATTTTCTTTGAACGACTCGGATTCAAAGATATGTCTTGTGTTCCAAAATTAATTTTATTCGTCTATTTTTTGTTTTGGTTTTTTCTTTCGAGATCCTCTAATCGCACACTTGCCGGGCGGATGTATCGTCTCGTTTTGTCTGCTCGCGTCGTTTCCAAGCGTTTCCGGTCCCAAGCTGTTTATCCAAGCTCTCAACCTCCAAGCTCGCGTCTTTGCTTCGCTCGCTTCTCTATCGTGTGTGTCCTCGTAACTGTCGGCCTCCACCTCTGCCTCATAGTCTGTCACTCGCGGCTCTTATTACGTCGCCTACGAGCCGACGCTAGGCACGCAAACAAACCCTCTTGTCCCGCCTTGGACACCCCCCGCCCCCGGAATACCCGTGCTTCGCACTCTCGTCGCGTGTATTTCGGTGATACCGTTGCGTAATCGAATTATTTCCACAAGCCACCCAGCTGTATCGAAAGGCGCACATCCTGTATAATAATAAAACCTCCGAGGGTTATTAAGTTTCGGAAGGAGGAGGTGTGCACGCCAAGGGGACGACAGTATTTCTACCCGCGTAAATTCGATGTGACGAAATTTCAATGACGCTAACAAGTAGCCCATCGAGGGAGATGAAGATTAACGAAAATCACATTTTTAATCGCACCGGGTTATGACATGGATTATTTGAACCGGAGTAGTGTCGAGCAGTTGAGAGAAAATGTTCTCCTCTCAAAAGAAAATACCCTTCAGGCACGAAGCGCCGTTCACTTTTCCAAATTTAATTACTTCACCGCCGAAACCACGGACGAGTAAAAAAAAACAACAAAATGCGTAGTTACAAGGATTAAAAAAAATAATTGTCGAGTAACCTCGGTCAGCACGACCTCCGCTCCGAGTCTCCGGAGGCGAACGAAAATCACATTTTTCTTCACACCGAGTTATGACGTAGACAATCTGAACCGAAATAGTCTCGAGCAGTTGAACTTTTTTTTTCATTTTTCAAGAGGAGAAACGCTTTGAACACGAGGCGTCGTTAGATTTTCCGAATTTAATTACTTCATCACCTAAACCACGAAAGAGTATAAAAAAACAAATCGCCTATTACAAGGCCGAAAAAAAAGAATTTCTCGAGCGACCTCGGCAAGTTCGACCTCTGCTCGGAGTTTCCGGAGGTGAACGAAAATCACATTTTTCTTCGCACCAAGTTATGACATCGACGATTTGAACCGAAATAGTCTCGAGCAATTGAAAATTATTTTTTCTTTTTTCGAGAGAAAAATCACTTTGAACACGAGGCGTCGCTAGATTTTCCAAATTTAATTACTTCGTTGCCTGAACCACCAACGAGCAAAAAAACAAATTGCCTGTTACAAGGACAAAAAGAAAAAATTTGTCGAGCGACCTCGGTAAGTTCGACCTCCGCTCGGAGTTTCCGGAGATGAAGGAAGCTCGCGAGACGACGCGGTGGAACGGAAAGAACGATTCGTTTCTCGCCGTCCAGCGTTAGTGCAGACTGCGGTTTCTCTAGCTTCGTCGTTGAAACTTTTCAAATTGGCGAGCGCGACCGGGAGAGAGCCGTAACAGCGAGCCTGTATGTGCGTCGTTATACCGCGATTTCCGCGAGTAGTCTGTATACATATAGAGCTTTTTAGATATATAGGAAATGTGTGAGAAAGGCTCGAGGGCGCGTTGTGGAATCACCCTTCGCGACGTTTCGTCGCGCGTCCTCTTTTCGGCAATGCTCTCCGCACGGCACCACCTATACATACACTGTACATACCCTCTGTTTTTCTATGTGCGCGAAATACGCGCGGTATTTCTTCGTTATGCCAGGGAGACCGTATGCACACTGCGACACGCCGACGACCTCGTTGAGGGGAAAATCCGATAGAAAGTTTGTCACCGTACCGCACTTCCGTGTCGGTTACAAAGACACAAACTATACTCGCATATGTATAGATTTTATACATATATATATAGTGTATACAAATATATATATACGCATACATAAGATAAAGCTTTTCGCTTCTTGCCGCTGCGCGCATTTTAACGCCCAATTCCTTACTCTTTTGCTTCCAGAAGTTCTAAATGGGATCTGCAACGCTAACAAGGAAGAGGAGAGGCGGCGAAAAGGTATTTTTTTTTCTTCATACCACACATTTACTCATAATAGAACGATAAAACATGGGCTATGGATTGCTGTTACAAAAAAGAACGTCCGTAAAGAACAGATAAAATAATCTTTTTTTTTTAATCTCAAAAAGATGTGTCGACAATCCGAAAATGTCGTATAAAATTCGTTACTCGTCGTAAAGACCCTCGAAGAGATACGGCACTTCGGAGAGACCGGTACAATATTATCGTAGAATCGAACGCATTTCAATCCGTAACCTTTTATTCTTCTGCCGTATCAATATAACGTACCCGGGGAGCTTTGTCACGATTGACGAGGAAGGAGGGACAAGAAGAGAATCGATCGAATCGATATTAAAAAAAACAGAAATTATCGATTGGGTTTGTTCCCAGGTGCAGGATACCACGAACTGTATAACGGTGTCGTCTGCAACGACACGATCCTCGCGACCGGTGTCTTCAGCTCGAAGGAGCTCTGGATGCTTTCAAAAGGTACGACGAGAAATTAATTGAACACAAATTGTTTTTTTTTTGTCACCGATACAGCAAACAGGCACGCACGCATACTCACGAAACAATTTATTTAATTTTTTTTTACGAGATACACGAGAGTGGTGCCTCTATTAGTATACAATGTTTATTTGTATAATAATACTCGAGGTAACGCGATGACGAAGGATTTTCCCAGATTTATGTAACTCGATGTCTCTCTATCCACACGACGAGAGGAATCTTTGACGAACTTCTTCTATCTACTATAACTGTAGCCATTCAGTTGTTCCACCCCACGGAGGATGCTTTCGAAAGGTAATTAATTAACGCTTCCGAATACCTTTTGAAAGCATCCTTTTATATTATTAATTATATTGTTGTTGATTTGAGGTTTAGTTTTTTTATGAAATTAAACAATATCGGCACTCGTCGTCGTCGTCGTCGTTATACAGATCGAGCGAAACACAAAAATGCAAGGTCCAGAATTGGCACGTTAAAGTGTGTGGGTCGTATTTGGGCTTTCTAAACTGTGAAAACTTTACCTCTGGGCAAAAGTTAATTACAGCGGAAAGTTTTCGAATTACGGGCAATTAAAATTCAGCGAATGAGCACGTCGCCCAGAGCCGAGCGGGGAGGTCTCATTGGCTCAGCTTAATCCGCTCGTAACTCGAAAAGCTAAGCAATTAAAAAAGATTCTCCGAAAGGCAAATCTGTCTAACTTTAAACTGCGAATATTACCCTACATTTTTATGAGCGAATTGTTTTACGAAACGCATTTTGTTTTACGAAACTTCGATAAATCCGTTGTTCGTGAATAATCGTTCCTCTATCTATTGATTTTAACCCTCGAAGCTATAATGAGAGGCCTGCTGTTCATAATAGTTTTCAATTTTAAAAATATATATATTCAATTAAATCATCCATTACCGAAGCAACGGATATGAAACGGACATAAAACTCAGAGCAGCGGCAACACCGAGGAACGTTTTTTGCCAGTCTGTCGAACAAGCAACACCATCGACTTTTCTCCAATCCCGAGACGGGCCCACAGCTAAGCAAGTTGAGCCCTCGAACTTCCAACTCTACTCTCACCTGTTTGACTGGGCGGTCTCGATCCCCGTCCAAACAACGAGCGGCTATAAAACTCAGACCAGCAGCAACACCGTGGGACATTCTTCACCAGACTCTGGGAAGGACAACGTCATCGGCTCTTCTGCAAACCAGGAACACTTCCACACCTAAGCTGGTTTAGCTTTCGAACATCCGTTGTTACTACCACCTGATTGGCTAGGCAGTCTCGTTAGTCCTTCAAGCGGCGAACAACTATAAGTCTGAACAGCAGCAACGCCGCGGGACATTCTTCGCCAGACTCTCGGACGGGCTCTTCTGCAGTATCAACGCCGAGGAACATTCTTTGCCAGTTAAAATAAATGTTTTTTTCTAATACCGGAAATCGTTGAACTCTCCCATGATCTGAATTAATAGGCCAATAGAATATCGCATACTAGGCGTACATCGGTTCGCATGGAACCGTCAGGAGATTCGAAACGCACCGTCGACAAACGCAAGTGCGCTCGCGAGCCCTAGCACCAAAAGCCCGCTCTCCTTCGCCTCTTCCTCCTCGTCCCACATCATCTTCACCGTCGCTTGGTCCTCCCAGTGCAGCAGCGTTAGCACTAGCAGCCGCGGTGGTAGCACAGCAGTAGATTAGTATGCAACCCGGGCGTATTAATAGAAGCCGAACAATGCTCACGGCCTCACTCACTGGCGCGTTCGTTCGTCGCCGAGCGAGATAGCTCGGATCGGGCTTTCTCGCTCGTTCTTTCACTCGGCTATTCGAGCCACGGGCGTCAGGGACTGCACCACCAGCGCTTTCGCGAATCGCAACGAGTCCTCTTTCCTCTCATCTCTTTCTCTTATCTGCCCGAAAGTGGAGGAAAAATAAAAAGAAGAAAAATGAACGGGAAGAAGAAGAAGACGAAGTGGAAGAAGAATGAGAAAAATGTAGGGAAGGGGGACGAAAGTGAAGCGTGACCAATAATTTTTCTCACGACCGGTGCGCGAGGGAACGCCCGATCGCACGATCTACGGACGAAGGAGACACACCGAATGAAGACCGAAGGGGAATGAGAGCGAAGTAACGGATGAAAGACAGAAAAAAAGGAGGAAAAGAAATAATGAAAAAGAACGAAATAAAATGAGAGGGTGCAGGGCGAGGAGGCGGGTCCGTGCGCGAAGGCGAAATCAAGATCGTGCCTGGAAAACCGGAGTTTACTTTTCATCCCCCAAACGTACGTCTGTCTCCTCCGAATTCTGCCGTTCCGGACCGATCGAGGGAAGAGGAGCCTCCGCAAAGTTTCTTGCTATGTTATTTATGCATTCTTTTTTCTTTTTTTTTTTTGTAACTGCTGCACAATGATGATTCGTTTGCAAGGGATACGGACAAAAAATTGCGATCACGGGAAGATATTTCGAAAAATCCGACAGCCAGTCGAGAGAAAGAAGAGAAAAGAAGAAAAAATTGAGGGGGCGGTGCGAGGGCGGCAGAGGGAATTGGGGCGACATAGAGCAGCGACCAGGACGCGATATGGCGAGAAGAGAAAGGGGGATAAAAAAACATCTCGTTCCCCACCGGTGCACCGCTGGTGTCCCCAGCGTGTGCAGGCTTTTTCCTCCCGTCCACGACAATGCTTCACGCTGCTCCAGCGCCACGTCCAACGCCACCCTCTCTCGCCACAGTCATTTATGCGACTCGTGCATAGACAGGCGTTTTTCATTTTTTTTTGTCTTTTTTTTCACTTCCATTTCTCACTCGCCTGGTGGTCTATCCGTCCATCTCCTATTTCATACAACGCTGAAGTTCACTCGGCCGAGTCCGGAATCGCCAGCAGGCCCCATGAGGCCTCCGGAAAATTCGTCTAGCTCGTCTAGCGACGGAAAGAATGAGGAACGTCAGTCCTACATACCACGTATGAAATTGGGAGAATTCGGAAGAATGCGAGTTCCGGACGAGAATCGTCTGCCTAAATATTGAGAAAAAAAGCGAGACTCGTTTCTATATCGTTCTATGAAAACTCCCAGTCCAGAGCCGTTTTCCGGTTGAAAGAAAAAAATATAAACTCGTTTTATCATGGTTTATCATGGTTTGAAAATTTCACTAACGTTTCAACATTTTACCAATTTTGAAAAACGTTTTGAGTTATTACATAATGTACATTGGAGCGTTTATGTTTATTTTATTTTTTACTCTCAAAGGACATTCGTCGCGAGAATCTCATAAACGTTGGATTAGATTGAGAAACGTCAAGTCTTACCTCTATCAACGTATAAAATCGGAAAGATTGGGGATGAAGCATGTACTACTAGGGAATCACGGTCGAGAAAGAAGCATCGTCAGTGAGAAAGAGAGCGCAGACGAATAAGGTAGAGAAGACCGAATTGATCGTTCCCAAGAGAAGAGCGAGTTGTGCTCGGCCCGCTGGGCCGCGCCGTGTCTGAGCACTCCCGTCCGTATTCACTTCACGTACCGCGTACCTACCTATACCAAATGGCTCCGCGCTTTCCCGCTCTCCCGTCGCCCCATCGTACCGGGCGCGTTCACTCGACCGATCGAAGTAGTCCAACTCGAAACGTCGTTTGAATCTCCATGCGACCGTGTCTCGTTCGTTCATTCTTTATTTATTTTCTTCCTTTTTTATTCTCTTTCTTTTCCCATCACCACTCCACTCTCTCATTTACTCTTTATTTTTTTTTATTCATGTACTCTTTTCTTCACGCCGTTGCACACTCGCGTACTCGATCGATCACTCGATCGAGTTCGCGGAGTGTCCCGAACGAGACTAGACTCGAATTAAATACGCTGCGAGCGGAGTAGTAACGACGAGCTGTGCAATTCGTCGCTCGTTCAACTCGACGAAGAAATAAACAAATAAAACCCGAGGCACCGCTCTCTTCTCGTATTGAATTAAAATTGTACATTTATACATTTATATATTTGTATATTTATATATTATCATCCTGAAGACATCTGCATGAGGCAAAATATCATAAAGTCACAACTGTGCTGTGTTTTGCATCGCAGAAACAAGTGAATAATTTTCTTTCCCTAAAGTACTGCATTGACGAGACTTACCAATGTTACAGTTTGATGTCATGCAGATATCTTCAGGGTCATTATATATTTATACATTTATAAATTTATATTATAATATTATAATGTTTATTGAAATTAGTTACGGTATTTTTTGTATGTCACATAGACTCATGTATTACACGTGTATGTGTGTGTTCTTATGCGTTTCGTTTCAGCGTCCATACTGCATGACCTCAGCGACATGCAGCCTCAAATAAACGCGATCAAAATAGAGCACCCGCCGTACTACTGCAGCAGCTACACCCCTCCATCCGCAGCCTCGGCCGCGGATCACGCTCAGCCCGCGGCTAGCTTCAGTAAGTTTCAAAATCACTATACGTCTACCTTAGCTCTCCGAAACCTCTTCCTTTTCTCTATATCCAGCGGCAGCAGCAGCAGCAGCAGCAGCAGCGAAGCTCCTTTCCCTCAATCTCTTTCGCTTCCTTTCCTGATGAAATCTTCCGAGCGCCCGTACTCCCCCCCGCCCCGAGTCGCCGGAAAGATTCGCCTTTTTATCAGATTCGACGAGACTCCTCTGTCTCGGAGAAGAGATTTTTCCATCGTCTGGAAATTCTTCGAGTGGAAAAAAACAAGAAAGGTGTATTCCGTGTCACGAACGAGGAAAATGGAATTTTAGACATACTGTTCCGTGCCCCTTTAGTTTTACGGACATATTGATGAAATAAAAAAATAAGTTTATCAAATTGACCTCATCTAAACAACAAAAATCCGTCTATATTGGGTGAAATTTATCGGAACATAGCGTTATTTATTTATAATAAATCAGTAAATAAATAAATAACAGTGGCGTCATTTATTTATTTATTTATTTCGGGTCAAGGCCTTCACAACAAGATTATTGCATACAAGTGTGCACATGCGCGCGCAATGTGCCCATACAGTCAAAGAAGTTATCAGTGACACAAAATACGAATCATTTGGATTTTTTGTTCTTTTTTATTTTTTGTAAACTTTAGATTCGATTGACAATAAAATGTTATTTTTTCTGCTCACACAGGTCCACCGCCAGTGCACCAGCTCATAAGAAACGACAAGACTGAAAAGGCACCGACGGTTTCGGTCTCGAGCGCCCCCACCTTCTCCCCCGTCCTCAGGCCCGAGGATGGCCATCGCGGAATGGACTCGCCTCACTCGCAAACGGGTATGTTCAGCATATTCATATAAAAAAATATATATATTCTAAAGAAATTCATTTATTTAATCGATAGAATTATTAAATGTGGGGGCAATCCTCGAGTGCCGTATATATATATACCTGCGTTCCGCGAAATTTTAACGAAAGCAACAAACACACAGATCATCCGCATAGTCGACACATTTTCGCTTCTCGACTTTGCGCCGATCAGTCTGCGTCGTCACCCCGTTAAGACACACATTCGTTCATTAACACGAGCCCCACTTTTTTCTCGTAATCTTACACATCTGTCTTTATTACATATGCTTAATAATCGTAATAATTTTTAACTAACAAACATCTTATATCGATTAACATTACAACGATATAAACGTATACTATTATGCTAAACAATAGTAATATGTTTACCCGTTTTAAATACCAAAGTACTATATTTTATTGTACCTTCTATATAAAGGTAACCCAACGTATTTTCCGTTTTTGTCTGTCTCGAGCGATGTGATCGTTTCTCGTTTTCTCGCTGATAAAAAAAAAACAGAAAACCAAAAAAGAAAGCAACACACAATGTCCAGTGTGCGATAGACCCATTTCGAGCTCATGCAGCCATCATCGTAAGTAAGTAATCGAATCTATATGGCGCGCTGCTGCGAACGATATTGTTAAAGAAGGGAAGAGAAAGATAAAAAGCAGAAAAAAAATGCAATCTGCGGAAGGAAAGTCGAGCGAATTCCTGCACAGGCACATTGCACCTTCGACGAAATCCTCGAAACGTCGTGTACATGCGCGCACCTAACGAATTATAAACCCGACGACAGAGCACAAGTGCGATTGAGTGCGTTAAGCGCGATAGAAATCATATACGAAGTATTCCTCCGCAACTGTATGCAAACTACTTCGATGAGTCTCGAGTAAAGAGAGAAAAAAAAGCAAAAAAAAAGACAACCTCGAAGAGTTGGACGACGGCGACAACGACGACCCAAGACGACTGATGAGAATCACTCTAATAGCGACATTACGCGTGATCTCTGTTTCAGTCTGAGCCCGAGCGTTGAGAGAAGCTCGCTAACTCGACCAAAAGGTACTTTGTGATTGGTTATGATGTTATATACGTACCTCACGTGTATCTGTGCGTCGCGGTTGTACAAGCTATCACACGCACATACACAACTGCCACGTACTTACATGCGACTGTACATGTATGTATATGTATTTTATGAATTATACGTTAATGTATTGTGGTTCAAGGTTGAAATCGATATCCGGTCAAGATCTATTCTAGTTAAAAAAAAAAACTTTATATTTTTCTTAAACCTTACTGTAAATCTCTGACATTTTTTTTATTAACGTTAAACCTTTCGGCTCTTTCTTATTTTATTATTACCATAATAATTATTATTCTTATCGTTGTTTTTACCATTATAATCATTTGTAACTTGCATAGTTTTCTTCATCGGCTCCGGCTTTATCGATACGCCCTCAATATTTGTTTTATTTATTTTCTTCATAGCCTCCGGTTTTTTTATTTTATTTACCGTATCGTTTATTTGTTTAGACGTTCGATAAAAATAATTTTGTTTGGCAATGATCAATCAACCTTGCCATGATACATTTTCGTGGAGAAGGCGAGTCGCGAGCACGACTCAACTGTGTCACTGCATCGTCACTGTACAATATATATACTATATATATACATATTATATGTGTACCCCCCTACCCCCCTTTAGCAGCACTTTTGTCTCATTTTTTCTTCATATATGTGTATTACGTATATTGGATATATTTATACATGTATCGAGAACGCGCCAGCGTGACGGGTAAAAAAATTGACGAAAAAGAAAACATAAAATGAAATTCTTTGATAGGCACTCGGTCCTTTCCGTAGAATGCAAAACGGTGCCGGAATATAGGTCGTTCGACGTATGTAAATCAAATAAGGAAGAAAAAAACGCAAATCTTGGTGTGATAAAAATTCGCGCGCGCTCGTCATGGCTCTTGATATAGTATTACTATTGGTAGTTGTGCTGCACTCTCTATCTCTCTCTACATATACATACTCTATATATATATATATAATATACCTACATTGGTCCACCACTTATATGGCATTGTCCTGGAACGTTAGCGGATGCTTGTCTCATGTCACGTCTCTCTATCTCTCTCTATCTGTCTATCTATCCTTCTTCTCTTAAAGCGTATTATAATATTATATATCTCTCTATATCTCTCTACCTCTCACACACGTTTGCATATAATACATCAATATTACATATTATATTTAAAAATGTAGAAAATTTCTTTGTTAAAAAAACATCATTCGACAATCGGAAACAAAAGAAACTCCCCTTGTCTCTCAGCAATTGCCATCAGCTGTGACATAGTCGTGCGCAGTTACGGTCCACCAGGAGTTACGCCTGACGTCCGATTGCGCAATGACGATTCGACCATCCCCCGACCTCGTCACCAACATCAACAACCCCCGAACTTCAAACTTATATCACGAAGTACTTACATGTTTATATATATACATATATATATATATATGTGTGTATACCCTTTATATATGATGTCGATGTTGCATTAAATGTGCCTAACTAGCCGCCTGCAGCTGTGTGCACGATTGTTGGCGCGACCTATCTTACATTATTATCTGCGCATTGAAAATTGCTGCGGCGAAAGAAAAGTCAAAGGGAAATCGATTCGATTTTAATTGCGTCGGTGCAATTTTTATCGTAGACCCTTTACTTTATCTTTTGCAGCAAGGGCGCTGTTCTCGTTAACGAGAGACGCGACTATTCCGAACAGCCCCACACCGCCCTCTTCGTTCGTTTAGACTATAAAACCGCGATAGCCGGGAACTAGGAGGAGGATCAATAACGAAAAAAAAAAAAATTGCGCTCACGAGAGACAAAAATATACTTCGCGCGAGTCCCTTATCGGAGCGAAACGAGAACTCGATAAATCGCGAGGGTATGTACTGTAAAAATAAAAGGAAAAGAAAAAAAAAACATAAAAGTGGCCGAGGAGAGGAAGGACGCCCGTTTTCAGCAGTGCAGCAAGAAGATAGTGTGTGTATGTATGTATCAGCCCAACGACCAAAAGGAGATGACTACATTCGTATTGATATCTGTGTCGCAAAAAAAAAATAGTTTACATGAATGTATTTTATTTGTACAGAGTTGATGACTCATTAACTTATCACTCTTATCGGTTTGCCTGTCCGTCTGGCTGGTCTGTCCGTCGAATCGATCGGCTTTAAATAAAACACCTACATCGTCGAATTTTTCGCAAAGGAATCTAAACTTAAATGTACGATATTTAAGCGATTATCGTTATATAAACCCGTTATATAAACAATTGCGATTCGTGAGGAACGGCAAATGAAATCTGCTGGGGGTTGGGGACGCTCACGGACAGACGGACGGGCGGATTTTTCGACATATATATATATATCTCTTGCTAACAACTGCAGCATATTAGCTACTCTCTCTATAACATCTATTATCTATCTATCTCTCATCCACCTGCCCACGCCCGGTAAGCTAGCTGTGTCTATTCTGTCTTTATTCGCTGTTTCACTTTTAATGTCACTGTAATGTGTCTGTCTGTCCGTTCGTCTGTCTATATATATTATCTGTCTCTATGTATGTTCGTTTGTCTGTCTATCTGTCTGCCCGACCACCAACCCCCACCAAAAACCCTCGTCTTGATGTCGTACACCCTTACTTACTGCCTCATCGCATATTATGACCATCGCGAATTAATCTCTTATTAATTTTGTTATTATTATTATTATTATTTTCATACTTTGGTGAAAAAAATCGTTTTGCAACGCTGGAACGACAACATTGATGTTACAATATTGTTCCAGAGATGCAACTTATAATTAACAGGGAAGAGCGGGGCAAAACGGACCAATGGATTCCACTTGAGATTTAATTATTTTTTTATGTCCCGTCGAAAAATTAAAAAATTGACGCTGCCTCACTCTCCCCTGATATTTTTTCACTTGAAAAATAAAACAACAGCAACTGAAAAAAACTATAATGAGGAAAGCATGAAACTAACTGCGTCGAGACAAGAAAAGATCGTACACGATATCTGACACGAAGCTGTACACACACTCTGTACACAACATAATCCGTTTCGTTACTATTTATTATTTATGATTAAAAAAATACCTATCTCTTATCTCACTCTCACTGTAACACGGCCAATGCTCTGGGTATGTCGTATGCTGGATGCGGATCATAATTGATTGTTTTATTTATTTTTTTGTCTCTTTATTTTATTTTTCTACTAAAACCTTGCAATTCAACGTTTATGCTCCGTACGATAATTAATACATCACTTCTATATTGTAAAATTTCACATATGTATACCGTACACAATTTGCATAAAGAAAAAAAAATTGTCGTGAGATAAAAAATCAAAAGGACGCGTTCTTCGCTGCGACTGTGCACAAGATACGCTTTTCCTCTTCTGATTTTAGTCGATCGGCCGTTATAACGTATACGCTCGTTTGAACATTTACACATGAGCATTTTCGTATTTTATATACATATATACTATATAAAGTTGTTGCGATGTTGGTGTTGTTGTTTACTTATATATTATATATATATACGTATATATAATATATCATACATAATGATGATTGTTAATGTTGATGTTGTCGTTATCATTGATGTTTCTTGATGTGTTGTTTAATCGTTGTTACATTGCTGTTTGATGTTTGTCGTTGCACCGTACATGTACATATGTATGTATGCGCAAACAATGGGCATACATATGATATACATGTATAACTTTCAGCCAGCCAGCCTCACGCTTGGAAGTGCCTTATCTATTACTATACTATAATCAAAAACTATAGTATGATACCTCTTACATAATAACTGTAAATTTATATCTAAATAATCCGATCGCCAAAATCGCCGTAACGCTGTTACCGACTTAACCACCGTCAATCCTCTTTAACAATTAATCAAATTCTTTTTTTTTACTCGTGTCAATCTTCATTTCACATCCGAAACGCAGTCACAAACTTTAACAAAAATACAATTTGCGCTCACGTTACTTTAATAATTGTAAGTTAAATTTTCATTTAATTTTTTGCGTTTTTTTTTCTTGGGTCAGGAGAATAGTTTTAAAAAAAGAGCAATGTATGGTAGCAACGTGGACTCTTTTGGTAGGAAGGGGTTGATGAAGGTGGTTGAGAGGTCGAGGAAAGGCGGTTCTTGGCTGAATTTTTAAAGCCGATAATTTCGTCACGCGTTGTTTCAGGTCTTCATTCGCCGCACGAGGGCCTCGCCAGTGGATCCGGCCAGAGTATGTCCGGACTAGCTTACTACCAACCCGAGCATCCTGTGTCAGCGGGGGTTGTCAAGTATCCGGAGAACGGCCACGACACACTCTCGGATTTCGTGACTTTCGTTTGTCAGGAGGCCGAGAACACTCAGCAACTACCCCAGGTAGCTTCCGGGCCCCGTAAGAACCGCCAGAGTGTCGCGCTATCACCGTATCTATATATCACCCCAACTGCAACTCCTTTCCTCTGTCTCTCACAGATATCGATTTTTTTCTTTGTTTTTTTCAAATTGGGCAAAATAAACGGCCGATTTAGTGGCTTTCTGTTGAATCTAAAAATATTCGATAGGTGTTTATTGCCTTGAAACTTTCGTACCTTACCGTCACCTTAAATCACTTACTATAATATATTCTTTGTAACTCATGCAAGAAAATGCTACTTTTCGTGCCTGCCGAGAGTGGCGAAAGTGGCGCTTTACGACCAAGTATACTATAAATGCCGTGCGGAAAGCACGGCGTAGGCGCAGTAGGTCTTGCTGTACAGTGAAACAATCACTAGGCACGGAGTAGCACTTCTCCTGCACTTGTTACAAAAATATTATGCGGCACTAGTGCGGTGTACCGAAAATTTTACGCGGTCTTTCACGTGGGTATAAACTTCGCTTTACCGCAACTGTATCGCAAATTACTAGAACTACTTCACTATTTGTTACCATTAAGTCACTGATTTTTACTACAGACATTATTAATTCTCACTGGCCAGAATTTCAAATATTGTTATCGAAATCTGGATCGTTTATCTTAATTAACTCCCCCTAATAAGCACAATTTATTTAGCAACGTAGATAGAAAGTCCCCCTGGGTGGTATAAATATTTCGGCAAGCGCGACACTTAACGCGGCAAAGTCCGGCCTGCAACCCCCGTGTTCCAGTCACCCTAGGCTAAACCTAAACAGATGCGAAAAAATCTAAAGTCTCGAGAATGATCAACATTCGTAAACTCCACGTATACAAATGGCATATGTAAAAATAGAAAAAAGAAAACCCGAGAAACTATAACGCGCGCGATTTAATGAAGAGAAGTACATAAGCGTGCCCGGGGTGGATGGATCGCGTGCACGCGGGTCGATCGATGATCGGTGGTATGCGATTTTGCAGGCACAACTCGCCGGACAACGCGCTGGGGTGCAAAAGTTCTCACAGTATTATCCGAGCTCGATGCTACCGCCACCGCCTCCGGCACCGATGGCGAGGCCCGTTGCCATCATACGCTCGACCGGCGAGCTGACGGCGACGAGCGCCGGTTCACCGCCGACCTCCTCGACGTCACCGACGGACCCGTCCGATCTCGGTAGTCAGGATCAGCAACAGCAGCAGCAGCAGCAACAGCAACAACAACAAATGGCCGCGGCAGCTGCGGCTGTCGGTCTCGTCAGTTCCGGTTGTCAGAGCTCCGTCGATCCCGGAGGTAGAAAAAGCCCAACGAGGATACTCGTCGCGGCTCCCCACACCAGCAGAGAGTACACCTTTGCACATTTTCACTCGCAGCCTGGACAGGTGAGTTTTATCTGTTGAAATGAAAAAAGAAACGCAAATGTCTATACCTCTCGATTTGGTTTTTTTTTTTTTTCAACTCACCCGACCGGTCCGAATTCATTGATTTCCCTATTCATATCCACGGGTTCGTATATCGAGTACAAAAGATCCTGTTAAGTAGGTTCGAGCGTTACAAAGTCATCAAGCAAAATATGATGATTTTTTTTTAAGCATTGATAGGAACGGTCTAAGTGTAACTGCAAAGTTTGAATGCGTTCGTCTTCACCGTTTTTGAGATTTTTTTTTTTTTTTTTTATTTGCCCCATTTAACATTGATTCTTATGGCAGATTAAAAATAAGCGATGAATTTTAATATTTCTAGGGTAGTTCATGTGGAAACGTTGCAAACAAATTATTGAGAACTGTAAAGAATATTGTCAGGAAGCTCTGTACAAAAATGTAGAAACTTGTTCTTCACCGTTAGTTAACGATAAGCAATTACATGAAACTTGGCAGCTTTATCTCGGCACGCTTGGCACGTGTGAGTGAGAGGCCGCATGGCGGAACTCTAACTCGCACGCGACCTGCCCCGCACCTTGTGCGCCACCGAGCCTATCCCCTCCGAACCTCGCGCTCGACCCTCCTTAAGGACTTACGGCACAGTCAATTTTTTTCTCAGTATATATACGCTTTATCGGTTTAATTTTTTTAGGGGGGAGGGAGGATATATTAAAGACCATTTAGGCATTTTTTTAATCAATTTTATTGTTATGGTGTAATTTTTGTCATGAAAAAAAATTTCATGGGACTTTACATTTATCAGTTTATGTATTTGCAAAAATATCATTATCAAGAGTTTCCTTGATTGAGGACCCATACAGTAATACAAATCGACTTCCCTTACTCTTAATAAATGCCCAACAATTTGGATAAAAAGTTGTTAAAATCTAATACGCGTTTGACAAGTTCAAAAAATTTGCCAATGTATCAAATAACAAAAATACGATTTCTGTTTTACGTTCACTCCATCAGAATTTTATATAAATTTTGTAAAAAGCAAATTTTATATGTGCATAATAATTTTTCAGCAAATATTCACCTATCCAACGATAAGTTCGATGTCGGGTGTTATCTCACCGACGAATCTATCCCTCTTCTCGTCGCCCGTATCGGTGACGAGGCCCGTGGCCACCCAGAGAACGGTATCGAACGTGCCGCCCCGCTGGAACACAGGGCCGT
The DNA here is from genome assembly GCA_964017025.1 of Stenichneumon culpator. Taxonomy (NCBI): domain Eukaryota; kingdom Metazoa; phylum Arthropoda; class Insecta; order Hymenoptera; family Ichneumonidae; genus Stenichneumon; species Stenichneumon culpator. The sequence continues at coordinate 7,739,396 of OZ024781.1, forward strand.
TCATCAATCTCGAGGACGATTACAACATGATCGCTCCGATAATAGCCGGCACACCTGGCGAGCCACCATCGGCAATGGACGAGGGTGAGTTCTTCGATCGTATTCACTCATCGACGATAGTCAAGCATTATCCGTCACCGGATAATCGCTATGAAGAACCCCCGATCCTGGCCAAGGACCATCGCGTAGAATTAAAAATCAGTTTACTACTTTCAGAACGATACTTCCATCCCGTGCACACGAGCAGCGTCGTGGACAAAGGCGGGTCCGGGGGTATGATGGGTAACGACCTCGGGGTTTCGCAGGATCCAAATTCGCACCATCATCAACAACAACAACAACAACAGCAACAACAACAACAGCAACAACAACAACAGCAACAACAACAACAGCAACAACAACAACAGCAACAACAACAACAGCAACAACAACAACAGCAGCAGCAACAACAGCAACAACAACAACAACAACAGCAACAGTCTCAGCAGCAAGTGATGCAAGACAAGAGTGGCCGGCCAAAGTCTCCCCCGTGACACCGGGGACTTAGAATCCCGAATCACAAAATGTATTACACGAATAGATCGGCGATCACGCTTTTACTCGAGAGTCTTGCCAGATACGCAAGATTAGCTGCGAGTTTATACGCAAAAACGTCAAGTCCTCCGAGCGTTGTTCCTCATACGGCTCGATTATATACGAGACATCGCGTGTTCCTCAAATATTAAGAAATCGAAGATAACGTGTTTACGATCTTCCTTGTGTGCTCAAGCGTTAAATTTCGTACGCGCGATTCGTGAGTGAGAAAAATTATTAAAAGAAAGCCCACGTTATCACCCACGTCCCTCTTTGTAATCCTTTTGGTCGGTTTGTATACCCTCCCAATTCTCCCGCCCACCCTCTTTCCGCTACATTGTCTGTAGGAGGTCTTCCAGCACGAGTTCTCGGAGATCATCGATCTCGGTTCTCGACGCCAAGTACACACGATTTTTTTTTTTTTTAAGAATCGTGATTGAAGTTAATCACGGAAAACGCACAGGCCTACGATAAAAAACACAAAAAAAACGAAGTTATTGTTGCCTTGATTATTATTAAGCGTTTGTTACTAGATGACCTTGACGAGAATTGAAAAAAGTGGCAAAAAATACCTTAGACGATAGAGAAACTACCGGAGCGAGGTCGTAGAGAGAATGAGAATAAACAAACAACCTATATTTAATCATGGGATTTTGGCGCAGGAGGATTTAATACCGTAACGACGATGGAATTACAACGACAAAAAAAAAGTAAACAAAATTATTTAATAACTGTTTATGCCTAATGCTCAGGCTAGTGCTAACACTAGTACGAACTAGTGCGGACTAGTCACCAGAGGCTGCTAGCTAGAGATTGATTAATTAAATGAGAGACAAAAAAAACACAAAATACACAAAGTAATATTTAATATTATAAAGTTACAACGAACTTCGACGAATGACATTAATTTAAATTTTTAAAAAAGTGACGGACGCAAAAAGAATCAAGATTAATGGGAGTTAGAACCATCGAATGAGTTGGTCAGCTGCCCTTATTGGCAGCTACAATAATGTACTATACTATTATTATTATTATTATTATTCGAAAAAAGCGGAAAAAACGGTTGCGGAGGAGTGAAAAAAACAACCATATATATTTGCGAAAAAGGAAAAGAATTGTCCAATTCGTAACTTCCTATATGCCTGACTCGAGCAGACCCCGAGTGCTTGAATCATTATACTCGCTACGAAAATGAAAAATGTAGGTAAAAAAAAACAAAACAGTGCTTGAGTTTGTAATTTTTCTAGGTAAGCTTGAAAGGGTGCTCGTTCCGATACTATATCGCCAAGGCTGTTAGCTAATCTTACTATATCGTCCATCTACGATTAGGAAATCTCTCTCCTCCTGCACCCTCGTCCCATCAACCCTGAACTCTCTCTCTTTCTCATGTTCCCACGTTAACGTTTAATTTATTTCTTAGAAATGAGTTTTATAAAAAAAAAAAGAAAAATCATAATTAATATCGTTAATAATGTTATAATAGGCCTATTTTTATTTAATACCGGGATTTGATGACAGTCTCGGGATATTATCTGTATACTGTATATGGTTTTATTAAATCTTCGGCAGCTTGGTTTGTTTTATTAACGGATGATGATGAACGATTGATTTCACACGAGTTTATTGTTGATCAAAATAAGACATTGATCGTTTCATTGAAAAACAAAAAGTCTATGTTGATTTTTTTTATTGATTACACGACCCTCTCCGGACTTCGCTTATCGGTAGCACCCTTTTCAATCGTTTCTAGAAAAAAAAGAATTTCAACTGCAAGATAATATTTGAAAAGAAACAAAGCAGCAGCAGCAGCAGCAACAGCAAAGGGCAGGCGTTAGTTAAGTACGAAAAGGAGTTTAACAAAAAAAAAACTAAATAACTTATATAAGATGCTGAAACTGCTGCTTCTTACTACTACTTCTACTACTACTTTAAAACTAACTATTGAAAATATTATTATTGCTACACATAAACGATTATACTGATAATTACGATATAATTGAAACTATCACCCATTACCGACGCCGCCGCCATCACCACTATACTGATTACTGATAAATATTATCACCAATTATCTATTGTTACTGCTATTAACATTATCGACTATTGCAACAAAAAAAAAACTACTAATTGGTGATTATACCACTTACTACTAATTACTAATATACTACTAACGCTAAACTACTAAACTTATCATTGCGACTAAAAGCTATTGCTAAACTAAACTAACTAACGTCGTCACACCGATTAACTAAAAATACCAGTAATAATGAAACAACAAACGAAAAAACAGAAAAAAACGAAAGAAAAATTACTACTCGCTGTAGTTCGAACGAACGGTGGAAACAATGTAAATATCTATAACGAAAGTGCTGAAGTATGTTTAAATAATATTAGTATGCGCTACGACGCACAGTACGATTCACACGAAAATACCACAAAAACACAAAACACACGCAAGAAGTTCGAAAAGTGTGATTATCGAAAGTCGCGTTGGCTTGAAGAAATATATATATATATAATATATATATATAATAATTATAGCAAAAAGACAGGAAAAACGTAGGATTAGGGTGCGTTGAGCAATAAAATTTGATGCCAATTAAATGAAAAACTGCGGTAAGATAGCTGAGTCGAGTAACGATGTTTTTTCTACGGAAAATTTAACGATATTATAATGATAATATTAATGATAATGTCAATGTAATGCACTCGTCAGTCTTCGTCACGCGATAAAAAAAAAAAAAAGAAACAGGGTGGCCCGGGACAGTGTACCGTAACTTTCTTCTTCTTCTATTTCGTTATCGCTGAAACTCTTACGTTATCGTTTAGGTGTTCTTAGAGCTTAGATCGTGAAAAAAATCTATTGAGGTAGAATTTTTACTTGAACGTACGTAATGTGATCAAGAAAGAGCAATAGTGGTTAAGTGAGTTGGATACAGCCAACTGATGAGATCGGTGCAATTAGTAAATTAAATATAGCTTAGAGGATATAGTGATCGATAAAGAATAAGAATTTTTGTAGAATCTCGATGATAGTCGTAGGCGTGTAGAAAAAGCTGTAGAGAAGTAGAGAAAGGGAATTACGCAGGCTAAATTTATTACAGTGACGAGGGGACAGAAATATATAAATCGAAGAGTCAAGTCAAGAGATTTTTTTAAAAAGTCGCTCAAACTTTTATTATTTCGCCGTGTAACGAAAGACGAACTTGATGAATGAAACAGAGTCCATCGGGTAACGAGAAACCCCTTGTACAGCGTCTCGAGCTGCCTTGAACCGAAAGTGCATTATTAATAAACAAAAAAATGAAAAAAACAAAACCATTCGCGCGTCGCGATCGAGAAAGAATTCGGAGTAAAAAAAGATGAGATTTTCTTGATCGTACCCGCGAGCGAGGGTTTTTTCTACGTAAGGTAGTCGTTCTTAAGGTGATTGAGGTGAGGAAAAAAACATAGCTGTGTCATCGGTCAAGTATATATATTTTAGTGTTAGAGACATCTCAAAGTGTTCGACGAGACAAGAAAAAAAAAAAAAAAACAAGCGAACATCGACAACCTTAGACCTGGTCACCCTCGAAATTCGAATTGTATTATAAAATACGTGCGCGTGCAGTTGACTGATAGCGTAGACGAGGGCATAAGAATTGAGAAAAAAACAACGCGATTATATTTAAAAAATGAAAAAATATACAGTTAAGTAGAGCTTATAACAAATAACGAGAGCGAGAACAAAATGAATTGAGCCGTAATAGCAGTCGAGAGACTGAGACTTTGTAAACTATATAAAATTTATATTATACACGGAGGCTAACGACTGTAGCGATTATTACACGATAGTTGACCAGGCAGAAAATTGACGAAAACAAAAATGCACGACTTGTGAAAATAAAGATAAACAAAAAACACCGTGAGTTTTAGTAAAAGTGCGAGAGACGTATGGAGTGGAGATTAGCAACGAAAAACAGCAACGACGACGATAATAGTGCGATTGTTATTAATATTAATACGGCAATACTATAATAATGATAATGATATACATACATAAAATACAATGATATATTTATCGAATATTTATTGAGCGAAAAAATAAATAAAAAATAAAATAGCACATTGTGTAGCGTGGTTGTACAAAGTAGGTAAATGCGAGAGAACCAGCGAAATACAAATGCGTACTTATGAATTAACGAGAATAAACAAAAAAAAAAACAATTAAATTTGATGCAAAGAGTTAATCGATTACGCAACGCGAACAAACAAACGAACAACTGTGTGGTGATTTTGTTGATCGTGACAGTCCGAAATTATGTATTTTCGTCTCACGATCCTTTTTTACGATTGTGAACGAGGTTCATGTTATATATCAGGGATTAGACTAAATAGTATAATGCGCCGCGAGGGGGGTGGCAAAAAAAGGAAGAGTGAAGGAAGGCAGAAAGGCGGTGATAGTGGCGGAGGGTCGGAAGTATTGAGAGGGTAATTAATTTAATTTAAAAAGCAAAAACGAAACAAAAAAGCCGTGATAGTGATGAGTGAAAAAATGAAAAAATGAGCCTCCTAAGAAACATCGTCCCGTGGGGTACGATACACCCCTAGAGATTAAAAGAGAAAAAAAAACAAAACGACGACGTGAGATGTGAGAAAAAACAATTGCCGGGGTGAGGATTCTTTGTCACCTTACCGCGCCAATTATACGTTGTGTCCATACTGTCTCAATTAATATTATGTATTATATATCCGACAATATTGATTATTAAAATTCTTAATACATAAAAGCGCATCCTTCTACTGGGTTTCTATTAATATTTCTCCATCGTCATTTTCCTCGAAGGCTTCAAAATACTAAAGGGGCAATAAAATAGAAGAAAAAACGAACAACGACAAGTAATTCTCGTAGAAAGTGAATTCGTATAATTTTATTATGCTCAGCATTTTCATCGCGGCTCTCCAAGTATTCGAATGACATTACACTATCTTTCTTTTACATATCATTCGTAGTTTAATTTATCACAATTATCCGCCGCAACCCATCGTAAATATAATCCGTAAGTAAAATATACATATATATTATTAATATTATTATGCTAAAGGAGTTTTTCTAGCAGTACAGCTTGTTCACGGTTTCACTTTACATTGGGACGTCCCTATGAAATCAGCCTTCCCTGGATTCTCGATAGGCTTTTTCTCTTGTACTTAGGGATATGTCAGGAGCAAAAAGGTATATCCGAAAGTTATAATACCGACCGACGGAGAAAATCTCGAGAGGCCGAGAGATTCGCGATATCGACGTGTAAGAAATACAAGTTGATATGAGACTTAACTAAATTCGGCTCCTCTACTCGGCTGAGTGCTTGTTTCTCTAAGTACGAATGGGGGGATAAAGATGAAAGTCTGAAGTACTCTATTCTCTGATTCACGAGCCTCTACAATTTTTTGTAATCTCATTTCGCTAGATCGAAGAATTTTCGAAGCACCAACAAAAAGAAAAAAAAAAAAATTCCTACGTCAAAACGTTTTCATTCGTCCTACGTGTATTCAATACTCATTTGCAATACTTGAGAGATTTAAAAAATCCTAATGCTAGTAAATTACAACTGTCGGTAAACTCTCTTCGAAGCATTGGGTCAAGTTTTTTACGTCCCTGTTTTTAAATAGTTAATACGATGAGCAAACAATTTCTACCGAACGAGCCTTATCCATCTTTCGCTGCGTCTACTTTCCGTGATTTTTTTTTTTTGCTTAATGTTTTGTATACCCAAATATCGTAGATCTGGGTTCCACCGAGCGACGAGTGCGGGAAAAGCCTGAAAAACGCACCTCGCCCCTCTTTCATTTCGTAAATACTATAGTTATCAAAAACGCGTAAGCACCTCCGTACAATTCGGCGACAGGCGACTTAACGCTATCGTCATCACCGATGTTTATTATGCGAGCGTATTAAATCAGCACGTACGGATAAGCGTGCGGCAAGTATGTCAAATAGACTCTAGGACAATTGTCTTCGTTGCTGCTGTTCGATAACGAGAGACCGGACTTTTATCAATCAACAATAGCGATATTATCTTAGTCGACGGAACTCGCTCGGCTTTTATCTCACAGCGAACAGAAACATCCTTGTTCCTCGATCGGCTCTTGGACTCTTCTAGTGTATACCTTCAACAGCTGGCAGTGTACCCTGCATAATAAAATTCGATATAAAATAAAAACAATTCGGCCGCTTAAACTTTGGCGACTACCGAAAGAAATGTAAAATTATTTTGTATGAAAAATTGCAGTTCAATTGCAAATTTAATAACTCAAATCTTACCTGATTTTAAGATTGGAGTCCTGAATTACCTCGCCGTCACAATTCCACACACTCAACGACGAAGACATTTGAGCAATCGTGTTGGTCGACGAAGACGACGGGGGTAAGGCTCGGAATGTGAATTCTCTCGCTCTGTAGACCTCGACGAACGGCAAGTCGTACTGAAGACATTAAACATATAACACATAAATAACATAAAAAAGTTGCTTGGTTAAATTTGGTTTAAATGGTCATAAAGTGCAATAATCACCAGAGTCTTTTGTTTGCTGCTGAGTCTCAGCAACATTCGTATATTATTCAATAAGGACGTGTGACGGACTAGAATAACGTCGACGCAACCGTCACCGATGTGACAGTGCGGACTGAAGCCCTGTGGACTCCTCGTACAGGCGCAGGAAACGTTTGCACCATTCACCATGAAAAACTTTCCTCGGACGGTGAGCCACCCTGCGATAAGAAAAAGACTCGTTTCTCTATATCCGCGATAGGAATTGTTATCAACTTACAAACAACGACTGTAGATATTGAACACCGTTTACTTTGTTCGACCTATCTTATATCTTGTATTCGCGAATATGACAGATATGTAAAATTTTCTGAGACATTTTCGGTTTTGTATCAATTGAAGGCAAACGAGTTTACTTTATCGCACGAATAACGTTTTAACTTTACATCGTATTTATAACTTTAAGCTATAAATGACCAGCAGTTTATTGTCACAAAGTGAAAAAAAGGAGGTTGGTGTAGGCGAATTGTTATCAGTCTGGAAGGCAAGCCTCTAGGGAAACTGAATAATCAGGGCCTCCGAGACCCTAAGGAGACCCCTGGTCAACTCAGATCATTTTTAACTTTTATAAAATCTCCGTTGACATTTTATAATACTCCCTGAAAAACGGCTTATTAAATTGATCAATTATCTTTTTGGCAATAATTATGTTTGCAGTTGTTTCATATATCTAGGTCCCTAGGTCCTTATGGGGGGTTTTTTAAAACGTAATTCCTAACTTTTATAATATTTCTATTGAATTTCTGTTGTTTTATAATAATTAATAAAAAAAAACGGTTTGTTAAATGGAGCAATTATCTTTCCAGCGACAATTATGTTGGCCGTTGTTTCATGGATCTGATTGCCGCTACTCACTCGAAATTTCTTTATCAGGAACAGTTTTGTGCATGTGTTGAAGGCACCGATTACAATTCTTCATGCATCTGGTGCTCCGTGCCGGATGACATGGATCGGACAGCAGTTCAATCTCTCCGTCGTATCCTTTGTTGGCGATTATTTTTTTAAATCCCGAGTAATCGTATCTCTGCGGACCCATCCATCGAAATTTCTCGCTGTCCCTGATCACGTCGCCCAAGTATCCGTAGCTCAGAACACTGGCGTAGAGCCTTAGCAGAGAACGGTTGCTGTGAACGGAGGATAAATCGAGACCCGCTGTGTCACCGAAAATGATATGTATAGCGGCTGTCTCGACATCTGTCGTTCCGTGAAGACTGTAGGCCACCGTGTCGGTACTTCCGCTCGGTATTACGCCAACCGGCAATTTCGGAGCTGCAAAAGTAACCTCACTGTCGTTTGGATCGATGTGCTGGTCCTTCGCTGCGCGCAATACGAGACCGTTGAATACCTCGGCAAAAGTTCCGTCACCGCCGACGCAGACGATTGCCTAAATTGGGTGAGAGAAAAATATGTGTGTCTAAATATTATTCGAAATGGAATGGGATGGAGTTTAAAAAAAACAATTCTATCGCTCGAACTCGATTGAAAAAAAGCCGCCAGATTGAAAGAAAAACATACTGAATTATGTTGACCAACGAAAAATAGAAATTAAATTTACTGTCCACCACTTAATCGTTAATTAATTCATAGCTTCGGTAAAAAAAAAAATCAATTCTATCGCTCGAATGAATTTCCAATCGATCCGGCATCTCTGGAGTGTAATAGAGCGTCTCGTGCGGCGAGGTCACGTCTACGAGGCCGTGTACTTTTCCTTACTTGAACATCGTCCAAATTTGCGGTTAACAGAGTGTCCCGAATATGTCCGGCTCTCTCAGTCGTCACCATTTTCATTTCCACACCTGCTATGAGCATCAACGGCTGTACCTCCTTCTGCCATATCTTCGAGCCCTTCTTCTTTCCACCGAACGGATTAACGAAGAACATTATCTTCCGAGGTCGATGAGTCAAGCCTGCAATCAGAGGTCCAAACAAAAATTTTATAAATCGATTATATTTTTTTGATTTTTTTTCTAAGACGTAATATCGAATTCTAGACATTGGCTGAGAGAACCGGTTTCTTGCATTGAAAGTAACCGGCAATGGAAGAGAGAAATGAATGCGAGAGGCCACGACGGGATTTGCAACGGGGGCGAAATAATAAATACCAGACGGCTTTCCATTCTGGCTGCGCTAATTGTCGACAATCGCTGCTTCTATCTTCTCGTACGAAAGACCGAAATTAAATGCGGAAAAATAAGATGAATGACAAAGAAAATATTGTGCTGAAATAATTGTTCCTACTGCCTAGTTCTAGATCGTAACGATGGTTAAGAAAAAAAAACACTGTTAAAAAAATTATAAATATAATGCACCGGACTGGAAGTTTTTATTTTTTTAAACTGGTATATTAAATTTGGTGTACAAATTAATGTTCAGTGTATATAAAACATTTGAAATACTTTATTCTGAATAATTGGCTGTAATTTTACTATAAAAGTACGTTAATTTAAAAAAGTTACTTTAATTTCAATGGAAGAAGATATTAATTTTTCATTACAATTATACATTCAATTTGCAATTCTTTTTTACAGTGCAGGGAAAGACAATTTTCTATTTCCGCGGCGGTCCGCTGACTCAAAACTGCATTCAGTACACATTTTGTTATCAGACTGGGCAGGGGGGAGGGTGAGGGGAAGGGAAAGGATTATGCCTCATCACCTGAAGTAAAAAAAATTATACTTAAAATTATGATTATTATGTATAATTCCCAACTTAATACTCCATGCGACTGGACGTGTCAAGCCGGCGATTTAAATCGATCAAGACCACGCGACGACCGGCTGATCTCATGCAAACTGGAGCACGACCTTCGCCGTGTTGTGCCAGAAGAAAGGGATGTTAACGAAAAGACTCGAACGTGTGAGCTGCGTCGAAAAGTAAATTGGGTCGGTGTGATCTCGAATTGACCTACTTATTATTCAACCAGGGCGTCCTTGCCCCTTGTACTCTTTACTGCAATTGTATTTTTTTAATTCTTTTTAGGGGGTCGAGGATAAAGCTCTATCAGGTACATCTGAGTAACGAAGTAATGACCAGCGATCCTTGACTCTTACTCGTCTCTATACATTCTTTTCTCTTCTCCCCGATCTAAAAAACAAAAAAGAAAAAAAATTGTTGGAATGCATAGTAAATAATCAAAAATATTATCGTCGCTTTATTCCTCGATTAGCCGTCGCATTCGTCCGAATTAATTCTCGAGTCAAAGGATTAAGCGGAGAATGCCTCGCCTCGAGTGCACGTCACTGCAATAGAGCCCAGCCCGATTGCGATCTCTCGCGGTTTCTCGCGAGCGTGTACCGTCGTGCTGGTAATAACGATTTTTTTTCTTCTTCCACGACTCTCTCAGCGGAGGAGGAACAGCGAAACAAGCAGCGTGGAGGTAAAAATGTTGGCATCACGCGATTTATTAATAATGAACAGTGTCGGCCGTGGCTGGAGTGAGAGGTAGAACGAACGATAGAATATTACGAAACAAGCCGTGAAGCGGCCGCTGGATGGAGGAGAACGGTGGGCACTGTGCCTCTCTCGCCGGTGGATATAATGACTGCAAGTAGCAGCAGCAACAGCGGGAGAGGAAGTGTACGGTTTAGCAATATCGCGATATGCAGAGTGCATGTACGGCGAGCGAAAAAAAATGCTATTAGGACACCTTATATGGCAATGCTATTTCTAACAGTGCTCATTCGTTTCTCAACCTATACTCCGCTTTTTTTAGAATCTAAAGAAAATGAGTGACACCGGTCGAGCTGTCCCTACGATTATCGGACATGGCGATTATTTTTTATACGCATCTCGGCACGGTCTTCGTAGATGGAACTTGCTGCATGCTAAGCATATTACTCCGTTACAAACGTCATTGCACTCTATGAACTCTCAACGCTTTTAATGGAAGCTAAAAAAATCGGGGGATTTTTTTTTTATGCAACAAAACCGATCGTTGAAGATTACGATTATTTTCTATGCGAAGCTCAGCACGCTTCGCGACGATGGAACTTTCCGCGTACTAAATTAGTCAGTTACGAACGTCGTTGCTGTCTATGACCTCTCAATGCTTTTTATAGAAGCCAACAAATTCCGAAGTATTTTTTTTTTTGTTTTTAAAGAAAAGAAACATTCGACAAGATGTCTTTTTATTTTTTATTTAAAAAAAACGTTTGGGACGATTTTTTGGTTTTATTTTTAAAAAAGGGTTCGGGAGGTTGTTTGGTTTTTATAACGAAGGGTTTGGGAGGACTTTTTTATGTATTAAAACCGAACGAGCTATCCCTACGGTTATCGAAGATTATGATTATTTTCTATACGAAGCTCGGCACGGACCTCGACGATGGAACTTTCTGCTGGATAAGAAAATTAATCAGTTACGAAGATCGTTGCTATCCTCAACGCTTCGTGCCTCGACATACACTCCGTACGGATATCCTGCCGTTTTAACTTACCGGATAGATAATTTTTAATGGTTTTCACCCACGATGCTACCTGCCTAGGATCCGTGTGGCTCATCGTAACGCTGTGATGACTCCACTTGTTCTTCGGTCCCCGGGCAGCGTAGTGAATAACGAAGCTCGTCGAGGACGGCCCGTTGGACGGCGAAGCCGGCGACGTCGGACATTCTTTCTCGCTGCGAGAGATCTTCGAGACTGGTATCCAGTCGTCACCGTAGTGCACCGCCAGGACATCCGTCAACGGCAGGGTCCACCTAGCTGTTTGCGTCATTGCAACAAACAAAACAGTCATAATTAGCTCAAGGAAAAAAAAATTAATGAAAAACAAACAAACGAAAATGTTGGCAATTCCAGGGACAAATTAAGAGTAAAATATATTCGCAAGAAGCAAGACCTCATAGCGAGTTCGAAGGGGCACGTTTGCAACAAAAAAGACCCTCATAATTAGTTTAAGAAAAAAATTTAATCAATAATATAAATGAATAATATTGGAAATTTTAGGAACAAATTAAATGTAAAAAATATTCGCGGGAGGTAAACTCTCTTAGTGAGTTCGAAGGGGTTCCCAGATGTTGCGTCATTGCAATAACAAACAAAACAATCATAATCCGTTTAAGAAACAAATTAATGAAAAAAACAAACAAAAAATGTTGGCAATTTTGGGAACAAATCAAGTGTAAAAAATATTCACGGGAGGCAAACTGTCATAGCGAGTTCGAAGGGGGGAAATAACTTGAGTTTTTGTAAACAGTTTTTCTGCTGAACGCGCGCAATCTTCGAGCACGCCTCCCCCCCCCCCCTTGCCGTCGCCGTCGTGCGTCCTCGTGCGGTAAACGTCGTCGTTGAATTATAAATTGTTTACTCTCTCTCTTCCGTTGTCTGGCCGTACAGCTGTTGCGATTCACCGGATCGCTCCGACGATTATTATTTAATAGCGGAGAGTAAAGCACGGAGTGAATAGAAAATGAGAGGTTGGCTACCCGGAAATTTTACAACGTGACCTTGATGACTGTTATTATTTATTTATTTCTTTTTTGCAAGTGCGGAACCTGCGAATACTACAGCGATTGCAGCGTGTCCGGTGATTCTACTCGTCGTTATTGCGAATGCGCGCGGCCTTATCGAAAAAATGCATAACAGTGCAGTACGATATATATATATATATATATATATATATATATATATCGCAACGACCGTGTACGCCATAACCAGCAACTTCTATTTCGTAAGTTATGTGGCGGATTCTTTTTGTCAGATATTGGTGATAATGTTTTTATTAATAATTGTAATTACACATAATTACATTGTATGAAGTACTCGATGGATGATAATAACAACAACAACAACAACAACAACAATAATAATAATAATAATAATAATAATAATGGAGAAAATTATAATACTTTGTACGAGCGAGAACTGTGAACAGTCTCGCTATATTTCAAGGTCGCACGTTCTTTGTCGAAGATTTCCTGGTGGCGGGTCGTGCCGAAGCTACAAAAAATAAACACTGTTCGCACGTTCACGACACCTCGTCTGGACGCGCAACCTATCGAGCGACATTCCTACTGACGTAACGAGTCAAAGTTTCGTAACAGAACGACGAAGAGAATTTTATCAATTTTCGTGACCGCGAAGAATCAGCGCCAAATTCGTGAGTAAATCGAGGAAAGTGAAATATAGTCGTTTCTTTCTGCGTCGGCTAACAACCTAAAGCGAATATCAGCCTTAAAGAAATAAAATAAATTGTTCCTCGAATCGTGTCCGGCCGATTATCATAATTCCGAGAGGGAATGCCGAACACGTCGACTTTGAGGACACTCGAGAAGGTCCACGACCTTACGAATGCTGTTAACACGGCTTAACTTCATGCAATTCCACAAGAACGATTTCTTTTTCTTCCACTTCAAAGTTATGTGAGGAGTTTCATGGTGAACGAGTGGAATTTTTAAATTCAATACGTTCACAGCATCCGCACTGCTGTGTCCCAAGGTCAAGCTGCTCGAAGACCACGACCTTCGTCGAACGCTTCGTTCCTGACTACCTAAAACATTTTCGTCAGATGTTAATTGCAATTTCTCCGAAGTCCGATATTATCGATACCAAATTTACTGAAATCATTGGAACTAATCTGCCGCACCAGCAAGTTTTATCGGCGCCTAAAGCTGTCGGATTAACCGAATCTTCTCGCGTTATCGTTATCGGCTGATTTCCGCGAGATATCCTCCTTTTATGTATAAACTCAGTTATTGATTTAAAAAGTCTGAACAGCAAAAAAACAGTAACATTACATATAGGCTCTTCGGATTTTCCCTAGCTCCACTGGGCGCCGAGTTATCGACCGTGGAAAATCACAAAAATCGACGTTTTTCCAAAAGCGGCTCAAAAATAGAAAAATCGTTATTCAATCGCTTTTTTTTTGTTTCAAAGCTATATTCCATGTAGTTTTTCCCGATCACGAATACAACAATTATTTTACTCCCAACCCAATATTTTTCGTTTACCCTTACAATTTTTCACCAAAATGTTGTTTCTTCTAAGAAAATTTGAAAAAGTTTAACGGCACGCTAGTAAATTACGCTCACGTCGACTACGTTTCAGTTTCAGTATAAACTTAGTTATTGAAAAGTCAATAACTAAGTTTAATTAATAGTCCGAACAGCAAAAGAAACGGTAATATAACATATCTCAATAATTGTCGTTGCAATTAACAGCGTTATGTTTATTTATGTACCTACGAAATCGTACAACTGCCTAAAACACCCATTACACGATAACAATGCACCCGTCGACGCAGAAATATAGGTTTGACCCTAATTACCCTATCGGTCCGCATTGTCTTGGCTGCCGTCCCGCTCAATGAGTTTAACGACACGCTAGTCAATTACTCCCATGTCGAATACGTTTCAGTGCCGTTGGGCTCTCCCATTGTCATCAGTGAACAATAAGAAACGAGCTCACGTGCTGCGACCGCTTCGCTCCCAACGCACGCTACACGTAGCGGTTCGTGGGTGTCCATTTACAACCCACTTTTTTTTTTTCTACGCTAATAATACTTTCATAATTCGATCGACTGTGTGACGTTGAATGTCGTAATGCGCGTCGTTTCCTCTCCTTCCCTTAGCAACATTTTCGAAGGTTATGAGTTTAACGACTCTAGCGGTAACACGCTGGCCAATTAGTCGCTTCTGTATCGCCGCTAACGTTGTGGAGAATGTAAAGTTTATAATGCTACATCCTAGACGTAGAATACGAATTTGTATGCTGGCAGCTCTATCCTTGCCCGTGAAGAATAAAAGTACTCGACGTGCAGAACCAACCACCGCGGTACGTACGAGAGCGCACACGTTGCATTCATCGAGCTCTCCTCTTCAAGATCAAGGTCAGCACTGCCAGAGAGAAAACCCCCCGACGTAATACCCGGCCGACGTCTCTCGTCCAGCGCTGATCCTCTCGATGCTCGGTACTAACCCGCGTCACGATTCCTCTTACCTGTTTCTATATCTACAGATTATTATTTCAATTGACACGATACAGATGTTCACCGATCGACTTCTTTGTCTCGAAACAAGAATCTTACCGTCCTATTTAACCGATTCTCTAGCCTACATTGCTAATTCCAACGCGCTCCCGATCTCATTATCTTCGAACAAACAAATTCGCGAGTGACGCATGTGACGCGGAAAGAAATTTGCACATCTACTTTCTCGTATTCTTCCGATAGTGCGACTTGAAAAATTTCACACATTTCGAAAATTAGTAAAACGTATTACTCGCATTACGTTATAATCGATACACTTTACTTTGCTCGATCTTTTATGCGATACACTCGCAGTGTTTTGATGATTTTTTTTGTACTTTAAAGTGTCCGAAGTTTAGACAATTCGCGAAATTCATTGTCACGTATAGCGGATCGAAACTTACTGTACGGTGGCCTCTCCGTTTCCCATATGAGCGTCCCCCGGTGAAAGTACACCCTGCATCGTTTCTTCTTTATAACAAAGGTGTTCAGCAGCACAGAGCCCGATGATTGATCGGAGTCCTGCATATTCGCGAATTTTTTGGCTTTTATATTCCTAAGCACTCTCCCCTGCTTTGGGTATTTTTTTTTATCTCGTATATTTTCACTGCTTCGAATCGGTCGTATTCCGACGACTCAGCGCCTAGTCGAAAACCCTACGAGGAACGACGACGACGGGAACGACGTCGACGTCGTCGTCATTCTCCCTCGTCGATATATCGATTACACGAAAACAACCGCGGAAATAGGCAAGCCGCACTCGGAAGCCGACAGTCCGCTGCTGCTGCACACGCCTGCGGAGTGTCAGAAATTGGAACGATAAGACACGAGGAAACAATTTCCAAGGAACTGACGAGATTTCTGTTCGTGAACGACGATGTTGAGTCGTCGCTGTTGCTTCGCTCGTACGCTCGAGCAGACTGCATCATACACGGAGGCCCGGTTCGCGTCTCAACCTCCGTTCGGATGCCAATACCGCCGCGGCCTCCAGCCCATCCCACTCTCTGCCTTCTTGCCCCACTGACTACCTCTGTGGGTTTACCTACTTGCTCGTATGAATTTTATACAACGAAAAAAATAAAAACTCTTTCCCCGGCTAGGTCCCTTTTTTATCGACGGAGTTTCTTTATCGATCGAGCTGTGCACAATGCTTCCGCCGGTCACCGAACGGCGCTGCATCCGCGATTTTGAAAATATCAACGTTACTTATTATGCTTATTATGTGTCAGTTGTCCAAGTTTGTCAGTAATATTACGTGTTTACAAACTACCTGATTGTAATTATATTTTTGCTTTTCTCTTCCTTCGACCTGGAGAACGATATAATAGGCAAGACACATGAGGCAAACTTGAAGCGAAGGGCAAATGTATTTACGAATCAAGGTTACTTTTTTGCGACATTATCGTGGTTTTTATTATTACCTTTATTTCATGTACGGCTTTATTTTTATTAGCATCGTTATTATTATTATCATTATTTTTAGTTGCGGCAATTTTTGTCTAGGTCTGTTAATACTTCCCATTTTCTATTTTCCTATATGTACCTAGAGAACCCTTTTGGTCCTATTGTTACAATAAATCACTTTATTTATTCATTTATTACGTCACTAAACTTTACTTTGCTGAATAATCCGACCTTTCCTTTACGCCGTTTTACTGCACTAGCATCAAACACTGTATTTTCATTTTTGTAGACACACAGCATACAAATTTAATGAATTGTACTCCATTTTTTATTTAAGGTTATACACTGAAGACACTGAAAGCATTGAGATCCAACTGCAGTAATGGCTCGACGAAGAACCGCCAACAGGCGCTCGATGAGGATGTCTCTGAATGCTACGGATCTTGATCAAGATTCAGACCTCTTCGAAACACGTAAGCAACCTCTGCATTGCTTATTTAGTTTACAGGAAAGACCATATTACAAGATTGAATAATTTGACATAGTTAAACATTAAGACTCATTTACACATAGTAATAGTAAAAAAAAATTATTTATACAGTTATCATCTTATATTAGTTTTATACCTAACAATAATTATATACGTTGGCAAAGGGCTATCGGCCTGAGGTCTTTAGACCAACAATTTCATTGGTATAAGGAAGGTTTTTTTCCTTTCTTAGATTGCGATAAAAAAAGTTTGTAGGTTTCATTCCATGATTCCATTGTTGGGCATTAATTCTAATTGTTGATAAATTGTGTGTTTATGAATAAAATGTTGGAGAAGTTATGTGCATAGCGGTTTAATATTATCAAATTGGTTTGTGTCAAATTTTTTTGTGAGCAGAATTTATATGTTATTTACACATTTCAGAGAATCCAATGTGGTGGAAGAACATGGAAGGCGACATGACGATGCGTCCGTCGCTGCCAGTTTCCACCGCCGAGACGACAGGCTCCATTTTGAATCCGGATTCACAAATCGATCCCACAGACTTGCAGGACAAGTGGTGGGACCATTTGGACAGAACGAAACTGGGCTCTTCTAGAAGATATTCGTCTCGAAAAAGCCTCAATATAGGCGACAACTATCAAGAGTCGTTTAATTCCGATGGCACCGACGATATCAGTATAAAGAAGAGAAAAGTCATGTTACGACCCAGAGCCAATAAAAGCGGAGGTCCCGACAATTTTCAACGAGTCTTGAACGAGTCCGACGTGACCGCGCAATCGGAGCCGCTGCCGGGCAAGAGAAAATCCAAAAGCCCGACACGATCGGACACGGAGATTGCGAGGAAAAAAACTCGAACAAGTCGCAGTCACGCCGCGGAAGCGTCGCAGCACGATCGGAATAACGACAGTTTGACGAGCAACGACTCCGATGTTATAGTAAAGCCGAGGCCCAAGGCGTTCAAGAAACGATTCACTAGTAAGCTACGCGCCAGCGCGTTCAGCAATGTTCTGCAAAACGACGGAGATGGCCCTTCGGGAATGAACACCTCAAAGAGCGCCTCGCGAATGAACGATTCGCCGTCGAGCAGAATTTCCGCCAACGCAACGCCCGGGATAGACTCGAACGAGTCCGGATTGATGGGCCCGCCGAAAAGTGGCTCGCTTCGCAAGAGGCTGTCGTTGATATCGCGAAAGTTGAATCTAACTTCGGACGAGAGCGGGAGCGACGGAGCTTCGAAGAAACCGAGATCTGGCTTCGCCACAAAAGCTCGGAAAAACTTGTCCGTCAATCCCTTCGACGAGATACTCAGCGGGCATGTCGAAGAGGAGAATTCTCAACCCGGAGGTCAGACAAACGCGAGCGTTGGTACTGCAAAAACGCCGGACAAGAGTCGCCAAAGCCAAGGCGTCGATTCGGCTGCCTCATCGATCGCGGACGAAAATCAAACTTCGACGATGGAGACGGTGCCAATGAACGATTCTACTTCGAAAACACAACTACCGAAGATGCTGCAGTCACAGCGTAACTCGACGATTGATTTGGCCATACCTAGCGGCGAAGAGAATTCTATGGAAAATAATCATAGATCGATTTCCGTAGCGAATGAAATTTCAAATGTTTCGAACACCCGTCCGCATTCCAAGGGGCGAAATACATTGAGCAGGCAAAGTGTCTTAGCCGAAGATTCGCGGAACCGACTCATGCAAGATTGGGAATCGAGCGGCAGCGAGGACGAAGCCCTGGTCCGTAGACCATCGAAATCTCTGAGCAACGTTTCCAAAGCATCTATCTCGACGAAGAAATCCCTCGGAGTATCGAAGACTCTGTTGTCTTCCACGAGAACTTCACACAGCCACCGCATCGAGGAATCCGTGCGAGAGAGCGACGAGGAAGACGAAACGCCGCAAGATAAGAAAAGATCACTGAAATCGGCGAGTCACAGCCGAATAATCAGCGATTCTGCTTACGAACTTCCCGACAAGGAACGAAGCGACTCTCCGATTATTTCCTTGTCGGAAAACGAGAACGACAGATCCGTCGACGACTCAAAGCGAAACAAACTTGAGAATTTAAGAACGAGGCAATCAGCCGATAGATCGATGCGTCGCGATCTATCACAATCCAACATACCGAGAAAAAGTAGCTCGCGTGCGAATACTTCTAAGCACATGATCAATAGCGCCGAGAGTATCAGCGAAGAGGAAATATTTGGCGGCGGAGCGGAGACGAGAGGAGGAGAAGAGGAGGGAAGCTCCAGCGATGAAGACGCACAGAGAAAAATCTCAAAATCCGTAAATTTGTCCGTAAAGCGAAAAGCTAGCACGAGTAGAAAAGGACGGTCACGTGGCAGCGTTTCGAGACAACACATGGAATCCGCGGAAGAGAATTACTATGATGGAGAAAAAAGTAGTTCGAAGTTGGCGAATCGGTCTGTTAAGCGGAAAACGAGTACACCTAGAAGAAACACTGTGCGTGGAAATGTTTCTGGGCGGCTTACAGAATCCGACGAGAGCGAAGACGAGGTGGGGGACTCGCAGAAGCCGAAGCCCTTAACTCCACAAGAGGTAAACAAGAGTACTCGTCTACCTAAAAATAGTTCGATAACGCAGGACACGAGCAGGACGCAGAGCCCGGAAAAAACTGATAGAAGATCGACGAAAAGACATACTCGTTCAGATGAGAGAGCCAACACTTCGAGAAAAAGTTCTGCTCGCACGAGTACTTCCCGGCGACAGACTCTGCTCGATGATATAATTAACGAGGAGAAAGCTGAAGAGGTGAAAAATAATTCAAAGTCAGCGAGTTTCTCGGTGAAGGAAAAAACCGGTACAGCTAGAAAAAGTACTTCATACGGAAGTACATCGCGGAAGATTTTTGTCCCCGAAGAGATTACGAACGACGAGGAAGCGGAAGATGCGGAAAAACCGACATCCAAGTCAACGAAAAGAAGCCTTTCCGCGAATGCAAGTCCGTCGCAGGAAAGCGTCGAGTCCGACGAGAGTATCAGCGAAGAGGAGGAGCGACCGGAAGATGCAGAAAAATCGTACTCAAAGTCAACGAGAAGTAGCCTTCGCGCGGAGGGAAGAAATTCCAACGCTGCCAGAAATAGCTTCTCGCCTGCCGAGATTTCTGGACAAGGGAGAATCGAGTCCGAGGATGCAGTGGATGCATCAAATTCCAAGCCGACGACTCTTGCTGCAAAGAGAAAAGCGAGCGAAGCTAGAAATAGTTCTGCGAATGTTTCTGCACAACGCCGAGAGTCCGCGGAGAGTCTTAGCGAAGAGGCTGAAAGTGGAGGAGATAAAACTAATTCAAAGCCGACCAATATTTCCGCGAAGAGAAAAGCCAGTACAGCCAGAGAAAGTAACCCTCGTGGAAACGTTTCTGGACGAGGCGTAGCGTCCGACGGGAGCTCCAGCGAAGAAGATGTGGAGAGAAATATTTCCAATCCAGTAAATATCTCCGCCGAGGGAAAAACTAACACGAGTCACGGAAATGCGGCTCGTGGGAACGTTTCTGGACGAAGCGTAGAGCTCGATGAGAGCTCCAGCGAAGAAGATGCGCAAAGAAATATCTCAAAGTCCGCGAATTTGTCTGCAAAGAGAAATGTTAGCATGAGTCGAAAAAGTGCGGCACATGGAAACGTTTCTGGACGACGGATAATGGACTCGCAGAAGCCGAGGCCATTAAGTGCGAAAGAGGTAAACAAGAGTACTCGTCTAGCTAAAAATAGTTCGATAACTCAAGACACGACCGGTGCGAAAAAATCAACATTACCCACGGCACAGAACTCCGAGGACGAGGACTCGACGGCTTACTCCGAGGTCGTACCTCCGATCCCGGAACTCAGTACACTGCCGAATAATCAGAGCGTTTCTGTTCTCGGCAAGAGTAACGTTTCTCGATCGCAGAAAAATATAACCGACTTCTTTCAATCGAAATTTTCACAAAGATCCGATAAATCGAGAACGTTGGATCTGACGTCATTCGATCACGAAAAGTTGAAGCTGGTTAGAGAAGAGATGGAGAAGATAAAGCAGCAGGAGATAAAAGCTATGAGGATCGATGTGGCTGCGAAGAAGAAAGAAACGCGACGTCCCGATAATGCTGTGAAAGCCAAACAGTTGCGTAGCAAGGAAAACAATTTGCCGAGAGCAGCAGCTAAACCGGCTAAAGTAGTCGATAAGGCTTTCATAGTGAACGGAACTGTATACAAAAGGCCGAAACTTCCGAGACCGAAGTCCTGGGTAACGGACCGTCTGTATCGTCATCTATGGAAGAAAATGGAGCCCAAGTTCGATCTATCGACGAGAATAAAATCCGAGAAATTCGTTGTGCAACTGGCGGAAGTGGTCGCGGTAACGATAAGACGCAAAAAGTATGACAGTTACAAGCTCGAACTCGAGGCTCTCATGAAGGAAATGGCAAAACTCGGTATCATAAAAACGAGAAATGATTTTTACGACTTTTGCTACGACTTCATGCCGTACGAATTTCGGGTCAAGGCGACGCCTATCCTGATGCCAGGAAACGTTCGGAATATTCCTTACGATCCAGAAAAATTGCACGCTCCAATTCTCGCGGAAGATTCAAGGTCTGGCTGAGTAACCGTAACTACCGTTTGTACAGAGGCAATGTTGACAACGAGCAAAGATAAATATTTTGATATAATCAATCAATTAATTATACATTTGCTGTTAAGTATGGAATTATCGTGAGGAAAGAGTCATCTCATATATATTTTGAAAAGTTGTTTCGCCGTTTTTTTCTTTGTTTGTCCCAATTTTCAAGAATCCAGGGGGTTCCTCTAGGGGCCTTCGTCCCAGTTCCTCATAACTATGCCCTTATTACACTATTCTGGTTGTATTCTGTGCGAGTCGATCACTCGTGCGCAATAATGCAGTAAACAACAGCGCTGTGCACTGCCGTCGTGTGCAAAATAATAATTTTTTGACCGAAACTACGAACTTCCGGTTTGAAAATCTCATTTCTCGATAGGAAGTAACGTCATTCCAGAAATACGTCACTTCCAGTTTGAAAATTTCATTTTTCGACCGGAAGTGATGTCATCATACCGGAAGACGTCATTTACGGTTTGAAAATCTCATTTTCCAACCGGAAATACGTCACTTCCGGTCGAAAAATGACATTTTCAAACCGGAAGTGACATTTCCGATATGACGTCGCTTCCGGTCGAAAAAGGAGATTATCAAACTGGACATGACGTATACGTTCGCTCTCTTTTTGGATGCACCCCCACCTGCGGCCCTTGTGTACAGTCGACGTTCCAAAGACTCTCTCAGTCGTCGCCGTGTGTGTTTGTTTCACAGTTGACTCTGCAAACATCTATAAAGACACTTGCGTTCAACTATAAATAAACCGGCGCACTCGACTCGGTCGTTGTTTCCCACGAAGTATTATTCATCGATCAGCAAACACGGCGGATCGAGCAAGTACTTATTTTGCAGACTTGAGAGGGAACGCATAGAAGCCGCGTCTCGCGGGGTTTTGTTCTCGCACAGCGGTTTGCTGCACTCTCCCGCAGTTGGCTCGCTTTCCTAGCGTGGTACGCCTCATGCACGTCGAGGAAAGGCGAGAAAACATGGGTGACGCGATCAAACTTAAAGTCTCATAAAAATTGTCATTGTTTATCACAATGCTGTGCAAAAATGTAAACTCCGAGACCGCGAATTTTTGGAGCGTTTAGTCAAACGCGTGAAAATGTGATTGTAGTGCCCAAGGATAACAAGAGCGAAGAGCTTGTATTTGTTGATTCTCTTGTTCCTTTATTTTTTTTTTACCACGAAATAGTGAAAATTTTGCATTTACAACGACACTCGTCTATCCGGGTATGAATGGCCAGGTGCAATCAACGCGCGAGAGGTTAGGTGAGCGGAAAACACTTGGTATTCATATCGTACGATAATTGAACGGATCGTGTGACGATCTTGCGACGTATCCGTCGTACGAAGACGGAATAGAAAAAAATGGTCACGGTCTTCCAAGTTTTTACTCGCAGCGTTCGCGTCGCATCCCGAGTAAAAAAAATCCTTCGTACACATCGGCCTGACAGCTCGCGATTTCTCAAGCTATTTTGAACCCACCAAATTATGATTATTATTATTATCGTACGCGAACGTTATCTAATTGGAGCGCGGTTTGATGTTGTCGCGATAGCTTGAATATATCCAAAACAAGTTCGTAAAAAAATATCACTACTCGAATAATATTGTTGAACGTTTTTTTCTGCTTTTTTTTTTTTTTTTTTGCTAACGCATTTTATCGCGACGTAACGTCGCCGATCGTGTTTAAGAATGGAATACGGATTCAGACCGAGTTATTTAAAATGCAAGTAAAAAAGTTAGCAATTTTTTTTTTTTTTAGGAACACGTGGTAGGCACGAGATTATTTGTTACTTTATCTGCACGCAGGTGGACTGAGTGGCACGAGTACAGGATGGTTCTCTGGGCTCATACCCTCAGAACACGTATCCGCCTTGCCGGAGATTCTACCGGAGTCGGAGGCTGACGTCTCCCTGAACGATGCCGCTGTTGCCACCGAAGTCGACAGCAAGGTCAAGACGAAACTACTCACCATGTGGAACAATGTTAAATACGGTTTGTGTGAGCACTTTTGTACAGTTGAAATATCACAATTGATCAATGAACACCTCAATCTATTGGGGACGGAGAGCTGGATAAAACGGAACTGTAGGGCAAAACGGATCATTTTTTAAAGTTACGATCTATTTAGTGTTTTACGTAGTAATGCACCCTTACCCAAATGTATAAATATACATCGGAAATATTACAATACATAATATTTTTCTCGATCCGTTCTAAGTACGAAGATACGAAAATAGAATCATAAATTATTGTTTAATGCAGTAATGCACCCTTTTACAAATATAAATATACATTGGTAATATTGCAAATCATAATATTCTACTCGTTCCGCTGTAAGTACGGAGGTACAAAAGTAGAATCATACATTATAAATACCAATTTAATAACTGAGCTACACGAAAAATGTTCTCAATTTTTTTGTGAGTAATGAAAAAATATTTTATCCTAAATGAAGGACACCGGTCCGTTTTGCCCCGAGGTTCAGTTTTCTTGGCTCTCCACTGCAAGGCAAAGATTCTTGGATGTTTCGCTGAGAGACTAATTAATATGTTGTTTCTCAGGATGGGCGTCGAAGATAAAAACAAACTTCTCCAAGGAGTCTCCGGTATGGCTTCTGGGATCTTGCTATCACAAGAAGCCCGAGGAATCGCCGGAACGAGCCTCCGAGGCCGTGGGACTGGACATGGAGACGGGAAGCGAAATATCGTTGGCTGTGGACGCGACGAATTTGGATGAGGGAATGGAAGGCTTCAAGCGAGACTTCGTGTCTCGACTCTGGCTCACATACAGAAAAGAATTTCCTATTCTAAACGGCTCGAGTTTCACGTCTGATTGCGGCTGGGGTTGCATGCTCCGCAGCGGACAGATGATGCTGGCTCAGGCGCTCGTTTGTCATTTTCTCGGACGAGGCGAGTTGTCCCGTTAATCAATTTGTTTTTCGTCGACGTCTCGTCATTACCGTCTCGTTAACGTTTAAACTTTATGTTTTTTCTCTATGGACAAGCAGATTGGCGATGGAGGCCGGAACAGCGTATCGAGACTCATGAACAATACATGGAGGAGAACAAGCATAGAATGATAATAAAGTGGTTCGGTGACCAGCCAACGCCGCACTCGCCGCTCTCGATACACAGCCTCGTGTCCCTGGGCACGTCTACGGGGAAACGAGCGGGCGATTGGTACGGGCCGGCATCGGTCGCCCATTTGCTTAGCCAGGCCGTGAAAATTGCCGCGAGCGGACACAACGAGTTCGACAATTTGGCTGTGTACGTCGCTCAAGACTGTGCAGGTGCGCCATTAACGAGATGATAATTGAAAAGAAAAATACACGAAAAAGAATTCGTCTCGAGGACAGCTCTAATTTGTCTCCTGTTTATTTATTTTTTATTCCAGTTTATCTCGACGACGTGAGAAGTGCCTGTGAGACGAGCGACGGAGGTTGGCGATCTCTCGTGCTCCTCGTGCCTCTCAGATTGGGTGCCGACAAGCTCAATCCCGGCTACGCGCCGTGTCTCACGTCGCTCCTCAGCCTTGACGTTTGTATCGGCGTTATCGGTGGTCGACCTCGACACTCGCTCTACTTCATCGGCTATCAGGAGGACAAATTGATTCATCTCGATCCGCACTACTGCCAGGAGGCTGTCGATGTGTGGAAACAAAACTTTTCGTTAGCCAGCTTTCACTGCGCGTCACCGAGAAAGATGTTGCTCTCGAAAATGGATCCGAGCTGTTGCGTCGGTTTCTATCTTCACGATAAAAAGGCTTTCGATAGCTTTGTCAAAATAGTCGAGCCCGTGAGTAGATTTTTACATCACTTTGTGCCGATGACATCGAAGACCCTCCATCACTCAATCAAAACTACTAGAATGTAATTCGCTGAGGACGCGATTGATTACTAATCAATCAATCAATTATTCCAACCAATCAATCAATTAATTCATTGATTGCAGTTTTTGGTGCCACCGAATCAAAAAGTCGACTACCCGATGTTCCTATTTTGCGAGGGAAGCGGCGACGATCTTCGTCGAGGATACGAGGTAGGTGAGGGTATGCTGACGTCATCTACATCCGGTCTCGGCTCTGACACCCTCGAGGACGAGACTCACTACGAGTGCGAAGAGTTCGAGGTCGTATGAGGCTGCGAAGCGTCTTCGATTTAAATAGCTCGTGTACTTAAGGACTGGTGATATGGTCCGCTGAACTGACAAACGACAACTCTTAATCCCTCCCTCCCTCCCTCCCTCCTAGACTCGAAATATTTATTCACAAAAAGAAGAAAAAAAATCATCACAAGGTCGGCGCGATTTATTGAACGAAATCGGCGTAACTGGCGCGCGAGGAGTTGAATATTGTAAAGATCCGATTCATCGTCTCTTCGTGGATGTTTCATGAAGATGGAAAAAAAACAACGCTCGATTTTTTTTCTCAAGTGTATCACACTTGGCGAGCAAGACTTTTGAAAGATAAGCTAGTTAAGTTTCGATGAGTCTATCGCTGTTGGTCGCGCTTTATACCTTAAATATTTTTTTGTATGATCTCGAAATTTCAATGATTTCTATCATTTGTACGATGAAACTTATTTATAATTTAATTTACTGTAGATAGTAGTTAGTGGTGCGTCGCTCGATTTTTTATCAACGCGTCTCGTTTCGGCTCGTCTTTACCGACGGTAAAAATCTCACTTCACTGCGACAATTGGTGCTCCGGCGGAGAATCGCGTAGATCGCGAGTCCGATTTATATAGACGCTGCAACGAACGATCGATCGATATCTCAGCTGTTCGCTCGGTCCCTATACTTACTTATGTTGAGATAAAAAGGAAAAAGGAACAAGTAAAACCAAAAAATGATTAAAGCTTAATATTGTAGGCGTAGTAAATTTGAATTATCGTATCTCGAACTTTAACTCTGTACTGTAAATACTAGAAAAAGGAAAAATTCAATCGCGGATAGACTTTCGTGTGTCCTCGCACGAGAGGGGAGCGCACGCGTAGAAAACTTAATCTCTGAAAGTCTCTAAGTTATTTATTTATTGTCGAAAGGAAAAAAAATATCATCCCTCATAAAATTGTTATCGTGCGCCCGGTGTCTCATTAATCATCGTCATCGTTCGTCATCGTTATCAAACGTTTTTGGGCGATATATCATTAGCTCATTGCAATACGGGGAGGAAAGTGTCGATGAGCGGAGCGAAGCACACTCGGGTGAGCAGAAAGTTGTAAGTTAGCCTGTTGGACGATAGCTTCGCCTGGAAGCACGGAATTTAATATTCCGTAGCGTACAGGGAACTTCGTCGGTGAGAATAAAAAAGAAATGAACATGAAACATAATAAAAAATACGTACGATTTTATTAACGTACCCAATATTGTTTGTTTGCTTCAAAGTTATTTTTTTATGACTATTGATATTTTCGGTTTGGTTTAATTGTTTATTGTACAAAACTTAAAGCCTCAAAAAATGTCTATAAAACTTGAACCCTATCTACTATAAAACTTGAACCATATCTATATATTATATATATACATACGAGTGCGAAGACAGAAAACGAATTGTAATCGACCACAGGCGCGTCGATCTGGCGTGTGTAGTCGCAAATCCTTTCGCATGGTTTTTTTCTAACTATATATATATAGGCATTTCTTTGGATTTCGTTGTCCATTCACACATATCGCTCCAGGCATTCTTTGATGTGCGGCCACATTTGGGCTGTCGTATTGCCACGAAAGTCCCTGAGAATTCCAGCTTCCCGGTAGTAACTTATCACCGGTTCGGTTTTCGTCGCGTAATCTTGCAGCCTCTTCTTCACTACTTCCGGTTTGTCGTCCGTTCGTTGAGTCAGGAGTTCGCCAGTGACGTCGTCTCTGCCCTGGAGTACGAAAATTGACGATCAATTTTCAAAGGTCAATCGTATAGAGTTTTGTACATATACATGTACATATATATGTACCAAAAAATACTTCAAGTACAAAGTGTCACAAGTACTTGAAGCATCAAGTACCTTTTTTCGTAACATTAAAAAATGTTTACATTTTATAAATTTTGAAGGATTAAAATTTCCCGCTAAAAAAAATTCGGTTTATGCAGAATCATACTCACGGCTTCTTTCGGATCATTGAACCCAATATTGTACACTCTACCACTGGGCAGGTGAACCCATCTGTTTTTCACTCGATCGAGTATAACAGAATGCGGTACGATAAGATTTAACACAAGATTGACGGGCTGGCTCGCTTGAAGCTTCTCGGCTTGCTTCAAAGTTCTCGGGAATCCTGTACGCGTGCCAAATAATTCGTCAATTGCATCGTGAGATAGTTTATGCACGTGCATATATACGTCGACTGCCACCCGTGTCCGCTGTTAAAACAGGTTCGCAGCTGTTTCTTTATGGGGTCAGGGTCGCAAAACCGAACTTTGACTCACCGTCGAGCAGCCAACTCCTATCGCCGGCCGCCTCGATTTCTTTTCCGATAAGCGATATCATCGTCTCGTCGGGTACGTATCTACCTTCCTCCAAGTACTTCTTCACTTCTTTGCCGAGCTCTGTTCGAAACGAATATCATTCAAGGTACAAATTATCGACTGACGATCGGAACACAAAATTTTGCATCGTTCAACGTTTATCTACGAAAAACATCGATCTTACGAAGAAAAACAAAATTCTAATACGTATCTAATTCGTTCTCTCATCGTCAGATAAATTATATAATTCATCACAATATTTTACATAATCTTTCGTCTGCTGCATCAAGAGACAACGGATATGGCTTATACTTTTCAATCGATTACAAAAACAGCAGATAGAACCGTGAACCCTCGCTCTGCGCGACCGCCAAGTAATCAATATATTTCCGGCTCTACATATTTTTCTGACAAATGATATGCACTGTGTCATCGATGTTGGATTAGTATTACGAAACATACCGGTGTTGTTGGTCACGTGAGAGCGCAGCTTATCACCGCTTGAAATATGTGTAACCCCAAAAGTATTAACTATCTTTGATGAAACTGTGCCTTTTCCCGATCCTGGGGCGCCCAGGATGACGGCCCTGAAGGCCGAGGCCTTCGCTAAGCACGTGGATACTCTGACCATTTAGCTGGCTTGCTTGATCCCAACTATAATTATTTCTCTATAGATATATATGTATATCTATAGATATGTAAATAAAGTAGTACACTATTCGTAGCGTAATTCTCGTTGTGCACGCGTGCAGTCTCACACTTCGTTCGAGCGTTATTCACCGTGGCCTACTGATTTGTCTCGAGCAGACGCAATGTACTCATATCGTTTCTGCTAGTTGACGCACGTTTCTGTATAAAATGAATATGAATTTTTTTGCGCGTGAGAACGTGTGCTATCGACCTTCGACCCTTGATTATCAACGTCCGATCGACCAACCGCCTGCCGGGAACACCGGCACTGCACTAGAGAGAAATATACAAGAGACAATAGTTAAAACTGACCGACCACTCCGATAACTCGCTTTCCGTACGCACGTGTGACGCAAGCTCATTGCAGCGTTTCGCAAGCGAGAGGGATTCGCGCCAAATCGACTGGGGACGAGCAGCGAGGAAATTGTAATACGTTTGCGAGGGAGGGTCGCCATGAACGATTAAAGTACCCCGGTGGCTTCGATGCGCATGCACTACGAGACAACGAGTAAAGTTTGATGTGGTAGAATTGATCAATCGTAATTATGAAGATTGCTTGTTTTTATTGACAAAGTAGCACTTTATTCATATGAAAAAGTAATACAACACAAGAGCCTGGGTGTCTCGACTCTCCTTCGAAGATCCCAGCCCTTTTCTTCTTATTAAAAATGCGCTTACGGCAATAATTAGAAGGCCTCCGTATTTGGACATAGCGTTTGATACGCAAGTAAAAATCGGCGATTACATTACTCGCGGGCCGTCAATTGTTTTTCTCTCTCTGCAGCTCTTTCACGATCTTAAGACTGACGATTGCCCACGACGGAATGTACACACACTAGATATTTTTTTTATCCATATACGGGTCGATGTTCGAAATTGTTAACGCGCTTCTAAAATATATGTAGACCTCTGTTTATCCTACGTGGTGTGTCAGTGTTTACGATACCTATGATTCTTCTCGTCTAGCCGTCGACAAATAGAATTGTCTTACGACAAAGAGATTTTTTACACATTCGCTTTTTCGTTTATTTACTGTTTTTTTCCTTTTGCTCTCATGCTCAATTTTGGCCCCGCACTCCCCGACCAACCCGGCTGATATATATTTTCATGATCGACGAAGTTTTCGTACAAAGCTTTAACTTCCCGTGAGAAGCCTAGTGCTACCTTAGGCTACTATAGATAGGCTGTAGTTGTGAATTGCGTTGAGCTTGGAAAAAAAAAACAATCTTATTAAGCCACTCCAACGGAATAATTTTTCCAAAACAATGATTTCAATCATAACCCATGATCTTTGTTATCCGAAAAACAAAACGATTAGCGAACAACAGTAAACGAAGCTTATCGAAGAAAAAAAAACAATTTCTTTCGGTGATTATTGCGATGATTGTGAGCTGGTGGACGAACGTTTTCGATTATCCAGCGTATTGTTCTTGTCCTCCTCGTAGAGGACGAAATCCGTGCATACGCGAGACGAATTGTTTTTTTGTGTTATCGTCAGTGCTATACCCAGGGTGGTACAGGGGGTGGTTTGATCTCGTTTACCAAAGCTCCCCGTCCTTCTCTTTAGCCGGAACTTCGATGACTCGCGGCTTGTCTATTATTCTCGCGGTCCTATTGCCTTTTTCCACGATCCCGATTATCCATGCTTGATAGCCCTCTTGCTTTTCGATGTCTTTGCAGTACGCCGCAGCCTAAAAAAAATGAAATCCGATGAGTGAAAAAAATTAGTGTGAAGATAATTAAGTGAACGTTGAAACAAAATTTGAGCCGTACCTGTTCTCGAGGAAGGCATATGAGAAGCCCACCGCTGGTCTCCGCCGAATGGCCTTGTAATAGTTGAAACATGTTACCGCAAGCTTTAGCTACAGCGGCCATCTTCGCGATAACCGGCAGATTGTGAATAACGAATGATACTTCGTTCTTTTGATGTTTAGCGAGATTTTGTGCGTGACCCAACAGACCGAAACCCGTTACGTCGGTCGCACCGTGCGCATTGTATTTGTGCATCAGACGCGCAGCTGTAAAATTAATTCATGTTCGACCTCTAAAAAGTTGGTTCTGTCGAGATCTTATCGCGAAAGAGTTCACAATGAAAATTTCCTCGTGAAGTCACTTCCGGTTTGAAAATCACGGTTTTCGAGCAGAAGTGACGACTGATCGAAAAGTTAGATTTTCAAACAGGAAATGATGTTATAGAAAGTATTCTTAATTTTTCTCTGCAATCTATGTTGAATACAGGCAGTGACAGAACATGGGAATTAAGGAAGGCATGAAACGGGGTATAAGAATGTGTGTGATACTTGTACCAAAAGTTAAATCTGCTGTAGCAAATTATAGTTTCAATCATCATCGATGTGCTTCGCATACCTATTCTATTGAGCCTAGCCATGCTGTCCATCGCTCGTTGATAAGCTTTTCCAACATCGTCTTCACTGACTACGAGTTTGATTCTGTTCCAACGATCCGGTTGATCGAGCCACTGATGCGCGTTCACGGCTACTTGAGTGCCGAGTGGTTTCGTCAACACGAGCACGTCGCCTACCACAGCATTGTCTGGTCTGAAAGATATTTAAATGATTGATATATTTGATATATTTAAAGAATTATCACTCTCGAGGCCGAATCGGGCGTCGCAAGTTTGAACTAACGACTCTCCATTCGTCTTTAGGATGTTTTTTAAAGTAACTAATTATTAGGATAACAGTTACATACACAATGTATTCGTTCGGTTGGCAAACAGTAGAAGCAACCCCACCAATGGTACACCATGGATTGACGACCGTTTGGCCGCCGGTCACTGTCGTGCCCGCTTCAATCGCAGAGTCTTTAAAGCCTCTCATTATCAATGGAACAACGACGTCTCGTTCCTTCTCCGTCATCTTTGTACTTACGCCGAGCAACATAAGCATATTGTCACATTCCGTGACGCCCATTGCGTACAAATCGCTTATCACATTGGCGCACGCGATTTTCCCTGAAAAAATATATCTCGGACCGTCGTTTAGCGCCCATACAACAGAGATAGGGAGAATTAAATTATACTACCAAAGACAAACACTTGCAAAGATTTTGATAACTAAGTACAACTTTGTAATTGAAAATTTAATTGTGCCTAGGGTAAAACGCTA
This sequence comes from Stenichneumon culpator, assembly GCA_964017025.1. Taxonomy (NCBI): domain Eukaryota; kingdom Metazoa; phylum Arthropoda; class Insecta; order Hymenoptera; family Ichneumonidae; genus Stenichneumon; species Stenichneumon culpator. Next base: position 7,771,314 of record OZ024781.1, read on the forward strand.
GGAGATTAACGAGCTTAACGATTTAAAAATCTATTTGCTATAGGTTTGAAGAGTATTTGAAAACAAGATTCTTCCATCCCTGCTGTATATTAAATTTTTATATACGTAGGATACGTTTCATTGGTCGTCCGCTACAACATCGTTTGTTTTTCCTTCTTACCCATCATATAAGGATCATCTACCAGAGGGTAGAAAAAGTCGGTCGTCTGTACTAAACTGAGACCTCCATGCCTCAGAGGAGTCACGGAGGAATCCATGCCAATGCCTGCAACAATATCAGTAAAGTTGTTTTAAACGAGTCAAGACATTCAAAAGATTTTTTCCGAGTACCTTTTTTATTTCTCTCTTAAGGTATGTCCTAACTAAACTAAACTTCTTTACATAGACGATTTCTGATATCTATCGCTTCACAGTAACCTTCCTTAAGGTGGGGCTAAAGGTCAACCTAATGTCAAAATATTTTGAATACATTTTTCTCCGAATCGGTTTTATAAAATAAAAAAACAAATTGTGGAGCTTACTGCATATCATTAATGCAGTGAAATTGATCAATGCAGTGTGCCCAACAATCTGTTTTTTATTTTGCAGAATCATTTCGAAGAAAAGACTCAAAATTTTTAACTCTGTCTCTCTCGCACTTATGCATGTTTAGTCTTCCCTTAAGAGCCGGTGAATTACCACAGTCGGTAATAAAAACTGTAATTAATTTTTTCCACGGAGCACTATTTAAGGTGAAAAGGAAAGTACCATCCAAGGCTAATTACATGTTGGCTTTCGATGACACTTTTCTTTTCATCATAGATACTAGTACTATCTGTGAAAAAAGGTTGATTACAGATTTTGAAACTGAGTGGGCACGGAACGGATGGGGGAGGGGAGTTTCACATGCTCTTAAGGATATGTCAATTATTATTTATATTTATCAAAAGTTACTTCCAATACAAACGACACACTGTCGTGTATAATATTCGTTGCAAAAATTTTATTTCTTATCTACCGAAAAATCGTGATAGTAAAAAAAAATCATGATATCAAACTTCAGTTGTCCCAAACAAATCGAAAATCCCAATATCGGATGCGATAATGAATTACACCGGTTGCTTTGAGAACCACTGCATCGCCGCGGTGGAGTGAATAAAATAAGGCGGGAGGAGACAACGTGTCGGCCATTACGGCAGAAGCGGATTTGGTCATCACCGTGCCCGGTGCTCCTACGCTCGTGCCGGCTTTGATTTTTCGCAAAGCTTCAGGCTCCGAGCGGAGGGGAACGGGAGGTACGGCGACGCCGGATTATCTTCGGACGAAACTTTGTCTCCGCCTCCGCTCGTGCCGTCGGCGGGAATGCAACGAAAGTCCAAACAATAGCTAGATTAAAATTTATCGTTTTTGGTTAAAAACTCACCGATTCGCGGTATAGCCATATGCATGAAGTGGGCATGTTCATGATCCTGAGCGCTACCGTCGTCAGCCTGTAATCCCTCCAGGAGTTTCCCAAGAACCTCCTGGGGGACTTTACACCCTCATCCTTTAAGATCGGCGAACCGCGTAAGGCGGAAAGTCGCGTCAAGATCATGTGCCACCGGATCGAATGGCCTGCGTAACGCAAGGGCATTAGGATTACCACCGAGCTCCAATTGTCCCATGGACAGGGCGTCCTGAGATACTGGGGTTCCCTGAAGTTCAGCCATCTTGCGAGTTTAGACTATTGCTCTCAACGCTAACAAGCCGGTTTACCACCGCCGATCAGTCTCCCTCTCTCCTCTATATATATACCCCGAGAATCCTGCAAAATTTATTTTAACTCTTAATCCGTCGAAGATCGTTCCGCGTTATCGAACGAGAAAGAAATTCGTTCGTTCCAATTTCTCACATGTCACAATCGGGCACGTTTATCAATAAAATATTGTCGCGTCTCGAACTCACCTACTACGATAACAACGTTCAACGCCGCGAACAGACAGTCACTGGCGGGCACTCGGGTCAAAGGGGGCACGAAGAGGCGCACGAAGCCGAACTCGCAGCGAACGAGAAATATATACGGCTCACCGGCGTCGACTTGCCGGGATCGTACGTTCGAACAAAATGGACGTTCTTTGTGGAGCTCCCACGGCGTTGGGAACGAACGCTTCGAGCCTTGGAGAGATCGCTGTGCGCCCCTACCTATGACATTGGGCTTGTTTCATTCGCTCGTTCGAATTCGAGCGTGCGTATTGCAATAGCGAAGCCAGTAACGTTCGAGGCACACCAGGAACCCCGGTCAATACTCGTTTGATCATTTTTAGCAATAGCTTTTGTTTTCTCAAAATTTTGCATCGTTGAGACTTGAGACGAAGTCGACTTCATCGCAACGACCAATTTTTATCCACATAGAGGCGTGCTGTTTATCGAGATTTTACGCTGCTTCGGGGCATCCGGGATGTAGCGGAGCGAGCAGAGTGTAGATTCTTTGGCGAATCGACGCGAATCCCCCACCATAGGACGGCTTTTGACACTCACCTCGCTCTATGTTCCGACAGGGGTTCTCATCGCTATTCATAGCTTCGCAAATTAACGCGACTCGCAGCATTTCAATTTATTTTTTATTCCTACGCCACGAAATAATTTATCAGCAACGCGTGTAATTCGTGATGCTGAATTAAAAATGTTAGGGTAGGAGAATGCAAGCAGGTCATAGTTGAATTATTATCAAAATATAATAGCTGATTTTGGATAACTATCTCGACGATGACTATAATAGCAATGGATATTAGGAGACTGCGTGAAATTTGGGCACTCTTGGAATGTAAAACTTCTCATTCTATTACCATGTCCTATAAGGTGTATATTTCCCGCGTAAAAGTCTACGCTATCATCGTCGAAAGTTCCTGGATCGACTCTTATCAAAATGTATCTGGACAGCTGCGCATGACGCGATAATTTTTGACAGAACATTCTTGGAAAACATCTGGTTCGGCTAACACGGTTTGTCACTTAATTTCTTACGATGTGCTTGAATGGTTATTCAATATTGAGGCTCCAAATTATTAGTAACTCTACAGATCGAGTCCTCGTAATTATGAAAATTCTCTAATTTTTCTGTATTCTCTAATCGTTTTACAACAGAGATCAATTAGCTTCGGAGTGCAAGAGCCAATGCATTTCAGTTTAACGGTTCAATTACGAAAGGATCGTACGATGATGTGAAACGCGCCAATAACCGTATCTGTATCACACTTAATAGTGTTTTGCATGCTCATGAGGGTATAACAATAATAATACGAGTTCATAATTCGAAGTCCTACCGCTAGGTGGCTTTTCAGCATGGCTTTCTCGCAATAGAAACAGCACTGGAGTTACTATAAGTTATCGGCGAAAAGCGTTCATCGTCACTCTGGTTTCCCTTCAACACACGTATAAATCTTTCGCCTTTTACTAAAGATTTCCGTGGAGGGGAACAACTGATGAGTCTATATAACAATTTTTTGTGTACCCGGCGAAAGCTGGGTCGTAATCCAATCAAACATAAATACCTTCCCTCGAAAAAAGTCTACTCATCTCGAAATTCGAAACCTTCGAGATCTCTGTCTCTCCAGAGGTATTTCGTCTTTAAAAGTGCGGGCTACTGAAACCCCGAGGCTTAATGATTCTGTTATTCGCTGTACAAACGACGGAGGTGCGTTGCTACTACGAAACCCCGACGAGTTTGTCGTCAGTGATGTAACCCTTCATCATCCCAATCTTTATCCCCGCTTGTCTGCCTTCCATAACAAATACGACCTTGGCTTTGAAGTTCAATTGAAAGATGGACTAAAATACACAGAATGTAGTTTAGTATCGGCGCTAAACTGACTTTCACGAGATAGTAACTAAGAAACGTATCACCGATAGATCTGACAGTTATGAAGAGGTAATCGAAAAAATAACACTACATATGAAAAATATCTGTTTATAATTCAATATAATTTTCGTCGGGCCCCGAGTGGAATTCAGAGGCGTTTAAAGCTTTAATTACAGGTTTTGTTTTTATTTTTGTATTCTAACTAGTCCACGCACACAATTGACTTTCGTTAATGATAGAAATATTGCGTTGGACGATATATAGATTTAGTTTATTACACAATTATGTTCAATAAAGCGGTAGATAAATAAATTCCTCTGTGGCTAGAGTTACAAAAATTCATTTTATCTCTCTAGTAACAATGGCGATAAATAATTTTTTTTTTTCTTCTCTTCTCCATTTCAGTACTCATCGTCGATGTCATCGACGACAAAGAATATCAGGAACAGCGGAACCTGGGAATGTTGCAGGGATGTTTAGAAATCGATAGCCTTTGGACGTGTCTTGATGTATACGTATGCGGCTATGAGAACGAACACAGCAGCCAGAGTCGGTAGAACTACCGTAAAGACTCGCTGTTTGTTCTCCATGAACTCCTTTTTTCGCTCCTTCTTCTGCTTGTTGGTCTCTTTCGTTTTACCCTTTAATTGACGCATCGCTCAGTCCTGCCAACAACAGTTTAAAGTATTAGGACCGTTTTTGTTACTTTTTGAAAAAATAATCAACAACCCCAATCTTCATCGATTCGATGAATTTTTTTTTTTTAATCCGAACTGAAGAATACTTGTTTCAACAATTATTATCAAAATAAGCATTCCGATCGGCCCAACTTCTATGACCGCAGCTCTAAACACTTTCTAGAAATTAGTAGCGTTGAGTAATTGTCCGTAAGACTTCCAGCAGGCTGTAGACTACTCATATACGTACATAATCTTGTAAGAAGAGCTTAACCCGTAAACTGCCATAATAAATAAATAAATACATAATGTGTTCTGTCAGACACTTACAAAATAGCAAATGAAACTTTAATAGAGGAAAATAACAGTGATTGATGCTAATGCAGTGATCAATAATAGATCTTGATTGTCCTTAATTAATTGTTCTATGCTGCTCATAGCGAAAATTAAACATCTGGTATTTTCAAAGTTTAGCATTAATTGTAACAGTGTCGCTGATTCTTTGAGGTTGTCAATTGCGAATCATAAGTCGTTAGAATCGACGATTCTACAGTGTTTAGCAAATATATTTACCCTTTGTCGTGATTGAGGAAGTTCAATGAAAAATTGTGTCGCTGATGGACCGCGTGGAGTGGTACTGTACGGTGAACAATCTGGAGCTAAATTGTGACACGTAAGCCGACTAGAGTCGAGGGAGAGAGAGAGAGAATAACTACGACGTCACCTGTGGAATATCTACGAATTCGATATATATCGAACGTCACGCTGTACGCGATACATATACTTTTTTCTTCACGGGGCTCTCACCGAATCCGGCACGGCGCTCTTTCGATGCCAATATGGCGCTAGCAATAACTTGATTCTGTATATTAGACAGAGAAATACAACACTGGTTGTGTCAATCAATTTAATAAGCTGCACGTATTCGTACAAGCGGTTAATATTACGATTATTGCCCTTTACCGGCCACAGTAAATAGAATTATGTATATATAGCAATCGTACGACAGCGTATGGGCTGCGGCATCGTCGATCCAGTATTCTCGACCTTTTCGTTTTTATTTTTAATTTAATTATTGACGAGACAACGATTTTATTATAAAGTTTATCGACCTTATATTGGGCAAAAGATAATTCAAGATGGATCCGCGATTACATAGAAGATCTGACACGGAGAACGACGATACGACGACTGAACAAACCTCAAAAAGTTCCTCTGTCACAACCGACACAACAAAGTCCCAAGTACGAACGAATATTTAAATATAATTTGCGAACATTTTTTTATCACGATCAAGCGTCCCAAGAAGCACAACATTTTTTTTTCATCAAAAAGTGATTTCAATGGATTTCATATGTTCATCTGGAAAGTATCCGACAGTTAACTTACCCATCGGAAAAGTTAACTTTTAAATGTAGGGTAGCTTATAGTTATCATCCGGATGGCTATATGTAACCCATTTAAATTATTTTTTCATACCAGATATCTTTTGGCTACCTGGGCTATAGCACAAAGAGCTTCACGTTTTTTTTCTACATTATAGAGAATATGATAAATTAAACATTTTGTAACTTCTACGATTACAGATAGTCGAGTGGTTAAACGAGGCCACGATAAGCAGTAGCGAATCCGTCAAGGTCACAAACTTGGCCAAGGTTCAGGAGATTCTGCTGAACAAGGACACGCACTTGTTGGATCTTTATCTGGACGAGACAATTCAATTTTCTCTGGATAGAAATGCCGAAGCCAGAAAGTTGATAACTGGATTTATTGAGGAAGCTGGGTAAAAATCCATGTATTTCTTTTGCCCAACCAAGCAATTTGACCATGCATTGTCAAATCACTTGGTCGGGCAAATACTTTGAGTACTTGGTGCAGAAATTAAATACATACTCCAAGTAATCAATGTATTTGCTAAGTTTTGTTGATTAGTTAAAATATTTTGGATCTCAAATATGTATTTTATTAATTTTGTTGCAGGGTTAAACATCCTGAAACTATACCGCGCACGGTGCAAGCGTTGTCGAGATTGGTCGGCGATGACGCCCCGGTGGTCGCGAAGCGCGCACTTCGAGCCAGCGGCAGAATTCTCAGATCCGCCCTGACATGGGTGGCGAGCGTTCCGCTCGTGACCCCGGAAATGGAAGCAGCCTGGGGGCAGCTGAGCAGTCTCAAAGTACAAATAATCAACATGATAGACAGCGACAACGACGGGTAATTCGCGCTCCGTTACAATGTTGACTTGTACTCCGTTTTTCGCGACATAAAAACTTGATCTAAGGCACATTACAGAATTCGAACGCAAGCGGTAAAGTTTCTCGAGGGGGTGGTACTCCTTCAAACTTATCCTGATCCCGACACGCCAAAGAAACCCGACGATTTTTCGCTGGAAGACGTCCCGCTCACGCTGAAGATCGCTCGACGACGAAAACTCGAGGAGGAGGCAACGCACGTTATGGAACTGTTGATAAAGTTTCACGGATCTCCTCACGTCAGCAGCGTCAATTTGATGACGTGTATGGGATCGCTCGCGCTTATTGCCAAAATGAGACCTCAATTCATGCCCGGAGTCATACAAGGTATAGTTAATTTTATTATCGTTTTACGCAATACTGAAAATTCGCGGTTTCACCACGCGCAAAATTTTTACCGTGAAAGAGGAGTCATACGAAAATAGAATTGTCACTTCTATTGAAATTTCATATTTCTTTCCGCAGCTTTGCAGAAACTGCAGAATGATCTGCCGCCGACTCTTTCGGATTCTCAAGTGACGAGCGTTCAAAAGCAAATGAAGTTGATACTCTTGGGATTGCTGAAGCATCCGGCGAGTATAGAGTTCGCGTCGACGATGGCGAAGCAGTTGACTCAGCTGGGAGCGAAGGAGCAAGACATCCTCAAGGCTTACCCGAAACCCGAGGACATCCGACGTTTGAAGAAACGTCAGCAGGAGATGGCCGCTGCGAGTGCTGCGAAGAGGGCGAAACTCGAGACCTTTGTGCCTGTCGAAGATCCGGAACCACCACCGATGCCGGTTCCTCCCCCGAAACCTCCCGAGTTAATCGAGCTTTCTGAAAGCTTCATCGCGGAGAGGCTTAGCGTGGAAATTGCTACTGAACTAGTGATGGACAGCATGGTAATTTTTTAACTACCAAAATGTTACATAAATAATAATATCTTATACTAGCCGGTTGTTTTGGTTCGTTCACTTCGTGGCCTTGCTATGGACGATGAAATTCAGAAACCGGAAATTTTCCTACCAGCAGGGACGTATTGATAATTTTTTAATCTTCCAACAGGCTTGGGTGCCAGACTCGATGACGATGATATTCCAGCGCGAGTATCAGCCGAATGCGACAGCGGACATAAGCGTTCAGCGTCAAATGATCGGCAAATTATTGTCGGCCCAGATAAAACAAGCGAAAGCCAAGCGAACAAAGAAGGATTCGAAAGAGGAAGACGCGATAATGGAAGATTTGATACAAAATCCTACGATAACCGTAGCAGAGGCCAAGAGAGAACGAAAGCGCGAGAAAGATCGTGAAAAGGAGAAAGAGGCAAAAGCGTCGCTGGAGGCTCACGAGAAGTCTCTCGTCAAGGCGCGCAATCGTTTGAAAGCGTTGAAACTTTCGGAGATAACGAAACCACTACCGAGGGAGACGAAAGAGAAGATGCTGCTCATGGCGGTGAATAGAATACTGAAATCGGAGAAGAGCGCGGTTTACGGTGGCGTCGCTACAGTAAGATCGAAGATTCTCACCACTCTGGCGGCGACTTTCAATCCCTACATAAAAGAAGCAGTTTTGCGCTACATAACCGACGACATGAGAACTCGATTGGATCTCGCTCTCGGTTGGCTCTACGAGGAATTCGCGTTACTCCGTGGATTTCAGAGAAGAACGACGCTGTCCTCGACGCCGAAGGAAGCGCCGCATCAGTCTTATAACTTTCTCCTCTGCACCCTCGTCTCGGCGATTGATTTAATACCGGGAAAAGATCGCGATCCACTTTTATCGCGGTAAGTGAAGTTAAAAAAAAAATTCTGCGTCTTTATATTCTGTTAACCGATTGGTATTTAATTCAACCGTTGTGGTTTATTTTCCAAGGCTGTACCTAGAGGCGCCTATGATGACGGACGACGCCGTCGAGGCCTTGAAAATGGTATCCTCCGATGAAACCCGGGGGCTCGCGCCGCTTCAACTTCTCAAGGAAATGATCATACGAAGACCGTCGAAGCAACTTAATTTTGTCAACGTTCTACTTTGTCATACCGGACACGAAAAAGCTGCGGTGAGTAAACAAGAATTTACAATGCGATACGTTTAAAATTCAGAAATTATTATAACGGTAATCATGTTCCAGGTAAGAGACGCGGCGATAGAGTTGGTCGTGCAACTTTACGCTCGTCCGGAGCACCGAAAATTCATAGAGGATTACGCGGTATTTTATTTGGGATTTTTGCGACTACAAAATCCACACGAGATCCTCTTCGGACAGGACAGAGGAAGACCGCAAGTGGAGGATCAGTGGACTGAATCGACGACGCGGGCTTGCTTGGGACTCTATCTGGCACTTCTTACAGAGCATCACGATCTTATTCATGAGTGAGTTTGATCGATTGCGGCCCTGGTGGTATTTTATTGATTTTTAATAATTGTATAATTTTTTTATTATTTTTAGGCTCGCGCGAGTTTACACGTCGATGGGTGCCGACGTGAAGAGGATAGTCCTTAGGCTCGTCGAGGGACCCGTGAGATCTCTCGGCATGGCTAGCCCGCAGCTTCTCGCCCTTGTAGAAAATTGCCCGAGGGGTGCCGAAACTTTGATCACGAGAATTGTTCACATTCTCACTGAAAAAAGTGAGTGCTCTTTCTCAAAGTTTACCAATACGGCTCCGCCTGCATCCAGGGACTTCGAATTTGATAAATCTACCTCTGTTTTTTTGTACAGCTGCGCCTAGTGCGGAATTGGTAGCCAGAGTTCGCGAACTCTACCAAACCAGAGTACCGGACGTCAGATTTCTCATACCTGTACTGAACGGATTTACGAAGAAGGAAGTTATAGCTGCATTGCCCAAGCTCATCAAACTCAATCCTATAGTCGTGAAGGAAGTCTTTAACAAATTGCTCGGCACTCATAACACCGAGGGCGCGGTGCCGCACACTTCGCCGATTACACCGGCGGAATTGTTGATCGCTCTTCACAACATCGACTCGACCAAAGCTGAATTAAAGACGGTGATAAAAGGTAAAAAAAAATATTTGCTGTAAAGATAATTTTTTAAAAGGTGGAAATTTGAAATTTTCATATCGCTTCACATTGTGAAATATACGGTATCCTTCCGCAAACCTCCTTCTATGAGAAAACATTTTCTAGTATTTTTGGTTTTCTCATAGAAGAAGTTTTGCGAATAAAGAAAAATTATGAGACAGCGATATAAAAATTTCAGTTTTCGACGTTTATGAGGAAGCGATATTTTTCGACTTTTTGGAACATTCTGAACATGTTTTCATTAAAATCTCGATTTTTTTTTACCAAAACAAATCTTCATCTATGAGGAAGCAATAGTTAGAAACAAAAAAATTTTCCCAAGAAAGATCATTCAACCTGCACCAAAATTTTTACATTCAGATGTTGGTCATTCTTGCAGCGACGTCCTTATGCTTTGCGGAGAAACAGGCTTTTACGCAAGAGACTTTAGCAGTCGTTATGCAGCATCTGATGGACATGAATCCATTGCCAACGCTGCTAATGCGTACGGTCATACAGAGTCTCTCCCTCTATCCCAGATTAAGTGGATTCGTCATGAACATTCTGCAACGTTTGATACTCAAACAAGTGTGGAAAACGCCGAAGGTCTGGGAAGGTTTCGTCAAGTGTTGCGAGCGCACTCAGCCCCAAAGCTTTCAAGTAGTTTTGCAGCTACCTCCGGCACAGTTGGCCGAAGCTTTGAAAATGGCGCCAGGATTGAAAGCTCCGCTGTTGGCGCACGTTGAATCCTTTGCGGATAACCAGGTATTGCTTCGATTCATTGAGGAGACTCGAATAATAATCTCATCCAGCGTAAATTCATTTATCTATTTCAATTGAACAATCCACAGAAGGCTCACATACCGCAATCAATAATGGACGTTATTCAGGGACGACCGATAGACATGCATGACGATTTTGATATCGTGAGTTCACAATTGCAATAGCTGCGTTGAAAGTTTATAGAAGAAATGTTAATTAATGATTTTCATTTTGCTTCGTCAGGCTCCACCGGGAGATTATCTACTGGAACCGAAGCAGGAATTGATGGAAGTCGATCTTTCGGAGCCCGCACCACCCGGCCTGGATTAACGAACTTAGACGCGTCAATAACGTTCATTACTGTGAATAGTTTTTTTTTCAAGATACTTTATCGGGGATATTAATGGCAGATGAACGAGAGCGTCAATGGAGCAATTTTAATAGAAGTACCGACAAGACGATAACCAGTTTTTTTCGTCTTTCTAATTACCGTTTCCCTTCATGATGCTTATGAAAAATATTTTTATTGTTTAATAATTAATGTCTAAATACTCATCACACAAGTTTCGCACGAGATGAGTACTGTTTTTCAGTATAGAGCGTAGAAAATGGACGTATATTCCTATCGCCATGAATCACGTACAGCGGAATCTCTTGCATATAACATAATGCAAGACGTGTGAGCTGCGTGAGGGGCCAATTCGTGTTCGTAGAGCAGTTCTTTTCCTCTTCGCCCGATCCAATGGCAACCCCAGCATTTGTCTTCGTAACATAGTTGAATGTAACATGTGAGAGAATTCACTGTATAACAGTCGGGGTTAGAACTTTTTCTTTTGTTTGTTCCCGTAGTAAGTGTATATTTCGATTGTCAACCGAAGTCGACACCGGTGTCCAGTAAATCGCGCAGCATGAAGGAAGCCTTCTTCGGAAGAATTCTGCAAATTGTTTACATCGGTTAGAAGAAGAATGTCTGGATCGACATGACATTACGGGTGCGTCGTTGAATGCAAATCTGCTCAACCATGCGTTCTTTTGTTTGCGACTGTCCTTCGCTAGTGGGGGTTTTTTTTTTTTTAATTGCCAACGATACATCCGAATTTTACCGCGGTATACATGTCGTCCATTTTAATGCGTATACATGTGGATGCATCTTGACTATTTCTGGATTTTATCGAACAGCGCTGAACTCTTCAAGAACGCACCCTATTATTGAAATGTTATTTTACCTCAGTACGTGGCCGAGGTACAGAAGATATCCGGGAACGCTGAACTCTGCGTAATTTCGTCGAACACCGTCCAGAATCTTTCTAGCCGCGTCCGTGGCTGGCATAGTACCGAAGTAACTCGGTATTCTAAATCGGAAACTGGCGTGTTAACTTTTTCAAACAAAAAAAAAATCGTGCCGATGAGGTTGCTTTGAGAATCGTAATAAGGAAGCGAGTACCTCAAACGAATATCCTTCGCCGCCTCGGCTCCGACAATGAACGGATAAACGTGCACCAATGTAATGATAATATTGCTGTTGGAATGTCTGAACTCCGTGTGCAGAGACTCAGCGAAGCCTTGAACGGCGAATTGAGCTGTAGAAATTGGAACTCGTCCACCGCTGCTTGCACCGCCGGAGAGCCCCGCTACGGAGGACAGGGCGACGATGTGTCCTCGGCCCACTCGTTGCATTCCCGGCATTACCGAATCCAAGAGCTGAAAAAATGATATCGAACATTTATTACGAATCCGATCTGAGATATGAGCATGACGAGTGGTTTTTTCGTGAAATATATGAACTTGCCCAAAAGTGACTGAGAACCGAGACCTCCATGGTTTTTCTCACTTCGGGTGCGTCCTGGACGAGCGCTCGGGGACTTGGCACTCCGCAGCAATGAAACACCATCGTCACGTCGCCCATTTCAGTTTTTATCGTCTCAACCGTACGTTTCACCTGAACAGTTCTTACTTTGGATTTATTTCGAGTAAAGTTTAATATTCTATTGACGATGCGTTTAAATAGGGCCTCAGAGCTGGACAAATTTCTTTTTTTTATTTATCCCACTGCATGCGATTTTAAATCGTAAACTGCATTGCTCGGCGCTGTAAGGGCGTATCTGCTATGCTTATCTCTAGAACTCATGTATGGGGTAGAAAACCACATCAAGACGATATTCAAGATATGCGATTTCTCCTAATTTTTTTCTGTAAACATTTTTTTTTTTAGATTTTAATTACAGTTTTGGGCTTTAAGTGTGATTTTCACCCTCTAAACTTTAACAAAAATCACTTGTACATAGAAGAAATGGGTTGTATATCTACTGCAGTCATGAATTAGAAAGTAGAAGAAAATGATACATGAGGTGTAGGATTATAAATGCGGATACAGCCTGGTTGCATAAAATGATCATTATGTTTTCCAAAAAGAAAATGATAACAATGCCCAACTCTGCTGTGCAACATCTTTGATCCAAGGTACATAGACTCACTTGTTCTCTGTCTGTAACATCGCACACGAAGGGCTTTGCCATGCCGCTGTAACAGGACGCTCGTTTAGCAGTGGCAAAGCAATTTTCTGCCATAATATCTACGCAAGCGACAAAAACACCCAGTTGGGACAACTGGACAGCTAACTCTCTGCCGACTCCGCGTCCAGCTCCAACTACCTGCAAAGATAAAAGATTACATCGAGAATGAACAATGGGGAAAAAATGTACGCGGCTTCAACTTACCATGGCAACTTCTCCACTGATGTTCTTCAGCGGCGGAGGCCTGAAAGTTCTGTAGAGAGCGACGACTATGGCAAACCATATTCCTACAAGCAACGTCACAAGGTCCAGGGCCAGTACAACCAGGGAATAGACCCTCAACAACATCTCCGGAAGCTTTAGAGCTCTGAGACTTTCCTGCAAGAAAATTTAAAAACTTATGAAAAATAAATAATATCCCTGCAGCAGAGTTGAAAAGTAGACTTCTTTACCATCTTCAAAATTGCAAGTATATCGACGCAACAGCTTTGTAAATTATGATAAAACTGGGTGAGATTTCAACAGTGATTGACACTTTTTTTATTAGATTTTAAATGTTCCTCCTGGTGTATTTCCGTCAGCTCTCTGAGGTTACGTCGCAGTGACACGAATTTCTGACTGTCGAATCGACGCCCTCGAAAAATTCACAAATCTCGCCACCCACACACGCACAGACTTGACGATCTCACGTACCTTATTATCGACAAAAATGTTTGTTGAACCCTGCTGATACGATATCAATTTCGTTCGCACAGTTTGTGGGTCTCCGATACTCGAGGGACTTCCAAAAATTTCGTTCGGGCTGACCAAAGGAGCGTAGGCGACTCATCCGTCGTATGTATTGAACATCTTACACTTTTATTCGTAAAGATAACACGCTGCTTTCCGTATGTTATCGGTTATCAGTCACTCACCGAGCTGTATAACGATTGTCAAGCTCGCGCATCGCCATCGAAGCTGATTATCGTTGCTTTACAATGGTTTGCGTGGTCTTTTTTCTTTTTCGTACCCATTTAATTTTATCGGTTGCCCGCGCGCGCAAAATTATCACGATGGACGATTCCATCTACAGTGTTTTCTTTCGCTGGATACTGATTGTGAGGATTTCAGCAGTACCGTTCACTGATCACGTTGATATCTGCAAGAACGATAAGCTATTGATGTCGTTAGTTTCTGCGACTGCGTCGCAGCGTGTTTGTGGCGCCCTCGTAGTTCCGATAAGAAACTAGTAACTTTACTCTCCATCAGCTGTTCCGTGACTGCTCGATTTTTTCGGAGTGATCGGCCGTCCTCTCTTCCTCGGCGACCTTTTTAACTCTGTTGTATATATATAAAACGATATGTGGTACGAGATTATTCCACCGGCTGCAATTATTACCGGGCTGTTGTACCTTCCACAAATCGCAGGGTGGTACTTCAGCAAAGCTGTGCTCGGAAATGTAAGTTTCATTCCGTTTGTTGATTTCTCCGCAATGGCGATTAGTGTATAATTTTTAGCAAAGTACAAGTTTTTTTGTTTCTCTATCTTGCAGGGGTATCGACGCGAACTGCACACTGAGTTGGATCGATATATGTTCATGCGAGATACACGCATCGACGGTGCACCCTGGAACGTTCGGGTAAGCAAAAGCTTCGATCAGTATTACAGGGTCATGCCAGTGACTATGATTTTCATGTGATCTTTTTTCATCTTGTTATTTCAGGGTCTCGAGAAAATCCCGGATGAGCCGTAAGCTATGAAACAGCGAGACAGGCGATTGGTTTATAGATAAATAGAATAAAGTTTCGTTCAAACTGTGACCGTTTAAGGTTATTGCCACTGAATCGTTCATGCTGGCTCTCAGTAATATGACCCTGCTTCGACCTCGGCGATTTTCAGTTGCAGTAGGCATCAAAGTCATCGAATCTGAAAATTTGTTTCAACCAACTGTGAAGATCTCGCATCGTTTTTTTTTTGTTAAAAATTAATACAATACTCGAATAGGTCAAGAATCGAAAGAATTTTTCAGAAACTTCTTTATCGACCGTTCACGGACAAGACGCTTGCAGTTTCGACCGAATGAGAGCGCCGTACTCACGGTATCGAATACGAACATCCAAACTTTGGAATAGCGGCTCGGTGATGCAAATAGAATCGGAGCCACAAAAAATAGGGGGCATAGAACAAAATACGAACTACAAGACGGTTTGAATTGTGAGCTGTATCGTGCAAATGCGACACTGGGTGGTCTAAGTCGACTGTTGCAAGCAAGAGATTTACAAGGCCAACGACTAAGGGAAATAAACGACGAATTCGAAGAAAGAGGAGGCTGCAAGGGATTAGATATAACCCCACGGTCACGGGAAGATATACAAAGAATAGAAAAAAGTCGTTCCATGATTACTGGATAATTAACAAAAACTGATGGTTGCGAAGGCCAGCCTGTTCGTATGCATTTAAGAATGGTTTTATTCAGTATTTCTGTACTATAAATTTATATGTAAAAATAAACAGCTGACAAATTTAAAAAATGAATTGACATATATACGATGATCAGCTGAGAAGTGCGAGTAGTTCAGTTATCGTCATTCCTTCGAGTTGTTTGTTTCCAAATGCCATAACTTTTTCATTTATTTCGTTCGTGACTTCGTCGTGATGTTCTTGAATCAATTGGGGTACTACGTCGGAAATGACATTGCTGAGGATCATCGAAGTGTACTCGTCGTTGAATAATCCCGTCGCTGAAAGCTGCAGAAAAAAATTGAACGAATATAATTTTATATTGTTTATAGTTTCGAAATTGTGCGATCGATAGCTCAGTAATTCGAATTTTCATTACCTGAAGACCACCAAGAGACACTTTTGTTTCCATTTTCTTAATAGCCACGGGTAATATACGGAGGAAGATTGTTGTCTCAAAGGACAGATCTGTGATCGTCACGCTGAAAAACAAAATTTGTGTAATTTTGAACCCCAGTTAGACAAACTTGTATTCAAATAATTTTGTCAATTAATAAATGTCATCTATAGTTTGAAAAGTTGTTTGTTTGTTTGTTGTTCCCATAATGTAACAATACGTCCTTTCCGGTCGAAGAATTAAATTTTCAGAACGGAAGTGACGTATTTCCGGTACATCACCGCAAATCTAGAGTCCCGGTTTCTAAATTCCGTAAACCTTAGCGAGGGCACGAATCGCTCGAGCCCCGATAGACTTACGTGTAATTTCCTTCTCCGTAAGCCTCGATTGCATTGAGAGCTACGACATTCAAGTTATAGGAACCACTTGAATAGAGACGGGGCCAAGTAAGGCCTACGGTAAGTTTCGGCGGAAACTTAACGACTTTTGCTTTGTCCACTTGGTAACCAGCGAGTCCCAAAGCTTCAAAGTCAGTCAGTTTAACGGATCCGCTACAGTAGTAAAAAAATAATAATTTAATTGATTCAACGAAGCCAAATGTTTATAATTTTTGTAACGAAATTGAATGTCAATCGTAACACAGTTCGATCTTATATGATTTTTTTTAAATTTATCTATACAACATCGTGTCACTTTAATCTTTACCCAAACTTGACTCACGTGATGTATTTCTCATCCAGATCAATCTCCAATAAGACTTTCTCGAAGGGATCGAGTGGCGGAATTGATAGAGTCTCGTTGCCCTCGCGTATAATGATTTTAAGATTTTCCAAAAAGCTGCGAAAGTTTTCATCGTAGTTGGAGGCTCTTATGTTGTCTTGACGCGACGTCAGCTCATCAGGCGCTCGTCTCACCGTTTCTCGCATATCTCCACTAACGGGGATGTCGGGATGATCGACGATCTTTTGTAGTTCATGCTGTGCGCCAGAAACTTTGGGACAAAAGCAAATATGCTATATTAGACTCTTGAAGATAATAGTCCAATTAATTTCATAAGTTTCCTTATAATTCACAATAAAAATCAATACCCGGCTGAACTGCGGCTAATTTTTAGCCGGCCAGACGATCTTAGCCGGCAAAGCCGTGGCTAATTTTTAGTCGCCCAAACAATCTTAGCTGGCTAAGTCGCGGCTAATTTTTAGTCAGCCAAACCATCTTAACCGGCTAAGATGGCTTAGCCGGCCAAACTATATTGCCCATTAGCTGGATAAGATTTTTTAGCCGTCCAAGACGACTCAACTGTATAGCCCTTTATTAGAATGGCGCGATGATGCCAGTTGATATCCTGCAGGATAGCTGCAGTGGCAGAGTGTAGGCACTTACGTTCCAGCGGGCTATCATTCTCATTGATCCTCCAGGCAGGGACTTGGCCGGCGACCAGGGCCATAACGAGGAAAAGTCCTAGGTATTTCATCGCCGTTTCTGCGTAGCAAGCCTATATAGGACAATCAGACGATTTCACGTTGTGTTTTATATTTGTCGAATCCGTTAGTTTCTCGCTGTCTCGAGAGCTCAAGATTTGGAGTAACAACAAGCTGCAGCGTGTAACAAATTTTCACAACGATTTTTACGATATATTTCTGGTTTTGCTTCCTCATAGAGGAAGCTTTGTTATGGTGAAAAAAAAATCTCCAGATTTTAATGAAAACCTGTTCAGAATGTTTCAAAACAACGAAAAACCACATTTAGAAAAAATGTCCGAATATGTGTGTGTAGGTGTGTGTGTATGTGTATGTGTGTGTGAATCAGACGCGAAAAAATCAAATTGCTGTATCTCGGGAATGCCCCGACCGATCAGGCTGAAATTTTGCACACATCATGTGCGATCAATAGTCAACGTTGGGTCAAAATTTCAAAGTTTAACAAGACGTTGATCTTGAAAAAAGTTGAAAATTGAAGTTTTCATTATTTTTTCGTTTTCTTATTATGTTATTTTATTTTTTCTTTACGACTGAATTGTGACCAGTTGTAGTTTTATGAATATTTTATTAACAAAAAAAAAGTTTAAAGATTTGAAGAACTACTTACCTCTTTATACGAACGAGAGTTATGTGGCGCGAGAACAACGTTCGATTGTAATTCTTAGCCAAACGCAAGATGACTGCCCATACAGTCGAAAATTCTCTGATATATGTAGACTGTCACAATCGTTCGATGGTTCGCATGGATGTTTCAGCTACTTATCAGCGACTGGCGTGGCTCTTATCTGGTACAAAATCGACACTGATTGATCTCTCCTCATTGATTGTCACACAACATTTTACGCACAATTCGAGCGATTGGTAATCAAAAACGATTCCACAGAATAATCAGAAACGATTTCATAGAATAATCAGAAATGATTTCATAGAATAATGAAAAAACGACCGTTCACAGACGAGACGCTGGGAGCGTATACAGTAGATAAAAAAACAGCAGCACCTGAAGAATAAAATAAAAATGGAAATTTTCGGAATAATGAGTCAGGTAGGGCGAGATGAAGTTCGAGGGCCTTGAAATATGTTAACAAAAATTCGTTATATTCGGTACCGGGATGATACGCTCGATTTATTGGACAATAAAAAATGCGATTGTTTTATCCATAAAAAAAATGGTGTTATCCTGTATTTACATATTATATACAGATTGGCAAAAAACACAGTTGATGGAATAAAAAAATATGTTGATTCGTAATGATACAGTATAAAAAATGAAATGATGTATATACAATGAGCGCGATCAGCCGAAAAGTGCCCATAATTGAGATAGCGACATTCCGTTGAGTTTTTTGTTCGCGTACGCTATGACTTTTTGGTTTAGCGCTGCCGTAATTTCCTGCTGGTAATCCCGAACTAGTTTAGGTACCATGTCGGAAATAGTTTGGCTGATAATAGCCGAGCTCTCCTCGTCGTTGTACAGTCCAGTCATTGACAACTATGGAAAAGAAAATTGTTATCAATATAATCAGCATTGATCACAGTTTCGCAAACCCGTAATCGATTGCGCGTCAATTATTATTTTCATTACCGCAAATCCACCGAGTGAAACTGACGTTTGCATGCTCTTGATGGACACGCCGCCCCAAATACCGAGAGAAACTACCGTATCAAAGGACAGATTGGTAAGCGCCATACTGAAAAGAAAATCGCCATCACAATCGGCAAACGAGCCAGCTTATCTCTGCCGGTATTTATCTGGCGGCACACCTAGAGAAATAATTTATTTGACGGACGCCTCACGAACAAATATATATATTTACTTTAAATAAATATTTATTGGAATTAAATAAATATTTATTTTCGGGTCACCCTTCAAATAAATTATTTTTCTGGGTGTACCTCAATTAAATCAACCGACAAAAAGTGTATAGATTCGAAGTATAAATATTCGCTGTTCTTTGATTATACGCTGCTATGATCATTTAATCGAAAATGTTCGACAGCGAAAAATATGAACGTCGCCCAAATTTAGAAAAGTTCTGTACCAGCTACAGCGTTAAAAAAAATGTCTTATCGTGAATTTACGATCGTCGAATGTTCGTCGAGTACTTCGAACAGCGGAGGGAAAAACCAAACAGAAAATGAATGAAAAATCAATCGTCACGCGTTGGCATTAGTGATCGACCTTCGACGATCAGGCAGTCGATAACGGGCGACCCAGAATGATTATTAGGTTGTTAATAAAACGTTAAGAGCGGAAAGAGCTCGTTATCGAACCGAGTCATTCCCAATGGCGAGTTCACCTTAATTACTACCGCGGAGTATCTTAAGCACCCGCCTATCATCACGGTAGGTGCTTTACATTTGATTTTTCACGAGGAAACGGTATGATTTTCCTGCTACTTACTCGTATTCTCCTTCTCCGTAAGCTGACTTGTTACCGAAAACTACGCCGTCGAGCTTGTAGTCGCCGATTGAATGGATACGGGGCCAAGTAAGGCCGATAGTTAGTTGTCTGTAGAATACAGAGACTTCAGCTGTTCGAACTTTGTACTGGGAGGATCCCAAAACCTCGAAGTCTCCCAAATCAACTTCTCCCCTATAATAAAAAAAATACATTGTTCACAACAGCCGAAAGTTGATCATTTTTATAGGAAATAGAAATAAACATTGCCTTTAAACTAATTTATTCTCGTCGGATATTCATAAATTTGATTGTATATCGTATAAAAAAATTAATTATTGACAACAGCCAAAAGTTGATATTTTTATAGGAAATAGAAATAAACATTTAATCTAATTTGTTCTTGTCGGACATTCATAAATTAAATTGTATATCGTAATTTGACTTGGACAAAAAAATTCGACTCACCTCATAAATTTTTGGTTGATACGGACCTGGTGGAAGTCTTTCTTGTAGGGATCGAGCCGCGGAATTCCTAGAGTGGCGTTACCCTCGCGCATGGTAATTTTGAAATTCTCCAGAAAGTTTCGAAAACTGTTGCTTAATCCACGCTTCACGTTGAAGACTTTGGTAACAGAAGTAAACAGGCGATATTAGAGTGTCGCGACGGTGCGAGTTGATATACCGCAGGATTGCTGCAGTGGTAAAGGCTCACTTACGTTCCGACCGGCGATCATTCTCATTGATCCTCTGGGCGAGGACTTGGCCGGCGACCAAGGCCACCACGAGGATAAGTCCCAGGTACTTCATCGTCGTTTCTGTGTAACAAGCGTATGTAGGACAATCGGAGGATTTCGTGTTGTGTGTTATGGTTGTCGAACCCGTTAGCCTCGTGGCCCCGATTAGGACTAGTGATAACGGCTCGCGCAGCCCCCAGCAAAATCTCCCAACGATTCTCACGATATTTCTCTAAATTTCCTTACGCGTCAAGTGGAACCAATAGTATAGTAAAAAAAATTTACGGCCGAAATTAAGGTCAGATTTCAATAAAGTTAAAAAAAAATCATTTGCATGTATCGTAGTTTAAATTTTCCTACTTTGCACAAGATATTGGAAAAAATCGATGTTTTACTGTTGACGTTTATGTTGCATCTACAATTTTATTTTACCGCTCAACTAAAAAATAGTACTATGGATTATGCAGTCGATTGGAAAACAGGAGCGTCACGATCGTTCAAGTATGACGTATATTTCGTTAAGTAGATAAGTTGGCCGTTATGTCCGAGTCCCTATGCGAGCATTCGCTGGAGTTGCACTAGCGGCACTAGCACTTCAAACGCGCATCATAATGACTACTGCGACTAAATTATTATTTTATTCATCGCAATCCTCTCTCGCTTAGAACCGACCCGTTCAAATCACAATAATTAAGAAAAACATAATTAATATGAAGAAAAAAAAACCTGTCGGAGCCAAAGACTCGGACCTCTTAAATCTCGACACGACCGTGAAAGACTTACCTTCTAGTATTTACTAAAGTGATGCCCAAAAAAAGGTCCGGTCGTAATTATTAGCCAAACGCGAGGGCACTGTCCACCCACTCCAGAATCCTCCGTTATATATAGTAGGTCGTCATAATCGTTCGATGGCTCTCACGCGCCGTTAAAATAACTTATCAGTCGCCGAAGTGGCTCTTATCTCATAGTAAATCGAGACTGATTTTTGTTACTTAACTTACCGTAAAAAAAAAAAAATCCACGCACGATGTGAGTGATTGGCTATCGCACGAAAATAATAAAAAATATTTTTTTTTATTGATATAATCTGACGAGAGAACTCGCGAATATGCCCACCGTCTTTTACACCCGTTCGATGACGGTCGCTTACGGGCAAACTGCCCATTGTCGATGCCACGAAAGCGCTTAGTTCACAGTTTGTATGTATTTATAATATTTGTCCACATTACGAAAAAACATATCGCCGGTTTGACCGGCGCTTTACATGAACTGTATTCAACTTATACACCGATTTATCTCGAAATTTGCGTATGCGCGGACTTTCCTTATACGCGGTTTACGTAATTGGGGGCTGTTGAGCTCGGTTCTTTTGCCATTTGCGACTCATCACTCGTACAATCGATAAATTAATTACCCGCAATTCGGCAGGTTTGGGCGAACGACGGGAGCGCACAAAGTTTTGCCAGCCTTTCCTACTTGTCGCATATAAGTGGCCGGAAATCGTTAGACTCTCGATCGTCGAGAGTATCGCGAGAGCACTCGAAGTTTCCGCAACTTCCACCTTCGACTGTCCTGTGTGTATTATGTTCGGTACTTTTGGCTCTCCGATAGTTTCCTCGCCGGGTTGTCCGGGACGTTTCTTGTACACGTTTTCCCGTCGAGAGTTGTAAAACCGCGACGGTACTACGAAAAGTTGCACGTCGAGATCGCCAGTCGAGGCACACGATCTGCAGCTCGATGCGGGGCGAGAAAAAAACCGATTCAACCCCGGTATATGTGGTTTTTTTTTGTGGAAATAATATTCTGAAGTTATCCCCGGCTCCAGCATACCCGCGCAGGAATTCACGTTATTTTAATAACGTCTTCGGTGCCGCGTCCGCTATCCTCGCAGGCTTCGTATTGGGATAACGATATTCGCGATCCCGAGAGAATTCTATACGAGGCGACTTATTTGGCGAAAAAAATGAATATATGAAAATATTTAAAACATCGTACAGAGACGCGTCGAAGGGAAAATGTCGAGGGTTGAGAATCGGGAAAATTCTATAGGCTCGTTTCGCGGCGGAGAATTGGACTCGGCGATAGGAAAAATAAAATCTCATCGTCGAGGAGACATCGACGACTAGACTCAGAGCGAAAAAAAATTAATGCATAAAAATATTCAAAAATCGTGCAGTTCAACGCGTCGAACGAAAAACGTCGAGAGTCGAGAATCGAGAAGATTCTATAGGCTCGTTTCGCCGCGGAGAATTGGACTCGACGAAAGGAAAAATAAAATCTCATCTCGACCAGAGACGACTAGACGCAGAGCGAAAAAAAATTAATGCATAAAAATATTCAAAAATCGTGCAGTTCGACGCGTCGAACGAAAAACGTCGAGAGTCGAGAATCGAGAAGATTCTATAGGCTCGTTTCGCCGCGGAGAATTGGACTCGGCGAAAGGAACAATAAAATCTCATTGCCGAGTAGAGGCGAGGCGGAGACTACGTTGGGACGAGAAGGAACGGCGATATAATCGAAAGAATAATAAGAATCGAGGTGAACGAGTAAAAAAAGAAAAAAAAAAAAAGGAATGAAAGCTCCTGGTTTCTTGCGGCGAGAAGGAAAGACAAGTCGAGTGGGGTATGGGCTGGGGGTGCGCGCTTTGCTGTAGCTTATAGAAAAGTGGCGGGTCGGTGAAGAGCCTCGGGTCCGGGGACCCGAGGTGAAAGAGAATGACGAAGGAAGACGGTGAAATAAAGATAATGCAAGAGACGTTGAGAGGGAGGGAGAGAGAGTGAGAGAGGGAAAGGACGAATAGAAAGGACGGCATGCCAGAGAGCAGAGCAGGGGGAGGCGAAACGATGGACGAACGCGTCGAAGAGAGACGGTGCGATGGAGATTGAAAGGACGTCGCGGAAGGGTGAGGGGAAGGGGGGGGGGGCGAGCGAGCGGAAATCGCGAGAGCTTGCGGCCGGCGAATCGGAGGTAAGGATAAAATCCATGAACGGGGGTAATGCGGGTCACCGAAGAAAGAATTCTTATATTCGAGGGGAGAAGTAAAATTTTTTAATGAGCCGAACGGCTGAAGAACCGCCGAGGTACAATGGTACAATGGCACTTCGAATGGTACTTCGAGGGTCTCGGAGGGAAATCAATGTTTAGGAGTACCTTAATAGGAACTAAATAATTGTCAATAAATTTTGCGTGTGGGTTCTGCGTTGTGTCATTGGAAATAATATATCTACTTAATAATAGAGTGGCGAAGCACTAGACAGCCTCGCAGCCACCCTCACGAACATCTCGCATGGACACTCAAGGACACTCAAGGACACTCCCCATTTTTTATTCCATTCTGCGGGATGAATTTTCCATCGTTGAATTTCAGCTCATGGAATGGAATTCGTTCCAGTCTATGAATGTCTGTTAGTGAGTTGATATCAGAAATACGTCACTTCCGGTTTGAAAATCTAAATTTTTGACCGGAAGTGACCTCGTACCGGAAATACGTCACTTCCGGTTTGAAAAATCTCATCTTTCGGCCGGAAGTGACGTCATGCTGAAATACGACACTTCCGGCTTGAAAATCTAGTCTTTCGACCGGAAGTGACCTCATACCGGAAATACGTCACTTCCGGTATGAGATTTTCATTTTTCGACCGTAAGCGACGTCATACCGGAAATGCGTCATTTTCCTTTTGGGATTCTCATTTTTCGACCGGAAGTGACATTATACCGGAAGTACGTCTCTTCTCCTATGAACCGGACCTATGAAATTGAATCCCGAAATGAAGAAGAAAAAAAAATATATAGGAGAAATCTGTAATTATCCTCAACCACTTGCAATTTTGATAATTACAAATAACTGAAAAATGGCCACCGACCCTCAAAGCCCCGTGTCCCCCTCCCCCGCCTAGTCGGGATTTCGCAGAGGGAGAAGGGCGATACACGCAGATAGAAAGCGGAGTTTCTGTCTCGCTTAAGCGCGAGTGCGACATAGCAATGGGGATTGCGGTAAGGGAGGGTGAGAAAGCGTACGACGCTCGCGGCGGTGGGTAGCGCGATGCTGTACAAAAGGCGACGGGAGCGACGGAGAGCGCCCGAGCTCGAAAGCGTCGAGGGAGAAGGACGCGCGGATAGCATAACGAGTGAGAACGAGAAAGAAGGATGTACATTGGAGTCGGAGGGTGGCGAAGGAGACCGAGAAGAGTGACGGAGAGAAACACAGTGAGAGGGGGAGGGGGAGAGTCAGCCGCACGGTACAAGCTCTCCTGCTGCTGCTGGCTGCTGGCTGCTGCTGCTGGTTCACCCTTACTCGTCGTGGCTCGGCCGACCTCAGTGCGGCCTGAACGGTTAGCCGGCCTACATCGCACGAGATTGTTCGTTCGTTGCGTTCGTTAAATCCAACCACCGTCGCCGTCGCGTTAACAACATCGTTGTCGTTCCCCTTAATCATCGCTCTCCGACTCACCGAAACTCGTACCAGAATATCGTTCGTTGAAAAAAAATAAAATAAAAAAATAAAAAATAGAGACGTCACTTCGAGATAGCCGATCTGTGGTTGATTTTTTTTTCTCACGGAGACACTTTTTTTCTCGTCGCCGGTAAGGGTTGCAGCGACGATCAGTCTCCGGAGAAGGTTAGAGGGAAAAAATTTGAAAACAAAAGCAAATTATTTTTAATAAATTTTTTGTTCAAACGTTTTAATCCTAATTCTTCGAGTACAGATAGTGCGTGCTATCTGTCGTCGGTCTCAGGCATATTACAACTGATAGAGCTAACACGGACATAGGCGAACTCTGCGTAGCCTCACGCAGTCCTCGCTCGTATGAGTTTGGTTCGACGTTCATTGGCGAGGTTCACACATTGGTAAAATACATGAATATAACGCTTGGTCGTCGGCGCTGTCGGTGTAATACCTCTTCCGGGCCCTCTCGATCCTCTCCGCCCGCTTGTACTGCACGGAGAAAGAGAGCGATAGGCGCATAGATAACGAGACACGAGAGAGAGATAGAGAAGGTTCTGGGTCGTGAGAGCTTGCGGCGGCACGGAGCTCTGTGAGAAGCTTTCGGCAAACCGAAAGTCAGAAAACAATTCGAATCTCGAGGACTTAAAAAAAAATAAAAAAATAAAAAATTGCGAGAAATTAATTTAATCCGGAACTTCGAACCGGAAGTTCGTTACCGCGGTGTGCGTAAACAAGCAACGGGAAGATAATTGTACGAGTTGGAATTTCCCGTCGAGCGGAGTGTTGATAGCATCCCATCGGCGAGGAAATTGAAGCCGAAGGAAGAGAAGTTGATTTATCGGCCGAGGCGAACGGGGAGAACCGTCCGTTCGACGAGAGCGACGGGAAATTTAACGGAAAGATAATTGAAGCGAAAATTAATTGGTTTAATAAAAAAATAAATAAAAAAATATAAAATTTAAAAGGGGGGGAAAGCGGAGAGGCCTATCGTCGTCGCAGACACGGAGTCGATCAACGAAGCAAGATCGCGAGGACGTCCGGCCGAGAGTGGAGCAGCGCCGTCCGTCAGCCCCGGATGCCGTGCTAGGAGCCGAGGTAGAGTACAGCATCCAACATCTTAACTTCGATCTGCTGCTTTACCTTTGAAAGTTTTAAAAACTGTAAACATTTTTTTTTTGTAAAAAGGAAAAGAAGAAAAGGGTTTTTTTCATCGCATCTCATTATTCGCTCGCGTATGTCTATAGATATAAGCTTTTATAAATATTATTTAGGGATATTATGAGTACACGTTATAATAATATTTTAATGAGCTTCCTCTGTGAGAAAGCTTTTTTTATAGTTTCTCAGAAATTAATGAATAAATTGCTCGATACAATAAAACTTTTATTAAAATTTAATTCTTATAGTACTTTAGTGTCCAAGGAGGTGCCGAGGCAATTGCTGGCTTTGATGATATTACAGTTTCTTCGTACAGGGACTTTATTGGCTCCATTGGCTCGTTAAAAATCTACGAGACACGAGTCGAGTGCGTGTATCAAAGCAATTGAGATCTTACGTGCTCATCTGTAGCTTCGCAGATCTGACGTCTTTATGTGGTCTTTTTTTAAATAATTTCTTCTCGTTTTTTATTCTCCATGCTTAATAGGAAGAGAGAATAGATTGTGAATGATTTCAAGCGCATCGTCACGATGTAATCTCTCTTGTAATCGCTGAGTCGGATGACGAGGCGGCGATGCTGTAAGATCATGACCCTAAAGATAGCTATAAAATTTCGTCTTAACCAAGTCTCCATCGATGCACCTTTTTATCAATGCACGGCAAAATTTTATTCTCCACGTGCCAAAAATGTTATTCTCCAAAACACGGTCGGTATAACTTGATGAACTTTGGTCTCATGCAGATGTCTTCAGGGTCGTACAAGATCGTACAGAGGCAATAGCTCCATTGTAATAGTATAGTGAAAATATTATAGAACGCGGTGGGGTTGAAACGAATTCTCAAGGTTAAGACAAAAAATCCGGTGAAGGGTAAAAAGTAACAAAATGACTATACGGGCCAATTCAATGAAACACAATTAGGCATCTGTGTGTTTTTCTTCACCCCACAGCTCGATAATCACAAAATAAAATCCGGCAAGAGTCCGAAAATAAACATTAGCGTTCCTAATTTACGATTTTTTGTCGAGAACATACCAAAGTCAAAAGGCAAAGAGGATGTCTTGGAGGAATTTGGTAATGTGACAGGTAAAGTGGATTCGAGGCGTGTATAACCTACCTCTACATCTCTCTACACCTCACTTGGTTGTTGTTGTTATTGATGTTTTTATTTTGTTACGTATACATATTAGGGTGTTTCTCAAAAATAACATTTTTTTAAATTTTCCGCCCACCCTCTTAAAGTATAAATTTCGATCTCAAATTGAACCTCACGAAACGCGGTCGCTAGGAAAAAATCCTGAGAGGTGCCGCATTTGACGTTTGTACCCAAAAATGCGGCACCTTTTAAACCCAATTGTCAACCACCGCCTCTCACTGGATTTTTTTATCGATCAAAATATTTAGTTCGACGGGGTGGGATTTTTTGCTAGGTACCGCGTTTCGCGACATTCAATTTGAGATCGAAATCTGCACTTTAAAAAGATGGGAGGAAAATTTAAAAAAAACAATGCCTTTTTTGGAAACACCCTAATACATACATATGTAACAAAATAACTACATATATAAAAAAAAGAACCTCTCCATTTTTGCTTTGGGACAGAACAGCTGTAGGTTTGCCCGATCCGTGCTCTCGTTTGTCTCTTCTAATTGAGTTGTCTCTTACGTGCTTCCGATTGCGATCTTACGTGCTCATCTGTAGCTTCTGAGACGTCTTTGTGTGTTTCGTTTTTGATCATTTTATTTTTTATTTTCCGTGCTTAATCGAAAGGGAGAATGGCGTGGATGCTGAATGATTTGCGGCGCATCGTCGCGGTGCAATCTGTCGTGTAATCGCTGAGTCGGATAACGAGGCGTCGAGGCCGTAAGATCATGCAGAGGCAATCGCTCCGTTGTAATAGCGTAGTGGAAGTATTAGAAGACGCGGTGGGGCTGAAACGAATGCTCGACGTTCGAAAAAAAGAACCTCTCCGTTTTTGCTTCGCGACAGAACGACTATAGTCACTCGTTCACCCGGTCCGTGGCTCTCGTTTTTCACTTCCAATTGGGCTGTCTCTGCAACGAGCCCGACGATTATTTCACCGACGATTTTTAACGCCACGATTGCGGAAAACCGCCACGCCGAACCGCAGACAATCTCTGTACGTGCCTCTGCCTTCTGTACGTCTCCATCGAACCTTGCAAACGGCAATTTCGTACCGCATACCGATTATTCACGTCACACTGCAACGCTACGTGGCTTGAAAGAAACCAAGCGAAGCAGATATTCTTTGAGCAATGTAAGAGCCTAAAATTGACCAACTAGAAGTGAATGAAAAAAATCACTCAACACCCAATAATATATATATTTTTAAATAAATCTTAATTCAACCTTTTTTTGTGCACAAGAGTCTGGCAATTTTATTTCAAAAACAAAACATTGAAGAACCGTTGGTTCGTTTCCCTCCGGTGTTCACTAAAGATATTCATAAAAAAATGTATCAAGCATAATCGTCACATCCCAAATATTTTTATACTACTCATTGCTGTTTGAGTGACAACATTTGCAATGAGTATTGTAAGTTTTCTATAACTCGTACTGCACAGCTACTAACGTAAGATGTTTCGAATATGAAAGACTGTCGGAGTCCTGCTATAAATTTTTCTCTGCGCAGGCTTCTGTTGCTAATGAGATACTTTTTAGCAATAAAAAATGTCACGAAAAAAAATGTATCAAAAGTGATCCTTTCATAAAAAATATTTTTATATCAGTCATCGCTACTTGGATGACAAAATTTTGAATAAGTACAGTAAATTTACCATAACTCGTATTACACGGCTAGTAAAATATTTCGAATACCGAAATCGATTTTTTTTCCATTTGCAGATTTTTTGTTCCTAATGAGATACGTTTGAGCAACGAGTGCGTATACGCGAGGCGAGGATCGGTGTGCTCGGTACGGCGTGAGGTTAATCGAGATGCGCGCGCGAGATAGTGTTGCTGCAGTAGCGGATGCTGCATGCTGCTGCAGCAGATTCAGCAGCAGTGTGGCACAGAAGGAGAGAGGCGAATGGCCTAGTAGAGTGCGCGGTTTGACCGTACGCCCACACCCGTTCGCTCGTGGAAACCTACGAGCCTTACGTACAAACGCCACTTCCACCTTGATATACCTCTCTGTAACCTCGGCGTTTATACGTCCTTATATATAGTATATAACCGCGCTCGTCCCGTCGTTTCTGCGTAAACGAGGCGCATAACCAGCCCTACACCCCTCTTTGCGAGCTGAAAATTGCCGGGTAAAACGACATTATACCGAGCTATTGCGATATATATATGCAAACACCAAAGCGTATATAGTAATGTGTAAAGCGCACACGTGTCGACACGTGCTACACACATCGTAATACTGTACGTTTAAGGTAAACGTCTCAGTCATTGACACGCCAAGTAACTTATTCCTCACGAAGTTCAAACTTTGAGGAAATAGTCGATCAGCGATTTTGTAATTTTTCGTAAAAATATCCTCTGTCACAGAGATTTTTATTGTGAGCGCACTAAGGCTCCGTATACATTTTATTGAATTACCTTATTAGTATACTTCAATTTTCTATATGAAAAAATCATCGAAAACGGCAGGGTTGATTCGCTCCGGTATTCACTAAAAACCGACCCATTAAAAAATGTCACAAAAATCATCGTTACACGCTAAATATTTTGATATTAGTTATCGCTATTTGGATGGCAAAATTTGCAATAAGCCTTGTAAATTTTCCACAACTCGTACTACAGAGCTGCTAACGTAAAATATTTAGGATGCGGAAGACGATCGAAATCTTACCCTCACCCTCTTGCGCTTACACAAAACTCGACCTCTTACGCTTACCCTCGCAAAGTCCGAATTTCGAAGAAACGACCGATTAACCGCGATTTTATCATTTTCGTAAAAATATCCTCTGCACAAGGATTTTTATTCTACGCACGAAGCCACCGTTGTACAGTTGATTAAATTATCTCAATAAATCGACATCAGTATACTTCAATTTTCATCCCTTAATTTCAATCGATCAAGAATTATCTAAATTACCGAGAAGTACGTACTCTACCGGTCTTCGTCGAACAACCGGAAGTCTCCGAAGCCGCACGATCGCGATGGTATCTCGAGATCGAGTCGGTTCCCCCACAAAGTTCAAACATCAAAGAAACAAGCGATTAACCGTGATTTTATAGAGAACACGGGGGCAAAATGGCACAGCGGGGCAAAACGGGACAGTGAGGGCAAAGCTCAATTTTCCAATAATTTTTGGATGCCCCATTTTGTCCCGACGATAAAGCCGGATATTCAAACCCGTTTTGACTCACGTATCGCCACCATCCCAAAGTTATTTGAGAATTGCGTTTTTGTCGCATTACCCCGTTTTGCCCCGGTGTGCCATTTTGCCCCACTCTCCCATAATTTTCTTAAAAGTCCTTTGTCCCAGGAATCTCTATTCTACGCTCGAAGCCACCGCATAAATTGTATTAAATTACCTCGAAAGATCAATACAATAGTACACTTCAATTTTCCACCCTTAATTTCGCTCTATCGATCGTGAATTATTTGAATTACAGAAGAGTGCGCACTCGACCGGTCGTCGTCGCGCGACCGGAAGTGTCTGAAGGCTGCGCGATCGCGATGGTGTCTCGAGATGAAGCGGGTTCGTTCACGCAACCCGTGTTAACACGAAGGGACGAGAGTGAAAGGCGAAGAGAGCTCGCTCGAGGACTTCCCTCGTCCTCGTTCGGTCGGGGTTTATTTAACCGGAAACATCTAAAGCGACACCCGCGAGCCGATATCCCTCAAGATATTTGTCATACACGCCTCAGCCTCAACCAATCTATTCTATTCTATCCGATTTAACCGCAAACCCCGTGAAACAACGACGACGAGAAGAAAAAAAAAACGGAAAATCGGATTATGGAATAAGGACGAGACTCTATGCCGTCCCCGTTAAGCGCGACGTTCAAGAATACCCTCGTTGACCTTTCATTCCCGAGCTCAACGACGGGGTCGAATATTATCACCGGCAGGTCGGCGCCGATTTAGATCGCAAACCCCCACGACAGACGTCCGAGGGAGGCTTAAGAAAAAAAAGATCGGAAAATAATCGGTCCAGCGATAAATGAGGGAGCTGACTCGGCGGGTTCGATCGAACGAAACTCTTGGCGGTTCGCGTTACGAAGTGCGGTCCGAGGAACTTCGGGTGGCGGCCAGGTTGAAGAACGGTAACCAGAATCCGGCAGCAGCGGCAGCTGGCTCGGCTCTCTCGACAACAGCCGGAGAGCACACCGGGGGGTATAACAGAGAGCGGAGGCAGGCAGCAGGAGAGGCCCGTTCGTCGTTCGCAGGCATCGCGGCGTATCGATTGACCTCGACGGCAAAGAGGATAGGAGGCTCTCTCTCTTGCCGTGGAAGCGGCAGCTTGCGCCGCCGGGACCTCCGCACCCTGTGTGTATGCGATAGTAAAACCTCGACGTAGTCGCCTCCGCCGTCGTTGCCGAAGAGCGCCCCGAGATGAAGGAAGAAAGGCCGGAAGCAAAAGAGTGGCGAGGTCCTTCGCTCGCTCGGCGCGACGGGACGAGCCTGGCTTCTGGAGATGCGGTGTACTACCCTCTCGTCCCGTTTTCCCAAGGTAAAAACGGCGAAGAAACAACGGCGAGGGGGGGAGGGGACGAAGGAGAAGAGGAAGAGGAAGAATAAAAATACTCGATGGACCGGCGGGGGAGAGTCGGGAGTGAGAAAAATCGAGGCTCCCAGGGCGATGGAAGAAAAGGAGGGTAAAGAAGGCGGACGAACGGCGAATGAACACACAACGCAGAGCACTGGGGCGCGAAAGCTCTCTCTTCCTGCTGCTGCTGCTGCCTCCGAGGCGGATCGTGTGTACACAAAGCTTGCACACGACGCTCCCGACTATCTCTCTTACATTTCCTTTTTCTCTTCTTCTATAGCTATTTTCCAATAGAGTGCACACGTATGTCGTCTACACGTACGCGCGAGATTCGCGAGGTGACTCGTGTGTGTTTGTTTATATACACATTTACGTCTGAACTCTAAACTCGCTTTTCCAACGGCTCGTACTGGGCGCTGTAGAGGAGAGAACGTAAATTCACGGGGTATAAATTTCCGAGTCGAACGACGACGACGAGGCGGAGGAGGACGACGACGAGGAAGGCGTACGAGGGACGAGAGAGAGGCTTGTACGATGCGACGCCAATTAATAATTCACCGTCCAGCGCGAGGGATGGGCAACGCACGCGGCGGATTGGCGAAAGAAAAAGAGGGCTCGCGCCTCGAAGCTTTCGTTCCAGCTGGACGTTTTTTTGTTGTTCCTCGAAGAACGATCCACGTTTAAAGCGATATTACGTACTTTGTCATTTTGATAACGATACGCTAATTAACAGATTAATGATTCAACGAATCGTGAAATTATTCACTCCGTTGCTGAAAGCTCGATGCAATTTGCGAATAATACTTTTTTTTTTGATAATACCCTCTGTTAAGAGCGGAATAAAATATAATGTAACAGTAGCCAAGCGTGGACTTCCAGTAAAAAGAGTAATTAATTAAATAGGTAGGAAAAAGTACGACGTACTTTGTAATTTGAGAAACGATACGTTAATTAACGGATTAATAATTCAACGAATCCTAAAATTATTCACTGCGTTGCTGAGAACTCGATGCAATTTTCGAATAACACAATTTTTTTTTGATACCCTTTGTTAACACAGTTGAATATTGTCTAACGCTATCCAACCGTAGACTTCGGGTAAAAAAAGTAATTAATTGAATCCTCAGAAAAAAGAAGTGGGGGAGAGCGGGACAAAATGGGACAGTGGAGCAAAACGGAACAGAAAAAAACTCAACTCTCCAACATTTTTTAGCTGCCCCATTTTGTCCCGACGATACATCCGGATTTCCAACCCCGTTTTGCCCCACCGACCGCCATCGCCACTCTCCAAAAGTTATTGGAAAATCGCGTTCTCTCTCATTATCCCCTTTTGCCCCGCTGTGCCATTTTGCCCCGCTCTCCCCTACACCGTTGAAATGGAAGTCCGTAGAAGCTCACGCAAAAATAATTATCCTCGTTACTTTCCGCTGTGATTAAAATTAGGTAATTAAAATTATAGATAAAACCATTGTGGCACGTGAAGCTTCGAGTTCTCTCTGGATTTTCGCTCGTACAGTTGTCGGCCCGTTGTTCTATTGCGGGTATGCACGGTTGCGGCGAAGCATTTGCTATACGAGCGACTAGCGGTGTTGGGCCTGTTCGAGGCTTCGGGGTGCCCGCTTCGTCCCATTGCTATCGTCCTGCACCGCCGCGACCATTATCAAAGGATCCCTGGCGTGTCTGACTATGTGCGGCACTACCACTGCCCATGTGGAAACTATTATAACCATCGGCAACTACTATTAGCGCGCGTGTCTAAGCCCGGCGAGTCGGATACGCGCCTCGATTCCGAGCCCCGTGCAAAGCCCACCCCGTGCACAACTGTACGTCCCACCACCAAGAAGCGCTGTACCCGAAGACCTACAGTCCCGCATATATTCGCAGTAGATTTCTATCTAACCAGGTTAATCTATCCTGCCGCGCGCCCTCCTGCCGCATATCCCTGTCGTTCCCTCTCCCGGCAATCCGGAAGCCTGCGTACGTAACAATCCGTAACATCGTCTACGGGCATCTCGATTACAGCGGAAAACGGCACGGCGCGATAACAGAACCGGCGCGATGGACGTAGCGAGGAAGGACACGCGTGTCATCGGCGGAGTATCGGGGATTCGGAGAGTTTGCCCGATGTGTTCCACGCGTGTGGAAAAAATAGATATGGATTTTATTCATTGATCTCAAAATTAAGGGACAAGAATAGGGTTTTTTTTTCGTTTACACGAATTTTGTAATGAAGTTTTGAGTGTTCGGTCAAGTTCGGAAGTGGGAAAAAAATGTGCTCGGGCTGAATGTGGCTCTACTCGAACGATACATTGAGGCCTTGATGTGCAATTATCGACGATCTATTTTTAAGTGGTTAAATAATAAATTATTGACTCACTTGCCAACGTGCAAATTGACGCGGAAGGGGATTTTAATCGTGTTGCATAGCCTAGGTCTCGGGGATAACGCGAAATGCTACTCATTAGAGTAATCACTTATCAATTAATTAGCCGTCCGTTATTGTTATCGACAGTCGATTA
This sequence comes from Stenichneumon culpator, assembly GCA_964017025.1. Lineage (NCBI taxonomy): Eukaryota > Metazoa > Arthropoda > Insecta > Hymenoptera > Ichneumonidae > Stenichneumon > Stenichneumon culpator. Next base: position 7,805,591 of record OZ024781.1, read on the forward strand.
ACATCGGGCGCTATTAATTATCGCACAAAGCTTTGCGAGTTGAAAGCCTTTGCAAACTCTGCGACAACAAAGCTTCGCCGGTGTGTAACGAGGCGGGGATGAAACGACGATTAAGGGGCTGTTCAATTATTATAACCGGCAAAGCATCGGAATATTACATTTCAACGAATTTTTCTCGAACTCGGTTATATGTGACGTCGCGCAGAATATTTTTAAAACGATTTTTCTCCGGTAAATTTTGCAATCGTATCGTCGCAGATGAAACGCGCTTTAAACGACTAAACAAATACTGTAAAATGATATAGAAACGAAAGTGTCAACGATAAATGTTTCTTAAATTTACAATCCTTTTTTCCACGTTCAACTTTACTTCACCATTTTTCGTCGCACTACATTAGCTTTCCCTAAATTGTTCTCGAAGTCCGTACCTTGTCACTTCCGGTTTGAAAATTTTAAGTCCGTAATCGATTCTTTTCCCATAAACTTCGTGGCCTGCAAAATGAACCGCGCATCAAACGAACAAAAAAAAAAATTGTAAAATAAGATAGAAACGAATTTCGAAAGTTTGCCAACGATAAATGTTCATTAAATTTACAACCCCTTTTTCATTCCGCGCACGACCACCTTACCTCCAAAACTCTCGTCGAAAATGTTCCACCTTACAATGAGCATTACGTCGTAAATTGTTGCGGCTCTATACGTACACATATGACCGTTGTCGTCTCCGTTATTGTACGAGTATACGAGACGTCTATACGTCGTCTCGCACTCCCGTACACAACGTCTGTGTAAACCCTGGCGCGTCCCGTCGTCACGCACGCACACCACACACACATGCGCGCACACCTCAGCTACACACAATACGTGTACACGTGTACGGAGCGAATTGGTTGCCTGCACCCCGCGGCGTGTCTGCATCCCCGTCGCGTTTCTCTATATCTCCTCTCTGCCTCGTCCTATCGCTGCCCGAATATACTCTATTACGCTCCAATACTATTTCCTACACTCGTGCAGAATCAAGGTATAAATATATGTATATACATATGCGCACATACACTATAGACGTGTATGTATCGAGGCTGTACATAACGAGAGACCCAAGAGAGAGAGATACGAGCAGTCGTTTCTAATTTAGATTTATGGCATTCTAGAACGGTGTTGGTGGTGCTGCGCTCGCTATGCTCCGGTACAGTGGAGTGTTCTATTCTACATGCACTATATACATCGCGGCAGTTGTTATACCGGTTGGTCTTATCGCGTGACCGGCAGACGGGGGCGAGAGGGCAACCGGACCTCGCCGGAAGTGCGCCATCCTCGTGAAATAACTTTTTTTTCTTCCTCCTCCTCCTCCTCTTCTGTTCTTCAACTTTTATTCTCTTCCTACTCAGCCTCGCCCCCCCCCGCCTTCGTCGAGGACCTTCGTGAGAAATAAGGGAGAGGGAGACAGTAACCTGGCCCAGGTAAAAAAGCGCACTGGCAAACGCCTCTACCGCATTCGCGGAATGCAAAGGAACTCCCCGCTCGCCGCTTGGCCCCATTCGATGCACCAATAGTGCATGCACTTTGTAACATCGAACTCCCTTTGGTTGCTGCTGCTCTTGTCTTTTTTTTTCGCTTCTTCTTCTTCTCTTCCACTCTTTATTTAAATGTAAATGTGTACAACCTACAGGATACAGCCCGGCCTCGAGCCTTCGAAACTTCTGCCATCGTCCACCCTTCCTGCCTCCCTCCACCCTTTACCTTTTCGCGGCTGGGCTCTTTTGGCACGTAGCTTACCTTAGGTAGTGCAGATACACAGAATAGAGCGAGAGCGAACGGATATATATATATATATATATATATATATATATATTCATTTATATACATTTATACGTATATGTATATACATATAAAACGTGGAGTGAGATGCAGCGTCGTGCAGCCGCGAGGCCTCTGCCACGACCGGCGAAGCTGCATTGCGGCTGTACGCGCCCCGCGTTCTCCGATGCGCTGCTGGTACACGTTCGTTCGTTCGCCAGTTCACCTCTTGTTCGTGTGCGCCAGGGATTCACCGATGCATCCTGTACTCTCTAGGTTTCGTTACAGGGGCGAGGGGGGAGGGGAGAAGAGGAAACGACCAAGAGTATCGAGAGGGAGGCCGACCGAAGGGTTACACGTAACCTGCACCTATCCACGAATTCCACTGCGCTCTTTGCCTCACTCCAGTATTTTTTTTTTTTGTTCGGCCTCCATACACACTCCACTACCGCTTCACAAGTATTCCGCATAGGTACTCCTCCCGGTCTACTATCTCTCGCTCTGGAGGTTCATCCGTCTCGCTCCGGCTCGGTATGGAATGGCCGAAAGTGTCGAGACCGCGTGACCCGGCTAACTCCAACGATATCGATTGGCGATGACGTCGATGAGTGGCAAAAGAGAGAACGGACGAGGGAGAGAAAAGAGTCTGACGGGAATTTATATCCTGTAGTTCGGATATATCTGTATGTGGGTGTATGTACGTGGGGGTGTATTTACGTGTGTGTATGTTCATTTCGTGTGCGTGTGTGTATTTGTTGTCTGTACCACTCGCCCGTTCACTCCCCCGAATCACTCGAAGCGCCGTTTCGTTTGGCCAAGAGTAGATTCGACGAGAGGCAGCGATGGATATACATATGGATGGCAGGCGTGCAGACGCAGTAGTCGCAAAGGATACTGACAATTTTAAACCCGGGTTTTTCGTAATGGGATCAAGAATCGGAGGGCTTAGTTGGATTGGAAGCTTGCCGATGATTTCGGAGTCGATGAAACTGATTTGTGTTAGGACGATAATTTTTGAATTATCAGAAATGAGATACGAAAGGATTTTTTGTTTGGCTAAGAGGCGGCCAGCGATGGATATATATATGGATATATATATATAAATATGGTAGGCGTGCAGACGAAATGCGCGTAAACGAGACTAACAATCCTAAACCGAGGTTTTTCGTAATGGGATCCAAACGTGTATTTGGGTTGTGCTGAATTGTATGGTTCATTTATTTGTTTCCGGGACGATTCCCCTATGAAGAAGTTGCTTTTATATACGGAGTAGCGATAACAACAGTATAAAAGTATACTTTGTATATACATAGTAATGGATGTACTAATAACGATATGATTATCCCGATATGATCGGTTGGAAACTTGCCGAGGATTTCGGCGTCGATAAAACTGATTTCTATCCGGACGATAATTTTTCATGGGTGAAACTTTAAGGCGATTTATAATTTTTTTGTTAATCAGTCGAAAATAAGATAGGAAAGAAAAAAATCTACAATTACACTGAATTAATCTGAAGCCCTCGAAGCATCGCGTATTTCGGTGTTGGTGCATTTTCGAAAAGGTTAAAAACACGGAGAAAAATAATCGCAACATTTAAAAGTTTCAGCTGTAAAAATGTAAGTTTCTATCCAGTAAATTCTCGCTGCGCAAAGCTACGGCTGCTGCAGGCTGCCCGAAAGATTAATTGATGAGAAAAAAAAACCTTGCTCTCTCTGCCTTCCTTTTTTTTTGTTTTCCCTTTTTTCATTCCTCGGTTAAATTTCTTCCATTACTTCTCGCCCGGGAATTCGCTGGTAGCGGTGCGACGTCACCGGATACACGTTGGTAGCGGGAGTTCATTAGAATATTTTTTCCATTAGAGTTTCACCCAGGATATACGCGATCAACGGATCACCCTGTAGGAAATATCCTTCCCTCCCTCTCTCCGTACCTGCAATGCCACCCGAATTGGAGGACCGTACCATTTTTGTAATTAAAAAAAATGCTTCGACTCGAATATCTCTCGCTCCGCGAGAAATATCCTCTGGCACGGTTACCCAAATTCCCGGAGCGATGCCGCGCCATCCGGGCTCTTCTGCTTCCACCGTTTTATTTTTTCTCTCATAATTTTTTTTTTCCTTATTTCCGTCCTTTTTTTGTCCATCAGGATAAACGGAACCGCTGGAGCAAGCAGCCAGCCAACTAGCGTTCGTCGAGAGAAAAGCCGAGGCGACGTACGTACGTCATCGTGGTCCTCATCCTCCGGTCTCGTCGACGACGTCCTCGTCCGCCCTCCCTCTCCATTTGACAATAAAACACCTGGCATTCCAACGCCGGGGCTTCGCTTCTACGCGCCCAGTTTCATTTTCATCCCCCTCGCCTCCTCCTCCACCCTCTCATATTTTACACAAATGAGAGGTAGAGATAAAAAAAAAGGAAGAGAAGCTTCTCCTTGGCCATCATCATTTCCGATTGTTCGCCGTAACTCTCGGGGCGCTTTTCCGTCCGCTTTCGGGTGAATCTCGTTGAGATCGCCGTATCAGTTCTTCGTCTCGAATCGGCGTCGAGCGAACGTTGAAGCTCTTCGCCTTCGCTGCGCTATGCGCGAGAATTTCCACAGTCGAATTTCACTCTCTCCCGCGATAAGGGAGGGAAGGAACGGAGGAGCCGAGGGCCCGTGGGAGGAGAAAAGGTTGAAAAGTCTCGTGGAATACGCCGCTGGGGAAATGCCAACAGCAGCCAGTAGTAACGCGGTGTACTGCACCGGCCGCAGGGAGCAGCGGCGACTGCGAGCGGGACCGGATATATGCGAGTAGTAGAGTAGGAAGTGAGGAAGCAGGCGAGTCGCGCGCCCGACCAGGCGTTATAGATACACGATACGAGTGTACGAGAGAGAGAGAGAGAAAGAGGTCTAGGTCTCTCTCTCTCTCTCTCTCTCTCTCCCTCTCTCTCTCTCTCTCTCTCCTCTCTCTCTCTCGTAGACAACAGAGAGAAAGAGAGAGAGAGAGAGAGAGAGAGCGAGAGAGAGAGAGCGAGACAGAGAGAGAGAGAGAGAGAGAGAGAGAGAGGCGGGGAGAGAGAATTTGGGAGAGCGAGAGAGGGCTGGCGAACTCGCTCAGTGGGGAAATGGGTCTCGGTGTCTGGCTCGGCCTGGCACTTTACCACTGGCCGACCAACCACCGCGCCAACCCCTCGTTACCTCGTATACTACAGTATACTACAGTAGCTATAGTACGCTGTGTTGTATATATATATATAAATATAAATATAAATATATATATATATATATATATATATATATATATATATATATATATATATATATATATATATATATATATATATATATATATATACGTGTGTCTATGTAGGAATATGCTGATATGACTGTAGGAAGTTGGGTGAGAAGGAGAGGGCAGGCGTGCCTCGTCGGCACCGGACCAACAACACCAGAACCGCGCCAGCACCATCACGGCGAAGTCCGGGCGCGAAGCAGGTACGCCAGGGATTCTATTCCCTCGGGCTATATCTAATGCTGTACTCTCTTTATATACTCCTGGATATGTACGTGTGTATGTATGTATGTGCAGAGGGAAGGATCTATCCGTAGCGCGGAGAGCGTATAGAATAAACCCGCAGCGTTAGGTTCATATTAGAGTGGATTGCGACGGTCAAAAGTATTAAATTTATTCTCTCGTGATACTTCTTTTAATAAGTTTTCTGCAGAGGGCTTTCGTTACAGTTCATTTAACAACTCTTGCAGAGATTTCCTTTATTTTATTTCCTTTTTTTTCGACGGCGAAGCTTCGTGCAGTTTCAAAGGGACACTTAATGACTTTAACGTTGGGGACTTCCCGTATCGTTCATTTAACTGTTCATGCAGAGATTCTTTCTTCGAATGACTGCGCCTCGAATGGCTTTCTAGCGTGCCGGGAACATTCGGCGAGTTCAATTCGGAGGACTTCCGGCATCGTTATCTCTGTTGGACGGACGGAACTAAGAGAACACTATTTTCGACGGAATATATCGTGTTCTTTCTTGGGTGCTGTACTGTGCGCTGAAATATTATACGCCTCGGGTGAGATGACGTTTCTCTTCTCGGTTTTATTTTTTTTTCTTGTTGGTTATTCCTCTTTCCACCGTGAGAAGCGGAAGGTGGAAAATTGAGTAAACAGCACGTGTGCCTCTTCCGCCGATGCCCCGCGGAGTTTCCTGCGCTCCTTCAGTGAAAATATACAATTTCCGTCGGAGGCGCATAAATAATAAACGCGTCGGAGAACGGTGTATTATTAATATTCTAGAAAATTCTCGGCTGCGGAATATCGAGGACCAGATATAGATAATTGTTGCATACCGTGTATATGCTATATATACAGGCCGCGTGAATTAATAGAATGTTGAAATATCGAGTAATCGTCTCGGACAACGGGTATGTTCGCAAAATTGGTAAGAATGTACGAGTGCAGCTCGCGTACACGTGCATGGAGGAGCCTCGATAATACATCAGTAGCAAAGCTGCTGCGGTATAGGAAAACGGATATACCGAGGTAACGAGAGAATGGACAAAAAAACGGAGGAAAAAAAAGTATGATCGGGAGGCCGAGAATAACGAGACTCGATTGGCGAGTTCCACGAAAAAGCTGAAAAGGTTTTTCCGTTCGAGCTCGCGGAGGCGCCCGCGCCGCGGATTTTGCTTAGCACGTATCGCGTCATCGTTCTCGGCTGCTGTGAGGGAAAATCCATGCCCGATATATACAGAAACATGGACGAGATTTTTTTTTTTTCCGCAATTTACGAAATCCACCTCGACCCAGCCATAGCTCGACCAGGCACACCTCTGCACGCTTCAATAATACTCTGCCCATTCCGGCCTATAACAGTGAGCTCGAACTCTCTCGCGCGCTAGCCTGCGCATTGTTCACCGCGTGCAACCGTACTGCTACTCGGAACTCGCTGGATTTGGCACAATTTCACGTGCTGTTGCAAGGGAACGGGGAGGCCAGCGTGGGCAATATCTACGTATCACTCGAGCCGACAGAACCAGCAGCAAACTGCAACTCCACTTGCACCCTATATTTCCTCTCTCCGTATACCTATTGGCCTTTCTACGCTTCGGAGAATCTCATCCGTACGGCAAATCCGGGATAGCGAATAATCGCAAAATCGCTGATGTAGATGCAATACTGAAACATCCAACAAACAAGGGCTTAACCGATGCTGACGTCTTTCACTCACACGTATACCGAGCCAAGTGCTGTGTGTATGATTTGCGAATGTAAGGTATCGTCGGGGATAAGCCGCTGGAGAGTTACTGACTGGTCGGATACAGTCATTGGCACTTTTGGAAGCGGATCTTGTATGCACCAAGAAAAATTATTTATTTGACGGTCACCATTTATTTGGTTCAAGTAAAATATTTATTTCATTTAAATAAATATCTATTTATATTAAGTAAATGGTTACTTAAATGGAATAAATATTTATTTAAATCAAATAAAATTCTACTTAAACCAAATAAACGGTGGCTGTCGAATAAATTATTTTTCTGGGTGTGGGGATGGAAAAAAGGATCGGAGAGCTCGAATCCTATTTATCGCGATCGGACGGCATGATAGTATTTTCTTAGTTGATTTAACTGCAATGCCGTCCATGAAGAACATAACAAATCGGGTAAAAGCGGCAAAAAATTCCAGGACGACGTAAACCAATGGATTTACGTTTTTATCAGGATGTGCCATATTCACCACTTTTATCCGATGCTTCGGTATTCGATATCTATAAAATAAAAAAATGTCAAGAATTTTTTGAATTGAAAACCGTTACGGTGACTCCATATGTCGAATAAGTTTGCTGGTAGAGATTTTCATTAGGGTTTGATGTATGGAATTCGAAATATGTGGTATAAAGAAATCAATTTTTTCGTCCCTGTTTCGACGGTACAATTGGTGATTTTTTATATTTTATCATACAAGTATCACACAATATTGTACGAATTTTAACCAACTTTCGGACCGTATTCAGAGCTCTTCGATAACACGCCCGACGCCTCGATTTTTGCCAGTCACATCGGAAAGTTCGACCCCGAATAATGTACACCTGCTTTTAATTCGCTATCTTCCTCATTTTTATCTCGATTAAGACACTCGAAAATTTGACAATAAAAAATGCGCGTTAAGATTTGACGGAACGATTAAATGTTTGAGATTGCGACACTGCCGGCGATAAAACTTGATTAGAACTACTTGGCTCTCAAGCAAGGTGCCAAATAAACATTAGCAGTTCATTTTCCGTGCCCAAGAAATTTCGCAAGAACACTGAAAAAAAAACATCACTCGCGAATGGCACAAAAATACCAGCTCTTTTTCGTACGGACGGCCACGTATATATTTTTCTCCAATCATTGAATTGTTCTCGGGTCGTTTAAATTTTGTTTTCAGTCCATGACATAGTGATCCAACTAGTGATGAATTATTCATCTCAGCATCGATGTACGAAACGTCTAGTACGAACTCTCATAAAACTACTAAATAAAATATCGCCTATCGAATACGGTGTTATTTCATATTGCATTCCGACCTGGATAATAATAATAATTGTGCTCCGAATACAATAGGGGACGAAAGCGGTGCGACACACTCTCTCCGTCTCCCTATAACACGAATATTTTATTCGAAATATGAGGGGAATCGTAATGGCAATAAAAAGAATCGATTAATGCGCCGAGAATAAACTCTCTCGCGGTTGATAAATAAGGTATTACACATCGAGTATCTAGATCAGCCTCGACCTCGATAAAATCACCCACCGTGTATAATAGGATATGAAGACAAAGATCAGAAGAATGGGTCAATTTATCCGTGGCAATTAATCATCTCGACGTTGCGAAATTTCTCCATTGTTATCCAATATCGAGTCGCGATGAAAGATCTTCGTCGCTCTCATCGAGCTCGAGGTAACAACTCGATGAAACGCATCTTATCTCGCCAGATTTTTCGCTTTACTTATGGAATGTTGAGTCGGGACAAAAATAAGTGACGGATTCGTTATCGGTCCGATGATCCATCGGATTTATCATCGAAAAATGGAATGCGAAGAATTTTGGGTACCACCAATAGAGAGACCCAAATTGCAAGAATTGACTTGCAATCAAAATAATTAGCTTCTAAAAAACATTCTCGAGCACATATTACCACAATTTTTTTTTTTGGCCGGGAAAAAAATATGTGCGGTCATCGTTATCGGCCCGATAATCTATCGGATATTATGTCACTGAAACGAGGAATGCGGACAATTTTATGTCCAACCAATTTTGGCAAAATAATTTTTCTGATAAAAAAAATTGTCTTGCAAATAAATATTCTGGAGCACACATTTCCACAAATTTTGTTTCGTCCTGAACGGAAATTCTACAGCAGTTCCCATGACAAAGCCGAGCGTGCCATTGACAGTCGTCCAAAGCATTTTTTCCTCGTTTCCGTTTCGTATAAAATATATTTCACATTTCATCGATTTTCAATTTGCCCAAAGAGTCTTTTTTAGATCCACCTCCACGGTGGAATTGAAACACGAACTTCAGAGGCTCCTCGGAGAACACACACACAGTCCTGCACGTGCCCGTCGAGCCCGACAGAGCTTCGAGTATATACTTAAGTTTATCGAAGCGGGGGGGTTTGGTAAGATGTGAGCTCGAGTTTGTTCAACACGCGCGTGTTGGTCGTCACGCCACGGGCTTTACAAAATGCATCGTTAGTGCAATACATTGCATTCATCACGTTAATTCCCACGGCGACGCCCGCACGCGCAGGACTTTGATTTCGCCGCGGAGGCGAGAAGAGACTCCCCACTGGCGAGGCCGGCAGGTGCTAATGAGGAGGGACGGTGATTCTTTTTTCACCTCCTATCGCACGTTCTTGCTCGGCACGCGAGTAGTTAAAAATAAAAATAAAAATAATCCCGCTCGACGATTCGTACTGCGACGGCCCGCGCGAAGCTCCAGAGGCGGCGGGGAGTGCAGATAAAGAGGGCGAAATAAAGATAATCCTCAAGCGCAGAGCTAGAAAAAGAGGGGAATAAATAAAGTAGAAAGGAAGAAAAAATAACGAGTATACGTTAGCGTAGGGTTGTTTTCTCCCTTGGCGTTATCATAGCCGCGCGACACGCCACCGGACCCACCGAGCGTGTCGTCGTTTATCGTCCCCGAGTATTACAGAGCAGCGGCATTTTCTCCTCTGCGCCACCGCAACGGCGTCGCGATGTGTGTGTGCGCACATGCCGTGCGATGTACCGAAAAGATACGCCAATAGGCACAGGCCGCGCGGCTTTGATTCGGTCATCCATGATTTTTTTGCAGTATCGATCGAAACAACTTTCTTATCGCTCGAGATAAAATACTAAAAATCATGATTGAACGAAAACAAAAATGAAAAATTAAAAATTTTTAAATCGCGAATTGCATCTGTCGATTGCATTTCTCTCGAACCGTTGTAATTTTTTCCCCTCATGCAGCGCGTTCGATCGATCGAATAAAACCGACAGCGGTAATTTTCGCACGGGGCTTCGGCCCGTCAAAGACAGGCCAATAGGCACAAGCCGCTGCGATTCGGTCGTCCACGATTTTTTTTTGCAGTTTCGCTCGAAACAACTTTGATGTCCCTCGAGATAAAATAGTCAAAATAAAAAAAATAATTAAACGAAAATTAAAAAAAAAGTTGCCAATTTCATTTGTCGATTCTATTTCTCTCCGATCGGCTATGGTTGTAATTTTTTCCCCTCATGCAGCTCGTTCGATCGATCGAATAAAACCCACAGCGGTAACTTTCGCACGAGCTCCGGCCCGTCAAAGATACGCCAATAGGCACAAGCCCCTGCGATTCGGTCGTCCACGATTTTTTTTTGCAGTTTCGCTCGACACAACTTTGATGTCCCTCGACATAAAATAGTAAAGATAAAAATGATAATTATCCGAAAAAAAAAATAAAAAAAAAAAACGTTGCCAATTTCATTCGTCGATTCTATTTCTCTCCGATCGGCTATGGTTGTAATTTTTTCCCCTCATGCAGCTCGTTCGATCGATCGAATAAAACCCACAGCGGTAACTTTCGCACGAGCTCCGGCCCGTCAAAGATACGCCAATAGGCACAAGCCGCTGCGATTCGGTCGTCCACGATTTTTTTTTGCAGTTTCGCTCGACACAACTTTGATGTCCCTCGACATAAAATAGTAAAGATAAAAATGATAATTAACCGAAAATAAAAAAAAAAAAAAAAAAACGTTGCCAATTTCATTCGTCGATTCTATTTCTCTCCGATCGGCTATGGTTGTAATTTTTTCCCCTCATGCAGCTCGTTCGATCGATCGAATAAAACCCACAGCGGTAACTTTCGCACGGGCTCCGGCGTGCGCCAATTGATTCACCGCAATAAAAAAAACATTGTTTAAAACGCGTGCTGGGCGAACACGGCCGGCGTTTAACAGGAATGGGTTGCAAGCGTTGGAGGGGGAAGAGTGGGGGGGGGGGGGGTTGGCAGGCATTAGGAAACATGCAGTTGGTGTTATGCAGTCGGAGAATATATCCGTGTACGGGGATTCACGGCGCGATGTGGAACTCTCTCGCCGACGACCTTGACCGGGCCAGAGCGGAAGAGAGAGAGAGAGAGAGAGAGAGGAGAGGAGAGCAGAGAAGAGAAGAGGAGTGAAAGAGTGAGAAGATATATGTGGGCCGGGGTGGCGGTGGATCGACGAGCCAGGGCGAATCGCGGCCGACCTCGTTCAGCTTTTACTTCTTTTTTTATTTATCGAAGCATATGTATAGATAGATTTTACTAGTATACTATGTGTATTGTATACATGTATGTGTGCGCTATATATACGTACTATATCGAGGCATACTCGAGGCTAGATATAGGCTATTGGGCCAGAAACACAGATAACCAATGAATTCGGTCTCGAACCGAAACTCCGTCGGAGCTTGTGTACAACACATCATCGTGAATTATCGGTGTACGTTCGCGACACGATTATTTTTTTTTTGTTTTTTTTTTTTTTTTTTTTTTTTAATTCCACAGATTTGGCTCTTCCGTTATCGTGAGAACGGAACGTCGGGCATAGTCGGGGGTGATTAATGCGTTAATAATGCACGCGGCTGCTCTCATTCTCTTCCGGAAGCCCGGGCAATTACGCTCGGCTACAATAGCGGACAAATAATCTTCACGATCTATATCGTCGATTCGGTAAAGCTGAATGTGTACGATTATCGCCGGATTATATTTCATATCGGGTTTGCGTAATCCGCGCCCAATCTCGCCGCTATCGCGGCCTGGACGGGCGGGAATCATCGCCGCGGCGCAGTGTGGCGATTCGAGCGTTTATTTACCTCAAATTTCACCGCATTATCGAGATTTTTATTCAAAGATTTTTAATCGATTTTTAGCGATTCTCGTAGCTCTCAACTTGCTCGGTTTTTTTCTTCTTCCGCCTTTGGAAATTGTGGCGCTTCTTCGATAGGCAGAGAAGTCCGATTGGAGAACCAATACTAATTTTTTTTAAATTTAAGGACATCCAAACCACGATATTTCGACCGGAATCGTGGTCATCCGATGAGATACAACCTCATCTCCGTAGCCGTAGAAACAAATTTCTCCCTGAAATTCCGCTACCTACCTAAACCTCGGAAAGTCGCACGATCGAAGGTTCGATAATTCGATTATTTCGAGTACCTTTCCTACGTGTCTCTCGTCAACCGCCTCGCTGTCCGTCTGAGCGCTCGTCATTTTTTCGCTTCCCGCTAATTGCAGCGAATTTTTCCTACCGCGAGAGACATTTTCATCGGAAATTGCGCACTCTCCTATATCAGCCATAATTCCGTGCAATAAAGGGAATCTCTGCATGCGGAGAGCCAATCCCCAGCCCCTTCGACAATAACCACCGGGTTTTGACATTTACACATATACGTATCAGAGCCGTGTGCAGAGCCGGTAGTTGGCGGGTCGGCTCGGTCTGCCGCTCGCAGCACTCGTGCTGGCACTTGGCATGCATGCCAGCCATAGCGTATGACAGCGAGCCAGCCTGCAGTTCGCCAGGTTCGCCTGGCTTAGGGGCGCTCGAAACAACGCGCGGGCGAGGGGGAGGGCGAGGGGTAGCTCGCGAGTATGTATCACCGGGTATCAGGGTTATGGATGGCCCGTGGGCACGCTAACCCAGTGACATCTCTAGGTCAACTCCCTCCTCCGCCCTGGCCGCAAACTCAACCCCCGTGACTCGGCCGCCCGGCAGCGACTACGGGGTGGTCGGCTCTCCTCCTGGTGTCGGCCAGCAGGCAGGGGTGCTCGCGATAGAGCAGAGAAATAGGAATTACTGCACCTAGTGCGGCTCGTTTGCTTCCAGCTCGATCCAACCCGACTACCGTTCCTTCGGCCTTCCATTATTCCCCAAAGAAACGTGTTCACCTTAATTCTGATTGTGAGCTCCACGGAAACAGTCCAAGTCATTGGTTCGCCTGAATTTTATGATAAATTTTCTATGTCCAACCTGTCTCCAATACGGCAAAGAAAGACGATTAAAGTCTTGTTTTTATATATCAATTTTGGGAATGCGAAATGTAAGATTTCCGAACCTTAAGAAGCTTGGGACGACTCTGGCTCATGTTCGGTTTCCAGTTAGATTAATGAGCGCTAGCGGTCCTTCGGGAACGATCAAATGGAAGTAAATAAATTCTTAGCCTGTGCTGAAGGACTCAGGTCGATGGCCCTTCGTCAATGTGCATAATTATCGTTAGGTATAAAACTCATTTGAGATGATGACTGTGCAAGTTTGTAGAATTAGCAATAAATTTCTTTTACCAAGAAATTCTAAGCCTCCGACGATGACAACCTTTCATGCGCTCCACAGTTCCCATCCGATGATGCACGTGCCGTAAAGCAATTATAATTTTCTTCTTTCATAGTGAAAAAATGTTACGCCGCTTCCGATGACACTCGTCCACCATTGATCGTCGTTATATCCGAGAGCCAGCATCGATACATAATGCATGTACTTTGATCGTCAACGACCTCATCAAGTCGAGTGGCCGATAACGATCTCACAGATCGTAAAAAAAAAAATCTTTCACCACTGTCCATTATAGTCTTGTCTGCCACTGTATCGCGTGGCTTGGTACATCCTGCGATCAAACGACTGAGGATTATGGTTGGAAAAACGAAAACGAGGAGAACGAGAAAACGAGGGAAGGGTGAAAAGCCGCGCGCCAATAAGCTTCTCTCGCTCGGGATGCGCACCGTACGTGCCTTCTTATTCCGTACTCGGCAGAGCGGTGCAATCATCCTGCACGAGTACGTACACGAGTGCACGTGAGTCCGTGGGCGCCCCGGAGATGATACATGGCAGGTGCACCACGTGCCGGCACGTTACACGCTCGTATAGTTATAGAGGTAAACACGTAGCTCGCAACGGCGACAGCATCATCTCCGAGTGTTTGTCTTCGTTATTGTCGACTCTAGGCGAAGGAACGTACCGAGAGGCTAGGGTGAAGTGGCATATTAAGCCCACTGTTCGAGAGGAACGGGCAAGAGCATCCGAAGACGTTCTGACCCTCGACTCGAGAGTGAGATGGAGAAGGGCCAAAGAGAGTCGGAGCCGGAGTGTGGAGGAGTGGATGCAAATAAGACGTTTAACACCGAGCCGTGAGCTCGAATGCCTGAATGCTTTTCGGCGAGCGAGATAGGGAACTGGAGGTAACGAGCGAAACGGCTCATGATTCCCCATCAGCGTCGGCACGATTAATTCGAGCACGGGATGCAGAACAAACCTCTCGCGAAGCAGGATCAACAGGGATAAGGATTTCCCGAGCTTTTGGGCCAAGACCTCGGAATAATTAAGTGTTTAGACGACCCGTTTTTTTTGGGCTGTTTGCACAGGTATTGTGACAGAAGAAACACGAGAGCGGCAAACTAGGAAGTTAGTTAATGAAAGATTGTTGTTCCGGTTTGCAAATCTCATTTTTTTTACCAGAAGTGACTTCATATCAGAAATAAGCCGCTGCTGGGTGGAAAGCTCATTTTTTGACCGAAAGTGACGTCATACCGGAAATACGGCACTGCCGGATTGAAAAGCTCATTTTTGGATCGAGATATGGAATATCGGAGGACTTGGCATAATCAGGTCCTGGGAGGGGTTTCTTTAGGACTTATTTGTATTGGATCTCACTGCTATATCGAGTTTACCGTAATGAATTTATGTGTCTTGTTCATTTGCAGACGAATGACAGAGATGACCCGTGAACTGGTGATGTAGCTGGCCCTGTTAGAGGAGCAGCAAGAAGTCAAGGGCCGCTCTTTTCTCTGCCGGAGGGCGATTCGCGCATCAGCCTCACCATCATCTTCATCCAGTCATCATTAATCGCAGCAGCGATAACCCGATTCTCGGCATCGTCATCATCGCCATCGCACCTTCGCCCTAAAAAGGAGCTCTCCGAAGCTCGAGCTTGCAGAAAATATAAACTGCCGCGCGCTCTGAGAGCGCGTCTACGACTCATCATCCTACCCCTCGATTTGAAGAACGTAAGTCTTGCTTTGTGTTCTCATAGTTCAGATCTTAACATAGATTCAGATGTAGCGGAAATAGCTGTTTTAACGAGCACTTAGATTATTGACTCTTCAGCACTCAAACATTAAAAAATATGATTTTTATAGCGCTCTACCGCAAGAAAATCACTTTCTTCACCGTAAGGTTTTTTTATTACTCAAAGTTACCAACAATTAAAAAATTTGCAAACATTCTACACAGTACATCAAATCTTTGAAGCGCCCGCTGCTTTTAGTGTTTCTTTCTTACTAAAATAATTGGCTCGGACATTGTGACGGTTTCCAACTTTAGGCGATCCGGTCTCGGTTCCTGAATAATCAGTCACCGCTGATTTGGTTTCTCTCCCCTTTCGCCCTACGGTTTTGGCTGCAGGGTCGATCAAACGTCTCCCTACGGCAGATTTGTACTCCGCATTGTATTATCAGGTGCGCGGGGTCAGGCAAGCGAGGTTATTTGCTTACCGTACATTCGGCTGGGCCGGCTCGCAGTTACCGAGCGAGTACGTTGGAGCTTCGGTACCGAGGTCGTGTAGGTACGTTAACCGCAGGTACAAAGCCGCAAGCGCGTGTACACAGTCCGTTGGTCAAACGGGAGTTGGCTGTTCGCCGCTGCCCGTTGCTGCTTCCATCGGTGCCGTTTGCACGGGGTTCGAGCGGGGGAGGAGAGACGGCGAACTCGGTAGGGTTGAATTTCAGAGTTTCGGCCATAGCAGCCTCCGATGTAGCCGGGCCAGGTTCGGAAAATTTATTCGCTCCCTCCGCACGTTCGACTGTACACCGACGACTATACGTACTGCCGGTGCACTTGCACCAGCGATGCATTTATAATGCGGCTCCGACGATAGCGCACCGCGCTGCGTCGAATCACCGAGCATGGAACACGTCGTGTACCCAGCATCAATGCCAATTGCCTCTCGTTATATTCACCCGCGCCGCTTTGCTTTCTCTCTCCCTCTCTCCGTGTACTTCCGTTGTCGGCACTCTTCACAATAGACGACCCGGTAATTTTCAATTATCAAATCGCGTCGATGCTTCGGCTATCTCTCATCCATCGAGGAACGCGGCTGGGAGCGCCTCGACGCGAGACGAGCACAGCTTTTCGGTCAAATTTTTTTTCTTCGAAAATCATACCAAGTGCGCGATGATTTTGGATTGTTATTTTATATTAATGAATAATTGCTGCTTCACTTCACATTCAAATTTGCGGATGAATTATTCAGCTGGGAGTACGAAATTATGGTAGTGTAGGCGATCGATGTGGGAAAATAGTATATTATGCTACTAGGGAGGGAAGTGCGCGATTTTCGACGAGCGCGATGTTTGCTGGTCGGACGAAGCGAGGGCAGAAATTGCGGGAGGTGAAAATCCGCTCGCTTTCGTGGAGCATACGATACTTTTTTCTGCATTCGTTAAAATAACCACATTTCTTGTATCGTGGAATCGTCATTTTCACCAATGACCATTACTTTGTAGAGAGTAATGAAACCGCACTGCGCATACGCAGAGGTTAATAATGATCATTAGTCAATGATAGGCGATTTTCGGGGAAAAAGATTAGAAATAGTCCCAAAAATTTTTTTCAACGTTTTCTCAGTTCCAATTTTTTTTCCTCCTAAATAATTGTTGCTAGAGAAGTAAAAAACGGAAAAATACGTTCTTCTGTCGCCCGACTCGTCCGTGCTTCAAATCGATCACTGTGGAGAGAATTCCACTCGCAAGTACGAAAATCAAAAAAGAGTAGAAGGTGTGGTTTACAAAGTATATGAAGCAAAAGGCAAAGGATGATTTCCCTCGATAGCCCCGAGCAGACTCACCGACATGAGCAGAGCTT
This sequence comes from Stenichneumon culpator, assembly GCA_964017025.1. Classification (NCBI taxonomy): domain Eukaryota; kingdom Metazoa; phylum Arthropoda; class Insecta; order Hymenoptera; family Ichneumonidae; genus Stenichneumon; species Stenichneumon culpator. The sequence goes on from OZ024781.1 coordinate 7,822,778, forward strand.
TTCGGTCAAATTTTCCGGAAATTACGCAAAGTGGGGAATGATTTTGGATTAAAAAAAAATATTATAAAAAAATTACTGTTTCACACCAAACTCAAATTTCCGTATCAATTATTCAGCCGGGAGTAATAAATTGTGGTAATCCACTTGATCGATGGAGAAAAAAAGATATTAGATAGACTCCCAAAACGACCCTTCGCCACGTTTATCCAGCACCAATGTGCAAATTCATTCGCACAATTTTTTTGTCCTCCTAAATAATTGTCGCCAGTGAAGTGGAAGATCTAAAGGGATAAAAATAAAAAGTTTCCTCCATCCCCATGCCCGTCCGTGCTTCAAATCGATCACGATGGAGAGCATTCCACTCGCAAGTACGTAAATGAAAAAAAAAAGAATAGAAGGTGTGGTGTATATAGTATACGAGGCAAAAAGCAAAGGATGATTCCCCTCGATTGTCCCGAGCAGGCCGTCCCGTTTGTGTTGGTCGCTTGACTGCTCCTGGCCACGACAGCCAAGTTTCTTTTCCGTCTGTTTTTTTTCCCTCCCCAAACAGCTATGAGATCTCCGTCCGTCTGTCCCGTCTGTCCGCTCTCGGTTGCCTCGCTCGTTCGTCTCTTTTTTATTCCTCGTAGTTCCTATATCGTTTCTTTCTTCACCTCCGTTCGTCGTTGAGTTGTTCAGTCGAGAGGACCAGCGACGAGAGGCACGAGAGTGGTAGATACGGCGAAAAAGCTCTCACTGGCGCAAACGACGAGGGAGCGGAGAGGGAGAATAGTCGTCAAAGGCCGCGCGCGCGGGCGACGCGAAAAGTCTCTCCCTCTCGCGCTCCGACGTGAATCGAAAAGGACCGAAAGAGCAGGAAAGAGAGTCAAGGGGGAGCGAAATCGTCGCACAGAGGGACGGAAAGAGATGATGAAAACCGACGGCCAAAAAAAAAAAAAAAAAAAAAAAAAAACTCTCTTTTGCCACTCGGCGTATACCTAACAATAATAACGTATACAATTTCGCGTGGGGCAAATTGAATTCACGGCCCGTCGTCGTACACCTTTCAAGCTCCACTGGCTCGCGTCTATCGCTGCTACTCGGCGACAAGAGGGAGAGATAGATCTGCCTGCCTCGTCCCAACGACTCTGCACATGCACTCGTATTTTTCCTCATTTCCGCTCATCATTTTTTTTCTTCACCGAATAATTGCGCACCGACGACTGAATCAACGTACCGCAATCGTAGAAATTCACCAGTGTACTTTATGTCGGTGCACAAAGATACCACTTGCGAATGAGCTATGCGCGAGACGAGTATAGGCTTGTAGGAGCTTTTGAGAATTAAGTTGTCGAATAAAATATTATTATCATTATTAGTATTATTGTTGGCGTGCGGTTTTATTTTGCATGTCTGTATACGAGACGATTTGAGATCGGATAAAAATATTGGGAGAGTCCTTGTCTCGATGGGATCGAAAACGCGCGTCGTTTTCATCCCAGACGTTCGCCGGCAACCGAGTGAGCTTTGAAGAGGCATATTGGGCGTTTCAATTGCGAACGAGACAGTGGAGTGGTAGAGTGCGGTAATCGCAAATAGAGCCGTTTGTATACATAGTTGGCGATAGGCATTGAAATATTAACGGATAACGAGGCCGCCAAACGTCCCTGTCGCAAAGCTCGCCGCAGTCATACGACGTTCTCCGGCAGTTTGTTCGAGCGTTCGGAGACGCGACATTATTTCGGCGATTCCTTCGAAGCTGATTTAATTAATGGCAGCCGATAAGAGCACCTCGGCCTTATCCTTCGGCAGCGAATTTCAACCGTTTCCTTGTTTTCGGGCGAGTGAAATTTTGTAATGGAGTTTCGGTCTTGTGAAACGGATCGGGACGCACGGCTATATCGATTCCGTGGCATTTGGCACGGTATTTATAACCCTAATTCGATTGTTCGTCTAATGCGGCGAGACAGAGCCGGGGTAGCTTTGTCAGGAAGGCGCGCATGAATTAAAGTGCCGCGAGAATGGTTGAATCTGCACGGTCGTTTTGACATTCCACATTTTTTAATTAAATCCTACTGGCCCGGCGAAACAATGAGAAGTCCTTAAAAACAATTTTTTCTTCGCACGTTTATTAATCATCGGGTGGCGCTGTAATTGCATTCAATGCAGGTTACTTGGGCATCGAAAACAGTGTTAAAAAGGAAAGTCGAGCTTTATCCTCCGTTCGAGACAAAAATTATTCGAAAAAATGAGTCCAATAAAAATAATAGGAAATGAGATCTGCGGTAAAATTAGTGACTGTTTAATTAAATCCTCCCGGTCTGGCGAAACAACGAGAAGTCCTTAAAAATAATTCATCCTCCGCGCATTTATAAACCATCGACAGTCGCTGTAAAGACATTCAATGAAGAAGTTATAACTTGAGCAACGACAAAAAAATTTATAACAGAAATCTAGAGCTTTGTCTTCTCTTTCTGACAGAATTTTTTTTTTTTTTAAATATCTAATAGTAAATGAGATCTGCAGTAAAAGTAGTGATACGGTCAACCTCAATTAGCATACAAGCAATTAGCTCCACCAGGAATCAGGCTAAGCCCTTTGGAACTCTTGTATTTGATCCTTTACCTAAAATCGTCGGGCAGACGGGTTCGACGAGTGGAACGCTCGGAGGGCGTCTCAAATTTTTAGGCAGCTGCAGTTTGACGTTCCGCAGCTTTGGGCTTCGAGGCGCAAGACAGTGACATCGCACAGGGACGGCAATTCGCCATTCATCGTTAGGTAGGCAGTGTCCGTCTCGCGGAAACAACGTCGAATATCGGACGGGGAGGGTTGGGGTTGTCTGGTCGGTCGGTGATATCGGTAACAACGACGACATGATGGAGAACGAAGGGAAGTAGGGAAGTAGCGGATAGAGGACAATACCGCGTGTCCGGTCCGGGACAATAACGCGGCTTAAAGCCCGCTGGTTAATTACTGTTATACACAGTGTTATTCCGCAACGACAGCAGGCTAAATTGATTAGTATACTCTATAGCGTATATATATATGTGTATATATGTATATATATATATATATATATATATGTTCAAAGCCAGGTTCCCTCTTCATCCCCGTCGTGTCATCGCCCGATGGGCGGGTATGTTTCTATTGCTGTTGCTCCGCGAATACATGTCCGTGGGTGCGGCCCTCTCGCGAGCCATCGAGGGAGAAACAAAGCGGTATAACGTGTGTACATCTCCCGGTCCTCGACGGCCCTCGGAAATTTTGCGTGCGAAAGCCTCCGCGGCGAATGATCTTTTACATCTTCGCTTTATCACTGTTTTATTTGCAGCTTTTTCAATTGCTCTATCGACTGGAGTATTCATTTTTATTTGTTGTTAGTTTTGATCTATTATAGAATGCAGAGAGTATATTTATAGGAAAAACTATATTGACATGATATTAAGCGCTTGACCGCGATTTCTATTTTTATTTTCAGCCGTTAACGGTCTTCTGAAGAGAGTGTGTTAAAGAATAGAATTTATATATATACACACTAGCGATTATGTTGGCTCGCGCGCTCGCATGGATCGGACGGTTCATAGCACGTGGAAATTCATTCCACATGGAATGGAATTTCGGAATTGCCAACTCCATTCCACATGCTATGAAAACCGTATTTCCGACATTATTGCATATGGAGTGCATTTCGAAAGTTCAAAATCCATTCCATATGCTAGAAAAACCGAAGGGTTCAGAAATATTGCATATGGAATGAAAACTCGGAATTTTGAAATCCCTTTCATATGCTATGAAAACCGAATTTTCGAATATATATCATATATGATATATATTCGAAAATTCCGTTTTTATAGCATATGAAAGGGATTTAAAAATTCCGAGTTTTCATTCCATATGCAATATTTCTCCATCCATCCTGTATCCATCTTATAAGATGGATTACAGATTTCCGAATTCCATTCAATATTTTTTTTGTAATGTATATATTGTATTTCATGAAATTTGCAGGCGAGGCGACGACGATGACGAGAGGTCGAAGTAGCTTCCTGAACGTGGAAGCTCTGATGGTGTTGACGGTCGTCGTGGCCTCGAGCCTCGATCTCGGTGTGAGGTGTTCGCCCTCCCACAGGAGCAGACACCACGCGGATTTGTCGCACGAGGATCAGCAACAGCAGCAGCATCAGGAACAGCAGCAACGGGAACACGAGCGGTTAATGAGGCCGAGCGATGTGGCACCCGAACTGCCCCGTGCCGAACCCCTCACATCGTCGAATTCCGCCGGTGACGATTCCCTCATAGTGCAAACGCGGAAGGGTCGGGTCAAGGGCGTGACCCTGTCGGCCAGCACCGGCAAGAAGGTCGACGCGTGGTTCGGTATACCTTACGCGCAGAAGCCTATCGGTGAGTCGATTACACTGCAACGATGGAACTTACTCTCATTCCCACTTGTCTCTCGCTTTCCGACATTAAAGTCCGAGAGGCAACGGCTTTTTTTTTTTTAACTAAATTGCAAGCAACAGCTTTCTTTAAAAAAACAATATAGTTAGCCTTTGCAGTGAAATTTAGTGTAGATAATATCGAACAAATTTGCAAATAAATGTAATAATATAATCACAATTATTATTATATAAATAGTAATAATGAAAGTAAATTCGACGATTGAATTCACCATGGCGGAGCAGTTTTACAGTGGGAAGATACCGGAAACGATTAACTCATAAATTTGAACGCTCTTTTCATGACAGCGAGAGAAGGAGCTTAAATTATTCTTTGCAATGTGCCGAGATCCTTTTTCATTTTTTTTTTTTTTTTTTTTTATGAATGGTATACGGCGAAGAGATTCTCGAGAAACGGTGAGAGTGTCGAGCCTTTGTAGTCTTTCAGAATAAATGAGGAAAAGAAAGATCCTGAGAACATGAGAGAGGGGTTTGAGAGAAGTTCACTTTGTTTCGTTCTTTTTGCCACCCTCGACGGCATGTTCCTCCGAGACTAATCGATACGTGTACGCCGCGCTCTCCGCGGCTGTCCTCTTCGTCGTTCTCTTCGACAGACGAACTCAGATTTCGTCATCCGCGACCTGCTGAGCGCTGGGACGGTGTACTCAACGCTACCACATTGCCAAACAGCTGTGTACAAATTTTGGACACGGTTTTCGGTGATTTTGCCGGCGCAACGATGTGGAATCCTAACACACAACTTAGCGAGGATTGTCTTTACGTTAACGTCGTTGCACCACGTCCTAGGCCTACCTGTGCCGCTGTTATGGTATGGATTTTTGGGGGTGAGTTTAATAATTTCGCTCTATGTCAACTTTATTATTGTTATTATTATTATTGGTATTATTATTATAAATTTAACTTAATTAAAATGTCCAAAAACGTCCAAATACGTGGCAGATCATTTTGATACAATTTTTTTAATAAATCGTCAAAAAATTGCAAGGCTACCCCTTTCGAGTCAATTTTTTGCGTTTTTCAACGTCCTCAAACGGCACGATAAAGCGATTCTAAAAATTCGGACAAGGCCCTGTATTGTGTATTTCTTCCGGTAGAACACGATGGACACCTCTGATTTTCCCTATTTCCATTGGGAGCCGAGATATCGACGTTTGAAAATCACAAAAATCGACGTTTTCGAAAAGTGGCTCAAACATTGAAAAATCGTTGTTCATTCGATTTTTTTTGTTTCCAGGCTATATTTGATGTATTTTTTCCCGCTGATCACGAATATAACGATCATTTTACTCTCACCCCAATATTTTCCCAATAAATTCCAAAAATACGATTTTTCGTGCATAAAATCGAGATTTTCAATGGCTCACTGTGCTTTAGGCCCAAAAAAGCCAGCGGATTCGTGTTCAGCGGGAAAAAATACGAAATACGTGGCAGATCATTAAAAAAAAAACGAAAAAAAATAATGTCAAAAAAGGGTTGCAGCAAATTTTACGTTTTTTAAAGAAAAAAAGTAGGACAAGAATTCCAATTCGAGTTTCGGGAGCGCAGCAGAAATTTTGAATCGGTTGCACGTATAAATTTTTCATTTTGTCGTCTATGAATTGTAATGCAGGTGGTTTCTACTCGGGTTCCGCGACCCTCGACGTTTACGACCCGAAGACCCTCGTGTCAGAGGAGAACGTAATATTCGTGTCGATGCAGTATCGCGTAGCGAGTCTGGGCTTCCTGTACTTCGGGACCGAGGACGTGCCCGGCAACGCCGGTCTCTTCGATCAAATGATGGCACTCCAGTGGGTAAGGGACAACATCGCCGCTTTCGGCGGTAATCCGGAGAACGTGACGCTATTCGGCGAGAGTGCCGGCGCCGTATCCGTGTCGATGCATCTTCTATCGCCTCTGTCAAGGTGAGGCTTTGCTCGAGGCTCTGCACATACAGTCGATTGTTTGTTCGGAATTTTATTTCATCGTCAAGTGTACAAAAATTCGCACCGTTTTGTTTGCTCCATTTTCGGTTGAGAATGCATACGCGTAATTCAGGATACATCACACATACTTCCGAAGCAAAAGTTTAATTCGATTCAGTACTTCGCGATATATCAACTATGTGAAAAAAACAACCGAATTAATTATGTCAAAATCTTTGATTTTGCATAATAATGCTCAAAAGTTATTAACAAAATATAAAAAAGTTAATTGTTAAAAAAAATATCGGACGACCGTTTTGATTTTAAATGAATTCCTTGATTATTTTTAGAATTTATATGAACTGTTTCAGAATTTTCATACACTTAAATTGTTTTTTTTCTCAAGATTTGAAAAATCGATGTAGAGTCACGCACTTCGGGCATGTTTCCGTATCCGCATTCTGCAGTACACACAAAAACTTTCGAGCCGATTGCGTCAACAGTTCCGTAGTTATAGCCTTAAATAAATTTCAAAAACGGAGAATACAAAAGTGTAGGAAAATTCTGCAAAAATTCATGTGGCGTCTCGAAAATCGATGAACCCATTTGAAAAGAGGAAAAGAAGGTTTACCCATTATTTGTTGAGTAATTTTTTTAGAAATTTCCTAACAACCCTTTAACATTATCGTTATGCAAAAATAGTGTTGTCGACACCTTCAATGCAGTGGTTTTTTCTTAACATTTTTATACCATCAGGAAGTGTCCAAATTGTCACTGAATCTCACTTTTGGCTAAGAATGTACCTGTGAAGCATCCCCGATGACTTTTATTATTGTTTCGTTCAACTTTTATTTTTATTTTTTAGGCACTTGTTCAACCAGGCTATTATGCAGTCGGGCTCGCCGACGGCGCCCTGGGCGATAATAACGCGGGAGGAGTCGATAATGCGTGGTCTGCGTCTCGCCGAGGCGGTTGGTTGTCCCCACGAGAGGAGCGAGATTCAGAAGGTGATAGATTGTCTGAGCCGCACGGATCCCATCGACCTCGTCAACAACGAATGGGGCACCCTCGGTATATGCGAGTTTCCATTCGTCCCCGTTATCGACGGCAGTTTCTTGGACGAAACGCCGTCACGCTCGATGATAACGGCGTCTTTCAAAAAAGCCAATATACTCATGGGTTCAAATACCGAGGAAGGTTTTTACTTCATTATCTACTATCTGACCGAGCTTTTCCGCATCGACGGCACCGAGGACGTCAAAGTATCGCGGGACGATTTCGTCCATGCCGTTACCGAACTAAATCCTTACGTCAATCAGATTGCGAGACACGCCATCATATACGAGTACACGAACTGGTTGGATCCCGACGATCCGAACACCAATCGCGACGCCCTCGACAAAATCGTCGGGGACTATCAGTTCACGTGCAACGTCAACGAATTCGCCGGACGATACGCCGAGACGGGCAACACCGTTTACATGTACTACTACAAGCACAGGTAAAAACTAACACCGCGTCCGTTGTTGTCCTCCATCGTGAAACAGAAGTTTTGGTAAACGTTGCTGAAACGAAATTCATTTTGGGCTCTAATTTTTTCGCAAACTTTCGCTAAAGTTTCTTTTTATCCTAGCGACTGATTCGATGTTGTGGAGATTGGAGAAAATAATTCGGGCTAACTGAAAATAGCAGGAAAATTAAACCGTCGAAAATTGGCTGAGAGCTATGTTGGAGCTTGAGAAAAATTGTAGTTGTCAGTGATTTTGTCGGAGCAACGTAGCTGAATTCCATGCGATTTAGAAGCTCAGAATCCATCTTTATCCGCAACAATTGCGATTTAATTATTTGCGCAGATCCACGAATAACCCCTGGCCGAGATGGACCGGCGTGATGCACGCCGATGAGATAAGTTACATATTCGGTGAGCCTTTGGACCCCTCGAGAGGATACACGCGCGAGGAAGCTCATCTCTCAAAGAGGATGATGCGTTACTGGGCCAACTTTGCCAAAACTGGGTAAGCACAAAATCCATTGGCTCGCGAACGGAGATCGGCAGGTTCAATTTATCATAGCACGGAGTGCTGCGATAAAACAAGCATGCAGTTAACGATTTTTTGTATTATACCTATTTAATTTTTATTTCGATATTTTCCTCAGGGATCCAAATATGGGTGACGACGGTTCCTGGACGGAGGTTTTCTGGCCTCAGCACACAGCGGCGAAGAAGGAATTTCTCACTCTCGACACCACGAATACGACGGAGGTCGGTTACGGTCCGAGGGTTCGTCAGTGCGCTTTCTGGAAGAAATATCTTCCTCAACTGATCGCCGCAACCTGTGAGTACATCCTCTATCGTTTTCATTCAAACTCGCCATCTTTCCCTCTATCATGGAATAATTGTTTTTTTTTTACTTAAATAAAAATGGCCAAAATAAACGAAAGGCTACGACTAAGCTTTTTTGTTACATATTTTTTTATACGGAGGGGTATTCTATGTGCGTGCGTCGTAGATTGTCTCAAACGTTGACGTGAGACACCTGTTGAGTCACGGACGATCGCATATGTATACTATTTTCATGACCTGTGGATCGAGAGTTGCGGCTAGCCGATGTTTTAAGCGAATAATCGGAGGCTAACGCTTCTCGTCCGTGGACCGCGTAAAATTTAGCTCAGTCTGCCGTGCCCGGCGAGTTTGTAACAATGAAAAAAAAAAAAAAAAATTTTTTTTTTTTAATTGCTCTGTGCAAAACGGTGACCGAACAAAGTTACCGTAAAAGACCTTGACCAATATGAGCCCGCGAATTTACCGGTGTTTTCGGAAACTCGCCGAATCGCCTCATCACAGTGAAAAGCATGTTTCTCCTCTTTTTGGCCGGAGGGTAGTTGGGGCAAAAATCAAACAGCCCTTGAGCGTTAGCTCGCGTATTGCCAACTGCGCTGCGGGGAGTTTGTTCCGTAACGTGGAAAAACTAATGGAATTGATTGTCCGCATTCGGAGCGACTGTGTATTTATATATATTGATATTATGTACGGTTATACGTACGAGAGGGTGGCGCGTGCTCGTGGCCCATTATCCAATTGAATGGGTAACGAATGCACGCTCACTGCCAAAAGAGATTATATTTTGGCTCGAGGCCACTCCGCATTAGCCGAAAGCTCTGGCCCAGGGAAAAGCCAATTACCGAGTAACTAATGGCAGTCCTAAAGTCGATTGGAGAAATAACTTTCGAGCAGAAACGAAGGTGGGGGGTAGATAGAGATGTTCGGGTTTGAAGTGCGCTGCGGGCGAAGGATGCTTTGCGAGAATCGCATCTCGTCTCTTCGACCGGCCCGGTTTTAATACGCCGCCGTGGTGAACCTTCGCCAACTTTCTCTCTCCACTTTTACACGGCATGCCCGGCGCATGCTAACGATGCGGCGAGCGAAAAAAAAAAAAAAATTAAGGCGCCGCGGTTGGTCGCGTTATCCACTCTGCATAAACCGTGTGAGGGCGTCATCGACACGCGGCCGCATCGAAACGATGTCGACGGTTCGTTTAATAACGTAGTCACTTTGTGCACGGGCATAATCTCTATCGGAAAGTTTCGTGAATTTTCGATGAGAGAATTCATCGTTGAGTAATATCGGCAAGTTTTTGGGAGCGGCGGGCTTGTCGGATGGGATCGGGAGAGCCCGCCGCTTTGGCGGGGGAAATGTTAATGCATTATTGAAAGCATAGTCCAAAATTTCAGCGAAATGCTAATCAGAGCGAAATGCATTCGGAGCTCGCAAAGTTGCGGCAAAGCTTACGGGGAAGAGCCCGGGTTGTAGAGATTTTCCTGGGATTTATCATTTATAGCGAATTATTCAAATTCATAATATCTTGTTTCTCAACTTTCGATCAGAAACTCGTCACTTCCGGTCTAGAATACTCATTTCTCTGCCGGAAGTGACTCTATACCGGAAATACATCATTCGCGGATTGCAAAAGTTTGACGTCACTCTGGAAATATTTCACTTCCGGTCGAAATATGAAATTTTCAAACCGGAAGTGACGTATTTTTGGTATGAAGTGTGTTGAAAAAAAACGTATCACCAATTTCACAAAATTTGTGGAGAGTCCATCGTAGGGAAATTCGCCCACCGCAAAATGCGACTAACCAGGCGGTAACCATTATCATTGGAATATCGCAATTTATTTAGGGCGTTGTGTTACGAGCCCTCATTAGAGGGCATCAGGGGGGGGGGGGGAGTACACCGGGGGAGTAGCTGAATAGCTGCTGAATAAATAGGCCCGTGGAGAGAGAGCGACAGAGGGCTCTCGGTTGGTATAGCCTCGTTGAACGGTTGTCGCGCGTGAAACAAGAGAAATTAATGGGCCAGTTTGGTAGATGTAGCGTGCAATACCCGAACATGTATAGGGTAGACCGGGGCAAAACGGGGATGCTAAGCAATAAAACCTGCTACAACAATACCGAAAAGATACATTCATTGTTTTTCACACCAAAATTGTATTGGCACCGTTTGTGAAAGGATATTAAAAAAAAAAAAACCATTTGGGTCGATTTGACTTGCGGCAACTTTGTTAGCTTCATCATCACCCTATTTTGCCCCACGTCGATATGACATGTCATGTCCCAATTTTGCCTCGGTTTCCGTCGTTTGTTGGCTATCATGAATCGATTTATTCAATAATTTTGGGTACCTCATTTTGCCCCATCGATAGGACATTTCATGTCCCCATTTTGCCCCGGTTTCCCGTACATTAGGGTGTTTCAAAAAAAGGCATTGTTTTTTTTTATTTTCCTCCCACTTTTTTAAAATACAGATGTCGATCTCAAATTGAACGTCGCGAAACGCGGTACCCAGCAATAAATCCTAAGAGGTGCCGCATTCGATGTTTATACCCAAAAATGCGGCGCCTCCCCAACTTAATTGTCAGCGACCGCCTTTCTCTGGATTTTTTTATCGATCAAAATATTTAGTTCCACGGGAGCGAGCTTAACTTTTTGTCATTTTTTGTATTAAACACAAAAGACTTCGATTTTTAAATTCGTATATAGAAAACTCTAAAAATGTCCGGTAGGGTGAATTTGAAAAAAATTCTTTCCACTCTCCAAAAGTATAGATTTTAATCTGAAATTGAACTTCGCTAACGGCAGGCCTAACAAAAAAATCTTCAGAGATGTCGCATTCGTCGTTGCTTCCAAAGAAAGAAAGAAGCTGTGAAACTTTTTGGGTACACACGTTGAATGCAGCACCTCTCAGAATTTTGCGCTTCTACCCATCTTTCGCAAAGTTCAATTTGAGATTGAAATCTATACTTTTGGAGGTTGGAAAGAATTTTTTTCAACAACTTCACACTGCTGTTCATTTTCAGAGTTTTCTATAAACAAATTGTAAAAAAATAATTAAAGAACATATATTTCGGGTTCACCACATAAAATTACAAAAAGTTAATCTCCCACCCCGTAGAAATATATATTTCGATCTAAAGAAACATCTCGCGAAACCCGGTCGTTGACAATTACGTTTAGAAGGTGCGCATTTTTCGGGTACAAACCTCGAATGCGTCACCTCTCAGGATGTTTTCCTAGCGACCGCCTCTCGTGAGCTTCAATTCGAGATCGAAATCTGTACTTCAAAAAGGTGGAAGGAAAATTAAAAATAAAATGTTCTTTTTGAGAAACACCCCAATATAAATACACAGCTTCGCCTCCCTCCCCTCGTTATTTTCCTTCTCTTCCTCCAGCCCGTAAGCGTCGCCTATCGGATCGCACCGTTCGCCGGTGCAAACCCCCCCGTATGCTCGTCTTTCTCCCGGCAACCCCGCGCTATACGCTAATACCCGATGCCACGCTGCGAGCTCGCCAGCAGAGATAACTGGGTTATGACGTCGTTGGCAACTAACCCGACTAGACGATGGCCCGGCTAGGCTCATATTCCGCACTTCTCCATATATATGCGCAAAGTTCAACAATAGATCCAACCAACCCTACCGGTGGCTCTTCAACAAGCCCCGCACTCGTCTATACGTTGTAACGTATACGTGTAGCATTGCGCTATATATCTTACATTATATTTTCTCTCGCTTCCTCACTCTGACGTCAGAGTTCTGCGCTAGCCGCGCCACCGCAGTATTTCGCTAGTCTACACGCTCTCATGCCCTCCCGGCTGGTTCCTGTCCCACTGTGCCGTCTCCGTCCCCATCCCAGTAGTCGAGAACCGGTATGAGCAGACGAGCCAACTCTCCTACCATCCTCTGCCGCGGCACCGTAGTAGTAAAGTTGTAGTAGTATAGTACGCTCCGCACGAAATATAGTACGACGCATCGATGCCCCTGGGTTTCCATCTGCGACGGCTGGTTTATAGAGGGGTAATGCGAATCGGCGTGCAATTAGTCGTCGTTATTGCCAAATGGTTTAATTTTGGGATATCTTGTATCTGGACGAATCACACAATTGTGGCGATAATTTGGCATCAGGAATTCGAATGATAATTTACATATCACGTGTCGCGGTGAAACACAAAAGCAAAAGGTATTTCTTTTTTAATGAATGTGCAATGTGCAATTATGGGGTTACTTCGAGTCTACTGTGAAGTAGACTCGCGAATGTCTTCTGATTTATTTTCTCGACTGATTGATAGTAAAAAAAAAATCAGAGTTCCCTTGGTTCTTTTTTTTAGGAATCTGAAAGATTTTGCTTGGGTGACCCGCTTTACCCCCATCGCTCAGATACGGAACTCTACAGATACGCGTCTGGATATTCGGTGCGCGAAAGTTTCTTCCCAGGTGATATTCCGCTGCGTCTGCAGCTGCAGTCTCGTCGGCGCATTGTACACAATCTCCTACCGCCGTGCTACACTACGCACACGTCTTACATCGCGCGGAGAGACTCTCAGGCTGTCTCGTATTGCCCGGGAATCCGGGGAAGTTGATCGTTTAGTAGCGAGACGTGACATAAACGTGTCCCAAGTGTACCGTGGAGATATAATTCACCGGAGATTCTGGAGGCAACGGCTTCGACGTTTCAGCATTCGAGAATATATACCAAGGATCGGAGCGATACTGTATGCACACAGTACATACAGCCGGTACTTTATATGCGCAATAATCCGGAGGCTCGTGAGTAGGAAACGGCGAGAGGGATCTCGAGCTGCGGAAACGGAGCGCAGTGATCGCTGATCCTCTTTCTCCCGAACTCCCTTTCTCTATATCCGATTTGACTCGTTATCCGGATGTCACCCAATTAATTTAAACGTTGGCGTTTTCCAACCCCCGAGCCTTCGAGTGGAAATAGAAAAAAACGAACTCTCCCGTGCTATTAGTCTCGTTAGGCGCGATTGCACGTGTGGACGTTCGGTTTAATCAAGAGACGAGTCGGAAAACTAGCGACGAACCGACCGAGTCGAATTCTCGCCCAGGCGGAGATTTCTGTTGGTTCAATTAATCGGCGCCTCTTGCACTACCCTTTTTTCCATCACTTTGCGATAATAAATTGAAGAACAACGAGCGAAGGAGAGAGAAATAAGAAAAGCGATCCCGAACTCGTGCGAGGCTAGAGTCCTCGACCACGATAAAGTAGTCTCAAACATTTTCGCCTTTTTCCGCCAAAACTTTTTCCCTCCGGGCAACACACTCTCGCACACAGCCCCGAAGATAAATTCACGGTCGGACGGTGGCGAAACTTGGATGAACTCTTTACCTCGCTCGTATACTGCCTCTCGAACTTTCGGTATATGGTTGATCCCTTCGGTACAGTAATACACTATATGCGTTATATAGTGTACCGATGATATAACCCGGCCTTACGGTGAAACAAAAAAAAACTCTTCGCCTGCTCCTTTTTCCAGCGTTCGCCACTTGGCATCCCCCTCGACGCCCCATCCTAACCTCGGTAACGTTAACTTCGTTTACTCCACCGTCGAGTGGCGTCGACCGGTTCGGGTCTTCGCCTTTCCCTCCCCGTCTTTCGTCGCCTTTTCTTAAGTACACGGGACCTTAACTCGATTTCTGAAGCCCGCGAGGAGAGGGACTAACGACATCGAGTCGCAGAAAGCCGCGAACCGAACCCGCGAACCGGCGGACCGGACCAGCGAGAGGGAAACGCTCCGCGAAACGGAGGGAAGAAATAAAGAGGAGGAGGATAAGGATGAAGAGGTCGGAATAGGAAAAAGGGGTGGAAGAGGAAGCCGGAGGTCGTCGGTGCTCGGGACGTGACCCTGAAACGGCGCGTTGCACCTTTCCGACCCCGTCCTTCCTCCCCGGCGCCTTAGCTACTGCACCCAAGTTCACAAGATACATAGTACAACTTTGCCTGCTATAGCGACACATACTATACACGTAAACTTGTTTCTCCCGTACACACGTCGAAAGGTCGTGGCCGCACGGGTGAACCTCGTGCGCCGGGCTTTCCCCGTCCTGCGTACAATCCGCGCCTCCCCGAACAGTCTGCGTAGTATGGAACTCCATCCACCGTGGTGGAGTGTGCCGGCGGAGATTGCGCAATAGCGCCGGCGATGCCTAACAGTAGCAAGAGCAAAAGGGGCGATGGAGGTAGCGGAGCCTAATAATCACGTCGACGTTGCTAACCCGATTAACCCCGCGGGAAGGCTTCGAGGTTGCCGATGCAAGGTGAAATCTCCCGGCGGAAACTCGCTGTTTACTTCGATGCGCTGCGGAGCGGAAACACATCGGAGGGGCCTGGAGATCATTCTGTCTTGGCTCGCAACAGGTGTCGATAAACCATCGATCTGATCCTTTCCATCAACTCCGCCTTTTTTCAATCAACTTCATTCCGAAAAGTTTGGCCAAGAAAATTTTCGTTTGGTCTATAGGAGGATGTGTGTGGATGCGGCTTTATAGCGGCTGTGTGTATATGTAGGAAGCTCGAGCGGCACTTGAGTTATACCGGCGACCTCGGCGCGCTCGGCCAGCCGGCCGGGGTGGCTGGCACAAGTTGTGCGGCCCGTGGAAAACAAAACATTGGACGGCGAAAGGGGTGGGGATGGTGGAGTCGCGTGCGCGCGAGAAAATCGACGGGGCGGCGAGAGGGGGTGGGGTGGGGTGGGGGGGGGGGGGTGAGAGAGGGGGTAGAGGTGTTTGGACGGGGAAGGAAAACGCGCGCGGGCAGACCTGGCAGCCAGAGAATCATCCCTCTCTCGGGCTTTTCCCTCGCAGCGGTGGAGCGAACGCGCGAGTCCGGGGGCGGAGGGGGATGGAAACTGGCCGCCAGGCTGCCTCGCGTCGATCGATCCCGGCGCACCAACACACGGCTGAGCGCGGAGACTCGCTCTGGCTGAGAGACAGTACCGGTGAGGCCAAATATACACACACGTACGTGGGGGAAAATTCGCACCGGGTGTAACACTGCGAGACCTCGAACGGCTCGACCAGCCGGCACGGACTGTGTACCACCCTCACCCTCGCCAGTTCACCGGTTCACCAGCGTTTTAGCGGGCCGGGGGGGATGCTCGAAGAGTACCGGGTCAAACTGAGGACGTCTCGCGCGTCTGCACGAATTTCGCGCAGGGCGAAGGAGCCGAAATTAATAAACATGGACCGATGGACGAAACTTTGAAGACGTTAAGGGGATTCTACTTGAAAATGTGGATTCGATGACATTGTTAGAGGATGTGAGATTTTGGGCACTTTTTTTTAATTGCAAGAGGATTCGGTAAACGACATAAAAAAATTTAAGAACGTTTGAGCGATTCACCAAATGAGTGGTGCATTTTTGAAGTCGTTTATATACAAACTTTTACGCATATATTCAATATAGTGCATGGTTACTTGTGTTAGAGCAGATGTCTTAAACCTTGAAAAACATTAATTGCAATGGAATTGAAAAAATATTAACTGAAAAAGGTAGATATTCGTTCAGTTTTTCCAAAGAATAATGGTCATTTTTTGCTTGACTTTGATGTATCACCGCTCGTTCTCTTCCTTGAAAGATCCTCTACGAATCCACCGTCTAGATTTTCGGTAGTATTATTCGTTTAAAAATGACACCTGTTTGTTCACGAAGGAATCCCGTCGACGGATAAAGAAAAGGCTGTCATATTTAAACGCAAAATACCATCCAATATTTAGTCAGTTAATTCGATAACCATCCACTACAATCAATGAACGTGTACAAATTTGTATAAACGACTTTACAAAATATAGCCCTTCTTTGACCAGTGTTAAGCGATGCAATCTCCTTAAGGTACGAGATTTTTGTGTAAAAGTTACTAAATTCGAAACCACGTATTATGCGAATTAACGATAAATTGTCGACCTCCCTCGAGCCCTTTGTTTTATTCAGTGTACATTTAAGCGTACATTCGTTTGCACTTTCATTCCCGGAGCGATGAACGGACGCGCATAAATGAATTTGAAAAATTTCATCGAGACCCGAGCCGTAAGTGAATCCCGTTATTTGTTGCAGCCAAAGTGGAAATGAATGCGAAGGAGACGAGCAGCGGGAGAAGCACGCTCCATTCCGCCGGTGGTTCGAGTCTTCATCTGTCGCTGGTGTTTTGCCTCGTCGTTGCGGTCCTCCTCCTCCAGCAGCAGCAGCAGCAGCAGCACTCGGCAATGTCGTTAGTACTTCCAGCGAGGTTGTCCCAACTTCATCAGCGCGGAACGACGGTGGCGGTGGCAAAAGGCTACGTCTAGTTGCCGAAGTGCATTCTCCTATCCTCCCTCGCGACTCTCTCCACCCTCTCCGCCTCCCTCGCCCGAAACCTCGGCGTCCGCACGCGTTCGTCCTCTTAGGTCTTTCACGACCAACTAGCCGCCTCTCTTCCGTCTCCGACCCGGAGCAACACAAACAAAAAAATAAAATGCAAAAAAAAAATACTTCCCACGTATCCATTTTCCTTCTGCTCTTCCTGACCACCTCCTGCCCACCCTTCTTCCTCCACTTGTCCAACTTTCTTCCACTCCTCTTTCGCATCGCCGAGATATGAGATATAAGTAGATTCTCGTTTATAACCACAAGAAAGACACACGACACACACTACGTAAGAGAAATACAACAAAAAAAAGACAAGCAAAAAGTAAGACACAAAAAATTATACACACAGCAGACATATCAAGCTATATAAAAAAATACTATAATATTAATGTATAGAGCGCAGGAGCGCGCGCACGCGGCGTTGTGACGTTACGGCATCCGCTGAGAGAGACAAACAGTTGTGAAAGTTGACTAAAGGCAGAGCTCTCCCCAGCCCGCGCATCAAACACCTCGATCATCGGCACACCTCGATTGTTACTCACGAAAACAATATATCTATATATATTAATATTAATATATATATAGAATGCAGAACAAGAGTCACGCAATTCGCGAATCGTTCGACAAACTTTTGCACACGTAAGCCTCTCGCTCCTCGCACCGGCATATCAGTATCGCATCAATCTCGAAAACGATTTCTTACGCACGACGCACCTTCTCTATCGATAAACGTTTAAAAAAATCGCAAAGAGCGAGAAAGCAAAGATAAAAAGAAAATTTCATCACGGATCGTGACGGGTGAAAAGAGAATCTCTCGGCTGGCCGGGAAGTCCCGTCCGAACGATGATGAGTGTCGGAATGAAAGTTTATATTATCGAGAGCATCGAGAATATTAATTGACGACAACGGGAATTCGTGTTATCGCGTTCGGACCACTCGCGCATGCCTCAATCCGTATCTTAATCCTCTGCGACATGAAATAAAAAAAAAAAAAACCATCGCCGTGCAAAAAACACCCATACGACGAGAATGGTGGGACAAAAATCTAAGAGATTGAAAAACACCGCACGGAGAAAAAAATTACAATGAACGAAAGAAGAAACGTTTCGCCGTCGCACCGAAAAGAAAGCTCCAAAACAAATAGTGAAATAATAACTGTAATAAAAGAAAAACAAAATATCGCACCCGCAAGATAAAGGGAGAGAGAGAGACAAAGTATAAAAACCCACGAGACCCGAGCACGGAAAGAATGTACCGCGAATACGATACGAGTTACGAACGAGATTAAAGAGACGTTTTACCTAAAGAGAAAAAAAAACAACAAAAAATTAATTACATTAACTAATAAAAAGAAAAAAAAATTGAAAAACGAGAGCCTACTAGTAAGCTTTATACTATTTATATATAAAAATCGATTATTAACATAGGTAATAAACTAGAGTGATACAAAATAAAATGAAGAACAAAAAAAATGATAAATTAAAAAATATATATATATATAAATATATACATATATATATATATATATATATATGTGTATATATTTATATTATAATAATAACAACGATAATAACGATGATGCGAACGAGAGAGCGAGAATAATATGATAATACGTGTGAAAAGATGTTCTTTTTCTTCTTCATATATCTTAATTTCTTTAATTTTAATGTTTTCAATCAGAATTATCTATATCTAAAACTACGTATAGACGATCGAGATACACTATATATATATATATATACATATGATACATAAAAATTAGCTGCCTTGTATATTCATTTGAAACTCGCCGCATCGTCATCTGCAACGCCCGATACGCGACGATATAATCTCGCGGTTCGATCGTGCTTTCGAGATATTCCGCCTCTACGCTGCGACCGAGCCGAAGGACAGAGAGAGGAGACCAAAAGATTAAATTGAGAAAAAAGAGCGAAAACTTCTTTGCAACTACAAATTGCTGAAAATAAAAATAGCATTAAAATTAGCAGCGCATCGCGGTCTACTCGTCGAAGCGTGAGGTCCGCGGGTGTTGGCGCGGCTAATAACGTGACTAATTACGAGAGCCGAGGGCCGGCCACAAATCACTCGACGATCGATCGCGTTCGAGCTTTCGCTCCCTCTCTGTCCTTCCCTCGATCGCTTCTTCCCTCGGGTGGGAGAAGCCTAGCTCGCTCATTCTCTATCTCGATCTTACCCCACATTCTTTTTTTTCGATTTTTTTTTTTCGACTACGCTCGACGAGGGAAGCGCCGCGGTGTCGGTTCGGGCTATACCGAGTGGCCCCTGGCGCTGGCCGAGTGTCGATTCTCCCGGGAGTAGCGAGGGACGATGTTGCCCGGTGCGCGAGGTAAAACCCGGTGGCGACGTCGGCGGGGACGGCGGGTGTTTTTGTGATAGATGGCGACTTTTTGCCATCGCGTTCATCGCGGAAGCGGTGAGCGTCAGCTCGATCGACCTCGCCTCTTCGGTCGTTACGCAACGCGCGTACGGGAAAAAGTAGACGGACAGGAAACTCCGAAAAAGCGGGGGGGGGGGGGGTGGTTGGGAAGAAATTACGGTAGAGAGTGAGCGAGATTGGTCGGAGAGTATCGAGGAGAAAATTATCGGTGACGATCGCGAGTTCTAAATAGGTCTAATTCGAAAGAAAATGCAGCTATATA
Organism: Stenichneumon culpator; assembly: GCA_964017025.1. Lineage (NCBI taxonomy): Eukaryota > Metazoa > Arthropoda > Insecta > Hymenoptera > Ichneumonidae > Stenichneumon > Stenichneumon culpator. The sequence continues at coordinate 7,842,476 of OZ024781.1, forward strand.
TTTTAAAAAAAGTAACTATTATTTTCCGCAAGAAACTAATAAAATGAATCCGGTGGACCGCAGGCCTAAGACGAGTAGTTCGGCGATCGCACGTCGAGGGGCCCAGTCGAAGGGGGAAGGAAGACCGGGGAGGAAAATACAAAATCGGAGATCGACGCGAGGGTGTGAGTGAGCGCGCGCGCGATTATGCAATTGTGTTAGGCAATGGTACGAAAAAAAATGAAGGACGATTGGAGAGATGTTAGGAAGGAAGAAATGATAGGCTTAAGTTCGAAGATCGAACGAGAAAGGGCGCGGAGGAGAGGGATACGAAATTATGGACGAGAGAAAGTAGTCATCGCGTTTAAAAATAAAAATAATTTAAAAGACAAAAATAAAACAGAAAAAAAAATGTTTCTCGCTGCCTTAAAAAAAAATACAACTTACACGTGTGTAAAACATGTATAAACGAATCGAAACGATGTGAAACACCGACGCGACACACAAGTGACAAAAAAAAAAGAGGAAATTAAAACCCAAAAAAGCAGGCAATTCTGTATGAAGAGATTTTTTTTTACGCTGTCGGTCCGCTCTATAGTGGCTCAACTGACCCAGTTCATCATTCTACAGGGCTGGGGGCTCGAAACATCAACCACCAAGCCCGTCACACTTTTTATTATACCGTATATACACGAGTTTTACGACTCCGCGCCGCAATTACCGACCCGCTTTTATCGCTATGCTGGCCACACTTGTGCAAGATATATGTATATTTAAAACGAAGAATAATAACCGTGCGGTTTGAATGCGCGCCCGGTGCAGTCAATCATCTAAGACGTTTTAATTTTCCGCCAGACGGATGACGCATTGAAACAGAGCGAAGTGTCCGAGAGCGCAAAACTGCAAAACTTAAATTCACCCCTTTAAAGCCATTTAATAAATTAATGAACTCGTTCCCTTCAAAAGGGCTGTCCCATACACGAAGCACCTTTTTAATTCGAAAAACGACATATTACTTGGATAAAAATTATTTTAAAAAACTCTCGTGAAAGCGCACGAACCCTCCGAGACCGCGGTAAAAATTTCTTCACTTTTTAACGAACCCTTCAAATCTCGCGGTACTTAAACGAGGGTACCCGAACAGATCGCTTTAGATGGGATTTTAAAAAAATCGTATCATCTCCCAATGGCAAAAAAGTCGTTAACCCGACACCTCATGACTGGGATCCGAACGCACACCACACGAACGCGAAAAAATGAGCTTTTTCCTGATTTTTTCTGGTCTTCAGTTTTCGAACGGTGTGCGAGAAATAAGATTTCCCGTACACCATTCTCTTCCTTATGAGAAAACAAACAAAACAATGAATGAGAAAGTCCGTTTATCAGCATAGGACCGCTTTTGTGATTAAAAAAAAGCGTGGGGTCTCTTCGGACCCCAGTCATGCGTTCGACCCTAAAAAAATTAAGTTCTGACTCGTAGGCTTAAATTTCGAAAAGTTATCACGAAAAAATAAAAATCCCACCGAAACAATGTACGACCCTAAATAATTGAGACATCCATCTAGCGAGCTCTTGACCTCGGGGCGCCTTCAGTCCGCGTACAGAGTGCTCGAATAAAAATAAAAAAAATGCCCCGAGTTTCCCGAGGCGCCTCTGAGGGTGCATCAGTCGCGTTCCCCTCGGCGACGAAGAGCCATTCGATTCCGGAGAGCCGCGGTCGTGCAGCCGAGTCTCTCGCGGCATGTCCTTCGGGCCGGTCGGCAATCGTTGGCTCGATCGATCGTCCGTGTACGTGTCTCCCTCGCTTTGACAGCGGTATGTGTGCATGACTCGCGAATGTACATATTTACGTCTGCAGCGGCGCGGACGGCGCTTTGCATTCGGCACAGGTGGAGCCGTAGCGAGCAATACGCACGGAGGCGCGGAGAGCGGGACGATGACGCATACACTGAGAGAAGGATCTAGTAAAAATTACCAATCAACTAAGAAAAATTACCATAGGACATAGTACGGACAGTAGCACCCCCTTACGATTTTTCTACTCTCAAAATGGCGAAATTTTTTTTTTTCGAGATATCGAATTTCTGCCACCGGCATTCGCTTCAGAAGACCCATTTTCACAGCGAATACCTAAAACCAGGAGCTTTCTCGAAATTTTAAAAATTGACCATTTTCAGGGTAGGAAATTTCATGTTAAATTTTGCGAAACGGCACGTTTTTTTCAAAAAATTTCGAGATATCGAATAAAAACCTCCGCCATTGGTTTCAAGTCGCATATTTCCCAACCGATTACATTAACGAAAAAATTCTGAAAATTTTTTTTTGAAAAAAGTCACTTTTGTCAAAAAATTGTAAGGGTACCCTTACGATTTTTCTACTTTCAAAATGGCGAAGTCTCAGAATTTCCAAGAATTTTTACCATAGTATTTTTAAAAAATTCTTATAAATCCGGTACTTCCTACCATAGGTGTCGCCCTAACGCTCTATTACTATATGCTATGGTAATATCTCTCAAGTGATATAGTAGTTTTTGCTAGATCCTTCGCTCAGTCTAGCTTCCGCGCCGTCAAGCTGCTCGCACATAAAACTACGTACGGAGCACAGACGGGCCGTGATTGGTTGATGCTCGCGTATTGGTGTCCGATCTGGTCCGATCGACTCGTCTGTGTGCCGGAAAACGGCAAACGTTGTTTTACGTGCGAGCAACTTCAGGAAACCGCCCGAGTAGTTGCCGGTCGCTCCGCGCCTCCTCGAGTTTGCTCGCCGGCGTCGCGAAACACTCGCGCTAATCAAGCCGCCGCGCATAATACGATCGTCCCGAGGTTTCTTCCTCCCGGGCACGCTTTAATCGCGACGATTCGATCAGCCAAGGAACGCCGAACCCGCAACGGCAGTCGGAGTGCGATGCGGCACGCGATCCTTGGATCGGCCGATCCATCGATCGCGCGCGACCCTGCGACCTCCGAAGCCGCGGCTACGGAATGACCGATAACGATATCCCGCATGTAAAGTCGCCCGTCAGTACTAGTTTAGTTGCCGGTTAATTCAGTAATAATAATGAAAGGATAATCATGATTGATCGTAAAGATCAGGCTGAATTTATAATCGAATCGGATTGAGGAATTCATACTTAGGGTCGAATTTTAAGACGTTAGTTTGTGGACTTGAGAAGTTTGCCCCGAAATTCATTGCGTGCTTAAGGTCTTTCTCGGGTTCTTGGGATCGAAACTCTGTTCGAACTTGATTGCGTGCTTGACGTTTGAACTCAAGTCTGATCTTGAATTCTGGTGTAGTTCGAATGCAAGTTTGAACTTAAGGTCAAACTGAAGCCCGAAATCGAGTTCGAACTGAGGTTCGATCTTCAATTCCAACTGAGGTTCGATCTTCAATTCCAACTGAGGTTCGATCTTCAATTCCACCTGAAGTTCGATCTTAAGTTCGGACTGAGGTTCGATCTCAAGTTCGAACTGAGGTAGAATCTTGAGTTCTAACTTCCGGTCGATCCCAAGTCCGATCTCAAGAGCGATCTTAAGTTCAATTTCAAGAGCGATCTTAAGTTCGATCTCAAGAGCGATCTTAAGTTCGATCTCAAGAGCGATCTTAAGTTCGATCTCAAGAGCGATCTTAAGTTCGATCTCAAGAGCGTCTAAAGTTCAAACTAATGTCACAAAATTCCACCATCAGTGCGCAAAATCGTTTCGACGGCTGCCGTTCATACCATATCGAGAATGTACAGATGAGTTTTTGGATTTAAAAAAAAATGAAAGACAACTGATAACATCGACAAATGTTTCATCGCTGACAGTCGCGCATTAGCCCGATAAAGATCGGTTGACCGCCGCGCGATTACCGGAAAGTCACGCGACGTCATCGATCCAAGATTTAACAGTCCCCTCACGCGAGCTTGCGATGCAAAACTGCCCCGAGCCAGTCTCCCCTGCGAGCCCCCGAAATCAACTCACGGAGGGTTTATCCTTTTTCGATCTTCCGCAAGCACAGCACACCGTCGCCGCGGGGTTTCTCATCTTCCTCGTTCCATTCCTACACGTACCCTCTCGGCTCGAAGCAGTACCGCAGCTCGTCATAAAAGTTGATCGCTCGAGCGTGTCGAAGCTTCGGTTAGACTGTTGAAGCGCGTCGCGAAGTATCGACGATATCCTCCTGGGCGCGCACGTGTTATGTATATATACTACCCTCTACTCGCATGTACACTTATTTTTCTCTATATTTTATATATACCTATATATATAGTATAATATAAATACATATATATGTATATGTATATATATAGAAGAAACAGGTACACATCTATAGAGAAAGTTTATATAGAGAAGCGAAGGGCGCAGAGTATATTGCATTTATGTGCTATATGCAGTATATTACGTCCCCTGACGGAATCGTAGAGAAGAGGAGGAGGCTCAAGTTGGATCTACTCCCGCGGCAGCCCCGAGGCGAAAAGAGAGACGATAGAGAAAAAGAAGGAAAAAAAAAACGAGTAGCAAGAGAAGGCTGTCCTGTCGGCTGGAACATTTCCAGGAGAGAGAGCTGGCCCATCTATCCCCGCGCAACATTCGTACACCCTATTGATTTTTATTTCGTATCCTCGGGGTATTCGAGTGACCGAGTGGGACGTTAGTATCGAACTGCGGAATTTTATTTTACTTTTTTTTCTATTTTTTTATTTTTTTATTTTCCTTGTCTATGGAGAGAGAGGAGGCAGCGATGTGTGGACAGTTTACTGTACGACGGTAATGTGTTTGCTGTACGGTAGTGGGAGGGACGGATATGGTATATTGCCGGAAGGGAGATTAAGGACGATGCTTTATGGCCTCGTCGTAACGGTTTCGGAATCTTTCCCGTTGTCGTTCGGGCTTCGTGGAAAAAATAAAATAAAAATTTCTCGGATTTTTATCGCACACGTGGCAGGGGCTTAGCGAGGGAGGAGCGAAAGCAGTTCGATGCTCCCGGCGGCACACGGAATTCGTTTATTTCGAAAGGTCGGATAAATTTAATTTTCTTACTTCCACTCGCGAACATCGACTCCCGATATTTCATCGCACTTTTTTTTTTTTTTTTTTTGTACAAAAGAGACGCTACGAGCAAAACACGAGTTGGGTCAGTTGAGCCGGATCGGTTGAATTTTGTTTCACTTTGTTTTCCGCTTTTTATTTTTAAAATTCGATAAACGGATGGGCTTATTATAGAAGCGTAAAAATCGCAGGGTTTTCCAACCACGCCACACTTTGTGTATAGTTAAACATATAGATTTTCACGCGCGCAAGTACACGTATTATTAAATAAATAAAAAAGTAATGACGATGATGACAAACATAGTACATGATAATGTATAGGTGATACGCGATATTTAATATACGATATACATAAAACAAAAATATATACAAAATGTGTGTGTATGTGTGTGTATGTGGATATAGTTGCGAGGGCACGAGCTGCCGGGCTCGATCGTAATGCTATACACGTACATACCACGTACGGTGAGTGAGAGAGAATTTTAAAAAAAGAAAGAAAAAATAAAACGCGAGAAGGAAAATTTCGATGCGCGCAGCGTTATAATATCGGTTGACGGTGCTAATAAAGAACATATTAATGAAATAAAAAAAGAAGAAGAAAAACAATTTTAAACAACGGGAGAATATCTATTATATTCGATTCGACAACGAGCACGGTCCACACTACATATGCCCCTCTTCCCTCCGCCCCTCCCCCGCCATCGACCATCCACAAGTCTACTAAAAAAAAAAAAAATGGACTCTAAACGATTCTACGTGGTAGAGATACGTGAGAGAAGCGAGATGAGACACAAAAGCGAAAGATAAGCCGTATATTAAATGAAAACAATACTTTCTCTACCTTGCGTACTTCGTATGTGATGAGAAAGTAAAAAAAAAGAAAAGACGCAGAAAAAGAATTATATAAGTATGGATATAGGTAAAGAATATAGGTGTGGAAGGTATGCGGGTGTATAAGAATAGACTATAAAGAGAAAAAAAAACAGTTCGAAGCCACTGTGGCGCTAGGCGTCCATTGCAAATTTACAAAGAAAAAAAAACGAACATAAAAAAGCATGAATTAAGTGACAAAAAAAAACAGATCGGTGTGCTTTGACTGTCGAAAAAAAAAATTAAATAATAATAATAAAGTAATATTAATTGTACGATGGTGATTAACGTATAAGCGATAGCGTTATTTAATTACGATTAAGTATACCGAGATGTGTTTAAGTTAAGAGATTAAATGTGGCTCTGTGTAATCTATATCGTGTAAAGAAAAATGAGGGATTACGAGGAAAAGGAAGTTCAAAGACACATCATACAAAAAACACACACGAGGGAATGATGAAGAAGAAAAAAACGACAAAAATCATAAATTGACGAAAGAGAGATATCGATCTCTAAAAAAAATCGATCCGGATACATCGTAAGATCGTCGACCACGTATTAAATAAAATATACCGATGCAAGATATATGTAAAACCAAAAATTACATGCATATATCTCGGCCTTTTCCTTTCTCTCGCGCTATCTCTCACACAGAGTCTTCGTACGTATAAAAAAAAATTAAAAAGTAAAAAAAAAACACACACGGACACACAAACACACTAGAGACTAACGAATGAAAAAAGAAGTAAGAATAAAGACAAACATTCTACGAATAAGCTGGCGTAAAAATTAATTTTAAAAAATTAATTAAAAAAATGCGCGTACAGATAGTCACGCCGTCATCAATCTATACTGTTGCCAGTCGATCTTGATTTTTATATTTTCTGATGATTTACGAATTATTTTTATTTATATTTTCGAGCAATTAATTAGAGGCTTGTTTAATTGCATCGCCTAGGAAAAGGAGCGTGTAAGCAGGCTAGACGGTTTGAATAAAGTATTTCGGCGAGAAACATAGCTGCGGAGATAAAGAAGAGAAACGACGACGAAAGCTCGAGTGGATAAGGACGCGACGCGGATCTCGTGCGGTAGTATCCAATTTCTCGAGCATACTTATATAACTGTTACTACTGGAGAACGTACGGAGTACGCGCTGCCGCGCCGGACCGAGCACGTACCTGCTCCACTAGCTGTACGCGTCCTCCACACCCGCCTTGTGCTGCGCATTGCGGAACTCTCCCGAGTTCAGATGCGCTCTCGGCCACCGCTTGTGTATTAAAACTTACACACGCGATCTCCCCGACAGTGTAAACGAATGTTCGTATGCAAATGAATTTGCAAGCGCTGCACACATTTTTAATCATAACACGTACATGAAATCACGCGGTTTTATGAATTAAAACAAACAAAAAAAATAATTGCCAAGCTTGCGCATTAAATTTCACAAAAAGTGTAAGCCGCGAGAGAAAAATGTGTAATCAAAATATGTGTAAATTTATGACTAAAATGTAAAAAAAATATATATATATATACTTTACGTATAAATCGGCACGATAGATAACTCCGAATACATTTTATTCATATACGACATATATGTACAGGTATATAAAATTGCACATTGTGTGAAATATACGTGGAAATATATACGTTTTATCTATATAAAAAATATGAATTATGTAAAGTTAGATATTCTTTTTACACGTATTTTGATTGTATGTTTTTCCGTATAGGTCAAAATTTGCATAATGCACGCTCGCTCGGGATAAAATGAGATTTAAAAAAAAAATGTCTATTTTTTTTTTATCGCACGAATGAGTCGTCGACGATCAATCACTCGATATATATATATTTTCCAATTGAACGTTATAATAAATTCCTCCTGTCAATGGGATTCAGCGTGTGTCGCTGGAAAAGTAGCCCGCAGGCCTAAATACGCTCTAATCGTTATTCTAACTAAAATGATGATGAAAAAAAAACTAAGACGGACTTCCGATGATGCAAAAAAGAAAAAATACACAGTCACACACTGCAGCGCAGAATTTACTGACTGGCGCTCCAAAATGCCGAACGATTTAATCGTTGACCGCTGCGTTATTGATAATTATACCATTTAATTAATTAAAACCGTGTGCGGAGACATAGCCAGGCCCCGACGCACTTCATATAAGCCACGTTCATGCGTATATTCATCATTATCTCTCGGAACTTTCGTTCTCTAATCCGATAATTGAAAGAAGAAAAAAAAACTATAATGTAAACCCGTTTTTCCCACCTTTGTATAGAATCGCAAAGCGATTTATATAGACACTGCGAAATATACATAAAATAAAAATATATAGCGATATATGTACAATTGTATATCGAATTGCGGCGACCGCTAAGAATTAAAAAAAGATTGGAGTTCGTCGGGGCGAGTATCTGACAAAAGAAAGCGAGAAAGAGAAAACAGAAAATGAAATATACACACGCGCAAAAAAAAAGTATAAGTTTCCAAAACGGCAAAAATCCTGCTATTATCCGGTATTATATATAGTATATATATCTGTATACACGCATATCCATGTATGTATATACATATATAGACATATTACAATAACGTTTAATTAATATAAACATTATTACTGTTTCATAGTAGATACTATATATATATTGTACGAAAAACGAAATTTACTGCTTGTATATACATATATATATGATAATGAGGTAATATCGTAATAAAAATGATGTACCTATAAATATAAAATTCGGTTTCTTGTTAATTTTTTTTTTCTCCAATCAGTTTGTCTGTATTTAACGTGTTATACAGCAAATGGGAACAGCAACAATTAATGGTAACAATAAATGTAATCGTGAGCATATTACAGTCAAAGACACTTTTTTATTTCGAATTTCTCGGCATCGATTGGCACGTTAAAAATTAGACGCGACGTCATAAATGCAGCTGGTATTAATCGCGACACTAGTACTCCCGATAATCGGTAACACACTAGCTTAGGCTCGTTAATTTGAGAAATCAACGATTGTCGTTGTTTTTTTTTTTCGTTCGTTAATGAGCTCAATCAATTCATGTTTTAAAAGCCCCCGTCTCTGCGGCCTTGAGGATAAAAGTTTTAATCGTCACTTCATCCAGCTTGGAGAAGTTTGGGGATTGTATAACAGCGGTCATGTGATTCATCGCGAATTTGAAGCAGACATCTTCTAGCTCCTAAAAACATTACGGTAGTTCGTTAAGCGGCGTCGAGCTGATATTTTTGAATTGATTTGTTTTATGGTTCACCTTGGCGTTGTATTCGATTGCTGTGCTGTACAGAAAGGCCACGTTCAACACGGTTATACCATGTTTTATTATTTGGACGCAACGTTTTTTTAGCTGCGGCTCAAAGTAGGCGTTCGCCAGATACAACAGTTCTGAGAACAAAAAAGAACAACAAAAATATCGAAAGACAAATTTTTTTTGCAGCTTGCTATTTACCCAAGGCATTTTCCGGCGGGAGATCAACTTCGTCGGTGTAAAGGTATTTCAAGAAGGACTTGTAGACATCGTAAGAGAAATCGTCGTGCGTGATTACCCTGCAATCATGTAGATTCGTTGTACAACTGTGAGGATGGAAAATAACGATGTACGTACGACTGATTGTTCTCCGTCCAGTGCTCTTGAAACATCGATCTAAAGTATTGACATCGTATCTTCAGTACAGCCTTGTGAACGTGAATAGGCTTCCCCTGCACTTGTATCGTCAAGTCGCTGTTCGTCTAAAATTCATTGGATTCTCCTTCATACATTATTATCGGATCGAAAATTATTTTGAGACTACGAATTATCGACCACGAAGGTCCAGGAGTAGGCGGAATAAAAACAATGAAGCTTGTCGCAGCGAGGCGTATAGATATTTTTTTTGTTCAGTAAAAAACATACTGGATCGTCGAAAGCTTGTTTGAGACAGTCGAGAATGCTCGTTTCCTCTTCATAGTAGAGAATCAACGGTGTGTGCATTACACTGGGTGTCGCGTAAGCCGCGAGGGCCTCATGAAGATTCGCGAAAGGCGTCACCGTAGGTGTCATGACGCTCTGGCCGCGACACTGACCCCACATGAAGACACGGCCGTCGTGAGCTACCGCAAGACTTATGTGATTGTAGTGCACCGCCGCAATGTCCGTCACTCTGCCCATCTCCGGTATCTGAACCTTTTATCAATAATAATATATGTAATATAGAATAGATTGTTTTTATTATATATAAAATATTTGCGATTAAAAATGAGAATTTGCCTTACTAGCTTACCGATATTGGAACAGGAGAATTGACCTTGGTGCCGATGCCCAATTGACCGTAGGAATTGCCGCCCCAAACGTAGAGAACTCCTTCGTCGCTCAGAGCTAGCGTGTGCGAATATCCGCAAACGACTTTCACTACGATAGAGGAATGGTTTGAATAACGTCAAATCCAAGCTACATATTGCGCGATTTTTTTTTTTTTACCTATGACTGTTCCCGCGAGCCCTCCAACTTTGTGGGGACTTGGCTGATTAACGTATTTTCCGGTGCAAATCTGGCCGATACTATCGTTTCCCCATCCGTAGACCTCGCCGTGATTCGTCACGGCCATACTCGTTGTTTGACCGCACGCGATCCTCACTATTTTCTTGCCAGTTAGACTAGAGTTCACCTTTCGTGGTACGTTCTGATTTGTACTTATTCCACTACCAATCTGACCGCAAGAGTTTTGACCCCATGCATAGACCTGGAATAATAATTGTAAGCTCAATTTATGTTTTTCAATGTTTGTTAGTACTTCTTGAGGATTTTTTTTTTTTATATATACCTCGCCATCCTCTGTCAAGGCCAGAGAGTGGTGACTACCGCATGCTACTTCCACGACGACTTTGTCACCCAGATTCGCTTCGATTTTAGCCGGTGTCGAGGCCTGATTGGAAGATCCGTTTCCCAACTCGCAGAATCCATTATGTCCCCAGGAATACACCTGGTATTCAAGTGTACATAAATCGCTTTGACAACAGCACGCAAAAATTTGAGAGCAACATTTTGTTCTATCGTATCAATCAACCAGTCGTCAAAAAATTACCTCTCCCTTATCGGTAAGAGCAAGTACGTGAGGTCCGATGCCACAGGCAAACGTTTTGACGCCTTTCTGTGACAGTAAATCAATCTTTCTTGGATACAGAGTGCTGTGTGCATCGCCGGTACCTAAGCAGCCTGTAGCATTGTTTCCCACTGCGTAAACGCTTCCGTCCTTCAACACTAACAGTGCTTCGTTACCCAAGTTGCCTGCTAATTCAAACAAAGAAGTTCAAGCGCATAAAACAAAAATAGGTAAAGTACAGTTGGTACATTTAATGAAAACAAATATTACCGTAAACCATAACCATTTTCAATTCGGCTATGAAGTCCGGCTCCAGCAAACTCAAAATCGGCCAATTTTTAAGGTCGGAGCGCGACATTTTATTTCACTCAAATAACATTCGGTTTCCGAGTTAAGACGAATATTTCTTTTGTCTTTGTCTTTTGTTTCTTTTTATCATTTATCAAACGATCAGCGAACTTATAAATTTCCAGCCGACCGTCTTTTGTTCGGCACTGTCAACATCAGCTGATACATCATTCGCACGATTCGCACCAGAGAAAAAAAAACAACGCTGCGAGTGCGAGAGTATCGTTTATCGAATCGACGGTCTGAACATCGCCCACGTGACAAGGCTGTTTTTTGTGTATTGTTATTCTCTCCAAATAGGTGAAACGTCAATTTCACAATCTCGTTAATTTCTATTCGTTTTATCAACGAATAAACGGTAAAATGGGCTCGGATTTGTTACTGGGAGTGAGATTGGATTCTCAAACCCAGCAAACGATCAAATTGAGCGATGTAAATATGAACACCAAAGTGGAGGAGCTCAGAATCGAGGCCGCGGAACGGCTTAACCTCCCCAAAGATTCTTTCGGTGAGTTTTTTAAATTGAAATTAAGGTGATGTGGTATAAACCTGCGCCCAGGTGGTAAAAAAAACTGTACTCAATGCTTGAGTTTTGAGACCGTAGACTGCCGAGGAAAAAGAAAATTGTCTCTGCTTAAATCTGTCAATTCTCCAGGGAAAAATAATCTTCTTTTTCCTCAGCAGTCTGTGGTCGCAAAACGGCATTTAGTGCAGCGTTTGTTACTGATAGCGGTATTTAACAACACCTTACAAACTGGAATGATTTAATAAAAAACAAACATTATTATGTGATATTTTTCAATGACAGAACTTGTATACTGTGGCTGCATCCTCGAGGATGATACGACTCTCAAATTGTGCGGACTCAAGAGCGGAGTGATGGTACACGTTCTTAAGAAGAAGGAGCCTGAGAAACCTGTGCCTGCCAAATCCATAACAGAAGGCAGCATACTGCAGCTTGCTACCGCTTTCAGATCGTTCAATGAGAATTCAGCCCTGCGAAGCGCGCTTCATGTAATATACCATTTTCTTTACCGCTGTAAAGTTAGTGTTATTTGAACAATAATTTAATTGAACGTAATATTTCAGCGCCATTGCAATTTTTCCAATGAACAATAATTTCTAGTTTATTTCTTTGCCCGGTGAGAATGTAAAACGAAACTATTTAGTGTTCTCTGCAATTAATACATATAACATATAACTGATACCAATAAATGCGTAATCTTGTAATAAAATCATTGAATCGATTGTCTGCCAGATTTATAACGATTTAGAGTAATTAAGAAATAAAATATACTCTTGTTTTTCAGCGTTTGAGCAAACGTCCAGAAGTTATAGAGAACATAATATCTACTTCGCCTGGGTTAAACGAGGATTCCGTAGCGATCGCGATGTTACAAGATCCCGATCTGATGGCTCATTTCACAGATCCGGACACAGTCAGACGGTAAATAAAAAAAATAAAGAAATTCCCTGCTGTACGACCGATTATCGACTATTCATTTCATTTTGCAGAATCGCCGAATTGCACCCGGTTCTCGTGGAAGCTGCACAGCTGATTGCCGCGGCGGTTCACGAGGAGGCTCGAAGCAGCTCCGCGGCCGGTTCGAATCCCTCGACAATGAACGCTCCATCGACCGCGTACTCCTACAGCCTCGACAATATGAGCGACGACGAGGAGATGGCCGGAGACTCGTCGCAATCGTCCGATTCCGCGCAGCCCAATCTCGCCGGATTCAATTCGAACTCTGCTATAACAACCGCTCAATTAGCAGCTGCACTTTCGAGAGCGGGAGCTCGCGGCTTTCCGCTCTCCACGTCCTCGTCCTCGACCTCTGGAAGCAGCGCTTCGAACTCGGGCGTAATAACGACGGAAATGTTTACTCAAGCAATCCAGCAAGCGTTCGCATCGGCGCCTACTCCGCCGAATTCCGCTCCGCCGGTGCCTCCGGCAATCCCGCAATTCGCCGATCTTCAAAGGCAACTCGCTCAGATGCACGAGATCGGTCTCGCCGACGACGCGGTCAACGTTCAGGCTCTGCAGTTCACGAACGGGGACGTTCAAGCCGCGATCGAACTGGTCTTCAGCGGTTTCAGTGAAAATTAAGTTCGGCAACCACGACGGCGCTAGTATTAGTATGAACTCGGCCGCATCATTTTTTCAACAACGTTTAGTCAACTTGTGTCTCTCAACAAACTGCGATAATCCATATATGCTAGATGATATTTAAGTTAATAAAGATAAGCGCGCAAAGCAAAGCATTCGAGCGTTTCAAATCCTTGAGGAAACCCGTTATAAGTAATGATGCGATATGTACGTGGCGCGTTTGTTATCTAATCTCGGGTTCTTTATGCATGCGTGAGGTAGTTACCAGATTTACCTTTCTCAGCTGCGATGCTAACTCGGCAGCATCGGATTTATAACGGGTCGTAAATAATGCAAAGTTCATATACGGCTATCTTTGTGCGCGACGCCTAAGAGCGACCGAAATTCCGACGCTTTTTAATATCCTCTAAATTAATCAGTCTGCAGACGCAATTATTTAAGGAATTATATCTTTAGCTGCTAACTGATAGTCCGCCTTTAAACTCACGATGTACCGGCTTCACGGTAGAATGTCTTCAATAACAATTCTTCAGCTAGAATTTTTTTTTCTTTCTTTTCGCACACCGATCGATTTTTTGCTACAACAGGCTCGTTGGTTGTACCGGTTACGATTCTCCATACAATATAACGGATCGTACTTTCGCCGAGCTTTGTCCGTTTCTCTATAGCGCCCGGTTTGCTCGGCATTTCTATACTCACCGCCGGTTATTCTATTATTTGAGGGGTAGTTCTCGCATAGACGTAGCATCCCTCTTTCGAACACCCGTCGGCAATGCCTCCGTGGGATCCTGATCCTTCGTAACGAATATCGCGCCAATGAACGGATCACGCTTGCGTGTACGGACTGCAGCCGACACACTAAGCTCTCGTTATACATACATAAATCCAAGGAATCATCACATTCTCATCCTGTACATGGCTCTCCCCGAGACACGCTTGCGCAGACGAAACTCATTTATCGTTCGGACCTTCTGGAGGGGCTCGTACACGCATACAACTTCCACGAGTATTCCCGGCTACGAGATTATATTCGTGAGCCAGATGTTCGTACGTGCATTGAATTTTTAACTGTGTTCGCAGCTTAAAGATTATACCCGTAGACCAGATGCGCTCGTACTAGCCCACACGCCTTCTCGTTCGATCGGACTCTCGGTACAAAAAATTCCCGCAGGTATTGAACTGCCTAAATTATAATAATTTTTTTTTTTTAATTCTTTAAAGTTTCGATGCTCCAAAATTTTATTATGACTCCGAGGCCTTCCTACCGGCAAGTTTGTCCGCCCTAAACGTTTCGGTACGGAATATGTACAACGCGCAGCCCCGAAGAGCGGTCGCCGGAGACCACGTGTATAAACGCAGTGTCTCGACGGGAACGCGTGTGCGTACGCGACCGCCTTCGACGTTAGAGGACTCTCGTCCGTGTGACTCCTCGCTGCTAACCGGAGCGACTCCGAGGCTCGTTGTGTATCTCGCTCTGAGTCGTCCGACACTCACAACACGAGACTGAATCTATCATCGTGTGCGCGTCGTTATATCTAAGGGGTTTCCGTGCTTCCCGAGCCAGTGTCGACCGCGTGCGTCTACCAAACGCGCTCTCCCAAGGGCTGCTTTATTCCGACCTTTTACTTCAAAATTTTGTCTCTCTACTTTAACGGTTTATTTATTTTTAGTGTGTTAAATCTATTCGGACTTTTGATAAAAAAATGAACACGTGCTCGGGAGTTTTCGCGAAATAAAAGTGTGGAAATATTAAATTTTCTTTCTTATGCCGCACCGCTGTCGTTAAGATGCACGAGAGTTCATAGTTCGCCCATCGCGACAGATTGATCGAGAGATTCGCCCGAGGAAAAAATTTATATACATATATATATATATATGTTTGTCGACTGTGAACAGTGATGCAGCTGCTGTTTTGCTACGACGTAAAAATATCAACAACGATATTATCGAAGAATTACTGATAAAGTGAAAGAGACTTTTGAGCTGGCAACGTGTTCTCTCGGCGCCGAGTTCCGAAGCTCGCTGTTTTTTAAAAATAAATTTTTACTGAGATAGTGGAAGCATCATGAAACGCCGAGAACGTTCGTCGAATCTTCGCTGTCGTTGATTTCCGCGATTGTTTCATGTAGAAAAAAAAAAAACTGTTGCTCCCTCTGAGGTGGAAGTTTTTTTGCTTCCTCACCACGTGTCTGTGGGCCTCAGCGCGAAGAAGTGAGCGAGATTCGCAACTGAATTGACTGGCTTTCCGTCCTGCACAGGAGAGACCTCAACGCTCGACACCGGGACTTTCGACTATATTATAGAGGGTATACTAATTATTATTATTACGAACGATGGGGGGTCTGCGCGCACGAAGGTGACGAGTGATAATACAGCTCGGTGCAACGCTCTCGGTCTCGTCGCAGCGACGAATAAATTTTATAGAAACAGATAAAATTGTATTAAAAAAAATCTGTTGAATATAAATAGAGTATAGATTGACTGTAAGAGCGAGACAAAAATCACATTTTTTGGCGTACTTCTATCTTTGATCCTTGAAATATGCTGACAGCGCATATTAATTATTAATTGAATAAAAATTTTATAAGGAATCTTAGTTTGATAAATATGTATCTGTTCGAATCACACGTCAATATTATTTTGACAATATTTAAAAATATCAAGTTGAAAGAAATCTTGATTGAAATAATCTATCATTATTATCGAGAACATTAAAAATATTTATGCGTGAATGCGAGCTTTGCGAAACATTGCGACGGTCGAAGATAGAAGTATGAGAAAAAAATAATGTTTTGCTTTATTATTGTAGTCAATAATTAGTCGATTTATATTCCACATGTTTTGTTTTTGGAGATAATTCCCCGTCGCGGTTTCCTCGTGTGTTTACAATAGACGACAATTCGGTCGCCGTTCTCACCTGACGCATATGCTTTCGTTTGTCTAATAATGTGCCGTAAGCCACGTGCGTGTTTGATCGATACTGTCTCTCGCAGTTATTCGAGACAAGTTTTCTCTAGTTACGGAAAATTCGAACTGTCGTTGCGATGGGCGTTGAAATTATGCTTCGTTGCCGGTTACACAATGAGGATGAGTAATTAATCGCTGAATTAGTCAAACCTCCCCACCTGCTGACCTGACGCGGCTCATTCGGTCTCTCCCTTACTCCGCACCGGCAAAACTTCCTTACAGCAATTGTGTACGGGCGTCGTAAACAAGAGTAATTTCATAATTGACAACCCACACGGTCGGAACGTTTATTAGGTAATTGTTTCAAGGACGCGCCGGTCTCGATCAGCGGGTGTAATCACAAAAGAATAAAATATTTTCTATGATTAAAAAACAAAGCAGAAATCTAATGTACATCGAAATATCGCGCTACCTGCCGATGCTTTCTATAAGAATTGGGTTCGTTGCCCTCAAGGAAACTAAACTTCGTTGCACCACAAAATGCATTAAAAAATCGTCGTCCAATTGTTTCAAATTTTTAACTTCGAGTTTAAATTTTTTAAAATGAAAATCTATTCGTTCGTTGTCTAAATAAATAAACCAATAAATAAATCTACAAATCAACCGCCTTAAATTCTACTCTATAAAACCACGTGATCAAGAAAAGAGCAATAGTTGTATTATCACGCTTTCATCCGAATACGCGGCCCGATCCATACCGAGATGAATAGTAATTAATGATACTACAATTTTCGAAACGATTCAGAAGAGTAGCGTCATAGCTCGAGGATTGAAAAGAAGAGAAAGTCGAGGATGCCGTACGAGAACGGTAAAAGCCGAGAGGTCGATATGGAGGATGTGGAGCTTAATCCGCTGCAGCGAAGAACGAGATTTCACGTTAACCGTGTCGACAGCCTGGAGGGTCGCGCGAGTCTTCTCGGCGATCAGGAGTCAAGAAAATCATTGAGAAACATGACGAGAGAAGCGCTGCCGAGGCTCGACAATTACAGAAATATATTGAGCATCCAAGCGGCTCACAGACCTTCCCTGGACGAGCTTCACAACTCGACCCTGCTGAACAAGGTGAGCATTTTTTCTATCCGAAAAGTTTGTGTACCGATCGAACAATCATTATCGCGTCATCGTGAGACTAATCTCCCGTGCACGTCGAATCGTCGTTTTCGTCGTTTCCCGAGCACTCCGAACGTGCGTGCGATTGCGACAAAACGGCGGATTTCTCAATTCCGTACGATTCGTCGCGGCGGTACTTTAACCGCTCGTGCTCGACGAACGAATATACGCAGCGATGTTCGATCGTTTTACGACACGAAATCTTACTCGTTATACTCTCGCTACGTGACTCGGGCACGAAGAGCGCAAGACTCTAAGGTAAGACACGAAATGTCGGGAGGGCAACGATATTAATCGAGCCCGAACTGCACTGAGCGTTCCTAAACGCGACCGCGGACATCCTGCGGCACCGGTCAATCATTTCTTGCCCGAGAAATATAAAAATTATTAAAATGTATTTATATCATTACAATTATATACAATATATTTTAATAATGAGTATAATCAATATATTGTTATACATTTTTGTTATGAATTAAATGAATAAAAAATAATTTCAATGAAATTACTTTAGTCAATTAAAAATTGTGTTACAAAAATTGTTTTATCAATATTTCACTAGAAATATGAGCATAGAAGATACATATTATTTTCCGTTGTCCTCGAGGAGGATAACATTTTTATTTGAAACGGAGCCAAATGAAAATGATGAATTTCCACCCACGTTGCATCGTCGACGTGGGATTAATTTACTCGGGAACGGAGAATTCACCTTGCGAGAAATATAAAAGTGATTAAAATAAATAATATATAATTGGATATAATATATTTTGATAACGAGTATAATTAATATTAGGTTGTTCAAAAATGATTTTTTAAAAATTATTTTAGTAAAATCACTTTCGGCAATTACAAATTGTGTTAAAAAATGTTCTTATCAATATTTCACGAGAAACGTGAGCATAAAAGATGTATATTATTTTCGGTTGTCCCCGAGGACGATACAATTTTTATTTGACACGGAGTCAAATGAAAATGATGAAATTCCACCCACGTTGCATCGTCGACGTGGGTTTAATTTACTCGGGAATGGAAGATGCACCTTGCGAGAAATTTCCTTACGGAGACGGGCGAGTGACTGCGCGCGCGGTATCGAGGGTGAGCCGCTGAACCGCGTAACTCCGTATAACGCCAGGGGGTCAGCTCAAAGACCTTCACGTACCGCCCGAGTAATTAAATAATCATCGCCGGGCGGCTCTCCGTGCCGCGCGTTCTCGAGTCTCTTTCAGTCACTCGTCGCAGCGATAATTCCGATCTCCGAATTAAACCCGAGCTGTTACATGAATTGAGGTCTCCGGGGCTAGGGAGATTATAATTCGGGACTAATCAGCGAAGAGCCTTGAGAGTAAACGCGCGAGCGATGGAATATGTTTTGTCGATGAACGACGACTAAAGGACTAGTAAGAATTGTAATCGTCATAACGTTTATCAAAGTCGGGTGAGTTTAAAAAAAAATCGTCCCGACTCATCATGGAAATGGTCCAAGAATTATTTTCCAATCGCTATGTCAATAAAATAAAATGAAGCTTTTTTGTTCACCTAATAAAATATATTAAATTCGAATAACTTCAATAAAACTGTTTTAATAAATTCTTTTGACGACGAGCAAGCGAGCGATCGCCTAGCCAGACTTGTAATCGCCGGAACGTTTATCATTATCGGCTGAGTAAAAAAAAATCATTATCACCGCAAAGTTTATATGATTGTTCCGTGTCATCGTGGACATGGTCGGATTCCCATTTTTCAATCGCTATCTCGATATTAAAAAGATAAAAAAAATGTATTACTCCGAATAAAAATTACTGGAGCTTTCCACCTGATAAAATATATTAATTTCGAATAACTTCGATAAAACTGTTTTGATCAATTAAAAATTTCAATGGCAATTGTAAAAAATCTGCGGGAAAATAAAAAAATGTCCTTCCAACTTTTTTTTTGTAAGCTGACTGTCTCATTCTGATGATCGAAGGACACTTTGGGGACAGGTCGATTGAACCACATGCGGAGCAGAGTCACTGCTCTCCATTCGCTTCTACGCGATCGTAATACTTGGCGCCACGACGACACGTGCTATGCTCGCCCTCTCGAGCGTTTCTACTTAATCTACATATCATATCCTCTTCATAAATAGTGTAAGGTAATAATCGCACGTGTATGCCGCGCGGAATTCGCTTATTCCTTACCGGGTCCATTCCTCGCCAAGGTCAGCCCCGTTAGCTGTCTCTATCGCTCGACCACGTTCAATTATTTGTATATTACGTATGCATGCGCCTGTACGATGAAGTACTCATCTCGAGTTCCATTGGGAAAAGCACTCGAAGAACTTGGAGGATAAAATCGGAGACTTGACGAGGATGTAAAAAAAAAAATGTAAATGTATGATAAACGAGTTATCCGAGAATCGAAGAAAATTCATAATGGATCGTACAGAACTTCTACGCAGTATCCAATCGATATTTATTGACTGCGAATAAATTAAGGAGATCCGATGCATATTGCACAGAATCAGGATTGCGGACTTGGTGATTATTTTAATCGGGACTGAAAACCGGGTGTCTGATTACATGATCCAGAGACTACAAACTTGGGTATATATATAGAGTAGAAGCGGGGCAAAATGGACCACCTTCAGTAATTCTTCGGGGGGCTTAAAAATGAGCGATTGCACATTGTGGTAATATGTTGTGCTGTAAAGTATCGTGAAGTTATAGGCGAGAGCGAGGTAAAGCTAACTATCTTTACCGATTTTTCACGAGTTATAACAAAAGTCTCATCTGAAATTGAGTACACGATCCATCTTGCCCAGCTATTTCCAAGAATACATAAATCAACGATGCCACACATTCAAAGAAGATTTTTCTCTCAATGCCATAATCGCTTGTTATCTCATCGCTTTGCCATATTTTATGGCAACTCTTCGTAAACTCAAGTTCCACTGTTTCTCACTGGAGGATCTCGGGATCGAGGCGGGAAGGACTCCGCCTCGAGCAAATAGGAACAGGACGTCACGTCGGCCAATCCTGGTAGTCAAGTTTACGATGAATTTACTCTATTTTCAATCTTCACCATTTTTTCCCGAGACAAAAAATGTCTCATCTCAAGTGGACGACACGATCCATTTTGCCCCTCTCTTCTCTACAGTTTGTATGTCGATCATGCCGTACATTCGAACAAGATTTTTCTCTGATGCCATAATTGCCTCGATTATCTCCTCGATTCGTCATATTTTATGTTGACCCTCTTCGTAATTTTAAGTTCCGCTCTTTCTCGATCAAGGATCTCGGAATCTGCATCTCTCGCAGGAGGAATTCGCCTCGAGCAAATAGGAACAGGACGTCACGTCGAGCGTTCCTGGCAGCCTTTGGAGCGAGCCGTGTTGAACAAATTTAGTCTATTTTTAGTCGCGGCATGCGTTGGAGCGTCGCGATGTCCACTTTATATCTCTCTTCTGCCCTACGGGTCTCTTCGTGTATCTATCTGTCTCCGGCAGTTCGAGCCGGAGAGCTCGAATCGTCATTAAAGCTCTGGTAAATGAGTTAGTGGGACTGGCAAGAGTGCGGTGGCAACAATTTGAGGGGAGCCGAGGACGAGCGACTTATTTCAGCCCGAGACCATTTGCTCTTGGACTCTCGACAATTCCTATACCCCGAGCAATGCCGTCGAAGAAGCTCCCGGTGTTGAATCTGCGCGCTGACAATTCTTCTCCGAGGTCAACGTTCAGCCCGAAATTTCGGGCTTTACGAAACGGGTCATTCAAATTGGCGAATTGTCAAATTGTCAAATTGTCAAATTGTCAAATTGTCAAATTGTCAAATTGTCAAATACATACTTGCAGTTTAAATATTAAGCCGGGTGTAAAGTAAGTTATAGTGATAAGGATAGTGGCAGAAAAACTGTTTTTTTTTCATTTATGGCACGTCCAGATTTACTGTGGAATAAAGCGACAGCAATGATCTTCGATGTTTTCGAGAATTTTCTGAAAAGAGAAATATGCATTTTTTTAAGTCGGTAAGAAAGATATCATCGATTTTCTTCTTTTTTACCGGTGGTTGGACATTGTCTCTCAATCCCAATGGGTAAATTAATTCGTGTGATTGAAATGAATATGACACTTATTTTTATTAAATTACACTTTTTAAAACGGCTCGTTGCTCGATCATCAAATATCTACTTGCATTGTGAATATTAAGCCAGGTGTAAAGTAAGTTGTAGTGATCAAGATAGTTACGAAATTTTTTTTCCGTTTTTCATTTATGGCACTGCTAGATTTGCTGTGTAATGATCTTCCATAGTTTCGCGGATTTTCTGGAAGTTAAATTGTTAAAGTTAAATTGTTTCCCCCAATTAAAATGGATATAAAATTGAGAATCAATGTTTCAAAAATCCCGTATCGTCCTGAAATAATAATTTGAATAAAGTCTAATAAAAGATTTTTTTTTTTTCATAGAAATCGGTTTCCGCCCAAAATTCTCCTTCGCACGTCGGAGTAATTAAGAATCGCGAACTTGAGAGCGCCGGACCTTGTCCGGAGTCGGTATTTGTACGGTTACACCGGACAGTGTATCGACAAGCGTGTTACGTCACCGGCGTGCCAGTTTGTTTCGCGAATTTGCGTCTAATTGGACTAACGAAGTTTCGCGAACTTGTAATAGGATCGTCCGAGAAATCGTCGACTTTTACGAGTGAACAGCGTCGAAATCGATTCTCTCAGGGACGAGCGAAGCGGCAAAGCTTCCAGGCTTACGCATCCTAGGTGCGACGAGATATGCGCGCAAAACGATTATATTACGTAAATCGTTAGTCCTGATTGAGCCGACTCTACGCCGGTGTACTCGACGCGTGACCCTCCACCGCGATCACACCAGTCAGTTGAATCACCTCCAATGCGTCGATAACTGCCTCTAAATCTCAATTCCGCTCACCCATGCATCATCCGGACGGGCTCGCGTGTAATTCCGGAGATCAAGATTCAACGCGGCCCACCATCCACGCGTAAGAAAAAAAAAAAATCAATGAGAAACTTTCCCGTAAGTTTTTCATCATCGATATGCATGAGATACGTCTTGCGAATCGAGCTTCGAATAATAAAAAAGTCCACTTGACTTCGAGCAATAAAATAATAATAATAAAAATAAGAAAAAAATGAATGTGAAATTTTCCCGTAACTTTTTCATCATCGATATGCATGAGATATGTCTTGGGAATCGAGCTTTGAATAATAAAAAAGTCACCTTGACTTCGAGCAATAAAATAATAATAAAAATAAGAAAAAAATGTAACGAGCGCGGTCGTATGAAAAAAGTACTTTGAATAATGAAAAATGCAAAAGAAAAATGTCAGCATATAAATTGTTATACTTAGCATTCGTAATCACGAATGAAAAATGGAAAAGTGCCGAGATCGGAAATTGAAACAAAACGTAATTAAATAAAAAATCACTCACCGATACCGAATCGACAATTTCTGGATATCTCACCTCGAATCTGTAATCAAAGAAACATTACATAAAATTAACTGCGGCTTCATTACTACAATCGGTAGCGGCTTGCTTTTTTGTGAATAACAGGTAATATTGTAGGGAAGAGCGGGGCAAAATGGGACAGCGGGGCAAAACGAGACGGTGGGGCAAAAAGCTATTTTCCAATAATTTTTAAATGGCACTGTGAGGCAAAACTGGGCAGAAAATCCGGATGTATCGATGGAGCAAAAATGGGTCATCCAAATTTTTATTCGAAAATTGCGTATTCTCCTCTGTCCCGTTTTGCCCCGCCGTCCCATTTTGCCCCGCTCTTCCCTACACGCGACAGTGTGACGCGGTTGTTGTCTTTCAACAGCGCACACGGGAAACGTTTCATTAGACACTTCACATGTGACCCTCGGACGAACCCGACGGCCTTGACTAAAGCGATTGGAAAGTATTACTAGAGTCAGTGCCGAGGAAAACTCGGAGGGATCAACGGAAATAGGTGCGGGCTGGCTGATAGACCAGTGATAGAATGTGTGAGGTCATTGAATCCAGCTCGGAAAATAGCTGAGAAGCATTGACAGTACTTATCGATTTACTGGAGTACTTAAGTCCTTCACCAGTACTCGAAGACCAGTACTCGAAGGTGCGGTACTCAAGTACTACACAGTACTTGTACGATACTTAGGGGAGAGCGGAGCAAAATGGGACAGGAAATCGGGATGCATCGATGGGGCAAAATGGGGATGTCTTAAAGTTATTGATTTTTTGTCCCGTTTTGCCCCGCTCTCTCATCCTTCAAGTATTTAATTCAATAGATTCAAGATTGTTTTTATTTTTATTTTTAGGGCTCAGGAACGAATACCCTTCCCCAGACACACGAGAAGCATTCGACGAGCGGTGTAAAGTTCGGATGGATTCAAGGAGTTTTTATGCGATGTCTTCTCAATATATGGGGTGTTATGCTCTTTCTTCGACTCTCTTGGGTCGTTGCACAGGCTGGAGTCGGTGAGCTTTTGATTTTGATTTTTATTATGTCCCTTTGGAATATATGGAATCCTTCAGCATTAGTAAACATTTTAGACTGTTCAATCGGGACCTAATAAGGCCCTGAAACGACCTCATTAGTTTACGAGCCTCATAAGGTAACGCTCTAAAATTTACATCAGAGTAGAATAGCAATTCCATTAATGAGCTTTAATGTTTTTGCAACGACGATATTCTTCAAGTTTCCCATAAGAGGAGGAGTGCAGATCGACATCGAAGAATTCCTGCTGTTTCAGGACCTGTAGCGTTAGTAGACATTTTAAGGTCGAATTTTAAGACGTTAGTTTGAGCTTAAGATTGAAGTTTGGCCCGAACTTCATCACGTGCCTCACTTGAACTTGATTTCATGTTTAAGTTTGATCTTAAGTTCGAATTTAACATCGATCTTGAGCACGACATCAAATCCGATCTTAAGACAGATCTTAACGATGCAAAGAAGTTCAGACCAAACTTTAATCTTAAGTTTGATCTCAAGAGCGGTCTTTAGTTCAAACTAACGTCTTAAAATTCGACCCTTAGAGTGTTAAATCGAAACCTTATAAGGCCCTGAAAACCCTCATCAGTTTCTAAACTTCATCAGTCATGTTTTTGCAACAACGATATTCTTAAAGCTTCTCACAAGAAGAGTGCAGATACAAATCGAAGAATCCTTGCTGTTTCAGGAGAAGCCGTACTGCTGGTACTCACAACGACGGTAGTTACGACGATAACGTCTCTGTCCATGTCCGCTATCAGTACGAACGGTCTGATCAAAGGAGGTACGGCGAAAGTTTCTGCGGTGGCAAGCGGCATGCGACAGCCTCAATCGATTGTCTTAATCTTTTTTTTCATTTTTAATGACCGCAATTTTGTTTTTTTTTCAGGCGGAACGTACTACATGATCTCGAGATCTCTCGGTCCCGAATTCGGAGGATCGATAGGTCTAATATTCTCGCTGGCGAACGCCGTGGCGTGTTCAATGTACGTCGTTGGATTCTGCGAGAGCATGGTTGACTGTCTCAAGTCCTATGGTGTCTGCATCGTCGACTGTGACAACACCGATATCAGAATAATAGGTGCGACAGATTTATCATCTAATTTGCGTCCAAAAACGATTTTAATTTTACAATTTTTCTTTATTTTTTATTAAAGGGTGCATCACGATAGTGTTACTTCTCTTGATCGTAATGATCGGTATGGAGTGGGAAGCGAAGGCCCAGTTCGGCCTTTTGATTATTCTTCTGATGGCGATAGTGGATTTCGTAATCGGTTCGTTCATGGGACCAAAAAATGAGGTCGAAAGGGCCAAAGGGTTCATCGGCTACAATGGTCAGTTGTTTACTCTTTTCACCCATCCCTCCTACTGTCGATCAAAAACATGTAATTTTTATAAATTTTTTCTTTAATCGACAGCCAATCTTCTTACGGAGAACTTCCGTCCAGACTACAGACACAGCGAGGGTGTGAGTCACAATTTTTTTTCAGTACTCGCTATATTCTTCCCAGCGGCAACAGGTATTCTGGCAGGTGCGAATATATCCGGGGACTTAAAGGTGATTTGGTCCTTTCGACCGTACCGCGTCGTAGACGCGATATTAATTAATATATTTTTTACTATTCGATTAATGCAATGTGAAGATTAGTTATTATTAATAATTCAACGTTTGATTCGCAGGATCCACAAACGGCTATACCGAAGGGAACACTCTTGGCAATTCTCATCACCACAATATCCTATCTTCTGATGGCATTTATGGTCGGTAGTAGCGTTCTGAGAGAGGCATCGGGAAACGTGACCGATCTACTCACTTTCGTCGCCAATAATAACATCTCTCAGGAAGCTCTCCTCTCCAATGGTTCAGCGATTCTCTACAACGCCACCAACATCGTACTAGACACCTCCATGGCGGATAATTCAACTGAGAATAATGCAACTGAAAATAACACGGTAGACAGACCGTGGAGCATTTACGGGACGGATTTCAATTGCACCGGTGGCTGCAAATACGGAAGTCACAACAGCTTTCAGGTCCGTTGATTCGGGAACGTTATTACAAAGTATCGTGCCGCTTGAGGCTATGAGAATACCGTGCGACGAGTCAGGCACAATTTACGCCGGGACTTTTCGCATTCCAGCATTTTTACGATCTCTGAACGTTGACTTTCAACGTAAATCCAAAGATTACAAAATTTACTTTTAAAAATCGTACTCCGAATAGATTCATTGTTAAATTCAATGTTAAATTACATTGTAATAGACAAATTAATTGGTAAATTACAATTGTTTTAAGTTGCAACAAAAAAGGTACTCAATATTGATCAGGTCACCTTTGTTTTTTAAATTTAATTTAATTTGCCATTTAGTGACTTCAATATTGGGACAATGGATTTAAATTACCCTTTTATTGATATATTTTTATATTGATTTTAAATCTTTCGAGTAACGTTTGTCATTAATTATGTAGGTGATCGAGCTCGTTTCCGCCTTCGGACCGTTCATCTACGCGGGATGCTTCGCGGCAACGTTGTCCAGCGCCTTGGCCTCCCTGGTCTCGGCTCCAAAGGTTTTTCAAGCTCTCTGCCAGGACCATTTGTACCCGGGTATTCACTGGTTCAGCGGTGAAAAGGGAAAAGAACCGATCAGAGGATACCTCTTGACGTTCGTCATAGCCGTTGGTTTTATTTTGATTGGTAAAACCAATATCGAGTGTGAAATTTTAGCCAATTTTCATGAGACGACGATTCCCAATTGTTTTATCGTTTATCCCTCTGTTTCAGGTGAACTAAACGCGATCGCGCCGTTGATCTCTAACTTCTTTCTCGCCGCTTACACCTTGGTAAACTTCAGCACCTTTCACGCCTCTCTCGCCAGACCCATAGGATGGCGGCCGACATTCAGGGTTTGCCTATATTTCAAATTTTCTTACCCATATCGAAATTAAGAAAAAGTATTTGTTTTTAAACAAAATTTAATTTTCGCTCCCAACAGTATTACAACATGTGGCTAAGTTTGGCTGGGGCTATTCTGTGCGTCGCTGTTATGTTTCTGATCTCGTGGTGGACCGCCCTCCTTACTTTGTCGGTCGTACTCGCCCTTTACCTCGTCGTCGCGTACAGGAAACCTGGTAATTTTATTTTCATCCTCTAAGCTGTCACAATTAACGAAAAGTTCTATTTTTTATTATTAAAGATTAACCCTTTTTGTAAGTCACACCTCTATTCCAACTCTTAGGCCCAACCGTAGTCGCCTTCCGGTACAATTTCGAGTGGTGCGACTTATAAAGGGTTAATGAAGTAATGAATGTGCGACAGAAAAATGTGCAATCTTTAAAAAATGCTATGTTCTTACAGATGTGAATTGGGGTTCGACGACTCAGGCTCAGACGTACAACAACGCATTGACAGCGGTTCACCAGCTCGACAGGGTCGAGGAGCACGTGAAAAATTATCGTCCCCAGCTCTTGGTACTGAGCGGCACACCGAGTGCGAGATCGGCGTTGGTGGATTTTGCTTATCACATCACGAAGCGCCAGAGCCTGCTGATCTGCGGTCATATTGTCGAGGTATGACGTTTTAGGGATCGAATCATCAGCCCAAGTATTATCATAATTGCTGTATCGTCGTGTTATTTTTCAGACGCCACTATCGTACAAGACTCGCTACACGATGAACGCGAAAGCGACTGCATGGTTCAGAAACAGCAAGATAAAAGCCTTCTACACCATCGCCGACGGCGCCAAGTTCCAGGAGGGAGCTACGTCGTTTTTGCAAGCCTCCGGCTTGGGAAAGTTGCGCCCGAATATTCTGATGATGGGCTACAAGCAAGACTGGGCCACTTGTCCGAGGGAGAATCTCAATATGTACTTCAACGTGATGCAGTGAGTCCCTTTGCCGTTATTTAAACAAAAACGATTAATCGATATTAAAGTCGAATTTTATTCTTTGCGAAGAAAAATAAACAAGAATTAATAACAATTACTATTCTCGTTTCTAAATCGATTAATGGTTAGTAGAAGCTTAGCTAGACTCCGATATTGCGCTATAGAATAAATGGCACATTTACATCTCGACCACTCACAACGCTACCAGAAACATCCCTACCATACCTGCCATACCTGCCATACCTACCATATTCGGTACGATTGTAATAACAACCGTACCGTATTGGAACTCTACCAAAATCTCTACCAGAAAGTAAAAAAATTACTGGAATACAAGTCTAGCTTTGTATTCCGGTAGAGCTTTATTTTCATACTGGTAGAGATTTTGGTAGAGTTGTTATCTGATAGAGTTGTGAGTGCTAGAGATGTAAATGTGCCGAATAAATAATTATAGTGATAAAATAACAAAATAAATTCTTAATAATATCTCACAGCAAAGCGCTGGATATGCACGTAGCGGTCGCCCTTCTCCGTCTGAGCGAAGGTTTGGACCAGAGCGCCATAGTCGGAGACGTTGAAGATCCGAAGAAAATGACGATACGAGGAAATCAAAGTTTCTCTCAACTGAGTCAAGGTACGGTTTTACAAAAAAATATTGGTTCCCGACGTATGGTCGAATATAAACCTGTACGAGTTTTGTTTTTCGTTTTCCTTCCGTATCAGCGAGCAGTACTTCGGACATCTCGATGCCCGGTAGTCCACCACCGAGAAGATCACGAGTTATAAACGAATATCCGGACGCTTCGCCCGAAGAACGTCGAGACAAGAGTCAAACCACTCCGAGTCAGACCATCGTTCCGATATCGAAGGACATTGTCAGTCTTGTTACGAAGTTTCAGAGGAAACAGAAAAAGGGCACTATCGACGTTTGGTGGCTCTACGACGACGGTGGTTTGACTCTTCTGCTTCCTTACATCATCAGCACCAGGCGAAACTGGGCCAACAGCAAACTTCGCGTTTTTGCACTGGCAAACAAGCACTCCGAACTGGAGTACGAGCAGAGGAAGTGAGTCGGCAGAAAAAGTTCAAATCATAAAAAGTAACAATAACTTCATCGACATATCGATGGCCAAAAACATGAATATCGCAGAGTAAACAATTATTTCGTAAAATTGGAATACGAAATTCCGTAAAAATAATTTTGTGACAAAATCGTTTCTTGACGTTTCAATATACAAACCTGTCCTTCCATTTTACGTGTCATTAACAACTTTAGTTTGTACTTTCGTTTATAAAACTGGAGCCGGATCGTGCGATCGGAAAATTAACTTAAAATAAAAATTTGTTCACGTTTGTGGACAATAAGTTGTTGTAAAAAGTAATTTTTACAACTTATTGTCAAAATAACTTTTTTTACTGTGTGCAGGCCCTTCCAACTTTCAGTAGTTGAAATTCGCAGAAAATATATCGCTTTTTCTCGCGATAGTTTACCTACCACTCGTAATTCTTTTCTAAAGATTTTTGAACCGAGAAATATGTCAAGTTGCTTGAAAAGGCCCTACAAAAATATTTCACACATATATTATTCATACGTTAATGTTGGGAGCATTGACTGACCAGTAATGAATTTCTGACGTTCGTTCTGTTACAGTATGGCGAGTCTTCTCTCGAAATTCCGGATAGACTACTCCGCCCTGAAGGTAATAGCCGACGTTTCGAAACCTGCTCAGCAGCGTACGAAAGACTTCTTCGGCTCGCTCATAGCGGATTTTCAGGGTTCGCCGCAGTCGAACGGAACCACCGACGATGGTATGACTCATCATTTTTTTTCCGAAGATTTTCGTCCGTATTTGTTTTTTGATCGCATTTTATTATTCCCGTTTCCAGACACGACGATAACGGAGTCGGAGCTTCTCGCGATGAACGAGAAGACGAACAGGCATCTTCGCCTGCGAGAATTGCTTATAGAGAATTCGATGGAAGCCAATTTGGTCGTAATGTGAGTCGAGGAAATAGCTCTTGACCCCGAACGATAAACGGATCGAGGATGTTTTATATTTACGATTGTCTTTTGTTCTCTCAGGACCTTGCCAATGCCCCGAAAAGGCGCGGTATCAGCGCCGTTGTACATGGCCTGGCTGGAGACCCTGACTCGGGACATGCCGCCGTTTTTACTAGTCCGAGGGAATCACACGTCCGTGTTGACTTTTTACTCGTGAATATTATACAACCTTCGTATCTGACCAATGACGTATACTTTTTTTTAAACAACATTTTATCGAGTGCCTTGCACGTACAAAAAAGGCTGCAGACCCGCGAAGTTGAATCACTTCGGCGACGGGCATCCAGAATAATGGATTAAACGCGAAAATAAAAAAAATTGCGATATGAGAAGAATATTTTTTCAATGAAAATAAAAAAAACGCTGCCTCGGCGAATCGAGCGCTACGAGATTTCGCCGTTTCCGTATGTGCAACTTCCTCTCCTTGTTTCTCCGCGCCATTATTATGATTACAATTTTATTTATTTACTAGCGATCGGGCGCTTCGCGCCCGACATACTAATCATAAGGAAAAAATTAATATTTTTCGTAGAATTTAATGACATAACAAACTTAGCAAAATTAAGATTACTCGTATGGATATAACCGGAAAAGGTGGCTAATCTTGGACTGTTTGTTATTATTATATGATTTAAAGAGGAATGAGAATGGGAGATTACAAAAGCATGAAAAGTAACGATACGAGAAGAATATCTTTTGATAAACATTTTTAAATGATAATTCGTGAAAAATGATATTATAAAAAATGACGAGTTTCTATGTAGAAATCGGTGCATCGGACTCTTCCAGTGTCTCGCAAACGGTCGAAAGATCATGTTTCATCATCGTATTATAGATTGCGAGTCTATAATTTTTTATACCAGTCCTCTCCCTTTATTATTTCCTAACGTTATTTTTTTTCTTACGCCGCAATAACATAGTGAAAGTTACGCGTTGCTGGTTCTCCCTATCTCGATTATTGTCGCTCGTTGAATGGATGTTTTGCAATAGATTTCTTGATCGTTCTGCGCTCATACAGACGTAACGAGTACGTGAGCGTCTGGGCGCACTTACACCGGACAATATTCCATTGTCCGTATCGAACTAACGAACGGGCCAGACGTGACGTTCCACACCGACTGGACTTTCTACTTGTGCGAGCGAGGTGAGCCACGCCGCTACCGACAATTCCTACTTGTCGCAGCAGCTCGTCGACGGCTTCCCGACTAGTAGCGCGAGGCTGGCGAGTTTTTCTTCTACCCGCGTTGCAAACGCAAAACGCCCTCGCTCGACCGGCGTTCGGTCTGTCTAGGATCATTGTTGCTACTACTTCCACTCGCCACTTCTGCTCTGCTCGCCCATTACCTCTTCTACGACCCGCGGAATTGCAGTCCATCGTAGTCTCTCACTTTGCTTCTCACCAATGAGTTCTTGCTTCATTATTATGATTATTATTTCTTTTTTTCACTTAATGTATTTGACGGATTTCTCCTTTACAATCATAATATAACATACAATAAATCCTAAATATTAGAGCTCAAAAGTAACAAGTTATAAAAATTGAAAAAGTGAAAAAACACTTGAGTCTACAGTGTGTAAAAATTTGATGCACTTGAGTTTACGACTTGTTAAAGTTCGTAACATTTCACGTGAGCCTTGGAAGCAGCCGGGCATCTCTCTTTTTCTTCTTCGTTTTTTTAAATTCAATTTAATTAAATTTTTTATTGTCACTCCTCTCTCCCATTCATATCTTTGATCTGCTATGTTTGCCGATTTTTTCAAAGCATCACGAGCCGCCCCAGTAAAATTCAGGGCCGAAAATTCATTGCCCAGTCTGACCATTCGTGAGATCGCCAGACATTATTAAGAAAATGTCATTCGAATCGTTTAATATTCTCGTCCAGTGGTCACCTTGCTTCAACCTTCGGTGCACTCGTCCGCTGGTCTTGCTTCACCGGATCAGCCATTGCTTCTTCTCGATACAGCAGTAAATAGCGATTTCTGTAATCGAGAAGGGCGCGCGTTGAGTCACGACAAGAGGCGATCAACCGCGACGGAGAGGCAGCCTTCGACGATCCGTGTAAAAGACTAAAATTATGTCGGATCGATTTGTGTGTCGTGCTTTGCCAGTCCATTAGAGCGATACCTGCAAGTGTTGCGAAAGAAGAAAATATCAACGTGCACTTGTGCGGTACAATACAGGACATTACCGCTCCCTCTCTCTCTCTCTCTCTCTCTCTCTCTCTCTCTCTCTCTCTCTCTCTCTCTCTCTCTCTCTCTCTCTCTCTGTTGCGTTCCACATATTGCTGCGCCATTCGCTCTAAATGCAAATTTTCTGTTTTACACGAAAAACTTTTAAAAGCGTCGGAGCGCACGGTCGCGCCTAATGGGATTCACATCCCGCGAACGAGCCAATTCATGCAAATGGTGATCGACTTTCGATTACGAAAATAAAACGATAACCTCGTCGCGATAAGTCTCTAATTTCAAATAAAATTGTATACCGCAATGTTATCCTTTGCATTGCTATGGTATTTAGGGGATTTATTCCAGCACCAAATAAAAATTCTATTTATTTATCTATTCATGTAATTTGAACAGCACCTTCGAACAATCGATAAGTGATTAAAAAAGAATCGTAGGTCGGTACGAATTCCTTAGATATTTGTCCATTTATGAGCATGTGCGATACGGTCGGTAATAAAAACTGTAATCAACTTTTCTCCCCAATTCTAGCATGTACGGTAAAAAAAAGTCTCATCGGAAGCGGAGATCGTCTCAGCTTCCGATGAGACTTTTCTTTTGACCGTACATGCGAGAAGTCGTTAGAAAAGTTGATTACAGTTTTTATTACCGGCTGAACATTCCTTGAACACGAAAGTCCACAATTCTTTTTTTATCGTTAATGGATCGTAATTTTAGCTAAGATAAATGTTACATTTTTTTTTGTATTGTGGATATTTGTCGTCCAGAAATGCTGGTTACATGCGAAAACGTGTTTTTGCCGTGTATAAAGTAAAAATCAATGAGGGTTGTTCACCCCTGCTGACCGACTGTCCATTCGTACGGTTGCGCTCCTCGACCGGCGACTGAATATTTCATCGCGTACGAGTACCTTGCGAGTCGGGAAACGTTTTACCTAATCGATTCCACTCACTCGACTTCCGTCGGAGTCTTAACCCAGAGAAATGTTCCAACCAACCTTTCCAAGCTTTACGACGCCCACTTTAAGTGTCCACATTTCTAACCCGCTCGACCCTCTTACTGGTAATTCGGATCTAAAAAAACCTACATTTTCAATCGCAAAAAGAATTAGCTTGATGCATTGCCTGAAAATTTTGAACCATTTTAATCTACTCCCAATTTTGAAAAATTTCCAAAATTTGAAAATGCTCATTATAATTTTTTTTGTTATTCTACTTGTTGTGAATGACTTAATGAGTTACGTTACTTGAACTCTCGCGTTTGAGATGACTGCAACTCGAACTCCAGTGACCTTTCGTGTTTCTTTACTTTCCAAGAAGTAACAAAGAAACTGCGACTCAGGGCTATCGCCGCGCAATCGTTAGAGGAACAATGCAAAGATGTGAACCGTACGGAATGGATATAACAATCGACCCGCGCACCGACTCCGAGATTATGCATCCGTCGTTCCATCATCGATTATGCAACTCGAGTTTCCGCGTCGGTTCCACACGGAACTTATGTCACGAAATCACGGTCTGAGAACGTTACGCGCGCCACGTGTGCGTTACGTCAATTATTCAATCGTCGATCACGACCGCGCAACAGCGCGACTGACAACAACAATATTTAAAAAATTAACAACTTCTACAGAATAGGTTTTCAGCTCTAGTTTCTTACGGGCTCAATTTGGACGAATTGATTTTACTATACCATCAATTTATCACCGATCGTCATATTTGTCATGCAGTTCAATAACTGACCAGCGGGACGTCTGTTTGTCGAGCCGAACTTCGATATTTCCCAGTCCAGACCACCCGTCAGGCTGTATTTGTGTGGGCACACAGTAATCGTTCGACAAAATACTCCGCCGACCCTCGTGTAAACACAGAGGGGGAGAGTGGGGCAAAATGGACCATATCGAAAAAAAAAATGTTAAGGTCATGACCGGCCGAGAGAGATCGTTCGACAAAAATACTCCGCCGACCCTCGTGTAAACACATAGGGGGGGGGAGAGTGGGGCAAAATGGACCATATCGAAAAAAAATGTTAAGGTCATGACCGGCCGAGAGAGATCGTTTGACAAAATACTCCGCCGGCCCTCGTGTAAACACATAGGGGGAGAGTGGGGCAAAATGGACCACATCGAAAAAAATGTTAAGGTCATGACCGGCCGAGAGAGATGTCTAAAAAAGCACTTGTCTCGTTCGAATACAAAACGTGGACATGGATACGTACATGGTTACGTCTTTGCGCATGAAAGAAACTAGAGCGCTTTTTTTCTTTTTTAGTGTTCCGTTTTGCCCCGCTATGTATCGTACATGCGGTGGACTTTTGTGAGAGATGTTCGATGTACATTCCATCGACGATCCGCTCGGAACGCCCCCCGAAATAATCTGCCAGGCGATTACCATAGAAACAGAAAACAGCGCATATCTCGCATCCCTCGACAGCGCTGCGAGCACCGGTGATTCATGATCGCGGGATATCCTCCACCTCCCCTCGGGCATTTGTTTATCTCGATTTTACTCGGTACCAATAACTCGCGAACGAAGTCTCGAATTCCCAACCGCGTGAAAATTGTTTGCGACGAACAAGCGCAAAAAACGACTGAACTCAACTTTCGATTAGCGAAGATGAAAATTGCAACAATCGTGGGAAAACAAAAGAAATAATCGAAGGTTCGCAAAACGTTAATATTTTTTTCCATCCAAAAAGAGGTTTGCACATTTGGCAAACATTTTACAATTTTTATTATAAGAAATAACTTGAAGAATAAAAAAATTGACTTTTTTTCAAATGTAGGGAAAAGCCGGAAAAATCTATCATTTAAATTATATTTATAAAGTCGCAACTCAAATAAAGGGCACAGCTCCGTTTTACCCCTGACATAAATTTTAAGCACGCCCTGACTCTGTACAATGGTAGGGTCGCGGATTGTTTGGATGAAACTACTAACTGTCTTGTTCCCACTAAAATAATTGCCTCTCGTATTTTAGACCCTACTTCGCCGCGACAACCCTCGTCGTCAACGACCTAGCTTATCGATCTTTAGCCCGGAATCAGCGGAACGAACTTTCTCGGGACATTCGCTCTCCCGTAAAATCAGGGAATTCGACGGAGCGCGAGGAGTCGACGAGCAATTACGAGTTTTCCTTGCTCGGGTTCTTTCTCTTCGAGGAAGGGGATCGGATAGAAAGAGAGAAAGACTTTCTATCTCTCGCCAAATAATTCGACGTCGGGCCGCAGTCTCAGATATGTTTATATATCTGAAAACATATATATATATGTTTTATTATATTTACCTAATACGTTATTTATACTTATATATATTTATTTCATGTAAATAGTCGGTAACCTTGCTTGAACTTTTGCAGACGTGAGCCTCGACGCACTCTTTATAACACATAACAAGAATCGTGCATTGTATCTAATAACCAAGTTCGTGCTCGTACTGCCTTAAAATCCAGCGGCCCCGAAGTCATGGATGACCTTCTAACTATATTACATATAATTATTTATCGTATCTTAATACGAAATCTTCGACCTTCGAAAAAATTATGTGCTTCGACAGAATAACCATTTATCAAAACGCTTATTCTCTCTAACCACATAATTTTTAAAAATACTGGCATTTAAAGTTAAAACGTACATGTAACGATCGAGCCGCTATCGAATCATTATTGGTCGGCTCTCGTGTCAATTCGGTACGTAACTTACATTGTCCAAAAGTGCCTGCGTGCAAGATTGCCAGACGCTCGCCAATCCCGGAAGACGACTTATCGAAATGACGTATTTCTGGTAGAAATATGAGTTTCTTTTCGTGCACGATGATAGCGCACAGCCCTATTGCGCGCCGCATTATTATACGCAACTCACCGAGACCCATCGTACCAGAATAATATAATAGAGGAATAATTCTCACGACCTTTAAGGGGATTTATCGCGATATCGCAGAATAGCAGCGATACAGGATTCGCAAGGCCGGGGAATCCAGCGGCGTTCAGCGAATTTTTTAAGCTTATGGAGTTAGGAAAAAAAAAGAAGTATACATATATAGATTCTGCGTCGGGTGCGCGTTTCGTCGGATAACGATGCTCGGCCGACGAGCGATTTAGCTTCCCTCCCGGAAAATTGGTCTCGAGTGGATAATTTTTTTCATTTCTTTTTTATTTTCTCTCCCGTTATTTTATCGTTATTACTGTTATTATTATTCTAATTCACCTTCCGTCCTCACGCTCGACGCATCGCTGTAACGAGGGAAAAATATACTTAAATAACCGCGGTAATTGATACGCACACTATGTGTATAGCGCTGGTATTGGTTACGTGACTGTAAGCGAGATTGCAATCGGGGATCTTGAACATTAAAGTGAGAAATAATTTTACAATTTCCTTAGTCAGCGAGCGTCAGTTTCCTGTGACCTATCAATTTGTACCTTCGCTCTGTTCCGTCCCCTTTCTCTATCGATATCTTTACGTTCGTTTCTTTTCATTTATTTCCGCTCAAATATCAATTTCATACCGGAAACGCATATCCGGTGAAATTTTTCATTATTGCGTCTCAAACAATTTCCACTGCAAAAATGATTTTTTTTTTTTGTAATTGTATCGAAAGTTCGATACTTAAAACATGCAATAAACGTTTTTTTATCCAATCACAATACGCGTAATTGAATCGAAAGCTTCATAATTAAAATAAGCAACAAACTTTTTTTTATCCAATCGCAATACGTCTAATTTCATCGAAAACAACAAACCCTCATTATTTTGTTTTCGCGCGAGAAAAGAGATTGATTGCTCTTTCGCTCTGAAGGATCATCACAGCTACGACAATGCGAGAGAGATATTTCTAATCTGAAACGTGATTTGGAACGGTCGAGCTCGGAGCGGAGTTGCAAAGAAAACACCGCGTGAGTCCTTGTCTGCCGGGTTTTGCCTTCTCTTTTCCTCGCGTGTCAAGGCAATCAACTCGGTCCTCAATATCCAAGAACCTCCCGTCTCTCCGGTACCGTTGCCGTTGCGACGGCGCTGCTCTCCGCGGGAGCCCCGGCAGAATTCTAACCGTTCGCAACATCGACGAGGACGACGAGAACGCGGGAGGCCTCACCGAGTGCTCCGAGACAAATGCATAACTCTAACGCTCGCCTGCGAATGCGACTCTGCACTTCTGCGACGTAGTTATACAAATGTTGATCCGGATTACGCAGTAACGGAACCCTCGGCCTAACGGGCGACTCGAGAATGGCTTTCCGACCTTTCGCGGGTAATGAATTTTAAACAAAATAAACCATAAGGCGGAGACGAAAGATCAACAGCGCTGACGACATGAATTTTCGTTCTTCGACGAACAAAGACGCCGAGTCCACGCCCGGAGTCAACCGGAGCTCGGTTAATGAGATTCGTGCGGCTCGAGAAACTTCCAAGCTTTTTGAGACTCCAGCGCGAAGGGTCCGACCCTTTGCCATGGAATTTCAAAAAGCTTCAAAGAGACGTATCAGAGTCCAATTAACCCTCCTTGGCGGACCAGAACGGCTCTCGGCCGATTAATCCTACGAATAGCTGCGATCTTTGAGCTTCTCGGAAAAATGTGATGAAACATTTCAATGTGAGCTCAGTCGGTAACGGAAAGTCTAACCTTTTTTTGAGAGAGTGCTGATTTTTTTTTTTTTTTTTTTTTTTTTTGAGGAAGATGAAATTATTAGCGTCTGCAGAAGTGTTAGACAAAGTCCATAATAATGGGCTTTTACCTTAAAAAAAAAATGGATAACAATTCTCGTTATCGACTGGGTCTGTTTAGCTGGAATTTCAAGAAGCTTCGAAGAGTTGTATCAGAGTCCAATTAACCTTCCTTGGCGGCTTAGGAGAGCTCCCCTAAGCCGCCGATTAATTCTCTTTGGTGGATTTTCTTTTCCGACCTTCGAATAGCCGCAATCTTTAAGGCGCATGTGCTTCTCGAAAAAAATCTCCTAAAAATGAAAAAAAAAACTTAGTGATCTCAGTCGTTAACGGAAACTGTAAGCATTTTTTCAAGAGTGCGCCGAATTTTTTTTTTAGGAAGATGAAATTATCGGCGTTTGTCGAACTGTCAGACAAAATCGATAGAAATGGGCGTTTACCCTTACGAAAAAAAAAAAAAAAAAAAAAAAAAAAAAAAAATTGATAACAATATTTGTTATCGATCAGGTCTGTTTAGCATCGCCTCGAGGCGCCTGGACCGGGCGCCGGACTCGCCTCGCACTAAGATACGATAAACCCGTATCACCCCGAGCAGCAGAAAACAAAAGAAAACAATCGTAATTTATCGCTCTTCAGCTATCGGCTAATCAGATCCGAATAAGGATGCCTCGAAAAGAAAAGTATCATTTAAAACAAAAAAGCGTATTCCGTGCGATAAGGATTGGGCAGTTAATCAGAATTTTATCGGATCAGCCGCGGCGTTGCGGAGATAAACGCTCGAGCTTCGTACGTGTCTGCGGGAATTTCCGGGCTTTCGCTATCGGATTCGGTCGAACGCGTGGGCGTGCGTTGCCCTCTTGATTTTATCGGCCCTCTCCCGATAAATCGTACGCCCGTACGTGATCGCTCCTCTCTCGTTGCTCCAAGTGAGCGAGAGAGTTGCGTACACGCGCTCGTGGAACGTCCGAAACTTTGTCGCCGTGCGTTTACGCTTTCGGACGTACGTCAGTGATGTCGCTTGCAATGCACGGACGGGCGCGCACACACACGGACCGATCGAACGCCGAAGCGTTCGATTGCTCCGGCTATCGCCGGGCGCCGGCGGGATATCGTCGATAATTTGGTGAGGGGCGTAGCGAGCGAGAAACCGAACGGAGAGAGAGACCGAGCGAAACGAACGAGAGTAATTTGCGGGTGTTCTATTTTCGGGTGATCAGGCAGTCGGAATTCGGTGTCGAAAATTTTCCTTCCATCGGGACGAAGTAACGACGTACATTCCGATGGAAACGAACCGGCGCGTCTCGCGTACTCCGGAATCATGTCGGAGCCCAAAAATTATTCGAAAGTTCATTACCGTTGCATTCAAACGAACCGCTTTCCTCCCAACGAACTTACCTCCGTTTCCAATTCGAGCAGAAATGCTCGTTCTGGCGCGTTTTTATTTTTTACCTTGGCATCATTTTTTACAGTTATCTTAATGATTTTCGACTCGCGTTGCTCGCGCACTCCGGAATGATGTCGGGTATGAAGATTATTCGGGATTTGATTGTTCTCTCGATCCAAATAACTGTTTTCATTTTAATAAATGTAATTTTTTTTTATTTTACTTTCGCTCTTTTATTTTTATTTTTTCCTTTTACTTTGCACAACTTGTCGCATCACCGGGGACTCAATTTTCGTTGAAGCGTGGCCTGTTATTTCGACAATGTATCCGACCACAAAGAACCCTCTCAGGACGCGCCGGGCAAAGCGTCGCGTATACGGCAAAAGCCGATTTCGCAAGCACGCCGCGAGAACAGAGGACTCTACGCTTTGCCCTCGTGTCGCTCCGTTCGGATCCCTCAGGAAGTTATGCTCACCGCTTCCAGACCCTCCAGTTCTTTTCATAATGGTTTAACGATTTTCAGGTCTTCGGAGCTCTCGGCGGATACGGCGCAAGCTGCGGAGTCATACCTACCCTATCGCTCGAAAACCCTCATCGTCTCGCTCCTTCACTCTCTCGAGATCGCGGAATACTGAGAATATGATGCGAAAGTAATTCGCATCGGATCAAACCCCGTAATAATCAAGTGTCGACTTTTTTCCAAGCTCTGAAATATCATCCGGAGAATTTTTTTTTTACTCACAGCGCCGTATTTTTAAATAAACAAGAATGTATAAAATTGGAACAAAAATATTGTAGATGAGAAACGTTTGTTAAATGTACGAACTGGGGCTGCACGGATAGGCCGGTCTAGCCGGCTACAATATCTTATCCGGCTAATGGGATTTATAGTTTGGCCGGCTAAAACGGATTAGCCGGCTAACATAGTTTGGCCGGCTAAAACGGATTAGCCGGCTAACATAGTTTGACCGGCTAAAACGGATTAGCCGGCTAACATAGTTTGGCCGGCTAAAACGGATTAGCCGGCTAACATAGTTTGGCCGGCTAAAACGGATTAGCCGGCTAACATAGTTTGGCCGGCTAGGCCGGCCTATCCGTATAGCCCTAGTACGAACCCCTTTTACCATATATTGGAAACTACGGATTGGATTTAAGTATCCGAATTTCTGAATTTCTTCCATTAGGCTTCGTTTCAAAGGTTAAATACATTCCTACTATATTACTATACATAATATATTATATTAATGTACTATATATACCCCGTAATAATCAAATTACGACTATTTTTTTCTAGCTCTGGAGTATCCGCTAGAGAAATTCAACTTTTTTAAAAATCCCCGAACCGTATTTAAAATCCCCGAAGCCAAAAAAATATCGCGGATGAGAAACGTCTCTTGACTATACGAACCCCTTTTACCGTATATTGGAAACCCTGCGGAGTGGGTTGATGCGTTTGAGCGTCCGAATTTTGTCCATTAAGGCTCCGTTTGAAAACTTAAAAAGCAAAAAAAATTGAATATTCTCTTTGATTTGTTAGTCCCCGGGGTGGCCGGATAAAAAAATCATCGAGCGGGTCAAAGTGTCCTGGGACACTCCAGATTCCCCTCTTTTTATTTTGCCTTTGCATCGGTTAGTTTCCGGCCCACGAGGGCGTAACGGAAGCGCTCACAGTATAACGACCAGGAAACCCAATATCGTTGAAAGCGTTACACGAGAAGAAGCGCTGTACGCGTACAGTACAGTGTGTCGGCGTATATGTCGCAGGCATGTACGCCGTCTATATGTATATACATATAGACGTTGGTACATATTATACCGTTACGACGGAGCGGAGAGACCGTGGAGACGGGCTGCGGCGAGGCTGCGATATCGTGAATTTTTCACGAAGCAAACACGTCTTTCTC
This sequence comes from Stenichneumon culpator, assembly GCA_964017025.1. Lineage (NCBI taxonomy): Eukaryota > Metazoa > Arthropoda > Insecta > Hymenoptera > Ichneumonidae > Stenichneumon > Stenichneumon culpator. Next base: position 7,883,552 of record OZ024781.1, read on the forward strand.
CGGCGTCTCGGTACAAAACAAAGAACTATGCAAGAAATAAAAAATATGAGGGGAAGGAGAAGTGCGCGAAGGAAAAGGAAGGCCGCTGAGACGTCCTCGTTTTTCTCCCGCGGATTCGCAGCATCCACGCGGAAGACGTCCAGCCGCGATCCTGCCGACGGATGCAACGGCAGCACCGAACGGATATGCGTGCGCGAAGTGTATTTTATTTTTTGTTTTATTTTATATATATTTTTTTTTTCGTTATTGGCGATGCGGCATGGAGAACAAAAAAAATGATGTTTCACTTGCGCAACAACTTCCAAGTTTTATAATAGCAATTTTTTTCTTCTTTTAATGCCTAACTTTTTATCCGCATACTCGTTAAAAAAGAGAAAATGGAATTCTCTTGGGAACTTTTCTTTTTACACGAGTTGCAGTAGCTTGCGCAAAGTTTTTTTTTCCTTGAAGTAGCTTTTACCATAGCATTAAAGAGTCTTGCGAAGCGGACTTGTCGCGACGCAAGGAATTGTCCGGCTATAACAGTATCTTATTTTTTAAATATTTTTTTAGCGCGTAGATAGAAAATATCTCCCCTTACACACTTCGTCTATGATCTAAAAAATATATATATATCCACTTTAACGAAGACACTTTTTTTGAGCGAACAGTATCGCTTCGATAAATAAAAAAAAATTGTATCATTATCACCGCATCCGATATATCCGTTCGCACCCTAAGTTTCCTCAGATGAGCGAGCGTCAGAATGAATGATGGTGCTCGGACCACTGGAACAGCATTGGCACAGCTCTGGGGCGACTCCGGCGACGATCAATTCCTTCCGGACCTTAATTCCCAGTTGAATTTTCCTTCCGCGAATCTCGCGACTCCCCAATTCCTATCGGGAGCGTTCTTACATCTCGAACGTATCTCCGTGCCTCGTTTTCTCGGCGCGCATGCGTCGTTCCTACTCCCGCCGTGATTCCGTCCCGCGTCCTTCTCGATCCGCCTTCCTCCTCCGACTACAATGTTCAACCCATTAAAACCGCAAAAGTTTGTGCGCAAAAGGCGCCCGGCGCTCCTCGAGAGGCCTCGGTGTGTACGCAGCATAAAGCCTACATAGGCCACGAAAACCGTCCGAGCGAGAGCGGGACGGACAGACCGACGGACGGAGGGAGTACGAGGGAGAGGTTTGATGGTAGGTTAGCGAGTGAGCGAGCGACCGCAGCAGCGGCGGAGTGGAGGCTCACGGGCCGCGAGTCAAACCGCGCTCGCACAGTCTCGAGCCGGACGTTGGTCAAACAAGAGCCGCAATATCCCATAACGAAAGATACGAGTCGCTATTAAGTATCGGCGTAACCCACCGGGTCCCCTGGACTTGGAGAAAGTCCAGGAGAGCGATAACAAATCAGTTTATAAAAAAAAACAACGAAATTGGATATTGGTATATTTTTTGTTGTTTGTTTCTGTAACTGTTGAATCGTTGTACGAGAGCGGTAAGACGTGCGGCTGCGGTCTGCCTGTGTACTCGGGACCGGTGTGAGTCGGTCAATCGGTCGAGCGCGTTGAACGGTGCGGCCGACGAGAAAACACTTTATACCTGCGTGAGTGCGGCGTCTCGATTCTTCTCGATCTATTTGTTTCTATTATTTTTATCTCGCCGATGAAAAACTGAACGAGAATCGTTTCGAGGCGGTTTTCGTTTGTTTTTTTTTTCCCACGTGCGCTCGGTGTAGTTTCACGACGTTTGTGCACCTGTTAGTGTCTCGTGTGGCGATTGGGCCGGCTTAGACGGACAAACGGAGACTGTGTCGCTTTTACCCCTACGGGATGCAACCCGACTGCGCGCACCTGCGCTCCTGCGTGCATCAAGCCTCGTCATCCTTGCCCTCGAATGGTCTACCTGCCGCGTGAACAGTTCGAGCATCGGAACGCACGGAAACGGTAACACAAAGAGAGACCCACGCGGCTGGGCAACGCGTCGCTATGGGTTACGAGTGTTGTGCCCTACGGGTATAGTGCGAAGACTCTGACACATTCCGCGACGCCGGTTATAAACTCCGTCGGCCGGTTACAAACTCTATCGGTATAGGTGAGAAAAATAAAATATCGGCGCATGACCAAAAAACTTCGATAAAGATCAAGAGAAGAATTTTACAGTTCACGAAGGAAAAATCGAGGGATGCTCGGAGTGAAGGAATTTTTTGCAACATTGCTGGATATGCTCGTGGTAAGTTAATTGTATTCAAAATAAGATAAAATTTTATAAAAACGTTATAAAAAAAAACAGATGATGGGATTGGAAAAAACAAAATTGAAAGTGTATTTTGTTGATAAAGTTGATGGGAATCGCGTGGGAGGATGAGTCAGTCGGTTAAATAATGAGTCTGCTCTTCCGCCGGTTCGTCCCACGGACGCAAAAGTTCGCGTACAGCGATGTGTACGCGTTTACGAGTACGAGGATTTGTTTTTATTTTGCTGCTGCTTAATAATCGATTCGCGCCTCGATACGCCAGAAGGTGAAACTTCCGGAGTCGTTAGACAACGAGCGGCGGTTGTGCGTATGTAAAATGGCATGAACAAGACAGTGTGCGAGGGGGAGGAGAACGGGCTTAGGTCTTGTGCCTCACGGAGAACGCGAATTCTGGGCCATCGGCCGACGCCACGTCGCTGCTCTCCGCAGCTCTCGGCCCCCTTTGTCCCAACTTCCAAGAAATTCTCTGCACTCCAGATTCGACTATTAGCGCACGGAGCCCCGGCGGATATGAAATATGTGCAAAAAAAAAAATATATATATATATATACTGTATGAATATATATAAAATAAAATATATATACTATTTATCAATTTATTAGTGTACATGGGACAAGGCCTTTTTCGCATAATGCAATCAATTAAAAGGCTCTTCGATACAGCAATTTTGTGCTCTGCCTTGCAAACAAGTATTCTGACATATTACTAACAGATCTGGCAAAAACCCTAAGTGCTTAGTCGCGGACGTAGCAATGGTGTATCTCTTAATGCGAAAGGTGCAATGCCAAACAATTCTTCAATATGATCAAATTCATTCGCTAAGCGAGTGAGGCGAGGAATTAGACTAAAGTAACCATAGTTGTCCTGTATGTATAATACATATATGCATGCATGTATGCTTTATTGCAACTTTCCAGGGATACAAATCCCCATTCGCAATAGGGGGGGATTGACCCATAAATAGGTTTTTTTTTCTTTTTGCCTCGTCAAGTAAAATGAAAAGTTGATTCTTTGTCTCAGGCATTTGTATAAAGGCTCTTAATATACAACATTTATAACATAATATATATAATATATTATTATATACATTATGCGTTATATAAATATATATATATATATATATATATATATATATATATATATATATATATATATATATATAATTCGCAAAGTTGAGAGAGGAAAAATAATCCATCGACGAGGAAGATGTTCGGAGGGTGTGTGACTCAAAAAGTATCTCGACCTCTTGACGCAGTGGTTGGTGCATGCGGGGATGCTGCTACTGCATTTACCGACGTCGACGTTAATGAGAGGCTTTTAGCACACTCGAGCCACTAGCCTCACTCAACTCAGTCGCCACACCCTCAACTCTTTTTCAGATTTTTTTTTCCCCCAAAGACTGAAGCGAACCAATTTCGACCTGGTCTAGCACATACTCGGGGTGCTTTTACTACATATTTAATGGACCCTTAATTACGTTAACGAGCTCTATATGCGATATCTTTGATGCAGAAATTTTAACTGCAATAAAAGTATGCAAAGTAGGTCGAAATTATGAACTGAATTTTCAACATTTCTTACACGTATGAGAAGCTCTAAAAGGAAGAGAGCGTCTGCGAAAAAATGTATTAACGCACGCTACCAGCAGCAAAAAAAAAAATAACCAAGTCATGATTACATTTTTATCCCGCTTCTCTTCACCTGCACCGCATCAAAAATTAATCAAATATAAAAAGCACATGATATTTATACTTTTTTCAAAGAGAACGAAAATAGTCTACAATATGAATATGGAGAGCTACTCCATCACGAATTTCGCGAAGCGTTGTTTAATTGTAGTATTTCGGGAAATACTTTGATACAAAAACTGCATTCATGTAGGACAGGCCAATTTCAAATTATTCGCAAAATGAATTTTTTTTTTTCATACCCACTCACATTCGAGCGTCGATGCCTAAAAAAACAATAAAAAAAATTCCTCTACGACGCCCACGAACGCATCGCAAATGTTTGCAATGCAATATACAGCGGTGCGTACACACCGAAAGTTAAATAGAAGCTATAGAGAATGATGAAAAAAAAATATAATTCTGCATGCCGCGCAGTCCTGCGAGAGAGATGTAGAATTGCTCGTGGATTCCTCCGGGGGAATCTCTTTCTCCAATCTTCTATCTTTTTCGTTATAATTATGTATTCCAAGCACGTGAGCTGAAATACTTTCGACCTCGCTCGTTCGCTAATGCTTACTCCGGCACCGTAACTGCTTTTATACATCTTCACCGACATGGAATTGGATCCAGGTTTTTCTTTTAATTTGATTCTTTTTTTCATTTTTCTTTTTTATCAACCAGCTGAGATCTGAACGGGCTTGCTCTCTGCTCTCATGTCCGCGACGACTGTCCGACGGCTGAAATTTAGCCGGCTGAAATTTAGTACTTGAAGTTTTTACAAAATCTGCAAAATTTCAGTCTCACCAACGCAACATTGGATTCTTTTTATTAAATTTTTCTTTCTAATCGACCAGTTGAGATCTGGACGGGTCTGCTCTCAGGTCTCGTGCTCTCGACGACTGTCGGACGGCTGACATTTCGTCTTAGAGTCTTGACGACATACGAGACATTTCGTGTCACTGCCCAATGAGATTCGATAACCGCGCTCACTCTCGGTACATCTGCATAATTTTCACCGTATCTGCCGGTGTGTATCACGGCTACTTGTGCGGTTCTCTCGCCTCACTCTCGGGAGAGTTTTAATTGCCCGGCGCGCGCGGGTGGCTGCACGGGGACTAATTAGGATAACGTTAAAGTACAAGGGAGATGGAGAGACCCGCGTGTTATAGTACGTTTATATATATCGCTCGCTCTATCGCGGGCGAATTTCGCTAATTTCCTCAAAGAGCGACGCTCTGAACTCTTGCTACACGTGAGTCTATATTGCATCGCGCTTACGTACTATATATATATATATATATACGCTCAAACGACGTTGGAAAGTTTTCGCGAAGAAGAATAAACTCATACAGCCTGGTATACAATTAAACTGTACTATGTACACTCGGCTCGAGTACGTTGGACGCACTGAGTCATTCGAGTGCTCGAGAGGCGAAAACAAGCCGGTTTCACGAGCGGAACGACGTTGAGAACGAGACTCCGGGACGCCGGGTGTGCACGGCAGGGAGAGAACTAATGAAAATAAGAAATAAAGGACGAGGCAAAGGAAAAGGGGACCGGATATCCGCGCAAGGAACACGATAATAATAAATAATCATTTATTTTGATCGGGCGATTCGAGCGGTACTTCTGCTCCACGGAAAGTGAGAAGAAAGGGTTATCTACTTTGGGCTGAAATATAATAATAATAATAAACAAAATAATAATAATAATTATTATTATTATTATATATTGTTATTATTACTATCAATTATTATTTATTATTAATAATTTGAATAATAATTATACGAATTATGGCCCAAGATAATATCACGCCGCGAAACCTCCGGAAATCCGCGCAAGGAGCGCGATAATAATTTATTTTGCTCGGGCGATTCGTGCGAGACTTGTGCGCCACGGAAAGTGAGAAGAAAGGGTTATCCACTTCGGGCTGAAATATTACCATCGAAGATCAAACGCGCAGAAAATAATAATAATTATACTTATTATGAGTAATATTATTATGTATTACTAGTTTTGCTATGAGTTATCGTTTGTAATTATTATTAATAATATTAATAATAATTATACGTGTTATGGGTGAAGATAATGCCTCGACACGAAGCGTTAGCGCGCCGCCGGATGGGCGACGATAATAGAAACCGAAAGTTGATAAAATGCGGTTGTGAAAATTTGGGAATTACGTGAATATTCCTGTGGGCTATTAAACCAGCGATGCGGAATGGTTCGAGAGCAGAGATCGATAGGTGAACTCTCCCACCCTGCCGAGGTTGAGTTAAACGGGCCAAAATCTCGGGTGCCGTTGAGGCATTTCCCCAAGGGATATCGGCATCACGTATGCGGCGGACGGCGAAAATTGCGGTAATAAGGGTTGCCTTGTTGCAAAGGAACCGGATATTAATATCCGTACTGAAGGCTTACCCGGTAACATTAAGAGGGAATCATTAAAATTTCATCCTTCAATACACAGCCCTGGAAATGTTTTCTAAGTGAATAATAATTTTACACTGATGCGATCCAAGAAATGTTTTATTGCGTTGCAGCCAGTCGTATTTTTCATCGGTGCGACGCAGTTTCGATGCTGCTTGAAACATTAATTTGCGCTTTTGAAGTCGCACTTAAAAGGCAAAGTGTTAATGAATACGGTCCACGTGGGTTTCGGAATGCTAATTGGCCTCCGTCGATAATTCCCAGTTTGAGTGGTAGGAGTAGTGAATTTATTTACAATACATAGCACGGAAATATTTTGATACATAACGAACTTAATTCACATATATAGGGGTGAGCGGGGCAAATCGGGGTAGTGGGGCAAACGAAACAATGGGCCAAAACGCAATTTTCCAATACAAATTTGGACGCCCCATTTTGCCCCATCGATACATCTGAATTATCTGCCCCGTTTTGCCCCACAGTACCATCCAAAAATTATTGGAAAATTGCGTTATGTCCCACTGTCCCGTTTTGCCCCGCTGTTCCATTTTGCCCCGCTCTTCCCTAATGCTAATTTGCCATAGATCGAAATTCTTCAGCCATCTCAGTTTCATTTAACGGAATATGCGTAAAGATTTATCGCACGCCTAGAACAACAGTGTAACAATTTATACGGTAATCCCATAAGAGATGTAACACTGTTGTTTTAGCGGTGCGATACAATATTTTCCTTCACACCTGTTGTTTCTCACTTCCACATATTCAAGGGCTAGATTTAGATATCGCTTCGACGTGTAAAAAGAAATTCAACGCAGTCCCTTCCCGGAAAAAATTTACTTCCCCGGAAACTTTGGCTCTTGTAAAAAAAAGAATGTTTAATTTTTGACAAAAATTCCTCGTCCGACATACCGCTGCATTATACATGTATATATGTCTATGGGTCTTCCCCGTCGACGAGAAGCGATGCGTGGAATGCGAGTGTGAGAGGCTTCGTCTCCCCAACTTCCTCGCCACACATCGTTGCCCGCCTCGGCGTCACACGCAAGGCAGAAGGAAAAAAAATAGTGCACGAAACAAGGAGGTGCGCATGCGCAGAAGGCGCGCTTGAGTTTCAACGTGCGTTTGATGGAAAATAAAATATCATGCACGTGCAGACAGCTGTCGATGATGAAGAGCGACAACAAAGAAGCTCTCGAATTCGCATAACTATCGTCTGACGCGGCGCAATATGTACATATTGGTTATGCACGCGCATGCAGTGCTGCGCATGCGCCGTAGATCATAGTCACGGTCATCTTTCGACTCGCGTCTCGCGTCGCTTTGATTACCTATCACACACGTGCCTCGAGTCTCTACCGGCTCTAACTCAATTACCGTGTCGCAAGATAGACTTTACTTAATATATTTTTCCAACAATTCTTGTTTTTCTATTCGTCGAACGTCGATGAAAGGAACGACGGTTGAGCGGCGCTCAAACTGGTACCACAAGAAAAAAACATATCCGACATATATCGAAATATATACCTGTTATAGACTCAGAGAAGGATCTCGGAGAAACGACCAAGTCGTACGTTAAATTTGGTCCCAGTGAAGTTTTCACAAGGGCCACAGCAATTTTTAGCCAACTCATTTTTTCCAACAAGCTGGTTGGCAAAATGTTGCACATTTGGCTAAGAATTTCGTGGATTGAAACCGGGAATTCCGTCTATCAAATTTTTGTATGTATGAATTAAAAAACGAATTTGATCGAGATAATATGCCGGTATAAAATATAAACCTAAAACAAACGGTGCGCGATCGCGACGCCACAGTTTACTATACTTTCTAGCAAGAATAACATATATTCTAGCAAAAATTACGGTATATTCGGGTAATACCTGCAATGGCGAAAATTACCATATTTTCTAGCAGAATGTATTAAGTTTAATAGTAATGTTTGCCAGGATGGTGCCGCGGTTCCCATAAACGTGCAAGTTCTATCGGTTTTTACCAGATTTACAGGAATTTATATCTGATCACATATATTTTAACGTATAAGAAAATATATTTTTGTGAAAAAAATGGTATACCTTGGATACATTTTGAAACACATGTCTACAAATATTGTTCTCCAATACATAAAAATTTATACTCGCATTTTAAGTCCCATCGCATATGACCCTATCTTGAAAACGTGCTAAGATAATTCGAGAATATTCGACCAATGATTCATTCATGCAGTGTCTTTTTATTCTTTCTTCCCTTTGCTCAGTCTTCGGTCCGTTTTCAAGAATCTCTCGGGAACGAGCAGTTGCTCCGGAGAGAGGGAAGGAGGGGAGGGGGAGGGGGAATGCTATGAAAAGTGAAGGAGCAGCAAGGGAAGAGCCGTGAAACGGACGGAGGAGCAAAACTCACGTAGAGGCCGGGCAGAGACGAGAATTTTTACTCGCGGGCTAATACGTGACTCGCGATCGTAATTATCCCGGTACGTCGGACGTGGAGATATGTGAGAGAATCATAAACGGGCGTGTCGGGCGCGAGGGACAAACGTTACGAGCTACGATATGTTCCATAGGAGACGACGAAACTCTACTATGTTTGTACTGTAGTATTTTCACGTTTAATTGATAGGCAAATAGGTGGGTGGTTGCGGGATGCTCGTGTGATTCGACCGTCGACGTCTTCGTGCCTGACCGGCCCTAACTATAATACTACGGTGTACCTCGTATTTACCGACCGCATCGGCACTCCGTGTACACCCTGCGAGCAGCGCCAGACCACTTGGTCAATGTTTGCTCGATCATTTCACACGACTCCTGCGGGGTTTAAACTCGACCCGTTGACTTGGTATATGAATTCATGACAGAATCGATTGAAGGAACCGCGCATACTTTATTTCGATCGAATATGCTCTCGAATTTTCTATTTTCTTTTTTATGTCTTATAGATGCAAAACGATTTGTATTGTTTATTGTTGTTTTTTTGTGTACGTGGACACTTTATTGAGAGATTTTGTTAGCGACTGTTCAGCAGCTTCGGTAATTTTTGTTTCAATATTTTTGTTCCAAAAGCTTGAGCCATTTTTACGTTGAAGAAAGTCCACCAGTAAAGTTACTCTGAACCAGCAGTTTCCGATTTATAAACTGTGTTAATAAAATGCACGAATTTGCATTAAACTTTCATAGAGTTGATCAGTTAAATTGGCTACGGTGGCTCGACTAAATAGTCGACTCCCGTCGAGAAATTTGTTCTTTATTTCGCGTATATATTCCGAGCACAAGACCGAGAGTCGACTCCGTGTCCCGGTCTCGGATTTCATCGAGTCATCCAAATGAGTCAGAGGTCGGCCGGAATGTCATTCGGGATGAAGCGGAGACGACTTCTCGGTTTTTTTTCTTCTATTTTTTGTTTGTTTACTTTCCTTTCATTCATGTTTTCTCTTTATTCGCTTTTATTTCACGCTGACTGCATCACTCGAGCGTTTCACGTAAATAACATCAGCGCGGCGGTGCGGCTTCGCCTTCGGTATCACTGCACAGTCTGGAGCTCACCTGCTCGAGCGGGACGAGCACGTTGAAATAATTATGTTACGTAACGTACAACGTCGCGCTTCGAGTTCTCTCGCTGTAAATGTCAGGTCAAGAGACCGGAGCCTCTCCCGTGAAGTGCAACGCTAGCGATATATTATCCTTTGCCTTAAATCGTGCTACGACTACAAATAATAATGCCAACAATAATTCCACGGTGTAACACAAGGCGAGGCCCGTTCTCTTTCCAAATGTCGATCTCACGGATTCGCGCCCTTTTCGATAAATAAAGTAAAACATTTTAGCTCAAACATCCGAACGGTCCGAACGATCGTTTCCATTAGATAAAATACAAATGTAGCTCAAATGTAGCTCAAACATCCAAACGATCGCAACGATTGTTTCCATCAGATCAAATAAAAATGATCCTGTTTCATAGCAGACTTTATAACCGATTAATTAATTCCGGAAAGTACAACGCTAGCGATATATTATCCTTTGCCTTACTTCATGCTACGATTACGAATAACAATAGCAACAATAATTCCACCGTGTAACACATCTCCGTTCGCTTTCCAAATGGCGATCTCACGATTCACGCCCTATTCGATAATAAACAAGCTTAAAAAATGTACCTCGATCATCCGAACGGTCACACTCCATTCTTTCTTTTAGATAAAACAAAATGATCCCGCTTCATCGCACTCTTTATATCCAATTAATAAATTCCGTAATGCACAGCAATTTTATTCGATTCGTAATTCAGAACAATACAGCACCGAGCTTGACCGGAAATTGGCGAAAATTCGCGCTTGATTGGAAATTTTACAAAGAATAAAAAAATAGTTGAAATTTAATATCCGGTTCGACGAGATTCATTAGTCAGCTCCAGCTCGGGCTGCATTGTCTCCGTAATTGTCTTTTTCGCACCCAGTCTGCAGTTGGCTTCGAGTTTAATTAATTATATCAGCGAGGAGAGACCGATTCGCGATTTCCTATAGGCAACGAAAGAAACATTAGAGTTTCTCTGCGTGCCCGCGCTATCGCTCCTGTACTGTGGAATATGCCAGATCTATAGGAGAAACGGGTCAACCGTAACGCTTCCTGGTACCACTACAGTTAATTGGATACAGATGAGAATCCGGAGCCAGAGAACGAGGGCATTCGAGCCAAAAATCCATCCTCGCTGGATATCCGAGAGTGCCATGGAAAGAAGATTGGGATGGAGGGGGCTGGAAGAGGCCACGGGATTGAATCCTTTTGCGCGAATCCCCGTACGCGAAGTACTCGACTACAGGACTATTCAGAATAAATTCCAAAAGCCATTTTCACATTCACAACCCAGCTCGGACTATCCTGAGTAAAGTAACTCAGACATTTTTAAAAATAATATTGTCTAAAAAGTCAATTAGCAAGAATTAACGAACCTCGTCGCTAGGTCGTTAGCCGAGGAAAAGCACAATCCGCTAACTCGAAACTTTTATCTCAGCGGCACAATGTCCTGAATTTATTTCACCGTTAACGAACCTTAATTACGATGTCATTGGTATCGAAAAAACAATTGCTTACGAAAATGCATTTCGTTGTTACGAACAAGATAAAAACAACACGAAAGTTTGAAAACAAATAATGAATTGCCAATCGAGAGTCGAGTTTTACAAAACCGGAAGTCGATGTATAGATAGTTCGAGTGCGTGTTGCACGTTTCGTTGGAAATGAAAATAAAAAATATTTAAAAACACACAAACAAAGCGTAAGTGGATATTTAATGATTCTTCGAGGCTTCGCCGAGCAGCAATTTCGATATCCAATCCGAAACATCCTGTAGCCATAAATATACATCCTATCCTATAATGATACCTATATATGCGATCGGTACCGTTCGCTTGCCCGGAAGTGCTTTCGCTTTTCTTGTACGTACCGGAGATACATAGGCGGCTCGATGTTGGATATACGTACGTAACCAGCTTAAACCAGCGCCGGCCTCTCAAAGCGGATTTACTCGGAGAGGCCTCCGCCGTACGCTATTTCTCTCGCGTTTCCAATAATACGGTTTTCACTTTGGTTACGCGATCCTTACGGAGATCCAGCGATACACTCGTGTACGTGAGCGAGTTCGAGTTTCACGCTCGCCCCTCAAATTCTCGATCCAAACCCTATCCAAGCGAAATAACGTTCCACGTATACATATACATTTTTCGACTACCAGTTTAATCGGAGCAAATTCCTAGAGACAATATTTGCTCGCAGCGTTTCCGGTTCTCCATTTGCACTAAAATTTTCACCGCCCCTTCAGCCCGATTATTTCACTTTAATAACATTTGTCACGAACAATTTGACCTCGGAGAAACGAGTTTCTCATTGTTGACTCGCATTAACTCCAATTGCAGTGACTTTTGTATTTGCATTTCTTTCTTTTTTTTTTCTTAATTATAACGGAGTACGTATTTATAGAGAAGTGTAATCAGAGAAAGAATGGTGCAAAAGTGTACAAGCCCAGGGACAAAAAAAATGAAAAATAAAGAAAAGAAAAAATATGCGAGTTTATACCTGGGTGCTTCTCCTTTATAGGCGCGGGAATAAAAGAGGCGGTGATGGAGATATGAAAAGCGAGGGCGAGGAGGAAAGTGAGATTGAGACCTTAGCCCGGGACTGTGGGAGCGGAGGAACTGTACGGGCACGCTTGCCTCTTTTCATGGAGGGCAGAAGAAATACTGTGTATTATTGCCAACGGTGCGAGACTCGGGACGAGAGTGCGAAAGAGGAAAAAGTGAATAGGAGTGGAGAACAGAGGGGCGCAGTGGAGGTTGGCCCGTTTCCCTCGTTTATTCTCACTGGCACGCTAATCGAGCCTGTCTCGGCGTTCCACCGACGAAAGGGAAATCCTCCGTGTACGGCTTTATCACATCTTTATGCTGCATTCGATTCTTATTTTTTTCAAAGTATTCGTGTCCTTCGACTTTGAGCTCGGAGATAAACTCTGTGGTTAAATTAACAGAGAAGGATAATTAAATAAAAAATTGATAAACTATCAAATTCTTATCGGCGAGATGAGGTCGAAGCTAGTTGATACTCGCGGTAGGAAATTGAATTGATCGGAGGTGTCGCAATTTTTTTTAATGCAGATAAAGACAATCTCTCGGCAAGCGCCCGGGAGCAAATTGATTGGTTGTGCGAATATGGGAATAATATTTAGGCGGCAAAACTTTTAAATTAGACGCTACTCTCGATTCCGCCTAGTTTGATTAGACCCTTAACTGTGTCTGGCCGATAAAGGAAGACAAAAATAATTTTTCTGAAGTACGTGAAAAACATAACATTTCGTAGAGTCAGTTTTTAATTTTTTACACCGAAATAATTTTTCTTTTTTTATTTAATGAAATCCCGTCGAAAAACTTTGTTTTGATTTCGACATTCTAATCGTCAAACTTTACAACTCAATTCACCGGCTGTAGCAAAGATGATTTTTGTTCGGTACGTGAAAAACGAAACATTTCGAAGATACAGTTTTTAATGTTTTACACCAAATAATAAAAAAGAAAAGTTTTAATGAAAACCCGTCGAAAAACTGTGTTTCGGTTGCGACGCTCCATTCGTAAAGCCTCACAACTCCTTTTAGCGGCTGCTACCGTAATTATTATAACTGGTACATAGAACGCTCGCGTCTCGCAAGCATTGCGGTTTTACCTGCGTCATGTGCACGGTTCAACGTGATTAAACTACCGGGTGTACAAACGTCACGACTACCGCCGTGATAAGATAAGAGAACGAAGAAGCCAGACCTCGACAACCCGCCTCGCAGCAATCGTATAAACCGTGTGTGCACGCGCGCTTCGAAGTCATGGGCCGGAACACTTCGCCGCAACGTCGCGATTCTTTTTCGATTTTATCAATAATTCTTATCGATAATATCTCCGCGATGATCGATGTCACGATCGACCTTGATCGTGTTCCTCTTATCTCACGTTCGAGTTAGTTTTAATTTTTAAATATATATATACATCTTAAAAAATACCAATTAAATTGTACGACATGGCTCTCGGAGACGCAAAAAATTTGTCGTCGTGTCCACGTGGCACGAGCGGATGCGTGATTGGTTCAGCCAAAAATGACGCAGCGATCGTCCGTTCAGCCCGTGAAAAACGAGGTAAGATAATTTTTCGATCTTAGGGAATTTATTGGGAATTACTTGATTGATTGATTGTTTATTATTATTTATTTACTTCGGAAATTTATTGGGGAATTTTTGTTCAAGAGTCTTAAATATTAATTTTATTCGTGAAGATTATCGTAATCTGGTTCGATCGCGTTATCCGACGATCTCGGCCGTTTCTCAAGTTGTTGTCTTGCTCCGAAGTCGCGCGGCGACGGAGATGATGGCGTTCGAAAGTGGAATTGAGGAATTACATCGAGGCTGAACTCTCATAGCGCTTTGCGCATTGTTCGAAAAAAAAAAATAGATACCAATCCGGCAGACCGTAAAAATTCTTCACTGCTGGCGCATTTCGCTTTCCCCCTCGGTTATTGTACATCGACTATATTCGCCGAGGCGCGTTTCTCGATGCTTCGATGGCTTCGGGATGCAATTTGTTGTTGCGTCTGCCGCGCCGGAATTACGAAGTCAATTGCCGCTTCGATAATCCCGATACGTTGAACGCGCAACCATCGAATATTATCCGGGGCCGTGAAAAGATATTTGAACTAAAGTATGAAGGGTCAAATAATTTTAGTAACATAAATTGCACATGAAAATTATTTTCGTGAAATTATTTTAAAACATTTTATTACACTCGGTGCGAAAATGCTGGTTTTACGCACGCTGCGCGAGGACGACCCCATTTTCACACCTCGTGAAGTCAAATTTGGTACGATACTCGTGCGAAAAACCTTTTCTGATGTGGGATTGCCGCACTCGCCTTCGGTTCGTGTTACAAACTCGCATTCACCAGAAAAAGTTTTATCGCACTAGTGTAGTAAATTACTAATTTATAAGTCTTACGAATATATAAAAATTGTGGCACATTTACATCTCTACCACTCACAACTCTACCAGAAAACAACCCTACCGCATAATAACTCCAAAAAAGACTCTAACAACTCTACCGTATGAGAACTCCACCAAAATCTCTACCAGAAAGTTAAAAAAAACTCTACCAGAATCACAATAAAACTCTACCGGAATGGAAATAAACTACCGGAATTACAATAAAACTTTACCGGAATACAAGGCTACCCTCTCCGTTTGTATTCCCTCTACCTTAGTCTAGCTTTGTATTCCGGTGAAGTTTTATTTTGATTCTGGTTGAAATTTTTCACTTTCTTGTAGAGTTTTTCGTAGAGTTGTGAGTGGTAGAGATCTAAATGTACCAAAATTATAAATAAAATGTATTTACTAATTTTTATAAAGGTATACAAACTGTATATAAAAATATATGGAAATTCGATAGGGACTGGGAGGTGTAGGAAAAAATGTATGTACGAATACAGTTGAATAAGAGTGCGAGTGGTAATGGAACGTCATTGTTCGCGGAAAGGCGAGGCAAGGCCGTGAGCCACCCGGGTGCTCCTCCCTCTCGTCATTGGATAATTGGACCCCGCTGGTGGTTCTCTCTGCATCGGCGACGATCGGGTACTCGTACAGCGCGTTCGCGTATCTGTATTCATGCCTGCGAGCGGCCTTTGCCGCGCCACAAGCCCGACTCTGAAACGCGCCTCTGCACACAGCATTATAGCTGTATGGCACGTTGAAACGAGCGAGCAGAGATAGAGGCTTCATGGAATAATGGCTCTATGCTAGCGGGAGAGAACATAACCCAGAGATTTCGTCGCAGGTCGAGTCTCTGATGCGCACTGACCTCCCACCTCTCAATCTCGTCACAAACGTCGAAAACAACACGTTTAAATCTCCAGACCGGCACAGCGGAGACGAAGGCGCGGAACACTTGCGATTCCGCCGTAACTAACATCGTCCGGCGATTTGTCGCGACTGCGTTGGAACAGAAAAATAAATTATATCGATTAATTAAATAAAATACATTAATAACGTTAAGAGATTGGGCAATCTCTTCGGCGGCTCCCCATAACGCTTTAAATCGAGTCTTTTCGCAATATCGCCCTGGTTGGCCTTCAAGTTTCGTCTCGGTAATTTAAGTTGGGTGAACTTTTGTTTTCGACTGCTCACCCTCAGTAAATCAAATTGGTGGATGGGATTTACTATCTACTTGTAGCCGGTCTACTTGTATTGGGCATGGCCCGTTTTTATTCGACTAACTGAATAAGTAAATAAATGAATTAGTAAATATGTAAATCAATAAATAAATAAAAAGGTGGAATTCGATGTATTTCAAATATAGAGTAAAAATGGCGAATTTTGGCTCGTCTATATATCATTGATATACGTGATCTAGGTGAGCCATATTCATCACCACGTTTACTTTAGGGGAGTTTAAACTCGTCTCTCTCGCTCTCTCACAGAATCCTAATGGCGGTGTCTCTCTCACACCCATGCAATGGCCGTCTAGATTTAGACTCCTCTTAAGGTGGGGCCAAAGATCAACCTCAAAATATTCCGAAAACGTTTTTCTCCGAAACGGTTTCATAAAATAAAAAACGAATCGTGGGTCTCGCTGCGTATTTTATCAGACCCACAATTCGTGGTTCACTTTATAGAATCGTTTCGGAGAAAAATGTATTCAAAATTTTGACTATATTTCTCTCGCACTCATACGTATTTAGCCTCCCCTTAACCCACCTTAATACACCTACTTGAATTCAGAAAAAATGCGTTAATAACGAACCGATGTTTTTGAAACTTTATACTTGTAAAAAAAGAGAAAAAATATAGCAATGTATGCTTCAAAGGTATACGAAGCGTTGATATATATCTATATATATTGTAAAGAATAACGTACGCCGGACAGGATTTATTGATCGGTAAGCGGTCATGACATTTGACGGACGAGCAAACGATCGACTTCACAGTGATCGTTGATTTTGTGGAGTCTTTTTCGGGGCTTTAACACAAACAGACGTACGGACAGTTAAGTAACGATTGACATTTCCCATTAGTTCTAATAAACATTCCACCTCCCTCTCTCTTTCTATAATCCCATATACATATACAATACATATACAATATTTACATATATATATGTATATAATTTATTTTTGTTTTTATTGCTTGTACTTAATTTCCGTGACGGTGCGCAAAAGTTTCCAGGTAAGCACAACGAAGTCGAACGAGACAAATCGCACAAAGCTTTCCAAGGATTAAGGAACTTTGTTCGCGAGACTCGAGCGCAAGGTCCGATTCACCTCTTCCACCGTCGAATCCGAGCGTTCGCTCGATCTTTTATTTAAAGAGAACCGAGAGAAGGGAAGCGTCGAACCGATCCCATGGAAATTTATGCGCATAAATGGCACACTCCGCCGTTGATAGGGCCTCAGTACTGCATATATATATATATATATATATATCGCTCTATTATATATATATATATAATATTCTGAGAATGGAGATAAACGAGGAATTGAAGGAGATTCCTCGGCTATCACAACAGGGTCGATATTACCGAGGCCGGAGGAATCTTCGGAGAGTAATCAGAAGATTCGTCCGCCTTGGTCGTTCCCTTATAGTTATTCCACGTGTTGCGCAATCGAGTGCTCGTTGTGAATTCTGTGAATGACATTATTGTCGGTCTTCCCCCGTTCGCTGTGGAAAATCGTTGATTGATCGACGTGAGTACGATGCTCGAGGGTCTCCACTCGATCAATGCCGCCCAATGCCTTCACCGACGAGCCGATTTATACCTGTTTCCCTTATTCCTCTATTTTTTTGTTCAAATCTTTTTTCCTCTCCGATCGAATAAATGCATTATCGCGAATCTCACCCGGCACAGAGGGAAAGAGTAAGCGGCGCCACGGGAATATCGCGCGCGAACGTGGCTTGAATTATCGACAGCTAATTAATGGTCTGCGCGACAGCCCGTCGCTGGGCTCGCCTCGCCGCGGCAAAATTAATTCGAGCGCGTACAACCGGGCGGAGTCGCGGGACCGATTGCGAAAATTTCACGGTACTTTTTCTTCATATTTTTCGTTTGTTTGTTTTTCGATTTAATTCCAACTCCGTTTCATTACTTCGCAGTACATCCGGCGAAACGTGATTACGGCAAAACTCTGTATGAATACCGTACGATTTAGTGCTCGGAGAGGCTGAGTGAATTTTCATTTGCCCGAGATTTAATTAAGGCGCAAGAGAATTTCCTCGCGCACAGTCTGTGTTTGTGTTGTTGCGTACAGTTGAGCGCAGATCTATCGCACCCCGGGCACTTCTCTGCAACGGGGGCCGACGACGGCGCGGCTCTCCGCGGTGAATTGCCACTAATACCATTACGGCTAATGCTTTTTGGAACGAATTTCCGTAACGCTTCTGCAACGGGTTTCCGGCTGTGTGCGCGCCGCGCCGAGACGACGGCGTAGCAGGCGACGCGCCCTCGATGCAGCTGCATGTGCACCGTCTGCGAACGGTGAGATCGATCGATGCCGGAGAATTCTATGGCATCGAATATGTCCCATCGGTAGAACGTTCGCCGGCCCTCGTATTATCGACAATATGTTCGGCAGGCTGCAGGCGAACGCTGACTCTACCGAGCTAACGAAAATCAATTAACGAAAGCTACCGTGTGATACGCTCGATAATCAACTAATACCGCGTAACTAACCGTAATTGCACGTGAAATTCTCGTTCAAGCCCTGGTCCGCATGACGGTAGAATGGAAATTCTGTTATCGGTAATTAAATTAACCTTTCCGGTTCGGTATACGCAAAAGTAATCTCTTCCGGCCCGGAAACGCACTATCTAGAAACTTTGTTGGCTGGCGAAGCAATTTTTTTAAAACTTTTTTTCCATAATCATTTCGCAAAGTGCACAATAATTTCGGGTTTCATTAAAAATTGTTGAGATTCATCTTTTATGTTGCACAGAAATTTTGAGCCCTTGGCGAATCCCTTGGAAAACAAATTTGAGCCAAAAATTGATTAAAAAAACATTGAGAACTTGGGACGCATAAATATCGCTGAAAAGTAAACTTGATCAAAAGGAAGTTGATTTTAACTAGTACGAATTTTTGCAAAAATTGAACGACAAGTAAAAAAATATTGATTATTTACAAAAAATTGTTACGATTCACTTGTTATGCTGCACCGAAATTTTCAGCTCTTGGTGAACCCTCGCAAACAAAATGTGAGCAAAAAAATGGATAACATTATCTAGAACTTGGGACACATAAATCTCGCTGGAATGTAAAGTTGATGAATCGGCAGTTGATTTGTTAAAATTTTTTTATTTTCAAAAAATTCAACGACGCGAAAAAATGCTATTTAGTGCGTAAGTTCGCAGGTGACTGATTCAGTGCACGGTGCACGCACTGCCGTTACACAAGGGAGCGAAGCGACGTTATCCAGTCTTGTCCCCGTCCGTTTCATTGTTAACGGTCTTCCGTCCAGTTACTCGCGTTGGCTCCGGCAGAGACGGGACGAAGCCAAGACGTTGCTGGGTTCGCTGTTCTTGTGCTCCGGTGCTCACGAGTTAGTGGAGCGTGATGCTGCCACTCGGTTGCCACTCGGCTCGGATGGCGTCCCGTATCCGGAGCTCTGCCAAGGTACACAGCATCATCCTCGGCAAACAACGCTGCTCTCAGGTGGCCTCTCGAGCTAATGCCGCGTTTACTATTGTCCCGTCGCTCGAACAATTCTACTAGTGAACTCTCTCATCCCTCTTGTCTCAGGTTTTGTACGCAGTCGGCTACACGGGTTAATTAGAGGTAATGTTTTGAGATCCTTCTTGGCCCGCCCAACCTGCGCTCAGTCGGTAATAAAAACTCTAATCCGAAATCCTCCGCCACATTGTTGACCTGTCCGAAAAAAGACAAAACCGTTGCCCCCAGAATCGTCAAGAGTTGAATTCGATATACGAACTATTACGGTAAAATTTAGATACAAAAGTTGGTAACGAAAACTGTAATCCGAATTCCTCAACTACTGCACTGATAAAGAAAATATGACTAAATCAAGTAAAGAATCGGGTAGAGATGTTCGAATAAATATTTTTATGGTACAGGTAAGAGATCAATTAGTTCAACCACTTTTTCGATGATTTGACCAAAATATTTTTGAGATATTAAAGTATTTTGTTATACCAATTAAATTTTTGGATCAACCGTTTTTTTTTATCACTGTGATGACTGTCGGAGAAAAGCCGAAAATATCGCCCCGCAGAATTGTCAATAATTGAATTCGCCACACGAACCATTAGGGTAAAATTTGGATTGCCAGCCGGCGCTCGGTCTGCAACAAAAACTGTCATCCGAAAACCTTCGCCATTGCTGATCCGTCGGAGAAAAGACAAAAACGCCGCCCCGCAAAATTGTCAATAATTGAATTCGACTCCCAAACGATTACGGCGAAATTCGGATTGCAGTCTTTGTTACCGACCGAGTCCGTTTCGGGCCGGTGAGAGGAAGAAACAGGAAAATTGTAGAGACCGCATGGCCAGCCCTGCCCAAAAAGCTCAATCGTTCGGCAAGTAAAACGAGTTTCTCTTCGTCAATGCCCGGCAGTCGGGATTCCAATAACGACCAAACCATTCGGACCGCGTGTTGGGCATGTTAAATCGTTCAACGACGCGACAAACGATCGCCGGGACAAATTTATTTTCCGTCTCTCCGCAACTAATCCGCGCAAATCCGACCAAAAAAAGTAACGAGTGCGAGGAACTTGAAAAAAAAAAAAAAAAAAAAATTCCTCTGACGAGCAAAAGATCCGAGTCGGCGAGTAACAGCATAGAAAAAGAGAAACGTTCTTTGTCCCTCGGCTATGAGCTTCGACATCGCGTCGCGAGACGAACGGACGGAGGGAAGGAGATAAGGAACAAATAAACTTTTATCCCGTTAACGGTGCGGTCTTGTCCGAGAGGGTGGAAAAAAACAGGGCCACAGTTTGCGAGGAGCAAGCATGAGAGGTGAAGAAGGAACAAACATTTTTATCCTCCTCCGATTCGCCGCTCTTCGACGCTGGCGCAGCATCGACGGAAAGATGAGAAATGCGAGGAAAATTAACGAGACGGAGGAGTGAAGTGCCCGCGAGCTGGAAGCGAGCTCGAAGGGGAGAGAAAACAGGAGAATGAAAAGAAAAAGGAGGAAACAAACATTTTCATCCCTCAATATCCGCTGTCCAGATTGAGGCCGGATGGCGGAGGGACGAAACTTCCACCGAGTCGACGCGAATGCGACGCCGCTGCGCCCGCGTATATATTTTTCCGGAGTAAAAACCCTTCGTCTTTTCACCCCCTCCGGCTCATCCCGTGCAATGTCGCGTCGAGTGTAAGTGCAGGTACAAGTCGAGGCTCTCGCAAACTGGGACACGCGGGAATAGTCGTCGGTTATGTGAAAAATAACGTCACACTTTCCGGCTCCGGAGACGTGGATGCGAGATATTGTTACGACCGAGCGAAATCAACAACGCGCGCAGGAGAGAGCTGGGCAAAACGGGACAGAAAATGGGGTACATCGATGTGGGGCCAAATTGGGACGTCCCAAAGTCATTAGAAAAATGGCGTTTTCAAAAACTCAATTTTTCAATCATTTTAGGACGTCCCGTTTTGCCCCATCGATGAATTCCTAGTTTTTTGTCCATTTTGCCCCACCGCGTCATTCGCAGTTTTGGGGCGGATATATTATGAATTGCAATTAGACTATTTATCTCAAGTAGGAACTGTAGAACGTCTGCTCTCTTTGAAAGTCAGATCAGGACGATAATCGCCTCGTCAATAGATAGTTGATACGTTTATCATTTATCTTGCCGAGCTATTCCAGTCATCTATGTAATATCGGGTGAGTTCTTGAATGCAGTTCTGCTCTGTTCGGCAAAATCTAGAAATATTCGCGATGCGTCAACCTGTACACGCAGTTGAAATAGGCGTTCTTATATTCCAGTCTGCTCGCAGTTCAGGGTTCAGTTTTGACACAAATCTGATAAGCCTTCTTTTGTTACCAAAACTGACGAAATTAATCCCGCGGAGAGAATCGGATGTTCCGTTGGCAATAAAAAAAAATCCACTTGCGGTAAAAAGAACGCATAGCTGAGCAGATTTGTATTCAAGAACACACCCATCGTGTTTCTCAGTCAATCCTTATCTTAATATTCGTTACAATATATACATCGGATCTTATGTTTAGACGGGCATTGACGATTTTAGACTAAAAACGTAGCTTTCTTCTTTTAAGGAGACGAACAAAATTGCCCAAAAAAAATGTATAAACCTAGAACCGAAGATATTGCGAACTTGCAGCTATGCGATAGTTCTCTCTACTTATGTACCGATATTATAGTTTACTAGCAGGAAGTTTCGATGTTTCGCAGCTTTGGAAACAGAGGTTTCTCTGAAGCGAAGCCCATTGAGTGCTGCTCGATACACTGCTGGAATTCAAGCTTGGTGCTTGAACCTTCACGGAACGCACGATTGAGTCCTCTATCAGCAACGGGAGGTGAAGTGCCGTAGCTACGGCGGATCGTTCCATTTGAATCGTGACGCGCGTCAGCCGGGCGAACGAGAACCGTCACGGTGAATGAGATCGCCCGTCGTCGAGTGCCTTCTCTAAACGTCGCATCGAAATATCATTTTTCATAAATAAAATTTAATCCACAAAATTCAAGTCGTCGATCAAATAAACTGTAACGATTTTACCTTTAAATTAATTCGCAAAAGCAGTTTTATCCATTCATGTCCATACAGTTCATACGAATTTGATTCCTTTACTATGACAGACTTTGACTTTGATTTTCTCATCGTTTCGTCGGCGAAAGTTTGCAAACACTATTATTAAAAAAAAAAAATTGTAATATGCAAAAATGTAAGTCATCGATCAAATAATCGTTAATGGTTTTACCTTCTGAATTAATTTTCCAAACGCAGTTTTATCCATGTATTTCCATACACTTTGTATGAATTTTATTACTTTACTCCCTTTACTCTGACACACTTTGACTTTTATATAGTTTCGGTGAAAGTTTGAAAACGCTACTTTTTTTTAATTATGCCACTAACTTACACTGTGCCATTGCAACATTCTGGAAGTCTTGATTCGGGTCATGGTAGAAATAATGATGAAGAAATGAGCAAAAAAAAACCTAGCAATTGAGTACGTGCCCGGTCAACTTTAAATCGAGAAGTGTAATTGCGATAGTATTTCGTTGCTTGGACGGCGATGTGGAGACGAGTTCGTGTACGTTGAAACTAAGGTATGGAGTTACTCTCATACGCGGAGAAGGCACTCGACTTCTCGTTCGAGGAGTTCGCAACGAGCGAGAGCGAGAAACTCATCAGCTCATCGCTACTCCGGGCGTTATATGTATATGCACAGCGCGCAACTTGTGGTAATCTAATTGACAGGCCTTGGACGATCAACGATGACCGCCTTCGCCCGTATGGCCTGATCTAGACTAGAACTCGACATGCTGCTGAGTCCACTCTTCCTGCTTATCTACGGCTTTTTTTGGCGACGAATTTTTATTCTATGTACGCGATTAAAATTGTTTTGTAAATATTATTAAACACTGAAATTGGTATTTTTTTACATGTTCAGCACGCAACTTGTGGTAATGTAATTGACAATCCTTCGACGATCAACGATGGCTGCGTTCGCCCGCTTGGCTTGATCTGGATTAGAATCCAAATGCTGCCGAGTCCAGTCTTCCTGCTCACTTACGGCCTTTTTTGACTGCGAATTTTTATTCTATATGCGCGATTAAAATTTTTCTGTAAATATTACTAAACACCGAAATTAATACTTTTTAATAGTACTAAATGAGAAAAATAATATATCCTTTTGTTTCAAATACTTTGAAGCGATGGTTAAAAAAACATTTTTTGTTCGACCTATTCTTGGAAATCCTTCGCAATTTTTAAACAATTTTATTTTTTTTTCAGCGTGATGAAAATTCCTTGCAAAAAGCTTTCATTCTCGGCCTCGCAGAGCGAATATCTATCCGAAATACTTTCGATTATTTCGACACGATTCGGGTCATGGATTTTTTTTTGTTTGTTTTGATAATAGTAGAGAATCCGTGGAAGCTATTCTAGTTCCGTGACCTGCATCTGCAATTTCAATATAGTCTCGTTGTTTGTATGATTGCAGATTTAATCGAGCGGTCCCACGGATGCTGAGATGACGGGTAGAAGGACGAGCACAGGACTATGGACAGGTACAGGATAGTTTCAAAACTATATCATTAATTCCCCTCCACCGATAGACTCGTGAAAGACTTTTTAAAATTTTAAACGCACTCGACTGATTCTGCGATACATACTTCGATAAAGCGATATTAGCCTAATGTACTGTTTAGTCCATCTTGTACTGGGTGTGTATTTAGTCCACCGTAACGCGATGCGCAGATTCCGCTGAAGCATGGGAATGAAAGAACCCACGTCGATGAACGCGAAACACGACTTTTATGCTCGGTCACGTTTCACGCAAAGTTTCCATCAAACACAGCAACAAGCCGTAGATCTTTTCTCCTCGACAAAGCGCAATTATTTTATCTTCTTATCTCCATACTCGCTCATTAGCATAAATGGAAGAGCGGCGCCAATTTGTTGGCCTTCGAACATCGGACGGTTTGATCGATGACACACTTTTGTGATTACAAAAAATGTTTTCATTTAAATATTAAAAACAAAAAAAAAATATCGTTAGTCTGAAAAGTTTTTTCGCGCCGATCTCGTCATAATCGGTGGCGCTACTCGAGGCTCTCGATTGTTCCCCTCGAACTTGACTTACTCATCATTCCACCACGATCGTTGTACTACGATATTACATACACTACCTGCGCGGGAACAAAGGAACCGAGAAATCGCATACTCTCGCTTATGCGCGAGAGAATAACCGGGTAATAACCGAGGTCGTTTTTATATTCATTATTGTCAGCTTCAAAGTGCATTATGACGGAACCGTAGAGTCTGTGGTATTTCCACGCATTAAACCGGTTTCGGAGTCGTGCTTGATATGACAATGGAGATGCTTTTTTTATGAATAATTTATACTGACTAATCGACATCGGACGTGGCGGATTTTATAAACTTACGGATAACAAAAAAGTTCTAATTTTAGAAGCCTCGAAGATAAAAAAGATTGAAATGATCTAAAATTCTAAAATCCATATAATATGATATGAGGTAAAAGTAGTGAATTCGCCTCACGTCGATTAACAAGTAAATCATTGATTCACGGACCTGTCTATATTAGCCAATTTTTATCTTAAATCGATTCTAATTCAATTAAATAAACCTGGTCACGATTTTTTTTTGCCGAATTTTAATGGAATTTTTCTTAAGTCTACAAAAGTCTATTTTGTTGTTAAGTCTTTTTGTTTAATCTATAAAAATGGCTACTTCACAAAGTATCTTTACACCCCGCAATTCCCTTTCCAGACCGAGACCTAATGTTATATCCACATTTCCTATTTGACGATTATTTATATTTATAAGTTGAATTTCCCTTCTCCGTTGTGTTGCAGCTTCAATAACGCTGCTGTTGTTCAGCGCGTCGGTCCGTTCGCAGTCGGCGTCGGCCTTGAACGAGGCTGTACCGTCTCCACACGCAGCGGCCCCGGACAGTCCATCAGGAAGCGTTGATGCTGCGTTACGTAAAGTCGATTCGATCGTCGACTTGCATTCGGCGACCTCCAAGTCCGTCGGCGAAAGCCCGGAGGACTCACTCGACGCTGTTGTCCTCGGCGAAAAGATCGCTGCCGGCAACTCCACGAGCAACAAACTCGATGACCCCAAGGCGCAGAATGACCCGGCCATCAAGAGTGGAAAACTGGAGGAGCTCCGAGAGACGGCGAGGCTCGAGGAGAAAAGCGGAGCTGCCGGAATTTCTCTGCCGGAATTCAGCGAAAAGGAAGACTACGACGCTCACGAGCTCGAGGAGGACAACGATCGAGAACCGACAACGCCGCCGGCTAAAAAGACTAATAACGAAAGCCCCGAGGAACCCGAGAAAAAAGAGGTCGAGCCGAACGCCGGAAACTCCGGAGAGCGTGACGTCAAGGATACCGAAAGAACGAAACCGGAAGTCGGTATTTCACTGGCAAACGACACCAACGTAAATTACAACAAAAAGCTAGCGAAACCTTCCAAGGAAGACGGAACCTTGGAAAATGACTCCAAAGGCTTGAAGAGCGCTCTGGAGAACGCAACGAACGTGATTGCCTCCGGTGAGGCAGCGGACACGCAACTGGAAGAAGGTAAAGGACCGAAGGATCAGGTGGAAGTCGTGAAGAACTCGACGCTGCCGAAGGTCCAAAGAATCACCGACAGCTCCGAAGGCGCTGGAGTCGAGAGAAAGGAAGTTGAGAACCCCGGCTCGGCCGAACGAGACGACAATACGGAAGTTCCAACAACCGCGACACCCAACTCCAAGGATCTTGGACAGAAAGGCAAAACTGACAGCTTGACAGCGTCGAGTAGCGGACTTGAGGCTGAAAAGGTCGAGGCTAACGGAACACTTCCTATTCCCAAAGGACGAACGATATCGTTCGGTGGGACGAACGAGTTTGTCACTGGCGACAACAAAACTGGCGATAATGGCGCAGCAAACGATCAAGGGATCGGTGTCGACATCACCAAGGAAACTCTTCAAGAGCACAGAAGCGCGGAATTCAAACCTTACCCTTACGTGAAATCGACTGCGAATTATCCTTCAAACGGATCGGATGCCCAACTCGCATTGCCGAAGGACCGTGAAGTCCCGGAATCGACGGAAGAAGCTTCGGCCCTTGAGAACACCATAGGCCAGAGGCAGCAGGACAAGAAGTTCGTCGTCACTGAGCCGTCGTTGGTCATCGACAACAGCATTCAGCAGTTCAAACCAACCTACTTCAAGAGATCGGGCAATGCCTCGAGGATCCAAGCAAGCCTGGTTTCCGCCTCGTCGACCACGGCTTCGAGTCTCGAGATGGATCAATCCGGCCTGTCGATGGCCAGCACAGAATCGGCAGCCTCGGAGAACACCACGACCGCCTACATCGATAGTCTGCGGGTCTCCAACACGGAGAACGACGTTCCCCGAGGCAAGGACGACGAGACGAAGACCAGCATCGGCGTTGAGGACGCGAACGGTGGCCTCGATCTTAACGGAAACGGAATAACCGAAGTGGTCGGTGGAACGAAAAATAACACGGTATCGATGATCGACGATTTCGGCTTCACGAAAGCGCCGTTCGCGTCTACCACCGGCACAGCCAGAGCCACTGAAGACTCGCAAGTACAAAACTCCACGGAGGAGATCGCAACAACGAGGGATGAAGTGATTACGACTATCGACACTCAAACTGACTCGGGGAATTCAATGTTGGAGATTACGTCTCTGAACGCGACCGAAGGATCCACGAGAATTCCATCGACCGAAAGCGCTACCAGCGTCGAAACTTCGACTCCTACCCTACCAACAACTTCGTCTACGCCCAACAGTTCTTCCAGTTCAACCGTACTCGAGGATCTCACGACTCTCGCTCCCGAAGGATCAACTAACGTCGCACCTCAAGAGACTCTCCGGCCCGAAGAATCGCTCACTACCGATGGTTCCGTTGATTCCACGACTTCAAAGGTCGAGTACGAATTCGTCGGATTGACTGAGAGCACCGTATCGCAGAGGTACATAGCCAGTTCGCAAACTTCCAACGACCTCACAGACGAGAGGGAAGTTGTTTCGTCGACGTCGTCGAGTTTTCCGGACTTCCCGGCTTCATCGACTGTCGCTTCGATGCACGGAATTTCGACGCCCCTCGGCTCCACTTCTACGGACTTGGAGACGACCGAAGCCCTAACTACGATCGCCGAGAGTTCAACCAGCGACGATTCGACAACCGGCATCTCGACGTTGGATTTCAGCGCATCGGAAGAAACGACGACATCGATGGATGACAATTCTGACCTCACGACCGTATTGGACGATTCTTCGACTACCGGGCCGAACGAATCTCTGGACATCACGACTGACGCGATACGTCTTTTGACGAATGCTACAAACGCGCCGGAAGTTTTCACCCATGGCAGGGAAAATACGACGGATAGCGGACGCGCCGTGGATCCTTCGACTACGATAATGCCAGACGCGTCCGGCATTCCGGGCGAAATTGCTGGGAATTCCAGCGGCGTATTGATCGCCTCGACCGAATCGACGAATCTATCGGTCACGTCGGAAGATCCGCGGATGGCCCCGACTTGGAAGAGGCCGAACTTTGACGGCACGACGAATGCCCCTCCGACGGAAGGTACTCCGGAGGTGGAAATCTCGAGTACTCCCGAAGAGGCAATCATCATCGTCACGGAAGGTTCGACCGTCGGCAGGGCAGCTGTTCCTTCTCTGGTGAGGATCGTCTTCGACGGCAACTGGGCGGACGTTTGCCCACACTTGCCAGCGCTGCGGCAGTCGCTCGCCGATCTGCTCACCTCGGGACTCGAAAAGTACGTAACGACACGGGCGGAGAGGAAATCTTGTTAGGGAATTAGAGAGACACTGGATCGCATTATCGATCGGTCCTGGTTGATTGTGCAATGAGAGAAGAGAGAAGGTAAATCCGCGAGTTGCGAAATCACTTCCTATGACGTTCGAACTTGGATCAGCGAAATTTTGTCCTCAGGGTTATTTCCCAACTAACACGGGAGACCGCCTTGGTTTCTCAGCTTTTCGTGTTCTTCAGCGCCGCGGTTTCGACGACTTTGGGCAAAAAAAAAAGATCATTTTTTTTATCGGTAAAAAAGAGTGGTTTTGATGACACTGCACAATGCATCGTTCTTAACGGTGCTTATACTGAGAAACATAATTAGTTCCTACGGAAAATCAACGTGCATGGGCAAAGCGCTTAGTTGTTGGAATTTGATTGACAATGTCTGGTTTCTCTTTTTTCAGAACTGTACTGGCGAGCCAAATAATATTCCAGAAGAATCCATGCAGCGACGGCTTCGCCGCATCCTCGGCGTCGACGGATCCCTCGGCGACGAGTCTGCTCCTCTACGTCGTCGATCAGAATGGAAACCCCGACAGCGAAATGACGAAGATGTTGCCGACACTGTATAGCAGGTCTCCAATAAAGCTCCAGGTGAACGTAAGTTTTATTAAAAAAAAAATTACCCAAAAAAGTCCTCGAAAAATATATTTCCTAATATTTTCTTCGTCTCCCTCATTTTGCAGATTCGCAGCTTCCAGCTGGTGCAAGACTCCGACTCCGGTAACGCAATCGCGGTGGTCGTGGTGTCCTGCGTCGCCTTCATCTGTCTGGTCCTCCTGGCCGGCTTGCTCTTCATAATGAGGAAGAGACAAACGAGATTCAACTACGGCGAGCGTTGTCGTCCGGTTTCGCTGGACGCTTACAGCCTCGACAGCGTCTCGGCCTACAACAGCGTCAGGCGCAAGGGAGCGGCCAGAGCTTCGAAAAGGAGCTACGGCAATCCGACCTTCGAGGATTCCGTAAGACGCTGACAAAATTGCCAATGGCACCACCGAGCCCCGAGCGCGCTGAGGCTCAACTTACTAAATCTCGTCTCCCATCTACCTTGTCGGTTTCAGAGCGCCATACCCTCCCATCCGCTCAACTTTGCTGGTCTCGCCACATTCTGCAACGAACAGAACATCATCGCCGAGGAGTTCTCCGGTATACCGCAAGTTACCGCGAGAATCGACGAACTACCGCCCGGTGCCGAAGTGAAGAACAGATACGCCAATGTCGTACCCCTACCGGAGACCCGTGTATCACTCATGAAGATCAACAACGATCCACTCACCGAGTACATAAACGCCAGTTACGTACGAGTAAGTTTGGAAACTGCACCTACCGGATCGATTAAACTAACTTTGTCTCGAAACTTCGTCAAGCCACCTCCTTAAACCTGTCGAATGGGTGATACGGAGGGAAACCTAAAAGAACATTCAAAAATGTAATTCCCTGGGGCATTAATTAATGCCCAAGGGGTAATTCATTTTTCGAACGAAATTCTGGAAATTTAAATGGGACGAATAAATAAGATCTCATCGGATCAAAATAATTTTAATAAAGATATAAGGATATTTTGATAAAGATAACTTTGAGAAAGAGATTTTAGAAATCTTTGAAACATTTATAATAAGACGTTAAGTTTTTGTTCTTTTTTTAAGGCGAGTTGAGGTTGTAATGTTTGATGTTATCTTTCTAGGGGCCGAAAAACGCGACCAAGTACTACATAGCTTGCCAGGCGCCGATCGAATCCACGGTGACGGATTTTTGGCGCATGATATGGGAACAACAGTCCAAGGTCATCATAATGCTGACCGACCTGGTGGAGAATGGCGTGGAAAAATGCGCCGAGTACATTCCACCGTCCGAAGTCACGGATTGTCATCGACTCTACGGTGATTTTCAGGTTACCCTGAAGAAACGCGAAACCAAAGAGAAATACGCTATCTCGACGCTCCACCTGAAGGTAGAACAAAGAAAACCATTTCATAGTTTTTTTTTTTACATATTCTTTTAAAAAATATATTCGACCCAATAAAATTTGATATATTAATGATCGACCCAAACCCGTTTCAGAATTTGGAGAACAATACTTTCCGAGAGATCTCACACATCTGGTACCTGTGGCCAGCTAACGGCGTCCAGACGGACGCTGCTGGACTGATAGCGGTGCTTCTGGAAGCCAGGGCTCTTCAGAGAGGTGGCCCCGGACCGATAGTCGTTCACTGCAGTCCCGGAACCGGAAGGACCGGCACCCTCATAGCTCTTGATTTAGGAATCAGGCAGTACGAGATAACACGAACTGTGGACGTGCCGAGGGTCGTTTATACGATACGAAGAGACCGAGCCGGATCGGTTCAGACGAAGGAACAGTACGCTTTCATATACAAGGTAATTATTATTTTTGAAATGGAAAGCTGCACAACGTCGTTGAAAATTGATCACTGGGAAAAATATTGAAAATTTCATGGAAAAATAGTGGTACGTATTTTTACGAAATTTTTCTTCTCGCAGGCCCTGAATTTGTATGCAACCAAACTTGCCGGTGGAGCATTGGAGTCATAATGAGGAAACCGACACGACATCGAAGCCGTGTGGTTACTTTCATTTTTTTCCACATAAAACATATAATAGGAACGCGATCTAAGTCAATATTAGATAACGAATTAGTTAAGCGGTAAAGCCGTTAAAGTCATTGACGGATTGGAAGCGAAGGAGATATAATAACGATTATAGTCCGGTCACGACTTGTGAAAGCCAAATTTTCTAGAAGTATTTCTCTGACTATAGACCTGACATATATATTAATATATATATATATATATGTGTGAAGATTTTGAGTACCGCGGGAGAGGACCAACGATGATCTTGAACCTACAAAAATATCTATATATAAAACTATAGTATACATGCTATTATACAATCCTCCGATCTTTACGTAATAGATCATTAGAAATGACCAAACGCGAGGATTTTTTTTCTTCTCGAAGAAAAGCGCGAATACGCGACGAATTCAGTGTTAAAATATGCGTAATATATATATATATTATATATAATATTTAAGAGCCATTACCGAACATGAGTTAATCGACGTGATACCGTAGCGAGACGAGTTTTAAATTACCGACGAGATATTTCATAATCTGTCCGGCGTCCAGAGTGATCTAAGCTTTCCTTCTCTGTTATAATTTTTTTTTTTCGGAAACGAAACGATGGGTTCCTTCATGCAAATGCTCGTTTTATTCTAATCGTTCGTGAATCGTGTAGAAATTTTACTATTGATTAATTAACTTAATATTATTGTTGTTTTCATTGTTGTTATTGTTATTGTACAAAGTACTACATACTTTGCACTCGTAGCTACCAGCTCTCTATAATTGTATTATAATACATCGTAATAGAGTTTAATTCTTTTCGGTTTTTTTTTTGTCTCACTGGAGTCTGTGTATTGGATAGTAAACATCGAAGCGATGACATTAAATGTGATCAAAAATATTATTACTGATAAACAAGAAAAAAGAAAAAAAAATAACGTTGCGAAATAAAAATCGTATACTCATTTTCTATACTGATATATACTTTGAACTGATATACTCGGTGTATACGTATCGATGATGTTGCGTGTGACAAATTAAACGGATGCACGCGAGTGCACATCGTACACATTGCGCGTTATTGAAAATGAAGAAAAAAAAGAAGAAAGCAAAGTTAATGTATCTATGTATATATGTATGTTTTATGTATGTTTACGAGATACTGATGCGATTAATCCAGTCTCGTAGGCTACGTTGGAGCATAATCGGAAGAGGCGTAATGAAAACCACCTGTGCGTACAACACGCACCCGAGCAGCGAGGTCAGAGGCGAGCGTATTGTAACGATAATGTTCTCGTTGCATGCCTATATGTGTCGAACGACTATTGATGTAATAAATTACATGTGAAACGGCAATGGCTATTCTGGGATTTGGTTTTTCCTTTTAATGACCCGAACTCTCGACGATGAGACTTGCCAAACGTCAGAAATCTTCTGCAGATAAAGATTTATGTATAGTATAGATTTATTTATTTATAGTCAAGCGCATATATATTTGGATATGGCAAAATAAATTACTTACTGTCGGAGCCAAGAAATTCGCAATAGTTCGCAATTCCAAGTCTGATTTTGCTTGTTATTATTAAATTTGTCTCTTCGTCATTCGCGTCAGATACAAAAAGAATTTATTTTCCCTCCAAGGAGCTCGAAAAACAATTATCGGTTGAAAATAATTCTGGTCAGTCGTAGCCGGTCCGTCATACGATTCGAGGCCGGAGAGGACTGGAACTGCTATTGACGAGTGGAAAAGTTGGTAAAAACGATCCCTTTTTCACCGCTCGCCGCAACCCGGAAATGAAAACAAAGAGAAAAATGCTACAACGTGTGATTGATAAATCCTCGCATGTGTTTGCGATTCAGAAGCCGCTGGCTCGTCGCCGAGTAAAAAGCCTATTGGACAGGTTTTTCAAAGCTGTTTACCGAGAATACGCAAGACGCCTATGACGCGAAGGACCAATCTGCAGGATCCGTTGGATGAACGATGAGTCTGAGGACACTGGGAGACTCGAACCGCAACTTTTACCGCAGCGGCAGCAGTGTCGGGGAGTTACGGTATATATATATAGATATATATATATTCAACAACGGCCGTTCTAAGGCGCACTGGTGAGATCCAGGTGGTCTACCAGATCCGCTGGATCGGACTGGATCGAACTGGATCGTGGCTGTTGAATCTCGCGAGGACCGGGTCTCTCGGTTGATGCTTCTCGAGCGCCCGCGCACCCGTGAGCTCGCCTCGTGCGTCCGGGAGCCTCGAGAATTGTTGCAAAAGAAACCGAAGGCGTTCAACACTCGACCAGGCGGCGCGCGCGTCTTCACAAATGACTGGACGAGGCGCATTCGAGGAATAATTGTTTGCTGATTATGTACTGTACCGGGAAAAAAAGAAGAAACTCGCCGCGCAGCGGTCAACCAAGTCCAGCGACGGTTTTAATATTTCTTTTAACACAATTTTCGATAAATAAATATTGACAGATACATTCTGACGAAAACAAAAATTGATCTCGTTTCGGTCGACTTTTTTCAACTGACTTGCATTCTGCAGTGAACAGGAGATAAAATTCGTCGGAGGAAGATGAAACCGTCGAACAGCTACGGCTTTCGACCGGTTTTCAAGGGGATGTTATTATTTTTTTTTTTTTGCGCGCGTTCCGTGTCTCGAAGAGGATGTGCGTGCATTTTGAAGGAAAAGAAAAAATCTCCGCACCGTTTACGCACACGTCGATAACGTTTTCCTTGCATCGCGGTGGGGAAGTCCCCTTGAAGTACAAGTCACGGTGCGTCGATTGGTTTACTCTGGCCGGCCACGTAATCGACCCCACATTTTACGATGCCTGCGCGATACCTAAGGTCAAAGAACACGCGGATGGAGGTCGTGGCGAAGGTGACTACCGTCGGAGAAATAACAACTGCGAGCACGATATATCCTGAAAAGCGGCAGACCGTGCAAGCGGAGAATGGAGAGTCGATAATGGCTTCCGCCATTATTTTCCTCCAGAGACTCTTTCGATAGAAATAAACATGGACCCGGCCGAGAAACTACTTTTCAATGATAATCGATCAAATTATTGCTTTTGGTTCGGAAACACGTGGATCAATATTTGGAGAGACAACGGTCGGAGCGCACAAAACCGAGTATACGAAAACTATTCTTGAATTACCGTACCATAATGTATTATGACACTTTCAGGAAAACCATTTTTTTTTTCTTAACATTGACACAAAAATATTGATAAATCAAAAAATTTTGTAATCTTTCGTCGTTAGACCATACGTGTCTATCCGTAAATTTCGAAAAAACAAAAAACGGATATTTAGTAAAAGCAGAAGACACTTCCAGGAAAACCATTTTTTCAACATTGATACAATAAAGTTTCGATAAATAAAAAAAATTGTTATTTTTCATCGTTACAACGAACATGTCTATCCGTGATTTTTAAAAAACAAAGAAAACGGACATTTTGTAGAAGCGGAAAACACTTCCAGAATTTTTTTAAACATCGACACAATAATTTTTGATGAATAAAAAATATTGTTATTTCTCGTCGTCGGATGAAAAATGCCTGCTCGTGAGTTGAAAAAATTGAAATAAAATCGACTTTTAGTAGAAGTGGAAAAGCGTCATATAATAATCTCTATCGGCTGCGTGAGCTTATCTTTGAAAATCATCCTTGGACTGTGGTGCAACAAAAGTGACTAAATCGCTGGAAAGTGTGCCACGGTTGTCGGTCTTATATAAAGTAACACGAATACGAACGGTGCTGTACGATTCGTCGAAGTTCCATCAAAGATGAACGGTAAATAGAGTTTAGCGGTAACGTTCGTCAAAGCGTCAATTTCGTTCACGGAGAGTGGGTTAGGCTTCGCGCGCGAATCACGATAGCAGCCGAGAACTGTCGCACCGAATTATTGACTTCGATCACTTGATTCGGCGGCGATGTACGCGCGGCCGGTGGTGACTGGCTGGCACCCGTTCAATCTACCAGTGCGCGATGCACGAACGAGCTTTCTCCTCGGCCATATTGTATTCTTACACTATATTGTATAGAGAAACGTCGGGAAGTCTGCTCTCTATTTGTGAGTCCTCTCGAAAACGCATAAAATCTTGAACGAGCGGGTGGCCATGTGGAATTTCGTTGGTCGATCTGTTATGCACACGGACCTCAATGCCAAAGGAAAAATTACTCTGCCGGAGGGCCCAAAAATGTTTCGTAATAATTATCGAAGTTAAGATAGGAGGGGAAAAAGGTGCAAATGCGACTACACGCTGTTTCCTCATTTCTTTAGCGAGACGAGCTAAGTGTTTTCCACGAGAAAGTTCGTTCACCAAATCTGGCTTCGCCATAGTGGGGATGCTCATTTAGTGCCGTTGAAAGGCAACAAAAATTGATGAAACATTTTTCAAATATTTTCAAAATATTTTTTCAGAATTTTTCAGTTTCTTCAAACATTTCCAGAATTTTGCAAATTTTTTCAAAGTTCAACATCGGTCATTGAGGAAAAATATTGTGAAATGTTTTTAAACGAAAACACCGATTCATCTAGAAAAAATCAATGAAAAATCTACAACTCGCCGAGTTTGAGCTTTTGCCGCTGAAACGATCGGGGAAAACAGACTTGTTCCAGGCGACGTATGCAAACGGGCATTCGTTATTTCTCTCGATGTATTTTAAACGAGTAGAATGAGCCCGACGTCCGCGACCGTTAATCATCCAATGTATCTACGACGATACATTGGATGTACGCGACATTAAACAAGACGACGATAATGACGACACCGCTGAATTAAGGGGAAATATAAAAGACCACGACGACGATGGCGAAGTACATGGGAATCGCGATGTGAAGATCAGCTCGTCACTTCCTGTTGGTATGTTTTACGAGATAAAAACGGAAGATCCGAAATTACGTTGGATAATTATAACCTCGTATAATCATAATTTTAATGATCGTCATTTGAGAACATAAAATTGCAAAGATAAGCTCAAATTACGAAAACGTGGAAACTACGTCGTAAGTAAACACGCCTAGTCAGGGCTACGAAAATTTTCCCAAGGTGAATTAATTCATGCTACGAAATTCATATTTCATTGCGTCGATCGAAACTATTATCATAACGTGTTTCCAGGTCACAGTCATTTCACGGAAATATGGAAATTCATGTTTTCACATGCGCAGCATATAGAACAGCATACATACGCTTATTTGAGCATAAATCGTTGAAGAAAAACGGTAAATGAATATGCTATATTGTCATACAATTAACATACCCTTGGGTTTTAAATTTGTTGCATTTTTAAAAATTGATATATTTTTTAAAGGTTTTAATTGAAACGTACCGTTTAGCAAAATAAACCGGTGCAATATTTGCCGATCCTTCATTAGAAAAAAAAAAAACGCAAATGTCAATCTATTTTTTCGAGCCTCCAGATAGACCTTCGATATCTATTAACACATAACGTACATAAACAATTTTTTTTTCCATTACCTAATGAGTCATCTAATTCCGAACAATTGCGATGAGCTCTTTAAAAAAAAACCTTAATTCCGCTGACATCACCTAAAAGCACATACTAAAACATCGATCTCTCGTGGATAAACGTTATAATTGATATAATTTTCGTCTTTCCAGGCAAGATCAAGGCCGAGCTTAGAGGCAATAAAAAAATTAGTGGTTCTTCTATGTCGGAGTTTAATCGATCGCCCGAGGCGGTCTTACGCAATATTTTAACGACTCCTCTCGATTATACCAGATCGATCGAGGATCGTCGGGTTTCGATTGGCACTGCTAGGTGATGGAGCCGAATCAGCAAAAACTCTGACGATCGTATTCGGAAATACGAATACGAGCGTCATAATAAAATCCATAATAAAATCTACTTTGGCTTCGGTATGTCGTAATTGAATGATAATAATAATAATAATAACGATCGTAATGAAGGACCACTGATCGTGGCAGTCCGACGAAGTTATCGGGAGATGCGATCGAATCCGATATTAGATTCGTCTTTACCTTGTGACGCGGACTCGTGATGCCGACTGCTCTCGTGTAAATATTATCTCGTCCCTCTGTGTATGTGTTTGTGTGCTTGTGTGCGCGCCTTATTTAAAACCTTTACTATTTCATTGGCAATCGTGAGACTCGCCGAGGATTCGAACGTGAACGAGCAATACAAAGTGGTACAAAAATGTAAAAACCGAGAAAATCTTGCGTTGCGGTGCTAATGCAGCAGCTCATGCGGACGACGGTTAGTCTCCCGTCTTTATTACGAATAGCTGCGCTGCGGTGATATATTTTTTGTGGTTGCTGTAACAGCGGACGATAGGTAAATATTAGAGGCACGGTCGAGTTCAAGGTTGCCGGCCCAAAGTCGGGTCCGGTGAAGTTGGTGCGCGACGGGTTTCGAGTAGAAAATGCGGAAGGCGCGAAAATGCGGAAAATGCGCGAGAGAGATCCCGCGATTCTTTGGAGAAACGGTACACGGTGAAAATATTTGTTTCATTGATTTTTAACTATATTTAGTTAATTATTGATTTTCAACCATATTTTGTTAATTATTGATTTTCAACCATATTTTTTTGATCTAATAAAAACTATGCAATGATTACACCGAAAATTAAGAGATCGTTGAAAATTTGAAGCTAAATCTATCAATTTCCGGACTACATGTTTTGAAAATAAAATTTGGCAATAGTTTGTGATGTTTTTACCTATAGATGTACGTAGTACGCATACGCCGGACAGATGCCGTACAGATTTCATGTTTGCTTTTTTAAGGCACAAACCTTGAGTCGAGCATGAATGACGTTTGACGTGTGAAACAAGAACGCTAATTTGGATTTCCGCGGCTATTCGATTATTCAACGAGTGTGAGTAATGGCCCCGGGTTCCTTAGCTCGACTGTACCAGGACGAGAGCCACGCAATCTTTCAGTGTTGTTATTAACAATTGTCACTCGTTCGGATGCAATCGCTATCCACGTGGAGTCAGTGGACGACTTTACCTTGGGAAGTGCTGGAAGACTTACCGAACAGTCGACGTAAATCCTTTTGATCGACGCCGAACTCCCGCAGATGTCCTTTTCCTCCTCGACGAAAATCCAACCTAAAATAAAAAAAATTAATTAAATAAAAAAAAGTTAGAACTGGGTAAAAACAAAATTTTTATTCAGAGAAATCGATTCCACAGATCGGAATAAGTTTGCATCGACATTCATCAATTATGCGAAAAAGTGGTCGCAAATTGTTTAATTCGTGTTTCGATACTATTTATCGCAGAATATGCTGGGAATGTTACATTCAAAAAATTCTATCTCTGCCAAGATATATGCAAGTATACAAATTTTCCACAGGGTAAAGTCCGAATTGCCAGAATTCTTGAGGGGGAAGAAAATCGATGAAGACAAAGAAACTTTGAAGTAGTTCGGATAGAAGGGTTGGATGGGAACGACGTAACGCCTTTGTCCGCAATGCTCGACGAGTCTTCCCTCTCTCCGTTCCACCTTGCGTCGCCTGGTTGTCTCAGATTCTTTTAACGTTTTAACACTCAATTGCATAATGTTCGTCCGAGATATTATCGAGCTTGCATCTTTATCGTGCCTCGAGTCTTTTCTTTTTTTTTTTATCTCGAAGCAATCGGAGGAACTTCGCATGATGAAATAATGCTGTCGAGTTAAAATTGTCTCAGACGATTTTACAACTTAGTACCAACTCGGCAGGCACGTTGAATCACAGTCGCTAAAATTCTCAGCCTCGAACTGCAAATTCAAGAATAATCGACCGATTATTATTTTTCGTTTAATATGAAAAATCTTCAAACGATACGAATTACTAATATTATTAATTCGACGAATAAAAAAATAAATTCAAACGCTTGCATTTTATGTAAAACGTGTAAATTACACCCAAGTAATTTTACACCGACCTTTTACACTACCGCGTGGCGAGAATAAAGCTGCCCGCCGAACGAGGAAAGAGATTAGCGTGCAAACAGTTTGCGGGACTAGCAGAGGAGTTTAATCCGACGTCGGTGAGTCGTGAATGAAGTCAAGTATGACGACGACGATGCACGCTCGTGAGTATATCTCGAAGAAACGCGAGTGGCCCAGCGTCGGGACGCAGTTTAATCCGGACGTGCCTCGGTCTTCAATTAAGAATCTCGTTGAAGATCTGGCCATGTCCAGTGAAGATGAGCTTTTTTTAATTTCTATTTTTGCCTTTTTTTATTCTCTCCAACGAGATGTTTCTACCGGGAATAATTTGTAGACTCTCTTGAAACTAGTACCCAACTTTGGCATGATAGTTTACCATTCTGCACTATATAGCGATTATTAACCGATCCGTATAAAACGAACGCCGTTCGAAAGAATACAAAATTTACTCGAATATACTTTTTTGTCTTTTCGGAATCGGTTTAACTTTCGCGAAAATCGGCAAAAAAACCCTTGTTTCGCTTTAAATGGCAATGCAAATACACGGAAAAAAAAGTTCGTATGAAATTTAATGTACCGGTCCGGAAGTGTTAATGCAAAAACTGGTATATTAAGTTTCATGTAAGCTTGTGATGAAAAATTGAGAGTATGAAAAACACTGGAAATACTTTATTTTTAATCAGTTACTTTCATTTCAATGAAAAGTATATTCATTTTTCATCGCAATTATACATTAAATTTAATGTGCCACTTTTTGCACGAAAACTTCCAGTCCGGTGCATTAAATTTACAATTTTTTTAGAGTGTATATACACGACCGAGCTGGATTGAAGACAATCGGATGGCGACCGGGAGGTGCAAGAACGTCGATGTCGCGACGGTCGGATGGAATCGAAATTATCGAACGACGAGCTCGACACTCCGAGGCGCCCCGAAAAAATCTCGCGATAACAAAGACAGGAATCAGATTAATCTTTGTCTCGCTGACTTGTCGAAGGCTTCGCCGACTCGCTCGCACTCGCCGTCGAACGCAAAACTTACGCCACTGTTCCACTCGCTAAACGAAAAAGTTCAGCGAGGGTTAAGTAACTCAATAGTGGTGCATGGGGGTCGTCAATTTGTTGGTATGGCAGTAGCGTTGGTATATATGGTAGGATTTTGTGAGGAAACTTATTAGTGGGCGAAGCGATGCTGACGAGTGAACACGTCTCTTCGTAGAATTATCTGTTCGACTATCCTGTCGTATTGAATTTTTTCAGTTATTTTTGTTTTCTTTTTTTTTATTGTCGTATCGCTCAAAAAGTAAATCGTTTTTGATAAAGTGCTCTGCAATCTTCAACGCTGAAGGTAAGCCGATCGAGAAACTTTTATGTACTATGCAAAAAAATATATATATATTTTAAAGCGAATCTTTTTTTTTAATACCCAATATTAAAAAGTAAATCGTTTTCGATAAAGTGCTCTGCAAATCTTTATCGGCAAGGCAAGCCAATCGAGCGACTTTTGAGCATGATGCAAAAAATATATCTATATTTTAAAGCAATTTTTTTTTGTAACACGTGCAGCGAAAAGTCCTGCTTTTCTTGCCTGTAAAGTGTGGCGAAAGTGGCGCTTTCTAGCAGAGGATGCGCGAAAAATACTGTAGATACTATTTTACACGCTAGTTACTTTTTCGAACACTTTTTTCGCACTGTAGCTACTTTCGCAGACACTTATCTGGCACTCTAGGTGTTTTCCCGCACGCACTTTACAGGCACAAAAAGCTGGAATTTTCGTGCACTCGTCAAAATGTAGTATGCGATACTTGTACGAAAAAGCGGTCTCCCGACGGCGGTTGGGAAGTAGGCAGCACTCGCCTCCTCTCGAGCTATAAACGTCACTCGGCGTCGCCTCGTGTCGTTGTAGCTCTCGATCCGGCTCGTGCAGCCAACTTCACAATCTTCGCCGAAGGACCGCTTTTCCGTACTAGTATCGCAAAGTACTATTCTTTAATACCGAATATCAAAAAGTAAATCGTTTTCCATAAAGTGCTCCGCAAATCTTCATCGCCGAAGGTGAGCCGGTCGAGAAACTATTGTATATTATTTACAGCAAAACTTTTTTTTTTTTTTTTTCTCGGCGTATATATGAAAATCCGATTAGTCGCGCTGTATCTCGCCGGATCTTCCTAACGATATTGCAAACTCGTGCGAACTCTCGGGCGACTTGTTATCTGGCTCGAACGATCATTGTGCATCGTCGAGGAACTAAGTATATTGTACGGGATCAACGGAGTGTTCGGACTATCGGCAACGATCTGATCCACAACAGTGCATACAACCATTTGATTATTCCGTTCGCTTCTGCGGTGTCAAAGGGTCGTCACTCTCTCGGCGGCTCTCGAGACCCGAAGCTCTGCCGATCGCGCGCTGATAGTCGCGACGGATGTTCAGACTCGTAAAAAAAAAATTATAAAAAATAAAATATCAAGTTTCGCGAAATAAAGTAACACGTAAATGTCGAGTATTTCACGCTCGAGCGACGGTGAAAAATGTAGTACGAGATTCCGTTCGCCTGAAGTATTTAGAAAAATAAAAATAAAACATTACATTTCCGGCTCGAAAATCGAGACTGCCGAGTGTAATCGTCACGCTAACGAACTAGTAACGATCGAGCAACAAAGAAAAATTTTCATATTTTATCTGACTGCCAGATCGACATCGCCAATTCGTCACTCTTTTATCGTGATCTATCCGACATAGCGTGGGAATTTGCCGCGAATTTAAGTTTTTTTTTCATTTTTATTTTAATTTTTTTTTATTCAGTATATCCCGGTATATTTCGAGGAATACGCACGCCGCGCCAGAGCTAAAGAATTAATTAGTACATTATTTTTAAAATATATAAAATTATATAATAATAGTTCAAGGCGGACGATTTTTTCTCACACCGGTAAAGTAGGAATCACTGCAGAGACTGTTTCCCGTGTTACACGGTTTGTCTTTAACGCGACAGCGTTAAACTGTACAACGTGTGTGAGAGACATCGGCGGAGTGAGAGAAGCTCGAAAGTACCTACTTCGGATATATATTGACGCGTGGATAGCGGCGAGGTGATAGTCGAGCGCTCGAAACGACACGGGATCGGCACTAGCGCGCCTCCGGTTCCTTCGTAGCATTACACTGAGTACCTTTATTGTTGTTTTGATTTTTTTCTTTATCGAATCATCCGTGAATGTTAGATATACGTAAAAACGTATCGTATTATAGTGTCACATATTTTTTAAATAAAAATAAATTCATAAAGAAATAATAGCATAAACAGGGGATGGTTCGATGTCGGTCTCGTCCTACCGGCGTTGAAATTTCGAGATAACTCTGCGGACGCTCCATTATCGTCTTTATTAGAGGGAGTACCGTTATACCTCGTCGGGAACTCCGCGTCCTTCGACGTTAAAGAAAGACGTGAAACGATACTTTTTTCTTTTATAATATATTGTTAAAATCCATCTCGAATATCGTCACGGTTGTCCTCGCCTTCAATGTCATAACCGGCTCGAACCGGTACGTCGATAATCGAGACGCGAACAACAAGTGTGTGTCATTTTTTTTATTATTTCGTGGATAAGGCTATACATTTTATCTTTATAATACGCACGTGAGATATTGCAAGATGAGCAAGAAGAAAACGTCGCTGATCCGAAGGTAAAGAAATTAAAGAATTAACAAACTATAACAATTATGATCCGAATGTGTTATTATTATTTGTGGTCGAATCGCCGAGTGACTGAGAAACTTACAAAGTTATTTCCTCGCGTACAGCTGCGTACGAGAAAAAGCATCGTGAGAAATAGTAAGGGAAAATCTAAACATTAAAACAATTATAACAATTATGATCCGAATATATTATTATTGTGGTCGAATCACTGCACCCAGGAAAAAAATTTATTTGACGGCCACCGTTTATTTGGTTTAAGCAAAATATTTATTTGATTTAAATAAATATTTATTTAAATTAAGTAAAATATTTATTGGATTTAAATAAATGTTTATTTAAATGAAATAAATATTTTACTTAAACCAAATAAACGGTGCCCGTCGAATAAATTATTTTTCTGGGTGTGTGTGAATGAGAAACTTCCAAAGTTCTTTCCTCGCGTGCAGCTGTGTACGAGGAAACGCATCGTAAGAATCTTTTTTCGGTGCGATGACTATACCATTGCTGCGTGCGCTCGTGTGAGCCTCCCTGGAGAAAGGGAAGCTAAAGGGGGGAAACGTTTCACGGTATACGCATGCTTCCTTGCTATCTTTCTGAATCGGGAAGCTCCGCAGGAGAGGTTTCGGGGCGACGGAAGGGCGGGTTTGCGAGACGAACTCTCTCGGACTTCGCTAGGTCGACGCGTAACTCGGCATCTTTTTAGAACGCTTCCGATCGCTCGGCAGGATCGTTACCGGCAAACCTCGTCGGCCGCGCGGGCAATTCGCGAGTCGCGGGCGACGATCGGCGATCGTCGATCCTGCACTCGCAATATCTCGTCGAAACCACTGTGCGCTCGATAAAAATAAATTATTAATTATTAAAAATTATTAATAGACATAAAAAAGAAAAATTTAAGTACACATTCTATTCAATTATCCACAAATATATATAAAAATTAAAAAATTATAAATTCGTTGTACAAAAATGTGGTGAACAATTGTGACTTTTTACAGTGATCTCGGGTGTTATGTAGACATATATATATTTAATTAAACTTTTATACCCAACGTTCTCGAGATTGTTGCTCGAGCCATAAAAGCCCTAATACCGAACGAGTTTACCGAGGCGGAGTGAAATACAGTAATACATCCTGGGCTCTACACATGTATCTGCGCGATAATGCCGAATTGCGCTGAATTCATCCGCGCTCTTGTTGTCGTCCGTGAAACTACAAACTACTACAGGGACTCTCGAGTTTCTTGAACTCCCGATGGAACTTTACGAAAACTCTGACAGGTGATCTAAATGTCTCCTTGTGCCCTTTTCATTTGTTATCGTAAATTTGAATTTGTCTTTCTTTTTTTAAGTCTGGTAGAATATTATTAAAAAGCTGACATCCAATAAACTTTCATCTCTACTGTTTTTTTTGCATGCCAATTTTGCACGCTCGCGAACTTTTGTGAATTATCACAAAAATGCTAACAGGTGATTCTTCAATTTGTGGCATTCGTTGTTTTTTTTTCTACCTCATATTTGGATTCTGTTTCTATTATTATGAAATATCATAAAAA
This sequence comes from Stenichneumon culpator, assembly GCA_964017025.1. NCBI lineage: Eukaryota > Metazoa > Arthropoda > Insecta > Hymenoptera > Ichneumonidae > Stenichneumon > Stenichneumon culpator. The sequence goes on from OZ024781.1 coordinate 7,927,714, forward strand.
CGCTAACAGGAGTTTTTAACAAAATATTGATCTCTTGTTAAATTAGTTTCGTAATCTTTTTTTGTATGTTCAAATTTTATATGTGGTGATTTAAACTTTTGTCTTTCGTTGCATTTTTTTCTACCTCACATGTGGATTTTGTTTCTACTATTATGAATTATAACGAAAGCGCTAATAGGAGTTTTCTTAATCAACATATTGATCTCACAGTGTATTCTTTTTTCTTACTTTTTTCTTCAGTCGCAATTTTATATTTATAGGTTATAGTAATATTTCCCGATAATATTTCTTGGATATGCATGAGGCGTGTATATAGAGAATATTTCGCAAGTAACAGCGGAAGTAATTTTAAGTGGCGCCGGGAATAGAAAATTTCGTCCGCTCGCAAATCTGCGTTATATGTCGATCGTGAGTTTCGTCTATGAGTCAAAATTGTCGGTATCATATATTGCGACAAGGAGTAGGAAAATGAGGGATGAGAGTTTCGATCTCTGAGAAACGCGTCCAACCGCGCGGCGCAAAGAGATTTATTTGCCTTGGCACGAAGACACGAGTGTCCGAAGCGTGGAATCTCGGTTGGGAGGGAGCGGGAGGGTGAGATATATAGTAAAGCCTGTTTGGGCCGGAAATTCGAAAGTCAACATAGTACCTGGAAAAATCCGATGCCCGTTGGCAAATTGGCCGAATATCGCCGCGGGATTATTCATTGCCTGACCACTAGAGCCAAGCGTGCTGAAAACACTTGAGACACTAATCGATTTTCGGAACTGGCGGCGCCCAAACTTATTACAAGAAAAATAGGAAATCTTATTGTACTCATAAAGCCTCGTTTGGGAATCCCAAGAAAATTTTTAAAAAATCGTACAAGGTCAATAAACGAATGTTCGGGAGAAATTATTTTGATAAAACCCCAAGAAGGGTGTTAATATAAAATTGCATGAAGACTAGTTGAGAAAGGAAAAACTCAAGATTAAATTGGCAAAGTGGCCAAATATCGCCGTGGATTATTCATTGCCTGTGCACTGGCGCCACGCGTGCCGAAAACACTCGAGACATTAATCGATTTTCGGAACACGAGCCGTGTAAGCTTATTACAAGAAAATAGAAAATCTTATTGCACTTATAAACATTCGATCAGGAATTCCTGGAAAACAAAAAAAAACAAGGTACAAGGTTAACGTATTATAGGAAGAAATTATCATTATAAAATTCCAAAAACTGTTACTATAAAAATGCATCAAGATTCATTGAGAAAGTGATAACTTGCTATCAAGTTCGAATGTTGTTAAAAAAAAAAAAAAAAAATCCCAATCGTCGATTCAACCCATTCTAAGAAATATGTCAATTCGCGATTGTTTCTATCAATAATTTCGACTCGCGATATAACGATCTCAGAGTGCGATTGCAACATAACGAATTTCGTCGCGCGAGCTAGCGGCGTTAAATCGCGTGGCGCGACAGAGCTCGTCCAGTTTATTCTCGTCTCGTTACTTAATAATACAAACTTATCTCCCGCGTGGTTCATCGACTCCCCGTCCTCCGGAAGATATTTTCACGCGAATCTAATCGTGTGATCGACAAAAAAATAGATTTAAAAAAACTAGATAAAAAACATAATTTGCCACTAACTCGACACAGAGTCAATTACGCTATAATTGATCGATCAATTAATCCCGAATGTGTTCGCCGTCTTCGCAGATAGTGGTGTCGTCCTGGTATACGCGTATACAATTTCTCGTCGATTTTGTCCCTCGAACGTGAAACCTTGCGGAGCCAGCGATGTTTATCGGGGTCAAAGTGAGCGTGCATCATCGTTACGCACGTTTTATCGTCTCGACCCAGCCCAATCGGAAAGTTATACCGTACATTGAAGGAAACGTACAAGGAGAAAAATAAACAGACGATATAAACAAACGGAAAAGCGTCGAAGACTATTCGCACACATTCGACCTTATCCCTCGAGTGCCTGCGGTCGGAACGCTCCTCGCCCCCTCCCCCCTTATTTCTCTTTCTTACGCCCGCCGATGAATGAAACTTTCAGCACCACTTTGCGCCGTGCGACACGGCTTACCACTCTCTCGCACCGCGCTAAATTAATTTCGGGATTGACGCCAAGAAATATCTTACGGTTAGGGTGTCGGATGGCGAGGGCGAAAGACGATCTGTTTGTATTAAATATATATATATATGTAAATGGCGCACGTTAAACATGCTGTGATCGAAACTGAGAAATCGTTCTAGTCATCCCGACAATTATATATTAAAGCGGGGGCTTCCGATCGAGGAATATTTTGGCGATGAGATCTTTTTCCATGGTATTTTATTTGATGCTAAATTCACAAGAAACCCAAACGCTTCGTCCCACTCTTGTTCCTTCTTATTTATACCTTTTTCATGAAAATTTGTTTCGCTTATATTCGATGTTTACAAAGTGGAAAACATTTTTCAAGAGTGAGACTGATGAGAACAGAACAACATTCAAGAGTGAGACTGATGAGAACAGAAACATGTTCTTGTTGTTCATTTCTCGAGTATTGTCGACGGGTCTCAATGAATCGAGATTGCGTCCAATCGATCCAGAGACTTTCCGTATAGACACTCACATGTATACACCAATGTATATATCTGTTCTTGAAAAAACCAGGCGAACGGCTTCCTGCACGGACGTCCCACTGCGTTGTCTCGTCGTCGTCCTCATCGTCGTCCGTCTCGTCGATCGATAGACATCGGGTTCGTGGGTGGGTGATACATTAGCCATGTCAGTTCGAACTTCCTAACGTAACACGATATACATATATACGTATATATATAGAAATACATGCAGCAAGTGCATCGGATAAATATCCGGTAGTACAGCGATAAGACGGTTAGTTAAATGCGACTCGCAGAGCGATAGCAAAAATGCAGCCACGTGAAGACAATTAAGTCTCTCGCGTTTCACAATCGCTCGCGGAAGTTTTGTATAAACCTCGAGCCTGGCTCCGGGCGTTTAGTGCGCATGCGCGCGCGAGCGAACGCGCTCCATCGATAGCCGATCGTTCGTCGTTGCGATCGGAAGTCGTAAATTTTCAAAAACGATAAATAGAGTTAACCACGAATTTCGAGGAAAAAGCGTCCGATACTATTTTTAACGATTAACGATTGAAACAGGATCGCAGGTATGGAGGACAAATTTTCGAGCACCAACGTGGACGGCGATCCGAATGCGCAGAACCACTTCAACAGCAAGAGATCTCCGATGACTCTCAACGTCAATGGACTGTGGGACGTCGTCCCACGGCTAGATCATTATAGGTAACAAAAAACAATCGAATACTTTACGATAAAAAAAGTGCTCAGCTGAAAAAAAAAATTGTGACTGACCTTGTTTTTAGTTTCGAAAATAATGTTTTTTTTTTCTTTAAAAATTTAAGGCTGAGCAGGAGAGCCAAGAGGCCTTCATTGGGCGAGCTTCACGAGGGAAACATGGTGAAGGTACGCAATAAAAAAATAAATCTCTATATTACCGTCTGTCTCTTCGTTCTTGCCGGGTACATAAGTGTGGACCAGATTTACGTGCAACTGTCGTTTGGTTTACTTTTTTTCCTTTTTCTTTCATTCTGGAAACGTGACTTTGAGTAGCACGCGCAGCTTACGCACGTTTTGCAGTGGAGTACGTGTACTACCTGTTGGAGCGTAGCCGCGTCCGCGCGGGATAGGGTGTGATTACGCAGGTGGCTGATGGCCCGTTCTGGATCGCGTTGGATGTAACCGGTAAAGCTCCCACCCTGTTTCGCGTCAGACACCTTACACAAAGTTGTTCACACGCGCTTATAGACATCGATGTGTGTGTCTATCCTCCAAATACTTCCAACGTACCTTCTAATCTCCCGCGCACGTCGAGATACACGTTTCGCTTGATTTTTCAAAAACACGAGAATTCTGGGACATCAAAATCTACGGGCAAAGTGACAATCTTGAATCGATAAAAACTACGTAAACAAAAAAAAATCCGGATTAAAGTGGACGTACGAAAAAATTTATGGCACGTCGAAACTTTATCGTCTTCGACAAACCTCCAACTTCCAAGGTACCTTTTAATCTCTCGCGCACCTCGAGTCGCACGTTTTGCTTTACAGTGGACGACCGTTTAAGTTGCTTGCTCGGGAACCAAGCCAATTGGGCACGACCGGATAAGTTGGATTCTCCGGATAAGTTGGACTCTCCCTTCCAGTACAAAAACTTGGAACACGAATGATTTGGTAGGGGGGTGACAAAATGGAAGGGGTATGCCGTCTTCCCACCATGCATGTAGACGACACCCAGAAAAGGCCGATCCAGCTTACCCGGTCATGCTTTGTCCAACTTATTCGGTTGATTACACTTGCCCGGATCCAACTTATCTGGTTGGTAAAACTTGTCTGGATGCAAGTTATCTGGTTGGGAAAACTTGTCTGGGTGCAACTTAAGCGGTTGTCTACTGTAATTTAACAAAAATTACGAGAATTCTAGGGATCAAAATAGACGGGAATCTCCTATCTCGTTCGGAATTGTTTCGCTTCGTCGAGCAACAATACAACGTCAAAGTGGCAATCTTGAATCGATTAAAACTACGTTAAAAAAAAAGTTTGGATTAAAATGGAGGTACGAAAAAAATTATGACACCTCACAACTGTATCGTTTTCGACAAACCGGATTCAAAGTTCTCGCAGGAGTTATAATTGGAGAGAGAAAAAAGGAACATCAATTTTCAGTTATCGTTGGGCGCAAAAAAAGCAACGCCTCTCGAGACGATAACATCTCCTTTGATGACTGATCGCTGGGAATCGAAGGAACAGAAACGAGAGTGCGGTACACCGGATGCACGTGTTATTCGCCTCTCTGGCGGTTTAGAGGACGATCGTCTGATTAAGTTTGCCCGGCAGTAAACTGCGACGAGATTAGAAAGAGGAGACGGAGAGAATCGGTTCGCACTCTTGCGCTCTCTCGCACCTTCGCTCGGCTCTCTTCGTGCGAGTTTCGCGCGAAAGAGAAGGGTAGGCAGCGTGCTCGTTCCGAACACGGGTTCGCGAAGACGCTGCGAACAAGGTGGTGCGGACTGAAACATGCTTTGTGATGTCTTTCAAGCGCTACGGGAGGAAAAGGCAGCTTAAAAAAATTATTAGAAACCCGAAAGAAAAAATTAGTTCAATTGTTTTTTTCGGAGTTTTTTTCGCCGATTTTTCAGGGTTCCGCCCAAACATACTTTTGGGCGTTAAAAAATATTCTGGACTTTTTTTTTTATGCGTGTGATGTAACGCTAGTAAAAACTGAGTAACGGTTGCGTTGCCGTTTTATTACAAGTTTCCCAGTCAGCAATGTAACTGTTACATAACCGGGGTGTTAGACAACAGTTGCATTGCCGAGTAGGAAATTGTAACGTTACGTTAATGTTTCTCAGGTTCACGGGAATGTAAACAAAAAAATTGGGTCACCTTATCCCACCGTCCCAACTTGTGACCGGTGTTTTTTTCGCTCTGCTTTCCGAGCTTCATCCACGCACCCGCGTTATCACTTCTCGGCGATAAGAAATATTTTATACTTTTTTTTTTAACGATGTGATCTAGCCAGTGAAAACTGAGTAACCCTTGCCGTTTTATTACAATTTTTCCAGTCAGCAATGCAACTGTTCCATAACCGGGGTGTTATGCAACAGTTGCATTGCCGAGTAGAAAAAAATGTTCTGGACTTCACATGGGTTATTTTAAGAAAATAATGATTTTATGAAGGAAACATTTTTTGCAGGACGCGAACGTCGAGGCGGGTCAGGTAGGCTCAGTCCAAACTAGCCACGCCGGAATAAAGCTAGGATGGATCCAAGGAGTTCTCATACCGTGCCTCCTGAACATATGGGGCGTCATGCTCTTCCTACGCTTATCCTGGGTCGTCGCGCAGGCTGGAATTTTTCAGTCTCTCGTCATCATCGGGATATCGGCCGTTGTGTGCGTTATCACTACGCTGAGCCTCAGTGCAATTAGCACTAATGGCGAAGTAAAGGGAGGTGTGTTGAAGCTGTTCGAAATTCTATCCACCCGAGGCGTGGCTTTCATCGCTTGTTTACCATCGTCACGCTGTACTGCGCGTGTCATTCAGAATTCGAGGGATTTGACCTTGGACGAAACCCTCAAACTGACTATTGTTTCAACCGACTCGTTGATTCTCTCGGGCTTAGACTTTGGGCAAACACAAACTTCTTTCTTCAACGGCATTAAAAGAAATCCAATACTCTTAAAGATCTTCAGAAGTGATAAATTTTCGGTTGTCAAGAATTTGCACGGCTTGGGGTAAAAAAGTTGTCATCCAATTTTTTTTCTTTTCATTAAACATTTTGGACAAAAATGTTTCATGTGTAATGTTAAACTCCTTTTGTTTTACCGCAAAGATGAAAAGGTGAAAAACAAAATTTCGCATCGATCATTGTCTGCAACGAAGCGTCACTTCTCACCTCGCTTGCTGGTATAATTGAAAATAACTTGACGATCGGTCGAATTAGTCATTCGTGTTTTAATTCAACACGAGGAAAATTAGACTAATGAAATAACAGAGTGGAAATTTAATCGTTCCGTTCGCAGGTGGTATTTACTTCATTATCTCGAGATCGCTCGGGCCGGAGTTCGGCGCATCGGTGGGCATCGTATTTGCATTCGCTAATGCAGTCGCGGCGTCGATGAACACCATAGGATTCTGCGACTCTCTCAACGAACTTTTGAGGGAGCACGGACTGAAGATTGTCGACGGCGCAGACAATGACGTCAGAATCGTCGGGGTCGTCGCGATTCTCGTGATGATTCTCATTTGCGCGATCGGCATGGAGTGGGAATCTAAAGTGAGTTCACTTACTCAAAACTTTTTCATAATTTCAATTATAATGAAATATGCAATTTTCGAGTAAATTTCCTACGGTTATAATTCAGTTATCAACATTTTATTTTTTCGTCGAAAAACTTTATCAACGAAATAATAAGTTTCAGTTACTTCAAAATTTAATGTTGAAATCAAATTTTTTTAATTCTTGTATTATTATATTATTTTGTTACGTATAATAGGTTTTCGCAGTATTCTCATAAATGTTACTGTAACGGAATTGCATTTATCTCTTCCAGGCCCAGAACTTTCTGATCGCGATAATCATCCTCGCGATCTTCGATTTTATGATCGGCACGATGATCGGTCCGAACAATCTTGACCAGGAGTCCATGGGTTTCGTAGGATTTTCGGGTAAGGCCGGAGAAACATATGTTGAAACGCTATTGAGCGATAGATTCGCCGGAGACCATTTGAATTAAAAAAAATTTTACGATAACATTTTTTTAAATTAATTTTTTGATTACCATTAACTTTTTCAGCTCAGGTATTCAAGGACAACTGGGGTCCGGACTATCGCTTCTACGATAACACGAATCAAACGTTCTTCTCGGTTTTCGCGATATTTTTCCCGTCGGTAACCGGCATCCAGGCTGGCGCTAATATTTCCGGTGATCTTAAGGATCCAGCGAGCAGCATACCCGTCGGTACTCTTCTCGCTCTTCTAATTTCGATGATAAGCTACGTGACATTCGTTTTCTTCGCCGGCGGAGCGGCCATCAGGGACGCGAGCGGGCAACTGGTCAATGGCACGATCGTCAGCTGTATCGCTGGTACAAAGTGCGGAGACTACGGTCTTCACAACAGCTACTCGGTAAATCTTCACTTTGTATACATACATATTTATATTCTATTAATTTTTTTAAATAATGTTTTGATTTATTCATTTATGTTTTTTTTAATTAAAAAAAACGGCGTTTACTGGATCGCAAAAATTATTTCACAGGTGATGCAACTCATGTCGTTCTGGAGTCCTTTCATATACGCGGGCTGTTTCGCCGCGACCTTGTCGACGGCCTTGACGAATTTGTTATCCGTGCCAAGACTGATTCAAGCGCTGGGTCAAGATCGCATATATCCCGGATTAATATTCTTCAGTAAAGGCTACGGCAAAAACGGCGAACCTTACAGAGGCTACGTTCTCACTTTCTTCGTCGCCGCAATTTTTCTTCTTATCGGTAAGCTATTCGTTATATATTTTTCTCATATTTATTAATTTTACTTTAACTCCATAAAAAAAATATGTATAGTTTAAAGAAAAAAAAAGAAAATATCGAACGGTATTCTTATCGCCTCGTCGAGGTCTGTATAATATTTTCGGTTTTTATCGTTTACAAAAGACATTCCGGAGCGTGCAAGGCTCGTCGATATTACCGGTACGATAAAGCTTGAGACAATAGTTTTTACATCAGCTATCGTTTGATTGCAGCAAAGTTAAACGCCGTTGCGCCGCTTATCTCCAATTTTTATCTGGCCTCTTACGCTCTTATCAACTTCTGCACCTTCCACGCCGCTCTCGTCAGACCGCTTGGCTGGCGTCCGACCTTCAAGGTAAGCTGATCGTCGTTTGATTGAATTAAACATACACCTCGCCGGAGATAAAACTGCGAAATTCGTCACACCGCGTACTTCGACTGTTATTATTATTTTTATTCACATTTATTTTAAAGACAAACACTGTTTCTATTTAAACAGTATTACAACACGTGGATATCGCTACTGGGATTCATTCTATGCGTGGCTATTATGTTCCTCATCGATTGGACCACATCGTTGATAACTTTCGTTGTCATCTTCGCCCTCTACCTGATCGTCGTTTACCGCAAGCCCGACGTCAACTGGGGAAGCAGCACGCAGGCGCAGACGTACAAAACGGCTCTGTCGGTCGTCTATCGGTACGAAATCTAATCAATTTGCTAGACCCTAAAATAGATGTGCTTAATGTGCAAAAAAATTCTTTGCATTTTTTGGCGATTTTTTTTTAGACTCCATTAAATAGATAATTCATTTAATTAAATTTATTATTTTTCATTTGATTAACGGATTTGACTTTTTACAACCGATTTATACTAAATCTTAATTTAGAGTTCGGAATAATAACTTAAGAATAATAAATTAAGATTTGGTTATAAAACTCTCGAAATTTGCAGTTAAAATTCAAACACTTGAGATTACATTAACTTATTTTAACGCGTTAAATGAATTATTATTAACGCCTAACACGAGTCTAGACTTTTCCTCCCGTTCTAATAAAATGCCTCCCTTAATTCATAAAATATCGTTGAATCGATCGATGTCTTATTGACCGAGTCAATTGATCTTTTCCCAGATTAAATTCTATCGACGAGCACGTGAAGAATTACGCTCCTCAAATACTTGCTCTGACCGGAACGCCGAGCGCGAGACCGGCTCTCCTGCATCTCGCCAATCTCATAACAAAGAACAATTCCCTCCTCATATGCGGAGAAGTTCATCCGGTAAGTCCGCAAAGTCAATACAAACCGCGAAATGCAATTGTGAACATTAGGAACTCGCATTTACTATCGCGATTTTTCCAGACACGCCTGTCGTACAGAGTAAGATCGGCACGCCTGCGAAGTGGATACGCGTGGCTACAACGACATCGCATAAAGGCCTTCTACCACGTGGTCGGTGACCTTGGCCTCGAACGCGGAGCCTCGGCGCTCATGCAAGCAACCGGCGTCGGCAAGTTGGCGCCGAACGTCGTTCTCATGGGCTACAAGACTCACTGGGCCACTTGCAATTACAAGGATCTTCAAGAATACTTCAATGTTTTGCAGTAAGTCCGCAAACCTCGCGAAACTTGGATTCCGGATGTTCGAAAAATCAGGGATCTTCTTTACCGACTCCCGTTTTAAAAACAAAAATTTAAGATTTCTTTGTCTTTCTATTTTTTCTAATTAATCAGCAATGCGTTCGATCAAAAATTGGCCGTCGCGATACTGAGGGTCCCGCAAGGTCTCAACTGCTCGGCTGTGGCTAACGGCGTCAGCGAGGAAGATCATCACGGAGCCCTTGTTCAGAGCAGTTACGACCTCGCAGGAAATACTCTGATGCACGCGGACAGCGATCTGTCTATGTGCAGCAGAATACCGAGAGTCCAGAGTGTCCCGACGATAGGGACTCAGTATATTCCTGGAGACGGTGCTCAAGTAGTCAGGGACTCGCCAACTCACTTCAGCGCTAGGGACCAGTTGAAGAACAAGAAGAAACATGCAGCCGACAAGATGTTGTAGTGAGTAGCTAAAATTTTGTCGGCCATTGAGAAAAGAAGAAAAGAAATTCATACGCCGATAATAATCTTGTCGTCGATGAATTATCGCAGCGATAAGAGGAATGGCATGGGCGAGCCAGAGTACATGACGGTGTTCCAGAAGAAGCACAAGCATGGCGTCATAGATGTCTGGTGGCTCTACGACGACGGAGGTAATTCGTTAACGGATACTCTTGCATGTATTGAATTGTTTTGCGATAACTTCTTTCGTCCAACTCATTTTTAAATGGCAGAGATGATTTTTTCAAAGGTTTGACGATACTGCTGCCTTACATAATCAGCACGAGATCGAACTGGGAACACTGCAAGATGCGCATCTTTGCGCTGGCGAATCACAAGCAAGAGATCGGGGCGCAGGAGAAAGAGTTAGTATTTAAAAAAAAGAAGTATCAATGTATTTACGTTTTAAACGATTTAATTTCGAATTTTTGCGTTGTAATCGACAGAATGGCCGAGATAATGGCGAAGTTTCGTATAAAATACACGAGCTTGAAAATGGTCGATGACATAAGTGTGGAGCCACGTCAGGAGACGCAGGATTTCTTCGACAAGCTCGTGACCGATTTTCAAAAGAACGACGTGTCCGACGCCTCAGGTAAATAATATGCATTTTTTTTACATTCTCCTCCGCGATGTCATGACAAGGTTTTATTCATATCGCGATAATGTTCCGTTATTACAGACTGCGTAATTACGGACGCGGAGCTGCAAACATTGCGCGATAAAACGCATCGACAGTTGCGGCTACGCGAGTTGCTGCTGGAAAATTCTAGTCAATCCACTCTCGTTGTAATGTGAGTATACGAAACTTCATATAATATCTAAAGAGAAAAGAAGTTTTTTTTTCTTACCTTGATGATAAGATGCCGGATGCTGGAGATTTCTTCTAGTAATCCAAAAACTTGACACTCGACACTTTATGCACTTTTTCGTGTTAAAAAATGAACCTGACGGTTACTGACTAATAGCGAATGAATACGACTTGGACACTCGAGTTCGAGAATATTTAGTTTCTTTTTTTTCACACAATTCATATCTAATATTTGAGACGCAATCGCAGTTTGAATAACGTGATTACCGAAAAATTGAATATCAGAACTTCGGAAAGATTCGCGAAAGTTTTATTTCACAACAGAGTCCCGCGTATCTGAGACCGAGTGTGACGTCACACAGTGTCGCGACCGGCTACCGGCACATTGAAAGTTGTCATTCGAGAAATACGCGGCACTTGCACTTTGTTTTACTTTTTTCCATACAAATAACCCGAATACATCGGACATAGTTAATTCCACAGACGCGGCCAACCCTCACGATTCGATGGATAGCAAAAATTAATAGAATCATCATGTTTTTGCGAGACTAATCTTTAAATGTTTAACGGAATCCGATGGCGAGGTTCGCCGGCGCGTCCATCTAGCAGTTACACTGCTGCCTCACCGTCGCGCGCCACTTGCTCTATCCCTACTCTTCGAAATTGACACGACTTTAGTCGCGTACTTTTTTCAAATATTTCCCATCATTTGTATCGAACGTCATCGAGTGCAGAGACGCTTTCGATAGGACGTTTTTCGTTACTGTGACAACGAAGAAAACGCATGCGCAAGGTTGATTGTTGGTGTTGATTTTATACCAAACAACGACAGTGCGCATGCGCAGTCGTTGTTATAGTAACGAGAAACGGCCAATCGAAAGCGTCCTGCGCTCAGCGGCGCAACCTTCCAACGGCTAATTTGAATATTTCTATTTGAGAAACACGCAGAGCCTACATCGATTTTTACAATTTATCATACAAACAGACCGGAAACATCGAACGCCAATCTCTCCACTCACGCAGGCAACTCCTAAGATTCGATGGATGGCAAAATTTTGTACAATCAACGTTTTTTTGCGACAATAATCTTTGACTGTTTAACGGAATGTGACGACGAACCTCCACTGTGCGTCCCTGTGGCAGTTACACTGTCAACCCCTCTCCCCGCCCATCGCTACTCCTCGAAATTGGTACAACGGCAGCCGCTTCCTCTTTCACCGATGTACTTGCATAGAAATTCGATACGAATTGATTGAATATCACCAATTCGGAGATCTATTATTAACTCGATATAACAGGGTTCATAGTTGATACGAATAATGAAGTTTTTACTGCGCTCAGCGACACAATTGTTTAACGATTTTTTTGAATTTGCTACTCGAGCAACACCCGGTGCCTACATCTAATTTTACTATTTGCCGTACAACTAAACCAGGACCATCCCGGGCGAATCGTTCCACACATTTATTGAACTCTCACCATTCAACGGATGTCAACTTTTTTACTATGAACACTTTTTTGCAACAGTAATCTTTGACCGTTTAACGGAATGCGTCGACGCACTTTCGCTGCGCGTCCCTCTGGCGGTTACACTGCTGGCCCACTGCCGCGCGTCCCGTTCCTTATCCCCACTCCTCGAAATTGATACGACGTTAAGCGCTTACGGTTTGAATTATATATTTGCATAGAACTTCGGTACGAATGAATAACGCATATACTGACGGGATATGCGAAATTAATTATACTGACTGGATGAGTGCGATTGGACCTAGGCTGATGGTAAACTTTTGTCTTTCAGGTCGTTGCCAATGCCGAGAAAAGGAGCACTTTCGGCACCCCTTTACATGGCCTGGCTCGAGGCTCTTACCCGGGACATGCCACCGACAATATTAATAAGAGGAAATCATTCTTCCGTTCTAACGTTCTACTCGTAGTATCGACGATCGATATAATCCATTTAGGTATCTATACCATACTTAATATCAATATCGAGTCATTGTTTCATAAACACTACTCCTATCCACTTACTACAAAGAGATTGGTTAACGCCCTCTCGACGGGAGATATATAATAGAGAAAGACGCGTAGGAACAGTATTCACTTGACACTGCGACGAGTTCGCAGATTTTATTGCATTGTAATGCATCTGACTTAAATATATGTAATTTATTTATTGTAAACGCGTGGACGTCGAGAGTATGCTTCGTCGCCAAGATAGATCTTCGTAGTCGAATAACTATACGAGATGAAAGAAAAAAAAAACTATTCTACCTATTACATAAGGATATTAATACAGTATTTATTTCTAACTCGTTTAGAGAACGTGATTTTTTTTATGTGTTACTCTGTTAATCATGGACAAGCGCAAGCGAAACCGAGAAGATACACTTGTAATTTTTAATAAAACCGACGATAACCATATATGATCGAAACACACTTTTATTTTTCAATCCATATTTTTTAAATTGTAGTAGAATAGAAAAATATGTATTTGTATATGTGTACATAGAAAATTATTCGCTCGTAAATGATTGTGTTTATAAGTTTACGAGTTTGTGAGTTATGACTAGCGCACGGTTATGTAACATTGATTGCTCTTGCGCCCTGAAAAATAGCGCATTCCGAGACGATGATTATCTAGTTAAATTGGCGTCTTCGTTGACTCACGGACGTAAGAATTCAGGGATAAATGCAGCATTGTTTCTAAGAGTCCGTACTTCTCGTACGGGATCTTATACCGGTGAAGGACGAGGGTCTGTAACGTGAAAGGAAGGGAAAAATGTATACATGAAAAATCTCCACATTCGGCTGAACACCGCGCTCGAGAAATTCCTGTAAAAATAATTAAGCTTCAGCAAAAACACTCAAAGCTTCCAGCTTACTTGAATCTATAGTCATCTCTTTTTATCCCCTGTTTCTTTATACAAGACATTTTACCCCATCTAACTTGGCAATTATAATTTCAGGCTATTGAAAAATCAATTTAAGAAATACGAATGCAACATTCGAGCTCGTAAATTCGATAATTGTCTTAATAAATTGCCCGAAAATTAATAGTAAATTTTTTTACTAAAGTCAGAACATAAAGGCCCATTAATTTTCTTAAGTCTCTCTCACTTGCTGTAGGGAACTTCGAAGATTCTCGCGAAAACGGGCTGTATCTGTTCGAGCATATCGGACGTGAGCATTCCCCGATGTTTGATCTTGAACGCTGCCGCGTTGCATTCCCGGGTCAATCTCGATGCCGCGTACGACGCAGTCATCGCCGGTGAGAGAGCGCATTCGCTGGGACCGGCGTTAATCGCCCACCACCAGAATACCGAAAGGGCACCGGCGAGAACGTCTCCCTGGCCTCCGCATCTTCGACCAGAACCGGCTATGGCGCAAGAGACCGTTTCCGTTCCCTTGTGGCCGTCGACTATCACGTCTTTCGCTCCCTTGTGCAGTATCACAACATTCTTCCCGATAGAATCGGCGAGATGCTTTACGTCCGAAACCTTGACGACTGGCACGGGCTGAATAGATTTTTCAAGAAACGCCTTGGCCAAGCGACTGAACTCCATGGCATTGGGAGTGAGAACCAGCCCAGGATATTCTTTCACCAGATCTGGCTTCTGGCTTATCAGGAATAAACCATCTGCATCTATAATCATGGGTTTTTTCATATCTCTGCAGACACCAATGAGTTCGGCGATGGTTTTGAAGATCTTGTCTTCTCTGCCCAGTCCCGGCCCAATGAGAATTACGTGCAGTCTGTCCAGCCAAGGTTTTATCTGCTTTATGGCGTCGTGCTGGTCTAATATGGGATGAACTATGGGCTCTGGATTCATGGATTTTATTGGTGTTCCAGCATCCTTAGAGCAGAATATGTGGACCAAATCTGCGCCAGTTCGGAGCGCGCTCATAGCCGCAAAGAAAGGCGCTCCCGTATACTCCGTGCTGCCTCCAAATATTCCTATCCTGCCATCTTGACCCTTGTACTTCGTTGTAACCAGGGCCGGAACTATCCTCTGTACAGCTTTCTGCATTCTGTCGTCCACTGGCACCAGGGTAGCCATTCTTCGAAATGGAGAACTCAGTTTCCTGTATGTCCGTATAGAGGAAAAAAAAAATGTTTGTAAGATTTTTCTCGTTAAAATTAAGTAATTAAATTTATACTCATTAACTTTTATCGTGGCCGAATAACGCTCAATTTTTTTTTTTTCCTTTTTGAGTTTAATTAGTTTGTCGGCGAAACGAGAAATTTTGTGTCGAGAGATTTGATAGATCGAACGTGATGGCGAGATTTGTAAACAAACGAGCTGCGATGATAAAAAACAGTTGTGAAGCTTATTTGCGTCAAATCCGAGCGAGAGACGAGCTTCTGGGGATTGAAAAAAAAAAAAAAAACAAATGAGATATCACTTATCGCATTGTTGATTACCTCACGATGACACTACCGAATCGTATGCGCCACAATAACATTGTAGACGAAAGTTTGGTTAGCCGATCAGCTGTTTCGCCGGCAACGCTACCGGAAGTGCCGCAAGTTGTTCGAAGTTTGAAAATTTTTATCGACGATGCCAATGAATTCGCCGATTAACTTAATTCGTCGTCGATCAAGGGTCTGGGGTTTTGTATTACTCGAAAATAATCAGCTGCGTGTCACAATTTAATGTTAATCGTGCACATCGGTCACGCTTCGTGAAATTCTTACGATACAGTTCCAATACATCGGGGCATCTCTTCGACCTCCACTCAACGATAGCTCCACATCCGTTTTTGTACCTTTTCTTATTTTTTTTCACTTTACATTAAAAAAAAAAAAAATCACCTATTATCCTAACGTCAACACGCTGAATCGAGACTTCGCTTATCGTATTTACAGAGGAAGTATGATTTAACATTTCGTTACATATATTTCATAAATATATATATCAAAATATTGTTATTGTTAAATTATTTATAATCGCATTTACAGAACGGTTACAGAGTTGTTTCTTTTTTTCTCTTTTAAGAACATGCGCGAGTCTCTTTGCTCGTCAAAGTGCATCCGTCTGGTCTCTCAATGGTACTATCCGTTTGCTCGAACTCCGTTTATACACATATTCATACTGTGTATATGTGTCTATTTACGAACAATCACACGTGACAATTGCTCGTTATGTCGATAAGTTTTTTTTCCCTTCGCTATTCTTCGATTTGCCTAGATCCGTAATCAGCGTTCTGTTAATTGTGCTGTTCTAGACCGTTTTTTCTTTCTTTATCTCGACGTCATTTCTACTATCTGAACGGTATTTTCAAACCATCGTGAACACAAAGTTCGTAGGGCACCGCGTCAGCTTTGTACAGAGAGTACTCCGTAAATGGAAAACCCCTTCGCATCCGTTTCTATGTTACACTCGAGAGAAATTTACAGATCGGCACCAACCCAGGGCAGGCTCAGTGTCCAGTTTATCTTTTCACAATATTACAATACGCGAGGAAATCTCTTGGAATCGCTCGCGCGGCTCTCGACGGATTCAGCTACACGAATTGCTCCGAGCTGTTGGCACTTAGGTCGAGAAGTCGCCACGCAGATTTTGGATTCAGTTCGCTCGGATCGCGGCACAATACCCAGACGTAATTGACCCGCATCACTTTATCCGGATCACCTTCGACAACTTTGTTGCTCTCGTCGCGAACGCACATTATTTGTTGCGACTGAAAGCTGATTATCAGAACTGGACCTTGCTCCATTACCTTGCCCATTACCAGATCCACATTGTCGATGTCTAAAGGTAGAAAAAAACGTGTTAAAAAATAAACAAGTTGATCGATAATCTCGACCCAAAAGAATTCACAATCAAGAATGAACGCAGAATACCTAAGATTTTGCTATCCAGTCGGTATCTTAATTTTTTAGCTTGCTGAAGAGGCTGAGCGATAAGATTGTAGGGTGCCTCGTGGCACCAATCCTTCAATATTTCGAGATCTCCCCTGACCATCGCCTCCAATATATTAGGTATTATGTCGACCTCGCAGTCCCTGAGAAATTTAACTTTATCGAAGCTTGGATCGAGCTTGCAGATCTCCGTAAGAGTTTCCGAGAGTTCGGTTTTTTGGAACAATCCGCCCATCATGTCTGTTACTTTGTCCGTCAGTACTCTCGACGCGCGTATCACGGGATTGTCAGATTCCTCGTATTTCATTTTCCAGTCTAAAACTTTGTTCACGTAGGGATTGTTGTCCTGAAAAAAATTCATTATTAGCGAATCGTCGAATGCAACTGCGGTTCTTGATTATAAAAATGTTTGATACAAACTTTGAAATTCTGCCACGACTGATAAAACTTTGAATCCTTGTGCAACTCGACACCCACTGCTTCCGCATTCGGCTCGTATTCCTTATCCTCCGCGAAGTCCAGAGTCTCTTTTCTCTTCCGCAGCTTTTTCAGAGGAACGTAGACTCTGCCGTGTATACCATGCTGGTCCAATTCCTGACGAACGGCTTCGGCCGTCTGCGATATCGTTTGAAAAGCTCCGGTCTTGCCGAGCGCCTGACTCTTCTCCGAAATCGTGTCGGCCGCTCCTTTTGCCGATTTCGATATCTCCTCGCCAAGCTGACCCGCCTTCTTTCCCAATTCCGTTTTGCTCGCTTCGTCCAGAACTTCTTGTACCTTCAACCACGTAAATAAAATTACTTTTTTTTCGACATACAATTTGTAAAAACGTGAAAAAAAATAAATGTTAATATAGATTCTGATAACAACCTTTTCCTTGAAGGTGTCTAGTTTTTCCTTGAGAACTTCAGAGCCTTTACTAGCCTCAGACTCCACAGAATGAAACTTTTGCCTCGCAGATTTCAAAGCATCGGATTGCTCCAATTTGTCCGCCTCTTCACGAAATTTCTTGAGCGACTCTTTCATCTCCTTGTTCTTTTGCATTTCCTGCTTGATATTCTCCAAAAACTGAGAGAAGAAGTTTGGCCTCCTGGCCGAATTGGAGTACAGTCTTATCTGGAAGATAGCATTCTGCTGTAGACAAGAAATTTTAGCAGCATCATTGAGCGCTACGGGACAACCAACCGATTTGTGTTCGAGCTGAAAACTGTGTCCCGTCTTTGAGGAGTCCTCCAAAATGTGGGTTAAACATCGTTCTCTTGAGCCGCCGATGAATCTCGCAGTGGACTGGGTGAAGCGTGCAACCCCTGCCAAGCTCGCCCTGCATGCTGCAAAATTCTGAAACTGCAGAGTAAAAAGAAAAACAAAAATTATACACATAAAAAAAAATTCCTCGATTTTTGAGAATGTACAGAAAAAATTAAACTAGCGGATCGCCGAGAGATCGACAAATTACGGAAGAGAGCAATTTTTTCCATCGATTAAAAAAATCTAGCGACCCGATCGTCGAGTAAGTGCATAATTATTCGAAAAGACACGCAACAAATCTCGATGTGACGGCATCGAGGGATGTAACCATGAGGAAGGTATCGTTCCTTCGGCAACCTAACCTTCGCCCGAGCTGCAAAGAGCCGACATTTCTGTATCGGGAGCGATTGAATCGGTAAAAAAATAGCACCGAAACAACGACGAACCTTCAATAACACAATTGCCGCATCGATACGCTGTGTCTTTAGTTATTAATCGATAATATTTACCATTTTGCGAGCTATTGAGCTTGGGGCTTTAACAAAAATCTTGAGGAACGATCGTGCGGCCCTCTTTCAACGATATTACAGACTGACAAACACTATTGATCAGCGGGAAGATCGCGTTAATCGGTAAAGGGTAAAACTATCGAAAACGAATAAAAAAAAAGAAACGCCTTAATACAATTTCATCACTTTCGCCATCCTTCTCGGCGCGAGGTCAGCAGGTGGCAAATACTCGTCCTAAAACGAAAGTATGCAATTTGTCATTGCACCATCGAAGACCGTGATGTCATGAAAGGTTGCGTTTTAACGTTAGCTACAAATTGCCAGCTGGTTGGACGCTACAAATTTATCCTTTTGAATAGTTTGTTGCGAGCAAAGAATACATGGCTATCTGACTGTGCACCGTACAGTACATTTGACTAGTTTATCCTGTGCGTGTGTACGTGTAAACAAATGTCTGTACCAGTGGCCTACGTGACTAGTGAGGGACGGTGAATGAATACAGCCCTGGGCTCAGAGTAGAGTAGATGTACTCCCTAGAACAAACTTCTGCGTTACGAAAATTTGATTAACGCGGAGTTACACGAAGCCTAGTGTGTTATCGGTTATCGCTGAGGCTTGACAATCTATTGGTTTTAATGTGACCGATAAACGTCTCTTGGCTCATCCGCTTTCGGAGTAAATCTCGAGGTAAGAACTCCACAGTGATCGGAGTCTAGGTTAATGCACCATTTTTTAATCATACATGTATATAGCATATTTGCGCACTACATTGTAATTTTTTTCGCTAATCGATAATTTGACTTTTTGAGTATAGATTATTCACGGAAAAAAGATTGAAAAATAATCTCGAGGGTGATAATACAACTGTCTATAAATGGGCTTTACTACTGTTGCAATTTTTTTTTTTGTTCGTGTGTTATTTTTTGTTATTTTTTATATCTTGTTATTACTTTATATTCATATTTCCTTATTTTTAAAAACTTGGAGTGGTTGGATATTTATAATTTTCAGGGTGATGACAGCTCTTGTTTTTGGAATCGGTATTGGCCTCTTCATTGTACTCATACTTTGGGTAGCGGCGACTCTAGTCTTTGCTGTGTCCCTGAGAACAGAAAAAAGAGTTGGAGCTATAGCACTCGCTGTCGCTATTATAGTCACAGTGATTCTTGTCAGCGTGCCACGAGGCTCCGAAGAGCCTGTCTCCAGAGAGGACAAGGTAGTTTTTGTACTTCCAATCTTTTTTCTTCTCTTCTCATTGATCTCTGTCTTCTCTGTATAGATTTCTGTAGTTTCTAACAGAAAATTCTTTTTTCCCAGCCTTATGATCACATATTCATCTGGAGACTGATACTCCTGGTTCTGCTATTCTTGTCTTCAATTCTTGCGTTTCTTGGATACGTCAAGTACGAGCTACTGGAGCCTAAGAAACCTCAGAGAATAACCGATTGGGTTTACTGATAATTGAGTCAGTAAAAAAAAGTTAAATAAGAAAAAGAATTTTTATACATTTGTAAGTGCCAAGAGCCTAAGCTAGAACAATGTTGAGAAGCCTGAGGAACGCCGTTCAAACTTCGGCTCGAACAATATCGTTGCACAGTCGAAGCAACAAAAAATTCGAGATAAACGACAACACGGAATTTGTGGACAAAGTCATGAACAGTCGTGTTCCGGTGATCGTTAATTTTCACGCCGAGTGGTGTGATCCTTGCAAAATCCTCACGCCGAAACTGGAGGAGTTGATAGGTCCGATGGAGGATCTTCATCTGGCGATCGTGAACGTGGAGCAGAATCCCGAATTGGTTCACACGTTCGAGGTCAAAGCGGTACCTGCCGTAATAGCGGTATCGAACGGACTTGTCGTCGACAAGTTTATCGGACTGGTGGACGCGGGTATGATAGAGAATTTAATCCAAAAATTGACCTTTGGTCGACCGGCAGACTCGGTCGATAAAAACACTTAGTGCAATGCCAATTATTTTCAAGGGCGCTAAACTTTTCTGAGATAAACCAAATTATCAGCGCCTGTTCGGCTGCTGAACGAAAACGCTGATAATTTGCGTTTAGCCCCAATATGTTGAAAAACCTTGAAAAAAAAAATGGATCACAGTTTTTGTTATCAATCGAGACTGTTTCACATTGCCTTAAGACAATCGCCACTGAAATATAAGTGCCGATAATCTCATTTTTATATGACTTAAATTACTCGTAATTAATTGACAAAGATTTCCTCTTTTCTATCGATTTTTCATACGACCAACCTTTCGTGCTATCTCGACACAAATTTTTGATCCAAACGAAAAGGGACATCGAAGGAAAAATATAGCGCAAATTAAGCACGCTCATTGACTGTATATATATAATTGTGAAGTTGAAAGAAAAAAAAAGAAAATGTACTTGGCGTTTCCTGTGGTACTACGTAGCTCTCTATTGCTGTGTATTCTATACAAAATCTTGCCACTGATCTCGGATAACTTTCCCAAGTGAGCTTGAAGCAAGAAAATATGAATGTCCCTACGGAATGTTTTGTGACTACGGTAGTAAGAGAATAGACGGTACAATTCTGAAAAAAGTAACATGTGTTTTTTTATTATTATTATTTATCATTAATCATTGCAATAGTAACTTTTTTTGTGTTAAACCGTTATTATATATCTTTTGTTTTCTTTTTAATTTTCTTCTGTTTGTTCATTCTTCGATAGTGCATTTACGTACTACTGCAATAGTATAACATAATTACAAAATGATTCTATATCGCGGTTTATATTACATATTAAATTATGGCCGAGAACCGCGGGACGCTGCGATATATGCCAGTCCAGACTGCATCTCACGTATCTCCCAGCGTCGCGCGCAACCGACTTTTTACATCCACGACGATAATTCGACAGATAAAGGGTTTTCTCTCTCGCCCGCTCTCTTTCTTGAACCTTTGTAAACTTTTACTTACGAACTAGTTCGCGTCTTAAGCCCCTAAAAATTATTTCAGGTTTATTCCGCATATTTAAGTTAATCGTTACTTTTTACGTTACTTATTGTTTGGTTCACGCATCTTCCGTACGCTTCACAATGTTTTTAAATAATTTGTTATCTTTTTTTCTCATGCTGGACTCCGTGAGTACTTCGGAGAGCGTGCAGATGCGAGAGTTACAAATGTGCGGAATGACCCTCGATCGAAACTTCCGGAGAGATTACAAATTACATGAAATCGAATCTTACCGTTTCAATTTAATTTTTCATTCTTAAAGTATCGAGGAACGAACAGGCTCGCCAGATTAAATAGTAATAGGCCAAAGAAGCGTGTCATTTTTTTTTCTCCCACAAAAATCTCGATCTCGACCGGCACACTCCGTAGTTTGTTCGGAGTTCGCCGTACCTAATTCGGCCAGCAATTGACAGACTAGCTAGGTTTTTTTTCTTCTTTTTAATCTTTTTTTTTCTTTTCATTATCAGTCAGGTGTCTGTCGATACACCATGATAAGGCAATGCTGTGACTCGCTGGTATCTTGAAGAGATGTCAGTGAACCCGGAAGAAAAATTATCGACGGCGAAACCGCATTGAAATAATTGCACATCTCTGAACATCTCTTCAAGAGAACAGACACTTATTTTTTTATCATCTAAATAACCTGTAGATATACATTCTGAACTTGAGTAAAGATGATAATAGAAAATGAAAATAGTAATAATAATAATGATAATCCGGGAACAAAAAACAGCCCTCAATGAATGAATTAATTACATTAAAAAAGTGTCCCCCAAGTTCGCGATTAGCTTTCGTTAAGTTATCTCGTTTAGTCGCGAATAATAAATTTCTATATTTTTTTCCGTTGAACGTTGATTTTTAAAAAATGTATTTATTGTTCGTTAGAAACTGTAATGCTGATTCACTATTTGTCAAATTGTTTTGCCGTTCTTCGCACCACTCCGGCAAAAACAGTGCGAGTTGGCGCATCGATATGTCCTCGCAATAGAGGTTTCGATTTTTTCTTTTTCTCTTAACACTTCTCCTTCTCATTCCCACGAACGTTCATCGGATTTTTTAATAGTAAATATATATATATATTTTTATGCCTCATTCTTACACGTGTATCTTGGCTATCTACAGCTTACCGCTAGTCTCGTAGTTTAAAAAAACAATTTGTAACAAAATGTAGAAAAACACGAATGACATTATGTACAATTTCTTTTACCGCCGCATTAGTTTAGCGAATATTTCGCTTTTTCGTCGTTTCGTCAAAAAATGTTCACCGTTGATTCGACGACGACAACGACGACGATCGTGATTACTTCTTATTTACAGATATATATCAGGGACCACGCCTTTATATCCCCATGTGTTACGCGTTAGACTCATATGATACATGATATAGTACAACGATTTGGTATGCGTCGAGTGTGAATTAACGTTCCATCTCTTATCTCTGCTCTCTCTGTCCAGCGATGAACAAGATTCGACGCTACACAGTTTTTTTTCTTGGCAGCTTGAGTTTTCGCCGACCGTGGATCGCAGGTATCGAGAAATTGTCTTGCGAACTAAACTTCCGCACCCAAGTCCCGTACTCCTTGCTCGGCGATCGGTACGTACTTGTCGTCGATCTTCACGAGTAGAATTACCTTGTCCACGTGAGAGCGACGATTCGGATCGCGATGATTCGGCAGCCAGCGGTGAACGACGCAACCCTCCATACCACGCTCGGGCACCCAGTGCTGCCAACCCGTTCGACCACCCTGCTGCCTCATCCGCTCGTCCGGCCATATAACGTCGATCCTTCGGCCGAGATTTATCGCGTCGTAGACTTGATTTGGATCCATGATCTGTGGGGTCATTCGATCGATTAATCGATTGTTACAACTTGCATGCAGTGACAACGAATATTAATTGTGAATTAAAAATGCCTCGACTGGAATAGAAAAATGAATTCATCGTTTATTCGTACTCACCCGAACTCTCTGCGAGATCTCGTCCTTCTCGGATTTTCCGGAAAAGCTCGTCTCGCACTTGGACTCCTGTTTGATATCACTGCTGCTGAGAAGCCCCGTCAGGCTCGCCAGAGTCGAACTCGTCGGTTTGCCGACCGATGCCAACGAGCCTCGATTCCCACCGAGAGAGCCAGTATTCGCTCTACCCAGGGAACCGCGTCCCGTCGATCCGCCGATCTGGCATCCGGAATCCATTGACTGTGAGCCCGAAGTGTTGTGACCGGAATGACTGTATCCTGAAATTCGCGTGGATACAAATTTTTAGTCTTGCTCACAACTTATTAATTGAAATGAAAATAAAATAAAAAAAAAAAAACGTTTCCAAAAAATACCGGAGTGAACGTTGTAAGTAGTCATAGCGTAAACGCCGTCGTTTCCAAATCCTCCGTCATCCTGGGTTCCGGTTGCACCGGACGAGCAGCCCTGTCCGCATCTCCTTCTGATTCTAAAAAAAATTCCAATATTAATCGATTATGATGTACGAAATATCAAAATACTGGAGCAAAGACTGATAATCGTACTTTCGCCATAATTTGAGAACATTGTGCTTGATAGCGTTGAGACTGAGGGGTCCACCGACGATGGAGCAAAGTTGCTCGTTAGTTTCCGCGTAGCTCGTCGTAAGCGGAGACACGTAGATTGGATAGCCGATCGGTTGATCGCACGAACTGTTGATTATGTTGCGCAATGCTTGCTTTGCATTTTGTATCGAGCCACGCTCGGGATTTCGGTTTCGCAGATATACGAGTTCCTGCTGTTGACCTGCCCACAGACCCCTCACGCATTCCCGGTTCATTTTTATAACACGGAAGCTCAGGAAACGTTTGTTCAGCATTATGACTTTGTACTCGTTGATGCCGTCGTCGAGAACGTGCCTGTAAAAAATATAAAAACATTGAACAGCTCCCGTGTCAGTTTCCACCATCAATACGAAACTCGACCAAGTTTAACTTAAGAACTAAATGTACTTGACAATACATGTGGGGAGCGGTGTGAATATTTTTGAACATTGGCGGAAGGCATGAACGATTGATCTAAGTCTGATTAAATCATGTTTTTTTGGCTTTTTTTTCTAATGCACTCGTGTCAAGTTCTTTACGCCATTTATGGTATTTTATGAAGGTTGGCAACTTTTTGCAAACATAGTGATATGTCACGAAGTTTACTTGTCTCAAGTTGTTTACACCATTCTTATGGTCTTCAATTTGTACTTTGCCTAGGTGACCTTGTGGTGTTGGGTTCATTTAAAATGCGATTGAATATATCGGTTACTTACCTGAGGGCCAACAAACTCGGAGCGCCGCTGAGGACGGCGTTTCTCCAAAGCGGATCAGCTTCGTGGCTGATGACCAAGTGCCTGTCATGATTATCGATAGCCTCGTACAACGCCGATGGCTCTTCATACTGCTCGGGACTCATAAAATGATCCTGATGCAATTTCAACGCCATCCTAACTCCCTTCGCCACGACGCTCCGCAAAAGATCTACATCGTGCAAGACCCACTCGTCGCGAATCGATGTTATTCGAAAATCGCCTGCGGAACCAAAGCATCATTAATCGAAGCTGCATATTTAACAGTTTCAACAATTCCATGAGCGACTTAATTTTTTTTCTTACCCTTGAAAAGAGCGTGAAGGCCGTATAGAAAGAATTCGACGCTCGACACGGTATTGTGCGACGCGGCACCTAGAACGCGACGCCCCAGCAAACTCAGGGCTAGGCACAGCGACACCAGAGCCGAATCTCTTGATCTATCCAGAGCCTGAAACATAAACAAAAACTTTGATCTTCCGACGTTCCTGCGAAGATAAAAAACTAATAAATTAATGTACCAATAATTAATTTACCTTGTCACACTTAGCAGCGCAGAATTGTATCCAATCGAGATAAACATTGCAGAAGCTGCTCCTCGTAATCCCGCTAGCGCGAAAGTCAAAGTCCTCGTCTATGTTCATATTGAATACAGGATCGAGATCGACGAAGTTTCTCGTTGGTTTAAGGGCCTCGGTGATGTCCGAATTTTCGAGCCACTGTTTAAGCTTCGCTGATTTTATAGCGTAGAAAACAATGCTCTTTACGTAGTAGGTGACGAGAACTTTGCGAAAGTCGAATACTTGGAGCATCGATACGGCCGAATTGTCGGATATCGAGTAACCCTCGAGAACGTATTTAGCGCTTGCGACTTCCCAAGCGAGCCATCGCTGTCCGAAAGCAGCGTTCATACTGAGGACGTGAGAGAGATGCCCCATCTCGCAGCAGCAACAGTTGTCGTTTTCCTCGATGCTCTCAGAGATCGCTTCGACCTCGCGTTGCTGGCAGTAAGTACCACGAAATTCCAGACCGCGTAGTTGAAAAGTCACGAGACCGTTGCCGAGCTGCACGATGTGCACGAGGCAGTTAAGATAATCCGATGCGAGAAGAAAACAATCGCCCTGCTCGACGTTTCCCCAACGTCCCAGAGCCAGATCGCCGTACAGACTGTGCTGAAGAGATCTGGTGAGTTGCTCGTAAAATATTGAATTCAGATTGTTGTCGTCCGCACCCAAGTTGCGCTCAAGATGCGACGACATTCGGGTGTTCGAGTGATCGACTCTTCGGGTCTTGTAGTCTCTCTCCCAGAATTTAATTGGCCTCACGTAAGAGGAGATGAATATAGCGCTGCCGAGAAGGGGATTCAGCGGTGTGCTTAGGACAGCGGAGATGCTGGCCTGCAGAAACAGCATAGCCGAATGGGGCACGGAGAACGGTTGAGCGAAAGCGTGAAAGGCACTTCCCCAGGTGACTTGCCATGGGGCTATGTAAGTCACGATGAAACGTATCTTAAGCAGGAGCTCGTGTATCTTTGCGAAGGCTATACCAGTTACGAAGTAATCGACGAGAAACGTTTCGCTGAGATCCCGAAAATCGAGTTTGAAGAAAAGCACCGCGAAGACGAGAACAAGGTAGCGGGAAGACGGATCGGAGTAAGCGGAGCGCAATGACTTGAGGCCGCACATAACGATTATCAGAGCTCCGACGCTCTCGCCGAATTTTCCGACGATCTTCGACGAGCACTCGGTCAGCGCACCGAGGAAGACTATTGGGTAGAGAATGTTTCGCTCGAGAAAGCACAGACAAACGTAGATCTTTTCGAACCACATTATCCTGACGGGTTCCCGAACTTCGAACTGCGCGTGCTCGTGACTTCGCAGAACCGGTCTGGCGAGACACAGCCACGGCAATTGCTTCCTCAACTGTGGCACGATGTAGTGCAGCAGGAATCCGAGGCAACTCGCTATTCCCCACAGTACGGGATTCAATTCTGGCTGCAGAGCCGTGAAGACCGTCGAGCAGTGTATGGCGAAAGCGAAGACTCCGATAACGGCGCAAACTATCAGATCGTTCTTCAATCTCGCTTTCACCGTCGCCCTGAGCTTCTTCGGCAGGGGATCGATGAGCTCCGAGTCCGATATTTGTTCACCGACTTTTATCTTCACGTCTTTCTTTCTTCCGGACGTTCTTATCTTGGCCTCTTTCAAAACCGGTGCAGGTGTTTCTCTTCGTGACGTGTTCTCTATAACTTTAGCTTCCATTTTCTCGAGATACTCGATCTCCGGTGGCCAGAGATTCGTCTTCACTATGTCCCATATGACGCTCGGATCGGACGAGGATCTGCTGAGATGGTAGGATATCGCGACGAGGAGACCGGCGAATATCGAGAAGAGTATATGCTGCGAAGATTTTGGCTCGGTTATCGCGCCGTAAGCGAAACCGTAGAGTATCAGGACGGTTACGACGCTGCGGCATAGACAGTAAACCGACGAGACCAGGCTCGTCGTCGCGTTACCGCCGAACAGATGAATGTCCAGATGCTCGCACAGATACATCAGAAACGTATTTATCTGCGGGAACAGACCGAGCGAAAATATCAACGGGAAAGCCAATAAAAATATCAACAACACGTTACGAACTTGCATCATAACGTCGGAATCGGCGACCCGAAAGCCATAAACACGAAATTCCGTTGATTTGAAGTTCTTGAGTGCTTCGTTGAATATGAGAATCAATCCGGTGCATATGATGTAGTATACTGGTCGGGAGAATACGATGATACGATTGAAACCGTGAGTCGGCGATGCGGCGTCGGGTTGAACGGATTTGAGCAGCGAGTATTGACATCCAGCCGTTACGAAGCAGAATATAAAAGCGAATATATCTCTGTAGAAGCCCTGCTGAAGAAGCAGAAGACCGAGGCCAGCCACGGAAACGGCGAGAAGAGTCGATATGATCGTCTCGACTATCGTTAAATTACGATCGAGCAGGGCGAGCAACGACAGTCTGTCGAAGCGCACTTTAACGTGCGGCAATCTCCCGATTTTCCATTTGTAATAGTGCCTCGTTGTTTTCGGTTTCGTTTCGTTGGCGCCGTCGAGACCGTCGATGAAACGATTCCACGAGAGGTTCGTGTTTATGTCGGCCTCCTGATTGCTCGGCATCGGCAAAACTGGAAGTTGATTGTGATTTTCCGCCGAGTACGGATTGAGATTGAAACTGCCCAGCAGCGTCTGCCAGCTCGGATGTCTGTCGAGTAGCATGCGAAAAAATGGATCTCGCATGAGACTGTCGCGCGCGCATTGGCTGGAATTACCGACGTTCGATGTCACGAGATTCGACGGTAGAGAATTTTGGGTTTTCGTCTGATTGCTCGCCGGACTCGAAAGCACCGGTGGTGTATCGACTATGACCGTCAAGCCCGCCGAGTTCAGAGATATGCTGCTCGAGCTGTTGCTCAGAGAATCGGTGGGCTCCCAGTTGCCCTCGCCGCAGTGACGACTCAGATTAAGCTGCTGTCGAAGAAGTATGTTGAGATGTTTCTCGCTCATTCCCGACGGTATCTGAGCTGATGTCGCGATCCCGGGGCCGTTCTCGTCGAAGATGTAGGTCAACCAGCGACCGTTGTCGTCGCGAAAACAGTGGACCGCTCCTTCAGTCGTGTCGTTGTGATTCGTCGCCAGATGACACTCGCCGTTTGATATCGAACCAGAGAGAGCCGCGAGGGGTGCGAGACTCTCCTCCCGAGAGCCGTTTCGTGGACCGCCATGAGCTCGACCATGATGCTTCAATCTACCGGCCACGGGAACGGTGCATCTCGGAGCTGGTACACGACCACGGCACGATCGCACTCGTTCTCGTCTTCCGTCCAACGCTCGTTTCGGTTTCGCGGGAGGCGGCAGCTCGACAACGTTGCTACTCGTCTCGCCGACCTCGTCGGCTACCACGGAATCCACGCTGACTTTCGGACGATTTTGCTTCGGTATCGCTCCTTGAAGACGCTTGCTGTCTACCTCGTTCGGAGCTTGAGGTAAGAGCTTCTTTTTCACCTCGTTGTCGATGCTCAGCGTCGTCGTACTCGACGAACCCGAGTCCGGCTCTTTGGCGTAGAGGTCTGAAATTCAGTTGACGAGAGTTTCGTTAGATCAGTGTTAATCACGAGCAGGGATCGACAGCTAAACTTTTTTTTTAGCCATGTTGACTTAAAAAAAAAATTGTTTTATGTTTTAAAGGACTTGTATGTTTATAAAAAATGTTACTATAATAATTGTTAACGTAGATAAATTGTGAAAAATTATCATTATTGAATGAAAGGAAGGAATAACCAAACGAAGTAACGATAGCTGCCGATCGCTGTTTACGATACAAATTGACGACGACCATCGTGGAAGGTTAAAACATCGATATTGGAGATGGGACACAAAACGCCTATTCTAATCGAGGTATTCTCCTAATTTTCCTCGAATTGTTACATCGAGATTAATTATAGAAAAAATGTAATTCAAGCTAGATTCGATTAATACGACTTACAATCCGTACTAGCTGTTTGCAGACTCTCCGACGTGTCCGTATCGTCTGAACGAGTGAAAGTCCAAAAAACTGGCAGCACAAATTCGAGATATAATGTAGAGGGAGAGCTGTGTGTTTACTCGGGGTCGTGAAATCTAAAGAGTCGTCGTAATGAAACTCGCGATTTCGTTATTCTCTCCCCGCGTTCCTGAGGTTTTCTTCGAGTTTATCCACGAGAACCGTTATCGAGACGATCTATTCTTCAATTTTCTGTTTCTATTTGTGTTTTTTTTAAGAGATCAAACGAAACATGTTTCGGTCACTTACTTTTGCTCGCCCACGGCTCGACAGCGCACTCGCCGTTCTCGATACCGGCGATACTCCCCGAGTTGAGAGGATCATCCAAATTTTTAGTCTTCTCTACCGGTCTTTCCTTTCGTCTCTCACCGTCGGAGAGATCACGACTGCTCTGGCTCGCGTTGCTGAATCTCCGTTTGTACGCTGGCGGCTTCTGCTCTTCGAGAAGAGCGTCGCGTGAATTTGCAGAGTCGTCATCGATCGGGACTTCTCCGTTAAATCTACAACAATACCCGACCATTTATTTCGCGAATCGTCGTCAATTTTCGGGTACTTTTTTTTGCTTCCTCATAGAAGAAGCTTTGTTTTGGCAAAAAAAAATGTTTCGAGATTTTTATGAAAACATTTTGAGAAAAATGAGTAATTTTGAGTATTCTCAAACAGTGATTTTTTTGCTTCCCGATGGCATCGTGGAAAAACCTAGGTACCTATTATGTTCTACGGCAAGAAATACATAAAATGATGGTTATACGGAGTTAAAATAATTAGATAAAGCGGTGTCATTTGAACTTTTCGTGAAAAAAATGAAAGATCGAACCAAAATTTGGAACACATAATTCTATGTATTTTTCGCGCCGAGCACAGATCCTACATCCGTTTTGACGAAAAAAAGGTGAGGTTGGTGTATTTTTCCAGGCTAAACCTCAGTCAGCCAGCAGTTTTGCCTAAAAGTTAAATACGACGTTGATGTTGAAAAAAGTTGAAAATTGACATTTTCATAACGCTTCCTCATAAAAGTTGCAAGTTGCAACATGAAAGTTGAAAGTTGGAAGTTTTATATCACTTTTTCATAATGGCCCTTTATTCGCTTTCTTCCTCTATGAAGAAGTCAAAAATATCGTAAATACTTTCTCATAGAAGGACATTTGTGAATAAAGGGCCATTATGCGAAAGTGATATAAAAATGTCAACTTTCAACTTTCCAGTTTCAACTTGCAACGTTTATGAGGAAGCGATATGAAAATTTCAATTTTCAACTGTGTAACCCTCTAACGATATTCGAAGATTGGAGTACTTGTATCACCTGGTAAATCTATCATTAAATCCGCCCGTGCTTAAACTCCTGTCGCGATTAGAACAGGCGTACCCTTCGTCTATTCTCTTTCCGGCTAGCAACGGACTGTAAGAATCTCGAAGGCTGTAGACACCCGAAGTCTCGTTAGCGAACTGCTCGTCGCTCTGTTCGGCGATGGGATGAACGATTTCCGAACCGTAGCTGAGATACGGCAACATCTGAAGCTGATTTCGTTTCAGTGTATTTTGCGGCAAGCCTTTCTTCGTATTGATTGTCTCGAGACTCTGAGGATGAAGAGGTAAATTATTGTCGTCCGAAGCGTTCGCATTCTTGCTCGACGCTCCTATCGTCTCGAGACTCTGCGGATGGACCAGTTGCTGGTGCAACTTTTTCGCGATCACCTTGAGATTAAAACACAAACGATTAAAATGAATTTAAACATTCATTAATCGAACGATGAAGACGACTTTTTTAATAAAATCATATTACCTCCAAAGATTGCGGGTGCGACGGCATTTTATTTTTGTCAATGTCCTTCTTCTTCGAAATTATTTCCAAACTCTGTGGATGATCGGCGGTGAGATGAGTCTCCATTGGTATGGAATTCGAATTGAGACGTCGCACGCTCTGATTGGACTTCCAGTACGGATAATCCTCTCCGTGCTGCTCCAGCTCTAACGAGCTCGTTTGTTTTATCCTACTCTCGGAGCCCGTTTTCCCGAGGGTACCGGGAGCGGCGACTCTGGAGTGTCGACTCTGCGAATCCTCTGACGCGTGTCTGCACAGTTTCCGTGATCCGGGACCGTGTTCCTCTTTCGCAATCACCACGCATTTCGGTCCCTTCACTCGCATGGCTGTTCACAATATAACTGCGTTCGTTAAGTTTGTCTATTTTTTTTGCTCGCAACGATAAAAGAAATATGCGAAGAACGTCGGTCAATGTATTACCGTTAATTTTACTCCGAAATCGCGCCCGATCCTGCGCCATGTCCTGAGCCATGTCAACCGCCAGCATATTTTTTATACTCTCCACCGTCGGTTTGCTAAGCTCCTCGGACGCCGTCGCGTCCTCCGAACTCTCCGAGCTGTTCTTCCTGTGTATCTCCACCTTGAGATCTATCGTCGAGTTTGGCTTCTCGCGATTATAGTCCGACGTTATACTGTCCGCGTCGGCGTTTTGAACGTTTGGTTCGATGTATGAATTTCTCGAGGAACATTCCACGGGTGGGGTGTCTGTTTTTCCTGAAAAATAATCGGAACGATTTGTAGTCAGCGCGCATACGAACGGCTGAAATAATACAGTATTTCACCCGTGAATTTGACATTTTTTGGCAATTTTTGTTTATTAAAAGTGATAATAATTGTCATAAACAACAAATTTAAAAATAAAAGTTAAAATTGAACATTGCTGTTGGTGTGTAAAGAATATAAATATTATAAAAATGGTTCCATCTCTGTGCCAATTTAATTCAATAGACACTTTTATTAGATGTTTGTCTACAAACTTGATGGAGAGTAATTTTGTATTTTTTATCGCAGATCTAGTATTGCTATTATTATTATTATTATTATTTATGGTAATGAAACTATTAACAATTTTTATATCATCCCTTACCATTGAGTACTTGTAATTCGATGCCAAGATCTGTCGGATCCTGAGACTGTTCACTACGTTTGCTACGCGCTGCTCGCCTCTTTTCGCTCTCCAACTTTTGTTGGCTCACACTCGGACCAGGCTCTTCTAGACACTCCGATGTGTCGTAGACGCAGTGCAGAGCATGATTGACGCATTTTATAGTGCCAAACAGCGTCACAATGGACATGCAATACGCCAGCCAGACATAAAGAGTCGGTGGAAAAAACTGCAATAAATCATTTTTATTAAAGTTTTTTTTTAACTCCCGGATATCAAAGGTCGCAGTGGATGATTTTATAACTGGAAGTATAACATTGAAGTTACATTGTTTATGCATGCACAGCAGTAAAGTCAATATTTTAGTGCAAGCAAGGTGAACAAGTCGAATGGAGTTGCATGTTGCTAGCCAGTTCGCAAATAACGCACTTGTACACGATAAACAACATATCTCGCCAGTAAAGAGAGCAGTCGTTAATGTTATCGGTTTTTTTTTCTTTTTTTTTTCCTCTCGCAATCGTGGCAAGGACCGTGTTATTTCGACGTCCCATTGAAAATAAATAAATAAATAAAAAGTTTGACAACTTACCAGGTATATCGTAAATGGTAGACATAGCAAAAATAGCCAAACGTATAGATGAAAGGTATTTGAAAAAACGTCAAGTCGAGGATCGTAAAACCAGCCTCCTGTCAAGCTCGCCCAGACGCCTTGTCTGAGGATTTCCAACGATTGCGAACCCATGCCAGAGACCGTGATACTCCCTCACCATCTTCCCATTACTCGCGTCCACTTCCACGGTTTCACGCGTACTTATTCTCGTCAAAATCCTCGTGTCAGATTGATAATCGCGAGCCCGGGACAGTGCATCGTCTGTCTTTTGTCGTCTCGAGTTCTTTGATATAATCAATGGGGATCTCTCAACGTCGCGCACACACTAACTCCAGCTCGCGCCCCGCAGCCATATGAAGCCCTCTCAGATGTTCGCGGTCATGATACACACATGATGCGAAACCTTTAACGAAAGAACGGCATACCCCTCCCGGTCATCCCGTACGTATATACCACGTAAATGAAATTTCCTGACGTTACATGAATTTTGAGCTTTGCACTTTTAGATACGTCAAGTTACCGTCATTTATATCGAGCTATAAGATTTTTAAGTATTACGCAGGAATACGGGATGTTTTTTCTTCCAACGCTGTGAATTCGAGCGTTTTATCCATCGATAGATAGCATAAAGTTCATATTCTTCAAAAAGAATTGTTTTTCGATATTGTTTACAACGAGGACGCGTTTTTATTTCGCTGCAATGCTCGCCAGCTGGTCTCGAAGCTCAGGGCCGTAGTTGTGGTCGCTGTGTGTTAAGAAAAATTTTAAACCATAAATCGTTTTAATCTTAACAAGTAAACAAAAAATGATTAAAAAATAGTTGACAGTCGTCAAGAATCGTAGGAATGGCATTCAGGCAGTTGTACAAAGTATTGTTCAGGCGAACCAGTCCAGTAATGGTAATTCAGTGAAATGTTTTTATTTTCCCTCCCGATTAGTTGGACACCCTAACCCCTTAGGATGACCTAATAATTCACATGAAAAAATGTACCCAATTGCATTTGAAAAATGATTATCATCCGCAGTACGCGACGGCTTCGATGTTCGTTCACTGTGCGGAAACAAACAAACCGAATCCGGAACACAGAGTTCAGTGGGAAACGCCGGATTTCTCAAAGTTGACTTACGACTACATGATCAAACAGTCCACTGTGGAAACCGTGAACAGCGTCACGCAGTCTCTAACAGTTACGTATACGGCGATAGAAAGTACCAGTAAAGAATATAGGTAAAGGAGGAAACGCACGACGTATAAACTGTCTTGATTTTACAGGAGATCTAAATGAAGCTAAAATGCCGCAATTCTATCCCTTACAGACGTTCAATGTCACAACTGATGAGCCTTATCAGAGAGACACTGACTTACAACGTCAGCGATGAACATTGGGATCTCATTGTGGAAGTAAGAGCCGAAGTGCAAAGAAAGAAACAAATTGTGACTGTAAGTTGCTCCTAAAATTTAGCAATCAAAGTCTGAAAAATTAATTATTATAATAATAATAACTACAACGATAATATTTATAACTAGTAAATTTATGAAATGCTGTTACTTGATTCAAGCAATTAGTGGGCTACATGGACTATGTCAACAAAATGGCTATAGCTGCCACGGAGGCGAGTTACATGGCTGGTTTAGATAATTTGTCTACCACACTTGCCCAGAGAATGGACGATGCCTTGAACAATGTTGCCCGGGAAGTGGCTCACAATCTGCAACTCGAGAAAGAGTATCTTTATCTTCAGGAGGAATGCGTTAAGAAAAGTAATGCGTTAAGATTAATTTCAGATGGGTGATATTTCACATTCATAAATAACGTTTGTTTTTTTTATTAATTTCATTTCAGCCAATACAGACGATAATTCGAAGACTGACGAAGACGCGGGCGTTACAACAGAGAAGATTGTCGTGGACTAGGATCGCGCGATTAAAAAAAAAAAAAAAAACCAACATAGTCTTTATTGCGTGTTATCGATTATCCAACCAGCTCGAGAATTAAATTGTTCGTTTATTCGCTGTGCGACGAGCATCGTTTTTTCCGCGTTGGCGGCTCCTCGTCGAACCAAGCGTCAAGATGTATGGAAACTATGTGACGTCCGGGAACCATAACCAAACCCAATGCTCTCGCCTCTGTGTGCTCTTCCGACAGGTACTCGGAGCACGAGCCCAAAATGACGTTCGCGTCGCGGTCGGTGCACAAAAACGCACCTGTCAACACCCGACCGTCGGTCATTTTTATCCGGAGATGCCGATTCAACCATCCTCGCAACTTTTCCTTCGACGCAGACTCTTCCGCCCCCGATGTCTGCAAAAAAAAAAAAACATCGGTCGATTATAAATATAACCTTCGATGAAACGAAAACAAATAACTCGTTGCTTTTTTGCACCTCCCCGTTTCCGTGAACGCACTCGTTCTCGGTCACTGCAACCGCGTCTTTCATCGTTATCTCGCTCGTCGAGTTATCGCGGTTTTTCTTTTTAGTTTAAAAAATGCCCTCAGCATTAAACTTGCGTTCTTTTTTGACAAAACAAACAGCTCTGTAGCTGTGTGTGGGTGTTTTTCGACTTTTCGCGATTCTCTCCGATCGTTCGATTACCGGCCAATTTCACACGTGTTACAAGTGTTGTTAAAGTTCGTCCTTCGTCAATTTTCTATATAGGTGGCGACACTGTAGAAAAATCCTGGCGACTTTTGCCGATCTGTCAAAGACCACATTTTATAAAACGTTTTTTCGCTTTTTCATCCAAACACAATTTTCTCGTCAATTTTGCTGAGTACTGTTTGACTGGAAAGCCTCGAGATGCATGACGCTTACGACGCATCGCCGATCTTGAATTTGACAGTGCAGATCGAGTCGATGACAGCTTACGGTAGGGCAGTGTTTATTTATAACCGCACTTCTGTGCGATCATATGATGGGCTGCAATTTATCAATCAGTTGCACACACGCTTCGTTAAATGTGCAATCAATTTTTTTTTACACAGACGACAATTTACTGATCGGAACGCGGGAAGGCCGACTGCTGATGTACAACGTACCGCCGAAAACTGACGAGCATCACAAGCTCGAATTGTTGCGCTACAGCAAGAGTTTCAGCAAGAAAAGAATCGTACAAGTCGATGTTGTACCCGACTACAACTTGCTCATTCTCTTGACAGGTAAAATTCCGTTTGTTCTATGATGCCACAACTTTTGTTTTCAATTTGTAAAAAATGTTTTCCAGATGACATAGTATGCATTCACGACTTGAATTCTCTGAACATTCAGCAAATCAGTCAGTTGCCAAAGACTCGGGGAGCTTCCCTCTTTGCCTTGAATATTCAGCAAGCTGAGAGTTTGACAGGCAAAAAAAATACGGTCGTTCGTTTGTGTGTTGCCGTCAAGAGGAAACTGCAGCTATACTACTGGAAGAAAAATCAGTTTGAAGACTTGGGTGATGAGTCGAGAAATGAGCTCAGTGTGCCTGAGGTACCACGGGAGTTGGCCTGGTGTGTTTACTCAAAAAGAATATTGCATTATTTATTAATTCATAAATTTTATCAACAGGCAACATTGATTATTTTAGACATATAAATAATCTTTAGAATATAAAAAGTCTTACAACAGAAATATACATTAGAATCTACACATTGATTGAGAAATTCCCAAATTTGAAAAGCGCTTATTATTATTATTATTACACTATGTTATTTTTATTATAATTTTTCACAGAACATTAATATTTTTGCACTGGTCTCTGAGTTTTGCTTTTTAATAATAGCTAACTTAGATATTGTACTTTGAGCAGAAGAGATCTTTGGAGCATAAATGTACGATTTGATTGCAGGTGCGGCGAAACACTAATAGTGGGCTTCCATGGTTTGTCCTACACTCTCCTGAACTTGGATGGCAAGACGAAAGAATTATTTCCAACAGGAAAGCCACCCAAGCCGAGTATAACGAAATTATCGGAAAATTCGTTCGCCCTCGGCAAAGACTCGCAGTCTATAATAATGGACACGTCGGGCGAGTTGATACAGCATAATCCTGTAAAGTGGACCGACTCTCCGAGTGCCACTAGTAAGATTTTTGTCAACTACAATGTGCCTTGTTAGATCGCTGATTCGATTGATTCGCATCGGATTTCGCAGCTTGGGATGATCCGTATCTTTTGGGTATTGTGCACGACACGTTGGAAGTTTACACGCTGGAAGGTTGCTTGCACATTCAGACAATGACAGAGTTTAACAAAGCTCGACTTATCTGCCGAAGCAAGCAGGGCAAAGTTTACGTCGCCTCGATGAGCCAAGTGTGGTGCGTTAGCGCTGTCGACGTTGGACAACAAATTAGAACGCTGTTGGAACAAAATCAGTTCCAGCTGGCACTGAAGTTGACGGTAAATATTCCAAGTGAATTTTTCTTTTGTTTTGACTTCATCGTACTCAATGACGGTAATAATGGTTTTTTTTACATCTTTTTTCGCAGAGTTTATCGGACGTAACGGACGAAGAGAAGGCAAAAAAGATCTGCAAAATTCAAACGCTTTACGCGCACGATCTCTTCGCGAACAAAAAGTTTCAGGAAGCTATGAAGCAGTTTCAAACTTTGGGTACCGATCCTTACGAGGTGATAAGACTCTTCCCGGATTTAGTGTCACAGCCGACGAACGCAAACGAGATGAACGAGCCCGTTACGTCGTCACCGAAGCTTCAAGATCGCGATCTCGAAAATGGTCTTCTCGCGCTTATAGCCTTTCTCACGGAAGTTCGGCACAACTTGATGGGCAGTGGTGATTCCAAGGACAAAGACAAAAACGACAAATCTAAGGACAAAGACAGAACGAAAAACATGACGGCCGTTGCCACCGAGCAACTGTTAAAGATAATCGACACGACACTCCTTAAATGTTATCTGCAGGTACGATTGCAAATGATGCAACGATCTTGCTTTCGTCTGGTCATAATGAACCAGTTTTTTTATCGGAGATTAATTCATCCATTACTCGAATAATTTTGCGAGACTCATCTAATTTTTGCTACTCTAGTGACTTCATCGAATCTGTAACAAATAAGTTTTCAGACGAACGACGCACTGGTAGCGCCACTTTTACGACTGAATCATTGCCATCTCGCAGAAGCGGAAAAAACTTTGCTGATGCATCAAAAGTATCCTGAGCTCATAATTCTGTATCAAACGAAGGGACAACACAAGAAAGCTCTCGAGTTGCTGGAGAAGCAGTCTAAGAAGAGCGACTCCAGTTTGAAGGGAACGGAACGAACGATTCAGTATCTTCAGCATCTTGGTAAGGATCATATGGATTTGATACTCAAATTTTCCGGTTGGGTTTTGGAGCAGGATCCCGAACAGGGCTTGAGAATATTCATGGAAGATCTTCAGGCAAGTGGAAAATCTTGACTCACGTTCGAATAATCCTGTACGGGGATGAACGCTTGTACGAAACAAATTAAGATTAATTTATGAATCATTTTTTAATTGTTTTGTTTATTCAGGAAGTCGAGCAACTTCCCAGACCGAAGGTTCTGGACTATCTTCTACGTTGTCACAAAGACTTGGTAATAACATATTTGGAGTACGTTGTACGTGTCTGGGCAGACGAGAATCCCTTGTTCCACAACGTTCTCGTGCACCAGTACAAGGAGAAGTGCCTTGCGTCGATGAGCCCAAACGCAACGCCCGCCGAAAAGCAAAACGCTGAGCACATACGACAAAAGTTGCAACAATTCTTGGAGAAATCTGTACACTATACGCCCGAAACGGTGTTGGTACAATTTCCATCGGACTGTTTGTTCGAAGAACGTGCCATCATTCTCGGACGTCTGGGCCGTCATCAGCAGGCTATATCCATATATGTTAATTTGCTCAACGATGTGCCTAGAGCTATTCAGTACTGCAAAAACGTTTACTCGAGGTATCAGAAAAATCCGGAGGCTGGACCGAGTCAAGACGGTTCCGATGAGGTCTACGTTACTCTCATTCAGCAGCTGCTGAAACCCGAAATTGCTTTGATGGCTGGTTAGAGTTTTTTTTAATATCCAATCTTTTTTTCTTCATATTCCAACAATATCGTCTTTTCGCCAACAGTTTTCTTATTTTTTTGTTTTCTTTTTGGTTAACGCAGGGTGCAATCCGGAAATGCAAAAAACAGTTCAACCAGATCTGGAAACGGCTCTGGAACTTCTGGAGGAATACGCTTTCAACATAAATCCTATAAAAGCCTTGGAAGTTTTGCCGGACAGTGTACCGATCGGTCGCATAAGACACTTCCTCGAGGCGAGTTTGCAGAATCAATTGAATGAAAGACGCCGAACTCAGGTATTGAAGAGCTTGTTACACGCGGAGCATCTTCAAATCCAAGAACAGAGAATGCATTACGAGTCGCAGAGCGTCCTCATGACCGAATTCAACATATGCTCGGTGTGCAAAAAGCGGTTTGGGAATCAGAGGTAATTATTTATCGTTTATATATACATATATACTGTAATACTCGATATTCGCTTCTGAAAACCGATTAATCATTCTTACTTTTTTGGATATTTTTCGATGCAGCGCGTTCGCCAGGTATCCAAGCGGCGACATCGTGCATTACTCGTGCCAGGACCGTAAAGTTTAGAGAATTAACAACGAAACTAAACGTGCAATTTTTACCAAATATTTTTTTTTATTGGAGATGGGCAAAATTGA
Organism: Stenichneumon culpator; assembly: GCA_964017025.1. NCBI lineage: Eukaryota > Metazoa > Arthropoda > Insecta > Hymenoptera > Ichneumonidae > Stenichneumon > Stenichneumon culpator. Next base: position 7,967,416 of record OZ024781.1, read on the forward strand.
CATTCACTCCAGTACTCGGTAATTACACTTCGTAGTTGCATCGATATTTTTCGTGAGTTTTCTTTTTTTACGATTCACAGAATAATGAGATTTTGCCGAACTCTGTTTTCGACTAAAAAAGACACTATGCAGTATGAATTAACACGAAAATACGCTTTAAATATTATAACGAGCCAATGTATTGTAAGATTGGTCCCTGTATAGAAACTATATGTATATATGAAATTTAATAACAAGGTACATAAGAGGCAATTAAGCCGGTGTGAGATACAATTTTATCGTGTTTGAATTTTCAAACGTTAATCTCGTCCAGAGACCAGGTCGGCCAATAAAACCCAACGAATAACAAACTGGTGCCGAAGGATGGGGCGTGCCCGGTCCAGAAAACGTGTAAACGGGGCTGATGATGTCATAGTCGAACTTGTATTCCTACGCCCCGGTGGTACGTACACACGAAAATCCAGGAACGAACAACAACCACCGGGCACCCTGTCCGATAATTTTCATTAATCAACTCCTCTCCTCTCTCGTCCAGCTTTCTTGGCTGATGCGATTAAAAATTAATGTCACAGACGTGGCACGCATCACTCATCGGCTTATCGCACACTAGCGAAAGAAAAAATTAAACACAACAGACGTCTTGTCATTTTAATGTCAGGGTGAGAATCGTGCGGCTTCACAGCGTCCGGTTTCCGGGATGCGAGATAAAAGTTGCCTGAGGTCGGAATTTTGCGGTCATTATCTTTCCCGATAGATGCACTCGCATTATCGCCACTCTATTAAAATATATATTCGTGAAAATTCATCGAAAAGCGTCACCCGCCTAAGATGACTCGTCATTTATTTATAGACAGAAGTGTGCAAAAATGTTCCGCCTGAAACATAAAATGCATCTCGTATTTCTTTAAACCGTTTAGCTCTTGCAGCATTTTTAAAATCATTTATCATTTCATTTTTCTTGCAAATTCGTCAAGCAGGGCCACATAACTTGATGACCCCTCATTAATTTCTAACTAATCGTTAGAAAAATTTTCAGAGTTGTGAAAAGTAAATGAATGATTAAGCGACAGGATTGTTACGCACTTATCGTTGGAATTTAGTTTTATTTTTTTCAAATAACTGTTTACCAAAATTTCGTGCCGAATACCTGGGAGGAAGGTGCAAAGCGCCATCGCGGCACACACACGCAACACACGGAGAGGGTACTACTTTAGTCGGGCGTAGTCGGACGCCGTGAATCTCCGGTCAGTTGCGCGCCGGTCGAGTGTGTGGAAGGACTAGTGTTGGATCTTACTGTGGAATATCATTTCGTGGATTGCGTGAAGTTTATATGCGAGTTATTTGGTGAATACGGTGATATACGGGGTGTTCTCGAGTATCGGTAAGTCACACGATTGTTGAACTTTCATTTAGAAGCATTTTATCGACGAGTTTATTTCATCGTTGCCCGGGAGTAGCAGCTAGGCGAGAGAGGTCCGCCGACGTTAAAAATGGCGTGCGACTCCGTGCATCAAAGTATTTTCTCGTTTGCGAGCCTAGTCCGACATTAGCTTGTCATTGTCTTTTTTTCCCCGTCATAGATTGAGAATGGAATCAGATCGTTGAATCGGCTGGGTGCGAGACGAGATAAAAGTTTGTCATGCATTTATAATAACGTCGATCGACGACGCTGAGAACTGAGAGAAGTTCACAGCCCCAAGCTTCACGCAGCTTAGTATTTTCTCATACGTTTCGCCGGGGCGTAGCTTCGACTCTGCGCCGATAAGCCTTGTCGTTTCGACAACAAAGTTGCTCGACGATAACAAAATAAAATTGCACCGGATCTGGTCGATCGTGAACTTGTTTCTACGACGAAAGGGAACAAATGTTTCGCGACAATGGGTCGAAGTAATTTCCGTTGGACCGATAGAGTCCCCTGACGTTCTATTCTGTTGGGCTGTCAAGACAACCTGTCCGCCGGTGACCTAATTCGAGCTCCCCTCTATTCAAGTTTTACCATTGTCCTAATCCATAACAATGTAAAGAAAAAAAAAACTCGTTTCATATGGCATCGATTTTGTCGCACACACCGTTCTCGCTGCACACTTGTCGCGAACGGCAAATGTGTCACGAGATATAATTATCAATGATCGGGGCGAGTACAAATATTTTCGATAATGATATAAGCGTACGAGACGCCAAAAGTGTCCCGGCGGCGGATGGTAATCATTTTCTTAACATAGAATCGATATACTTCTCTTGTATCAGCGCCCGAGAGATACAAGCGCACGACCTACGTTCTATAGATGGTTTTACCTACTATTAATATACGTTCCAAACATTAAAAAAAACACGGCTGGATCTGAGCCAAGGTGAAGCCGGGCTCGATTGACAATGTACCGAGAGAAATCTACTGCAACGTAGAGCGGACCGAATGTAAACGTGACAGATAACGACGAGTTTACACACAACCGTTCGACTGTGTTATGGGGAAACGATTATCGAACAGCCATCTTTCTTTTTCTTTTAAGGCGTATACTGTTTACTGTTACGTCAGTCAGCGCACTAATACGGTGTGGGACTTGCACGCGCGCGCGCGCGATTAGAATTCATTAATAAATTACGGGGGTTATCCGTACTGGGCGTCTTCCTGTTGCAAGTGTTAAAATGTTGCACAATCCTTGCCTCTTCGAACTTGCACTTGTTCTCCCGGAAAAAAAAGTTTTCGTCTTATTTGCACGGACCAAATCTATAAATCGACATATTGCTACCCCCCCCCCCCCACCCCCCCCCCCCCTCACCCTCGCGAAGATTTCAGCCCGTAGTTTTTCGCTATCGTTCATTTTTCTGTAACAAAATTACGTTGGTTAATAAGCGAGTTGTTTACCTTAATAGAAACAGCAATTGGGCTGTTACAGATTGAAAATTGCTGTGATGGCTATTGTGAACCCGAGTGTTTATCGTTCGTAACGATGTTTCCTATCCTCAGCATTGTCTGTTAAAATTGACGTAATGAGACACGGTTTCATATGACACGAGGATTATTCGCGAGCGTTGCGTCTCGCGTTACGGCTTTTAAATGTGGGTCGCATATGACCGAGTAAAATATTGGTGCCGGTGTGCGTTGACGTTGAAGCGTCCGACGCCCGACACTCATCCGCAGCTACTCCCGCCTAGACATATATATATATATATATGTACAGTCTTTAGACTCTAAAGTCCTTCGGCGCTAATTTTAATTTTATTATCCACGTATAACGTTAACTAGTACCGAGAAAAATACGTGTATCTCGCATTACCGATGAGTAATGTCAAAATTTTCGGTCGGGCTGACTCTCGACAGTGATGGCCTTTAAACTCTCGCTCGGCACAGACTTTCCATTATCGTCGAGATTCTACCACGCTATAAGGACGAGGCAGGTCTATAGCTATGCCAACGTCGCTGTACGTATAAAACCATCTGCGTGATATATACAGAGATACCGCTTCGAGATACCAATAAACTGAGAACTCTCCATCGAGAGACGAACGCCGTACCGATAACTCGAAGCGAGCCCACATCGGCTTCACAATGTAATCTTTGATTTAACATTGAACGGTCCCTCTCGACAGACTCGCGCCAGTCTAGCGCCTATTAGCGCTGCAGTCGTTCCACCGAGCTTCTCCTACACGCCTATAAATTCTAACTATCATCTTTCTTTCTTTGCGTCGAGATGAAATTTAAAAAAGTATTTCTTGCTCGAAAAATCTTTAATATATCGCTCGCGATAAATTTTCGAAAAATTATATACACCATTATGAAAATAATTTTCTTTTTGCTATAAAATACTATACAATTTTCGATCGGGAGAGAAGCATTCACGTTGAATGTTGAACGCTCTGGAAAGTTTAGTAAACAGCTTCGGTGGCAATGTTAGGTCGTTTTATGAGAGAACATTTTTTTTCTTTTTTTTTTTAAATTTCAAATTCACGCTAACCCTCGCGGTAATCCACAAGACTCGATTGTAGTGCGCGATGCTGGGAAGAGTTTCATGCCGGTAGGGGCTACAGGAACGGGGCTCCAAGAATATCCCGTTCTATCATGGAAGAGGGAAGTCGTGAACGGTAATTTATATTTAGAACCTTGCCACTTGAAGTTTCGGATTGGAGGGTGGTGATAAATGTATGCATGCACATGTGCGCCTGCCTCTACTTATTCAGGATTGTGTCCTCCAAGTTTGTGAAGCTCTACCGAAGCTCGCACAACTTTTCTCTCGTCCCGTCTTCGCCCTTTCCACAGAATGAAATATCGTTTTGTTTTTGTACCGAAAAAAAAGATTTATTTATTTTTTCATACTTGTTTTTTTCTTTTTTTTGTTTTCCTCTTCCTTCAAGCACATCCGCGTACGTACTACATTTTACGGTACGGTCGAGGAGAAGCGGACGCACCTTCCGCGATAACGCACGTAATCATCGTAGCCACGCATGGCCACGCACCCTTTTCTACGCTGTCCCACATTCGACGCTCGTCGCGCTCGCTCGCGTACGCGTTTCACGTCTCTCCGTCCATCTGCGTCTCTCTCCGCACCGACAGCCAACTTCAATCAGGGAGTTTCCGCCCTGTCTCTGGGCACGTATCGTACAACTTCTCTCCGCGGTATTAACCGTAACCCGAGATTACGAAATCGAACGCCGTCGGAAGAATGATATTGTCGTCGATGACCGGGCGAACACTGGACGAACAGTGGATCGTTATTTTTCTACGAATTCCCACTTGTTACAAAAGTGTGTTGACTTCGGGCTATCCAGAAACATGATCCATGGTTCAAAAACAGCTTTCGAGTGCTTTCTAGATTTAAAAAATTTGATTTGATTTATCAATTTTTTTCGAGTGCTCTAAAGGTGCAGAGAATAGTTTCGCGTGCTTTCCAGATTTAACATCTTTTATTTTTATTTTCATTTCATTTTTCGAGTGCTCGAAAGGGGGAGAGTATCGTTTCGAGTGGTTACTAAATTATTATTATTATTTTTTCAAGTACTCGAAGGTGGAATCGTTTCGAGTGCTTTCCAGATTCCTTACATTTTATTTTTTTTCCGAGTGGTTGAAAACGAGGAGAATCGTTGGGGCTTTAGGAGAGCATGAAAGGCTTCGTCGATCGACCGGACGAATTTTTGTCTCTTCAAAAGTAAACGGCGAACTCGGTTGCGTTATCCGAGCCAGGATCGCCGCGGCAGATTAACGTAAATGCGGACGTGACGTATCAGCGGTCTACGTCTCGTATACGCAGAGGACCCAATGACAAAGCTGCGGCGATTCACTCCCAGCGGACTTTTAACCGGTTTGATTATTTTTCTCTCTCGTCCATTTTATTTCTCATTCTTACCTAATTGGAAGTCAACCCGTGGTCTTTTTATTGGTTACCATTCAGAAACCTATTCGAGAATTCAGGAGGCGTTGATCAGCGAGGATTAACACTCGCGATTTTTTTTTTCTTTGTTACTTCAATATTTTTTTTTTTTTACACGGCCCTCCGACGAAGTTGGAAAATGAATTAGCTTCGATCAAACAATCGCGCTCGTCGATTAATGCACATGGCTGTGATTAAAGTTTGCGAACGTATCGTGAAGAAACGAAAAGGGATCTCCGCTACGGCGACGCTAATTTACGCGGCCATCATGGATTACCGGTTACGCGAAGTTTGGTGGGAGAAGGTCAAGCACAAACGAGATGAAGAATTGACCTCTGGCCGGCAGTGCGACCTCAGACTCTGGGAAAAAACTCGTCCGGCGCTGTTGGTCGGGCTCAATATTTTTTCTCTCTCCCGTTACTTCGTCCAACCTTTTTTTTTTTATCATGACGATGCCTGAGCTTGGGCGTGACGACCCGACGGTTTTCGGGAGCCTCCACCATTCTTTCGTTCTCGGATCGATTCTCACCGGTGCGGTCGGTGACTTCGCGAAATAAAATAAAATAATAATATGAAAACCATTAAAATAGGGAGGGTGAAGAGAGCTCGAGGAGTCGTCGGTGTAAAGCGGCTTTTATTTTATTTATTTATTTATACTTATTTTCTGCTGAAGTTCTAGTTTTAACAATAACGAAAGAAGAACGAGGGCGTAAAGAAGCTGGCATAAAACTCGAGCGAAGAAGTTCGTCTCGTCGTGCTGTCGCTTAGCTTCTGGCCGTTTTATTTTTTGTTCCCCACTGGACTTGTTTCTCGCTGGAAGACAAACGTTCGTAGTAGTGGCGTAGGCGGAGAGGTGAGGTGGACGCGCGCCACCTCCTCGTGGATACGGAACCGGCGCCGCGTTGACTGCATCGGAAAATCAATAGTTGTCCTGTGTGCGTGAAAGAGTCTCACGCTCTTCTTACCTTGGCACAAGCACGCTTCCAATTTTCCACCTACTACACCTGATATAACGTCGGCGTCTCTATTACTCTGACCGTGTACCAGAAAATTCCGAGCATCCATTATTTGGCTTTGAAAAAAAACATATATATTTTTCGACTCATTTTTCAAGACTTTGCACCGTTGGAACAGTATGATAAATTCACGAAACAATGTCATTCCAAATGTGACGTTTATTGTCTCAATGTTTATCGTTTGGAGGCAGATTGGTTTTTTTATTTGTTTATTATTTGTCAATTAATTTTAACAATTATTCTCAAACGACTTTGCGCCATAGAGACGTAAGCTATTCATTGATTCTCGGCAATACGTAAAATCTCTGGCTTTGAAACAAAAAATATATACACACATATTTGTCGAGTCGTTCTTCATGGCTTTGCACCCTTAAAACAATATGATAAACCCGCATTAAAATGTTACTGCAAGTAGTGTGACTTTTATAGTTTAATTTTTTATCGTTTCTTCGCAGTTTGGGTTTCTGTTCGTTATTTGCTTATTAATTTGTTCAATCATTCTCAAACGACATTGTTCCATATAAATAGAAGCTACTAACCGATTACCTAATGCGCATACATTCAAAATGCAGCAAAATGATATTTCCCTCCATCTGCGATAAATTTTATCTTTTCCTTCGAAGGTAGGAAAGTCATCGGCACCCTCGTAAATTAAAGATGCGTGAGTTACGAGTGCCTTCGTAAGCCATTGTGACGCAGCCCTTCTTTGCTCTTCATTCCACTTGGTCCAACAAAGGGTCATTGTTTTCCCACGTTCGCGTCGACAAAACTCCCTCCCCCTTCTGGGTTTCGCTATTCTGAGAGGTTGCCTTGTCACCAAGCCGGACACTTGCATTTTGTATTACTACGGCGGTCTCTCCCTTTTTCTCTCTCAACCTCTATATATCTATATATACAACTATACAGCAACGGTTTCTCCGTACCGCACTTTGCGGTCGGGGCACAAAACCGTAGATACCGCTGTCGAGCGTGACGTTATCGTTGAAAATAAAGCTCTCGGTAGGCAGACAGCCTCGTAGTTGTAAACTCGTGTCGCAGTTGCGATCTCGTGTTACTCTATCGATCATTCGAATGGCTGGTTGACATTTTTTCGCGTCAACCTTGCACTCGGTAAACGAAACCGCGAGAGACCATCTTCTCGTATTCCGATAGATCAACGAAACTAAGCCGTTCCTCGGTAAACTTGAACCTTCCACGATTACGGATGGTCATTCACATCGTGATTCATATTCCGCTAACGCCCGTCCTCCTTCTTCTTCTTTGCGACCGCGCCTCGTGGCAATGCTCTTCCACGACCACGTCGGTGCTCCAATGTCCAGAGGCAGCTTACGTTGCACCGCTTGGACCCCTGCGTTCCCCTTGCATTAAGTATATGACGCCACTTGCGTAATTGCTCTAAATTCAACGTAAGTGGTAGCCAGACTCGAGAGAATTTCATTCATTCCAACTTCTTGCTATACGCATTCGTGCAATTTTTTTTCCCCCCTCGCACAAGTTTTATGCGATTGTGCACACGGCACGGTGTGTAAATCTTATTCGTCTACCGGAAGTGACGTCACACCGGAAATATGCCACTTTCGATTTGGAAATCTAATTTTTCGACCAGAATGGACGGATTTCCAGTGTGAGGTCATTTCTAGTAGAAAAATAATATTTTTCCAACCGGAAGTGACGTACTTTTGGTACGTCACTTCCGGTCGAAAAATGAAATTTTCAAGCATTAAGTGACGTATTTTCGGTATGACGTCACTTCCAGTTGAAAAATGAGATTTTCAAACCGGAAGTGAAGTATCTCCGCTAAATCTAAATTTCCGCTAAAAAAGTATCTGCGGAAATCTAAATTACAAAATTCCCTAGTTCGCAGCGAGAGCGCGAAGCGCCTGAGCTGCGACAACCTGCTAGTTTGCACATAAAAGTCGATATGTATGCATTCCGGAAGCTCTAAAACGGAATGTTAGCTGACGTAACGCTATGTTTGACTTGCCGGCATCGAAAGATGTGACATCGAAGCTCGATTGTTGATAGAGTCGATTAGCTAGTTAAAGAACCTCCGTGGGCGTGGGAGATTTTCCACGCGAACGTACGTGCACTTGTGTGTGCTCTTTCCTTTGCATTGGAAATTCAAACGAAGCGTCGACCATCGGTATAGCACAACGCGGACACCGCTCGCACTCCGTTTAACCTTGATTGATCGTCGATCTTCGACGCCTCTCTTTTTTTTTATCGTATTTTTTTAGCTCTCCCTTTTTTACAACTCCCGACGATCTCTGATAAAATCAACTCCGCACGAGTTTATTCTTAGATAAAGCGATCGGGCCGGCGCGATAACGTTCGAAGTTAATTCAACGCCGACCGAGCATCGGTTTCTGCCCGTCGGTCTCGCATCAGGAATTTTATAAATCCTCAGTAGTAGAAAACGTTTCTCTCCATTTTCGTTAAGTGAAATTGCTCAACCCGCTAAGTCGACGTTTCCCATCCTGGTCCGGTTAACTGCAACGAGTTGCGTGTGGTTTTCCTTGAAACTTTGCACCTTTTTTTTTTGTTTTTAATGCTTCGCTCGCTCCTCGACGCATCACGGCGGTTCACGAGGAGCAGACTTCTTATTTCGCTCTTTCACGCTGCGGAACAAGTGGGCGGAGGTCGACGAGTCTCTCTAGCTCTCGACTTTGCGCCTCTACGAGTACTCCGGTACTCGTCCGAACTACCGGAGTACATGGGCAATTAAAAAATTCCCGACGGACTCGTACAAATCCCTTTTTTTTACGGCGATACACTAAAATTCAAGGTACATTCGATAATGCCAAACTTGCATCTTCAAACGTTCGACCGGCGTTGTACATTATTTAAAAGGCCGGCGCGCTCGTTTGCTCTCGATCGGCAGCGACCGATCGCGTCACTGTGTATATATATTTATATATATATATATGTTGCCTGTGATATCATTCGAGTGACGTAATCCAAGGCGATGATGATGCTCTCCGGGTGCTGGAGCCCACGCACACCGTCGCTCCGAACGGTTACTGTGTAGTAGCTTAGGTAACCAGCTCGTAAAATAATTTCCTTTCATTTAAAGTACACTGGCACTGGTAGTAGAGCCAGGCGTTTATTAAAGCCGGTTCCGTCATCAACAATTGACTGCAGCATTTTTTTGTTGTCAACTTTGTATGTTTTTTTTTTTTTTGAGTACGTTTTCTATTTGCGTTACGGAAACTCTATAAATATACTTGCACGCCTCGACGCCGATACACAACACTCGGTGGGAAATAAATAATGCGTTGGCGAATGCTACGTTGCGTAACGCGGCGCGAGGTGTTTTTACACTTACCTGGTGGCAACGCCTCTGTTTCGCACGTTTCGCCCCGTTTTTTCGACCACACGACATTGTTTTCGATTTTTTTATCCCGAATTTTTTATCGTTTAATATGTGATATAATGAACGCATTGTATTAAAAAATATATATTTGAAATATTTTTGATAAAATATAATAGGTGTTATATATAGCTGTTTACGCGTGAAGCGGAATTTGTGCATGCATAAAATTCTATGAAACTTATTTTAATCGTCGTATTACCGTGTCTGTTGCAGGAGCGCCCTTAACAAGGGTAAAGAAACTGTGAGCTGTTGGTCCGATTGGCAAAATGACGACCGACATCTCAGTGCAGCGTACGGGCTGGGACCCGACGTTACAGCAAGAGATCGTCGACGAGTACGAATACGACGGAGGAAACTCGAGTTCGAGACTGTTCGAGCGTTCCCGCATCAAGGCTCTTGCCGGTGGGTCAAACAATTATTATCTAAGAAAAAATGTAAGGATTAAGGATTTTTGTTCCATTCGAATAAATTTTTAAAAAATTATCGAGCAAAGAGCACACTTTAAGATAGACTGTGTCAAAATTTGAGTAAGTTTTACCGTCCTGTTATTGAGTTTAGTTCACGTGCGCGACGTCCACTCCTTTTCGCTCATTCGTTCGAGGTCGTCGTTCCCCCACTCGCGATTCTAGGAAGGCGACCCTTAAAGGAAAAAAAGAGAAAAATACTAAGCTCTACCAAGTATCGTAGGACAGGCGGGAAGGAAACTCGCGACCGCTTCCTTCGATAGGCTTATCTTTCGGGACTCCAAGCCGCTATCAGTCAATGCTTGGTCGTTCGACTCGCTCCAGAATTTTTTCGATTACAGTCGCGAATATCGCTCCCGCACGAGAGCTCCTAACATGCTCCGTCGACAATTTTCAACGAATTCATTAGTTCGCAAAAATAAACAAAATAAACGAACCTCACCGACTTTGAATCGCGAGCCAAGTTCGCCGAGTCCTCGTTTGCACTTCGTTATTCCGTGAGAAGACCGGGAATCGGCTTTTTGGCACGTCGTTACAGCCGCATTCGTGGAATCGACAAAATTTAAGTGTCTCTAAATCGTGCTCTCGACTATCAACAAACAGTGCCCGAGTGCAATTTTAAAAATAAATAATTTAACACAAAAATAGAATAATGACCAACAGAATTTCCATACACGATTCATTGGAGGATTATTACGACAAAGTAGTCTTGGACCTCCGAGGTGAATCTCCGATCAATCTGTATTTTCTCATCATCAATTTACGTAATCCTTAAAAATTTTCTTTTTTTTTCATAAGGTGAGCGAGAATCCGTGCAAAAGAAGACTTTCCAAAAATGGGTGAATTCTCATCTGGTACGTTGTTCGTGTCGGATCGGCGACCTTTACGCTGATCTGCGGGACGGCAAGATGCTGATAAAGCTGCTGGAGATACTGTCCGGCGAGCGTTTGCCTCGTCCAACAAAGGGAAAGATGCGTATCCACTGTCTCGAAAACGTTGACAAGGCTCTGCAATTTTTGCGCGAGCAGCGCGTGCATCTCGAGAACATGGGTTCTCACGACATAGTGGACGGAAATCCGCGTCTCAGTCTTGGTCTGATATGGACGATTATTCTGCGTTTCCAAATTCAAGACATCACGATCGAGGAGACCGACAATCAAGAGACGAAATCAGCCAAGGACGCTCTGCTCCTGTGGTGTCAGATGAAGACCGCTGGTTATCACAACGTGAACGTGAGAAATTTCACGACATCCTGGCGCGACGGTCTGGCCTTCAACGCCATAATACACAAGCATCGTCCGGATTTGATACACTTCGACAAATTGTCAAAATCCAATGCGATCTACAATCTCAACAACGCGTTCAACGTGGCCGAGGACAAGCTCGGTCTCACGAAGCTCCTCGACGCCGAGGACATATTCGTCGATCATCCCGACGAGAAATCTATAATAACATACGTCGTAACGTATTATCACTATTTCTCGAAGATGAAGCAAGAAACGGTTCACGGAAAGAGAATCGGCAAGGTCGTCGGTATAGCGATGGAGAACGATCGCATGATACACGAGTACGAGAGCCTCACGAGCGATCTCTTGCGCTGGATCGAGGGTACGATCGAGGCGCTGGGCGATCGTCGTTTCGCCAATTCTCTCGTCGGCGTACAGTCTCAGCTCTCCCAATTTTCCAACTACAGAACAATCGAGAAGCCACCGAAGTTCGTCGAGAAGGGTAATCTCGAGGTACTTCTCTTTACCCTTCAGTCGAAGATGCGAGCGAACAATCAGAAGCCCTACACACCGAAGGAGGGCAAGATGATATCCGATATAAACAAAGCGTGGGAGAGGCTCGAGAAAGCCGAGCACGAGCGTGAATTAGCCCTCCGAGAAGAATTGATACGCCAGGAAAAATTGGAACAGCTCGCAGCGAGATTCAACAGAAAAGCGAGCATGCGCGAGACTTGGCTGTCGGAGAATCAACGGCTCGTGTCCCAGGACAATTTCGGCTTCGATCTCGCGGCCGTCGAGGCTGCGGCGAAGAAGCACGAGGCTATTGAGACGGACATATTCGCATACGAGGAACGCGTTCAAGCCGTCATGGCCGTGTCGCAGGAGCTCGAGGCCGAGAGCTATCACGACATCGAGAGGATAAACGATCGCAAGGACAACGTTCTTCGCTTGTGGAATTATCTCCTAGAACTGTTGCGAGCGCGTAGAATGAGGCTCGAACTTTCGCTGCAACTTCAACAGAACTTCCAAGAGATGCTCTACATACTCGACAGCATGGAGGAGATAAAGATGCGCTTGTTGACCGACGACTACGGCAAGCATCTCATGGGAGTTGAGGATCTTCTGCAGAAACATTCCCTCGTCGAGGCGGATATAAACGTTCTAGGCGAGCGTGTAAAGGCCGTCGTACAGCAGAGCCAGAAATTCTTGGAACAGGGCGAGGGTTATCGTCCCTGCGATCCGACGATTATCGTCGAGAGGGTGCAGCAGCTGGAGGACGCTTACTCGGAGCTCGTTCGTCTCGCCGTCGAGAGACGCGCAAGGCTCGAGGAGTCGCGTCAACTTTGGCAGTTCTACTGGGACATGACCGACGAGGAGAATTGGATAAAGGAGAAGGAGCAGATTGTCTCCACCGGGGACATTGGTCACGATCTTACGACCATAAACTTGTTGCTGTCGAAGCACAAAGCGCTCGAGAGCGAGATTCTATCGCACGAGCATCAGCTGATGAGTGTTGCTGCCGTGGGCGACGAGCTCGTACGGCAGCAACACTTCGGCTCCGACAGAATACAAGAGAGACTCCAGGAGATCCTCGGCATGTGGAATCATCTTCTCGATCTCGCCGCTTTCCGTCGCAAGCGTCTCGAGGAGGCCGTCGACTATCATCAACTCTTCGCCGATGCCGACGACATCGACATATGGATGTTGGACACCGTGCGTCTCGTGTCCTCCGAAGACGTTGGACGCGACGAGGCGAACGTTCAGTCTCTTCTGAAAAAGCACAAGGACGTCACCGACGAGCTCAAGAATTACGCGACGACGATCGAGCAGCTTCATCAGCAGGCTTCCACGCTCGGCGAGCAGGACGCCAAGTCTACCGAAGTTTTGGAGAGGCTCGCGTCCATCGACTCTCGTTACAAGGAGCTCCTCGAACTCGCCAAATTGCGCAAGCAGCGACTCCTCGACGCTCTGTCTCTCTACAAGCTCTTCAGCGAGTCCGACGGCGTCGAGCAGTGGATCGGCGAGAAGAACCGTATGCTCGACACGATGGTACCGGCCAAGGACATCGAGGACGTCGAGATAATGAAGCACAGATACGACGGATTCGAGAAAGAAATGAACGCCAACGCGTCGCGCGTCGCCGTCGTCAATCAGCTGGCTCGCCAGTTGCTCCACGTCGAACATCCGAACTCCGAGGAGATCGTTTCACGTCAGAACGAGCTCAATCAGAAGTGGGCAGAGCTGCGCGAGAAGGCCGAGGGCAAGCGCGAGGCTCTCAATTCCGCTCACGGCGTCCAAACTTTCCACATCGAGTGTCGGGAGACCGTGTCCTGGATCGAGGACAAGAAACGCATCCTCCAGCAGACCGACAGTCTCGAGATGGACCTCACGGGCGTTATGACCCTCCAACGAAGATTGAGCGGTATGGAGAGAGATTTGGCCGCCATACAGGCGAAACTCGACGCACTCGAGAAGGAGGCCCAGATGATCGAGCAGGAACATCCGGAAGAGGCGGCGCTGATACGCGAGAGAATAACACAGATTCAAACGATCTGGGAGCAATTGACGCAGATGCTCAAGGAGCGCGACGCCAAGCTCGAGGAAGCCGGCGACTTGCACAGATTCTTGCGAGACCTCGATCACTTCCAGGCCTGGCTGACGAAGACCCAGACCGACGTCGCCAGCGAGGACACACCGACCAGTCTCGCCGATGCCGAAAAATTACTCACCCAGCATCAGAACATCAAGGAGGAGATCGACAATTACACCGACGATTATCAGAAGATGATGGAGTACGGCGAACGTCTGACGAGCGAGGCCGGCGACGGCGACACGCAGTACATGTTCCTGCGCGAGAGGTTGAACGCCCTGAAGATGGGATGGGAGGAGTTGCATCAGATGTGGGCGAACAGACAGAATTTGCTCTCGAACTCGCTGAATCTTCAGGTGTTCGATCGAGACGCGAGACAGGCGGAGGTTCTGCTGTCCCAGCAGGAACACATTCTCGCCAAGGACGAGACACCGTCGAATTTCGAACAGGCGGAAAATCTGATAAAGCGTCACGAGGCATTCATGACTACGATGGACGCGAACGACGAGAAGATAAACTCGACGGTTCAATTCGCCGGAAGACTGGTCGACGAGGGCCACTTCGCCGCGGACAAGGTTAAGAAGAAGGCCGAGAGCATAAGCGATCGAAGAAACGTTAATCGCGAGAAGGCCAATCAATTGATGGAAAAATTGAAGGACCAGCTGCAGCTGCAGATGTTCCTGCAAGATTGCGAGGAGCTCGGCGAGTGGGTTCAGGAGAAACATATTACTGCGCAGGACGAGACTTACCGAAGCGCGAAGACCGTACACAGCAAGTGGACGAGACACCAGGCCTTCGAGGCCGAAATCGCCAGCAACAAGGATCGTCTTCAGCAGCTCCAGCAAGCCGCCGACGAACTCATACAGCAGAAGCCCGAACTTACGGAGATCATCACACCCAAGGTGCTGGAACTCGCCGACCAGTTCGAGGAATTGGAGACGACCACTCACGACAAGGGCGAACGTTTGTTCGACGCCAATCGCGAAGTTCTGATACACCAGACCTGCGACGACATCGACTCGTGGATGAACGAGCTCGAGAAACAGATCGAAAGCACCGACACCGGATCGGATCTCGCTTCGGTGAACATCCTCATGCAGAAGCAGCAGATGATAGAGACGCAGATGGCGGTGAAGGCTCGTCAGGTGACGGAACTGGACAAACAAGCCGAGCACTTGCAGCGCACGACACCGGACGACAAGATGGAGGAGATCAAGTTCAAGAAGGAAAAGGTCGCCCAGAGATTCGCTCAGTTGAAAGAACCTCTCGTCGACCGTCAGCGTCAATTGGAGAAGAAGAAGGAGGCTTTCCAATTCCGTCGGGACGTCGAGGACGAGAAACTGTGGATAGCCGAGAAGATGCCACAAGCGACGAGCAACGAGTACGGAAATTCTCTCTTCAACGTTCATATGCTGAAAAAGAAGAATCAATCACTGCGCACGGAGATCGAGAATCACGAGCCGCGTATAAACTCGGTCTGCAACAACGGACAGAAATTGATAGACGAGGGACACGAGGCGAGTTCGGAATTCACGAGACTCATATCAGAGCTGACGGAGAAGTGGCGGGAGCTGAAGGACGCGGTCGACGATAGGAACAAGCATCTGCTGCAGAACGAGAAGGCGCAGCAGTATTTCTTCGATTCGACGGAGGCAGAGTCTTGGATGAGCGAACAGGAGCTCTACATGATGGTCGAGGATCGTGGAAAGGACGAAATATCGGCGCAGAATTTGATGAAGAAACACGAGTCGCTGGAGAACGCCGTGGAGGATTACGCCGAGACGATACGTCAGCTGGGAGAGACTTCGCGGCAATTGATAAACGATCAACATCCATTGGCCGATCAGATAGCCGTGAAGCAGTCTCAGGTGGACAAACTCTACGCCGGACTGAAAGATCTCGCCGGAGAGAGACGAGCGAAATTGGACGAGGCCCTTCAGCTGTTCATGCTGAATCGCGAAGTCGACGATCTGGAGCAATGGATCGCCGAGAGGGAACTCGTAGCCGGAAGCCAGGAACTCGGACAGGATTACGATCACGTTACTCTCCTGTGGGAGAGATTCAAGGAATTCGCTCGAGACACAGAGACCATCGGATCTGAGAGGGTCGCGGCTGTGAATGGAATCGCTGATTCCTTGATCGCAACTGGACACTCCGACGCGGCTACGATCGCCGAATGGAAGGACGGACTGAACGAGGTCTGGCAGGATCTCCTCGAGTTAATTGAGACTCGCACGCAGATGCTCGCTGCGAGCAGGGAATTGCACAAATTCTTCCACGATTGCAAGGACGTGCTGGGAAGAATTTTGGAGAAACAGAACGCGATGTCAGACGAGCTCGGACGCGACCCTGGCTCTGTTTCGGCTCTTCAGCGTAAACATGGAAACTTCATTCAGGATCTGTCGACCCTGCAGAATCAAGTGACGCAGATACAGGAAGAGTCGGCGAAGCTTCAGGCCAGCTACGCCGGAGACAAAGCCAGTGAGATAACCAATCGGGAGGCCGAAGTCGTAGCTGCTTGGAACAATCTTCAGGCACTTTGCGAAGGAAGAAAAGCCAAACTCGAGGACACCGGCGATCTGTTTAGATTCTTCAATATGGTTCGAACTCTCATGATATGGATGGACGATATCGTTCGACAGATGAACACCTCGGAGAAACCCCGAGATGTCTCGGGTGTTGAGCTTCTGATGAACAATCATCAGAGCTTGAAGGCCGAGATCGACACGAGAGAAGACAATCTTTTGGCTTGTATAAATCTTGGAAAGGATTTGCTGTCCCGGAACCACTACGCTAGCTCGCAGATCAAGGAGAAATTGTCCGCACTAACTGACCACAGAAACGCTCTGCTGCATCGATGGGAGGAACGCTGGGAAAATTTGCAACTTAGTAAGCAAATTTTATAATAAAATATGTATATTTTAATATTTAGTACATAATTTTTTTTTCAAATACAAGTTATGTAGACGTAATGTCTATAAATTTCGCGTATTATGAAAATATCAGGACAAAAAAATAAATTAAACCAGTTAACATCGAGTAATAAAAATAACAATGAACTGTGGAGCTATTTGATAATTACGATTCAAGTATTAACTGTAATTTATATTAATTGATGATAATTTTCCACAGTTCTGGAAGTTTATCAGTTTGCCAGAGACGCAGCGGTAGCAGAGGCGTGGCTAATAGCCCAAGAACCATATCTTCTGAGCCAGGAACTTGGTGTAAGTATTTAATTACATTTTTTCAAAGTTCCTTTTACTTGACGAATTTCTCCTTTTACAACCTGTTTACATTAAATCCTAACTTACAGCTCTGAATAATACATTATATTGCATTGATTATTACACAAGTCGTCTGAACGGTAATTTTTTTAACTGTAATATTGCAATCGTTACAGCTCACTATCGACGAGGTCGAGAACTTGATCAAAAAGCACGAAGCATTCGAAAAATCGGCAGCTGCACAGGAGGAAAGATTCAGTGCCTTGGAACGACTCACCACGGTGAGTGAACAGATTTCTTTTAAGAAATTCGCTAGTTAGTAGTCGGTGTTGGAGTTCCGTGTGACTAATGTGGGATTTCGTTGGGCACTGTTTATTTTAATTTACCAGATTTAAGGGGGTTCGGTTATTGCTACAATTATAGATTTCCTTCCGATGATTCGTCATCGCGCCTTCGCGGCTAATTTATCAGAATCAAACCTCGAAACCTAAAATTAGATACGGAAATGTGGACTTTGTGTATGGCTTTAAAATAATCTTCGACCGAACCTCCTTAATTCTTATGCTAACGCTCTGTGTGACGTATTAATCTTTGTATATGTGTTGGCATGCACCTTCGCGACTCACGCACGTTCGTCATTCTCGTAGTCTGAGAAGGTGCTTGGTAGTGACTTCACCTTGGGCATGCCGGTTCTGGAATTCGAACGAAATATCTCATTCACTCCCGATTATCCTCAAATCCCCACGAAAAGCTCAGTCGCCGTTCCGATCAAACGTACCCGTCCTCAGGCCAGCGTCGTTCGTCAAATAATATTGGACTCCGATCGTTTTTACAAACCTCGAAGAATCGACAGACGCGAGTTCACTTCGACGGGAACGAAAATTCATTATCCAAATCTGCCTCGCGATACATCCAAAAAATTCGAACGTCACAAATCTTTTCTGTGGAACTCGGATTGGAACTCGAGAAGCTCCTGCGACTCGAGCGCTGCCGATCCTTCGAGTCCGATAGGAGAAAGTCTTCTCGATGACTTTCCGGTCTTCGACGAAGATTCGATCGGACTGAACGACGTTAAAAATTTACACAGAATAAACACGATAAGCGCTCGGAGGCGGGTGGAAAGAGAAAGAGCCGAAAATTCGATATTCAAAACTTGTGAAAATTATGAAGCACGTGATAATAAAAACGACGCGCCGATTAGCTTCGATTGTTACGACAATTTAACGATTAACAAGCCCGGCGTATACGATCCGACAGTTCGTCGGAGCGAACAGGTCGGCAAGGGTGGAAAGTACCAATGGGTCAACGATTTCATAAAGCACGAGCACGCGCTCACGGTAAAGTTTAACCGCAAATCCGACGAGGCGGCGGGCCTCATGTTTGACTCGAGAGGAAGTTTGAACTTGGAAAATTCTATTTTTAACATTAGGAGGCTTAAAAATCAGATACAAGCGTTGACCGACGATTTACCGAGTTCCAATTATCCGAATAGCTCCGGTGATCCAGAATACGCCGAAATAGTTTTCCCGAGGGCGGACGATCCGTCGTCCTACAATCCCATCCCGTCCATTCCCACTTTAGATAATCTTTCCTCGAAAGCGAGCAATAGAAAGGTAAGTGCACAACATACGTGTTTGTCAAAAAAAAGCTTGTGCGAGAAATGACGTAGTGGGTAAAAAAAGCATGCGATGTCGCTCGTAAAAATTGCAACCAAGATATTTGAGGGAAGTGAGTGACAATAAATTGTGTCGTTTCAGTTCGAGCTGAAGGAGTTGAAACGGCGAGAGCAGGAACAGGAGGAGGAGGAGAGGCGCAAGAAGGAAGAAGCTGCAGCTGCGGAAGCGGCGAGACAGGCGAGAGCAACACCAGTCACAAGTCCCGACGAACCACCCAGCGAACGGTAAATGCAAATCGATATTAACTTTTATTGCCAAACCTCAAGAGATGCAAAAATATATCGAGTTTAAAAAAATAGCAAAAAAAAAGTAAACATTAAAATTAATTAGAATCAATTCGTTTCTTTACCTGGATGAATCGTATTTTATTGCAGAGCCGAAGCCGACGGGGTAACGAGCGGAGATCGCGGAGAAGACGACTCTCACGGTAAGAATTTGAATTATTCGATCACTGAGCAATCTAAAAATGTGTGTCCGTGAGAACTTTCTAAAAGCACGTCAAAGTACGGCACAGTGCAATCAAAACAAAACAAGAAAAATTGCGTTTAAAAAATCAAGTAAACGAAAAATATTCTTTTTCAAATGTTCATTCGCGTTTGCAAACGCTCTTCCGAAATCAGTAGATTTTGTTCGCTGATAAATTCTTGCCTAATCGGTAATTATAAATTAGAAGTTTGAAGAGAGCTTGTTCTCATATTAAGAAACGTGGTTTCATGGTGAAGCATGACATTGCTAACAGCACGTTTGTTTTTGCCACTCCTAACCGATTCCTCGAAACTCTCTCGCCTATCCCAAAAAAAACTTATCCTCTTAATCCCGGTGATCAAATAATTCCCGTATGTACCAAAAAAAAAAATGCGGCACGGAATGCACAAACCGCAGTGGCACTGCGCAAGGCTTCTTCTACACGAACACCGCAATCCCAAGAAAAGCCCAAGGAAGGTGAGTGTTCGGTAGAAATTTTACAATTTTTAACGAAAAATTGGTAGAATCTTTTTATTGACGATATTTCTTGTGCCGCCGGACACATAATTCTTTTCAATTTTTTTTATCTCACATCACAATGTTTCCATCTCACTCTATTCACGCAGGTTTCTCTCGTTCGCTGATTCGGTGCTGGAACGGACATTTTTGATGTTAAAAATATTATCTCTCATTTCTGTCGACATTTTTTCATCTGTGAAATAACAAAAACTTTCAGCGAATATAACACCAGGGCAGCACGTCAGCAGAAAAAGAGCGGCACATATCTGTATCAATACATTGTCTCACGCTATTCGCTTCTGTTGTAACGTTTCTTTCAGCAGGTGATGGCGCAAGGGTCTCTCGATTACAATTTTTTTTATTAACAATTCTTTATGAGAAACACATTGAGAAAAATTCATTTCACAGGTATTCACGTGGGAATTCTACCGTTCTTCGCGTCTATGCGATTCTTAGTTTTTAGTAAACCTGTAACGCTTTCTGTACATCTCGGAATGTCAAATTTTTTTCGTTGCCACGCAATTTCTGTTCAGTCACACGCTTCGTTAAGAGGCAATCTGTGTAGAGTGCACTCGTTGACTGTAGAGCAAGGTAAGCGGGCATGTCATTTCTATTCAATGTATTTAACGGGCCGAATTAATTTCTCATTACATTACGAAACAAATCATTTTCCATGTATAAAAAAATTGCAATTGTTAATTTTTTTTTTTTATTCGTACTGGAGAACACATTTCTTGCCATCTCGTATGTAACACTGGAATACTCAACTCCCTACGCTTATCTGTGCTATCTGTACTGGCAATTCTATTTTTCTCCTTCTGTCATACATTTTCTTTGCGTACAATTCGTCAATAAAATATTGTGTCGATTTGAGCAATTCCTCACAAACAAAAATTCTAGTGATTTACGAAAATAAAGTTTGGACTGGTTAGATCGTATTTTCGTATCCTTATTTTTTTCTTTCTTCAAAACGTACGACCAACTCAATAAATGCAAATGTATCCGAGCATGATTTTGTAATTGGTGTGGCGTAGTGCATGCTCAGAAGCCCGCACGACTGTCCTCCCCTGGAGAAGTGACTCGACCCGTTACACCGTCAACCCCGAAATCTCGAGCCTCTGTCCCGTCGACTCCGACAAGTAAGTGCACGGGTTCATCCGACAATACTATTCTAAAAAATAAAAAAAATGGACGCTCCTTAAACAAAAAAATAAAAACCGAAAAAATGAACATATTTCACATTTTATAAAAACTGATATTTATTTAAGTTGGACTAAAGCTTTAGTTCTTTAGTTTATTAAAATGGGTCTTGAAATATTGCATCGAATTCGGCGTTTCGAATCTGTTCTTTCGGACCCATGGGACATACATTTCCGTGTTTATCCGCGAATTGGCAAGCCTCGACGACTCGCAAAACTTCGTCGACCGATCGTGGAATAGCAATATCATTTATCGTAACGTGTCGTAAATTTTTTTTATCGTCGACAACGAACAGCGCACGATAAGATATTCCCTCGTCCTCGTCAAAGACACCGTAGTCTTTGGATATTCTGTGACTCTTGTCGGATAACATTGCGATACGCATTCCGCCGAGACCGCCTTGTTTTCTCGGCGTCGTAGACCAAGCGAGATGAGTGTACTCGGAATCGGTAGATATCGTCACGACTTCGCAATCTTTAATCAATCAGTCCCGGCAATTGTAAATCAATTTGATCACATAGATTTCGATCAGTAACGTTAAATATATCCTTACCTAGATTCTCGAATTCGGCTACGCGATCGCTAAATTGCACCAGCTCGGTGGGACAAACGACGTTAAAGTCGTACGGATAAAATATAAACACGAGATATTTTCCGCTATAATTGTCAAGCGAAATATTCACAATTCGAGCATCTTTTATGGCGACTCCGGACCAATGAGGCGCGGGTTGCATCGGTACGGGAATTTCCAACTTCGAGACCACATCGCTCTTGACTGGTTTGGATTGATGTTCGTGCTTGCAACAAGTGTCGTTCATTTTCGACATTATAAACGGATTTTTTTAACGAATATTTTTACACTTTCTTGATTTATCGTTCTTCGTCAAATTTGGAGACGGGTTGCCAATTCGTGCGAACAAGTGAACGGTGAAATGTGTGTTCGGTTTTTTTTTTTCGTCGGTTTTTTTTTTTCTCGACATCGGCCATGTGTGAAATATATTCATGATTCGATAATTCTCGAAGTATTTCGTAGCAGTTCTTTTGTCGAGCCTTTTCGAGATCGTAGTTCCCAGGGTAGATTTCTCGCATGAGCATGTCTGATGATTCTCACGAAGAATTATTGTGTGTGTATTCGCGGTAGAGAAAACACTTCTGGGATTTTCGGTGGAGAAACCTATAGGGAAACAAAAAAATCTCACTTTACCGTAAGTGTAGTTAACTGCAAAAAAAAAAAAATGTGTGTTGTGTGTACGATGATAAGCTCCAAAAGGCGGCAGTGGCTCAGAGTCCGGTACGTTAAGGCGTAAGGAACGCAGTCGCAGCAAGTCGCCCTTCCGAAGCTTCCGTTGGAAAAAATCAGCCAAATCACCGAGCTTAGATCGTAGCGGTGTGAGCGATGATGAGCATAGCTTCAGCGGTAAGTCTTTGAAATCTAAGAAATTGCTGAATCGCTTTAATGGTATTTGATAACAGAAAGATAACTGCTGTGTATCCGAATTCCAACTTTTTGTCAACGACGAACGTATCTGAGATCAGATTTCTGCCGAGGACGAATTTTTTTTTGCCAGTGTTGTATTTTCAGATGCGCTGGGCCGCTGTGGCGATCCGCAGAAACGATATCCTAAAGCACTTTTTGCATAAATAATTGCCTATAGATAGTGAATAATCAGAGTCGCATGTTAATTTTAAAAATTAATTGACTAACATTAACAGGAAACAGGCAGCACGAGCCCCATTCGAGAGCAGCTTAGAGCTATAGAGCTGTAGACTATAAAAAAAAACAAAACCAACATCTCGATCACAAATTTTAATTCGTATTAATTCATTCGCAGAGCAAAGAAGTCCGAGCGACGATGAATTCGAAGGCACTCTGGTGCGAAAACACGAATGGGAGAGCACGACGAAGAAAGCATCGAACAGATCTTGGGATAAGGTTTACATGGTCGTGCGCGGACAGAATTTGGTCGCGTACAAGGATCAGAAGTCTTACAAGTCTGCTCCCGATCAGCCGCACAAGGGAGAAGCGTCTCTTGACCTGAGAGGAGCCACCATCATCGTTGCGAGCGATTATACTAAGAAGAAACACGTCTTCCGAGTCAAGTAAGCTATCGAGTTTCCCGCCGATCGTGAGTACATAACTCGTTTTATTTCTAGCTTTATATTTGAAACATTTTTTTGGACATTGTGCTATTCTCGACACGAGCTTTTATTTAATGCCCTGTGTATATTCTAACGACCGTCGTTACTCTTGTCCTTTAAAGGTCGCAAGGCGGAGCGGACTTCTTGTTCCAGGCGAAAGACGATGCGGAGATGCAAGAATGGGTCACGGCGTTGAATCAAGCAGCGCAAGGAACATCTGGAGCAGGTTCGTCGAGGGCGCATACACTTCCCGCACCGACGCAAGCCGAGACCAAACGGCGCAGTTTCTTCACTCTCAAGAAAAAGTGAGTTTCAGCTCGTTTTCCTAAACTTTACAAACAGAAATATTTTATTTAAAAAAATTATCGGTTCTAATACCCCGAGAGCTTAAAAATTATCGGGTATTTCCCGATTGTTTCGTTGCGTAGCAACGAGCGAGATAAGTTTTGCTTA
The DNA here is from genome assembly GCA_964017025.1 of Stenichneumon culpator. Lineage (NCBI taxonomy): Eukaryota > Metazoa > Arthropoda > Insecta > Hymenoptera > Ichneumonidae > Stenichneumon > Stenichneumon culpator. Next base: position 7,991,127 of record OZ024781.1, read on the forward strand.
AAAAAATCCCGAGCGCGCAGCGCGAGGGATTTTTGAGCAAAACTTATCTCGATCGATGCTACGCAGGGAAACAAGAGGGAAATACCCGATTAATTTTTAAGCTTGAGGGGTATTCGGCTGATTATTTTTTCAACCTCAATTTCGACCAATGAGATTGTGGTATTTAACATTTTCCTGACAAGGTTTTATTTCGAATTTCTAGAATATTTTAGAGATTCATCACCAAATCGCTTTCTTCGCTCACTCATGTCCATGCTCGTGAATGGCAATTTGACGTTTAATCATTCGCATAGGTTACAAGTGACAGAAAAATTAATGTTTATCGCCTAGCAACCTAGCCGGAAAATTTTCGAAAAATTATCGATATAATTTAGACCTAGTTGTACCACGTGATGTCAAATACCGCGCTCTCATTGGTCGAAATTGGGGTTGAAAAAATAATCGAAAAAAAAAAAAAAAAAAAAAACTATCGTGCGATACGTTCTCGAATGATAGTCCGTTGACATCGATCTTCGAACTTCTCCCCGTCATTTGCATTGCCTTTTCGACTAAACCATCGATATATTTACATATATATATAATGTGATATATATTCTACCTTCACGAGTGTGTTTTATCAATGTTGTCATTGCACCGATAAATCCATTTTTTCTCTTGTTCGAACTCTATCTGCGTCATGTATCACGAGCGATTGTAGATATCATCGACGTTGTGCGATCGGTGACAGACCTTCGCGATGTCTTTGGGTAAAGATCACACGAAGAATTAAAAAAATATATATATTTTACCTGATCATAAATCTTTGCGATTTAATGTATGAAATACACACCATGTACATAGTGCCACGTGTTTTTTTTATACATAGTTCCGCGGATAAAAAAAATCAATGCGTCAACGAGGTCTCGTCACCATCGCGCGTTATCTCATAAATCATATTAGAGCGAAAAAATAAAAATAAACGCCAATGCACCCGCATTCGATCATATTGCATTTATAATATTTTTAGAAAAGCCAAAAAGTAGAAAGCGAAAACCAATCGAACGTAAGAAAAAATCAGTACACAATTGGAACAACATTTAGATGCGGTGAGTCGCAGATCTATCTAGCTCGTTACCGTCGTACTAATGCACGATAATCAACGATAATACAACCCACTTTGTTATCCTTATTTTTTTGTTTACTACGTTATTCAGTTTTCGTATATATTTCTTTTGTCAGTATAATTTTTTATACAAATTAATTGTGAATTTGATTAGTTATTACATTGAGGATACGAGAGGAATGTTTTTCCAATTGTGAATGCGGAATGACGTAAAGAAAGTATTCTCCGTGTACCATAAGGAAAATTGGGACGGACACGGCGTCTACTGGCATTACGTATTTAATAAGTTGGTCTTCTCATCGAAAACAAAATTTACAATGCGCATTTCATTTTTTCATCCATATATATTATTTTTCGAATCCAACGACATGCAGCGGCAATGCAGCAGAGCCGTGTGTCGCGTTATACCAAAAGTTTGTTAGGTGCTTGTTTCACACTCACGATTCTGTTTACAAATTGCTATAGAAGCGTTTTTAGTTTAATCGTTCGTATATCTTTGTTATGTAGTTGGTTCGAAGAAGTATTGTGTATCGTTGTTTAGCTTACGTCGCTATATCTCATATTTCTCTCTGTCACCGCTTATTCTGTTCGTTATTTCTTTGTTTTCGTTCATCGTCATCATTTATTCACGTCATGCTTTTAACGCTCCGTATATTCAAAAGCCATCCCCCAAATATTCGCATGGATATAGAAAAGAAAAAGAAGTTCACAATATTGTTAGAGAAAACGATTATGTCCCTCCGACACGCATCGTTGTTAAATATTATTGAATACAACTAATTTATATTATGTATCAAATTTGTCGGAAAAGTATAGGACGGATCCACTAGCAGGATTCTCTCACATATGTTCTCGACACGATATTTATCACTGAGCTTGTCACCGAACACTTTGTCGTCTTAGAGAACGAAGAGTATTAAATATCGACCGATATTATTATATTGTTATTCTAGCGAAAAAAAGATACACACACACACGTTGAAGTCTAGTACTTTGCTGCAGCGAGATCGCAAAGTTCGAGACATACACTAATCGGGGCACGTCCTTCTATCTCTTCTCATTTTTCAGCTAAACTGGAGCTGTGAAGTTACGACGTCGATACGCGGGCCAGCGTGACAAGACAATTTTCAGAGAGAGAAAAACAAAAAGAAGATGGATTAAGAAGAAACACGATTGAAAAAAACGTTTATTTCGTCGCTCTACAAGGTTAAAGCAACGCTAATAATAAAATTAGAGGATCAGGCCGTAGAGTCTCGAAGTGAGTCGAAAGCCAGATTGAACCGAGACTTTCGGGCCCTCGAGTGCGGTGATGGGAGATGGATTCATGTGACCAAGCTGTGTGATCGACGCGCAACGATAACACGAAAGAAAAAAATATGAATGACAGAAAAAAACAACAACCGACGGGAGTAGCCTTCCGAAAGCCCGATCGAATTTGGCTTTTCGCCGAATTTCAGGACAGTCTGAAATAATCGCTAAGACTAGAAGAGATGTAACATTCAACCGTCCCAGGTTAGCGCGACCATCGTTTACGTTCGAACTGTCTCTCTGTCTATCGAAATTTTCTCGCAAATATATATCTCGGAATTGTTAACTCGCAAGAGAAACTCGTTTGATGTGAAAAAATAATGAGCAGGCAAGAATTTTAAGGTATATAATTGTAATCGAACCAGAAAATGCACCTCTAATGGCGTTGTGCGTGATAAACGATAAATGTAGGCTTTTTATGTAAAATGTTATGTTTCGATAATTCATTACGGCGAGTGATCGAGTTATTTTCTTCTCTCCAATTTTAACGACTCGCTTGAAAGGTTATTTATAGTCGAGGGGATTGTCTTCTGCTATAGATATACCTTACGTTTTGTTTCTTTTTTCACATTGATTTTACCCCCAAAAAAAAGTTTAATTAATGGCAACACGCACAATTCGAAATGAAAATATTACGAGCTAACGAAATGCGATATCGTTGATTTTGTAATTTCTCTTTCGTTTCTTTCCATTTTATGTTCATTCGTATATTGCTCGTAAGCAAACAACCCGTTTGCGTTTCAATGACTGCCATATATTTTAAGGAAGGCGCTCACCTGGGATGACTTATTATATTGAATAGCTTATAAAGAATGTTATAGATGCAATGCCCTAAGGGAAAAAAGTCATATTGAAACAAAACAAAACAAACAAAAAACATTGAACGCTGTAATAACGACTAAACGAGAAAACAGACAAACCAAGAGTTTCCTCCTATACGAATCCAAACTATATAAAGAAGAAAAAAAAATTACGAAACGATAAGCGATTTACTATTTAATTATTTCGACCTACGTGAATCGTACGGATTTATCTTCGTCGAAGTTTGACACTGATTTGGCGACGATCTCACGTGGCATACGAGCTATCTCTCACTTGTTATTTTTTATTATCGATATATTTATCAAGCGCAATCCTGTTGTCCCTAGGATATAAGAGACAAACTTTAATATTTGCATTAAGGCAAAAGAACCGGCTCGGTCAGGACGTTCGAACTACAAGCTTCTTTTTGACTTTTTTTTTGTTTGTTTCGTTTCGCAAAAAACGCTGCCGCCTCTAAGTATTCCCCTCAATTTTAATCTGTAAAATTTTCTTTTTTTTCGAGCGTATGCGACTTAACCACGAGTTATTAGTCCGGGACGGAGAAATCAATGGGGAGGGGGCGACGAGTAGAACATCGAAGACTTTTCATCATCGACGAAACAAAAAAAAGGTTTTACGCACGAGGGACTTGTACATATGAATGCACGAGATGCCCGCAACACGCGCGTTCGCACGATTATCACGATACTCGAACAAAAGTTTTAACAAAAAAATAGGGTGAGAAAACGCTCGTCACCTCTATCCCGGAATATCCGAGTCGCAAAAATTAAATCACATATTTACGTGTCATCGCTCTGTGTTTTTTTTATATATATATATATAAAAGAAGAAGTAAGGAAAGAAGGAAGAAGAATAAAGAGGATATAAGTTATAAGAGATGAGAAAACAAGAAAAAAATTATTATAGATAATATATAATTGTAAAACTAATAGCTCGCGTCTTTTCGTTTTGAAACGGCCTTCCTCGAACACATCCACCCGCTCCGCAAAAATAAAAAGAAAACATAAAAAATAAGAACTACCGAAATATCACGCGAAACTCGGCGGAAGAACGTGTGCGTGTGAATGATACGATACGATGCATGAATATATTCAGTGTTGAACGATCATTTCCGAAACGAGACGCTCTATCGTTTTTTCATTCTCTTTTCACTAAGCGGATTGTATCATCGGCGAGCTTTGAATGTAGCTATTTTAAACGTTTCTATCTCTCTATATCATGAACCAAATTCTCTCGAGATTGACGAATAATCGTTGTAATATTTTATAGCTTTACACAAACCAAGAACTCGCTTCGTCGATGTATCTGAAAAAAAAAACAGACCCGAATTCTTGCTCTCGCTCGTTGTCCCATTGGTAAATGCTCGAAGGTGTTATCATGGTCAAACTAATGATTCATCAAACAGGAATGAAAATAAACAAAATCGCATACTCTCAAAGATGTATACGTGTGGAAATTGGATCGCGTCGAGGCAAGACATTCAAAAAACGACTGCTTGGGAACGATTATTAAGTTAAACTTTATCAATATATATAAATATCTATATATATTTATATATATATAGATAATACATCACAGTGGCTACGGCCGAAGAAAAAATATATAAATATACAATATCTTTAAGTTTGAAAATTATCCCAATCTATTAGAACGGACTGTAGCGAATATAATTCTGCTTGCAAACAAAGCATCATTGTACCAGCGTACACGAACGTCATTAAAATATTTCGTGGGCCGATAAAATAGTTTCTACTGCGTTGTTGTGATAAAAAAAGAAATAGTTGGTCGAAGCTTGCGAGCGCTGATAACATCAGATTTGTATCAGTGCGTGCGAGGAGCAGCTAGTCGAGAGTCGACCGGAGAGCTAGGCTTAAATGGTTCTGACGAGGGTGAGCAGAGGGGCCGCTCCAGCCATCAGGAAATGGAATCCATTATCTAATATACTTTTATTATTATATCTAGGGGTCCTCATTAAAAGCGGTTAGTCACTCCGGGGCTATCGTCGAATCGCCTTTTGCCATTATTTCGGTGGTTCTTATCTACACCGGAATTGATCATCGACTGTAAAGCCGGATTAACGATAAGTACATTTAAAATTTAATTTTACAATTAGTAAAAAAGGAACTGCATGCAAGCTTAAATCTATTAATAATTTTGCACGGCAATTGTTGAAGAGAAAAATGTTCCACGCTGAAGATCATCGAGAAAAATACGAGCCCGGGTCTTTAATTAATCTAAAGCCAGGCAACAACTGCGTGAATCATGTTGTGCGAAGAATACCGGCATTGCCCGCAGAGGGACACGCATATACGCGGGTAGACTCTTCTTTTTCGACAAGAGAATAACCGGCTCGTTAGAAAACCGGATATTGATGTACAAAGCGTTTGCGTTCGTTTTTTTCACCGACCGAGCTCGTTCATTCGTGGAATTAACAAGTGGTAGAGTGCACACACAATCTCGGTGCATCGTGGTGTAAGAGGAGCGTCGATTGGCAGAGGTTCGACGCACTTGAATAGTCGTCATCGAAGCGACCAATGCGATGTAGCGTCGGGCGTTACATGGACCCGTTCACGTACAGAGTATATTCAACGAAAGAAGGAAAAAAGATGCAAAAAAACAGAACTCTGTACGATTACGGTAGCCGATATAGGACCTCGGTGCGCGCGAGCGCTGTCGATCATGCGCAATGGATGAGTGTCACGACAGTAACACAATTTCGTCGGTTCGCGTCGCACACGATAGTTTCGAGTCTCCCGAGCGCTGTGGTACTATAGTCGCCGCGCGTTTGTCCCACATCGAGTGCACCAGTGCGTCGTGCGAATAGATGCTGAACTGATCATTGGGGTGTCGGTGGTGTTTCTCCGGAGTCTGGACAAGATGGCCGCGCGGGTGACATCGGCCTTCTATCACTTGACGCTTATTTTTATTCTATTACAACTTATAAGTCACAATAACGGTGAGAGATACGGTCACAAAGCGAGAACGTTGCACGTCGCCGAGGATAGGACAATTTCGCAACGAGGAAAAGCTCTCGTTATCGACAGCAACGATGAAATTATTGGCAAAGATGACGAAACGTCATTCTCGCGAAAGCGGAGAGACACAACAACAGAGTTCAAGGATAACAATCCAAACATTACCACAAAGGTACGTCGATTGCTTGCAAAAAATAAAAAATTACTACTCATCGGCGCCTGAAAATCTTCCACGAAAGTACTACGAGGAGCTTCTAGAAATTACCATTGACGCGTACATACGACGCTATTGCGCGCTTTACCGCCCCCACAAATAGTTTTTACCTACAAAACAACTTTGGCTGTTACTATTTTCCGAGCACGTACTTTTGCTGTACGGGAGGAAACGAACTCGAGACGTTCGCCTATCTCAATACATGTACATTCGAATCACGCACATAGCCTTAATTAATATGTATACTCTGCGATCGTTGAACGCGCGTCCGGCTTATTTTCGTACGAAACTGCGTACTACGATTTTTTTTTCGGGGTTTGTTATTGATGTCTGGAGGTCGGTAACCGTCTTCCCCCTCAACCCCAATCATTCTTTATTATTTACACATATGTTTTAACGTTATTGGAGCTCGTATTTTCTCACGATGTTGTTTTTTTCCTTCTTTTTCCCATTACGAAACGGGCAATAATCGCCCTTCTGACCGATGAGTAATTTCCGCGAGTTCGTCTCTTTGTTTGTTTATCTCATATTAATTGCACAGTTATCACGAGGCAAATTTTTTTCGCTGTTCTAAATTATTGAACGCGATAGCATTGAGTATGGAGTATCTTTGATTATTCGAGCAAGCACTGTTGCTGGTCTCTCTGGATCAGAGAAATTAGTTATGCTGATCGTCGTATAGTGGCAAACCTTCTCGCACTCTGATAAATAGACCTTTGAAGCCGCTATAAGCCAATCACCCGTTATCCACCATACATTTTTCACACTAATTTGGGTCGTTTTAAAACATGGAGCACGGTGCATCCTGTAGACAGATGGGTTTCTCCTATCTAAATGTATCGCTGTAGCAATTTTAAAATTATAAAATCATTGCTCTGCGTTCATTCGCTTAGTCATGCATTCATCAGTGAAAAACAGTTTTGATATTTTTTTAATGATCATATTTTCTAACTTCTTCGAGCCAGTGTCGTTGAATGTTGTTTCTTCCTTCTCTGGCTCCTGTAGTCTCTTCCTCTTTCTATAGTCCTTTATAACCGAGGAATTATCAATAGTAATTGCGACATAATAGCCGGAGCTCGTGACACTCTGGTAATTTTCCAAGAGGCTTTCAGCAGTCGGCAATTGTTACTGTTGAATGCTGTTTTGTAAGCCACCCCGACACGAGTAATGGAAGCTCAGTCGGTACGAACAGGCCAAAACGAAATGTAGATCACTATCAGAGTCTCGTGGAAATTTTTATCATGCTGTATAGGCATACACAAAAAAAAAAAATTCTCTTACTGGCTTCATGCTCAGCCCGTAAGCAAATTTTACTTGAGTCGTTGATATTTTTTTTCAGTATGCAGCAAAAAAAAGTTTTTTTATCTCTAATTCTTGTTTTCTCGTCGCATACGGAGTTTCCACGGAAAGTATTGTAATCCAAAAAAAAATATATATATTGTACTCCCAAATTATGGAATACGATTACGGAATTAAAGCACGTCTTGCACGTCCCAGAATGCAAAAAGAGTATTTTCCCATTTTCATCTGCCGGTATGTCTGTAGATCGCCGGTTCTGACCAGTCCGAAAACACAATAATTTTTTGAGGAGGCTTCGGATCGCAAATGAACTCCCCGTTCATCTTCTACACATCCCTCCTCATAATAAAATATCATTTTGATATTGAATGTCGAATTTTTTTTTCTCGGTTTTTGAACTCCAATTCGTACTGATAAAGCCGGGACGAACGGACACCGGACGCGTCGCGATCTACTCAATGGATCAATTGTTTCGACTCTGTCGCTTCATCTGTTTCCTCGCTTTTATTCATTGACTTCCGTTTTTTTTTACTGCTGCATAACGCTCGTTGTTTCTTTTTTTTTTTTCTAGCAGGTCCGGTATCGTCGCGCAATAATGCTGCTGTAGATCAGATTTTGTCGAATCGATAAGAGTATCATCGCGCATATTAGTCATCTAAAAGTGCTGAGCTTTCCGCTCGCTCGCCGATACGTAGATCTCTTCCACGAGCATATAAAATGACCAGACCGCAACAAAGGAGAACGATACACAATCTAACAGTCATGACAAATTATCGCCACTCGTCTGGCAACGTCTCATTCTACCTTTGTCGCTAAAAATAGACATACTTTGCCCCACCGGATCGTCGATTATCCGCAACGCGATGGGATGCGCGCCGATTGAGTGCGCCGATTCGACGATTCGCAAAGCTTATTTATTTTTACATCTACTTCACTTTATTTCGAAATATTGAGTTGTACACAATTTTACCACGCAGATTCGTTTGCTACCGACAAATAGAATACAATTAACGCCTTCCATCAAATTTAGTAGCAAAATTAAATTTGCTACCAAAAAAAATCACACACAAGGGTATACATCCGCACATTTTTTCTAAATGATGATACGTCATAAAAAGGAGTTTAATCGCCTGTATTCTTAATTTCTTCCTTTTTTACTTTGGTTTCCTCATAGAGAAAGCTTTGTTTCGGTGAAAAAAAAATGTCGAGATGAAGAGGCTTTCCCAAGCCTCTTCGAATCGATCAGCCGTCGAGCGACCCACTCAGTTTGAATGCTCGATAGCCCATTCATTATTACGAAGCAACAGACACCCGGGCATCCAACGATAATGCATACTTTCAGCTATTGTGTAATAATATTATGTGCGTAATCACGTTACGCACACGAGCCTCCGCGAATGCAAGCCGATGAAAGCGAGCCATTCGTCTCTCGCACCCATGCAACGTGGCTCGTATAAATTACACGATGCTATTTGCATGTGTGCCCGAGCCTTCGTCAATCAGATTGATCGTTTTGACGCGGGGTCTGACCGCACTCTCGAACATTCGCAGGTCAACGTTCTCAACGACACGCATCAACAGTTGATGGTCCATTGGGTCGGCGAGAAATCCAACGTTATAATATGCCTGGCGAGGGACAGTACACCGGTTGTCCGTTCGCAAGAAATGAGACTGACGCGAAAAGTCAATCCCAGCACCGTCTACATAAGCTACGATTATGGCGATACGTTCGTCAACATGAACGAACACTTCAGGCTCGATGATCCAACTACGGAAATTCCTAATCCGGAATATGCTCAGCTTGACAAATTCTACAATCATCCGAAATTCAACACTTACGTACGTATAATATATACGTATTGCATTGTATGTACGGTGTAAAACAAATTGTTTGAAAATTAATGAAGAGTATTGGAAAGCTTTTTTTTTTACATAAACTGTTCCTGAAATTTCGAAAAGATGTGCGTTGCAATTTTACAGTAAAATATTTTATCTTTAATGAAGATTTTTGTAAATTTCAGTAAAAAGATTTGGTAATTTTTATATCTGTTATTTTACGCGACAGTCATTAATGTTCAATTAATGTAAGAAATGCACGCAATTTTCGAGTTCCAGTACATTGAATTTTCAATTTATTTTTATAGTGTATGTATCTCATTTACCGGTGCTATGAGTAATCGACACGCCACTGTGGGCACGAACGTATTATTGGTTCGCCGTAACACGTAGGTGTTCGGCCAGTCCGGGTGCGGAAGTGATTAACATTAATTATCCTTTCTAGTGTGTGTTCGCCGACAGTACGCACAAAGTTATATTCATCACGAGTGACAATGGAAAAACAATCACGAGGCAAAAGCTCGATTTTCATCCCAGCGAAATATCCTTTCACGAGGACAATCCGTACCATTTTTTGGCCTTCGACAAAGTCGACCCCAAAGGACAGGTGCGTTGAGAATTTTTTTTTGCATCCAGAACAATTTTCCGTACGATTTCAGGGCGTCAAGAATGACGGAGATGATCGCTGATTTTTTTCGTTCTTTTTGGTGCAGCTGTGGATGACGCGAGATCTGGGAAAGACTTGGGTCGTTATTCACGAGTTCGTGAAAGCTTTCTTCTGGTCGAATTTGCAACCGAAGACTTTGTACGTCGAGCGAGCTGAACCGTCGGGGCACAATAGAGTTCTGGAATTAAATTTAATTACCACTGGCGAACGAGCGCGCGGAGTTAGGCTGATCATTGACAATGTCGAGGATTTTCACACTAGAGGAGATTGGATGTTCGCAACGATGAAACACGATCCGGTAAGTTATCGCTCAATTTTTTCCATAAAAAGCATGTTTTAAAATGTCGACATCATTTAATTATTTTTTTTCGCTACAGACCTCGAACAGCACGACACCGAATTTGGATCTCTACGTTTCTTACAAAAACAGAGGGTTCATTCGAGCGGAATTCAATACGGAGCTCGACCGGCGCGATTACCATATCGTGGACGTCGCGAATAATCGAGTATTCGTCTCCGTTGCTCACGGTGAGACTCAAGTTAATCTCTATGTCCTGGAGGAAATCAGCCCGACCGCCGTTAGATTCACCCTGTCGCTCGAATCTATACTCACTTTCTTCCCCAACACGACGTGGAAGGACAGTTGGCTCAAGTGAGTAATATCGATATTTTTATTTTATCGACGACATTAAAGTTATAAATACAATATCGTTAGCTGAACGCTATACTGTACAAAGATTAGTTTCAAAATTAATTAACAGTATTGGAAGTTTTTTTACGTAAACTGTTTCTGAAATTTAAAACACAATTCAATATAATTTTTATTTTTTATTATTGTAAATGTCAGGCAAAAGATTTGGAATTTTAATATGTGGTAATTCTATTTTACAAAAAAGTACATTAATGTTTAATTAATGCTGGTAATGTAAGTAAATTTCTAGTTTCCAGTACATTAAGTTCACAATTTATTTTTACAGTGCATGGCGTTTTTGCGGTTGGATACAACATTTTTATTACACTTAAGATCGATTTACAATATAAAAAAAAATTTCAGTGACGTGGCAGACGAGGTGTTCACGGATCTCTACAAAGTTGAGGGCATGCGAGGAATCTACATAGCATCTCAAGTGAAGATTGCCCCGAAAGCGGGTTCAATCGGTCCGGAGCATCTCGGCTCCGTCATCTCCTACGATCACGGAGTGACCTGGAACAAGATCAAAGCACCGTCGGTGAATCACGATGGTTTCTGGGTGCACTGTACGAATGACTGCTCGTTGCACCTCTGCCAGAAATTCAGTCAGCTTTATCCCGTAACGAGATCCGTATCGATAATGAGTTCCGATTCGGCGCCCGGAATAATTATGGCGACCGGAGTCATAGGTCAAACTTTCAAGTCGCACCCAGCCCTGTTCGTGTCCCGCGACGCTGGTCTAACGTGGAAAATGGTACTCAAAGATTTTTACTTCTTCAATATGGGCGATCACGGCGGTGTTCTCGTCGCTGTTAAATATTTCAAATCTCGCGGTGAGACTCAAGAACTAACGTACTCCACCGACGAGGGAAAAACCTGGAAGACTTACAAATTTCACGACGAAATGTTGCGCATTTACGGACTGATGACTGAGCCGGGTGAGAATACGACGGTGTTCACGATGTTCGGATCTATGCCTGGACAGCATAGATGGCTCATAATAAAAGTCGACCTGCGCAAAGTCTTCGAGCGTGACTGCACGCCCGACGATTTCAAGTTTTGGTCGCCGACGAGTACCGAGCAACCGGTCATGGCGTGCGTTCTAGGACGCAAGGAAACTTATCAGAGAAGAGCGGCCACGTCTAACTGCTACACGGGTATCAATTACAACAGGTCCGTTCAGCTCGAAACCTGCCTCTGCGACATCAACGATTATCAATGCGACTTCGGATTCGTTCGCACTGGCACACCGTATCAGTGCATACGCGATAAGAATCTGCAGAAATTCGATCCGTACGCTATACCGGACACATGCGCGCCTGGTAAATTTTATAACAGGACGAAGGGATACCGCAAGATAACCGACGACAAGTGTCAGGGAGGATTTTCGAGAAAATTTGAACCCGATGAGGTACGAACTACAATCGAATCAGAATATGACTTTCTAATTACCATTCGATGCACGCATCTTATATTCATCTAATTAAGGGTCTTCTCATTGTAGTTTCGAGCTACATATTGTACCGCATATTGTCAACCAATTTAATTGAAATCGAAAAAATACTATTAATTTTCACTAATAAATATAAATAACGTTCATTTTACCGTTACAGATTCCTTGCCCTATGGACGGTTTCTCCGAGTTTCTTCTCGTTGCCCAGCGCGAGCACATATCTCGTATCGATCTTCGTGACCAGAAGCTCGAGCGTCTTCCGGTTCACGGCTTGAAGAACGTGATAGCGATCGAGTTCGATCTGAAAAACAAGTGTCTCTACTGGGCGGACATCGTTAACGATACAATAGGTCGTCAGTGTTTCGGCGACGGTCGCAGCTTCCCAGAGATTCTCGTCGAGACAGATCTGAGTTCGATCGAGGGTATGGCCTACGACTGGGTATCCAAAGTCCTCTACTTCGTCGACGGCGTTAAAATGCGCATTCAAATAATCCGCACCGATCTGAAGACCGGCGGTAGGATGAGAAGAACGATTCTCGGCCCGAACAATCTTCAAAAACCCCGGGGCATCGCCGTCCACCCGATGTTCGGCTACATGTTCTGGACCGATTGGGCCCCGGGCAACGCTTCGGTTTCCCGTGCCGATCTCGATGGCAGCAACGTCAAGCGTCTCTTCACTAAAGGAACCGTCGAGTGGCCCAACGGCATAACAATCGATCACATAGCTGAGAGAATCTACTGGGTCGACGCTCGCGAGGATTACATTGGTTCCTCGGATTTCGACGGCAAGCGTTTCAAAAAGATTATTCACGACGACGAACGAGTCTCGCATCCGTTCGCCGTCGCCGTCTTCAAGGACAACATGTATTGGGACGACTGGAAGCAGTCGATGATATTCGTGGCGGACAAAGATCACGGTGTGGCGATAACGACAGCCCTGGGACAGCTGGCGGGTCTGATGGACCTCAAAGTTTTCGCCCACAGCGTTCAATCAGGCACGAACAAATGCTTAAACTCGACCTGCACGCACATCTGTCTCGGTGCGCCGAACGAAACTTACGTTTGTCTCTGTCCTGACGGTATGGAGATGACCGACGGCAAATGCATGTGTCCCGGCAACGTCAAGCCCTTCGACAACTCCACGTGTCCCAGAGTCGCCAGTACCTGCGCCCCGAATCAATTCGCCTGCGACAACAACGTCTGCATACCCGAATTTTGGAAATGCGACGGCGACAACGACTGCGGCGATAATTCCGACGAGCAGCACTGCCATCGCTCCACCTGCAGTCCGAGCACCTTCGAATGCGACGACGACAAGTGCATACCGAAATATTGGCGTTGCGATCTCGACAGGGACTGTCGCGATGGTCGTGACGAGTTCAACTGCACGTACTCCAACTGCACGGATTCTCAGTTCAAATGCGCGAACGGGCGTTGCATCTCTCACCGGTGGCATTGCGACGGCGAGGACGACTGTCGCGACGGTTCGGACGAAAAAAATTGCCCCACCAACGTTCAGCCCACAACTTGCAGGTCCGACGAGATCACCTGCGCCAGTGATCACTCGTGCATACCCAAAACATGGAAATGCGACGGCGAACGGGATTGCGAAGACGCCAGTGACGAAAAGAATTGCAACACGGCAGAATGCGAGTCCTGGTTGTTCACGTGCGGCTCGAAAGATCACACCCACCGTTGCATTTATCAGTCGTGGGTGTGCGACGGCGACGACGATTGCAAGGACGGATCCGACGAAGTCAATTGCACTACGACGACCCCCGCGCCTCCTCTGCCACCGATGCTGCCGACAAATTCCTGCAACGACTGGATGTTCATGTGCAACAACAAAAAATGCGTTCCATACTGGTGGAAATGCGACAGCGTCGACGACTGCGGCGACGTATCGGACGAGATGGGTTGCGGCAATGCCGATGGATCGTCCGAATTGCCGATAACAACGGAACCGCCGAGAGTCTGTAGGGATCATCAGTTCCAGTGTTACGATGGCAAGTGTATCGACGATGCTTGGGTATGCGACGGGATGGAGGACTGCAGGAGGGGAGAGGACGAGCAGCACTGCGAGAAGAAACACAGTGGCTGCCGGGACGATCAGTTCATGTGCCGAACGGACGGATCTTGCGTGCCGCTGACGAACATCTGCGACGGCGTCCAGGATTGTCCGGACCAGAGCGACGAGCTCGGCTGCCACAACGATCAGCATCCGAGTCCGGCGGCTACGCCGTCTTGCTACGTCGGATACTTCCCTTGCGACGAGACCGCCTGCCTCGCTCTTTCGTCATACTGCGACGGCAAACAAGACTGCTTCGACGGCTTCGACGAGAGCAACTGCGCGAAAAACAACTCGCGCGTGTATCAGGTAATGGTGATGGGAATGGACGAGAGATCGCCGAATGCCACGAGTCTGTTCCTCTTCTGGTGGATGCCGATACCGACCAACATAACGTTCGAGTTTTTGCCGTCCATCGCCCCCGCGATACCCGGCGCCAAGTGGACGAACGCCACGGAATGGATCGAGGACACGGAGTACGCGTTCAACGGTCTTCAGCCTTACACCCCTTACAACTTGACGGTTTACGTTAAACTGAAGGGACAGAGCACCGTCTTTCCGCCGTACAAATATTGGGTGGTGAGAACTGGCGAGGGCGTGCCTTCGCCGCCGTGGAACGTAACCGCCGTGCAGAAGAATGGAACTCGAGTGGAAGTCTCGTGGAGGGCACCGTTGAAGGCCAACGGCGTGATAACCGGGTACGAGGGTTTCGTGACGCCTCC
The DNA here is from genome assembly GCA_964017025.1 of Stenichneumon culpator. NCBI lineage: Eukaryota > Metazoa > Arthropoda > Insecta > Hymenoptera > Ichneumonidae > Stenichneumon > Stenichneumon culpator. The sequence goes on from OZ024781.1 coordinate 8,006,284, forward strand.
GATACCGCCGATGCAACTGTCGCTGCAAAAAACATCGATGATCATAGACATTCCGTTCGAGGCCGGAAAGACTTATTCGTTCTGGGTCATCGCGAAAAACAGAGGCCACAAGTCGCTGTCGTCAAACGTTACGACGTTGACTTTCGATGGCGCGGCCAACGTCGACGATATCGAGGATCTTCAAGTTTTGGAGTCGACGAACAACTCGGTGAAGCTCACGTGGAAAGCGTTGAAGGACGTCGATGGCTATCATGTAACGCCCAGAGGGCCGACTTATCCGTCGCCTTATCCAATCTTGCCGACACAATTGACGATGGGAAATACGTTCGAGGTCAAAGATTTGGCGCCTGGTACACAGTACACCTTCGAGGTGAACGCCATGAAGAAAACTTACGTGGGAAAAGTCGTTATGGTGAGGGGAACGACCAAGGGTCAGCCGTTGCCACCGGTATCGCATCTCATTGTTCAATCGGTGAAATCACGCGGTACCGCGGTCAAACTCACCTGGGATCCACCGAAGAACACGAGAAAGATGAAGTGGCAATACGCCGTTCACTACGCTCTCAACATGCAGGATCTGTTCAAAACACCGAAACTAACGACCTCAAACCTCACCGCGTCGATCAAAGATTTGGAAGCTTGCGAGACTTATGTATTCGCCGTTGGATTGCGCGGAACTTACGGAGCTGGACCACTCAGCCAACCTGTTTCCGTAACGACTTACTACGACGAAAGAGCACCGCCCAAGCGATTGAGAGTCACGCCTTCCGACAAAACTAATACTATCATCGTTTCATGGAGCGCCAGTTGTCCCACGATCGAAAATCCGATCAAATACACGGTGAGATACTGATAACAAAGTTTGTTCTTCTTTGGTTGAATTGATCGATTATTGCATGAACGGTTAACCCGGCGAGTAGAAGATTTTTCCCATTGTGTATACTTGAATAGTTCCGAAGTTAACACTTCACGTACCGAGGGCCTCGCGCGGAGCGTGACCACGCAGGCCGGGGTCTCCGCGACATTATCATTCTTCCACTCGAAATTTTAATTTCGAATAACACACTATATATTTTGACGATAAAAATATTATTTTACACGAGTATAATATCGTGAACATTACTCTTCGAAGAGTAATTATCCGAGTTCCCATATCTCAAAAAATATTAAAGTATAAAAAAATGAAAGTATTAAAAGATATTAAAATAATAAAAATACTAAAACAGCTAGCGTCCTCGCGCAGCAGGTACTTATTAATCTGAGTACTCACCAATGTAAGTACTCCCAGCCGAATCGTCCAGAATCAAGGTCCTCGCTCAGCGAGGATCCCGTACGTGAATGGTTGACAAAATTTCGTGAAAAATAATGCTGAGATACGTTAAAGTATAGTTTCTTTAATAACGAAGAAAAATATTGATTATGAACGTCCACATCGTTGTCCAAGTTATAACAATGCCATGCATTTTGTACTCATAACATGCGTTAATATCTCGCTGAATAATGAAATTTAATGAATTTTCAGATATCGGTGACCGAAATGACTCTGAACAAGTCATCGGCGGTGACGCTTCCGGCAACAAACGAAACGATAATAAAGCACACGTTCGAGGGTGTAAAGTACGGTGGAAAGTATCGTATAACGATTGCGACAGACGTCGAGGCCGCGATACCGAGTCAACCGGTGATGTATATCGCACCGCCGATATTGCCCCCTCATCAATTGACCGTGATACCCGAGAACAGTAGTTACGTACTCTACTGGCAGGCGCGCGACTTGCCTGACAGTATATCGAGAAACACCAAGTATCACTACGAGGTTCTGGTCAACGAGGGCGCGACCACCATTAACGAAACAACTGCCAAAGTATACAAGTGTGATCAACCACCGTACATTTATGAGAATGTCAACAAGAGCGCCATTTACTCGTTCGCCGTGCGTATCGTGACCGATGAGGGGTATCGGAGTGTACGAAGCGAAGTCTTCGCCATCCAGAGTCTTACCAGTAAGTTCTCAAAAATGTCCTCACAATTTTTTTTTTTTACGATTTTTCATTACCCCGTCTAAAACATGAAATAGTAAATGAAATTCCAGTTCGATGATCGAGTAAACACAAATAATAAAAATGGTGGGGTAATGTATAGAGTTTCGATTTTAACTGTATTTTTTGTCTCTTTCCAGGGTCCGGCTCGGCATCTGTGCCAAGCACATCGGGAGACGCGGCAGCGGCTGGAAGCCACTTCACTATGGTGTCACTAGGGATACCGATATTCGTGGTCTTCGTCATTCTCGGCGCCGGTATCGCTTATTTCGTCGTAAGGCACAGAAGATTGTCAAACAGTTTCACGCAATTCGCCGACAGTCATTACGATACGAGACGTGGCCAAGCAACTTTCCCTAACACCATGGACGGTCTAGGTAAGTTTTCTTGCACCGTCATTATACCATTTTTTTTGCTTATCTGCTTGTGCAAAAAGGATTCTTTGTTCGCAGGGGACGAGGAAGATCTTCCCTCGATTCGAGGCTTCTCGGACGATGAGCCACTGGTAATAGCGTAAACATGTTATTCGTATAAGGTAAAAAAAGAAAAACAACAACAAAACAACACACGATATATAACGCATTAAGAAAAAGACACTACTATTAATGATAATTTTTATTATAGATAAAATTTTATCGTGCAATCGGGAGATGATAAGAGCTTTAGTGTCAACGGGACGATAATTTTTATCGAACGCGTGATTTTGTCCTTAAAATCCGGTCACATCTCTTTCTCCATTTTGATTTCGCGAGTGAGCGCTTGTAGTATAAATGTTATAAGACGAAACAACCAAACAATGCAGTCCCTTGCGACACGCCCTTGCATGACGGAAATATTTGCCGATCGACACTTTCGCAATTGTTTTTTTTTTCTTAATATTATTACTGTTTTTTTTTTCCTCGTCGTTGGTGGGTTGCGAATCACGTGTACCGATATGTACATATTTCAAGTTCCTCCTGAACCGCAGACTTTGATTCTCTTCATTCTAATTTCGTGACTTTTTTCATACCCCTTTCACACTTCTTATCTTCTGTCGATTTCTTTTTTTTTTAATTTACTCGATTCTCGATTGCCATATAGTGTGAAACGGAGGGAATTTTTGTCTTGACACGTCTTTAGCTCGACGGTGAGCGCGGAGGTGGGTGGGGGGTGAGTTTTCAGGACGGGAGGGGATATTTCTTGTATTGCGTCAGAGTATAAATTTTGTTAATCCTTTCGAACATGAACTTTTTCAAGATTGTATTTTATTTTAATAGAGGGTTTATTTACTTTGTTATCTCTTTATTAAATAATTCATCGTATGATTTTTATTAAATTGGACAGAATTACTGCCGAGTGGAAGATTTATTTCTTTACATTTTGAACTGAATTACTAGAATGTTATTCTTTGATGCAATTATTAACGATAAAGGATTAACAATGGTGCACTCTGCTCTGCCGCAGGACTTCCACCCTCGCGGCCTCGAAACATTAATTTTTGTTCGTGTGCCAATTTAACGTACTCGAAATTTTCGCGTGTTTTCTCGATACTGTTTTTTCCAGTTGAGAAGCTTCGAGTACGCAATACCATTCTACTCGGGGAAGATGAAAACGATATTTTTTTAATTCACCTCAAGCGGTCCTGTGCATGATTGTGGCATGAAGAAAGCAAAAAAGAAAAACACTCACAAATATGCAGTGGTTGTCTTCTGTTTATCAAACGTGGCTTACACTCTATCATCAATATTATTACTGTTTAATCCTGCATCTCAGTTTTTGTAATCACTCTTTACTTTCTGATACACATGTTTCTCTTTTATTTTTAAAAATATAACCGGTCAATTATAAGATACATTACTGGCTCAGGTCTTTCTTTCTTTTGTGGAGAATTCCCACTCGACTCGAACGCTTGTTTCACAGAGAGGCTAAATAAAAAAAAGGTCATAGTTGCGAATGCCCGTTTCGAGTACGGATTATTACATACACACATACATACACACGCACACACATACACACATACATACACACATATACACACACAAACATATCTACGAGCGTCATCGCAAACAGTGAGACGCGAAGAATTGGTAAACGTGGCGATCCGCAACGTCGAAGTTCGATCGAAGAAAGATTTTTTTGTCTTGAAAGAAAAATTATTCGATAAAACGAATCTACGCGCAGTATTAGCTAAAAAAACGAATAAAGAAACAAATGAAGCCGGAGGTTCTTGCCAAAGTCATTCGCCAATCAAATAATCTATTATTTGACAAACGAGCTTCGTATTTATGTGGTCGCACTGATCGCGGACTATCCAATTCAACGCGTGCTTGCGACTATTACGTTGCGCGAAAGATTTCTATTAATTAAGGGTTTATATATCTTATCTACAAAAAAAAGAATACAATGAAGAAAAAAAATATAGTATGACTCGACTGAGAAGCAATGGACGGCATGATTTATTCGCGAATCGTTGAATTTGTCAGCTTTAAACGAAGTGCGAATCTCGACGGTTCTAGCGTATACATTTAATAATTATGTTCGAGAGAGGCAAAGATTGTAGTCGTTACGTGTAAATCTTGAGGGGTATAAACGATAACAGTGATATAATATATTTGCGTGTAAATAAATGAAGTTAAGGCAGATGTGGTTGATTTTCTTTTTTGTAATTGTGACTGACAATTTGCCATATGCAGATTTATCTGCTCTGGTTCCTCATTTCCTGTTTCCTCAATTAAAGAAAGAGAAGTGTGTTAGGTGGGTGAGTGAAAATTTCACTTATCCGCGGCGTGTTCAATGCGTCGAACACGCCGCGTTTAGTAAGTTTCTTTAATATTCATGAGGTGCTTCGGGTGCCATTACTTACGAAACGTCAGAACACGCCAAGGAGTGAAAGAAACAACACCAACAGGACAAAGGGCATTTGACAGAGGAAACCAATTAACGGTCGGCCCGGGCAAAAACGGGCAAAGTAGAGCGCAAAAACGAAAGAATAAAAGGCCATATCGAGTGAAGGATCAGCCGCGAAAGAGGTATTCACGAAATTGTGGCGAGTTAAGAAGTTTGTGCTTTTCATTGTTTGACCGGAAATACGTCACGCCCGGTTTGAAAATCTCATTATAATTATTTAATGCGTTTCTTATTTTCGTTATTTTCAGTCTTTCATACTCTTTCAGATTCTCTTATTTTCTTCTCATTCAGTGTAATTTTTGGTTGTAATGTAGTTTAATTTCAAGTTTATGATTTGTTATTTTCATTGTTCAATTTTCTGTTGCGGCATTTCGTTTGTCAGTCACCGTTGTATGTTTTTGGGCACGGTGTCCTTATGGGGTTTGTCCCAGGACACGAATAAAACAACAGTATTCTATTATATTCTATTTTCCTACCGGAAGTGACGTATTTCCAGAATGACGTCACTTACGGTCAAAAAATCGATATTTTCGATTCGGATAAAAACAATGATGCTCATTTACATACCACCATGAGGTAGAGCAAATAGCGCGTTATTTTTTATAGAGAGTCCGCAGTAGGCATACAACTCTTAATTAGCTGAAAGTAAATAATACACAACGCGTGACAACGATAAAGCCCAACGATCAGAGATTTGATCAGGCGGTATTAAATTTGATGACCGAATGAAATTTATGCTTCGAGAAATTAATAGGATATTCGAGACTCATTGACCTGCTGCGACAGTTTATTATACGGTACGAAGAGTTTAACTGGGCTAACGTAATGAGAATCTGCTTAGATGGCAGCCCGTAGCAGCGACTGGTTTGTGAATCGTTTTCTTGACTACCGGACCGTGAAATTCTCTGCCGCTCTCGGTGGCATTTATGATCCAATGGTCTTTTTTACCGCTTTTTTTTTCTTTTAGATTTTCGAACTTATCTCATCGAGGGCGAGGGCACAGCGTGTCCCGTCGCATATTCGTCGCACTAAGCCATTGAGCTCCTTTAGCACCTTGAAGATCGTCCACGTTTATGCACGTTCAAATTTACCGTAACACTAATTGTTACGTGTAATTATTACGCCACGCGGGGCCGGCTGTTATGGAACGTAGTACGGTATGGAACATACTGTACCGTGCATGGAACAAGATACAGTACTTTGTATACAGTAGTGTACGACTACGATAGCATCGTACTAAGAACGATCCATGCGTGATGCGCTCACCTCAGACTATTAATCGTAGCTTGCGTTGAGTTTTTATTTTTTTTCTTTTGCTCTAAGTCGAGCACGCGTTCGACTGTGACATAAAAAGTTGCGTGATAAAATTTCTTCTCTTATATATAATATTGTAACGCGTCGTGATTTCGACGTTCTTCATATCTCGATAAAGGAATTAGTATCTACATTAGTAGTCTAGGAAAAGATGCAACAAAACTCTACCTTACTGCAAACAAGGCTTTTCATTAATAATTAATAGGCTTTTGTTTGCGTAATTCATAGTAATTATTATTAAGTCTACAATGTTTCACGCTAAATTGTCGACAGCTGCAGCATTAACGATATTTCCACGGTAAACTCGAGCCGTGTGTTTTCTCTACACCGAGAGGAATCTTGGAAAAACCACCAAATCATATGATAAATTTTTACCAGCGCAACCACCAGCGATAGGTGACATTTTAAGGGGTTCCATTGCAATTTTACCCATAAGGTTATTTTTTCCCGAAGGCGGGTTGGTAACATTTTGCATATCTGGTTGAAAATTTCGTGAATTAAAACTGAGAATTCCGTGGACAAAACCTGAAAATTTTGTCGATTAAATTTTTTATGTATGTCGAGGAGACCGGGCGGGATGAGCCCCCTAAACAAATAATGCGGCTACAAGGCTGCCGAAAACATAATTTATTGTTTTTCATCCAACAATGATATTTTCACCGTATTTTTTAAAACGCGTCCGAAAAAAATGTTTGGGCGAGACTAGGGCTGTAAAGATAGGCCAGCCTAGCCGGCTAAAATAGTTTAGTCGGCCAAACTATAAAATCCATTAGCTGGATAAGATATTTTAGCCGCCTAGGCCGGCCTATCTGTATAGCGCTAGGCGAGACGGGCTACCCTTAAATTGTTCATTTTTTCTTTAGTCCCGCCTGTATTATTCACACATCTTGAGTTCTCCTACTTCTACCTATCAACGATAAAGTTCTTAATGCAGTGACGTCATCTACGAGATACACGACTTCCGGTTCCAAGAATTCAATTTTTTGTAAGATAGTCAGACATGCCAATAATAAAGAAATAGAATAATTTTTTTGGATAATTCATTTTGCCTCGCTCCCCTATTTTGTCATTGTCTACAAAAGGTTTTTATTTGTTTGCTTCCAGTTTTTTATTTTTATTTTTATAATTTTAGGGTGGCCCATCACGCCCTGCGTAGGCTTGATTTTTCATGAGCCCATCGCGCCCGGCTCTTCCCTACACATAAAAAAAATGTAATCGACAGAGTATGCCGGTACAACCTACAAATCTAAAGGAAACGGTCCGCGATCGCTACGACACCGACTACTATATTTTTAAGAAAATACGTAAGAATAATCCCGACAGACTTTCTTCCAAAAAAAAAAAAGAAGCAATAATTTCACAATACAATGAAAATTAATGTGTACTTTCCTTTTCGCATCGCTTGATGTCAAATGTATATCTCATTTCGAGAGCTCGGCATCCATTCCGCGAAATTGCAACTCCTTAAACTAGACCGTACCGCGGGAATTATTCCTTAAAACCATCCCACAACAAAACGGACAATAAAATCATTTGTAATTTGCCCGATCTCACGATCTCCATTTTTACAGAGCTCTTACAAACCGTTTTTTGTTGTTGTTTTATTGTCATGTTATCTTATACTCGCTTCAACTGGAACCGTACCGCGGGAATTTACTCAAATACCAAGCTATGTAATCATCATAATCGGGTAACACGACGATCTGTAATTTGCATCCTCATTTTTTCCCTCTTTTATTAAGTTTTTTCTGCATGATCTCACAAGCTGCCTCGCAAATGACTTTGGCCCGATGGCAATCGGGGAAGCAAACCGCGCCCGACTCGGTCGTCTTATTACCATTCTTCTTAATTCACCGCCTCCTTATCCTTATTCTTCCATTTCTTCCGCCTCCCCTTCTTCTTCTTGCGGTATAATGAAATTTCGAGGTGACACAGGTTTCTACTTTGCGCCCTCGTTCGCCGCTCTCGGTTACCGTTCACAATGATGTACCGCGGAAGCCGCGCTCCGAAAACGAATCCTGTGCGTGTGCACACCATCGCCCGACGGTGTCTGCGTGGCCAGATAAACAGAGATGAGAAGTACATAAACGCGTAGCGTAAATAACGCTCGTGGGAAAAAAAAACGTATATTCGCGTAGACGAGGCGGCGGGCAAGGTAGGGGAGAAAAAGTTCGCCGCGTCGAGAGCAATGCCAAGGACAAGCGGTCTATAGTGTATAACAGTGCGAAAGAAGGGATTAAACCCCCACTATTAAATGCTACAAGGAGAGATGTGAACGAGGCATGGGAAAGACTGCCTCGAGACTGCGTCGGGGGCGTTATTCGCTATCCAGCCTCAGTACAATTCCAACATCTCTTCACAGTCAGACCCACAAAACTTTCGATCACCTTCGACCTTTGCCTTGGGAACATTTAAATAAAAAGACTTCGTGCGCGACTTCTGACACTCGCTCTCTGACTCTTACGAGGGAAAGATCGCGGAAGGACCCTCCGATCTCTGCGCTGCTTCGTCATCGATCGACTTGGATTAAAAGTGCATTGAGCTGCAGTTTTTTTTGTTAAATACGGAGATAAGATTCAATCCTGAAGAGATAACAATTGAAGATTGATGAAGGACTGAAAAAAGGGTGTGCGGCCGGCATATCAGCATCCGTGCGATGCAAAGATACTTGAAAGAAGAAAAGAAGCACAATAAACATATGAAGACAAGAAGGTTCCAGTAACATATTAATTATCTTCCGAGGAAGGCAGAACGGCGAAAAAGGGTTTTAATAGCATCGAAGAAAAATCATAAATCTGCGTTTCGACGAGTGACGGTGAAGAAATTCAACCTCGAAGACTGCAGAAATTCAACCTCGAAGACTGCAGAAATTCAACCTCGCAGACTGCAAAAATTTAACCTCGAAGACTGAAGAAATTCGAACTCGAAGACTGAAGAAATTCGAACTCGAAGACTGAAGGAATTCGAATTCGCGGACTGTGAAGTCTTTTTTAGTGTTTCTCCTCATCATCGTCAAGGAGTGGAACGAGTTTCCGGCGAGTTTGGACTGTCCGGGGGACCCGGAAGATTCTTAATGCAGTCGAAAAAAACCCGTGCAACGATACATGAAAAATAAATATCGGAAAGTAGGTAAAGTAGTGAAATTATTTTTTTTTTATATTTGGCGTTTTCTTTAATTTTGTTTTTTTGAACTACGCGAAGAGAACGCAGTCTCTGCGGATGAATCGCGTCCAATGGAAGGTTATCGGGACGAGGAAGAGGAATTCGAGGGTAGTAATAGCGGAGAGCCGGCGACCGTTTCAAGGATCGTTGAGCAGCGAATAAACGTCCTCGCCGTGGTCATCGATCCGTCACAGATGCGAAACACCGGTGAGTCCGATAGGAGTTTCGCGATACTACCTTAGAATCCCCTTCGCTACCGGTAAGGTAGCGAAAGGGAATATCCTTAAATCGTACAAGTAAATGCTGAAGCGCTTAAAAAAAAAAATTAAATAAAAATTTAAGACCTTGCTTAAATTGTTCGATCTATTTCCATTGGCTGTGTTTACAAACAGAATGCAATTTCTCCGCGCACGTACGAGAGAGGGAGAGCGTCAGAGCTCGACGGCGACCGCGCGTGTCAGCAATTTCTCGCGGAAGATGATGCTGCGATTTATGAACACACTCGCTCGTAACGACCGTAGAAACAGCAGTAGCGACAGCACAGCTTAACATCATTCACCAATGTCAAAGCCACTGGTACTCGCACGCGATCCATACCGGAACGATCCATACCGGAACTTCTTTCATGCCCCATTAAAGTTTGTCCGGCAGTCACAAATCTATCATCTTCTTTTGCACTATTTCGACGAAGTCATCTCAGCATGTCCTTCGAAAGTTTTTACTGGGAAAACATATATGTACATATGAACGGTGATGATACAGTAGTCAGATTGGAAGTGCCATTTCCGCATCGCTTTTGAGTAAGTGACCGGAAGTGCCGACGATTCTTCTCCCGGGCTTGCATTACGGTAGCGATAACCCATTACGATTTTTTTTCTTCTCGTATCCGATTAATGTAATACATTTTACCGTATTCGCATTTTCCCGAGCCGTGGCAAGTCGAGCAATTATGTTTTTTAGTGGTTCTCGAAAAAAAAAACCACAACTTCCGAAGAAGAAGAAATACTTTAGTACAATTTTGTCGAAGTCATCTCAGCATGCCCTTCGAAAGTTTTTTGTAGGAAAAAAAAGTATATTTATATATCTATATATGATCAGTGATGATGATATAGTAGATTGAAAGTCCCATTTCCGCACCGCTTTTTACCAAGTGACCGGAAATCTCAACGATTCTTCCCTCGGGCTCTTATCACAGTTACGATAACCCATTACGAGTTTTTTTTCATTCGTTTCCGATTAATCTTATACATTTTACCATACTCGTGTCTCTCCTGAGCCGTGGCAAGTCGATCAATTAGGCTTTTTACTGGTTCTCGCGAAATGAAAAACCACAACTTCTGAAGAAGAAGAAATAATAGGGTAATATCTTCCTAAGTGGAACGTCGTTTGGGCTCCGTTGCTCCGATGAGGCTTCGAAGAGGCGCTGATGAGTTCGCAGCACGAGTTCGGAAACCATAAAAAGTATCGCGAATGTAAAACACAACCGCGGTATGCAAAAGCTGTTTTGCAGTTGATCGTAGCGGGATTCGCAACGCGCTGATTTATTCATAAAGCTCCGTGAATTGAACGAACGAGGATGACCATAGACACGAGTTCTCTTCCTCTTTCTCCTTGATGTACAATTACGACGAACATAGTTCCTATTAACTTCTACTTTTTATTTTCATGTCCGATGCGTTTCTTCAAAGTAGCAATAACTTCGCATTCACAAATTGTCTACATTTATCCCGGTATTAAAAGAGGATTAATCTTTGCAGTCTAATACATTTATATTGGACGGAATTGATTTTTATTTAAAATTCTGTTGCATCCACCAACTCGAAAGTAAATACGATGGACCTACAAAATTTGATAAGTTACCTCGAATCAATTAATATCATCGGTTATTATGTTGCCGGCTGACCACAGACGCGAGTTCTCTTCCTCTTTCTGCTCGATATACAATTACGACGAGCATAGTTCTTAGTTAAACTTCTTATTTTTATTGTCGTTTCCGATACGCTTCTTCGAAGGAGCATCGACTGTATCATTAATGTAGCATCAACGTATCATTAACTGTACATCCGCAATTTTTTAACATTTGTCGCCTCATTAAAAAAGGACTAATTTTTACAGTCCGACAAATTTATATTGGATGGACTTGATTGTTGTTAAAATCATTTTGATTGCACCAATTCGAAAGTAAATGCGACAGACCGACAAAATTTTATGAGTTACCTCGAATCAATGAATACAATCGATTATTATATTTCCGGCCGGCTACATGCACACATCCGTGAATGGGCTTCGGCGGTTCTATACGTACTCTATAATTACTATACATATCGAGCGAGCGTGTGGATTGGTTGTGTCACTGCCGCCCCATGTAGGAGAAGTTCCTCCTCGTCGTTGTCGTCGTCGTCGTCTCCTGAACGGGAATATTTCCTGCGGCACGCAAACACCGTTACCGTGACGACGAAAACGCGATTAGACTTCGACAGTACCCTGCGAGACTGGCGTTTAAGCGTTGAAGAAAGAAAAGATTAAACAGAAGCGGAGGTAGCTTCCAGTCTAGCCTTTTGTCCGAAGTCAATGAATCAGTCATAATTCACTAATTTTCGTCTTCCTTCGGAACGTTTCTTCCTTTTTTCTTGCAGGATGTTGAGGAATAAAAAAAAATCGCGTTTCCTCTTTAAAAAAATTATCCTTAACTCGTTTAATACCTTCCTCCTCTTCTTCATACACTCAACTGTTTCTCGTTAGTCTTCGAAGTCACGGTGTCATTAAATATTTCGCATAATTGTCGAGCAACGGGTCTCCTTGCGACTAACGGATCAGAAGAATGGGAAGAAAAAAAGGAAGAAAAAAATAAATGAGGTTAATAATTAGCCAAGGATTCAGGACGTTTCTGGTTATAATAGTCTGATAAAATCTGCCGAGTCAGTCCGACATTTGGCCTGTAAACGATTGTTCATATTTCTTCTTTTTTCTTTTTCGTTGCTGTCGAGCGCTTGAACTTCGCTTCGGCGTTTCACGCGGAAGCTAGGGAAGCGTCACATAGCAGTGGCCAGCTGGTGTACGTACACTTTTGCTCGCGAATTCTTGTGGCATCATCGTCGACGATTTTATCGTCGATTTCCTATAAAAGAAAATAAACCGTTACAAAGTACCATTGTTGCATGAAATTTGCGATAAAACTTGTGCCACTGTTTGTCCGGCGTGCACATTTTGCGAGACTCATCGAAAGTGGAACGAGGGCGGAACTTCTTTTTTTTTTTTTTAACGGCATCCAATCTGTGCACGATTCAGCGAAGCAACTTTGTTGAAGCTTTTGTCACCGCGGAGCAGCAAGAATGTGCTGGAAACGGTTGTTTGCTTTGCACACCGCTCTTACTCACACTCATTATAGGAAAGTGTATAGCCAAGAGAGTCGAGCTCGTTGAAGTTGTGTAACTTCGCGTGTCCCGAGGCGATGCTAAAACACCCTCCGGTAACTGCGAAGAAAGCCGATTGAACACGCATCTTTATGTATTTACACCGTGAAAGTTTGTTGCCGCTCAGCTTTTCTTTTATCGGTCAAGATTATTGTTTCCAACAAGTATTACAATGCTGTTCGTGAGTGCCTGGTCAGTTTTCCTATAGCGGCCCTATTCAGATAGTCCAGTCATTCATGAACAGCACCGTACATGCTCGATGCTACAGACCATGGTCTGAAGTGCTTATCTATAGCCAGTCTTATAGACGCGGGCGGAGGCAAAGGGTAGGATTTAAGGGTAGATATCTGCGATGGTCGAACGAATGGAAATAGAAAATCTCCAATCGTTACCGAAGCTCGAGCTGCGATGAGGGTTTTAGCTATCGCGAAGACGAATTACGAGATGAGGAAGAAGCGCTTACAGTCAATACGCGGTTGTTTCGTTGATTCACCCACGAAGGTAGTAAAGCACGTCATGTGTAATAGCGTAAGAGCCCGCAGACCAAAGCAGAGTACAGGAAGTTCCGCTATGTCCCACATAACAGGAGCTCACGATTCTGAGACCGATGGGAGGAGGCCGAGGACGACGCGAAGGAGAAGAAGCAAGAAGCTCCCACATATATATATATATATATATATATATATATATATATATATATGTCGTCTCGCGGCTCTATCCTGCGCAGGCCTATTATGCGGTGTACGGACAGTGACGCAGATTTTTTTCATTTCGGGTATAATATCGCGTGACTAAAATCAGAAGGGCGTATCTGCATATACTTATAAACAGAAAATACTGCCCTTATGATTTTAGTCACGCGATATGATGCTTCGGTAACCAGATTCTCCCCACCGTGAAAAAAAGAAGCTTATTACCCGACGTCTTATAAGCGATCCTGCGATATGCCTGGGATAGCGCGACGCGTGTCGGGACAATCCGCTTACACTTCCAGGCCTACAGTACATACATAGAAACGATGTACAATAATTTGCTATTTAGTTGTAACGGCAATGGTATAGAGTCTAGGCAGTCTGGAGCCAGTGGACTTCTGGAGCATGGTTAAGTAAAAAAAGGAAGAAAAAAAAACATTATAATCGCGTAAACGCAGCTGAGGCGTCGATCGGTTGCGGGAGTCTTCGGACGCGTGTTACACAGGAAGTTCTTCGCTAGAAAATTATCAGCGTAATACAAGAAAGTTGGCAATTTAGTATTCTCGGTTTATGCTCTCCGGTGGGTGGTACATTCTAATACATGTTGTTATTGACTTTCTTTGCTGAATGTTACGCGTGCCTGAATCTCGTTCACGACTGCGCGAGCTCGCGATACCAGCGGCAGGTGCGCCGACCGGCGGATAAGCCTAACAGTACCGATGCGCTAAGCCGATTTTCATGGAACAAAATCCCTATCGCTTCTTATTCTCATTGGATATGCGAGGAGTATCCATCGAAGTGTTCGCATCCCCGGCCTGCGGCTTACCGAGGATCCCCCTCGCATGGATCGTTAATGTCCAGCGATGTATAAACGAGCCGGGATCCTAACGGTACGTCCCTCTCGATCTTTGCCTGTGGTGATGATCTTGCTGCTTCTGCCGCTGATGTCCACCTTCGCGCTCCCCGGGTAGACTCTCGCCGCGTCCTCCGACACATATCCCACCTAATCGTTTCGACTCGTGGAACTCCACTTTGCGGCATTTAATTGGAATCAACGGCAACTCCTAATCTCCCGCTGTAAATAAGTTGGATCTTACTTTGCATATTGTAGTACATAGTTAACTCATTAAGGTGACCGATAAACCGATGAACAGTCAGCGAAGAACGGTAGGGTCGAAACTTCGACGCTATACCGATGTATGCGAGGTATGAGTTGAGATAAACGTACGGAATATTTGTCTCTCAACAGCTATCTCTCTATAGAATATTTGTCTGTCAATCACTAGCAGGCTCTGGCGATTCGTTCCCGCGCTACACTGATAAACAAAATGCGGTTTCAATTAAATCAATTAAATTAACTGAATCAATTAAAGATGCGGGGAGTGACGTTCAAATAAATATTCTGTTGGTCGAACGAAATATTTTTGTGGAATCGTAAAAAGAAATTGTTGAACTAGCTAATCTTTTAGCTTCACGAGCAAAATATTAATTTGAACGTCTCTGCCCGATGTTTAGTGAATTCAAGCGTATTTTTTTATCAGTCTGTGGCATATGGAATGTTTTAACCAGAAATTTCGATTTACGGTAATTTGCCGGAAATATGTCACTTCCGGTTTGGAAATCTCATTTTTCTAGTGAAAAAAGTTACTTCATATTGGAAGTACGTCACTTCCGGTCGAAACATACGGACACCGCGAGTTAAAATTGTTATGTTAATGGAGTTAAATTAATTTAAAAAATCCATGCAGTTCGATTCGAAGAAACAAGTGAATCCTCCGTACGTAAATCACGATAAATTCGTCATTGGACCGAATCGACACGGCATAGAAAAAAAAAAAAATACGCTGGCTGCTCGGAATGATTATCGTCAGCCTACGACAACATCTCGAACACTGGTTCAAGGACCCACCTCGCACCTCGCCTAGGCTCCCAGCTTATAGTGGTCCTTTTTTTTTCTTCTTTTTCTCCTTCTCTACCCCGACGAATCGATGCATCTCGGCGTCTTCGTCGATCTCTCACCCACTTCCCGAGTTCGAAGACTCGTACCCGGTCTCGCGGGCAAGGTAAAGGCGAGGCGCAGGTATGGATACAACCATCACTTAGCATACGATATACGTACGAAGGTTATTCAACCCGTTCCTCGTAGCGGCAACAGCAGCAGCAGCAACAAGCCATCGTCATCGGGTTGGACTGTTGGAGTGGCCGCGCACCGCCTGTTGCTTCTCGCAGCGAGTAACGGGGTTCGGAAACTCGGACCTCGTGGAGGTGCGTACGAAGCTACAGGTCCCCCCCAAGCCCATCCGAGGCATTCAGTCAGCCGTGCAGTCGAATGATCGTCCTCTTATGCTCCGAAGCTTCGGGAGTCGCCTTAACTTTACATACAGTCGGGCCTGCACACGCGACACGCCGCGGCACTTCGCTATTGTCTCTCGCGACCGCGCACACCCGTGGTCTACCCACAGTACGATCGATCTATCCGCATTCCGCACGGATATCCCGGACAATCGAATTAGCAAGTTAATTTTCTATTTGTTTTTTTATTTAATTTTTTTTTTACTTGTCGGGTCGAGCTTTGATTATTCGAAAATTAGCCCCCTTAGAATCCGATTAATTTTGCATTATTATTCCATTCGTTTAAAAAATAGTAGTGCCAGTTGAGTGTGTGAATGTCGCGATAAGGGAGGAGCCTGGATCGCGATAATCTGAGTGGTAAGTCACTATACTGAGAGACTGTGTTTGGGAGATTGTGTAAGGATTTTTGTCTTATTTATTTTTATTTATTTTTCTTCTTTTATTCGTGAGGAATTTATTTATTTTTTACCCGAAGATAAAGAGTGTAAGTCTGCGAGCTCGGATTGTAATACAATGCTTTAAGTACTGACCCGGACGATTCCGATAGTAGAAATGTTTGTGTACAGCGAAAACAAGTTTATCGCTTGGTGATTTCAATGCTGGGCATGCCGCGCTTCCTCGCCGACAGTACAATGTTATATGTATGTATATATATCACTGTAATTTGTAATACAATATGGATAGATGGTCGGGCGGCGAGTGTTGGATTAGAAATTCAAGAATTTATTATACCCGAAGAATCTGTTCCGCCTGAGGTTGGCGTTCCGGAAACGCCCTGTGAAAACACTCTTGTATTATTATATCGTTTTCTGCCTACGGTGAGTTTCAAGAGAGGGTTTCGGTCTCGCCCCTCCGATCTTCAAGTTCCGGTTCAAATTCTTCTTTTACAATCTTAACAAAACAGCTGAGTGAAAAAAAAATGAGATTGATCTTGCGATCGTTATCGTTGTAAGGCTTCTCTCGGCGGACATTATCGTTATAGCGAGATCTCGATCTTTGTAGATCACAAGATCCTGTTACGGTAACTTGAGCGACGCTCGCAGAGGATACTCGCAGAATTTAGGAGCTCGTTGTACGGCATTCCAGTTACACCCACTCGTCGGCGTGATTTAATGACACATGACAAATCAAAGACGCGGGGAGAGATAGAGAGAGACGCGACAGTAAGAGGTGTAGCGAGAGATACCCGTGGTACCGTTACCGGCGCCGGGGGAGTCTCTCGAAACTGTTTAGGAAAATCAAGCAACGGTAAAGAAAAATAACATAAAAAAACACTGACCATTGGAATTCAAGACGCCCTTTGATATCTCGTATTCATCTATCGGGCTTGAAATTCAACAATTTTTCATTCGAAATTTCATACGTGATGGGAAATATTCATTAACTCATTAATTAATTTTTATATATAAGGTAATCGATGAAAGTTGAACTCGGGGTGAGTGATTATATCTCGATGTTAAGTAATTGACTGCAGCGACGAACATTTTTATACGAACGGAGTAGGCGAAATGGTTTTCCTTCATTTTTCATTCGTATTCGGAAAGCAAATAATCGATCGAGACGATCACCTCGAGAATCGATCGTCTCGGGTGCGACAATCGAATACGAACGATCGTGACGATCGTCTCCCAATCGGTTGGGCCTTGGTCTGTTAAAGAGACGATAAAGGATTCGTATCATGTTGCTTCTACCTCACACCGAGTCAATCGAGAGACTTGCGTCATTTCGATCTATACTGCTGTATATAGAGAGACAGAAGCGTGGGGTAAAACGGACCATTTTTACCGACTTGCCGTTTCGTCCTGCTTCCCATCGCGTCGACTACTTTAAGTTGTAGTCAACTTTCAGGGACAATATTCGTTCGTCTCAAATCGTTTTCGTACGTGGCTTTTTCGACTAAACGAAATTGCGTAAAGATCGAGAAGTTTTGTAACTCTATATCGTTAAATTATACGAGCACGAGATCCGCATATCGTCGTCCGTGGCCGGTCGAAACAGTCGGCCTCGTTTTTGTAATAATTGTCATTCGCGGACCAACATCTCCATAAAACATGTCTGCAAAACATCTCTATAAAAGATCTCTGTAAAACATCTCTGTAACACATCTCTGTGAAACATCTTTGTAAAACATATTGCTATTTGGCATATATTTTTAACTTTCTTCTTTCCTTCCTCATGGTTGAAGCTCAGTTTTCGAATCTGTTTGAACCAGATCTTATTTACTTGTTCTGCGAGTTCGTACGACATCTTCGTGGCACCATTAGGTTACAGAACACAATCGCGAGGTGCAGTAAACTGAAATCTCCTGACCCATATTCGCTTATCTTCACCCATGGTGAGATTCAAGCATTGGCACGGCTACGCGACCGTATCAGTTGGATAGACTCCTCGATTCGCGCAACTCGCGTATACCTTCGAAACCATCTTTTCTTTCTTCTTTACTCACCAATTTTGTTTTATGTTTTCAGTGTAAAAATGCGGTTCAAGTTGTTTAGCGTCCTCGCGGTCCTACTGCTCGTGGGATCCAACGATGCCAGGCCTTCGAAAAACGGTAAGTTCGAACTTTATGTCTCCTCACTATTTCCGCTATCGAGTATTGTTGAAAAAAAAAAAATTACGACCGATCCAACAAATTTGCAGAACGTTGAAAAACCATGAAAACTTCACATCTCCTTCAGGAGTCGGTATAAAAAAAAGCCAATGACCAAACGAATAAAATTTTCTTACCGAACAGTCGATACTCGACTCTGAATACTACCTACGGTATCTTGACCCCGAGAAATAATAATAGAGCTCAGATAAAAATGGCGAGTTTCTACCGAAGGAAAGTAACATCTTGACGACCGGTTGTCTTGTCGCAAGAATCGTCATAACCGAGAATCTAAATCCCCCCCCCCGGTTCGGCAATCAATTTGCCACAGTTTCTGCCCCGCGCGAAAGTTTCCTGCGGAATAAATGATAAAGCGCTACGTATCGGTGGCTTCTAATGTGTCAACCTTGCGACATGCCCCACATCCGCTTCCCTACAATTTTTCCCTTACGATGATAATGACACGATCGTGCTAATAAAAAAATTCCAATAAATAGCATATCGTATTGTAATAGAGAATAATGGTTATCGATATCTCGTTGCAGCGAGTCCGGAAGTGGCTGTCGAAGAGGCGTTGACGGCGATCAGCAAGGATGACGATTCTTCGCGACGGCCGATAGAGCAGAGAAGAAGCTCCTCGGCCGTCGAAAGCGATAGCAGGTATAGAGGACGGACGGAGAATAATAGAAAATTAAAAGACATATATTATCGCGCTAGTTTTATACCGGGTATAATAGATAGTTTCAAAACCGACGCGGACTTTGTGCTGCCGAGCGATTGGCGAACTCTAGGATCTTCGAGACCGCTCGAATCAAAATTTGGACCGGAAGCTAACGTGTCTGTACTCCACGATCATTCCGGACGTGAAATCGGTCCAAGCTCGCGACGAAGACACAACGACAGATTTTCAAAATTACATTCATCCTCTGTCGATGAGTTTCGCGCCTTTAACGAGAAACAATCAAAATCACCGGATTTTCGGTCTGACGATCATAACATCGACGCAACGAAAATTGAAGAAGCGAAGTTCGCGGAAGAGAATTTATCCCGAACTTTCATAAAGGTGAATAATCGTGTAGTCATAAACACACGTAGCTCACCGGCGGTTAAAAACCGGCCTCTGAGGCCGTGGCGTTCGCCGGACCCAAATAATCAAAACGATACGAGAGTAGAGTTAAAAAGTTGGCCGACCGATCCTATCGCGGACGAAATAGATCTATTGAATTACGAGAAGTATACCGAGAACATAGCGGGCGCGTCGCAGCAATCGTCCACGTTGGGTTACGGCGACGCGCCGATTTACAATATTACAAAAAAGAAAAAACCGAGTAATCAGTCGATCGAGCCTGTTGGCGATGATCAAGAAGATTACGACAACGATTTTACGAATCACAACAACGCACCACCGGTGACCAGTACAGAGTCATTAGGCGCGAGTTCCAGCTACGAAAGGGAACCGTTTACACAGCCGAATGTTCAGAAGATCATTCAGTGGCTTCAGATACCACCATTAGCTCCGGGACAGAATCAGAGTAACTTTGGTGACGATGTAGTGCGCGAAGACCCAATCAGTAACGGCTTTGATCAGGGTTATCCTTTCGAGCCTGCTAGACCCGTCGCGCAGCCATTGGGAAGTTATTACGAGCCCGAAACTCGTTATCCGACCGAGAATCTCGGACCGTCTCAGAGTCCCAATTACTATCGGCCATTGGGCAGCTATTACGAGCTTCAAAATCATTATCCGATCGCGACTCAAAGACCCTCTCAGAGTTCAAGCCACTATCAGACAACGCAGAAGCCCTACGAGCCCTTGACCCACCCCATTCAGCTTTCGCACAATTATAACAAACGACCGGACAATTTTTATCTGCCCACTGATAAAGACCATCCGAATCGTCCGACGAATAGCCCAGGAACTTCTTATCTACCTGCCGACACCGACAGACCTTATTTATCTTCCGGGCGTCCTTCGGAGGCGATCACTTTGCCAACTTCCGTTGTAACTCTGCTTACCGATCTGGCCAACAAACAGTCGAGTAATTCACAGAGGCCTACCGTCTTCAGACCAGTCTCGCAAGTAAGCCAGAATACGGTAGTTCACATCCTCAATCCAGGATCAAAAAAGCCAAATATTACCGTTAGCGAGATGAAAGTTCCCCAAGTCCAGAATCCTGTCGGATCTTCCGAGACCAATTCTTCACCGATCGGCGTTCCTCCGAACCTTCACATAATGTTTACGAACGACGAGATGCAAAATCCCGAGAAACCTTTGCCGGATAGAGCAACAGAATCTCCATTTCAGGACAAGAATTGTCCTACCATTATGATCAATTCGATTACCCGTGTGAACAACTCAATACAGGGCAAGGACGGCTGCACGGACCTAAATATCGTGATAAATTCTCAAGTACTAAGTACGAGCGTCTTCAAGCCCGGAGGGTCGGCCGAAGGCGACGGTAGTCTTCAGGACAAATACGTTAATGGAGATTCTTCCGAACGTCCTTCGGACAATCCTTACGACAATTACAGTCCCGTCTATACGCAGGATCCTTATACTAGCAGCACAGCCGGAAGTGGGCAGGTTAACGGAGATCCCGACAGAAACGTTCTAACGGACGATCCCGACAGAAACGTTCTAACGGACGATCAGACGGTCCAGAACGACGATGATAGCTTCATCGCCACTTCGGAAATTTTCCAACAGTCGGAGATTCTTGTGAGTACCAGTGATCCTCAAGAAAGCGCTTTCGACGCCTTGGGAAGCGAAATTGCCGATGTGCCCGATGTCGGGCTCGGTACTGGCGCTCCTGTAGCTTCAGCGGTTGGGAACGCGCCGGAAGTTTCTCAAGCTGTGGTAGGAGAATCTCTATCACCGGTGGGCCAAGCCATCGGAGGATCTGTTGCAGATCCTGCGCCGATTGGGCCACTTCCGCCGATTCTTCCGGCCGTTGCGGCAGGCGGAGGCGGAGGCGGGGCTCGTCCCGGCGGTGCGCCTGGATCCACTGCTCTCACTACCGCCGTCGATGACGACGACGACGATGACGACGATTTCGACCTGAGTCCTTTCGGTATCATGGAATCGATGGGAAATGTCTTTACCTACTTTACTTTTCTCAATCCTCTCAATTATGGTTTCTTCAGCATGGCCGCTGCGCCCTTCGCCGCAATGGCTGCCGGGGTCGTCGGTATCGCGGCTGTTCTCTTTCCCTGGACACTCCCGGGTGTCCTAGATTTCGGTCGCGCCGCCGACAAGGTCACCATCAAATTTATCCCGAGCTTGGACGAAGTGTTTAAACATTCGGCACACAATTACAGAAATTTGCACGAGTGGAAGAGCAAACGGAAGAAGAGAAAGAGATGAGCTGGCGGAGATTGCAACGAAGAGATATTATAGTTAATAAAAATTGCACAGGCCATGGTACACGAATACGTGTGTGGGTGACGAGGCTAATATTTGCCGTGAATATTGCTATTATTTTTTTATATTCTTCGTTAATAGAGATACTGAATCGTAATCGATGGCAGAAGATTAATGATCGTCAGGCCGTATATCCAGACCATAAAATACTCTCGTAAAGCCAAAACGGAACTTCGTATTTTATAGCGAAAAATAAATAAATAATATCTAAGAACCCCGACACGATCCTCGAATCGGTATAATTTTTAGTAACATTAGTACGTAAGTCTATTTATTTTTGTAATTACAGAAGCGATTATAGATTAAAAACAAACTGTTGTAGACGAACCTTCGACTGTAGAAGTGGTTTTAGCGATTAGATAATGTAGATTTTCATTTAACGTATTAATCCCATGCATTTCGACATTTCAGGGCATTAATAGCTTGAACGCTGACAATTTCATATTGTAACGATAATAAATTATTAGAAACGACAAGTCTTTTTATTTATTGGATCTATAGCATTTTTGTTACTGTACAATTTATGTAACACGCGTACGAAATTTGTTACACATTTCGGTGAGTATCCATTTCATTAGCTCCGACTGCCTAAAAAAAATTTGCTCAATTGTCAAACAAGAAATATAATGAGTACTGAAATCGACTGAATATTCCTGACGAGATATTCTCTGATTGCAGGCGCGAGCCTCCCAGCCCTCAGCGCGATCTGAAAGATCTGCAGTACATGGATCAGTCTATGAGGACGGTAGCGACCCAATTGCTCAACGTTTCAAACACCGAAGAATCGACCGATGGCCAGGACGATCGTAAAATCGCCAATGGCGAGCGAGCTCCGAACGTTCTGCTGATTCGCAAAAAAGTCACGAATGCCAATCCTCCGGCGAGCGTCAATCAACAAAATTTCAACCTCAACGCCAAGAGCGATATGGAATTGGTAAAAGAAATGAATTCGGACATAAGTTCGATGGAGTCGATGGGACTGGGTTTCGGCAGGCCGGTCAATTCGAAATTCGGCTATTTCGAGTCGAGTCACCCGGGTCAAGCTATGGCAATGACCGAGGAAGAATTGGAACGAGAGTTGATGACCAGTACAACGAGATTGGTGACGGCTCACAAAAATCATCCCACAACAACCGGAGGAATATCCACTTGGATCCTCCTAAATCCTCCCACGACGACGAGCAAACCCGCGAAGCAAGATCACGGCAACGATATCGACGAAAAAGAAGTCAACGTTCGATTGCAAACTAAGTCGACGACTCCCGAGCAAATTTCCGAGACGACCCAGAAGTCTGAAGTCCAAACGAGCGCGCAAAAGACTGTTCCAAAGGCTACGACTCCGATGGAGATAATCACCACATTGACCAAAGCTCCAATGCCGATCGTAAAGAAAACTACCTTGACGGTGCGTCAACCGAGTACGGCGAAGCCCGAAAAATCGACGCAGACGTCGACCAAGATTGAGAAAATGAAAACCGCTCAGACCACCTCGATGTCTCAGACGACGCGGAAAGATGCAGCGACGACACCGAAGTCGGTTTCTGGGACGAAAAAAATCGTTACCGCGAGTCGTCCGACACAAAAATTGAAGGTAACGACTCCCAGATCAGCAAACGTGACTTCGAGGCCAATGACGACCAAGCTGACGCGGCCGAGTCAGTCGACAAAGCCGAAACCTTCGCCGACGCGAAGAGTAACGACTAAACCGGTTGGCGAGAGTACGAAAACTTCGAATACTCCGAAGATCGAGAAAGTTACCTTCAGACCCGTTCAAATGATAACAACGCCGAAGAGTCTGGTGGAGAGCGTCGAGAGACCGATTTTCGCTACGAAGCTCAAAACTTCATTCGTTGCGGAACAAAGTTCTAACACGCCGTTGGCCCAATCGACGGAGGCGACGACGTCGAGGAGCGGCGAAGCAACGAAGATAAAGGAAGAAATTCCCGACAACGATGTGGTCCAAGTGTCCGTCAACGCGAAGCCACAAATTTCCATAGTAACGAAACCCAACAACGTGCTCAAGGTTCAGTTGAAAAAGCCCACGGAAGCCCCGAAGAACAAGATCCAATCTGTCCAAGTCAACGAGCCCGTTCTGCGCATTGAGAAGATCGAAGAAACGAATGCGGTCTCTCAGAAGGATTCGGCTGAATCTGCCGACTTGCCGATCCTGGACAATTCTAAAATCGATCTGAAGTTCGATTTCAATCCAGAGCTGACGAGAATCGACGTGGCGACGTCCACGGTAGCGACTACGAGGCCCTCGGCCACGAAGAGACCTCACAAGAGGAAGAAGAACAAAAATCGCAGGCGCAAACCCACGACTTCCGCTCCAACTTCCGTCGCGACTTCGGCGACAACTTCGGCTGAAACATCGGCTGAAGCTACAGCCTCGAGTACTTCGACTTCACCATTCTCCACGTCCACGGAGACCGACGAAAATTTGACCGAATCTGGTGTGGCCGACAATTCGATTCAAGAATCAAAAGTAGCCCCGGAGTCGAAGGTCAGCCCCGGCAAGACGAAGAACAACAAGAAGAAGCAACAGGTCCAGAAGCCCGTTGGAACACAGTTATACAATTTTCTCAGTCGCGAAATAATGCCGAGTTTCGGGATGATATCGCTCGTGGGCTTGGGCCTCGGTCTCGCTTCTTATTTCCTCTATCCGTTCGGCGGTGTCGCAGCGCGAAGAAACTACGTCGTCGAGCCGAATTACAAGTACAATCTCGACGAGTACGGTGGTAATTACGGACAGAACGAGGAGGAAGTGTTTTCGAAGGTTCTCCAAGGCATGACCAACAGCGACGGCAAGTACGGTGGTATTAAAGACTACGAGAACAATTACTACAGATACCAGCAATTCGACGGCGCCTACACGGATTCGACGACCACAACGAGAAAAGGCGATCAACGACATCCAACTTCTTCGGCGACGAAGTACCGACCTCCGGCGCAGACAACGGCCTATGACAACAAGTACAGAAACACCGAGTTCAAGTATCCAGAATTGACCACGACGCCGAATTATTACGAGAGGCACAAGGAAACGAACTTTTTGGGAAAGAAACCCGTTAACGGGAACAGCAGATTCGTCGTCGGTAACGTTCCGAAGGAATACACGCACGACGATAAAAACAACAATCCAACCCCGGTAACGAGTCAGACGAATTTTGAACGCGATATAGTGAAGAATAATAAATTTGGAAAAAATCCGGTAGATGTTTCTCCGTCCTACGGCCAAGCGGAGACTCTGAAGACGAACGAAGATTACGAAGAGATCGTCATTACTCCGGCTGCGGTCGCGGTCGAACACGGTCCGAGATCTCTGAAGGCTGATTTCACCGGATCGAGAAGAAAGAGAGAATCCGTGATCCAAGTTATACCTTCGAGAACGGAGATAAAGAAGGAGGAGGAAGAAATCGAGAAGGAAGAACCGCTGAGCAACGAAATTCTCGATATAATCGACTCGGTTATTCCCGTCAGTGCCAGCGGCGATGGAAAAGAGGCGGGCAAGATGCATTCGGAGAAGAACGAGGATAAGAAGATGAACGAGACGGAGAAGCAAACTGCCGAGAACGGTACGAGCAAGAAGACCGACGACGGCAGTAAAAATAATAACGAAACTGCGGAAGCGACTACGCAGTCAGCAGCAAACGCCACGGCGAAGGCTGCGGTGGAAATCACATCAACGTCCACCTCGACGACCGCAGCCCCGATATCTTCGACCTCGACGGTGAAGAGTCTGACCATCGACGAGATTCTCGGGACGACGGTGAAGATTCCGACCATCGACGAGATTTTAGCCACGACGCCGAGCTCGATCAGCAAAGATCCCGACGACTCGAGCCTCGAGTGGTTCGATCTAACGACCACGGCAAAACCTCAGGAGGAAGAACACTTCGGTGTATTTAATTTTGTCAAAAAACTTGCCGAAGTCAAATTCAAACTTGGATTGGCGATTTTGAAACACGCCAGCGAAGGTTTCGCCAGGTATCTCGGTCACGTGCAGAAACGCGTCAACGGCGAGGAATGATATTTACAACAACAAAAATAATTTTTAAAAATGATTCACCTTTGCACACGCATCGATAATTGCCAGTGTAATGATAAAAATGATAATACGTACCTTAAAAGTATCTCGTGTTTCAGCCTCCCGAATACATCCGAGCACTCCTTCGATCGGCGAACCAGTGATCGGGTGCATTCCATGTGGCAAATATTTTTCAAAATCTTTGAGAATGTTAAAAATTAATTCCGAAGATAGATTTTGAAAGATTCAATACTCGGCGCTCTCTGTATTTCTCTCTTTATATATGTATGTTATATATTTAAGGAAATCGTACTCGTTCATACTTAAGAATTTCTGTAAGGGTTGAATGAATTTTGCAAAAGGGTTTTCGTATAAACTGCGAAGAGTTGCAGAAGTCCGATCATCGTTGTCTGCACTCTTGCAAAGTTATCTTTCCAATCGGTCTGAAGTGGGAGATTCGTGATGACCAATTTATGATATTTATCGTATTGTAAATGATATCCGTTACGAGTAAATTAGTTATTGTACACCTAGCGATTACAATACTGTAACATGTATTATGTAAATAAATATCTAAAACGATAAACACAAAACGATGCTTCTTTCCTTTTTTTCTTTCACTAAAGAAATAAATGGCATCTTTGTTCGTTTCGATTATACACATAGAGCAAATTTTTTGTTTCTTTATAGTTGGACGATCAGTCTAACCCGCTTCGACTACTAATTCTACGGAGCAGCAGGTCTGACGAGTAAGCGCATTTATAACATTAAACAACAAATAAATAGATTGACGTATTAAAAAAATAAAAATAAATAAAAAACAATGGAAAAAATAAATAATTACAATCTACAGAAATTTCAACTAGCTGCTTAAATCTTACCCGGTGAAACGACCCATCGATATTTTACTTCAATCGCAATTAATTTTTGTGTAAAAAAATTTAAAGCAGGGCCGATTTTCTTCCTCAGCTGGCAGAGATAAATTAATCGAGACGCTCCATGGATGAATTCTATGTTAACTCTACGGAAGACATAGGGTGAGGATTTTTTCAATTTTCCGCTCAATCCTCAAAAACCAATGCAAACGACTCAAACTCGCTCCTCGAAAGCCAATTCTTTTCTCCACCTGTGAGACCTTTGATAAAAGTTCGTGGAGTCTTCGTCGAATTCGTACGGCAGGACGACATGCGGTTCAATAAAATTGTTCGATCGTTTCTTCCTTCCGAGAATCATGGGAATCATCATAGCCATTGTTGCCGGAAGCATACCAGCTCCTACAGCGGCAAGAACAGCCGAATTCGAGGGTCTGCCAGCGATAGTGTTCCTGATGGGTCTCCTCTTCAACGAAGTTGGAATTTTAACATCATTTTTGCTGGCCTCGTACTCCTTCTGGCTCTGATCGACGGTCTTGAAAGTTCGTTCAACTTCGAGCAACCCGCCGTGCGAAGTGGTAGTGTTAGTTCCGTTAAGGGACGGTAGAACGGTCAAACGTACCTGGACGAGGATATTTTTAGTTCAAGAGCGTTGCGAAAAGAGCTTGGACGATCGAAGAAATTCAAGTAGAGTGAGGAGTAGAAGAGAGTCGGGTGTAGCCTTCCGAAAGAAGATATAAACCGCGTCCCCCCCTCCCTCCCGGAAAGAGCGTAGAAATTCCGCATCGTCTTCCGGTTCTTTTTCATCCGCGAAGAGTCGGTTTTGTTTTTGTATTTTTGTTCTTAAATCCCTAGACCAACCTGGCGTTTGGAGGTCATCACGGCAATGGTCCCGTCGTCTTCGTCCTTCACCATCGACGGCCTGGGTATCGAAATATCATTCTTTACCCGAATTTGTGACGTGCCGTTAACGGTATCGAGCTTCAGCGATCTCTGACGGGATTTCGAATAGCCACGATTAGTCGACAGAAGAACCCACTGACCCTCGCCGCTGGACGGATGACTCGGCGGATGATCCATGCCGAATGGATAGTGCGATTGTTGATGCGGTCGATTCAAATGATCGTGATCCAAGTCGTCATCGCTACCGGGTCTACCAAAACTCGGTGGCGACTCTTTTGGTGGATAATTGTTATTATTATCGTGCCAGTCGTGGGGCTCGTCCTGCTGAATATACTTGTTAGCGTTGTAATTGTTAATGTTGCTGTTGCTCGTAAATCTGTCCCTGTTGCTGTCGTAGTTTGAGTACGTTGGCTTGTTGTTATTCGAAATCTGTGAGTACTTGTTCCAACTGTTTGGGAAATTCGAGGGTCTGTCGTCCGTTATGATGTCGCTGTGTGGTCTGTAGGACTCCGATGACGGAAATTTTTCCCACGACGATGCTGGTCTCTCAGGGGGCCATTTTTGAGCTTGATTCGGATTGCTGTCGAAACGGTCGGCGAAGTAGGATGGTCGCGTCGAAGTGGACGGTCTGCTCGGCGCTAAGGGCCTCGTTTGTGGCCTGCCGGGTTGATAGACCGGGCCGTTATTCCTGAAAATTGTATCGTGCAAAGTAATCAAAAATCAATAAACGACCGTCGAATTCGATACTTGGAACACTTTTTACTAACCAGGGTTCATTATTAACGTAAGCGGGTCTTGATGGACGATTCATGTCCCATGGTTTTTCAGTGTTGGGCTTATTCCATAGCTTCATTTCCGGCCAAGGTCGCTGAGGGTTCGTATTTGCTTGCCATTTCGAGATCTTGCTCTTCGACCAGGGAATAGCCTCCAAAGTCACCCAGCCGTTCTTCTCATCGTTCGTATTGGCTCCGTAGTATTTGTTTCTTTTGTCAGTGTCGTTGAGCTCCTGAGCACTCATCTAAAAAATTACGAAAGAAGAAATGATAAACTTGAAGATTAAAATTGAAGCTTCAAGAACTTGCAGCCGCTTTCGGTTCAAAAATCTCAGTTTTTGACCGGACGTGACTCTACACGAGAAAACGTCATTTGGGTTTGAAACCTCATTCTTCGACCGGAAGTGACGTATTTCTCGTATGACGTCACTTTCGGCAGAAAAATGAGATTATCAAACCGGAAGTCACGTATTTCCTGTATGACGTGATTTCCGATAGAAAAATGAGATTTTAATTTGCGTTTGGTGAATTTAAGGGAGATCAAATTTAAGTCGTGGACGTTATTAATTATTTCCTGCCTTCCAGTTATTCATTTCGTTGAAACTTACGCCTGCCGATTCCAGCGTCGAATTGAGAACACTTTCCGTTCCGTTACTCGTTCCGGGATCGTATTCGGTGCTGGAAGTCGCGTCCCCATTAGTCGTCTTGTCGTCGTCGAGTCCCTGAGGAATCTTGACGCGAAAAGGATTATCGTCGCCTCCGTCAGTAGTGCCCTTTATCTTGTTCGCGTACTCGTCGAGGAATTTGTTCAGCACATCGGGATCGAACGTAGAAGCTTCGACGAATGAATTGCGACGTTCCTCATTCGCTTTCAGGCTTTCACGGATCATCGTCTCGTCGTCGACGTGGAAGTTTGACCCAGATTTACGAGCGTGGGAAGCGGCTCGTGACACGCTGATGCCGCTTCCGTTTGCATCCTCCTGACTAGTCGTCCTCAAGCCTCCATTACTCTCAAATGAATCCGTAGAATTTCTTCTCACCTTTACGTAGTATCTCGTATCACAGGTGGATTCTTTAATGATCAAGCCGAAAAGCAGCAGAATAACTAGAGCTCCTCGTGACGACTCCATCATCTGGAAAAAAATCGTGAAAAAGAAAACAATGTAATATTTTCAACCACGATTCTCCACAATAATTTCCTATTGTCAATCAATCCATGCTACGAATCTGATCGAATCTCCTATGAAATCTCGCTAAAAATCTGTCCACCAGAGTTGTTAAAAAAAGGCTTGAAAAAAATCCTACTGTTGTTCGAATTATATCCGATGAATAATCTTAATCGAAGACGAATACAGATACAAATAATAAAGGAAGACTACGTATGAGAATTAATTTTACTATCGTTATTTTACGGCTGGACTTCACTCGGCAGAATTTTATTTTTTCCACATGATCGCTAATCACACACAAAAATAAGCACCAACCGTCGTCTGTTCTTCGACAGCGGGATTTCCGATTTTGCGCGTTATTATCACATATAAACGGAGGCTTCGATTTGTCGTGTCAATCGAAAGATCGATGTAAATATGAATTCGCGTGATTTTCGCGGTTCTCCACCGAACACAACCGCGTATTCTCGCCAAAAGTTTCTTCTGTTTAAGAGTAACAATGACCTTAACTCTTCAAGGTTCGAGATAGCTCTGGGACTCAGTCTATGGCCTCGTTTGCTTTTAATCCAGGTCCCCACTTCCCTCCCAAAGTGGTCCACATTTTCCGTCCCACTCGCTTCAAGCCGTTTGCCGTTTGTCTGTTCCGCTGGCGATTCCACCTGGAGCTTATTCCACCGGCTGGCCAAGAGAACGTACATCTACTTACTCTCTTTCACTGCCGCTTGCGCGAATAAGAGGAAGAGAAGACGCGTTATAATCCCGAGACGACTCACTCTCTCGATCCTATCTTCCTCACAGCCATTCACCGATACCCTTTTTTTTTCTTATCATATCTAGGAGAAGTTCCCACCTTTCGATGCAATGAAATTTTATTTATCTTCGGTCTGAGCTACAAACAAATATGAAACCCATATTCTTCACGAGGAAGCTATGGAAACATTTTATTTTATACATTTTTTTTTTTTTTGGAGCGTCGGACTGATCAGAGAAATATGAATTAATCTGAGTGCACAAAGTGGGCGAACATAAACCATGGCTAAAAAAAGCAAATCAGAATTATTGCCACCACCACAGAGCCGTCTATCATCTCGATAACTCAAACTTTCAGAAGCACAATTTTTGTTGTTTTTTTCCCGACAACGAATCCGAGTCGCACTTCGTCACGGTCTAATTTTCGCACGATATCTCTGCGGTGGCCATTGAGACAATCTCACACCTTTGAATTGCCCTGCCGCGCTCTCGCCGCTGCCGCCGCCTCGAAGAATTTATTTTCTTTTCATCCTACCCGGGAGAGCGAGGCAGGCGAGAAAGGTATCCACCCCTCGTTAAAATCTCTCTACGTCTCTGTATTACCGAGGAGAGAAGTATGAGCAGCTCAGTCGCAGGTAAACAGTGCACATTACCTTTTATCAAAATCCTACTTTCACCGTTTAACGACAGCTCGACCTGGAACTGGTTTGCTTGGTAAGAAACTAAAAAAAATATAATTAAAAAAAAAAAAAATAGGTAGATCTTCTCATCATTGCGGCCGGCACAGCCGTGACCACTTGCAATTGATAGCGAGATCTCCCCTATAAGGTAGGTCATCGTGTGGCGTCATGATAATACCAGAGTAAAAACTAGCTTCAGAGAGGCAACTACATTCGTCTTAGACGGGTAATCGCGAGCAGCTCGAGCTCCCGACCGGTCACGACAACTTTCTTTATAAAGCATCGTTATATCGAAAGATCGACGAGGACACAGCCAAGAAACTAAATTATACCTTCCCGTTAGTGTCTCTCGCGCAACACCGTTTTCCCTATCATTTTAACTTTTATTTTTTCAAATATTGCTTTATGATTTATTCCATTCTAATGATTCTCGAGACTTTCGAGACTTTCGCGACTCCTCGCCGCTGGACAATGGGTCAAACTAGCGGAAAGTGAAACTTCTTCGGAGACCCGGAAAGACCTTTCTTACGCACTTTTAAACCCTGAATGTTTCCGATGCGATTATTTTTAAAGCTCGCAAATGCAGTTGGCGATCTTCTTAGCGAGTTTCGAAAAGTGCGAGACTAGAACAAGGGACAGAATTACTTAGAAGAGCGTACTTTTCTACAACCTGCGTGTGCCGCACGGGAGAACAATCTTTGACTTTCGTACGCTATATATAAAATATAGATCGCCTGTTCCAACTTAACGACTGACAATTGAGAGCACGGTTAATACACGGCGATAATGAAGATCTCTCCATCGTAAATTTTTGCCCGTGAAACCATTCTTAATTCCAGCGGCCCAGAAATAATTCTTAATTCTCTTTTTCTTCAGCATCATCATCATTGCTCTCGACAATGTTTCGCGTTCAGCCGCACAACTGCTGCAGCTTCGTAATTTTAATTGTTTTGCCTTTTATATTTTGCTTCACGCTCGATTTTTTGTCTACTTTTGGCTCCCAGAGATGTAAGGTCGCGACTAATACAATGCTCACAAAAGCAGTTGATGATTTTCTCAGCGAGTTTCGAAAAGTTGGAGGATCAAAGGACAGAATTACTGGGGAGCGCGTACTTTTCTACTTTCTGTGCACGCCGCACGGAAGTATAATTTTTGACTTTCGTAGGCTATATACGAAATATAGATCGCCAGTTGCAGCGTAACGACTGACAATTGAGAGCACGTTTAATACACGGTTCTAATGAAGATCTCTCTATCGTAAATTTTTGCCCATGTTTCCCCAGTGGCCCAGAAACCATTCTTAATTCTCTTCTTCTCCTTCATCATCATCATCGCTGCTTCGTTTCTTCATCGTTCCCTACTCGCAGCCTTCCGACGCTCTCGACACTGTTTCGCGTTCGAGCGCACAACTGCCGTATCTTCGTGTCTTTAATTAATTTGCCTTTTCTTTTTTTTTTCACGCTCGATTTTTTTTTCTTTTCGCTACGAGAGATATAAGAACAGAGTGTTGTCCGAGGCGCGTGCATCGGCGCATCAAATCCCCCTCGTCGCCTTCTTGGCTTGGCGTACTCGAATCGAGAATCGGGTCAGTCGCGGTGTGATTACCGCAAAAAGTGCTTCGTGCACTGCGCTAATGCTACTTTCATTGTTCGCCAATCTACCGGAGACCCGTCAGGATTCTACGTCTGTTTCTCGAATTGGCTTAGCGGTAATGCGGGTCACTTTAAAGATAAACAGAAATTCTTAAGTTGGTAATCACAATTTTGGGTCAGATTGTTTTTGTCAAAAATCGAGCTCAATAGCATCAACCGTATGTTTTTAGATTGAAAATATTTTTTTTCTCTACACTCCGGACCATTCTAGACAACATCATATTTCTAGTCTGCAAGTTGCTCATTCGTCTTCGGAAGCCTTGTCGTCGCCCGAGGGAAACAAAGCTGAGATTTCAATCAGCATATTGCGGTCCATATCCGAGATGTAAAAAAACTTTCTAGGGATATTGAGCGGCTCTTTCCTTTCTACCGTAATGGTATGTACGACTTGGGTTTACAACTCGACGGAGAAACATAAGCATGTACAGCAGGGAGCCAGCCATAGAGATGACCCGGTTTCCGGTTGCGCGCCTCCTTTCTTGTCGCTTCATCGAATGACGTTCACGATTCTATTTATATTTTCATATTCATCAGCTCGTCCGACAAATCGTGTGTCCTCTATGACTCCACGTTTCTTCAGATATTTATGTAAAAAAAAAAAATTATGTGTTTTCCGAGTAGAAGGCTCCGCTTCTGGGATGTCTTTGTCGACCATTATCGTGACGGACGAAAAGTTGGACAGTGGATCGCGAATGGCGTTAACGCGTCCCCTATCGCTGGTTACACACTTCTCTCCTGCCCGAACTAAATACCCTATGGAAAGGTGCGTACCTGTTGTCGTCGGATTCCCTCGGTGGGTTTTCTTTAACAGTCCCGAACAACTGGAGCTCAGCGGGACGATTAAGAGATTAGTCAGAGTAGAGTTCTTCCCGCGCTCGCGTGCGCGCGCACCGACGTCGACAATGGCGAAGAGGAAATCTATGAAGAAGAAAGAAAAAACAACAGCGACGAAGTTTCACGCTTTTTAAAAAAACCATTTCCATTCGCTACAACGACGAGTTGTTCAACGACGAATAAAAATGCGATACCCCCGTAGCTCCGGTTTAGTTGACGAGTTCATGCAAGGCTGACAACGTCGTACGAATAAGACTCTCAATTTTTTTTTTTTTTTACTTCTGCATTAGCTTCCGAAACGCGCGTGTTTTCATTTTTATTTACGTATGGCTGCCGATTTCGCGTCGTTATTTCTCGATCATCAATAATGTTGACTGGCAATTTAGCACTTGTCAGACTCCTGTTGTGCCTGGTGATTGCTAGAAACGTCTCACTTTGCTCGGTGAGCTCAGCGAGTCCGACGGAAGAACCGGAAGTAGCGAAGGTACCGGAAGCGTCGCAAGTGGTGCCGGAGGCGTCGCAGGTGGTCCACACCTCGGTGACGCCGGTGAAACCGAGAATCGTCCAACGAACAACCGTTCTGAAACGGGCGAATCGTTTCGACCACGAGAACAATT
Source organism: Stenichneumon culpator (assembly GCA_964017025.1). Taxonomy (NCBI): domain Eukaryota; kingdom Metazoa; phylum Arthropoda; class Insecta; order Hymenoptera; family Ichneumonidae; genus Stenichneumon; species Stenichneumon culpator. Next base: position 8,040,427 of record OZ024781.1, read on the forward strand.
CCACTTCGACCTCGAATCCTCTAAATTACGAGGACGATAATTCGACAACGCCGACTCGTCTTCCAGGTCCGCTATCCTACGAGTCTGCGACACGAAAAACTGCAATTTTCCGACCGAGTATTCATCTCGGTGAGATAAACGGCTACGAGACCCGAAAATCTTCGACGAATCCCTTCAACAGTGTGCAGCACGTTAAGTTCGAGAATTCCGTGAAAATCGGAAACTCGGATACCGATGGAGCAAGAGGAGTCTCGAAAACTTCCTCGTTCGTTCACGGGCCCGAGCGAGCGACAGCGGCGGTCGAGGGAGGAAAGAGAAATCGCGTCAAGTTCTTCGAGACCGACAGTCGATACGGCATCGACGTACCGGTCGAGCATCAGCAGCAGGAATACTTCGAGCCCGAACAACAGAACGAACATGCGGAAAATAATGACGATGATGATGATCATCATCATGATCATTATCATAATCATCAACATCATGATCATAATTATAATCACCAACATTACGATAACAACGTTTATAATGATCCCGCAAAGGTACCTGTGGATCACGAAACTCTGGTGACCCTCGTGTACCCGCAGGAGCATGGCGAGGTCACAGCGAGACCGATGACATTGGGAAGACCTGTGTATCCTTCGATTATAAGCCAACAGGTGCACGTTCAAGACTATAAGCCGGTCACCGATAATGTCAAAACGATTTACGTGAAGCCGTCGAAATTTCATGGTGAGGTCGAGATCGTGACCCCGGTACCGGTATCGATGCCGGTGTCAGTACTGGTACCAGGGCCAGTTCATATACACCATTACGAGTACGGAGCACCTGCGAGCGGCGAAGCTATTGAGAAACCGGAAGTCCACCTTCATCATCAGGGCAGTTATGAGGTCTTGCCGCAGGAGGGACATGCGGCTAAAGTACCAGGGCGAGTTCCTATACACCATTACGAGTACGGAGCACCTGCGGGCGGCGAAGCTATTGAGAAACCGGAAGTCCATCTTCATCATCAGGGCAGCTATGAGGTCTCGCCGCAGGAGGGACATGCGGCTAAAGTGCCAGGGCGAGTTCCTATACAAAATTACGTGTACGGGGCACCTGCGAGCGGCGAAGCTATTGAGAAACCGGAAGTTCATCTTCATCATCAGGGCAGCTATGAGGTCTTGCCGCAGGAGGGACATGCGGCTAAAGTACCAGGGCGAGTTCCTATACAACATTGCGAGTACGGGGCACCTGCGAGCGGCGAAGCTATTCAGAAACCGGAAGTTCATCTTCATCATCAGGGCAGCTATGAGGTCTTGCCGCAGGAGGGACATGCGGCTAAAGTACCAGGGCGAGTTCCTATACAACATTACGAGTACGGAGCACCTGCGAGCGGCGAAGCTATTGAGAAACCGGAAGTCCATCTTCATCATCAGGGCAGCTATGAGGTCTTGCCGCAGGAGGGACATGCGGCTAAAGTACCAGGGTCAGTTCATATACAAAATTACGTGTACGGGGCACCTGCGAGCGGCGAAGCTATTGAGAAACCGGAAGTCCATCTTCATCATCAGGGCAGCTATGAGGTCTTGCCGCAGGAGGGACATGCGGCTAAAGTACCAGGGCCAGTTCATATACAACATTACGAGTACGGGGTACCTGCGAGCGGCGAAGCGATTGAGAAACCGGAAGTCCATCTTCATCATCAGGGCAGCTATGAGGTCTTGCCGCAGGAGGGACATGCGGCTAAAGTACCAGGGCCAGTTCATATACAACATTACGAGTACGGCGTACCTGCGAGCGGCGAAGCGATTGAGAAACCGGAAGTCCATGTTCATCATCAGGGCAGCTATGAGGTCTTGCCGCAGGAGGCACTTGCGGATGACACAGGAAAACCCGAGACTGTTCTGTATCTAACTTCTCACCGAGAAACGGCTTACACGAGGACGAGAAAGTTCCCCTATAAGTTTCATCATCCCGGTTTAGGGTATCAGGACAACGAGTATCATTTTGTTCAGGAGGGGCCGCATGCTTATCCGAGCAAAGGGAGGAGGTAATTAGGTCAAATATTTCGAGAGAAATTTTTTACGAGAACTCTATAGAAATCGAAGATATGCCGAGCGAATGTTTTTTTTTTTCTATTTCTGTTTTGAATTATTCAGAATATCGCCTTGGAAGAAGATTTTGCATCTTATCGGCACGTTTATTCCTCTCGGATTGCTTCTCGCCACACTGACGCCGAACGTCGTTAAAATCGGAAACACGACGTGAGTAAGCTTCGGCTCCGGCATTCTACGGCTTGATTGTTATTGTACCGTGTAATTTTTAGGCTCTTGTTTTTCTCTCACACAGACAATCGACTGTCGTCTCGAAACTCCGGGCCGTCGACCTGCCGGTAGAACACAAACAGGCTAGACTCATCGACGAGCCGGACGGACAGCAGCAAAATACGTGCGAGGACAGATCTATCTGCGAATTGATCGTCGGTCGCAGCGATCCGATATCCAATTTGCTAAAAAATATTTTATGGAGTCTCACGACCAAGTAAATAATAATCTCGTTTTCTGCAGCAAGTAACGTTTTTCCGGTGAATCCGGTAAATTAAGTATTTCCAGCCGTTCTGGTGAATTAAATATTTCCGTCAAGATCGGTGAATTAAAATGTTCTGTTTAAATGAGCGATCGCTTAATTTTTCAGGTCGTTCGACGAAGAAGCGAAGAAGCACGATCTACACGATATCTTCGAGGCTGTGAAAAGAAAAAACTGTTCCACCATCGATTGCCGAAGATACAAAGATCAATAATTAAAAATCATTCGCATCCTTTAAATTTACATTTTTTATTTTTTTTTATTGACTCTAATCACCCAAGCGCGCGAGGTTTTCGTGAGAAAGTGAGGTCGAAAAAAAGCGAAAACTTTTTTAAATATACGTTACCGACTGGATCACGAGTCTCGGGAGTGACCTCTACAGCGTACACTCCAGCTTCGTCTCTTTCTCATTTCTTCCTTGCCTCGTTTCCACAGTCTCTCTTCGTCTCTTCGATTCGTCGGTAGATTCGTTCGCACACAGAATAAGTGAAAGTAGTAGGAAGTGGGTCAGAGGTGGGTCGAAGCCTCCTGAGACATACCTCGGGGAATTCCTTCTCGCTCCGGTCACTCTCTCGCTCGCCACATCTCCCTCGACTCTTCCTCCTCTTCATCTGACCCTGCGCTTCATGCATCATCGTCCCGGAAGTCTGGCTGAATTCTTTCAGACATGTATACATTTTTTCCATCATGGCCATTTACGAATCACAGCATTATATCATAAGGACAGTTAATTTAAAAAAAGGAAGAATAATGACTAAAATTAGAGTAGAATATTTTCTCCCACCCAAATCGTCGCCGAAGCATAAACGAACTTTGAGCCAATTCTAACTCGCAAAGTTATCGTTACATTGATCATAACAATAATCGAATAATGAGAAAGAGAAAAAATGACGGGGTCTCGAGTATTTCAATTATTTCAATTGTACCCTCTTATATTGTCACATTATCGACCGGTGTACAATTTCACGCTGAATCCATAGTTTAATGTTGTAGATTTTTTCTTTTTATCAGATCGTGTCGTGAAATTGTCCAACTATTGACCTATATTTTCTATAGGAGTTTCCCTAACGCGAAACCGTTGTTGATGGCCGACTATCGGGGCGGTGCACGCGAGAACGCACAACTGTATAGTACGGGGCCGCGATTAACGCGATCGCGACAGGCTTCGGGAGAGTGCCTCGGCGACGGACAGCACGGCTGGTCGCACCCGAAGATATCGAGCGTGCGGGGAAGGTCCACACGCGAAAGAGCGGAGATTCGCAAAGCGTGCATGTTCCGTTTCTCGCGTACGCTCCTAGACAACGGCGAGACCAGAGAGATACACGTTGGAAAGTTTAAGGCGGAGAAGGGTCCAAGTACGACTTCGAAAAAGAAATTAAAAGGAAAAACAGAAAAAAATTATAACGACATTTATCGGGGCGGTCGCAGTTTTGTCCCGGCTAATACGCACTGACGTTACTACTGGGCAACTTACTCTCAGCTTCTAACCGGTTGGACGACGATGGGGTCCTGGCAGAGGAAAACTCTTCTCTGCAAACCATTTTCCCCGTCGATGATGCATCGGTTTCTCTGATACACTTCGATTTCACGTGTAAACACAAGTGAAACGAGCGCGATCGATAAAAATTCAAATACCGGAGCGGAGAGCTTGCTAGATATGAGTATTCGCGTTTTAATCGGCCGAGTGCAAACTGATATAACAGTAGCTTTATCGTGGATGTTTTCTAATCGTCTTTCAGTTCCGATACCGGATGATCAGTCGCAAACCTTCTCGAGCTTTATCGATGGTTGTTATTTTTCTTTTTTTCCTTTTGACCATGAGACCACGCACCCAGTACAGAAGACCCAAGACGTAAAAGTCATTCGGCGTGGAATACCAAATCGTTTTCTTGTCGTTACCGATTCCCCTTCGACGATCCATCGGTTTCTCCGATACACTTCGATCTCACGTGTAAACACAAGTGAAACGGGTGCGATCGATATAAATTTGAATACCGAAACGGAGAGTTTGTAAGATACGAGTATTCACGTTTTATCCGGTCGAGCGGAAATTGGGAATAGCCGTAGATCTTTCTTGAATCGTAGATTTTTTTCTAATCCCGCCTTTCAGTTCCGATACCCGACGATCCGTCGTAAACCTTCTCGAGCTTTATCGACGGTTGTTCTTCTTTTTTTCCGTCTCGACCGTGAGACTTCACACGCAGCACAGTACAGAAGACTCGAGTCGTAAAAGTCATTTCGCGTGGACTACTAAATCGTTTTCTTATCGTTACCGATTCCCGGGAAGGTGAACGAGCAGCTCCGAGCAACCGAGGGATCACCCGTCGGACGAGGCTCTTACGCGTACCATTGACACCAATTTTCCAGTTTCTAATCTGAGAACCTGAAATATATCGGTACACGAAACATCCAACGGTGTTTGCTCTCTGGGCCGGGTTAAGAAAACAGCTTTGAAAAAAACAAGAACTCAAAGACACATGCGTAAAATAAATTTTCCATAATTCACATTGCCTTTTCGTTTTGACGCTGGTGAGACCTTATATCGAGCGCGCGTTCGACACTTTCGACATCCACCTTCTCTTCCTTTACGATATGTCAAGGAAAACGAGTATTTAGCGGTACGGGATTACCGGTAGGTACGTCTGCTTTGTAACTCGCGATGCACAATGATCGGGAACGAAGAGGCGAACGTGCGCACACCGAGAGTCCTTGAGCATCGTCGTGACAAAGCTCGTGGGCACGTACGTGGGGTTTTTATTCCATCGCCTCTTCTCACAGACCGCAGCGAGCGAGTGAAAACTCATTGCGAACAGCTATTGGCTCGTGAGCGATAGAAATAATGGAAACAAACATTCGACGATATCTGCACCGACAATATTTGTACTAAACTTTACATATTCTGTTAGAAAATATGGTAATTATCGCATAATGCAGGTACTACCCAATATCCCGTAATTTTTGCTAGAGTAGCCAAATTTTTCTAGTTTTCGTTACTAAAAAATATTGTAATCCATCGATTACTATATTGTTTGTTTCAGGTTTTAGGTTTGTGTGTAGGGGAGAGCGGGGCAAAACGGGGCTGTGGAGCAAAACAGGACAATAGGCCAAAACGCAATTTTCCAATACAAATTTGGATGCCCAATTTTGCCCCATCGATACATTTCGATTTTCTCCCCCATTGTGCTCCAGAGTACCGTCCAAAAATTATTAGAAAATTACGTTTTTCTCATATACATATATAAAAAAATGTTATTGACGAAATCCTCAATTTATATTCGCGGAATTCTCAGTTTTAATCCACGAAATTCTTAGATTTAGTGTTAGAAATAATGGAAATTTAAATTCGACGATATCTGAATCGAAAACATCAGTGGTATAACTGAAACGAGGTCGTACAAATAAAAACGAATGAAAACGCTCGATTTCTTTTCAAATTTTATATTCAACGTAAAACACGGCGTCTACCAGTTCAGCCAGGAATGAAGATGGTAAAAGTGTTTGCTCCGATAATTCTAAAAATTCGGGCAGACAGAATAAACAATAAAACAGTCACCGAGATCTCGGAGAACAGAGATAATGAGACCCTCTCCGTGTCCTCGCGATTCACCCACTGATCTAATTTGCCGAGACTTTTCCATCGCCCAAAAAGAAAACGGTCGTTAACTATTCCCACTCGAGAATCTCTAATTATTCCTCTCGATCTTCGTGCGCTGCACCGTGCTGGGTGTCTCTTTCTCTCTGCATGTGTCTGCAATAACAATAAATTAATTTGTACGAATCACGAATTCGCGAAGTCGGTGCCAGGTAAGAGGCGCGAAACGGCGCGACGTTTTCGAAAAGGCTCTCCGTTTTAACGAGACACGGGGTAATTCCATATCGAGAGGAATTTGCGGTCTCTCCGTCGTCTCGCCAACACGTAACACGTGTCACCCCGGGTGTGCCTCGAGTACAGAGTCGTTCAGAGAGCAGCAGGTTCTTCGCAAACACACTGCCTGGCTCCTACACTCACCGTCGTCGACACTTTTCTTCGGACTTTCTTTTTCTATTTAACCGATCGACAAAACAAGTCGTAGTGAGAATCGTCGAGCCCGACCCAGCTGTTACTTGGGCCTTGTGAATAATTTTTGTATAATTGTCCGTACCCACAACGACGAGGTCGAACACGTGCTGGGAGGTTACAACGTGCCACACGCATCTCAATTTCTATACGACGCTCTTGACACGTACGCGCGACACCGAGACAGGCGGGGTATTGCGGGTCATCGGATAATTGAAGTCGAGCTGCAAGAGAACTTTAGCGACTCAATTCGTGTATTTTATAGCTTCAAAGTTTAATGTGATTTCAACGAACTGATTAGTAAAAAGAAATCATTTTTATGTCGCTTAAGAATTGGGAAATAAACGGTAGAAATCTAAAGCGGCACAGGATTATTAAAAATACCCAAATGTTGTACAAAAAAAGTAATTTAAAGCCATTGTCGATTAGGTAATGCGGGTCATCGGATAATTGAAGTCGGGGGACAAGAAAACTTTTACGACGTCATTTGTCGATTTTATAGCTTTAAAGGTTGGCAGCATTTCCAATGAATAGAACAACGGAATCCTTTCTAAGTAACTTATGAAATGGGAACCAAACGGTAGAAATCCAAAGCAATAGAGCTTTCTTCGAAACACCAATTTTTTGTTTTAATTATTACTTTCTTCTATATTTTTTTAGATTCTTGTTGTATAGAAAAAAGTTAAAATCATTTCGATAGCAAAACATCGACAGCTTATTAAAATCATAAAATAAATTTGATTTATAAGAATTTTTTTATATGACCCATATTCACCTTTCCGTAACATGCCTCACTCGCATCGCGCCGGCCATATCTGCGGTATGCATCAGAGAAGGAAGAGGATGCCGAGGTTACGGATGCGCGCATCGTGGGTTACTCGCCACTGGACTTTCACTGCGAAGGTCTCTGAACCCTGAGAGCGTTGGGTCCTGTCGTCGGGCCGGCCTCTCGTGGCCCCCGACTGCGGCGAGTGGATAGTCCCTGCATCGATCAGACACCCTTGAAACTCGGCAAGTTCGTGAACTTGAAAACGAAACGAGCGTGACGGATAAAGATTGTCGACATCACAAAATACACACATAAAAAAAAAAAAAATTTACAAAAATGTATGCACGGTGCATGAAGTTTTTATACCCATACCGATAGCTTATAATATGTAGTTTTATAAAAAAATATAATTTGGTATAATAATGTAGTTGACATTTTTAAACAATTTTTTTTATAGTAAACGATACATGCAAAGAAACGATATAAAAATGAAAATCGCCGAGAGACACTGTCGTGTCTCGCAGTGTATTCTCGATCTCGATTTGGAAGAACGAGATCTCAGCGAAGAATTAGGATCGGCACGGCACGCCGGCCACTTTCCATCGTGAACCAGATCGTCACTGCGAGAGAGCTCCCGGTGTCTCCTGCATCGCCTCTTTCATCGCAATTTCATAAAAACGTATTTTCATACAAACCTCAAATAGTAGTAACAAAAGTGTACTTATTGACAACATCGTGTAGTTTTATACAATAACTGTATACATCTCTCTATATAGCATTGACGCCACTCACATATATGTTGTCATAGACATTTTCAATGGGCCATCAACCGGAGTCTTTCAGCCCAGAGTTATCACTATTTTCGGGTGGATTTTTTCCCCTTAGTTTGTTATTATTATTAATGCTGTAATTTGTTATTGTACAGTTTTCGTGTCTGGGTTATGTTTCATATTTCTTCTTATATGATTTTTGGGTCTTCTCTATTGACCATTAATCTCAAACATTTATTTATTTATTTTCCTATCAGATGAACGAATCGTGCATTTTCCGTGTTCATCGCTGCATCTTCGGCCGAATCCTCTTGTTGGACTGCTCAATATTTCCTGTAGTTTTCTCGTCATCGCTTCCCTACGATCACCCCCGCCAGCTTCTTTCACAACGCTTTCTCTCCGTTTACCTGTCTCACTTTCTTCTTGCTCTCCCCTCCGGCAATTTTTGGGCAGACACACTGGCTCCGTGAGGGGCCGATGACTTTTCGCGATTTAAAACCACAAAATAACGGCAAGGATCGGAGCCACGTGCTGCCTTGAATTATTATTATCAAAGTAATCGGAGCTCGCACTCCACCTGTTACTATCAAACAGTCATTTACTCGACGGCAATTGCGGGTGACAATAATTATGCGTTTTAAGGTGCTAGTAATTACGGGACAAGTAGACAGTCGTTATGAGCTTCATAATCTTGGAAGTGTTGTGGCATTGAAGGTACCATTAAAAATAATTAATACTCATTTATGCTATGATGTGCTTTTTACTGTTTGTATTTCGTTCAATTAAAAAAATGTTTACAATACAACGAAAATAACCATTAACACCGACTAAACGAGAGAACGAAGTGCTCGTTTTTCTCTATTTAAGCTTTTCTTCATTAACTTTAACTTTACCATTTAACTTTTTCTGCATAAAAAAAAAATTGTTCTTGCGATGTAGTCAACACGTGCAGTGTCACGATTAACTTCCAATAGACTCGATAGCAAGTGAGGGCTGCTTCGAATGGTCTTAATTGAGCGACCGAAGTGCTCTTTTTTCGGTTTCATTATGTAAATGTTCCCGGTTTTTAGTTTTCTTCATTAATAAAAAAAATTGTTCTTACAATGTAGCGAAGATCACGATTAACAGCCAATAAAGTCGATGGCAAGTGAGGGCCGCATCGAATGTTCTTAATTGAGGGACCGAAGTGCAGTTCGTTCGGTCGATTGATTCGCGTGATTGAGAGAGAAAACGGATGGTTGAATTGTTCATTCACACGCACTGAGGAATAATGGGCTTGTATGCGTACGCATGGGTGGCGGGAAGGCAGACGGCATACCAAAAGCCTCGTGTCGATTGTAGCATGGCCTGGCTCTATGGGTGTATGTCCATCGGGCGAGCACGCCGGCAGAAGGCAGAGGGAAGAAGTGGGTCAGTGAGAAGTCTGCAGCGACATGAGGAGTCGCCGGTGAACCGCCGTCAGTCTCGTGAAGATATTCCGGGAGTCAACAGGTGCTCGAGCAACCGAACGCAACCAGACAACGAGCTATCCGACAACTCGTATTGTTTTTTTTTTTTTTTTTTTTTAAGTTATATTATATAGTTTAAAACGTCATAAAAATTGATACGGTAAAGCCGGAGCGTGTCATGGTTCCTTGAAAGAGAGCCTCGAATTACCAGGCCAAAAGGAAGAAGAAGAAGAGGAAGAGATCGGCGCCAACACCGGTCTACAATTATCGAATTATCGCTCGAGGTTAATCGCTTCGCGACGTTAATCGACGGTTGACAATTCGATGATAGTCATCATGGCAAAGCTACAGGTGAGAGTAACATTTTGTCACGTTCGGATCTTGATTCTGCGATGCACGATTAAACGATTTTTCATTGGCACATTTTTTTTACGGTGCTCATGAGATTCAAATTCGCGAGGTTGTTTCCAGGTAAAAATTAGATCAGGCCGGAGTTACGTGTCCCTGTTCGGTATTCTAATTTCCACAAGAATTCTAATAAGGCTTCGCTACTTACCTAGTAAAAACGCCTCCGCGTTTTTCTTTTCTGCTCGACTGAAGCTGATGCACGCAGAATTAGCTTATTCCACTTCCCACGACGTTTCGGACGATAGAGTTCGATATAATGTTTCAACGATATGATATAGTATAATAGGGAAAAAAAACTAGATCGGCTTAATTACCGGGCAATTAACGTCTTAGCGTTGCATTATGTAGAGCGGAAATTCCGTGTGCGTGACACGGTTCAGGGGCGCATACGTATACGTATCGCACGTAATGCTCGATATTTCCGCAGACACGATGGTACACATAAAATCCATGCTATACTTTTACCTCGTTGAACCATCCTCTAGCGTGTTTCTGCATATACGGGAAACAGTGTTATCGCTTCCACTTCCTTTACGATTCCTTTATAGATTTGAATTTATTAAAATAAAAAAATTAAAAAAAAATGATAAAATTATCGTACTCCCTCGAGTATGCGAGGCAGGAACTCACCGGTGAAAGTTGCTGCGGGCAGAGAAGATTTACAGGGCACACATGCCGCCGCGGGCCCGGCAACACACACTGTTCGCGAAGCCGTGGGGAACTCGCGCGGGCTGTTGAGAAACGACGTAGAAAGTGAAATTGCCGGATGATCCGAGTGGCTCGACGGCGGGAACTAATATACAACGTATCGATAATTAGAAAAGTCGATTGGATTGATAGAAAAAGTTTTTTTTTTTTCTTCTTTACTCCTATTTTGCAGGACAACGCTGTGGACTAACTAAACAGCGGTGAATAAGAGGAGAAAAAAAAAGAATGTTAGTCTGTTACCGCGTTTGTCGTTTAAGGAGGCTGTTGCCGCTGCTGCTTCTACGGGTACCGGGTGGGTATCCCTAACCGATAATAGAAAGTAAACCGACAGCAGCTGGCACTGTCGGTTCGGAGAGTCAACCGCAAAAACAATTTTCTCTAATGCCCCAACTAAGAATGCCGAGTGAGGCTGTTACAGGCCGGAGCCTCGGGAGCGTCGCAATTTCGCAGCGAACGATTAAATTTCTCTGGTCGAAATATAACGTTGGGGACGACGGAGTGAGATTGCATCTCTCGGTATCAGCAAGCGAGTCGCCACTGTGGAACAACTGTTGGATGAGTCAACCGTATATTTTACCCCCTGTGGCGCGTTTCGATGTAAACGACGACGCAACCGACTACTGCAATGAACGCGCGGGATGTACACGATTGTACGGAGAGTACCGTTCGCGATGACCAACAGAGAACGTTATACTTATAGTTGAGATTCCCAGAGAAATCGGGATACGGTCGCTAATGACGGATTAATATTTTTGTATTCCGCACTTTTCATATTCAGCTTTTCTTATTCGGTTATCCATTTATGTGACCTGAAATTATGGCAGAGTAAAAAAAGGCCATTGATATATAGGGTAAAAGTTCCGAATGTATAGCTTACCCCGATTTGCAGGTTTTTTTCGATACCCTCATTACTCATAATCTCTCCAGCCGCTAATGATGGATTTATATTTTTGTATTCGGTACTTTCCATATTCAGCTTTGTGTTCGTGAATTTTTTTTTCTAGATTTTCCTGTAAACGTGTTTAGAATGTTCCAAAACATCGAAAAATCACATTACGAAAACATTTCTTGAGTGTCAGGCCTGTAAAATTGAACCGTCTGTGACTCAAGAGCGGCTTTGACAATTGGGTCGAAATTTGGCACGCAAGTAGAGCAGTTAGGTGCCTCTGTTTGTTACAATGTACGCAATAATTGAGACATTCGTTTAGATTTTATGAGATTTTGAATTTTTCGGAAAAAAGGTGTACGTGTCCTAGTTTGCGTAAATTTTGAGTTATCGGGCTGAAATGTTCTACAGAAGTAGATTAACATCAAACAATTTTCGCTATTCCTTCTTTGGTTATCCATTTATGTGACCCTAAATGGTAGAGTAAAAAAAGGCCATTGACATATAGGGTAAAGGTCATGAATATCGCCTACCCATATTAGCATGTGTTTTCGATACCTTCATTACTCATGGTCTCTGCGGGCGCTAATATATCGCGAAGTGCTCTGAACTTCTGCGAGTAGAAAATGCGCGCATTGGTCAGACCGGAGCGCATCGTGTGCATAACTATTTACGGTTCTCTCGCTACGGTTCTCTCGCTACACACACGGATACATAAGAACGTAACAAGTTTCTCGTACACTTAGCTACCAGCTGCGGGTAGTCATAAATATGTATAAGGTTGTCGAATGAAAGTATGCAGATTGATTAACCGTCCACGTTTGCGCGCGGGTCTCGGCCGATTAACATAAAAATCCTCGATCACCTTCGTGCTGGTCTATTAGCGGTTTCCCCGTCGTTACGAAGGATGCAAGAGAAACTCTGTTAAAGCCATATCTTACACGCTGCGTTTTTTTTTTTCAGGTGATCCTAGTGGTCATCCTTGTTGCCGGAAGTCTCCTGGCATCTTCGGCCGAAATTCCGAAGCCAAGTTACGCAAGGACCATGCTCAAAGTCTCGCGAAGCCTTCCCGGTGAAACGGAGGAACTGAAGGTTCGTACGAGCGAGGGCAACGTAGCTACGCTGATAGTGAAGCGTCGCGAGAAGAGCGAGAAGACATTGGATCAACAGGCGTCTCAAGCTTCGAGGGAAATAAAGGAGAGCATGAGATTCCCCGAGAAGAACGATAGCGCATCGACTCCTTCGGCAAAGAAACAGGAAGTCGAAGCTCAGGAGCGAAAGGACGAGGTCAGAAGATCCGAATCGGCTCAGGTGGAGCAGATCCGCTCGAGGACTTCGATCGCCGATCAGAGCTCGAAACCCTTGGAACCGGAAGTGGCGAGAATCCCAAAGAACAAAAGCAGCGAGACGAATTTTTCGGAATCCGACAAACAGGTATCGAACACCGGTAGAAAAATTGATTATGGAAATTGGACACCGCTCAGCAAAGACGGTCGAGCTCTGGACATAATCGGCTCGACGACCGAGCAATATCTGAACTGGAAGCCGCTTCCGTCGGACCCGAGCGTTAATTCGGACGACAGGACGAATTATGCCCGGTACCAGAGCCCGCAAATACGTCGCGAGGGTTTGATCCTGGCGAGAAATCTCCAAGATCGTGAAACTCGAAAGATCGAAGCCGATGGATTGATGCGCGCGAGAATAGTGGGCAACGAACCGGTTCACTACGCTTTTTTCCCCCATCAAGCGAGGCCTCTGACGAGAACGAACATCGGTGCCAATCTTTCGAAAAATCGTGGTGGTAAAAACGTGCCGCCGGAAGTTACTGTGCGATCGGAGATAAACGTCAAGTCATTGCCGAAGAGAACGCCGATGTCGATGGATGCCGACGGTACGCCCGTAATTCACGGTATCAGAGTTCCCGACGAGCCGATGGATGAGATTGAAACATGGAGGAACGCCAGGGTCATCAATAACAAATTGACACCTGACGGAGCGGCCACTGTGACACTCGAACCGACGCCGGCTTTTTACTCCGACGGTGCCGCGGAAAGACAGAGGTTCGAGCGATTCTTCAAGGACGTGAACCGCAGGTATTTGAAGTCCTTAAACACTCCTTCTTTATCCTTCCGGTTGCTTCGACTCATTCTTTTATCAAAACATTTATTGAAAAAAAATAATTAAACTATGTCCCCTTAATCTTCCGCTCTGAATTGCAGATACGGAAGAAACTACAACGACGACCGGAACAGCTACTTCGAGTGGGATCCCAAGAGCCATCAGAATTCAGCTCTGAATGCCGAAGTCTACGAAACTCGGAACGAGAATTATCGCTCGAACGTGCAGAAGCGAATGCTTCATCCCGACGCGACTCAGTCATACCCGAATTCCCAGATGTACACACCGGAGAGTCAGAAAATCGCGCCCTTGGCACTTAAACCGGGAGCACGAGCTCCGGTTCTCCAGTACGCCCATCCGGAATTGGGAGTCCAACCGGCGAAGATAATCAAAAATGAGAAGAAACGCCCCGACAATTTTCCCGACAATCAGAACTCCTTCACCGAGCAGAGGCACAAGAAGAAATACGTGTTGAATGACAAGAACGTCGTTGACTCTTACACCTTCAAGAATTACTATCCGAATCAACATTTCTACGGTCTCAAGCAACCGATCGACCAGCCGTTCTGGGTGAAGATATCCGAGAATCTGAGAAATCAATTTTCGACCGGTGTCGAGAGAGTCTCGCAGCTTACGAGGCCGGTCTTCGATCCTCTGATGGAGGCGACCCAGAAGATATCGCAGAATCTCGGTCTCACCAAAGGTAAGGAGGCTCAGGATAAGATTGGGACGGTTGCAACGGGCTCGTCGATCCTCATACCTGCTCTCGGCCTAGTGGCTTCCGGCGCTGCGCTCGGAATCGGAGCTGTCGCTGTGGGACGTTATCTGGACGTGGACGTGCTCAAGCGATCCAAGGAAGGTGACGACGGTGAGGGCGAGCTGGAGAGCCGTCGCGCTCTGGGAGTCATCTATCCGTCGACCTTCAATCAGCAGCCTGACGGAAACTGGAAAGAGGAAACATCTTCGCCGCTGCCGGAATCGAGATCGTTGGAAGTGAGTCCGAACAAATTTTATCAGCTTCGGCAGGACGCCCCGATGGACAGTGCGGTTCGGAGTGACGCCGGTGTTTTCATGGTTTTGGAGGAAGTCAACGACTCCGAGAGAAACGAAAATCGACAGACGAAGCCGGCAATCGATGAAACACGCTACGTCGAGACGGGAAGAAGGCGCAGGCGCAGCGCCGATTTTTTGGATGTCTTCAAAGCCGAGGACATGCAGGATCTCGTGAGGAACAAGCGTCTCAGAAGGACCGGAGCCGATTCGTTGGCGGAAATCGTCGAGATCGACGTGCCGGCAAAGGGAAAAATCGACGTGACCGAATATCTACTGCCGATTAGGAATATCCTCAAAAACACCAACGACGACATTATCGTGGTCAACGACGATGTCCAATCGAACTCGGTGTCGGAGAACAACGTGGATCCCGACGAGCCAGCCAGCGATGACGACCTCCTCCAAGTCGAAACTATCGTCCAAGAAACTTCGAGATTGCCCGAGGGCCCCAGAACGAGAAATCGCCGCAGTGCCGACAGCGATCAGGAGCTGGACGATGCCCTGCAGAATCTCGAGAACGCCGAAGTAGCGGAAGCTGCTCACATCGCTGGGGATTGGACCAACACACCGTGCGCCAAGAGGATATTTTGCGATGCCATGATACAGAGGGGACACGACGCTTCGATATTTATGGAGAAAAAAATGGAGGCTCTTCTTGGACTGTAAGTACGACATGGTAAAATATCATTCTGCACGTTCCCATCATTTTTCGTCCGATGAAAAAATTCAAAGAGTGGGAACTAAAAGTTGGATTCCCGACATCATTTTTAAAAATCGCATTCACACGAGTGGAAGCGGAAGTGGAATTTCCTTTGTACCGACAATCTTTTGTCCCTTTGAAACATTGTGATGATCAAAGGACACAGCACGTTCCGGCGTGCTGTGGTACGCACGTTTTCCGGCTCTGCACAAACCTATCTGTACTGACTATTGCAACGGATACCGAGTGGACGCGCATCGGCCAAGCGGAACCGTGCACTACACACGTATAACTTTCTTCTCCTGCTTTCGCCCGCACGCATAAACGTCCCACTGACTGATTCAACTTTTACCTCTTAGCACAGTTTCACTCGGCCGGAGTCCCGCCGGTGAACACCCGGTTGGCGTCTCTTTCACACAATAATTCCTGCTTCGCTCACTCTGCGTGTTTGTGTGCGGTGTGCATAAAACGCCAATGGGACTTGATGAGTAAACTAAAAAAAAAAAACGCGAAACAAGACGCGAAGTCTTTAATGAAATTGAGATATAACAGAGAGCCCAGTGTGCTGATGCTTCACGACTCAGTGATAAAACCATCAACGGCATACGGGTCGAGGGATCTCCTCGCGGAAGTTGTCTGTGCATTGATGGCTTTATCCACTGTCCGGGCAGCGCGAGAGTATCGAATTTCCTGCTGCGGTTTCAGCCTCGTTAAGAAAACTCAATGGACTACTTATCTAGCGCACACCGCCAATTGAAAGCACTTATAGCTGTATTTTTTATTTTTTAAAAGTAATTCCATATTTATTTTAAGTAATTCTTTTTTTTAATCAAACTCGATCCCGAAAGTTGTTTCGCACGCGCTTAATGCGGACCCCCGCTGGCGCGTTCTCGCGGCACCCTTTCAACGCTTTCTAAACTCTCCGAGAACGTCTAAGTCCCGGCGAAAACCTTGATTGTGTCGTTGTTGTTGTTGTTTTTTTTCTTATCTTATAGAATACAGCCCGGAGCGGCATTGCAGGTGTCCAGTCACTTCCAGGAGGTCATGGAGGCCGTGAGGAGGCACGATTGTTCGAGTTTCTTGTGCCCTCAGGCGAGGCCCGGCAACGTCTTCTTCTGAGTTACAGCCCAGTCGGAGGGAGAGGAATGCCGACTCGCGAGATATAGAAGCGGAAATAAATCGACACACCGCGCAGTCACAGCCACTGAACGAGATATGCGAAGATTAAGAAAACCCCATTGCAATATAATTGTCTCGTGGCAACCCAGATACGAGGCTCTCGTACAGAGATTCGACGATAATATTATTTTCATATGATACGAGAACCCTCCAAACCTCGTTGAGCCTCTGTACGACGTAGCGTATGAAGTAACGCCAAACTGTAAATACCGATCGTTATAATCATCGTTCACACAAATTTAATTTAAACTTTTATTAGATTTATATTCATACATATTGCGAGCTTGCAATATCATATTATTATTATTATAACACATATTTATTTCATTTCCAGTATTCGCGCGTTAATCTCGAAAATTTTCGATGCTCGAATATAATTGTCGATGACGGAGTTGAGAGTATAACGTTCTAACGTACGATACCGAGTGATTGTGAGGAGACGCGTTTTAACGTACGATAATAGGAAATAAAACGACAAATTTTCCTTTTTCTCTCTCTCTTTTAATCCTGCACGAAGTTTTAATTGGTTTAATGAGATAATCGATAACAGTGGCGCGAGCGGAGTTCATCTTATAGCCGTAACTTTGTTCTATTCAACGACCCCACCGTTCGTCTATCCGCGGGATGGTCTCTGTATTGCGCAGGGTAATTTTATAATGTACGAAAGGGCATGCGTCATTCTGGGGGTAAGAGTTCATCGACAGGAGCTACGCACTCGAAGCGATACGAGCAGTAGAGAGGAATGATCGAGTTAGCGGGACTGTCGTTGTACGACGAGCAAAAGAGTTCCGTACGAGTTTTTGAAAAGTGCAGCGAAAAAAGAGAGAATTTCGTTGACGTTATTTGTCCCGATGTCGAGTTTGCCTTTGGCTGGAACAGATTCCATCTTCGCCTGATCGGTCTCTGGCCCGATCAGACGTGCGAGAAAAGTCATTCTAGCGTTATAACGAGGTACAGCCCGCCATTATGGAGCGGATTCGTATTCAGCTTCCTCGTCGCTCCTCAAGCTCTGGCGCCAATCGCATACTCATTCGTTCTCGACGAACTTATCCAACTTGTGGCCGGTGTGTTCGGAATCGTCGGTGCGATCGTCAAGATTCTAGTGCTTTGGAGCAACGGTGAAGGTACGAAATGTAAATTGATTTAATAAAAGGCCGTGGGCAAAAAGTACGTGGAATTCGGAAGTGCGTGAAGACTGCCGCTGAAGTTCTAGCGTGGTGCCTTTCGTTCCTGACCGATGATTGGACGCGAAAACTCTCGTCGGAGGAACGAGAGCTGATGATGACAAACGCCAAACTCGGCAGAAGCATTTCCATAGGATTTAGCATTCTCATGCACTGCCTCGTGTGGTCCTACTTTGTTCTTCAGGTTTTTGTGAAGTGTATTTAGTGACAAAAAAAACTAGCTCTAGCGGATCCGAAACTATTCAATTAACCTCATTTTTTAGTGCTACGAAACAAAAGATAAATGCTCGTAAGAATTTTTTTTTATGAACTTAAAAATGTCGATATACTATCGGGTTTTTTTTAGAATCAAGGATGTTTCGTCGCTAAAATTATATAATTTAGTAAATAGTGAATTATGATTGAAATATATAATAATACTAAGTAATTGTGGTTGGGGGCCTCGTGCCGACGCTATGGACTATGAAACTTAGAAACTGAAAATTTGGAATTCCTGAAGATTTCCGAAAATAAGTCACTTCAGATTTGAGAATCTCATTTTTCGACCGGAGGACCGAAAAATCCAATTTTCGAACCAGAAGTGACATATTTCACCCCCTGACGTTACGTGACGTTGTCCCAACTGTCCAGGGGTTGAACAAGTTTGTTCCACCCCTATTTTAGATAAATATTTATAATTTATAACAAAAATATGATAAATAATATAAATTTGCCACCCTCGGATCCGTTACGGTGGTGAAGTGATTTATTTGAAGTACGATTAACGAAAGACGATTCGTAATTTTAGGCTTTCCCATTGTTTTATTTGGATCTCGATGCCAGGAACGCTACCAAATTGGGCAAGCTGCTCTTGTACCCATCGTGTTTCCCCTTCGATCTGAGCAAGCGATCGAATTTCGCATTTGCGTGGATCGGACAGCTTCTCGCCACTTTCAGTTCGACGATCGCTTACACAGCCTCGGACTGTTTTGTCGCTATGCTGGTTATTCATCTATGCGGTCAGATCGCTATACTCCGTCATACATTGGCGACACTACTCGATAATGAAAACACTTACGATCGTGAAACTTTTCGGGAAAATCTTGCAACTATAGTTAAACGACACGAGACACTGATCGGATTGGCAACGGTGATCGAAGATACTGTCAACTCGATGCTACTCGTTCTGACACTCATTTACACGGTTCAATTTTGCTTGCAACTATTTGGTCTGATGACAGTGCGTATTGAAGAGCCACTTTTGCCTTCGTTAACCTTCAGCACACTGCGAATTTTAACATCTATACACCTTCCCTTGAAATTGTAAACACGAAGGGCGTATTTTTTTGTAGGCAGTGACGGAACGCGAGCCTGGAAAATCTCCACTCCTTCAAGTTATTTTTTTCATTTCGTATCTCAACGTGACGATAGTTCACCTCCTTCTTTACTGTTACGTCGGAGACATGCTTATAGAAGAAGTAAGTCGGAGATAGGATAAAAAAAAATCAAACGGAATGTGCCAGACGTATATAGAAATATCGAAAAGATTATTCATATTTGCATGAGTTTATCGATTAACTATTCGGTAAAAGTTAGTTTATTTATTTACGACTGGCGATAGAGCGAGGCACTCGGGCTGGCATCGTACTCTTGCAAATGGTACAATTTGTCTGGCAAAGACGCCAAAGATCTCTTGTTACTGATGTTCCGAGCAAGAGCTCCGCTCCAAATATCAGCAGGGAAGTTCGTAGCATTTTCGCTGGAGCTCTTTGGCAACGTGAGCATTTTTCCACGGCACTCTCGACACAGAAAAAAAAACCACCACGATTGGCAAGTGTTGTTGTTTCAGGTACTGAAAACATCGATGAGTTATTTCTCCGTGTTGCTCACGATGAAAGAACAATTGGCAGAATAATTTGGCGACTCCCGTCGAATTTATAAAACAAATCACCCGACGATAAAGTTGCCTAGTCTTAGATTAAATGTATAGCTGTTTGTCAAACAAATAAATATAGTTCGAATTACAAAATATCAATTCCCAACGATCGTCAGTCCCGAAATGCTCAATTCCATTTTGTACACGTTGAGAAATACCGGTTGACAAGACAACATTTTGTGATGCGCAATAACATGTGAATTGTACAAGATCCTGTCGCGTTATGGTAAGAGATAAAAAATTACGTTTTTTTTTTCTTTTGCACGGTGAGACGAGCGGAAACTCTCGATACTTCGATGCGGTAATCTAGTGGGTGTAATTGGATAATCAATGGTGCACCAACGAGATTCAAATCATCTTATAGACAGGACTATTATTTTTTTTTCCAACGATGATGCGGCTCGTTAAAGGGCAATTTTTTTAATGCGGTAATGAGCATGCGCATCGATTGAGCATGAGCATGAGCATCGAGTGTATAAGCTGACTGAGACAATTACAGTTGAATGAGGGGGAGTTGTAGAGAGCTATGGCCGCGGCATGGAAATTCTCGATGAGCGATGAGCGCGATAGTACGTCACCGATTAACGGGAAGGGTAGTGAATTGAGGGGGCGATCGGTTAAGATTCGTGACCCTAATGTCGAAATAGCTTTCGGTTGGAATCGATTGACACTCCGGATCGTCGGACTCTGGCCTCACCAGACCTGCAAAAAAAGTCATTCCAGCCTAATAATGAAATACTTTTCACCGATGCTGGCCATTTGGCTGTCAGGCTTCATAATTGTTCCAGAAGTCTTGGCGTCGCTCGTTTATACCTTCGTGCTCGACGATCTCATCGAACTCATTGTAAGTGTTGTTGGGTTCGTCGGTGTGATCGCGAGAATCGTAGTGCTCTGGTACAATGGTGAAGGTACAGTCAATTATAATAATCAAAATCAATTATAATAAACAAAAATCTCCACAATTGAACAAGCACAGAAGATTGTTCGAAAAAGTTTTAGCGTGGTGTCTTTCCATGATGATCGAGGACTGGACGCGAAAACGTACGGCTGAGGAAGAGGAATTGATGCTGAAAAATGCCAGACTCAGTAGATGCATTTCGATAGGAGTTAGCATCCTCGCTATGAGCCTTTTGGGGTCCTACATTTTAACTAAGGTCTTTATACGTTTCAATTTTTTTTTTCAACTTTGAGCGTACACTAAGACCTCGAGTTCATTCACAGCGGCGGGACGGGCTCCTCATCACACGTACCGTATTCGAGGTTGTGGAAGCCCCGCCCATACTAACTGTCGAGCATGGCCCATAGCTTTCTGCACTGATTGATATTCACTCCGTGGTGGAGACTGCTACACATATCGAGGGTAACCAACTCGAGGTCCTAGTGTATAAATTTACTCGCTAAAGTTTCTAGAGTATAAAGTTACTCGCTAAAGTTTCCAGAGTATAAAATTCGTCGTTGCTTAATGGAAAAATCGTATTGATTATAATTGGTTGGATTCTCGACTCATTCGGACGCGAAAAATAAACTTTTTTTTAGTTAAATTATGATTAACAATTCCAGTCTGTGCCACTGTTCTATACGATCTTCGATACTCCCAACAACACAAACCTCGGCAAACAACTAATGGTTCCAAGTTATTTGTTTTTCGATTTGAACAAACGATCGAATTGCATTATCGTCTGGGGCGCACAATTCTTTGGCTTTTGCGGTGCTGCGATGGCTTACTCGAGCACCGACAGTTTTGTTGTCGGGCTGATTATTCACCTAAGTGCTCAGATCACTATCCTTCGCCAGGCCTTGGTCAAGCTCAATGACGATGAAGCGTCGGTGGGCACTGCAATTTTTCGTGAAAAGCTTGCGATTATAGTGAAACGGCACAATACCCTCACCCAATTAGCTGGGGTGATCAAGGACGCCGTGGACTTGATGCTCCTTGCTATGCTGCTAGTTTACACGATTCAACTTGGCTTACAACTCTTTCGCCTGATGGTGGTTTGTATTAATGACAGCTTTCTCGTCGCATTGACATTTTACCGTTTTTATTTAATTTTACTCTTTAAACTTTTTCAATCACATACACCGTATAGGACTTAAATCATAAAAGACTTAATTATATTGTAGGCAGTGACGGAACGTGAGCCAGGACAGTTTCCATTGGTTAAAGTTATTTTCTGTATTTCGTATCTGAATGTCACACTAGTTCACCTCTTTGGTTATTGCCACATTGGTGAGATGCTTATAAAAGAAGTTAGTTGAAAATGTGAGACGTAAATGTCGTTAAAATCGCGGTAACGTGTTTACGCACTCGCGAGAAATCGTCTGTTTCGGCATTCTTTTTTTCTGGGAGTTTCTCTACTAAGCCAGGTATGATTGTCGTTTATTTATTTGACACTGATCACAGAGCGAGGCAGTTGGGCTGGCGTGTTATTCGTGCAAATGGTACAATTTGTCAGACGGTAACGCAAAAGATCTGATGCTCGTCATGCAACGAGCGAGAAATCCACTGAAAATATGGGCAGGACAGTTCGTCCCTCTTTCCCTGGAGCTCTTCGGCAATGTGAGCAATTTTTCTCAAGATACTTGCGAACAGTCAAATAAAAATGGACTTGCCGACATCCACCATTCCAGGTGGTGAAAACATCGGTGGGTTATTTCTCTCTGTTGCATACGATGAACGAACAGTCGTCCCAGTGAGGACAAGCCGCACCGGAACCGTACAATTAATAACCGTAAAAAAAATCTCGTCATGAATGAAATGTACAGTGATTTTTCAAATAAATAACACATATCGTGCAACAGTTTACAATTATTTTTCAATTCCCTTTACACTGATAATTGGTTTTGGTATTGTTACTTTACCGAATATTGTCGGGCGCTACTTTTCAGGGCCCAGTCACTTTGCAAGAGTCACATGGAAGGTGCTAGAAGCAAAGCGCCAAATAAAAAGCAAGCAATCAATCATTTGCTCGACAATATAAATATTTCAGTTTTTATTACAGTTTCGATTCACGACGGAGCGTCACGGGAAACAGGAAGACATAATGTGACATTTTTTGTCTATATGGCAGTAGCAAGGTAGCTTGCCCCACTCCCTACCTTTATCCTCCGATATAGGAACCTATGTTTAATGGGATAATCGATCGTAAGCGGACGTTCTACAGAATAATTTTTAACTCGAAACTTTTATTGCTCAATGACTCGGGGAGGCTTTTTTTCCATCATCCCATCAACTTATGTACCCCAGAGTGTACAACTTGTAACAACTGTAAATTCGAAGGAGCATGCGCCGGACGAGGGCAGAAATCGCGGTGGGGGAGGGGAAATAGAAAAATGGCGGAAGTACCGGGAGCTACGATGTCGTATGATGAAAACGGCATGTCATCGCGAATTTACAAAAAATCAAGTGAATCCGTGAGAAAAACTTCAAAGTTCCTCGTTTCCGAGGCCGAACTGGCTTTTAGCTGGAATCAAATTAATCTTCGTCTGATCGGACTCTGGCCCGATCAAACCTGCGACGACAGTTTGATTACGAGATGCAGTTCACTGATATGGGGTTTCTTGCTGTTCAGCTTCGTTGTGGCACCTCAAGCTCTGGCACCGATTGCATACAACTTTGTGCTCAGTGATCTCAGCGAACTCGTTAGTGCCGTAGCTGGACACGCCGCTGGGGTCTTTAAGATTGCAGTGCTTTGGTACAACGGTAAAGGTAAAATAATGCAAAAAAAAAAAATTAAAAATAAAACGCGTCGCGTTCCAAACGGGCAATTACGATTGCTCACAAAAGTTTTAGCGTGGTGTCTGATCTCGGTGTCTGACGACTGGACCCGAAAGCTCTCGCCGGAGGATCGAGAGACGATGATGAAAAATGCCAGACTCGGCAGAAGCATCTCGATAGGAGTTACCATTTTCGTGCAGTGCCTTGTGTGGTCTTACGTAATACTTCAGGTTGTTTAAAAGTTCAGTCAAAAAAAAGTGCAAAGTGATTTGCCCATGACTTCCTCATATTTTATGGTTTTACGCATAACTTACTCTATGATAAATTTCGTTGTTTGATTTTGAATTCCTCATATAGGAAGCTATAATTTCACAAAACTTTCACAGCTTTCATAAAAAATAAAATAAAGGAACGTTACGATGCAACGACATGCACATTAAAATGTTCAACTTTTTTTAATTGAATTTTTGAGTTACGTATATAAAAACTATGTGCAAATTAATTTGCACCTTTTTCTGTAATATAAAAATGTCCTCATCGCAGAAAATTAAAATCGTCCAAATTCACACAAAAATTTCTTATAAAAAATACCAAACTGAAATTTGATTCAGCAATATTTGATTCAGCGACTCGTGTCACGCGTAAAAAACAAATTTTTCAAAAATTAAAAATATTCAAAATCCCATAAAACTTTAGGAGTTGCATTTCGATTCAATTTCTGCCGAATTTAATATAAAACATTGTACATTGTTAGTCCATACGCATACCAAATTTAAGCTCGAACCGTTTTTAGTCATTTTTCAAAAAAAAAAAATCTAAATCCCTCAAAATCTGACCGCTTGGCCAGACTTCGACCAAATTCAATACCAAAGGTCATAGATTTTTTAAATGACATCCGTGTGCAGTTTTAGGACGTCAGCTCAAAATTTACGCAAATTAGAGATACCACATTTTTAAAAAAATAGAAAATCGCGTAAATCTCCAATTTAGGCTCAATCTGCATAAAAATTGCACTGAATGAAGAGACGTGACCACTCTACTAGTGTACCTATGTTCAACTGACCATCTCAAACCGTTTTCATATTATAGTCGTTTTAAACAATGCAAATATATCAGATAGGCACATACTCATATACACACACATACATCCGGACGCCAGCTAAAAATCACATGTCTCGATGTTCCAGATTACTTTAAGTACTCTGACACTAAAAACTCGAACATTTTTTTCAATTTTGAAAAAAAAAACTGATCTTTCGTTAACTATTAAAATTCAATTCTCTCTGATCCATTCGAGATGTATGGAAAATAATATCACTTTTACGATTCGGGAATACTTGTTCGCAATTTCAGGCTTCGTCGTTATTAACTTTGAACCTCGATGGTCGAAATGCTACGGAATTCGGCAGGCAGCTATTCTACCCAAGTTATTTTCCTTTCGATCTCAGCAAAGCATCGAATTTCGCGATTGCCTGGTGCGGACAATGCATCGGACTTTTATATTGCGGACTCGCTTATTCAGGCACCGACAGTTTCGTTGCAATACTGGTTATTCATCTGTGCGGTCAGATAGCCATGCTTCGTCACTCAATAACGAATGTGATCGATGATGATACATCGATAAGCTATGAAACGTTTCGGGTAAAGCTTCGGCTGATCGTCGAACGACACCATACGTTGATCCGATTCGGTACAGTGATCAAAGACACGGTGAGCTGGCTACTCCTCGTTCTGATAATAGCTTGCACAATTCAACTTGGATTACAACTTTTTCGTTTGATGGCAGTGAGTTTAGATTTGGAATTAAAAAAGAGGAAAAAGAAATTCATCATGCAAGCATGTATAAATTATTTCGCAGGCAGTGACGGAACACGAGCGAGGAAAGTTTCCATTTGTTCAGGTTATTTCTTTACTGTCATTTCTCAACGCCACGTTCATTCACCTCTTTGTTTATTGCTATGTCGGTGACATGCTCATAGAAGAAGTGAGTTTGCGAAATAACATAATACAGGAAAACAGAAAATCGTGGTAGCACTCGAAATAAGGAATGTGCATATGTGTATACACTCTAGAAACAAGTGGGCCATTTTCGCGCGAGTGTCTCGATCACGTATTACGTATATTCAGGTATCTGATGGCATGTTTAATCCCGACTAATCGTAGAGCGAGGCGCTCGAGATGGCATCATATTCCTGCAGATGGTACAATTTGTCTGGCAAATGCGCGAATGATGTAAAGCTTGTAATGTGCCGAGCGAAAGTTCCACTGCAAATGTGGGCAGGCAAGTTTGCCCCATTTTCACTGGAGCTCTTTGGCAAAGTGAGCCGTCTATCACGACACCCTCGCCCACTCGACAGATGACGATTCAAATATAATATATAATTTTGTATATAATTTCAGGTTTTAAAAACGTCGATCAGTTATTTCTCCGTACTGCTAACGATGAAGGAACAATACTCGGAGCAATGACGAACTGATCTCAAAAACTTTCATAACGACCATTCAACGTACAAAAAAATTTGACATAAATAATAAATACAATTGCGTAAAAAGCGATTTTGAGAATGGCTCGAGGATTATTTTGACGTCACTTCAGAAATCGCGTATTTTTTTGTATTGCACATATTGGTTACCATCTGAGAATTGATCGTTAAACACGGATCTTGTATTAAATCGGACGATACATTAACGGTGCAAATTAATATTGAGTAATGCGTAATACCGACAACAATAACTGTCTTTTTCACGTGAAGTAAGGCGAAGTATGACTATTTGTTCGATTCGCCATCCCTCCCATTCCTCGTCATGTCCCTCGATCTTTTCACATACAGAAACTGAAGTTTAATAGTTTAATGGAAAAATCAATGATTTGTGAACAGAGTCGAATCATCTTATAAACGAACCTTTTATTTTTCAACAACCCTCTGACGTATTGATTCTCGGACGCGCAGGCGCACATGGTAGCTATTTTTTTTATCAAGAAGAACATAGGTCAGTCGGATGTAGACATCGAACAGGATAATATACAGTTGATAAAAAAATGGCCGAAGTATCGGAACACTCGACGAGTATATTATTGCGCCCCAACGAAGAGGGCAACGACACGACGACGCAGTCGACAATGTTAAAAAACCCCGAGTTAGCTTTCGGTTGGAGTAGATACAATCTTCGTCTGATCGGACTGTGGCCCTATCAGACTTGTAATAAAAATTACCAACGACTGTTAATGAGATACGGTCCGCCAGTGTGCACTATATGGTTGTTAAGTTTCGATGTGATTCCGCCAATTTTGGCACCGTTCGTTTACACCTACGTACGCGATGAAACGATCGCATTAATCGGTTTCGAAGCGGGATTTATCGGTGCTATAGCAAGAATAATGGTTTTTTGGAGAAGCAGCAAAGGTAACAGTAATGTATTCAAGAAAGTAATGGCGATCCGAATGCGAGGGTGAAGATTGTTCCCAAAAGTTTTAGCGATGTGTCTGGCGTTTCTGTCCGAGAATTGGAGGCGAAATCTTTCAACGGTGGATCGCGAGACGATAATGAAGAATGCAAAGCTCGTTAAAAGCATTTCTATAGGAGTTACAATTTTAGTCCAATGCCTCTATTGGTCCTACGTGATGCTGAGGGTTTTTATGGAATTCAATACAATATACAGTAAACTCCTTCTAAGTCAACGCTCTCCGACAAGCCATTTCCCCTCAAGTCTCTTTCAACGCGAAGCTACAGAGGAGAAGGCGTTACTCTCACTTTCGTGAATTCTTGTGTCATCTAATCTAACCTAACCGATCTAATCTGACCGTTTTGTGCGCTTCACATGGCTTATAGTTGGCTGTGGTGGGGGACTTTCTCCAATACCACGGAAATCCGGTCTTGACAGCGGTCGGGTTAGAAGGAGTGGACTGTATGTGTATATATGTATTTCATGAACCATCGCGAATCTCTGATAACCGAATAATCATTGAATTAAGTGCAGTCAATTGTCAGTTGCCTGAAGAATTACTAAAGCGTGCGTACAAAATCGTTTGAAGTTGCTGGAGTATGCAAAACTGCGAACTAAAAATAAATAATTGATATCAGAGTTGTGAAAAACTTGTGGAAAATCAGTCCAATAACAATTCGGTTACTCTCCGATGCCTTTGGGAAGTGAAAAAGCCGTTTCTATTCCGAACTACTACTCACGAATGTGCATTCCTCATTTTAGACTGTGCCGTTGTTGTATTTGGACCTCGATGACCCGAACTCTACGGAATTGGGCAAACAGCTGTTCTTTCCATCTTACTATCCCTTCGATCTAACCGATCGAACCAATTTCGCGATTGTCTGGGTCGCACAGGGTTTCGGTTTTCTCTGTTCAGCATTCGCTTATCAAGGCGCTGACGGTTTCGTTGCGATGCTGATTATTCATCTGTGCGGACAAATGACTATGCTTCGTAACGCATTGATGAATCTCATCGACGGCGATATCTCTCTGAGCCAAAAAAATTTTCATGTTAAGCTTCGAGCGCTCATAAAACGGCATCACGCACTCATCAATTTAGCAAACGTTATCAAGGACACCCTTAACTTATTGCTCCTCTTTTTTATACTCTCTTACACAATTCAAATTTGCTGTCAACTTTTTCAACTTATGAACGTAAGTATTGAATGCCATGTTTCATTGAAATTTTTTCTACCAAAAAAAATTTACGTTAACATTATCACGTACGGGAGGTCCCCGCAAGTGATAGGAATAAATACGAAAATTGCAGGAATATTCCTTCATCTTCTCTTCTACTTTTCTCTTCTCATGTTTCTTCGTCGCCTGGCACTGCCGCGTCCGGATATTTCTAGTTTTTTTGTATTATTTTACAGACAATAATCGAACGCGAGCCAGGGACGTTTCCATTTGTTGAAGTCATCTTTTGTATATCATTTCTTAACACCACGTTTGTTGCCCTCTTTATGTATTGCTACATTGGCGACATGCTTATACAAGAAGTGAGTTGATCAGCATGATGAAGAGAAAAAGAATATTAATGAAGCTTTTAATGAGACGAACACGTATAAAAACACGAGAAATATTGACATGAATGTATTTACGATGATAATTTATCTGCACACTGTGTCCAGGTGGTCCATTTTAGCACGTATTTTTCTATTATTTATTGCCTGGTACCTGGTATTTTTTTTATGTCCGACTGATTGTAGAGCCAGGCACTCGGACTGGCATCATATTCTTGCAAGTGGTACAATTTGTCCGGCAGAGGCGCCATCGATTTGAAGATCGTTATGTGCCGAGCGGGAGTTCCACTTCAGATATGGGCAGGCAAGTTTACGCCTTTTTCCCTGCCGCTTTTCAGCAACGTGAGCATTTTTTTCACTGATTACAGTCAATGAGCTCGCAACTTGTGAGTGGTATGGTTTCAGATAGTGAAAACCGCGATGAGTTATTTTTCCGTATTGTTAACGATGAAGAATCAATTAGCAGAGTGAGCACGAACAACATCGAATTTATGAAATTTATCGAGAACAATCACGTAAAAGGATCTAACTACTGACTGATATTTACAGCCATTTAATGTACAATAATGTTTAAAATTAATAATAAATACAATTGGGTAAAAAAAACGATTTTGAGACTGGTAAAAGCATTATTTTGACGTTTTCCAATGTTTATCAAATTTGTACACGTGTATATTATGAAGCGCACAAATAGATTTGTTATATTTGTTGGTGTTATACATATTTGTTACAATATCAGTCTTGATCGCTAATCAAGGATCTTGTATCAAATCGAACGATACATTAAAGGTGAAAATTAATTTCAATTAATGCGAAACACCGAGGGCAATGACTGTCTTTTTTCCGCGATAGTAAGGCAACGTCTGACTTTCCAATTGGACATCAATCCCACCATTCGTCATGTCCCTCGATCTTTTTCTATACAGAAACTAAAGTTTAATGGAATAATCAATAGTATGGGAACAGAGTTCAAATCATCTTATGAACGAAACTTTTATTTTTCAACAACTCTCTGATTTAGCGGTTTTCGGACGCGCCTGCGCACATTGTGACAATTTTTTAGTATCAAGAAGAACATGCGTCATTCGAATGCAGATATCGAACGGGAGAACATATAGTTGGGAATAAATGGCTGAAGTATCGGGACCCTCGACGTACGTGTCGTCGCACCCTAACGAAGTGGGCAACGAATCAACGACCCAGCCGACATTGATACAAGACCCCGAGGTGGCTTTTGGTTGGAGTAGATACAATCTTCGTCTGGTCGGACTGTGGCCCTATCGGACTTGTAATAAAAAATACCAACGTCTGTTAATGCGATACGGTCCGCCAGTGTGCAGCATATGGTTGTTGGCTTTCGATATTATTCCTCAATTTTTGGCACCGTTCGCTTACACCTTCGTAGGCGATGAAATTATCACATTGATCGGTACCGAAGCGGGACTAATCGGTGCCATAGCGAGAATTATGGTTCTTTGGACAAACAGCGAAGGTAACGGTAGTTAATTCAAGAAACGAATAGCGATTCGAATGCGAGGATGAAGATTCTTCCCAAAAGTTTTAGCGAAGTGTTTGGAATTTCTGACTGAAAACTGGACGCGAAATCTTTCGCCGGTGGATCATGAGACGATGATGAGGAATACGAAACTCGTTAAAAGCATCTCCATCGGAGTTACACTTTTGGTCCAGTGTGTCTATTGGTCCTACGTGATTGCTAGGGTTTTTATGAAATTCAATACAAAATATGTGTACATAAACTTTTCATGAACTATCGCGAATCTCGGATAACCGAACAATCGTTGTATCAAGAACAGTCGATCGTCAGTTGCGTGAAGAATTACTAAGCGTGCCTTCAAAACCGTTCGCATTACTGAAATATGCCAAACCGCGAACTAAAAATAAATAAGTGTTGTCGCAAGTATAATTCGTGAAAAGTCAGGCCGGTTAAAATTCGGTTACTTTGGATTCGATGCGTTTGGAAAGTGAAAAAGCCGTTTCTATTCGGAACTACTATTAACGAATATGCATTCGTAATTTCAGGCTTTGCCGTTGTTCTATTTGGACCTCGATAAAGAGAACGCTACCGAATTGGGCAAACAGTTGTTCTATCCCGCTTACTGGCCTTTCGATCTGAGGGTTCGGATCCATTTCGCGATTGTTTGGGGCGGACAGTGTTTCGGTCTTTTCTGGGCGGCATTCGCTTACCAAGGCGCCGACGGTTTTGTTGCGATGCTGATTATTCATCTTTGTGGACAAATGACTATTCTTCGTTACGCGTTCAGTAATCTCATTGACGGCGATAACTCTGTGAACCATACAAATTTTCAAGTTAAACTTCGCGTACTAGTAAGACGGCATCACGCACTTATCAATTTAGCAAACGTTGTCAAGGATACCCTTAACTTGTTGCTGCTCTTTTTCATGCTCTCTTACACAATTCAAATTTGCTGTCAACTTTTTCAACTTATGGAAGTGAGTATTGATTGCAATTTTTTATTTAAATTTCTCCGACCGAAAAAGACCTCGCTAACCTTATTACGTACGAGGTCCCTGAAAGTGATGGGAATAAATATAAAAGCTTCCTGTGAGAAAAAGCAAAAAAATAGCAAGAGTACTTGTTTATAATGCTCTTCTCATGTTTTTCATCGCCCTGCACAGTGAACTGATATTACCATTTTTTTTTAAATTTTATAGACAGTGACTGAACGCGAGCCAGGCCAGTTTCCATTTGTTGAAGTTATCTTTTATATGTCATATCTCAACGCTACGTTTGTTCACCTCTTTATTTATTGTTACATTGGCGACATGCTTACACAAGAAGTAAGTTGATCCGAATGGTAAATCGATAAAAAATTTTAATGCAGTTTTCAATGAGACGGACATATGTAAAAATGCGAGAAATATTAACGTGCATGAGTTTCAAATTAGAATATCTTATCTGCACGCCGCGCAGATGTGGTCCATTTTAGCAAGTGTTTTTCTATTATTTATTGCCTGGTACCTGGTATTTTTTTTTTATTTCCGGCGGATGATAGAGCGAAGCACTTGGACTAGCATCGTATTCCTGCAAGTGGTATAATTTATCCGGCAGAAGCGCCAATGATCTGAGGATCGTCATGTGCCAAGCAGCAGTTCCACTTCAGATATGGGCAGGCAGGTTTACGCCTTTTTCCCTGCCACTTTTCAGCAACGTAAGCATTTTTGCACTGATTACAGTCAATGAGCTCGCAACTTGCAAGTGGTATGATTTCAGATAGTGAAAACAGCGATGAGTTATTTTTCTGTATTGTTGACGATGAAGAAGTAATTGGCAGAGTGAAAACGAATCCGGTCGAATTTGTGAAATTGATCGAAGACATTCACGTGAAATGATGTAGTTACTGACTGATTCAATATTTATTAGTCCTTGATGAAGTATAATGCAACTGAATAAAAGCCTGAGGTCAATGCTTTCTATCCTCATTCAACGATTGCTGGAAAGCAAATGCCCACGTCTCCTTGAACATGTCTCCGAATCTTTTTTTAATTTCACTGAGCCAAAAAATCTCTCTGAGCCAAAAAAATTTTCATGTTAAGCTTCGAGCGCTCATAAAACGGCATCACGCACTCATCAATTTAGCAAACGTTATCAAGGACACCCTTAACTTATTGCTCCTCTTTTTTATACTCTCTTACACAATTCAAATTTGCTGTCAACTTTTTCAACTTATGAACGTAAGTATTGAATGCCATGTTTCATTGAAATTTCTCCAACCAAAATAAAATTTACGTTAACATTATCACGTACGGGAGGTCTTTATCTTTATCTTCCCTTCTACTTTTCTCTTCTCATGTTTTTTTGTCGCCTGGCACTGCCGCGTCCGGATATTGCTAGTTTTTTGTATTATTTTACAGACACTAATAGAACGCGAGCCAGGAAAGTTTCCATTTGTTAAAGTCATCTTTTGTATATCATTTCTTAACACCACGTTTGTTGCCCTCTTTATGTATTGCTACATTAGCGACATGGCGGGATTTCCACTTCAGATATGAACAGGCAAGTTTACGCCTTTTTTCCTGCCGCTTTTCAGCAACGTGAGCATTTTTTCACTGATT
Organism: Stenichneumon culpator; assembly: GCA_964017025.1. Lineage (NCBI taxonomy): Eukaryota > Metazoa > Arthropoda > Insecta > Hymenoptera > Ichneumonidae > Stenichneumon > Stenichneumon culpator. The sequence continues at coordinate 8,073,003 of OZ024781.1, forward strand.
ACAGTCAATGAGCTCACAACTTGTGAGTGGTATGGTTTCCGATAGTGAAAACCGCGATGAGTTATTTTTCCGTATTGTTAACGATGAAAAATCAATTAGCAGAGTGAGCACGAACAACATCGAATTTATGAAATTAATCGAGAACAATCACGTTAAAGGATCTAACTACTGACTGATATTTACAGCCATTTAATGTACAATAATGTTTAAAATTAATAATAAATACAATTGGGTAAAAAAAAACGATTTTGAGAGTGGCGAAAGCATTATTTTGATGTTTTCCAATGTTTATCAAATTTGTACACGTGTATATTATGAAGCGCACAAATACATTTGTTATATTTGTTGGTGTTATACATATTTGTTACAATATCAGTCTTGATCGCTAATCAAGGATCTTGTATCAAATCGGACGATACATTAAGGGAGAAAATTAATTTCTATTAATGCGAAGCACCGAGGGCAATGACTGTCTTTTTTCCGCGATAGTAAGGCAAAGTCTGACTTTCCAATTGGACATCAATCCCACCATTCGTCATATCCCTCGACCTTTTTCTATACAGAAACTAAAGTTTAATGGAATAATCAATAGTATGAGAACAGAGTTCAAATCATCTTATGAACGAAACTTTTATTTTTCAACAACTCTCTGATTTAGCGGTTTTCGGACGCGCCTGCGCACATTGTGACAATTTTTTTAGTATCAAGAAGAACATGCGTCATTCGAATGCAGATATCGAACGGAAGAACATATAGTTGGGAATAAATGGCTGAAGTATCGGGACCCTCGACGTACGTGTCGTCGCACCCTAACGAAGAGGGCAACGAATCAACGACACAGCCGTCATTGATACAAGACCCCGAGTTGGCTTTTGGTTGGAGTAGATACAATCTTCGTCTGATCGGACTGTGGCCCTATCGGACCTGTAATACAAATTACCAACGTCTGTTAATGAGATACGGTCCGCCAGTGTTCAGCATATGGTTGTTGAGTTTCGATATGATTCCTCAATTTTTGGCACCGTTCGCTTACACATTCGTAAGCGATGAAATGATCACACTGATCGGTATCGAAGCGGGACTTATCGGTGCTATAGTGAGAATTATGGTTCTTTGGATAAACAGCGAAGGTAACGGTAGTTAATTCAAGAAACGAATGGCGATTCGAATGCGAGGATGAAGATTCTTCCCAAAAGTTTTAGCGAAGTGTCTGGCATTTCTGACTGAAAACTGGACGCGAAATCTGTCGCCGGTGGATTATGAGACGATGATGAGGAATACGAAACTCGTTAAAAGCATCTCGATCGGAGTTACACTTTTGGTCCAGTGTGTCTATTGGTCCTACGTGATTGCTAGGGTTTCTATGAAATTCAATACAAAATATATATACATATACTTTTCATGAACTATCGCGAATCTCGGATAGCCGAACATTCTTTGTATTAAGTCGATTGTCAGTTGCGTGAAGAATGACTAAAACGTGCGTTCAAAACCGTTCGCATTACTGAATTATGCCAAACCGCGAACTCAAAATAAATAAGTGTTGTCGCAGGTATAATTTGTGAAAAGTCAGGCCGGTTAAAATTCGCTTACTTTTCGATGCGTTTGGAAAGTGAAAAGGCCGTTTCTATTCGGAACTACTATCCACGAACATGCATTCGTGATTTCAGGCATTGCCGTTGTTCTATTTGGACCTCGATGACGAGAACGCTACCGACTTGGGCAAACAGTTGTTCTATCCAGCTTACTGCCCCTTCGATCTAAGGGTTCGGATTCATTTCGCGATTGTTTGGGGCGGACAATGTTTCGGTCTTCTCTGGGCGGCATTCGCTTACCAAGGCGCCGACGGTTTTATTGCGATGCTGATCATTCATCTTTGTGGACAAATGACTATTCTTCGTTACGCGTTGATTAATCTCATTGACGACAATAACTCTGGGAACCATACAAATTTTCAAGTTAAACTTCGCGTCCTAATAAGACGGCATCACGCACTTATCAATTTGGCAAACGTTGTCAAGGATACCCTTAACTTATTGCTGCTCTTTTTCATACTCTCTTACACAATTCAAATTTGCTGTCAACTTTTTCAACTTATGGAAGTGAGTATTGATTGCAATTTTTCATTAAAATTTCTTCGATCGAAAAAGACCTTGCTAACCTTATTAAGTTCGGGAGGTCCCTGAAAGTGATGGGAATAAATATAAAAGCTTCCTGTGAAAGGAAGCAAAAAATAGCAGGAGTACTTGTTTATAATGCTCTTTTCATGTTTTTCATCGCCCTGCACAGCGAACTGATATTACAATTTTTTTTTTATTTTGCAGACACTGACTGAACGTAAGCCAGGCCAGTTTCCATTTGTTGAAGTTATCTTTTATATGTCATATCTCAACACCACGTTTGTTCACCTCTTTATTTATTGCTACATTGGCGATATGCTTATAGAAGAAGTAAGTTGATCAAAATGGTAAATAGAAAAAAAAATTAATGAAGTTTTCAATGAGACGGACATATACAAAAATGTGAGAAAAACACACGCACGTTAATAACGTGCGTGTGTTTCGAATTATAATATCTCATCTGCACGCCACGCAGAGGTGGTCCATTTTAGCAAGTGTTTTTCTATTATTTATTGGCTAGTACCTGGTATTTGCTGTTTTTGTTTTGTTTTTTATTTCCGGCGGATGATAGAGCGAAGCACTTGGACTGGCATCGTATTCCTGCAAGTGGTATAATTTATCCGGCAGAAGCGCCAATGATCTGAAGATCGTTATGTGCCGAGCGGCAATTCCACTTCAGATATGGGCAGGCAAGTTTACGCCTTTTTCCCTGCCACTTTTCAGCAACGTAAGTATTTTTGTACTAATTACAGTCAATGAGCTCGCAACTTGCAAGTGGTATGATTTCAGATAGTAAAAACGGCGATGAGTTATTTTTCTGTATTGTTGACGATGAAGAATTAATTGGCAGAGTGAGAACCAATCCGGTCGAATTTGTGAAATTTATCGAAGACATTCATGTGAAATGATGTAATTACTGACTGATTCAATATTTATTAGTACTTCATGAAATATAATGCAACCGAATAAAAGCCCGAGGTCAATGCTTTCTATCCTCATCCAACGATTGCTGGAAAGCAAATGCCCACGTCTCCTTGAACATGTCTCCGAATCTTTTTTTAAAACGACAGTTCTATAGCTCACCGATGGCCACGTACTAGCCGCGATAATATTGTCAACTTTTCTACGCATCGAGGTAGAAAAAAAATATATACTTTTTTTTAAACCATTTATGTAGTTTGTCCGGAAAGCTTGGATTCACTGCTCACGCATTACGTATTATTTTGAAAACTTTCTACGCATAATGGCGGTATAAATCTTTTTTTAGAAGATAATGTATTGCTCGGTCGTCCGCCTCGAAGGCGCACCGCAACATGTAACCTGCGCGAGACTTTCTTATTTGCAAACTCTCTGCGCATTGATAAACTTTACGTGGGAATGATGGGGCTGAATGGATACTTTAAGCTATATCGGTTTTATTCCGTATTTTTTTTACATCGGTCATGCGTAGTTTATCAGGCAAAAGTTTTCTCCGGTGTAATAAAAAAATCACGAAGCGACGCGGCAGTATCAAGAAACCTGTGTCGCGCCGGCATCGATGAAGGATAATCCAAGTATGCCTCCGGTGATTCTTGCCTCCATTGATTTAAACTTCTTTTCTTTTCACTTCCTCTTAGAGGAACTTTTGTTTCCGTGAACCTTTTTTTTCAAAATGTTAAAAATGTTCCAGAACATCCGAAAGTCACATCTCGAAATTGTGTCCGGTGTATGTGCGTGCATGTGCTAAAAATACGTTAAAAGGCAAACTTCTTTGACTATTCTAAGTCTATGAGACATTCTCTTTGATTTACAAAGCTCAAACAATTACCGAATTTCCTTTCCTATATAAGGAGTATTGCAGATAAAATAAAATTATGAGGAAACAACGTAAAAATCTCAAATTACCGAATTTAATCTTTTTTAAATCACGTTTTTTCGATAACCCATAGTGAATTTCTCAGAATACGTGTACGCCTACGGATGGAACCGTTTCAACATGGGCGTTATAGGAATTTGGCCCGAGCCAAACGAAAATATTTTAATGAAAAATCGCGCCTGGCTCTACGCACTGCTAATATTCACCCTCATATGGATGCCACAATTCGCGAGTGTCTCGGTCTTCTGGGGCAATCTCATCGAGACCATAGAATGCCTCTCGACTAACGTACCAGTTGCAGTTTCGGTCATGAAACTCGTAATTTTTCGTTCTAAGAGAAAAGGTAGCTGTAAAATCTGCGATGGACATTAATGGATAATTATTTTGCTGAAAATTCATCATTATTTTGACCCGAAATGGAATAAATATGAAAATATTGTGTTCGAAGTTCTGAAAGATCTGTTGATACTCGTGGAGAAAGATTGGACTTTTCCGTGGACGGAGGAACAGGAGGAGACTATGATGAAGCTAACGAGAATCAGCAGAGTAATTTCGCTGCTTTCCGTTACCGTGACAAGTGGTCTTCTCGTCGCGTACACGGCTTCGGAGGTTCGTTGTTTCGGTGAGAAGAGAAGAAAAAACAAAAGTATCGCGAAGAATAATTTTGTTAAATTGAGAAACGTTACCTTCAGACATGGATTGGATTTCAAGATTTCAACAATCCTAATCCAAACGCCGATCCTCGTCTCTCGATCGGACTTTTATATACGTGTGTTTTTCCTTACGATACGAACAAGTTGGAAAATTTTATACCAACTTGGCTCGGTCAGTTCGCTGGTACTTGGTTCTCCATGATCGCTTACTCGGGTCCCGACGCTTTTCTTGCAATGCTCGTTCTACACCTGTGCGGACAGCTAGCAGTCGTACGACTCAATCTGAAAAATATCGTCGACGAAGAATGCGTCAAAGATCCTCAAGTCTTTCGACGAAAACTCTCCGATATCATCAAGAGACACGAGGAACTCAACAGGTTTGACTATACTTTCTTTTTCCTCGTACTTTTACAATTTTACTTTACGTAGAGATAGCTCGATAAGTACACGGAAATAAAAAATTCAAAACAACAGAATTCTTAGCAATATTTTTTTCGTGTAGCCATCATTGGCAAAAATCCGAGCAATGACTCTGTAAAAATTGTATCTATATAGAGATTTATAAGGAAGATGTATGAAAATGTATTGTTCGATGATTAAGCAAAAACAACAATATATTTCACAAGGCGAAGCGAGATGATCGAGGAAGCTTTCAATCCGATGCTTCTGGCTCAAATGCTCGTATGCACCCTCACCTTTTGTTTCCAAGGTTTTTCCATGTTGATGGTGAGTATTTCGAATTTACGATAGTGGTAACAATTCACGGCTGCAAACTCCCGAGAGCAAAGTGAATCCTGTAAATGGCAGATTGAATAGCGAATGAGTTTTTTTTAATCTTTCTGTTTTCTTAAAATCAATTCTACTTGCAGGCAGTGACGGATCACAAAGATGGTGAATTTCCGTATATCGGTATGGCCTTCTTTGTTATTCACGCAATTCACACTACATCCCATCTGTTTATATATTGCTGGGTCGGTGATGTACTAATCGCCGAGGTGAGCCATGATTAATGATTACCAATCATCAAAAAATTGTATTTCAATGCTGGTTGCACAGAGCTCTGACATTGGATTTTCACCATATGAGAGCAACTGGTATCTCATGCCTCCTGCCGAGATCAAGTCACTCATGTTTATTACTCATCGATCGAGAACTCCGCTGGAAATAACAGCTGGAAAATTCTGCAGTTTCTCCCTTGAATTGTTCACTGATGTAAGGCTTATTTCATTATTTTATAAGTTTTTTGAATCTGCAAACTTTTTAATCTATTTCGCGCCATTACGAATTTACACCAGATTCTCGAATTTTTTAGTGAAAGCACGGTAACAGTTAACCCCCACTCTTTCGTGCATTGAACAGCGCAAGTGCAAGTGCAACTATGCAGCTGCGCATGTACCGTGTCCGCACAGGCGCAAAGCCACTACGATCTGTCACACGAGATGTGTTAATAAATACCTAAAAACAGATAGTTGCAAAAATCTTTTTTCCCGACTTCGCTAAAATAACCACATCTTGCGTACAACACGCGTGGGCAAATCACCAATTGTTGACCAATGATTATTATTAACCTGTGAGCATGCGCAGTACTCTTTCATTACTCCTCAGGGTGTAATACGGCTCCCTCTGGAAGCCGCATTCCTCCCGGGGGAGTAATGGTCATTGGCGAATATGACTATTTTGCGACACAAGAAATGTAGTTTTTTTCACAAAGTCGGATAAAAAGTATCGTATGCTACACAGGAGGGAGCAGATTTTCACCGCGTGTTTTGTCTGCCCTCGCTTCACTCGGGTAGCAAACTTCACACTCGGCGAAAATCACGCACTTCCCTCCTTCGTAGCATTATATACTATTAGATGCAATTTTTATTCCGTTTTCCAGATAATGAAAACTTCGATGGGATATCTCTCCGTGTTGCTGGCCATGAAGGATGACTGATCGAGTAAAATCAGTGCAGAAGTGACAGCAATTGTTAATTAGATTTAACGCCTTTTGGTAGTAACGAATATGCAATAACACCGATATACAAGTGACACAGTGGCGTGAACTGATTTGTTAACTTTATTTTCTTATCACAAACGAAGTACACAAAAGGAGAAAGTATTCTAGTTAAAAAGGAATAAGAAAAAAATAAAACCAAAAAAACGTTGACTGGTGAAATACAACCGAATAAAAGCCCGAATTCAATCCTTCCCATCCTAAGCCAACGATTGCTGGAAAGCGAATGCCCACGTCTCTTTCAACATGTCTCCGAATCTTTTTTTAAAACGAATGTTCTATAGCTTCAACGATGGCCTCATATTACCTCCAATAATATTACCAACTTTTCTACGCATCGAGGATGAAAAACATATTGACTGTTTTTTTAAACTACTTATGTAATTTGACCGGAAAGTTTGGGTTGACCGCTCACCCATTACGTATTATTTTGAAAACTTTCTACGCATAATGGCGGAATAAATCTTTTTTTAGAAGATAATGTATGGGTTGATCGTCCGCTTCGAAGCCGTATCGCAATAAGTTACCTGCGCGAAACCTTTTTTATTTACAAACTCTATGCGCATTGAATGACCCTGCTGGATGAATATTTGAAGCTGAATCGGTTTTATTCCGTACTTTGGTACATCGGGCATGCGTAGTTTATCAGGCATGAGCTGTCTCCGGGATAATAAAAAAATCACGAAGAGACACGGTAGTATCAAGAAACCTGTGTTACGTCGGTATCGATGAAGAATAATCCAAGTATGCCTCCGGTGATTCTTGTCTCCATCGTTTTCAACTTTTTTTCTTGTTACCTTCTCATAGTGGGACTTTTATTTTCCTAAGCATTTTTTTTTCTTGAGATTTTCACATAAAACGGGTGTTCAAAATGTTACCAAACCTTTTTTATTCTGAAATCGGATCTGGAAATTGTGTTCGGTGTATGTACATCTATGTGCTAAAAAAAAGTTAACTTCTTTGACTATTCTAAGCGTATTGGACATTCTTCTTTATTTGCAAAGCTTTCTCCATGAGGAATCTGAAAAATTAGGGAATATATTTTCCTTTGTAAAGGGGTTTGCGAGTAACATAAAATTACGAGGAAGCAACGTGAAAATGTCATGTTTTAAAAATTTTATTTCATTTAATCACGTTTTTCGATAATCCATAATGAATTTCTCAGAATACGTGTATGCCTATGGCTGGAACCGTTTCAACATGGGCGCTATAGGAATTTGGCCAGAACCGAACGAAAATATCTTAATGAAAAATCGCGCCTGGTTCAACGCACTTTGGATATTCACTCTCATATGGATGCCTCAATTCGCGAGTGTCTCGGTCTTCTGGGGCAATCTCATCGAGACCATCGAATGCCTCTCGACTAACGTACCAGTTGCAGTTTCGATCATGAAACTCGTAGTTTTTCGATCTCAGAGAAAAGGTACTCGTAGTTTCTGCGGTGGACATTATCGGATTATTATTCTGGTGGAAGTGTGTCATTATTTTGTGCCGCAATGGAAAAAAATGAAAATATTGTGTTCGAAGTTCTGAAGGATCTGTTGATGCTGGCGGAGAAAGATTGGGCTTTCCCGTGGACGGAAGAACAGGAGGAGACTATGATGAAGCCAACGAGAATCAGCAGAGCAATTTCGCTGCTTTCAGTTACCGTGACGATTGGTCTTCTCATCGCGTACACTGCTTCGGAGGTTCGTTCTTTCGGAAACAAGAAAAGGAAAAAAGTATCGCGAAAAATGATTTTGTTAAATTGAGAAACGTTACCTTCAGATATGGATTGGATATCAAGATTTCAACAATCCCGATCCAAACGCCGATCCTCGTCTCTCGATCGGACTTTTAGTTACGTGTATTTTTCCTTACGACACGAAGAAGTTGAAAAATTTTATACCAACTTGGCTCGGCCAGTTCGCTGGTACTTGGTGCTCCATGATCGCTTATTCGGGTCCCGACGCGTTTCTTGCAATGATCGTTCTGCACGTGTGCGGACAGCTAGCAGTCGTACGACTCGATTTGAAAAATATCGTCGACGAACAATGCGTCAAAGATCCTCAAGCCTTTCGGCGTAAACTCTCCGATATCATTAAGAGACATGAGGAACTGAATAGGTTTGTTTATACTTTTGTTTTCTCCACAATTTTACAATTCTGCTCTACGTAGCTCGATAAGTACAACAGAGATTAGAAATTAGCAACGATAGAATCATTAGCAATCATCGATTAGCAATCATTCTTCCGTGCCATCATTGGAAAAAATGCGAGGAATGACTTTGCAAAAATCCCATCTATATAAAGACAATTTTTACAATAGAGACCTGTAGGTGAGATTTATGAAAATGTATCATTTCACGATTAAAAAAAAAAACAACAATAAATTTCACAAGGCGAAGCCAGATGATCGAGGAAGCTTTTAATCCGATGCTTCTGGCTCAAATGCTCGTGTGCACCCTCACCTTCTGTTTCCAAGGTTTTTCCATGATGACGGTGAGTATTTCGAATTTACGATAGTTGCAACAATTCAGACCTGCTAATTCCTGATGGCAAAGTAAATCCTTGAAATTCTAAATTAAAGAGTGAATGAGTTTTTTATATTTCTATCTTTTTTAAAATCAATTCCACTTGCAGACAATGATGGATCACAAAAAGGGTGAATTTCCATATATCGAAATGGCCTTCTTTGTTATTCACGCAATTCACACTACATCCCATCTGTTTATATATTGCTGGGTCGGTGATGTGCTAATCGCCGAGGTGAGCCATGATTATTTATTTCCAATAATAAAAAAAGCTGAAAATTGAAATTTTCATATCGCTTCCTCATAAAAGTTGAGAATACGCAAAATCACCCATTTTTGTAATTTTGGCTATATAAATGCCCGATAAACTTTTTCGTTAGTCGTCACTCCAGGATTGTATTCTATGTATTTTTTCACGCTGAACACGAATCTGACACTTTTTGATTCATAAATCCATATTTATGAAGAAATAAAAAATGGCACTAAAAAAAAAAACAAAACATTTTTGTATGAAATTTTGCACGAACATTGACTGTTAACCACACATACTGTGTGCGAAATTTCAGTTTGATCGGTTGAGGCATTCTCGAGTTATACCGGTTTAAATTTTTCACGTCCATTTTACACACGCACACACACACACATACACATCTGGACATTTTTTCCAAATGTGATTTTTCGATGTTTTGGAACACTCTGAACACACTTTCATAAAAATCTCGAACTTTTTTTTTTACCAAAACAAAGCTTCCATTATGAGGAAGCAAAAAAAATTGGATTTTAATGCTCTTGGTTGCGCAGAGCACTGACATTGGATTTTCACCATATGAGAGCAACTGGTATCTCATGCCTCCTGCCGAGATCAAGTCACTCATGTTTATTACTCATCGATCGAGAACTCGGTTGGAAATAACAGCGGGAAAATTTTGTAGTTTCTCTCTCGAATTGTTCACGGGCGTAAGTTTTATTTCATTATGTATTGTAATTTTACGATTTAACACGAACGTTTCTTAGAATCTGCTCATTTTTGAAAAATCTATTTCGCGCCATCAAGACCCGCGGTAGCGTCTTGACGTTAAATACTTTAAAAAAATTGAAGCGATATTAATTTCATACGTCTCACAAATTTTTACGTGTAAGCACGATAATAGCCACCCGACTCTTTCGTACATTAAACGACACAAGTGTAGGTGCAACTACGCACCTGCACATGCACCGCGTTAACGCAGGCTCGGAGCTACTACGATTTGTCACACGCTATATATAAGTAACTAAAAACACGCAGTTGCAAAAGTCTTTAAATTCAATTTTAATTCCGTTTTTCAGATAATGAAAACTTCGATGGGATATCTCTCGGTGTTGATGGCCATGAAGGATAGACCGATCGAGTAACCAATCGTTATTAGCAATCGTAAATTAGATTTAACATCATTCGCTTGTAACCAACATGCAATAACACCCATATACAAGTGACATAGTGGCGCGAAATGATTGTTAACGTCATTTTCTCATCACGTACGAAGTATGCAAAAGGAGAAATTATTGTAATTTTTTTAAATAAAAAATACTAAACCGTGAAACTTTGATTTTGATGAAGTATAATACAACCGAATAAAATCCCAAACTCAATGCCGCTCAATGCTGAACTGTCGTATACTCGCTCGACGGTCGTCAGAAAACGAATACCCATGAGTTTTCCAACAAGTCTCCGAATCTTTTTTTATAACGAATGTTCTATAGTTTCACGGATGGCCACGTAATACCTTCCGATATTATTATCAACTTTTCTACCCATCAAGATACAAAAAAAAAATCTCTGTTTAAGTCCGTTTATATAGTTTGACCGGAAAGCGTGCGTGTCACTGACCACGTATTACCAGCGATTTTCGTTTTCAAGACTTTCCACGTACGATAGAGGAACAAATCTTTTTTTAAAAGTTAAGAGTATCGTTTGGGTTATTTTATCCAGCTCGAAGTCGCACCGCCACGCGTATTACCTGCACGAAAGTTTTTTAGTTCCAAACTCTGAAACGCATCGACAAACTTTACGTGGAAGTGACCCGCGGGCTGAATATTTTAAGCTCTATCGGATTTGTTTGGCATTTTTAACATCGGGCATGCGTGGTTTTGCCATGCCCGGAGTTTTCTCCGATGCCAACGAAAAATCACGACGCTGCACGGCAGTGATCGAGAAACTTGTGACACGTCGGCATCGATGACGGATAATCAAAGTACGACACCGACGGTTTTTGCTTCAATCAATTTCAATTTTTATCTCTACCTTTTTAATTTTTTTTAAATCCTTATATTTTCAATAAGTCGGCATGAATTTCTCAGAATACATATACGCCTACGGTTGGAACCGCTTCAACATGGGCGTTATCGGAGTTTGGCCTGAGCCGGGCGAAAATATTTTGCTGAGAAACAGAGCCTGGTTCTACTCACTCTTGATATTCATTCTCATATGGATACCTCAATTCGCCAGCGTTTCGGTATTCTGGGGCAACCTCAATGAAACCATAGAATGTCTCTCGACTAACGTACCGGTTGGGGTATCGGTCATGAAACTCGTAGTTTTTCGTTATCAGAGAAAAGGTATAAATCGCACAGCTTCTGCGATTAAAATTAATTGGCGGTCATTATTTGATTTAAATGAATTTATTTTAATTTTATTAATTCAAGTGGATCAAGTTGAATGAAACGAATCGTGTGTGAAACTTGTAATTACTTTATCTCGCAATGATATAAATATGAAAATAATCGTGTTCGAAGTTCTGAAAGATCTGCTGGAGCTCGTTGAGGAGGATTGGGCTTTGCCGTGGACGAAGGAACAGGAGGAGACTATGATGAAGCCAACGAAGATCAGCAGAGTCATTTCGCTGCTTTCAGTTACCGTTACGAGTGGTCTTCTCGTCGCGTACACCGCTTCGGGGGTTCGTGTTTATGGAGGAGAAAAAAAGGAAAAAACTACCCCGAGAAATAATTCGGTTAAATAGATAAATATTTTTACTTCAGATATGGATTGGGTTTCAAAATCTAAAGAATCCAAACATCGATCCTCGTCTCTCGGTCGGTTTTTTGTATTCGGCTGTTTTTCCATACGACACGCGGAAGTTGAAATATTTTATACCAACTTGGGTCGGCCAGTTCGCTGGTACTTGGTTCTCCATGATCGCTTACTCGGGTCCGGACGCTTTCGTTGCGATGCTTGTTCTACATCTGTGCGGACAACTGGCAGTCGTACGGCTAAATTTAAGAAATATTGTCGACGACGAATGCCTCAAAGATCGTCAAGCCTTCAGACAGAAGCTCTCCGATATAGTCAAGAGACACGAGGAACTCAACAGGTTTGATTATACTTTTTCGGATTCAAAAAAAATCCGAACTATGCCTCTGCAAAAATTTTATCTATACAAAGATCTGTAGTGAAAAAAATGTTATTCGATGATTAAAAAAAAAAACAATTTTCAAAAGACGAAACGACATGATCGAGGAAGCTTTCAACTCTATGCTTCTGGCTCAGATGCTCGTGTGTACCATCACTTTCTGTTTTCAAGGTTTTGCCATGTTCACGGTGAGTCCGGACAAGCAAATTCTCGATAGCGCAGTGAATCGTGAAAACTCTAGATTGATGAGTGAATATACTGTAACGACCGAGCGAATTAAAAGAGACACGGATTATAAAAAAGAACGAAAGGCGAAATATTTATTAGCTCGAATAAGACATCGTAATCGTAGGGCGGGCGTGAATAAGTCTGTTCGCGTTCAGGGCATGTGTTACGTGCGTATGTTACTTCGACCAAAAGCAATTTAGGTTCTTGCAGTCAATAGATAGAAGCATTGAAACCTAATTTGCTTTTTGTCGTCAGATCAACCGAAAAAGACTGTCGATACAATTTACGATCACTGTGAAGTCGATTGTTTGTCAGTCAAATGTCATAATATTCGAGCGGCTCGTCATGATCGCTCACCGATCAATATATCGTGTATCCTATTGAGTGTACGATATTCGTTTCAATATACATTATTTTTCCCATCCGCCGATCTTTTCTGACTATTCCACTTGCAGACAGTGATGGATCACAAAAAGGGTGAATTTCCGTATCTCGGCATGGCCTTCTTTGTGCTTCACGCAATTTACACTATATCGCATCTATTTGTATATTGCTGGGTCGGTGATTTACTGATCGTCGAGGTGAGTCACGATCATTAATATCCAACGATTAAAAAAAGTAATTTTTAATACTCTCGGTTGGTCAGAGCTCCGATATTGGATTTTCACCGTACGAGAGCAACTGGTATCTCATGGGCCCTGCCGAGATCAAGGCGCTCATGTTCATTACTCATCGATCGAGAACTCCACTGCAAATAACGGCCGGAAAATTCTGCAGTTTCTCCCTCGAATTGTTCACTAGCGTAAGGCTCATTTTATTGCGGATTCTAATTTAACGACTTGATACAAAAAAAATGCCATCCGCAGATCAGAGCTGAGCAAATACCCCAAGTATTGAAGTACGTAACGAAGTCTCAAGTACTTGAAGTACTGAGCGCTGGGTAGTTCTTGAGTACTGACGTACTGAGTACCGACGTATTGGCAGAACTGAATTGCTGAAGTTCTGAATACTAGGCACTGACTCCACACTTGATGCTTCAGTACGTACTCCAAGTACTTAGTGCATTTACCCAGCTCTGGCGCAAATTGATATGCATGTCGTTTTTTTTTCGCTCGTATATTTCAAATATGGGTGAAGCGATTGGGCGACGTAAACATAAATCAATTTTTGATTTCTTTCTTCAGATCATGAAAACATCCATGGGGTATCTCTCGGTGTTGCTGGCCATGAAGGATAGACTGATAGAGTGACCAGCATGAATAAAATATTTTGTAGAAATGACAGCGATTGTTAATTGGCTGCGACGTCATTCGCTCGTAGCTTAAACTTTCACACCAACATGCAAGTGACACGGTAGCGCGAAAATGGAATTAAGACAAACAATTATAGCTTATAACTAGTCGCACAAATGTGAGGTACAATTGTTTACCGGGAACATCGATTAAGTCTGATTTACTGTACGTTTCACTCGTACCTCCACTACACTTATGGCAATATTTTCATCGTCGAAGAGAGAGAGAGCCGCTGATGTATCAGAAATAAACGTTACTAGAAAAATATATTTTATTCGCGTACGCTCGCTCACTCGCCATCCACTCCACATAGCTCTGCCAAAGTTTCCTTCTACGCACATCGTGATTTCCCCGAAGAGGAAACGAATCGAGCGTGAGAGTTCGGCACCCGGATGGGGACACGTACCATGGATACTGAATATTTTATTCCAGCTATTGCATGTATTCACTGCGATCATGCGTACTTCACCGCGCGCAAGAATCGCTCAAGATTTTCGCCCTCCGAGCGAGGAGAACTTCAGTGTACATCGCGAAACTATAATAAAAATGGCATCGATCGAATCTGATCAAGGTACATTCTGGACGAAAGAACTCTGAAGCAGGCGATGCTTCTTCTATAAGAAAGCAAAATAGTGTAAACCGGAATTAACGTAAAAAAAGCTCTGCAGGTTTCAAGTGGGCCTATGGCTGGAACCGCTTCAATCTGCGGATTATCGGCGTCTGGCCGGAACCGAACGAGGGACCGATAATGCGTTATCGTTCGTGGGTTTACGTGCTTCTCGTCTTTCTCGTAATTTACGCACCCCAGACAGCGAGCGTCGTAGTTTTCTGGGGCAACCTGAACGCGACGATCGAGTGTCTTTCAACCAACGTGCCGGTTGGAATATCGGTAATGAAACTCGTCATTTTTTCACGCCGTCGGAAAGGTGAGGGTTCGTCTCGTGAACAATTTTTTATCGAACATTTTTAACAGTAACGTGAATATTGTGTGCAAAGTGCTCAGCACCCTTCTCGACCTGATGGCCAAAGACTGGAATCCTTCGAGGACAAAAGAAGAACGAGAAGCGATGAAGGAAGTTGCAAAGATCGCGAGAGCCATTTCCGTGCTCTCCGTTTGCCTCACAAACTCTATGCTCGTTGCCTGGATTTCAATGGGGGTTGGTCAAGCTTTTTTCCCTTCAAGTGCGACGATAGAATAATGATACATTTTGGGAATTTGCATTTTTTTAAAATCATTTTTTCAGGCATTTTACGGGATGCAGGAGCGAAGTCAGCCTCACAACGATTCTCTTCTGAATGCGGGCTTTCTTTATTCTTCCTACTTTCCTTTCGACACCGAGGACATGTCCAGATTTGCGCCGACTTGGCTCGGCCAGTGCGTCGGCACTTTGCTGTCGATGACCGCCTACTCCGGACCGGATAGTTTCATCGCAATGCTCGTGCTTCATGTCGTGGGGCAACTTTCCACGATAAGAATTGCCCTCGTCAAACTGGTCGACGAGGAGACAGTTGAAAATTCAAGTATCTACTGGAACAAGCTCATCGCCATAGTTAAAAAACACGAGGAGTTGAACAGGTTCCTATTTTTACGCAATTAAGCCAAAGAAAAAATACCTATAGGTGAGAAAAAAAATACATAATTTGAATAAACTTGTTTTTTTTACAAGTTACGCTGAAACTATCGAGGAGTCTTTCAACGCGATGCTCCTCGCCCAGATGCTCGTTTGCACCGTGACGTTTTGCTTTCAAGGCTTCGCTATGTTTACAGTAATATTTTCTCCACTTTCGGTCGATGGTCTTTGACAATTTTGCGAAAGATTTTTGTTTGATTTTTCGGAGGATCTTTTTCTTTTTCAGACTCTGATCGAGAGCATGGGCACTGGCAACTTTCCTTGGCTGCATGTCGTATTTTTTATCATACATGGTTTCTACACTATAATTCATCTTTTCGTTTATTGCTACGTGGGCGATTTACT
Organism: Stenichneumon culpator; assembly: GCA_964017025.1. Lineage (NCBI taxonomy): Eukaryota > Metazoa > Arthropoda > Insecta > Hymenoptera > Ichneumonidae > Stenichneumon > Stenichneumon culpator. The sequence continues at coordinate 8,089,021 of OZ024781.1, forward strand.
CTCCGTCGAAGTGAGCGAAACTATAACAGCGCTTACGCTACAAAAAATTGAGCAATTTCTGAATGGAAACGGCAATAATCCCATCCAGAATTTTAAAATCCTTCGAAAGAAAATAGCACGACTATTACACTTTTTTTAGAGCACAAGTATAAGCTTCGCTGCGTACGATTGCGAATGGTATCGTCTATCCGCGAACGATGCCAGAGCTCTGATGGTGGTAACTAACCGATCGCGAATCCCGTTGGAAATTACGGCAGGGAAATTTTGTGCATTTTCATTGGAACTCTTTAATGGTGTAAGTTTGATCTTACTTTCAATGAATCGTTTCTTTTTTTTCATTGTTTCGTGATCGAAATCGATTTTTCTATAGATCATGAAGACATCGATGGGCTATCTGTCCGTTCTACTGGCGATGAAGGATCGCTTGATAGAGTGAAAGAATTTTTAACCAAGCGGTTATATATATCAATTTATATCACACGCGATTTTTTAGACGATTTTACTTATAGAGAAAGCTATGGTTTTTCTGATTAAAATAAATTGAAAAATTTGTTTTTTTGCCCGAAATGATCGAACCACCCAAAATCGATCCGTCCCCCCTCGAATTGTTCACTGCCGCGAGACGCATTTTATTGCAAATTCTAATTTTACGGCTTGATACGAAAATAAATCCCATCTGTAAATTAATATGTATTTCGCTTTTGTTTCACTCGTATATTTTATATCCAGGGGAAACAATTGGACGCGGTATGTATACATCGATTTTTATTTCTCTCTTCACATTATGAAAATACGAATGACCCATATAGAAAAAAATTGTAGAAATGACAACGATTATTGATTAGGTACGACGTTATTCGCTTGGAGCTTAAATTTTCACACCAACACGCCAGTGACAGGCTCGCGAGAAATTGGAATTAGAAAAAATAATCGTTTATACCTAATCGCATAAATTTATTGATACAATTGCAATTGTTTACACGAACAACGATTAATTCTGATTTCACTCACACCTCCACCGCACTTGTCGCAATATTTTCATCGATGAAGAGAGGAGAACTGCTGAAGTGTCAGAAATAATCGTTACTAGAAAAATATATTTTATTCCCGTGTGCTCGCTCGCAATCCACTCCACATCGTTTCGACAAAGTTTCCTCCTACGGATTTCCCCGAAGAGGAAACGATACGAGCGTGAGAGTTCGGCATCCGGGTGCGGACACGTACCATGGATATTGAATATTTTATACGAGCCATTGCATGTATTCACCGCGATCATGCGCACTCCACCGCGCGTAAAGATCGCTCAAGATTTTCGCCCTCCGAGCGAGGAGTGCTTCAGTGTACATCGCGATACTTCAATAGAAATGGCATCGATCGAATCCGATCAAGGTACATTTCGGGACGAAAGAACACGGGAGCAAGCGAAGCTCACTCTGTAAGGAAACAAAACATTGTAAACCGTAATTAACGTAACAAAGCTCTGCAGATTTCAAGTGGGCCTACGGCTGGAACCGTTTTAATCTGCGGATCATCGGAGTCTGGCCGGAACCGAACGAGGGACCGATAATGCGTTATCGTTCGTGGCTTTACGTACTCCTCGTCTTTCTCGTCATTTACATACCTCAGACAGCGAGCATCGTAGTTTTCTGGGGCGACCTGAACGCAATGATCGAGAGCCTTTCCACCAACGTGTCAGTTGGAATATCGGTGATGAAACTCGTCATTTTTACACGACGTTGGAAAGGTGAGTTTTCGTTTCGTGGACATTCTTTATTTTTTGTTTTTACAAACAATTTTTAACAGTAACGTAAATATTGTGTGTAAAGTGCTCTCCACCCTTCTCGAATTGATGTCCAAAGACTGGAATCCTTCGAGGACAAATGAAGAGCGGGAAGCCATGAGGGAAGTCGCAAAAATTGCGAGGGCCATTTCCGTACTGTCCGTTGTCCTCACGAACTCCATGTTCCTTGCCTACGTTTCAATGGGGGTTGTTCAAGCTTTTTTCGCTTCAAGGGCGATGATAGAATTACGATAGGCTTTGCGAGTTTGTATTTTTGTTGACAATCATTTTCTCAGGCATTTTACGGGATGCATGAGCGAAGCCAACCTGACAACGATTCTCTTCTGAATCCGGGCTTTCTTTACTCTTCCTACTTTCCTTTCGACACCGAGGACATGTCCAGATTCGTACCGGCTTGGCTCGGGCAGTGCGTCGGCACTTTGATGTCGATGATCGCCTACTCTGGACCGGATAGCTTAATCGCCATGATCGTGCTTCACATCGTCGGGCAACTTTCCACGATAAGAATTGCCCTCGTCAAACTGGTCGACGAGGAGACCGTTAAAAATTCAAGTATCTACTGGACCAAGCTCATCCGCATAGTTAAAAAACATGAGGATTTGAACAGGTTCCTAATTTCAAGCGATTAAGCAAAAAAAAAATACCTATAGTTGAAAAAAAAAATCATAATTTGGAAAAACTTTTCTTTACAAGATACGCCAAAACTGTCGAGGAGTCTTTCAACACGATGCTCCTTGCCCAGATGCTTGTTTGCACGCTGACGTTTTGCTTTCAAGGCTTCGCTATGTTCACAGTAATTTTTTTTTTCATTGTCGATCGTTTAACTTTGAAACTTTTGCGAGCGATTTTTTGTTTGATTCTTCAGAGAATTTTTTTCGTTTCCAGATTCTGATCCAGTGCATGGGGACTGGCACCTTCCCATGGCTTAATGTCGTATTTTTTATCATATACACTTTCTACACTATAATTCATCTGTATATTTATTGCTACGTGGGCGATTTACTCTCCGTCGAAGTAAGCGAAACTATAACAGGGCTTGCACATAAAAAAAACCACCGATTTCTGAATGGAAAAAGCATAATTCGATCCAGAATTTTTTAATTCTTCGAAAGAATTGGCATGGTTACACACTTTTTTTTAGAGCACAAGTATAAGCTTCGCGGCATACGATTGCGAGTGGTATCGTCTATCGGCGAAGGAAGCCAGAGCTCTTATGTTTGTAACAAACCGATCGCGATTCCCTTTGGAGATAACGGCGGGAAAATTTTGTGCATTTTCACTGGCACTCTTCAACAGAGTAAGTTTGATCTTACCTTCTTTGAATCGTTCCTTTTATCCTTTCTTCGTGATCGTAATCGATTTTTCTATAGGTCCTGAAGACATCAATGGGCTATTTGTCCGTTCTACTGGTGATGACGGATCGACTGATGGAGTGAAAGAATTTTTCGACCAGGCGTCACGGACGGAGCTTTGATGTTATATGTGTCAATTTATATCCCACGAGGTTTTTTATACGATTTTTTATGATTAAAATAAATAAAAACACTTTTTTACGCGAAATCGTAGGAACCACCCAAAATCGATCCAGCCATCGGCAGAGAGTCCATTGCACTCGCGGCAACGTCAATGTTCCACGAATGCGATTATTCGCATCTCGGGGAAGAAGTTTGAACTCTAAGCTTCGGAACCGTGGTCAGAAAATAAGCTTCGGAACCGCGGATACATGAAAATTTGAAGAGTTTGGATAAGCGGGCAAAGAACGACTATTTGCATTTTAAATTCAAGCATGCGCGATCGTGAAACGCGGAAACGCGAACGATTTTGCGCACGAAACATTATTCACAGGAGGCACGGTCAGTAACCGGAAAAACTGCCGCAGAGCAAGCTTCGATGGAAAATAATAAAGGTGCGTGAAATTTTATTTTGTTACTTTCATTGTTACGCGACGAGAACAGTAGAAATTTTTTAACTGACGCTCGTTTCTTCAGGATTCGCGTATGCCTACGGGTACAACGTTTATTACGAGCATATATTGGGCATCTGTGCAAAGAAGGGAGAGGGTCTCATAGCGAAGCAAAGAGCTTACGCCTGGGTTCTTATGATATTTGGGTTTATCTGGCTTCCCCAAGCAGCCACTTTGTTCTTACTTGCGGGGAATCTGAACGCTTGTATTAAATGTCTCTCCACTAATCTGACACAGGCAATGTTGATAGCCAAACTTGTGATCATTCAATATCATAGAAAAGGTAAAAACAAAATCATTCGAAGGAATGTGATCATAATTGCTCTCTTCGATCTTCAAGTCATCGGTTCGATCCTCGTCACTATCGCCGAGGACTGGCTGAGCGTCAGAACTAAAAAAGATTTCGACATAATGATCGCGACCGCAAAACTGGGCCGATTAATTTCTATGATGTCAGTCATTATTGTAAATATAATGTTCTTCGTCTACATCTTCTTTCGGGTAACTATAATTCCGATTGAATACCCGATTTGGATAGAGTGCCTGATACGATACATAGAATGTGCTTAGATCTGGCTTCTGATGCAAAAACCCGATCCGAACATTGATCCTCGATTGGTGATCGGTTTGCTTCATGACTCGTACATTCCCTTCAATACAACGAAACTTACGATTTTTGTGCCGATCTGGATCGGCCAGTTCTTCGCGACATTTTTGAGTATGGTTTCGTATTCCGGACCGGACTGTTTGTTATCAATGGTGATACTTCACATGTGCGGTCAACTGAGGATGATTCGTTATTCCCTCAAATCCATCGTCAACGAGACAACCGTACACGATATCGCGGAATATTGGCGGAAAATCGCTGCCATCGTGAAGCGACACGAACAGCTAAATCAGTAAAATCAAACTATCGGGAAGCACATTTGTTTTCTTATGTTTTCACTATTTGTTTTTGTTTTGATTTCACTAAGGCTGGCAACAATAATCAGGGACACATTCAGCACGATACTTCTCATTCAAATGCTGTTCTGCACAGTGTCTTTCTGCCTTCAATGCTACGTTTTGTTCACCGTGAGTGGGATTACGACTGCTCACGTATTATAAAAATAAAAATGTGTAAATTTAATTTCCAGATTTTGATGGACAGCAACAGTGCTCCCCTTGACGTACTGTACACGCCGTTTTGTGTACTCTATGCCACTGACACGCTCGTACATCTTTTTGCCTACTGCTACGTAGGAGAAAGACTTTTGATTGAAGCGAGTGTCGTTTAAAATTATTTTTTTCATATCGATGGTTCAAGGTCAAAAGGGTGTATTGGCATAACTCATACGCACTTTATACGTCCTTTTTACTTCAGGCCATCGATATACATGTTACCAATAAAAGTTTTGTTTTTTTTTTGTTTTTTTTTTCAATCACACTCATAGAGCACGAGTATCGGGGATGATTTTTACATGTCTGGATGGTACGACCTGGCGCCCAGGGAAGCAAATGCCTTTCTCTTCGTCAGGCATAGATCGAATATTCCGCTTGAGATAAAAGCGGGTAAATTCTGCACGTTCAACGTGCAGCTATTCAGCAGTGTGAGTAATTGATTATTAATGGAGTCACGGGTTACGAGATTTTTGTAACTCACCCCTAACCCAACAGGTACTGAGAACCTCGATGGGATACTTTTCAATGTTGATGGTGTTGAAAGATCGGATGATCGACTGAGTGCAATGCTTGACAATTTTGTTTTCTCTCAATTATGTTTATTTTTTCTTTTTCGAAATACACTTGTAGAATGAAGTAGTACAAACTCTGTGAACTTATTTGGGGTACCATCATTATCTTGTACTCTATAACCAGATACGATTTCTTGCACGAAGTATTTTTTTCTCTTTGCACCGACGATGAAAAAAAATTATCGTTTTGTGTAAAAGTAATTGAAAAATTCTTTCACGTAACTATACGATGTGGTTTGCACTTTGAACGAGGCTTACGAAGGGAGCTAACAGCGAGAGTGATCGAGACTCGGACATAAAGTTAAGGTCATTGCACTTCCAATAATGTCAATGCTCCTGCAATACTATTTTGTGCATCTCGCGGGTAAGAAAGTTTGAGCTCGATGCTCGGACAAGGTTTCGGTCCTGGGTCCATGAAAATTTGAAGAGTTTCGACAAGTTGGTAGCGACGACGCCCATTTGCATTTTATAACTTCGCATGCGCATCGTTGAATGCACATCGTGGAACGATTTTGCGCAATGGACCTTTTCGGCAGCTCACATGTCAGTGACTCGTAAACCACCGCGGCGTAGATCTCGATGGAAGGTAACAAAGGTGCGGGTTGATTTTCTTTTTAATTGTTGTGACAAGAATCTTGCGAAATAAACGGGCTTGACGATCCTCTTCAGGCTTCGCGTATGCCTTCGGGTGGAATTGTTATTATCAGAAGATATTGGGTATATGTTCGATGGAAAACGAAGGACCTGTGGCTCGACAAAGAGCTTGGGCACTGGTCCTTCTAATATTCGTTTCGATCTGGCTTCCTGGAGCAGCTAGCTTAGCGATTCTATGGGATGATTTGAACAAGAGTATCAACTGTCTTTCCACCAATATGCCGATAGCTGTGTCGATGGCAAAAATCATAGTTCTTCAATGTCACAGAAGAGGTAATAAAAAATACTTCAAAAATACCCCTATCGAAGGTAACTTCTCTTCGTGACTTTTCAAGTCACTGGCTCAATTCTCAGTAAAATTGTCGAAGACTGGGCTGGAGTAGAGACTAAAGAAGAGTACAAAACTATGCTGGAGATCGCTAGAATCAGCAGATTTATTTCCATACTGTCGGTATCTCTTACCAACATGATGTTCCTCGCCTACGTCGTCTCTCGGGTAACTCGGAGTGGAAACTTCGATTGGTCGTACGTGTTCGAACATGTTTAAAAATGGTTTGCACAAACATTTCTCGTCCATGGGGGGCCATAATTTTTGTCCTCGTTAGTTTTACAATTTTTTTGACAACAAAACGTACCTTTATTTTTTTTTAGTGTAAAATCGATGGTTACAAAAATGGTGAAACGTTTGTTAAGATCACAACATTTTTTTAACGTGTGAGCGCCGTCAATGATTTGCTATAGATGATTGATTAATTAATTATTGGGCGATAAAATTTAGCTCTGGATCTCGGTAAAAAACGGTGATTCGGCGATAGATAACCGATTGGCTTCCGGTTTGCTTCACGACTCGTACTTTCCTTTCGACACTACGAGACTGACAATTTTCGTGCCGCTGTGGATCGGCCAATTTTTCGGTTCGTTCCTGGGTATGATATCGTACGCTGGACCGGACTGTCTCGTTTCGATGATGGTACTTCATTTGTGCGGTCAACTGAGGATCGTTCGTCATTCGCTCAAAAGTCTCGTCAACGACACGACTCTTCGCGAACCGGAAAAATATTGGCGAAAAATCGCCGTTATCGTCAAGCGACACGAACAGCTGAATCAGTAAGAGAACCATAAAAAATCGCCCTATAAAAAAAAAAGCAAAGTATTAAACTTGTGAAATGAATTTTTGTTTTGCGAGGCTGTCGTTAAAATTAAAGGACACGTTCAGCGCGATACTTCTTGTACAGATGGTGTCATGTTCTATCACATTTTGCTTTCAGTGCTATGCGATGTTTACCGTGAGTAAAACTAACTAGCACCGATGAGATTAAAAAAAAATACATCGAGATACTTTTCAGACTCTTATGGATCGAAACGGCGCGCCCTTTCCCATTCTTGAGCTCACATTCTCTGTTCTTTACGCCGTTTACACGATCATACACTTGTTTATATATTGCTACGTCGGGGACAGACTTTTCTTAGAAGTGAGTGAATTTTATCTTAATCCACTGATCAAATTTGCAAAAAAAAAATTGTTTTTAATAACGCGTACTTAGAGTACCAGTCTCGCTGATGATTTCTACGAGACCGCATGGTACGACTTGGAGCCGAAGGAGGCGAAAGCCTTTCTCTTCATTTGTCACAGATCGATTGTTCCACTCGAGGTCAAAGCTGGCAAATTCTGCACCTTCAATCTGCAGCTCTTCAACAGCGTAAGCAAAAAATAGTACTTTGCGATACTAGTACGGAAAAACGGTCTTTCGACGGAGGTTGTGAAGTTGGCTGCTCGAGAAGAGGCGAGTGCTACTTCCCAACCAACAAGTGTGAAAAAAGTGTGCAAAAAAGAAACTAGCCCGTAAAAATAGTATCCACAGCATTTTGCGCATCCTCTGCTAGAAAGCGCCACTTTCGCCACACTTTACAGGCACGAAAAGCGGAACTTTTCGTGCACGTGTCACAAAAAAAGACCTTGTTTACGCGATCCCGTTACGAGTTACGTGTTTTTTTTACACTCCATACAGATAATAAAGAGCTCAATGGGATATCTTTCAATGCTGATGGCATTGAAAGAGAGATTGACGGAATGATTAAATTTTTCGTACAGTGGTGGAGAGGGAATCAATGTTTTACGCATTTATTTTGAAAAAAATTCCTAAATAAAATAACTTTAAAAATCCAAAGAAGTCGAGTAAACTAATTTTAGGCGTAGTTTTAACATACCACAGGATTCCGCACAACGCACCAAGCAACAGTATTATTATTTTTTTTTCATTTCGCGCACTAATGTAATCCTCAACCTCATAAGTGATATGAATTGACGTGAAAATGGAATTGAATAAACGAAAAAAAAAGAAAAACAAGTTGAAATTCCAAGCATTTTGTGACAACTTCGCTTGAACAGTCCTAACAGCTTTATCGAGAGGGGTTGGCACCGGACACAGCCAGAATCCACCATCCACTTATATTCCACTTACGGAGTTTGAGTTGAAAAGCGTTTGGACCGTCTATAGATTCATGATAGATTTAAGAGATTCACGTTACGGCACGCGAAGGGTTCGTATTTCCAAACCAACGAAGCATGCGCGGTCGTGAAATCGGAGGGGAGCTTTGATCGAGTGACCCTTTGCTCCTGTAAGCATGTCAGTGACCGGAAACCCATTGATCAGTGAGCTTCGATGACAGGAAAAAACAGTATGTGAGATTTTTTTTTTGTGACGTCAAGACGACAACGAAATAAAAATGTGTTAACGATTTTTCTTTAGACTTCGAATACGCCTATGGTTGGAGTGTTTTTTATCAGTACATATTAGGAATTTGTTCGAAAAAGGGTGAAACTACGGTGGATCGACAAAAAGCTTGGGCATGGGCACTATTGATATTCCTCTCTCTCTGGCTCCCTCAGACTGCGAGCTTGTCGATTCTCTGGGGTGATATGAACATGATTATCAATTGTCTATCGACAAACATGTCAATGGCAATGGCGATAATAAAAATTTTGGCTCTGCAATATCAGAGAAGAGGTAAAATCCTTTCGAGCCACTTTATCTACGTAGACGATCATAAAAAAATATGATCTCTATTATTTTGTTTACTATTATTGTCTTTAAGTTATTGGCTCGATTTTGGTTACGACCGCCATCGACTGGGCGAAAGTTAAGACAAACGAAGACTTACGGGAGATGAATGAAACAGCTAAAATCAGTAGATTCATTTCTATCGTCTCGGTATCTCTTACGATAATAATGTTCATCGAGTACATTGCGTCGCGGCTGTGGATACTCGCTAAAAATAATAATACCGGACTCGATCCCCGTCTATCGTTCGGTTTGCTTCACGTATCGTACTTTCCCTTCGACACGACGAGTCTCCTTATTTTCGTGCCGATATGGCTTTGCCAATTTTTCGGCACGTTGCTCGCAATGTCGTCGTATTCCGGACCCGATTGCATTGCCTCGATGATGGTCCTACATTTGTGCGGTCAGCTGAGGATCATTCGTAATTCATTGAAAAATCTTGTTGACGAGAAGACTGCCGGGGAGCCTGATAAATATTGGAGAGAACTCAGTGATATCGTTAAGAGGCACGAAGAGCTGAATCAGTAAGAGTGCAAACAAAAAAAAAAATTCGCTCGACGTAGTTGGATGTTTAACAACCCTGGGTTCCTTAATTCGCACGTTTCTAATCACTGACTGCATTCAAGATAAATTACAGAGAAAAATTAAAACTATTCTCATTACCATCATATCCGGTTTGAAAATCTCAGTTTTAAACCTGAAGCGACCGAAAGTCCCGATTTAAAAATTTTGATTTTTTACCGGAAGTGACGTCATAATGTAAAACCTCACTTCTTCTTTGAAAATCATATTTGTCGACCGGAAGTGACGTTGACCGGTCTAAGGAAAAGAGGGAAGTCGGTAAACGTATGTGATATGTCTCAGATGTATTTGGATTTCATCTCGAATGTAGTCATCGACAGAAGCGGATGGATTAAGGAATACAGCGTGTTCCTTAATTCATCCTTATTAATTCCTTAATTCAACGAGGCTGGCATTCGTCATAAAGGACACATTCAGCACGATACTTTTAATCCAGATGCTGGTATGTTCGGTGACTTTTTGCTTCCAAGGCTACGCCATGTTTACGGTAAGTGTGAGGAAACGTAAAAAAAAATCGCGCGGAATCGCTTGACCATGAGGATGATTTTAAGTCATACTTTTTTTTTATTAGACCCTGATGGATCGAAAGGGGGGACCTCTTCCCATTCTTGATCTCGCATTTTCCATCCTCTACGCCATTTACACTATCGTACATCTTTTTATGCATTGCTACGTCGGCGACAGACTACTTGTCGAAGTGAGCGAACTTTACCTTAAGGAGCTCTTTAGTTAAGACAAAACGAAAGTAAATAAAACTCCCTTTCGCCTAAATTCATGTAAACCGCCATTAAACGACTAATAAATTTGTACAGTACAGAGTTCTTGACTCGCATTCGTTCGGCTTCGCAGAGTACGGGCATATCAGACGATTTTTACGAGACCGCGTGGTACAACTTGGCAGCTAAGGAAGCAAAAGCTTTCCTCTTCGTTTGCCACAGATCGAGAATTCCGCTCGAGCTCAAAGCCGGAAAATTTTGCACTTTCAACCTTCAGCTCTTCAATAGCGTAAGCAAAAACAAAATTTGCCCGTGACGAGTAATGAGTTGTTTGTACATTCCGAACAGATATTGAAAAACTCGATCGGATACCTATCAATGTTGATAGCCATGAAAGAGAGATTGATCGATTCAGATTGAACGGAAAAATATTGTATTCGATGATGTATCCATGTTTAAGATGAAGTGAAAGTTACGTGACGCAGTCAGGAGTGCGAGAGAGATAGCGCCATTGGTCACACGGTGGAGCGAGAGAGAGCGACAGAAGACGTGTTTCACTTCACCTTATCACATGTTTTCTTCATACACTCGTTGAATAAAGTGATACAAATATCTAGCTCAAGCCAGACGAGCTGTAAACCAGACGCACACCACAGCTTGCGCATGACAATACGCTTGTCATGCGCTAAACATACAACTTCGTTGCATGTTCGGCGGCGTTTACTATTGATGCACACATTTTTCGAATTTAGAAGATTTAAGAATAAATCCCGGATGTAGATGCAGCGATCCCGCGGTCGATCGATATTGAAGAAGAGTGCGATTCAATAATGAGAAAGAATATCAAAGTTGAATGAACACTCAATCGCGTATACATACCGTCATTGCGATGACTATTTCCTTTTCACGAGAGCTCATTCTTTGCCGTTCAATAGTTATGCTCGCGTGCCTTTACCTCGTCGAACACCATGCAGAAATGCTTTTTGTGTACTTCGTCCCCCTCTTATGCAACTTCATGACTAATGTACGAAAAGCTTCGCGCTGTGGAGACGGAGCTCGTGAATCATTAAACCACCCTAAGCATGCGTGGTGGCGAACGGGAGGAGCGCATTTGTCCGAGCATTTTTGTCCATCGGGGAGGTCGACGTCGGAAAAACGCGATAGAATAAGTTTCGATGGCAAATAACGAAGGTGCGTGCAATTTCAAGTGCTACAATGACGAAGACGTTAACGAGACGATAAATGTTATTCAGGCTTCGCTTATGCCTACGGCTGGAACGTTTATTATCAAAAGCTCGGTCTCTGGCCAAGGGAGGGTGAAGGACCGATTGGGCAAAGAATAGCATGGGTTTGGGCTTTTCTTATAGTCGCCTTCATCTGGCTACCCCAAATCGTTGGTTTGATAATTGTCTGGGGCGATCTCAACTCGAACGTTGATTGTTTGTCCGTTAACATACCCATAGGTATCTCGGTAGTGAAAATTTTGGCTCTTCAATGTAAGCGAAAAGGTACGAAGTGCTCAGTGCTCGAAAAGTTTGCAGAAGAATTTTTATGTTTTTCTTCGATCCTTCGATCCTTTATCCGGCGAAACATAATTTATCTGGGTAATTTCTTCGAAGCAACCGGCTCGATTCTTGTTTCGATAACCGATGACTGGACGAGAGTGCGAACAAGAAGAGAAATCGAAATTATGATGGAGACAGCAAGAATTAGCAGATTCATTTCTATATTTTCGATGTCCCTTTCCGTCGGCGCCAATCTCAATTATACCGCTTCACAAGTAACTATTTGCGTTGCACGATGAAAAATATTAATTTTTCTCGAAAACGGCATACTATTTTTAGGTCTGGGCGCTGATGTACGGAAAAAACGATGCTTACATCGACCCCCAATTGACGAACGGGCTCCTTTTCGAATCGTACTTTCCCTTCAATACGACGAGTATGAACATTTTTGTACCGCTCTGGATAGGTCAGTGCTTGACCTCATTGATATCGGCAACATCGTACAGTGGTCCGGACGCTGTGGTCTCGATGATGGTGCTACATGTGTGCGGTCAGCTTCGGGTTATTCGTCATTCACTGAATAATATTGTGACCGTTGGACGAAAAAAATATTGGCGAACAATCGGTGCTATCGTGACTAAGCACGAGGAGCTCAATGAGTAAGAATTACTCATTGAAGAAAAAGTCTTCAATGAGTTACTCATGAATTACTCATTAAAGAAAAGTGCTCGATTGCGAGATATCACAGTTTAATAACGCAATTTTTTTAATGAGGCTGGCTTTTGTCATAAAAGAGACCTTCAGCTCGATACTTCTCGTACAGATGATGGCCTGTACGGTGACCTTTTGTTTCCAGGGCTATGTTGTTTTTTTGGTAAGTTAAATTAAAATTTAACGATTTTGAAAAACTATCGCGGAAACAAACAATAAAAAACTATCGTCAGTTTAACTAAGGTCTGTATTGCGTATTGGTATACCATATTGTTTTGATTAATGATTTTTATTTTTTTTTCTTGAGATACTTTTAGACTGTAATGGATGAAAACAATGATGCAGAAATGTCCGCCCTCGATATGATGACCCCTGTACTATATACCGCTTATACGATGACCCATTTATTTATTTATTGCTGGGTAGGAGATCGACTCCTGGTTGAAGTGAGATCTTTGAATTCAACGAGATATACGGTTAGATAGATATTAAGAGCCCTTCGATTGGTCGTGTTTCTTCTCTGTGGTTTCAGAGCAGCACCCTCTCTGATGATTTTTATGAGACGGCATGGTATGACTTGGCACCCGCCGAGGCAAGAGCCTTCATCTTGGTGTGCCACAGATCGAGAATACCTCTCGAGATAACCGCTGGTAAATTTTGTACGTTTAATCTGGAGCTTTTCAACAGTGTGAGTACGATCTTTTGTTTGTCGATTTGATAATTAACTAGTACAAGGTAAGACAATTCGTACCTTCAACAGATATTGAAAAATTCGATGGGCTATCTCTCAATGCTAATGGCTATGAAAGACAGGTTGATAGATTAATTTTTATCATCTTGCAAACAATCGCAAAATCAAGATGTTACGATTTAAGCTTTATTGTATAGAAAATCGTATATTGCTTTATTGTATAGAAGATTTAAAAGCAACAATATGTATTTATTTATTCAGGAACGTCCCGTGGCTGAAGAACCACTATCTCCTGCATCTATTTTCTTTTGCACATTGTAATTGACGATTGCATAAAAAATGTCACTTCCGATTTGAAAATCTCCGTTTTTAACCGGAAGTGACATCATAGGGGAAAACGGTCCTTCCGCTTTAAAAATCTCGGTTTTTAACCGAGACTGACATTGTAGGGGAAACCGTCATCTCCGGTTTGAAGATCTTGATTTTCAAACGGAAGTGACATCATAGGGGAAAATGTCACTACTATTTTCAAAATCTCGGTTTTTGACCGAAAGTGGCATCATAAGGGAAAATGTCACTCCTGGTTCGAAAATCTCGGTTTTTAACCGGAAGTGACATCATAGGGGAAAACGTTACTTCCGGTTTGAAAATCTCGGTTTTTAACCGGAAGTGACATCATAGGGTAAAACGTCACTCCCGGTTTGAAAATCTTGGATTTTAACCGGAAGTGACATCATAGGGGAAAGCGTCACTTCCGGTTTGAAAATCTCGGTTTTTGACCGAAAGTGACATCATAAGGGAAAATGTCACTCCTGGTTCGAAAATCTCGGTTTTTAACCGGAAGTGACATCATAGGGAAGACGTTACTTCCGGTTTGAAAATCTCGGTTTTTGACCGGAAGTGACATCATAGGGGAAAGCGTCACTTCCGGTTTGAAAATCTCGGTTTGTGACCGAAAGTGACATCATAGGGAAAACGTCACTTCCGGTTAAGAACTGAGATTTTAAACCGGATTCCGATCAATCCGGTCATTGAATCTATCATTCGTTCACATCTTGTATTTCGTTCTGAGTGTATCATCCATCCGCATCTTGTACTTCATTCAGAGATGTATCATTCGTTCGTATTGTGAACGTCGTTCGCAGTCAGTCAGTCTATAATCCATTCGTGCCGTGCATCGACTTCGCAGTCTATCAGTCTATCATTCGTCCCATATGCCCGAAGCAGAAGCTCGGCTCCGGTGCGTCTCTTCGTATATCTGGAATGGTACTGATACTGCGCATGCTCATTGATCGCGCATGCTCACCCTCTCGATAGCTTCGCAGCGCATGAACGTTATCTATAATTCCGCAGCTGGTGAATTACTCATGAGTTGTACGCTTAGCAAACTCATCATGTCATCATTTATTCACTAGCAGGACGTAGTTGAGCACTCGCAACTTTTCTTTCTCTCCGAAAAGTGTGAGGTACAAGGGAGAGTGCATTGACCCGAACGGAAACGGATATATCAAGAATACTTGATGAATAAGCTCGCTCGGAAACTTTTAGCGATCGCTTCTTCTATACCCTCGCAACTTGATTATGCAACGATTCACCGTTTCCACGCGATCGTATGATCACCGTAGTTTGCTGAACGTAACAGATGTAATCATTTATTCCTAGTCGTGCACGATGGTTATGGACGTCGATCCGTTATGCACCCATGCTTTGCGAAAAGCCAGTTATAGTTCCTCGTTTAATATTCAGACAAGAGTTCGAGTGTAGAGCTACCGAGAGATATCGACACAACTATTATCGAAGCGAAGACTTTGTATCCGCGATCAAAGCGTGTACTTTGTACAGCTGGAACGAGACTATTAGTCTCTACACTGTGAGTACTTGGCAAATCGTCGTCGCCAGCATTTTTTCCCCCACCTTAGGCGGGAAACGTCGAGGAGAGGGGGTTAGCGCTATTTTTACGGTTTATGCGGATCAGAACAAAACCGACGCTCCTCCGAGGCACTTCTACGGGAGCTATAGCATCGATGTGGGTCAGTAGTATCTATTCGAGCTTGTTTATAAATTGATCGAACTGTACAAGACCCTTTATCCGTCACAGCGTATCTTTTTACCCTGGTAAGAGAGGTCGCTCTTGTAGAAGAAGAGTGCTACTGAGATAGCGAGTTGAGCTACTCGTTCCTACCGACTATTACCAAATATCAGTTACTCTCCACGGCTGCTCATATAAGCCCGACGAGAACTCACGAGAACTGCCCTCTTGTGGACGGTCCGCGAAGCTTCAAATGGGTTCACTCGCTCGATTTTCTCGTCCTCAAGCTCCGGGCCCGTGTGAGCACGACAGTTCGTTGAACGCTCTGCTCTTTTTGGCAAAATTCTTCTACAAAGTGTGGCGAAAGTGACGCTTTCTAGCAGAGGATGCGCGAAAAATGCTGGAGATAATATTTTACACGCTAGTTACTTTTTTACACGTTTTTCATTCTCTAGCTACTTTTGCGCACACTTTTTTAACACTCTAGTTAGTTCCGTGCACACTTATTTGGCACTCTACCTATTTTGCGCACTTTACAGGCACGAAAAGCGGGAATTTTCTTGCACTTGTCACAAAAAGTAGGATGCGATACTTGTACGAACAAGCGGTCTCACGACGGCGGTTGGGAAGTAGGCAGCACTCGCCTCCTCTCGAGCTACAAACGTCACTCGGCTGCGCCTCATGCCGTTGTAGCTCTCGATCCGGCGCGTGCAGCCAACTTCACAACCTTCATCGAAAGACCGCTTTTCCGTACTAGTATCGCATAGTACTATTTTGCCACAAGCAAAAAGAATACTTTCGTCGGTCCTTACTGCTTATAAAAATTGTGCCGCGCCAGAAACACGCCGATGCTGCTAGTTCGGTGTCCCCGGAGTCAAACCGAATTGTTCGCGGCCAGTACGGATAGGTGACCTAGCCGTGCACTGACTGGCGCATCGGAACAGTTGGGCGGAACTCGAACTTCTGGGGATTGGAGTGCACTCGAAGTATCAAATGCGAAAATCAAGACTCACGGAACCTGCAAGTCCGAAATAGCATGATCGTGTTTTTATTTTCGACCGACAAAACGACCGTAAAATAAGATGTATTCGCACTTACTGTCATCAACATGGGTACCATCGTAAGTGTTATTGTCATAGTAATAGTGATAGCGATGGTGATAGTGACAGTAATATATATATATATATATATATATATATATATATATATACGTACACTCACGAATTATATTGAAAAATGTTCATCGTAATTTTGTGAAATCCACTCATCTAAGCGACCCAAGTAGAAATTCTTGTATTATTGCGGAAAAGTTATTCGGAAAAAATGTGTACATACGGTATTTTTAATTCCATTAGCGATATTTCACATTTTTCCATTATCAAGAAAGCACGCATCCACGAAGCAACATTAAAAGATGATAATGATATAATAATATTTGGCTGCACATAGTGCAGGCGTTCGCTCGTTACGGTTCGGACATTTTTTTTCTTTTTAATATTTACGAATTAGTAATTGTCGCTCCATATACGCGTAATTCAAGTAAAAGTTCAAACAATTACTTTCACCTTTTATTTCCGTCACAAAGCGTAAGGAAAGTGTCTGAAACGCGAGTAGAGTAAGTCGACGATGCGTCTCGGTACACGCGAAAGTAACTAATACGAATCCATTATGAGAGCGGCTCTCTTCGTCACAATGGAGAGAAAACGAAAGAGGACAGCCGAGGGACTTTAGCGTTCGATGCACATGGACAGAGGTCTGTCCGCTTCACGCATTGATGAGAACGCAATGTTCTTATAAATTGAGCCCTCGCACCTCGACTACAGCTAGTTTCGTTCGAGTCACCGTATACGCTTGTCGTCGCGACTGTGGCTCATTTTTATTTTACTTTTTTATTTCGTTGAATTAATAATAAATAATAAAAAGTAAAAAGGAAACCATGAAGAACTATTGGCAGATTACAGTTTTTCTTGCTGTGCTTACCTGCGCCGTTGTCGCGAGGAACGCTGATAATTTTAGTTACGAAAGAGACGGTAGAAAAGCCACTGGCTCGATGCTCGCCGAAATTGCCAAGGAACTTGTTCAGAGGTCGACCAGCAGCAGTCAGGTATTTCACCCTCGTATAAGAAGGCCCGCACTTTCAAAAATCTTCATCCACCGAAGCACAGTCAAATTTCACGTATAACATTCCGTTCCGTACGCGAAACGAAATTTTTGTCGTGAATTAAACATAATTAAGCAATTGTCCGATTGTAATTGCAACACGTTTCGATTACACTGTCACATTTTGTTGTTGTACTATACATCAACGCATTTGCTTCGCTCGTGCACTTTATCACGGTTATTCGGGTTGTTTGCATGCTCACGGCTCACTAGAAACGCGTGCGGCTGTTAGGTTAGTTGTGCCAGTGTCGTTCCGGCGACACTGGCGCTGCTTGGCTTGTAACGAAAACAGACTTCGCGATTTCGATACATCGGGAAGATTAGTTCAGTATGCGAACCTAGTGGTCAATATCGAAAGTGTCCGACCTTGGTCACTTGATCAAGGCCGGTTTCCTCTCATTAGTCTTTTTTCTTTCCATTTCAAAATAAGCCATTGGAATGAAACTATTTAGAGGCTTCGACGAACAAATAAAAAGAATTCGACGGGGTAATCGCAATCTTGCTTGAGTCTTCTTCCACGTTTCTCAGGTACTCAACTTAAATCTGTCGAATCTTCTTCTATTACTGGTACTCAAAGCAGTCGTATTCGGAGCTGGTTATCTCGGCGGAAATCACAGCGCCAGGGGTCGTGAAACGGACAAAGGTGATTTTTGAAAGTCGACCCACAGCTTCACTTGAATCAATAAATTTATAGCGCGTTTACGTATTTCAAACGTGGCTAAAAATTGCAGAGAATGTCGTTACGGAGGGTGAAGTTGCCTTGGCTCTCGGTTACTTGATCGGAGACACCTGCCTCTACAGAGCTGCCTGCGAAGTGCCCAGTACTGCCAAAGAGTATCTCGGTGCTGTCGAAATGATCGTTCAGACAATGAAGCTCATGCCACAGTTCGTAGTTTTTTAATATTTCTCCCAGAGATTGGGGTTAAAAATAGCTTGAAGTTTAACCCTTTACGAGTCACACCTCTATCCCCGCTCTTAAGCACTACCGTAGCAACGCGTGGCCTCCACTCCGCGGCCGTTATTCCCGTTTCGGTGGTTGTGACTTATAAAGGGTTAAGCTGAAATATTTTTAGTTCTGCGCATTATTTGCTTGTTCAACGTTCTATAATTAATCCGTGTATATATTTTCCACAGATCTACGCAGATGGACAAAGGATATGAGAAGACGATTTCGGACTTTAGAAAAGCAATCGAGTACGGTATGACAAGCCAGTGTCCACCTGAGTACACTTGCAAAAAGGAGAGCATCCAGAATTTCTTAAGACCGGAATGAAACTTTAAATATCTTCCATAGGAGAGGAGTCATCGTTTGATTTTCTTTTTTTTT
Organism: Stenichneumon culpator; assembly: GCA_964017025.1. Lineage (NCBI taxonomy): Eukaryota > Metazoa > Arthropoda > Insecta > Hymenoptera > Ichneumonidae > Stenichneumon > Stenichneumon culpator. The sequence goes on from OZ024781.1 coordinate 8,107,955, forward strand.
TCAATGAAATATGCAAAAATGAAATTCTCGTATATGTTAACAGTTATATATATCGTGATTTTTGTTTTTATTATCAAACATTGGATTTGATGGAATAATTCATGCGACGAATGCGTTACAAACCAGCATTATTCGAACGGTATTCGTATTCGAAAAACTTTTTTTTTAACAAAAAAGGTCTCATGTACAATATAATTACAGATTGTTCCGTAGTTCTCGTAGAAAAAAAAATTAATTTCGTGCGAACAATAGATAACAGATTTATTTTCTTCTATTGATTAAGTAGTAACGATTATCAGCGTCTCGCAGCTGATATTATTTTTCTGTTCTAAGATGTCTCACGAGAAGATTTTCTCAGTGACTTTTACTTAATGCGACTTTCACTAGGACAGAGGAAAAAACCTGCAATAAAAACGATTATACGTATGTAGAATCGTACTCGGCAGTAACGGCGCGTCCGGTGAACCAGAGATGTGAATTATGCGAAGAGGTACGGATTGCGTGCGGCGAAATGAAAAAATCACTCGCATGCTTGTGAGTAAAAGTATATATATTGAAGTAGCTGCAACGCGTTTGGAAGATGAGATTAGTGACTCACGACGAAAAAAAAGATTAGCTAAAAATATTTTGACTAATCTCTAGTAACAACTATCGAGCGATAATTCAATCGAATTGATTCGAGTTGAATGAACGCACGTAATATATAGTTGATAAAACTGATGAGATAACATTTGTCAATGTGGAGTTCCTCGTCTACGAAATGACTCCGCTCTGCCCCCAGTATCGAATAAGTTTAACTACCTGTATCGCAAATAATCGCAACTACTGACTGAAAAGTATATTCGTTTTCGCTGTCTCCGATCATCGCATGCTCTATGATAAGCTTTATCTGGTGTATCTAGGAAGAAACTTTGGTCATATGTACTTGGTTCGGGTAAGCGCACTTCCGCCCTTCGTTGGATCCATCATACGATCCCAGTTCGTTTGACCGACGACAAAACCCACCGCACGCATCTTCTCCTGCTCCTTTCGCTCTTCCAGATCTGCCCATCGAACCTTTAAGCACACAAACCATTAGACGATGACCATAAATTATATAATTATGTTTTGTTCAACTGTGTACAGAATCGATCGTCCAGATCGATTACGATTGATTTGCAACGGATGATTTCTGTGAAGTTTTAATGGACATTTTATAGAATCGATCGTACAGATCGATTGCGATTGGTTCTCAATGGGCCATTTCTGTGAAGTGTTACACGCATGTATTCGACTTTCGAATTGTCACACAATTCCATTGCGACATTGATTTTTAAGATGTCTTTTATAGTGAATCTATACCATTTTTTCGGATAAAGCATCACCGACCAGACATTAAATTGTGTATCGCTTAGGAGCAAAAGAGTTGTGTTTTTCTCCCGTATCTGCGAATGCCTCGAAGGGGTCAAATTACTAAAACCCACGATCAAATTTACGAACCCTTTTCTTCCCAGATGTATCTTCCATGTTGTAATAGTCGGGCACTTGAAGAAAATCTTCCATCGTGTGAGGCGTAGTCTCGTGCTTTTTCTTTGCTAATCCATCGAGACGGTCTAAGAAAAAGCAACAAAAACCCCTTCGTCAGTACCGTTTTCTACGGCTATCGGCGCGAAAGTGTTGAACTATGACATTTACCTAATTTATCCTCCGCTTCCATTCTCTCCCATTTGCTAACAGTCTAAGAATTCAAATGAGTCAAATGATTATATGAAATTCTTAACACCTGGAATATACGTTATGACCATTTTTCTCACCCCTGGGTCGTGAGGATCCTCCTGACTGTCCTGGCTATCGTCGTTCACCGGTGCTTCGGATGCCTGAACTTCTTGCGTATCCTCCATTTGAACCTGAAGGTAACATTTTTGTTATTACTGCAAAACTGCGACATTTCTGTGCGCTATTTATGTGTGCAATATGTACCTCTTCGATGGCTTCTTCCTGCAGCAAGGATGTAACATCCAATTTCTGATGATAACCAGGCGTCGGCTCGAAGTAGTCAACGATTCTGTTGATTTCATCCTCCGAACGCTTGTGGATGTTCCTCTTCAGGCATATCTGGGTATCCATTTCCATCTCGCACACATAAACCTGGAAACAAACAAATTCTACGTTGTTGAAGTCCGTTCGACGTAGACAAGTTTGCGATGATCGTGCGAAGGACCGCTCACCCGGAAGCCTTTCGTTTTGGCGAAACTCCACATCTCCTCATAGTCCGAGATCTTCTCATTTATCGAATCGAGTATGATAAAATTGAAAAAACCATCGGTTATGTTTTTCTTAAATGCCTTTATCAGCGACGTTATGTAACTTTGTTCCATGGCCTCTTCGTACTCGTACACCATTTCCTATGCACATAATATCGTAGATTGTACACAATATGTATTTACCGGCCTGTTATTGTGGCCCGGAGATATACGTCACATCCGGTTTAAAAATTCCCTTTTTTTGACCGGAAGAGCCGTTATACCAGAAATAAATAATGTCCAGGAAAAAAATGATATTTTCAAATCGTAACAAACAAATTTCCGGTATGACGTCACTTTCGGTCTAGCAATGAAATTTTCAAACCGGAAGTGGCGATTAACCCGATCGGTGCAGAACGAGAAGAAAAAGATAGTTACTTTTGTTGTAACTTTCTTCCCATTGTCGTCTTCAGTTTCAATCTCTTTCTCCGTGAGGAAGTAATCGTCGATGCTCAAGATTCTTGGAGCAGAACCGCCTTGTTCTACTTCCTTGTCCTGCAAGAAACAACATGGGGATGAAGAAGTGATGCAAGACCCGTCGTCATAAAACGTGGTTCAGAGTATTCTACCTTGATAAGTTTCGCAACGAATGATTTCCCACTACCCGGTGGACCTCTCAAAATAATAACTATTTTAGGTGGTCTGTTCTGTCTGCCCGGTGTTCCCAGCAAGTCGTCGACCATCGTGAAGTTCGGGGTCTTCGGAAGTTCCATGGTCTTCGGAGGTTCGACAGTCTTAGGCATTTCCATGGTCTTCGGGGACTCGATCGGCATCGGCGACACGTCCGGCTCCACATGTTTCGCCTCTTGCTCGCTGCAACAGAGTGTATCTCTCTTATCCGGCGATTCCGATTTCACCTATGTTCACTTACGATTATTACGATAACCGCAATTCAATGTTTTTTAAATCTATGAAACAACGAAATTACACGTCGTTAAACTTTATCAAACCCTAGACTATACATCTGTTTTTTTCTTTCTATCTACGAATATCGTAAAGGTTTCGCCGCAAAAAACAGTCGAAAAAATAAACGATAACAAGATAAACTTTTAAATGTAGTAATATAATCCTTGTTCTCATTGAACAGCAGATTAGAAGCGATTGTGTTAATTCCCTCGGGAATCGACAAAGGGATTCGTAAATAGATAAAGTATTTTTTTGCTTTAATTCGTAAAAGCCCTAGATTAATATTAAAACATTTCGAATACTTTGATAAAATTCATCGCTGTTATGTCAACAACTAAATCGATTCTTTTTTTTCTTTTACAAGTGTATCCAGAACTTATCCAAGTTACGTTCAAACGAAATTTGCGATCTCCTAGAGAATTGGAGAGTACGTTCAATGTAATAAATGAAGCAGGCGATTTTCATCCATAGTTAGTCACGACAACTGGTTCAATGCATAAATGTAATATTTTTCACGGTTACTTGTACGCACCATGCATGCGCACGTCCAACAATGTGTATGACACAATACACGGTATAAAATATACCTATTCACGACATGATATAAGAATACGTGAGCGAGCAAGTCGCTAAAAAAATTATTTTTCAGAATAACAATATTTTTTCGTTTTGTTTTCACCTTGTTCGAAGATAACAATGACAATGAACGTCAGCGGCACGATTGATCGTATATCTGCACTCGCGCGCAAAGCGCAGCAATGGCATGAAGTGAAAACTGCAACTAAACTTCACTGTCATTATAATCCAAAGAACTAAGGCCAGAGCAAAAAATGGTTGTGATAATGGTCTTAACGATGGCAGACATTTCTTTTTTCTCAAATAAATCAGGCAATGATATCGAAAACGTATTTTCAATTGGAACATTGCTGAACCGTAACATTGTTCGGCTAAATCATATGATGCGTAAAAAATGGATTTTTTTTGTCAATGGACATAGATATCGAGATATTAACGTAGCTCGGTGAGCAAAATTCTCAATCTTGGTTTCGCCAATAACATTTTTTAAACGGTTGATATTTATAAATGTGTGGCATACCTGTTTTCCTGGGATGTGGAGTCAACCGGTTTCTTCGCCGAGCTCTCCTGCCCGCTAACATTTCCTTTAGATCTAGTAAAATCGACAGTTTCAAACATTCATAAGATCCATTCCATTCGCAGAGATTGAATTCTCAATTTTTTTTACCGCTTAAAAAAATCCATTGGAAAACGATTAAAAAAATATCGTTGTCTATGGTTTTTTCAAAGCAGTGCTGGTAATTGTTTCTCGAAAGCTTCGCGGTTAACGCTTCGCAATTATTCATAAATTGCGTAAACTAAAGCGAAAAGTGCGGAAGCAAAAGTACAAAGCTTTCGAGAAACAGGACCGTTCGATTTTCGGGTGAGTATTATGAACTTATTGGATTACCTTTCATCGTCTTTGCTATTTTCTCTGTTCAACTCCTTTCTTATTTTCTCGGGTCTCTCACGTGTCCTGTCTGTTTACAGGAAAATCATTAATGGCATCGTACGTTCAAAAAGTGCATATATAAATAAAATAAAATAGATATCTTATTTTGTCTATCAGATTGTCTAATCAAAGCGACAAATTTTACTAAATCAAATTTATTATGGAATCTTTTTCAACTCCAGACGCAAAATCATGCGTAAATTGGATGGGAGTCTTTTTTTTTTTTGTATGTTCCGATATATTTTGTATAAACATTTCATAAATGTGATTCTACCAAAGTTATATTGAAAAACGTATCGAACACAAAAAAAATGGCCGAAAGCTTCGAGCACTAATCAGCGTCACTTCACTGATTTCTCCCTCGACATCGCCAAGTTTACAGGTGAAAATTATGCAACTATCTAGTGGCAAGTAAATTCGACGTATGCCGCAATCTGTCAAAGGATTACCTTTGCTATTGCTTCTTCGTTGTTGAGATCGATCTTCCCGATGTTTGTTTGAGTTTCGTTCCCACTCTCGATCCCTCTCGATGCGCCCGCGTTCACGATTTTCCCGGCTCTCTCTGCCCCTGTCCCTGTAATCATCCGACTCACGATCTCTCCTGTTTCTATCGTTCCTATGCAGAGCGTTTCGTCGATCGCGCTCGAAGGATCTCCTTTCCTCCTGAACCCAACTAGGTTCTCTTCTTTGCATTCCCGGAGGGCCCACCTCGCGCTCCGTAGGTCTCCGATGCAAAGCTTTCAGGTCCAAATCGTAGACCCTCATGCGATCCGTGTAATCCTTCAAATTCTGCTCGTTCTCGACCCAGTACTTGAAGTCTTTCTTCGGATACATCACGTGCTCGGGCACGATCGGCTTCAAGTTTCCATGACCGTAATCGAAGCACTGGGCCGGTGTCACGTAATCGTGAACTATAACGCGAGGAGCGTGAGCGTAATCTATAACGTTGGCGGGTGTGTGTTCCGTCGATATCTCGTCGGGAACGCCGGTGCCGTGATTGTAATTGAATTGTTTTTCTATACAGAATTCCTTCTGCGGACCACCGCCTCGGGCGCCCTGATGTTTGTCCGGACGTCGAGTCGCGCAGCTCGTGGCACCGGTGCGATTGTGGTCGCCGAAGCCTTCGGAAGATTCGTCGAAGAGTTTCTCGACTGGACCACCTTTGTCCATAATTCTTTCCTCCGAGCCGAACGACCGTCTGCTTCCGTCTGGATCACCGGCACCGGAAATCTCTTGACCTATTCCCGCGGGACATCCTGTCGACGAGGCACCGGGGAGATCGGCGGTCCCGGAACGTTGATCCGAGTCGCCAAATTTATTTCTCGTGAACGGCTGTCTCCAGTCTGGTCGGTTTTGTCCTTGAGAGCTGGGCTCCGGCTCCATTGGTTCCCTATCATCGAGCGCATCTCCTCCAAAGGCCCTTTGATCCTGATCCCCTCCTCTGAATGCCGGTGGCAAATTATTTCCTTCGAAATCCTCGTTCTCTTCTAGAGGCGTATCGTCCGATTTCTCGGCCAGCGGTGGTGGTCCATCGAGTTTGAAAGCCATGAGCGAAGGAATGGATGATGATCTGGGAGCGTCGAGACTTCCTCGAGGAGTGAAAGCATTTGATCCGAATGATGGCCTAACTCCGAAAACAGCGTCAGTCTGATCACGAGGTTCGAACGGCCGGTCGGTGAGAGAACCCCGCGGGCCGAATGGACGATCGTTCAAGCAACCGGGGCCAAATTGACCGTCGTTTGGATCTCGAGGTCTAAAATCGCCGGGTCCTCGAGGTCCGAAATCGGAAGGACCTCGGGGTCCAAAATCGGGAGGACCTCGAGGTCCGAAATCGGAAGGACCCCTGGGTCCGAAATCAGGAGGACCCCTGGGTCCGAAATCAGAAGGACCCCTGGGTCCGAAATCAGAAGGACCCCTGGGTCCAAAATCAGAAGGACCTCTAGGTCCGAAATCAGAAGGACCTCTAGGTCCGAAATCGAAAGGACCCCGAGGACCGAAGTCAGAAGGACCTCGAGGTCCGAAATCTGGAAGACCTCGAGGATTGAAATCAGGTGGACCTCCAGGTCCGAACGCTCCGATGGGAGGGCCTCGGGCATTGAAACGATCGTCTTGCGGACCACGAGGACCGAAGGGTCTGATGTTCGACGTATTTGGACCGGCAAACGGAGGTCCCATGTTTTCCGGTGGGCCTCCCATTCCTCTTGGACCGAAGGGAGGAAAGCGAGACTCGTTTGGACCTCGGGAGCCAAAAGGCATCGGGCCTCTCGGTCCCATCTGCATTCCCCGTGGACCGAAAGGAGCGTCGAAGGGAGGTCGTAGATTAAAACCGCTTGAAGGCGATCCGAAGGATCCACCCATGTTTGCTCTCTGCTCGAACGGCGTATCCGAGCCTTTGATGACCGGTCCTAAATTTGGCAAATTCGGAGGCGGTTCCATATTCAAATCTTCTGGCTTCGGATCATTCTCACCCATGAAGGGTAGGGAATCTGATTTTTTCGAAGCTTCTTCCGGCATGTCGTGAGATTTTTCGTGATCGGGAAGCTCAGATTTGTCCTTAGACGAATCGATGGAGGGATCTTTTTCGGCTAATTCGCTAACGGGTTTGTCGATTATGTCGTCATCAGCGAAATTGGCCGACATCCATGGAGGCATTGGTACCGGGGGCACATTTTGTCGCGATGGACTGTCGTTGGAGTCCGCCGGAGGCCGAGACCCGAAGTTATCTTCCGCTTCTTTCCGCTCCTCCATGGAATGCGGCCTCTGTGTTCTCTCAGAATTTTCTGAATTGGGAGCTCGATTATCCGGTCTACAGTTATCTGAACTGGGAGCTCGATTATCAGGACCAAAGTTATCCGAATTTGGAGCTCGATTATCCGAACCATAGTTATCTCGTTGCTGCGGACCTTGCTCGTTTCTCGAGGATGGCTCGAACTCGTTTCTCATACGACTATCAGGTGGTCCAAACTCGTTGCCCATTCGTGACGGAAAATCTCCCAATAATCTTCGACCTGCAGATGCGTCCGGTCCACGAAGGCTGGAATCGCCGCCACGAGATCCAGAGAAATCTCCCCGAGGACGGAAGTCTCCAGGTCCACCAGACTTGAAGTCTCCTGCAACGCGTGATTTGAAATCTGGACTACGTCCGTCGTCTCCTGGACGAGAGTCACGTGACCCCGAAGATCCCGGAGCCAAACCTCTTCCTCCGAAGCTATCCTTGTTGCCAAAATCACCGAAGCTTCTTGACGAAAATGGCGAATCACCAGTTATCTTTCTGAAGCTTTCACTTAGCGACGTACCGGTAGAGTTGTTTTTGTCCGTACTGAGAAAACTACCGAAGTTCGAAGGTTTGAACACATCCATAGCGGCTTTGCGCTTCTCCATTAGCTTCTTGAGCTCCGGGGACATGGCGTCTGGAGGATCGAACTGATTGCTTCTACCGAAACCCCTTGAATTCGAACCGAAGGAATCTCGATTTCCATCCCGAGACTCGAAACGATCTGACGGTGGTTGACGACCAAATCTATCGTTCGATTGATTCGTGCGATCTCCGCTCAAACCCTGACGATCGTTCGATGTGCCGAATCTATCCCCCGATGAAGATCCGAATTGATCGTTACCAGAGCCAAAACGATCGTTAGAGGATCCAAATCGATTTCCACCCTGCCTGGATTGATCGTTACCCGAACCCGGTCTGTCATTGTCAGAAGTGAAACGATCATTGCCCGAACTGAAACGATCGTTACCCGAGCCAAAGCGCTCGTTGCTCGAATTGAAACGGTCGCGATCGAAGCTATCCCGATCGGAATCGAATCGATTGTCTCCATGCTCTTGTCTATCATTGTCCCGGCCAAAACGATCACCTCCGCCCTGATCTCTATCGAATGGGGCTCCCTGAAAACGATCATTAGAATCGTTGTTTCCCAGACGATCATTCGATCGAAAATCGTTTCCGCTTCTACCGCCAGGACTGAAATCTCGGCCAGAGCCATCGCGTCTTATATTTTCACTTCCTGAGCCGAACGATTGATTACCAGAGCCAAAATCTTTGTTGGATCCATCGCGTCCGAAATTTTCGTTGGAACCGAATTGCCCGGTGCTATTCGTACCCGTACGATCGTTGGGAGGAGGTCCACTGAAGCGGTTACCATCAAAGCCGAGCCGATCGTTTCCTGCACCGATGGAATCTCTGCTCGGCGGCGGACCCTGTCGAGTATCTCCGTCGTTTCTGAACGATCGTGAGTTTGGATCCTGTGTATTTCCTTGTCCGGTCCTCTGTCCAGTATTCGATTGCTGTTGGATGTTGGAAGCTCCGAATCGGGGCGGTGGTAGAGAGAGGTTCGGCGTACCGGCGGACAAGTTTGGAGGAGCGTTTGAAAAATTTTTAGCACCAGCGGGTGGCATCAGAGGCGGTGGTTGCTGGAAATTTCCCAGAGGCTGATTAAAATTCGTCGGTGGTTGATTGAAGTTCGGTGGTTGTTGATTGAAGTTTGTCTGCTGTTGATTGAAGTTTGTCGGTTGTTGGTTGAAGTTTGCCTGGTGTTGGTTAAAGTTTGTTGGCGGCTGATTGAAGTTTGCAGGTGGTTGATTGAAGTTGGTAGGCGGTTGATTGAAGTTCATCAATGGCATCGGAGCTTGTTGGGCGTTGGTGACAGGCGGTGGAATCGATTGGGATTGTTGATAACCCGCAGTGTAATTCGTCATGTTCATTCCGGCGTTGTATTGAGCGGCCCATTGCTGCGCCGCCCAAGCTGCTTGATTCAAGTTAGGTGTCATCGTCGGCGCTCCCATTGGCATCGCTGTTTCACCGCTATTCGACTGCGCGGACAACGCTGGCTGCGGACCCATTGGAGGTCCCGGAATATCTTGTTTTCCCGTTAAACCGAGCGTCTTACCGATGCCCAACAGATTATTTATCAGGCTCTGATTTTCCGTGCTCGACAGAATGTTCAGGATCTTGTCGTCGCCGGCCATTGACTTGTTCTTCTCGGCTTCAGCCTTTGCTGCCGCTTGCTTCCGTTGCTCACGCTTTCGACGCATTTGCTCCCGTTTCTCTATCAGCTTCTCCCTCCACGATGTCCATTTTGCCTCGTCCTGCTTGTACTGTGTCTGCGAATAAATTGAAAAAACCCAGTAATTTGAAGGTATCCTTTATTTCGAATAATCACAAATTGTATATGTATTTTCATGTTGTTTTAATCGACTGAACTTTTAATTGAATAGAAAATTATTTCTGAATTCACTTACCTTTGCCGGATGATTGGCATTTTGTTGCTTCCACTTGTCGAACTGTTCTTCCCATAGTTTGAACTGAGTGTCAAATTCTTTTTCGGCAGCCGTTAGTTCTTCGTCGTCGGATTTCAATTTTTTTGCACTACCGGTTTCTGCGTTGGAGCTAGAGCCGCGTTTACCGTTGAGATTGTTGTCGGAGCTCGAGATATTAGAATTATCGGTGGGCAGTGGCGGCTGACCGGGGGGTAAGGGTGGATTACCGGTCTGTTTCGAGGATGGAAATAGCGGAAGATTGTTCTGATGGGGCGGCGGTACACCGGCGAAACCATACGCGCTACTCTCGGGTGGCAAAGGAGGCTTAGCGTTGGTGTCCTCTTTGGGAAGAGGGGGAGGCTGACCGACGGCCACCGGAGGCATCTGGGTAACGCTCGGTAAACTCTGCGAAGACATCTGCTTCATCGTCTCTTGATACTGGAAATGAAATCGAAACCTTTCTGATCTAATTTGCCATTTCTTTTTCTTTTTTTTCTTCGACGATTATCGACGATAGCAAGGTCTCGAAGAAGGCTTGTGTACCTTTTCCCCGTACTGAGCTTGCCATTGCTGGTACTGTTGTTGCCATGTCTGCCACTGGGACCAATTTTGCTGCTGAGCGGCCGACCATTGCTCCGCCGTGTATCCGCTTGGTGCCTAAGTAACGTTGTTCTATCAATCTTTATATTCACTAAACTGTCGCGGTTTGACAATAATCAAATTTTTTATTTAAAAAAATATCGTATCTCAAAAGCCTTATTTCATAAAAGCTTCGGAGTGAAGCCTTGCAGGACTTATTCGGAAAAATCCTCACTCCTATACCATTATTCGAAGCTCCAAGTGAGTTTAGGTTTCTTCTTTTTTGCCACCATTCAAAGCCTTTTGGAAATGATTAATTTTTATATTGAAAAGTTTCTAGATTCACTTGATCAAACGAATTTCTCAAATTTTAAATATTTCAAGCTTTTACATATTTCAGGTTTTGTAGGCAAGAGGATTTTTTTTTTCAGCTAAGAGACTTTGTACTTACTGGCTGATTATAGTACTGCATGTAAGCCTGCATGGTGGCCATGGGATCTGCTCCTGGAGCAGCATAGCCAATTGGAGGCTGCGGCATCGGGGCTGTGATCGGTGCAGCCGGTAATTGCCATTGGTTCCAATTTTGCATTTTTTTTCTTTTCTTTTCTTTCTCTAATCCTCCGTCAGCATAGCAAACAGATTTTTTTTTTGCTTGCTAACGCATGTTGAGGATTTTTTAAGGGCCGTTGTCCATTCGGACGCTATCACATTTTTACAAAAAGTTTTTGTTACAATGTGCAAATATCTAGGACACACCATAAAATGGGCAGTCTGTTTTTTTTTACTTTTCCATTATAACTATTTTGTATAAAATCAATAAATTGTTTATGTTAGGTCATAAAAACCAACGAGCTCTTGCGATACGAGTACTGTACTCTCGCGATAGCAAAAAAATACTATACTTTCATTCCTTACGACTAGATTGTACGTACAGTTTCGAATAATCGGAGCGCTGTTTGTAATTCAGGAGTAACAATCAATTTTTTTTCTTCCTTTCATTCGCAGCAAAAGCCTCGCTGGAAATGGAATAGAAAAAAACTTGCGCGGCTGTGCGAAGTACAAATGAAACAAACAGCTCTACAGTTGCTTTATTCGAATGTACGAGAAAATTATGAAATCGTGTAACTCTAATTTGGACACAAACAGCTCCAAAAAGACGAGAATAAATTTCCATCGGAGGAAAAAAAATCACGGTCAAAGGCGCTTTCTAAAACTTAGAAATAAATCGTACAGCAATTCCTGATGCATAATCAGTGGCTCTGCGAAGCCTCTGGTTTCTCGCAGCGTAACAGTGTACAACGAGGGTCGATTATTATTTTGCGCCAAAAAAAAAATGCTTACTATTGTCGATAAAACACTAACAATTGGTATATCTGTCAATGAGAGCTTGGAGAATAAAAAAAAAACAAACGGAAAAAAACGTGACGTCAGACTCTCTATCGAGAGAGTGAGACGAAACTTCAGAGAAAATGCGACTTCACAGCCATTTTTTAAAAGTGTAACGTTCACAGTTTTTCGAGTTGTAAAAAATTGTTAAATTTTCTTGAATTACAAATCGTGTATATAACGAACAGTGGCGAAAAATCATAATCATAATTATTGCGTCCACGGAGGCACCGTGCCATTCTCACACCGAACACATCCCTAGGTTTATTGATTTTTCGTTGGCGCAGAGAGAAGCTCGCTGCGATCGAGCACGAAAATTGCATCGGAGTAGGCGCGATGCGAATGTTAGCCCCGGAAAGAAGGCGAATCTCACACCGGTTCCGGCCTGTGACCGGGTTAGCAAACTTCGTTGTTCGACCGATTTATCGATAAGAGTTTTCTTTTTTTACAAGAGTCTACTTACGTCTCGGTTAAGCGCGTGAAAGGCTTGATGAAATAATGCTGCGAGTAGCGAGTGTGCAAGAAGAGAACACGACACAACATCCGCCACGGGCGGAACGTTGGAGACTAAGTTATGCTGTGCGCGTGTGTATGTGTGTGTGTGAAATTGGGAGGTACGATAGCTCGATTAAGAAAATGGACGCCGGGGTGCGTCGCCGTTGTTGGCGCAGCAGCCGCCATTCGCGAAACCTAGTCGTCAACTTACCGGTAAATTAACCGTAGCGATATATGCTTTCACGAAACGTACTCGTCTTTCATCCGATGCTGTACGTTAATGTTCTAATCAAAATTGTACATCAACAATAATATACCAATTTATGCATAAAACTTCCTGTACTGGTACATTAAATTCCATACGAATTTTTTGTTACAGCCCAAGCAGCAGTACTGTCAAATTGTCAACTATGCGATATCTTTTATAAGTTGCCTTTCAGATTTGTTCAAAAGATAACTATGAGGTGTCTTTAAATTTCCATCCGCTTTAGTGTTGACGTAACGATTCCATTTTTAAGTTATCGTAAATGGTTTTAACATAAGTTGTCCGAAACTTATTATACGATTTCGTCTGAGCGATAGCCATTTTAGGGTATCGAATAGTTGCCCGCGTATTTATAACAAATATGAATGCACAATAAGTTATCGTAGAGGTGCCGTTTTTATGTTATCCTAAAAAGCTTACTGAAAGGTTATCTAAAAGTGATCATTCGAGTTTGTTTCATGGATACTCGAATATCCATCATCATGTCCATTATAGATTGCCGAAAAGGTATCCATTTAATGTTGATAATTCAAGACTGATAATTCATGCTCCGGTTTAATTTTTTTTCCAATATTACCTTTATATGTTATCAAAAAGTTATCTTTTGGTTCACTATTCACTTCTGTAAACTTTATGACGATTTCGTGACATTTCGAATAATGTCTTTCAGGCCTGCCTGTAAGACGGCACTAAGTTGTCATTTCGATTACAAGTAACAGTTGGCAATATGGCACCATATCGACAACAATTTAACGTTACCAAAAAGTTATTATTCTGTCACGCGAATGTTACCATTCTGGCGAACATAAGTGATACTATTTGTATTACAAAAAGGTATCTTTTTACACAAGAAAAAAGTTGTCCCTAACTATCATGTGTCATCGTTTCGATGCCTTTTTAGGATAACTTAATGCTACCTGGGTAGTGGCGATTTTTTACATATTACGAAAAAGTTGTCTGTTGGTTGACTTGACCGCCAACATGTTATGGGTAAAAGCCGTCCATGTCCGGCCGTTAACTTTCGGACACGGGACAGCTTACGGATAACATTTCGGCGGTCACGTAAGTCAACCAACGGGCAACTTTTTCGTACCACCTGAGAAATTGTTACTTGCCTGACCAAGTGAGGGGCGGGGGGGGGGGGGGGGGGGGGATAACGGGTTTATTTCGAACGATCTTTGCGTTCCAGCCATGCGAACGTGTCCAGGTGGAAGGGTTGTACAAAGAGGAACAGGCTATTGTAATTCGTCCAATCAAAATCCACGTCACGTCCATTGTGTTCAACGCGAGACCAATGGGAACTCGTAAACACGATAATATCGCGCGAAAAGGATAAACGTCCAACGGATTCCCGCCATATTCCACTCGGTGTCTCTGTGATGTTCTGTGAGATGTGTCGTCCTTATGGGAATTGAGATTTGCAAGTCTTTTCGTCGAATATTCGTGACTCGGTGAAAGGCAGAGACGCGGCGATATCCGGCTAAGAAATTACGACGGTAAATAGGGTATTTTCATTCAACTTATCGCCATTACAACAGAAGCGTCCTCGTCGACGCTCAACAGGCATATCGCGACGAGGCATTTTTTTTCTCCACCGTCAACACACAATTTGCACGCGACAAATATCGATGCTTGATCGTTCGCCCGTTCCAATTGCAGCAAATAATTTTTCCCTCGATTTTTTTGTCCCCGGAATAAGCTCTAAGACAATTTTTTTTCAACCCAGTCAAACACACGTTGCATCGCGCCAACGCTCGATCGTTTTACGACAAACTATTTTTTTCCACAGATAAAATGACCACGCCTACGAGAGATTTCTTGCGAAGGCCAGATGCCAGACGCCGCAGATCGGTGCGCCAGGCGCTAGCTGTTATTCCGGACATGACCGCCTCCACAGTTTCCCCTGGTAAGTAAAACAAACTTTGCCGAGCCAGTGGTTTTTTTTTTATGGGAGACATCGACGAAGCATTTTTTGGATTTATTTTATTTCATAGGGGATCCTCTTTTAGTGGAAGTCAGCGCCATGGACAATATTATGAACAGTCGATACAGCATCGACGCTTGGAGTCCTGCGCCCAGCCCGGACGAGCTTGTTATACAAAAACGTGGAAGAAGGCGCAGAACTATCGTCTGGTCTCCGGATGTAGATGCCAAGCGAGACAGTCTGTTCAGGTGCGACTTTTCATTACTTTCAGGCTGCTTATTCAATTCATTTTCTTTAGATCATTATTATTATTATTAATATTTATAGATATTGATAATTTATTAACGAATTGCTCCTATTATGGATACAAATAAAATAGTATATGTCAATTTTTATCTAATGAGCGTGAAGTCGAACATTTTCTCGTTTGACTTTGGGGCTTATATAAATTAAGTGAATATGAATAAATATAATTAAATTGGTAACAATCAATATAAATGAGCAATTGAATAGTGAATAAAATAGATAGAAACATGGTAATAAGTACAGACTTATATAATCTGTTTCAAAAAACATATATCTAATATCACATAAACATATGAGAGTCGAGTCTGTTTTTAAATTGGTTCACTGTTGCTGCAACAACCGTCGATGGTAAAATTAATATCGTATTTTTCATGGTATAAAGGGATGACAAATATGTTTATTTATTTTTTCCACAGTTTGAGTTCCAGAGATCGTACGCCAGTTAAGAGTCCGTCAAAATCGACAATAGTGTTGAGAAGTACGCCCAGAAAGAGGCTCATGTTGGGCGGTGAAACTGCCGAGTCGCAGTTGACGACACCTGAGAAGAAGAAAAAAGCCCAAGATGTTCAGAAATTCGGCGACGCGAACGGATCCAGCCAGAAGCAATTCGCCGGTACTCTGGTGAACGGTTTGCGAGGCCTCAGTCAGGATCAATTGGTCAAAGTCATCATGGATTTAGTATCGATGCAGGAGGACGGCGTTTTGTCCGGCGACGATAAACTGAGGGATGTTTTATTAAAGAAAATGCCGGTCGCCGACATTCAACCGTTGCGCGAACGACTCAGCGCTCTGAGACAGAACGTTTACGCCAGTCTCGTTTCGTCCAATGTTGACGAATCCGCGTACAGCCGGGCTTACATTCATCTCGATGCCTTCGAGGTACGTTATGGAAGAAATTTTTTACGAACAGCTATAAAAATAAAATGATTTTAACTGTCAAAATTACGAATATTTCGGTCTGTGCCGTCACACGCAAGCACGCATTTCGGCGGACAATACATCAAGGTTTAAATTTCAATATCTGTTATCACCCGTATCGATCAAATTCTGTTCGTTTCGTAAAATATATATTATTTTCTTTTTCACAGAAATCCCTGATCGATCAGGGTAATAAGTTGCTGGAGTCTCAGCACTGGACTTCGTTGATGCAGTATGTTTTTGCCGCGTGGTCGATAACGAAGGATCTACCGGAATGGGAGAGTCAAGGACAGGATAACACGACTAAAAAATGCTTTTGTCGATTGTCCAAATTTGCCAAGCAGGCTCTCCGAAATGGAAACTTCACAGCGTCCACACTTGACGTTTACGCTAAAAAGTTAGTCGGATTATCGTCACGATTTATCTTGTTTCGATACTAAACCTGGTTGGGTTATTTTTATTTGCTTGTTGTTTTTAAATTTGCAGACTCGAAACAATGGTGCAGGACAGCGATGATTTGAAAATTTGTCTTCGAATGGCGAACGAGGGAAATCTCGATTCCTAGACGCCGATAAAAATTACGTTTGCGAATCCATTCGCATAAATATATATATATTTAATATATATTGTTTCATGAATTTTACATACGTTGGACGTTGGGGAATCGGACCTTATCTTTGACTTCTATCTCTCTAGATATTAATGTGTTAAAACTTTGTAACTAAAAAAAGTGCGGCAGCGTTGACGCGTCGACGTCGGTTTTTGCCCGAGATCGATATAGCTCCCCTCAGCCGTTAATACTTACCTCTGCAGGAGCTTTGTCCGACAGTCTCCGCGGAAGACACAGGTCTGTCATCGATAACTCCGTTTAAATCGGACAAAACTATTGCAGAGGTATGTATTAACGACTGAGTGATCACGGAGCTATATCATGAATAACAAAAAAAAATTCCGCTGAAAATGAATTGTTATTAGTTGAATAGACAATTCATTAACGCTCCCTTCTGTTATATTAACTAACGAATGTTTAACTTGCCGATCACGACGCTGCAGACTCGGTAAACATCAGGCATGCCTAGACTAAGATTATTTGTCGGATTATATTCAGTTTAACTTTAAACGATTTACGAATTCATCGACCAGTGTATTTACTATGTTATTTCGACCGGTGCGGACATGATTTTTTATTATAAGCGAGTAACTTTTTTGTTTGTTTTTAAAGTACCAACAGACGATTGATTGACCTGTCTCACATTATTTCATTACTAATTATATCATTGTTTGACTCTAAGTACATTCACGCCGTGTTGCCTTTAAAAAATGTATAATCGTGTCCTTTTTTTTTGCTTATTGAATTTTCTGCGCAGTAATAAACGTTTACCAACTCAAACACGTGTTACCTATTACTTGATCCAAGCATGCTTTTTTGGTCCTGGGATGAATCCTCTCTTCATATCGTTCCAACCAGGGAAAGAAAATGGGTGCGAGACAAACATTTTTTTTTTTTATGAAAAACAATTTATTCATTATAATATATCGTGCAATCTTACATAATCTTGTCATTATTATTTTCAAAGGCACACATTTTTTTTATTAATCGGTAAAATCTTTTTTTTGTAAGTTACCTTGAAGATTTTGCTTGCTTGCGTACATAGTATTACCACGTTTGTATTTTACCCGTGTTTCCATTACGTTGGCCTGGGTAAGTGAGTCCCTTAAATTACGCGCAAACAATAGCCCCCCTATTGCAACGGAACTTGCAGCTTTTTTTTCTTTTTTTCTAATAATTTCTTAATAATTCGGATGCGTCAGTGTTACAATAAAAAGAAAGAAAAGATGTCGCTATTGGCAAGCTTAAGAGTTATACTTTCTTTGACGAATATTTTCCGAATCCGAAGTGCAGTACCGTCAGGACTGGGAAAATTTCGTACGAACAAAACGTGAGACTCAAGTTTTTCTTCACAGAAAACATAATTTGACTTCATCTAAACACAAACATTTAGATGAAACAAATAAAACATAATTCGCGAGCGTCCTTATATTCCCACGGATAACAACGAATGCGAAAAAAACCATTGAAACTCGATAAAATGCACAGATCGATTATTCGAATCGTAATATTGTAATGTATGATATTGTCCGACCATGGGATGCTTTGAGACAATTGTCGGGAGAACAAAGTTCCAAACGGGAAACATTGTAGTGAGTACACGTGCACGAAGCATCGAGTAGACGTGTGCGACAGATTTTTTTTGTTTTTCCCTTTATATTATCAACGGATTCGCGTCAGTGTCGGAACGGGCGAGGTTTTATTTGTTCTTAATTAAGAAAGCAAACGCGAAAAAATACAAGTAACGAAAAGTCAAACGTTACGAGAGTTCAATTGTAACTATTAAAAATGAAAACAGTAACTTCTAAGTTCGAAACGTGAGAACGGAGCACATCGTGTCACTCTCGAATGATCCGCAGGTAGCTCGATAAAACAGACATAACATATAAAAAGTGTAGGTATGATTTTTAGCTTTCTCGACGGATTACTACGCGCGATTATTAAATAATAATATAATATCTGCAACATTACAATACACTATTAAAAATACCTAATAAGATAAAGCTGCAAATTGAATACTGTGGTGATAAATGTTTCGGGTATTGAGAAACTCTTGCAGATTTTTTGTTTATTGTTCTTCGGGCCTCTCAGTCTGCTTTCGCTGGTTGACCTCTCGGATATAGCTGCAAGGGAGAAAAAAATACACGTAACTTAAGTTTTTATAAAAACAATTAAGAAATTTAATTATACATTTCAAGAAGTGAGAAACTTACACCCAATAAATTTCGGGGTACATAGCCCTCTCGATGTCCGAGTTTGCTCCACCACCATTCCCTCTCGTTGTCGTCACCCTTCCGAACGATCACCAGCGCGTCGCCGTTCTTGAGGGTCAACTCATCGCTGTGTTGAGCATCGTAGTCGAAGACCGCGTACACTTGTCCATTGTTCATAATGCCCAGTTTCTCCTGAACGCCTGTAACAAGTAAATAAAACAAGTGTGAGAATCATAGAGAGGCATTGTACGATTTAGCGCGAGGTTCATTTTTGACGAACTTTTATGCGTAACTAAAAAGAAGTTCAATCAATATACACGATCAAATTTCCATTTCATGTGCAATAATTTCAATAGTCCCTTGAAACGTGTAACTCGGAGTGCCGAACTTAATCGAGACATTGAAGTTGTATTAAACTACGAGAAGCAGTGGATGTGAGAAACATAACCAGTAGTTTGCTCATTAGCAGAGCGAAGGACTTACTGAGCAGGGATACTTACTGTACAAATACTCGGAGCACCCGTCAAAACCCTCTTCGTCCTCTTCGCATTTCTCGGCCGCGGTCTCGTGGTCTGACAATGTGGTAGCGAAAATGCAGGCACCGTGCTCCACGAGAAACCTCACCATGGCAAGATTGTTGCAGCTCGCGGCGCAGTGAAGCGGCGTCCTGCAGTAATACACATTGATAATGTCGATACTTCGAAACAATTTCGTCGCTTCTGGTTTCAAAATCTCATTTTTCAACCGGAAGTGACGACATACTAACGAAATTTATAAAAACTAACCATCCGTCACTGTCCTGAGCGTTGACGTCGCATCCAAACTCAACGAGGAATTTGACGATCTCGAGATGTCCAGCGCATATGGCATTGTGAAGTGCCGTAATTCCCTCGTCGTTCGCCGAACTCGGATTCGCAACTTCCTTCGCGGTCTTCTTGACGAGTTCGAGTTCGCCCTCGAGGCTCGCGTCAAGTAAAAGCGCCAACGGGTCGAACGAGACCCGTCTCGATAGATTTGCTTTGCCCGTCGTCGACTTAAGGTTGCCCTTCTTCCTTCTAATGACGTCCGTCGTCTTGGATTCGTTGTCCTCTTCGTTTCTTCTGTCGGCGTCTGTTTTGTTGATCTTCAGTTTGTCCTCGATGTTGATGACGTTCAGGGCGTCAACGATGTCCGAATCTTCCAGTTTATCGTTGCTTATAACTTCATCGCTGACTCCCAAACCGCTCGACAAAGGCTTCTTGCAATTGTCCGTCACGTCCGGAACAGATTGTTGCTGCTGCTGTTGTTGTTGCTGTTGTTGTTGCTCGGTCTGCATAAGGTCGGCCGGAATCTCCGTTTCCGGAAATAGAAAAGCCGGTGGCATCTCTATCCTACGATTTATTGAGACTCTGACGTTGGGCTTGTCGAAACGCAGTCTCGGCTGTTCCGAAAGCGGAGCCTTCTTCAGGGTCAGGCGACGCGCTTTTATTATCTGGTTGTTGACAATTTGTGTCTCGATCGGTGACTCCGGAGGCTCCGAGGTAGGAATCGGCGGGACGTCCTCTTCCTTCTCAGCTCTGGAACGTTTGGAAGAAACAAACGAAATTAATATAGGACAAGCACCCAAACGAAACAACACTCGATAACTCAAAAAGTTAATAATTGTTGTAATAATATTTTTTAAAAATTATAAGTTGATGTTGCGAATACATCTTCTTTCACACACATGGGATAAATTTTTGCAAACGTCAGTGCAGACTCACTGGAACAGTAATATAAGCCTTCGCACGCGGCTGTCGATAGCTGAGTCGACAGAGTACATCAGAGAGACCGTAAGAGATACGGTGTTGATAAACGCTGTACCGGAAGTGCTGTATTGTATTGTTTTATTGTGCAATGTCTACGAGGTAAAAAAAACGGCGCGCGTAGCAAAAAGAATCGAAGCAAAATAGTACGTGACTGCGTCTCGCGCCTCTATCAATCGGTGGCCTCGCGGTTACTAAGGTGTCGCTCGCCTCGAAACTCTCTGTTGTCCCACCGAGGATTCACTCGCACAGTCGTGGTGAGAGATTCTATTTCGGTATCTATTATTCGGAGACAGGCTGCGATTCACTCGCCAAATCGATCGTGTACCAATTAAACATTTATAATTAAACTAAATCTTTATAATAGTTTTGTCAATGTACGAGTAAGGTTGATTGACACGAGCTCCCGAATGCTTTTATATCGACTACGTAGATCATTGATCGTAGCTCGATAACCGTTCATCGTGCGACGTTGTGCTATTAACGAGGGATCGTTGATCGGAGAGAAGCGAAGATAGACGGAGTGACGACTAGACGAAATAGATACGCGAGACACCGATTGAATAATCGTTACGCACGAGACGGAATTCTCGGGATTGCGCGAAGATCTTTTCGGTACTGCCGTTCAAATTACAAATAACGGTCACAATTTTTATGAACAGAGTTATCAATACACGTTATTTCGAGCATACGCTTTTAATTCGCGATAAGTTAATAATAGCAAAAAATTAAATACAAAGATGTGATATTGTAGCGCAGAAAAATTTGTTTACAAAAACAATTCAATGTTTACGGTCGAAAATAAATTGTTTACATGTTTTCACTGTTTTCGCTCTAATTTGCCAAATCACGAGACGAATTCTCACGTGACAATCGTTTTCCGCTTTGTCGCAATTAGCTGGCATCAACAGAGATATATTTTGGTCGATGAAACTAAGAAATTTTGGCTTTCCTCGATGTATATATATAATAAATTTCAGACCGTACATCGTTCGTCGAGAGGATTTATCAAAGAGCTCAACCGATGATTCATACAACATATAGAGCAGTTTACCTCAAACTTAAAGTGATGGGCGGTGGTTTAGCGTCTGGTGGAGCGT
Source organism: Stenichneumon culpator (assembly GCA_964017025.1). Taxonomy (NCBI): domain Eukaryota; kingdom Metazoa; phylum Arthropoda; class Insecta; order Hymenoptera; family Ichneumonidae; genus Stenichneumon; species Stenichneumon culpator. The sequence continues at coordinate 8,129,492 of OZ024781.1, forward strand.
CAGGTCCGTTAACTTCGGCCTTCTCGTGATGCGTCAGTCTCGGCGGAGGATTTGGCTTGCTGGGCTTCGGCGGTAGGGCCGGTTTTGTCTTGTCCTCGCTCTTGCCCTCCCCAAAGTTCATCGGCTTCCTATCGCTCTCGGCTTTTAGTCTTTCGAACTCGTAAGGCTTTTCGGCAAGCTTCGACGGTGGCTCGAACTTTGCACCGTGATCATGCTTCACTCCTTGGCTCGACGTGTGCTCGAGCTTGTTATCCCTTCCCGTCTCGTACTTGCCTTGTTCCTGTGGCCCCTTGAATTGTTGAATATTCGTCGTTCCCTCGTACTTCGTCAATTGTTCGTGCTTGAACGGCTGCGAATTATGCTCGTACTTCGTTGTTCCCCTCAGCTCGTGTTGCTCGTGCTTGAACTGATGAACCGCCGGTAGCTGCTGCTGCTGCTGTTGTTGCTGGGGCTGTTGAGGCGTCTGATCGAATTTCGAATTGTGATGCTGATCGTGCCTTCCCTGAGACGTTTCGTATTTCGATTGCTGCTGCTGCTGTTGCTGCTGTTCGTGCTTCGTCGAAGTCTCGTACTTGCTGCTACCCTGTTGCTGACTACCCATTATGATCTGTTCGTGTTTGTTGCTCGATTGTTGCTCGTAAGGTTTCGTCGTCTGTGCTGTCTGCTGATCGTACTTTCCTTGTTGATTGTCGTGCTTCGATTGTTGTCCATCGTTACTCATCTGCTGCTGCTCGTACTTCTCCTGGCTTTTGGTGCCGTCGAACTTTGTTCTATCGTTTTGCGACAAATCCGTGCCGCCGCCAGTCGAGCCCGGCAGTTGGGCTTGATTGTAGCTCTGACTCGGATAACCCGCAAAATTTCCATTGCCCTGGGTCGCATGGCTCATTCCACTGGGTGGAAGATTCGGCGAGTTTTGGGAACGATAAGAGCTGAATTGTCCGACGGGTTGAGCATTGTGCTGATAATTGTGTCTCGACGAATAATTTCCATCTTGGCTGTTCGCGATGGTTTGGGCCTGCTGCTGCTGAGACTGAGAACTCTGCGAATTTTGGGCGTTAACGCCGGCGTAATTTTGCGAGCCGGCCGAGTGACCGCGACCAATGAGACTCAGCGTTTGCGGCATCACCGGATGTATCTTCGTCGATGAGGTCTGATATATCGGCGATTTAACCGGGAAACTCGGTGCCACGCTCGACACTGGTTTTTGATGGGTCTGCAAGTTTCTGTGATTGTGCGCCTGAGTAATCGATTGACCGCTCGCCAGACTCGAGTTCGACGAATTCGTCGAGCTATGCTGCTTCTGTGACGTGCTGGTGTGTTGCAACTGCGACGATTGCGAGTAATTGACGTGAAGCCTCAGATTCTGAGGGGCTGCTTGAGCTTCCTGGACAAACACGTTGTGACCGCCGCCCGGACTGTTTGCGCTCAGTTGCTGATTGTTATTGTTGTTGTTGTTGTTGTTGTTACTCGAACTGTGAGTCGTCAGGAGATTGCCAGGCTGCGGCGCGTAACCCTGGGGACTGTTTTGCTGCTGCTGTTGTTGCTGCTGCTGCTGTTGGCCGATTCCGAGAAGCTGCGATTGACCTGATTTTTAAACAAAAAGATAATGTGTTATTAAATCTGCATATCTATTTCATAGATTAATCGGGACACGTATGCAGTGTCCGGGAAAATCGACGAAAATGAAGGACCAATTACAATGTATGAAGGGCAATATGGGAAAAGTCGTCACTCGTCAGTGCGCGAACATTAAACTCGCTAATTCGAGCAGTATTCCAGTTATCGCGGATTCCGACTATTTAATTAAACAGATTGTATTATATAATAAACTGTATTACTAATAACTCGAGTTGAGCAATATCACTAAATTATATACATTATTACACTTATAGTTATTACTGTACATTAGAACCCCGTTTATTCGAGGTAATGTCAGAAAACTCGCATAGCACGGATAACATACTCAATTCAAACTTGTACTACTATTATATATTTAAGAAATAACACACCACTTCATATAAACATTATTTGTTAGTTAATTTACGTCTTTTTTTCTTTTTGAGACATCACGATGTTCTACCATTGACTCTAGAATCGGAACTGATGTATTTACCGCTCACAATATAGAGATGGGGCAAACTTGTACAAGTGTAATGAACAATGTAGCAGTTACACACTACTCCGCACGCGGCATGCTGCTTTATACGTTTTAAGGTGCTCGCACATAAAACAACATTTGCCTTTTCCGTCACACGGTCGAGTCGAGCAGACCAGATCGGACTCCAATCCACACACAGTCGTGATTGGTTGATGCTCGCGTCATCAGCCAATCACGACTGTGTGTGGATAAGGGACGGCCCGTTTGTGTTCCGTACGTAGTTTTGTGTGCGAGCAGCTTTATCCGAGTTTTCCGTATTATCCGAGCCTAGACCTCGGTTAAGGTGGAGTAAAATACCACCGCCGGTAACAAAAACTGTACTGAATACCGTTTTGAGACGGCAGTCCGCCGGGGAAAAAGAACATTGTCTTTCCCTGGAGAATGGGTAGACGCAGGGAAAGACAATTTTCTTTTTCCTTGTAACGGCCCTACATTGCATATAACTGCATTGCATATAACTCAAATAAAAAATAGTAGACGTTTGTGGACAATAAGTTCTAAATCGTACAAACTTTTTTGACTGCGTAATGTATTCTTGTAATTATGTGAAAGGAGAAAGCGATGAAATAAATGGAATGAAATTAAACTAAACATAATACGAAAGGCTTGAAATCGACATACCCTGTATGTGCGACTGAGATTGGCTGTGAACGATTTGATGACCGAACTGTTGAAAAGCCGATCTCTGTGCGATCTGGGAGGCGCTCGCGCTGTGCTGAATCTTGTTCTTGTTGACGTCGTCCTCGGTGGGTTTGAAATTAACTGTGAACTTCGTGTTGTACGGCAGAGTTTGATACTTGGGATCGTTCTTGTTCAGATTGAAGTCATTGTCGTTCGGTATGTGACTGTAGGGTTCGATAGCGGCGATGTTTCCGGCGGGTCGTTGTTTAACGGCGTTGCTGAAGTCGTGCTTAGCGTCCTGGAGAACTCCGGGTGGCGCACCCTGTCGATTAGCCGCCCCGAGCTGTTGACTCAGCCGTTGATTCAACGCCCGTTTCCGCTGCAGACGTCCCTGAAGCTGAGCTATCCTGGCGTCGATCGAGGCCATCTCCGCCTGACGCTGAGCCAGTGCGAGCCTCTGCTGCGACACGACTTGGTTCTGCTGCTCGTTCATCTTGTTCCGATACTGAAAACATACGAATAGCGATTGCGCTCGTCAGAAACGGCAAACGAGGTGGGAAAAGGGTAATCGAGGTGGAGCAAAGACAAGGAGACAAAAAGGCGGCCAAGGTTTCAGTTCCCCGGTCGGAATGACGCACGGGACCGGCGCTCCGCCGACGTCGGGCCGACACCCGGCCGACGCTGTGCCAATACCGACAACGGTGTTACGCGATCTTCCAGGTGAGATGCAATTCTGGATTTTCTTCTTGATTTTTGCGAGTTGAGGTTGAATGAAATAATAATCCTCGACTTACCATGAGTTCCCTGCGTAATTTCTCGAGTTCGGCAGTCGCGGGTGTTGACATTTGTCCGTTTCCCCCTGGGCCACCTGCGGTACCGCCATTGTGACGTCCCCTGAGCTCCTCGAGCTGTCGCGTCAGCTCCTCGACCTTCGCCACCGCCAGCGACAGTTCCTTCTCCTTCTCATTGAACAGGGCCCTTATGCAGTCCAGATCGGAGGCTGAAAGAACAGTAGAGAAACGGTATAGTTCGAGGGAAGCTCGTGGGTAAAGTGAACGATGAAACTTCGCGGTATTAGCGGGAGGGAAAGGATGTAGAGAACACTGGGATGATGATAGGAGCCACCGAGACGAGGAGACAAAGGGCTAATTCCTGTTCCGAGCGGAGGACAATGGACCGCGCGACGTCAAGAAGATCCTCGATCCTCTCGTCGGAGATCGGCTGAGTACTCGACCTCGAACCACCTCCGCATCCGCGACTCCCTCGCGGCAACCCTTTGAAAAATCTCCAACTATAGCGGCGGCTTAGACGCGAAAAATCAATTTATCCACACCGAGGCTAATCGAACGGGCTTGTTCTTTCGCATTCACAAAAGTACACAAAGAAACGTTTTGTTCTTTTCTTTCTGTAATCCCAACCGTAACGAACGAAAAAATGGTTAATGAAAAAATGAAAATGAAAATCTGTGACACTTTTTTGTTCAATAACATAGCGAAGCCGATAGCGTGGAACTTAATTACGACAGCTACATATGTGTTTTGGAATATAAACATTTCCGTGGTGAAGTAGCAAGCTTGGACGGGATAAATTTACAATCTGCAATCACGAGCCTGATCTTTCGCATTCACAAAAATACACAGTGAAACGTTTGTTGTTTCTTTCTGTAATCTCGACCGCAATCGACGAAGAATCGCTGAATGAAACAACAAAAATTACGAATAGTGAAACTTTTTTGTCCAACCCGTAAGCATCGCTGTATCCAGTTTAAAAAAAAACAGCCTGAAATATGAATTCCGGTAGCTATGTATGTGTTTCGGAATATAAAAATTTCCGCGGTTCGGGTACCGAGCCTGGGCGGGATAAATTTACAATCTGCAATAAAATGCATAGAGTCGATAAACCCTAAAACATGGACGCGGTGGTTGGGATGGAAAAAAAAGTAGCGCCGAGCTGCTCTATGTGGTTTCGTGCGATATTGGGTAGACAAAGAGTTGTGTACCCAGTATAAAACGAACTCATTTTACGCTCGCATAAACCCGGATGACGCTGCGCTTCAGTAATATCGCTGAAGCTGCGATACGATGGCTCTTGGGGCTTTTGTGCTTGACCGGGCCGGCGAGTTATCTGCTCTCTCGTGGTCACACCCGAGCGAAGGACCGCATCGGCTTTACCCGGTCTCCTCGCTTCGGCCTTTTTATTCTTTCTCTCCACAGCGCGAGAGCGACAACCAACAGTCGACGATAAAATAAAGAAAAAAAAACACTCCGTATATCGCCAAGTGCGGCTCTCGTTATCGTCCACACGGGTTACTTGCCGTTCGCGTTATTGGGAAGATCAAAGGTGCGCTCGAAACACGAGTTTATAACCGTGTACATAACACAGTGAAGTGGGCCGAACACCCTCTCGAGTCGCGGATTTCTCTGTTTCCCCGCTTATACGGCAATCGCGAGAGGGCAAACGAATATAAAAAAAAAAATGCTAGAACGAGATTACACATATGTTGGAACGTGTACTTATGTATACATACTAACGACTTCGAATCTCGGGTTTTTTGTCGTACTTTTAAGTGCCCTCGTAAAATTGCCAGAGATATGGACAATTATCGTCCGAGATAATAAAACTGTTTGAAATAAATTTTAATTAACGCGTTATTTTACAGCTGCTTGCCGAGCAATTAACGGACGATGAACAATTATCGATGATGCCTGACTTTTTATCCCCCCTGCTTCGCGAGAGTCGTGTGTGAGAGTGCATAGTGCTTTTATCGAAAAAATGAAGAAAAAAAATAAAAAATAAATAAATCGGTTCCACCTATCGATTATTCCACTGAATGCATGGCTGTTACTTTTTTTTTTCGTTTTCTTCGCTTTTCTTCAATCTTTAACGTCGATCGTTATAGCGGGCGAATGGAGCGGGAGAGGACGGAGTGGAAAAAGGGCTCGGATGTGCATTCGATGCGCATTTCCTAAGGATCATAAAATCAGGAATTCATAGAAATTGGGATTCTCGAGAGGAGAGTCCATGGCTCAAGATTTTAATATCTCTCTTTTCCCAGCTACGTGGATAATAACCATGTTCGCTGGTATTTCATCGAGCGTTCGCGGGGATGCGATGGAGAGCTCCTCCTCTCCTCTACGCGTCTTTTTTTTCTCTCCACAGTATATACGTATAAACGAGCTGTGTGCTTCAAGCACATCTACGACTCTCAGATGGTTAACCGCTCTCTAAAACCCGCTCCATCTCATTCAAAACTTTTATAATCTCGAGAGGCACGAGATAGGTTGAGAGCTTCGACGGTCCGGCATTGCTCACTATTTCATTGGTATTCACGGAATAAATAAATATTCAATGGATTCAAGGGTGAATAACGAAAGTAAGATCGGTGAGAGAAAAGTAACTTTGACGAACCATCGCTGAGATTGTCATTCTTATAATTTAAAAAACTGTTTGTAATATTTCCGCCGTTCTCATGCTGCGTCGATGAGAAAGGCTGATACGGCAAATCTGAAAAATCGTTCATTGGTAAAAGCGAGAGAAATAATACTGCACCATTTTTCTGGAATACAAACGATGTAATATGCGAGAGCGTATCGACTCGGAGTAAGTAACGAATAGAAGGAAAAATGGATCCAGAGGTATCGAGAACGAAATTCCTGTACTCGGTAGCGAAAAACCGCTGCAGGCCAAGAGTGGAGAGAAAACCATTTTTAAAAAAGTTTATGATACGTAAAAAAGAAAAATAGGTTGTTCGACGTTCGAGGAAGTTGCTCCGGTGTGCGAAAGTGCTTCGATAGTTTCGAAAAAAAAAATACACTTCTATGGTATCATGTTCAGCATTGAAACGATCGCACGGACGTAAATTCCTATCGCACAGTTGAATTTCATCAATGAAATTCCTCGTCAATTTCCGATATTAAATTTTAAAGGAATTTTTTTTCATATTTCACGTGCCGATGATTAACGACACGAATGGATGTACGCCTTGGAACGGAAGGGGTTGAAACGGTGAGTTAATGAAGAGAATCTAACAATGATGAATTGTAGCGACACCACTATCGGGAAGCGGCGAAACAATGATGCGAAAGTGTGGTAGAGCGAAGCCGAGAACCGGAAGGTTCTTAAAAAAAGAAGAAAAAATAGAGTCGAAACGATATATGCTGAACAGGATAGCGAATAGTAGATGTGTGAGAGGTGTCGACGGAAAATGCAGCTGGCACGGACAGAGGTGATTCGAGTGGCTGAATTTATACGTACGGTTTTTCCCCTTCAGGCGAGTGCGGAAAACCGAGAGAAAGAGAGTAAAGCGAGAGAGACAACAGGGTGACGGCAGCAAAACGAGAATCGCATTGATGCTAGCGGGAGGTAGACGCAAAGAAAAAGAAGAAAAAAATGAAAAATAAAACAAGCGAGAGTCTGAAGAAGTGATGAAGAGGTACGGAGAGCAGCCGGTCCAGTGTTTTCTCCCTCACCCTCACCGCGACCCGTCCACAATGACCACGTTCCCGCGGAGACCATGCGACGGGCACTCGAGATTTCTAGGGATTTCTAGGGAGTATTCGCGCGAAACTGCACAGTCATTGGCAACGTACAGTCGATAGCAGGGCATCCTCGGCAAGACATCCTAGGCGCGATTTTACCATCGACACGGCTAGGGGACCGCACTACTTGCCGCGAGTATTGTACTCACCCGGCACTCAAACCGGTATTGGCCCGACCTCGGTATTGAGTCGGTTTGACATCCTAGGTGCGATTTAACCACCCGCACACGGCTACGGTACCGCACCGGTTGCCGAGAGTCTTCTACTCGCCTCGAGCTCAAGCCCCTATCGGACTGACCCCGGTATAGAGTCGGTTTGACATCCCAGGTGCAATTTAACCACCCGCACACGGCTACGGTACCGCACCGGTTGCCGAGAGTCTTCTACTCGCCTCGAGCTCAAGCCCCTATCGGACTGACCCCGGTATTGAGTCGGTTTGACATCCCAGGTGAGATGTAACCACCGGCACACGGCTACAGTACCGCATCAGTTACCGAGAGTCTTCTACTCGCCCGGCGCTCAAGTCGCTATTGGACTGACCCCAGTATTGAGTCGGTTTGACATCCCAGGTGAGATGTAACCACCGGCACACGGCTACAGTACCGCATCAGTTACCGAGAGTCTTCTACTCGCCCGGCGCTCAAGCTGCTATCGGACTGACCCCGGTATTAAGGCGGTTTGATATCCCAGGTGAGATTTAACCACCGGCACGCGGCTAAGGTAGCGCACCAGTTACCGAGAGTCTTCTACTCGCCCGGCGCTCAAGCTGCTATCGGACTGACCCCGGTATTAAGGCGGTTTGATATCCCAGGTGAGATTTAACCACCGGCACGCGGCTAAGGTAGCGCACCAGTTACCGAGAGTCTTCTACTCGCCCGGCGCTCAAGCCGCTATCGGACTGACCCCGGTATTGAGTCGGTTTCACATCCCAGAGGTGATTTAATCATCGGCACGGCTACGGTACCGCACTAGTTGCAGAGAGTCTTCTACTCGACCGGCGCTCAAGACCCTATCGGACTGACTCCGGTATTGAGTCGGTTTCACATCCCAGGGGAGATTTAATCATCGACACGGCTACGGCACCGCACTAGTTGCCGAGAGTCTTCTACTCGCCAGGCGCTCAAGTCGGTATCCGCCCGACACCGGTATTGAGTCCGTTTCGCGTACGGCAGCCAGTCTGGAGCCGGCGATGTACCGTTTTTCCAGTAACGGCAGCGACTGTCGATCCCTCCATTGTTACGCGAATGAATAGTACTAGAGGAGTCGCAGGAATAATGTCGTTGCGACGAGAAGCGCAAGGGAAATAAAAATACTTACTCCATTTGCTCTAGAAACATAACGACCTCGCATCCATCGACGATTTGCAGTATCAATTTGTAATTTGTAATGCTACGACGCTCTTGCCGTGCTGGAAATCAATGTAGCGTCCATACGCTCTAGTGGCCGGATCGATTCGATATAACGAAACAGAATAAAAGAACTAAGAAACTTCGAGTTGTTCAATCGGTCGGAAGTTTTTCAAGATGCGCTCCATCACATCGCTATATCGTTACACGTATTTTCTTTTTCTTCCTCTCCTTCTTCTGATATTCTTCTTATTACACCCTTCGCGATGCGAAGGTTCGACCTTCCTGCTTCAATACGTATAACGAATGAACGTTTTATGCAATTCTCCTCCGATAACTTTTTTACCCTCTCCCCCTCTCTGGCATAAACTCAATTTGTAATACCGCTCCGGCAATATCAGTGCAATAATATCCCTCTTACACTCGGGGGAGCTTGAAAAATTTGCCGGCGCAGCTTCGAAGCTTCTTCCCTTGCCGGAGCTGGGGGGATTACACGTAGGGGGAAGAATCGAAGCCTCGAGACTTCTCGGGAATCATTACGACTGTTGGAGGATGGATCGAAAGAAAATATCGGATGGCACCTCGTGCCGCATAGCATCAAGATGCGCTTCATCCCCCAGTAAAAAGAGAAAAGTATGACGCTACTCGTCATACTTTTCTCTTTTTTTTTCTTCCTCCTTCCTTCTTCGTAATCCGATACGTCCCGCCAAGCCACGACGATGCGGACCCAAGATTCGTTCCCTTGCCAAGGGAATAATTCGATTCATCCTTTCTCGCAGTCCCAGCGGAATATAACAGAGTTCGAGGAATGAAACGAAAAGCGTACCAACGGCAGCGGCAGCGTCTCTGCACGTACCACGACTACGCAACCGCAATTTATTTCAACGCGGATATCGCCGTCGAGCTGCATAGCCGCTGTTGTTCGACTGCACTATCGGCTAGACGGATGCTCGACTCGTAAAGTTTACGCGAAAATTGGCATGGGTGACGTGGGGGACAAGGTGAAATACGTGACTTAAATTCTATCGCTAGTTTGTACATCGTTCTTTGGCTTTCCTCTCGACTCGGTGTTCTTCTTTTTCCCTCGACCTGGAAGTCCGTTCCTCGGAGCTCTTATCCGTCAGTCGACCTCTGACTTTGAGGTAAAGCGGGCGAAACCATCGGCAAGAGGGATTTTAACCCTTCAAATATATAGGTTATTTTTATAACGCTAGTAATAATATAATATAATATAATAAAAAATATATAATATATAATAATATCTTTATTAGAAAATGTAATAAAAGCCTAGTATTTGGTAGTCAATTGCCCAAAGTTTTTACCTGTTCAAGATTTATTTTAAATTTACTTTTTATCGAGACTTTACTTTCCAAGCTGTCATCCAGGTTCGCAATTAGGTGACCGGTTTTCGCACACTCTCCAGGATCTCTCGAGAATAATTACGGGAGAACTTGATGTGCGCTCAAGTAAGAGCGGCGGTGTAACTGTGATTGCATCGTGTGCGAACTCCGTTTCGCATCGCCGTTCTGTCTGGATCGTTTCCTTCCCAAAGTCTCGGCAACGTGTTCCATGCTATTAGCTAACAGGTGCTCGATGCAGGATGTCTCGTTGAACTTCGCACGGGCCGCATAATATGCCATACGCAACAGACACATCGGCGCCCCTGTGAGAGACCTATGTGCGCGCTTTGGAGCCGTATTACCCAGCCGGGAACCTCTCTCTCTCTCTCTCTCTCTCTCTCTCTCTTACCCAGACTTACATTCAGTTTTTATTATTTAATTTTTTGTTTCTTAGTATCTTTTTCTCCTAGTTTACCGCACTATGCCTTGCCATGAAGCATTTCTTTAAAACGAAAGCAATACTTATCTTCACTACTGATCTAACTTTCGGTTCAGCTGAATATTAGTTTATATTTAGTTTTAGGTTTAGTTGTAAGTTGTATTATCACAATGCTTGAACAACATTGCCCAAAAAAAACTGTTTGCCTTAGTTTCAAACGAAACTAAGGCATTTATAAATAAAATCAAATCAAATCTCTCTCTCTCTCTCTCTCTTTCCCTCTCTCTCTTTCTCTCAAGGGTCAATCGAAATTCGAGGGCGCGAGACTCGGGCTCAGCTCAACCAACCGGGCCACATATGCCCAAAGGGGAATTCCGTTCCGCCAATTTCTCCACACGCATCGGCTTCGACTCTGTTTCATTTCCCACATAACCAACGCCAAACTCCTCCAATGCCGCACCACCCTGCAGTTAAACGGATTTTACGCTCTGTTACAGAATTAATTACAATTTTTTTTTTGCATACAAGCGTTACTATAAATTACTAATTCGCAACATTCGAGCTTTGGCTTTTTGCGATTCCACCGGACGAGGGGCCGAAGGCATTTGTTATAAAATTAAATGATTTTACTGGAGTCAAACCGATTTTACGCTCTGTTACAGGATTAATTTTTAAAAAAGGTTTGCACACGAGCGTTGCTATAAATTATTTATTGGCAACAAACGAACTTTGGCTTTTTGCTATTATACCGGGCAAGTGGCCGAAGGCATTTGATGCAACATTAAATGATTTTACTGGTTCCCTTCGATTTTTTCGGTTTTTCCTGTATGATTTTTATTGTCACGACTGCAGGACGAATTAATTTTTCTTTTGGCGTAAATCGAGATTTATTGTTTATCTGTCAGCGAAATTTCATTTGGTTGTCCGAACCTGCAAATATAAAATACTCGCGTCCCTTCCTTTCGGTTAGAAGTTATGAATGAGCTCAAAAATATCGGTTTTTTTTAAGTGCTTCGCGTCGACGAGATGCCGCGTCTCTTGACAAGATTCGATTTGTTTTTCCTTGGTAAGGGAGAAATATGCTCCACTATAGTATGCGAAACGATTCGCGTGTACACTCTGCCGAAGCACGCGCATTCGACCTGCTGTATCCATCAACCGGAACGAGAGGGAAAGAAAAAAATGTCCTCTCGTCAATCTCGCGGATTCCATCCACGTGTCGATCTATTTCGTCGTCATTCGTTTTCACCATTCCCGATTCCAATTAGCGCAAAGAGCGACGAGTTCGGTCGCACGTGCTTCTGGACGCGATCGCGATTAGTTGCGTCCAGTCGTGACAACCGTTACAGATAGGTTGTTTGGTTTTTTATTTGTTTTCTTTCGTTTTTTTTCACACCAATCCGCTCGAACGAACAAACGAGCGAAAAAAAAAAAAACACGGAACGAACCGTGATATGTTATCTTAATTGGCGTCTGCGTCGCCCGAAGAGTTCAGATTAATGAGTTAGCATTGTTATTCGTTCTCGTAGCGGACCCATTTTTTTCGTTTCTTTTTTTTCGCCGTTACGCTTCGTTTAACAGAGCGTCGGAGAAAATCCTTTTGTTTCAATCGATCGGATTGGAGGTATCGATGTGGCTTTTGTTTCTCCGGTAGTTAAAAGAGCTTTGCTGCTCGATAGTAATTTTCGCTCGAGCGAGTGATACAGATCGTTTTGCAGTCTTGACCAAACAAATAATTTTTAAAAAATCGGTACTTTCTGTCGATATTTTGCTAGTCTCCTCCAACGAAGAGATCCGTAGTTCAAACAATTCTTGTCATCCCCATTCGTTCGCGAGTTCCTCACAGTTTCGAGGATAGTCATTCGCAAACGTCAAGCATAGTTAAAAGAGATTCACAGTGAAACGGAACCTCCCGTTTGCAGAAGAGGAAACGAGCGAAGCTCTGCCAGTAAAGCCATGGAAACCGATACTGATGAAACGACGGAGAAACTGGAAGAGCTGACACTTCTAATTTTTTGCTCCAACAGATGAAACTCGTTCTATTCGTTTTACGTATCCATCGCGAATTTGTAAAAAATTCAACCGCGAGAATTTCCGTTTTAATTTTGAACTCCTTCAATTTTCATGTGTCAATCCACCCTTCTTTGTTTCTAAACTCTTCAAACTGTCGATTATAAAATCAAACAAAAATGTTTGTTTTCATAATCGAAGTACTCGTAATTGTTCAATATTTTTACATTTTTCCCTTCGTACGATGCCGGAAACTGAGTTGCCAGTCGCTGCACCGTTCGTTCAACCCGTAATGACCGGCGTGAGTAAAAGCATCGACCGTGTGCCACGGTGCACCGCTACTTTTTATCCCCCTCAACGTGATAAAGCCGCGTGCAGCGGATGTGCGCGGTAGCGACTCCGGAGATAAAAAAAAAAATAAAACAAAAAGAAACGTCGCAAAAGACGGCTGCCTGAGAGGGAAAGACGAGTCCGTTGACGACGGTGGAAGAAAGCTTTTCCCCGCGCTATCTCACCGACTCCGGTGCACGGAGCCCAGGTAATGCGCTCACCTCTCACGGAGCCCAAGGGTTTTCTCCGGGAAAACGAAGTTCCCTCATAGCTCCGGGTTCGCCCGTTCGCCGGGCGAAGAAACGAATTTTTCGTCGAGGGATAAATTTGTCCTGGACCATGCCGGGACGCGAACACGCGGTGTTATCTCCACGATAGATGCACCCTGTGCAGCATCGAAGCTGCAAGGCTTCGCGATACAGCTATGCGTACATCCGTTCATCCGGGCTTGTGCGCCAAAACGAAGGTACAGCGAATACAACGTACCACTGATGTACGATATAACACGATGGGATTATCGAGAATCGATAGGATTCACTGGATACGTTTCTATACAAGCCGGAGATGCGTCATTCACGCGCCTGCTGAAACATAGACTCGTGTACCACGGGTTATTGTGCTGTTCGACGAAAAGGACTTTATTTCTCTCGTATCATTTTCCGATACACTTTGGGCTCGCACGTTCGGTTTACGAAAATGTAGAATTTTTTTTTTGTGCAAATGTTAATTTAAATGTGAATATAGTAGAATCTCGGTTCGGTTGATGGAAAGGCAATTTTTTTTTTGCGTCATTATAACACGTGCATAAATAAAATATATATCAATAAAATAACAGTATATATCAAAAATATTTGTAAGAAAAGTACAAAAAAATTGTTAATAAAAAGTTAGTTCAAAAATGTTAAAATAATTCATGTATGTAACAGTAATTGATATTGTCAGTAAACAATAATAGTAAAAATGAACAATAGGCAATAATAACATAATTAATGCATTCATAATCTTTACTTTGTTACTTTGCTACATGCCTCTATTCCTTATTTAACGTGCCGTCTCCGCCTTTCGGCCTACGACACGGCACCCAAGTGCGTGGAGCTGGGCTACGCCACAGCTAGCGCGCCTTACGGCTACCAATTCCCCGAAGGGTCCCTTGGTGAGGTATAACAACCACCACCACCAGGGGTACAAAAGCGGAAAAACTCCCGTTCTCCCTCTCGTATTTCATAGAAATACAGAGTTCATAGAACGAGAGAAGCGGAACCGCCCTTTCCAGGGAACAACTCACTTCGCCGACTTTCAACAGAGCCGAAGCAATGCCAAAAGCCGTTACCAGCGGGGGCCCCTCGGAGGCGGAGTTGTCAGCTAAAGGCTCGGCTCATTCTTTACTGGTGGGCAGGAATCGGTTGACCAGGAGCATTTGCCGTACAAAGAACCCGGACCCCCCAGTAAACTGGTTGGCCGAGAACATTTGCGTGGCAAAGAACCCGGACCCCCTACGAGCTTCCTGCAGACCCGAGCTCGGTACCCGCGGGGTCGCCACTCCCCGATGGTACGAGCGGCGACCGAGCACATGAGTGGTTGCCCACCCCAGCCCGGCACGCACGCCCAATCCACCCCTGCGGGAGTTACTTTGCTACAGTCGGGAGACGTCAAAAAATAAATTGTGCTTTCGACAGCGTTGTTTCCGCATTATTTACTTAGGGGGCCCATCTCGACTCTCATAGCTGCGTGAAAATTTTAAAAATGTGATTTTCCGAGGTTTTGGAGCACTGACTAGGTTTGCATTTTTTTAAACATTTTCACGAAACACAAGTTTTTTTTCTACGAGGAAGTAATAGAGTCATGTAGCACATTATGTCGAAGCAGCGAGTTTTTTCATGCTCTCAGAACAAAAAGAAATCCGTGAAAAAAAAGATTCGGAGTTTTTGATAAAGATAGCCCGTTGGAAGCTCACGTACAAAAAAATACATTTCGTCATGCTCGGACCAGATAACGGGCAAGCGTAGTAAAAAATGGAATATAAAGAGACACGTACAAAGAGAAGCGAACGAAAAATTGAAAAGAAAAACTGCACTCCCAATTTAAAAGTAGCACGTGCATATTCCAGGGTTTAAATGCGAACGAGCGATACCCTCTCGCGGATCTCGCTCTCTCTATCTTTGGCCTGCTCTTCGTCTCCATATTAATTCAGAGCCTCGAGGATATTTCTGTACGCGACTGCTACCACGTATACGAAGACACGTACCGGCGTTAATCCTAGCGTATTCATTAATCTGCGCTTCTGCTGCAGCGAGGAATTTTTCACGTAAGAAAAAATATATGATGTACGAATTTTTTTTCGCTACTCTTGGCTTGATCCCTTCCTCTGGCAGTGGAGGACAGGTCGGCTGATCCTCGTGCCCGGAAATATATATTTTAACGAATATGTAGCTGACGCGATATTAGTTAGGTTTGACAAGAGACGAACTAACGAACGATCGATACAAGATCGGTCGTCATGTAGAACAGTCTTGATCGGACTTCCAGAGTAAAAAGACGTTTGACAGTTCGTGTTCGGGATATTTAGCTGCGATTGTACATAATAATATCCGCCCCAAAAACCTAATACGCGTGTTATTCATTCGCTCGGTCGTAAAACATTTCTTCTCGTATCGCGCGAAAAATTTGTAAAAACTATCCGTTTAGCCCCGCCTTCATCGAACAATTATCCTCAGCTATTTCTATAAATTTATCGACATTTTTTTCTTCCACATTTTTCTGTATTGTTCGACCTAAACGAAAATCGCAAAAATTCCAGGTCCTCGTCAGACGTGAATGGGTTTGTCGGATGGTCGTGTACATGGAGCGTACACGATTAATGGGATTGAGAAAAATTTAAGTTACTCGAATCGATTCCGAATATAACGATCGAAGCGAGTGACGCAGCCGCGAGTCTTTTCAACTTTTCCAATTCGAATGAATAAACGAGACTCCAACCTCGTCGAACTATCGGGAATCGAGAGTTACAAGAACTCCATCGTACGCTCGATTCGATACTGAGTCATCCCGTTTGTCAGATTTGTTCGGAGGAAAAAAGAAGGGGGAAAAACAGAAGACGCGCAGCGCTACGACAGAATCGATGAATAGAAATTTGTTCCGGTAATTGGATGGGGTCGTTGAAACGTCGAATGAAATCGTTAACACGTGAATCTCTGCCGATAGACAAGGATCAAAGGTGTGTTTCGAACACAGCACTGACGGTCGGGTAAAAGGCAAATTAACGAATCGCGAATCGTTTTTATTGGCTCAGCGGTATGACCGCGATCGCGTGACGAGAGCGAAATATCTCTCGTCGATTAGCGTCAATGGTCAAAGCGAGTTGCATGAGCGCACTCGTCCTCCCACCCTGGAGCACACACGGACACGCGTTTGAACGCTTAACATCAAAGTCAAACTATATCCTCGCGCTTTATCGTACCGTAAGCTCCGCTTATATATTCAAACTATAGTGGATTCTCTGGCAAATATGCAAAACGGGCTAAAACACGGATGACACGTGTATGTATGTTTGCCGAGAATTAATAGAACATCGGGAAGCTATAACACGGATACGGTAGAAGGCCTCCACGTAAAAGGATTTGTTTGTCACGCGTTAACTATCGCGTCGCACATGTCCCACTCGGCTAAATAATCATTCGCGACCGTCATCATTATTTTGCGCTAAACGTATCGGTTCGTCGGGCGTTAATTCCTCGATTTATTGTGCAATCAACCAGTACGGTGCACGTGTGTTTGACGCAGAAATACTGATGGAGATAAATTTCGTTACGGATGCATCCAGTATCGGAAAGTCAATGAAGCCAGTTTGGTAGAAACAAAAAAATATATGTATTTATGAAGACGATGATACATCGCGTAAAGTTAGCAGGGATTAAACCACGATTTACTCGCGTTTGGCCAAGAATTTTCGATTCCCCCGAAAAAAAAGGATTACAGTTTTTTTTTTAACCTATTGAGTCTTTGTCGAAGAGCGTTCATATCTGCGCGAAATACGCCGTGTCCGATTTGAAAATCTCACTTTTCGTCGTAAAGGACACGTTTGACACGTGGACAAACGATGCGAGAGGACTTTTCGTCATAAAATATGCTCCTAATAGTAGCAAACTTCTCTTTACACGTCCTTTGACGCAGAAATACTGATAGAGATAAATTTCCTTTCGGATGCATCCAGTATCCGAAAGTCAATAGAAAGAGTTATTTCGGGAGAAACAAAACAAAATATACACGATGATATATTGCGTAAAGTATTCAGCGGTTAAACAACGATTTACTTGCGTTTGGCCAAAGATGTTCGAGTTCCTAGAAAAAAGAGGATAACAGCATTTTTCTTACTGACTGAGTCGGTGTCTTGTAGCGTTAATATCCGCGCGACATGCGTCACTTCCGGTTCGAAAATCTCATTTTTCGCCGCAAAGAGCACGTTTGACACGTGGACAAACGATGCGAGAGGACTTTTCGTCATAAAATATTCATGCACGGTGGGTCTCTGATCGGTTAAACTGTAAACTGCCTGTAACTCTTGCGATGCCAAGGACTGAACGGTCGCCCATAATAGTAGGAAACTACTCTTTACACGTCCCACTACAGAAATTCCGACGATGGAAGTGAACGAGAAAGTGTGCGAGGTAACGAGCCTCAATTTCGCGAATGCCCACTTCCCGGATAATTTTCCTCACTTACTCATACCCCCTCTCCTCCGCCCCCTTCCCCAACTCTTTTTCATCCCGGAGGCTATCCTTTCGTGGCGCTTTCCTCTGTTCTTTCTCATCCCGCTACCTCTTACCCCTCCTACTTCGCGTTTCTTCGGTACACACGCTTTCGGTCCATGCACTCTCAACTTGCATCAGTTCATCGTCGCTTACGTTTATTTTCCACTTTATTTTTCCCGTCTTTCCCGCATCCAGCGACCCCGACTGTCGAGTGTGCCGACGCTCCTGCCTTGGGGCTGAAAACGATATCCCGCAAAACGCTATTCGGTGCAGTTCACGGTTAACGAAACGAAAATCTTCCAAACGAGAATTCATAGCTTACAGACATACACACATACATATCCATCTTCCCAGGTCGCTCCCTCGCGCGAATCCAGCGAATAAACTCTGCTCGAATTCGCGAACACAGCGGAGACACACCCGGCTCTTCTCGCCGTCATGCGATATCACTCCGAGACCGGGAGCATCGTACCAACGAGAAGATACGACATGAACTCATGACGAGAACTCATTGCCACGAGTGTACCGTGTGTTCCGCGCTTGTCTAACACACGCCCCTACGCCCGCGTGAACATCTGGGATGTTGAATAGAATTTGCATAAGACGCTAATACGCGGGATTCCCCTCATTCGCCGTCGTGCGATCACCGGTTACGTACGTTTCCACCAACAACCTCGTGCCTCGCTCTCACGAAACTCTACGCAAACGGTTGGTAACAGCGAAGTGAGGAGGGAGAAGGGAGACTGGTAGTTATTGCGAGCGGATAGAGAGTACATAGCTTCCGGTGGATATACGATATATCCATTACTATCCTCCATATTGCCTCCAATCTCAGCAACTCCCGGCTGTATCTTCCTCCGCGTCCCCGCTGATGTATCTTTCGTAGAACAACGTATCGGATCCTCTCCCGTCGGCCTCGTCAGAGTTTCCTCTCCGGTTCTCCGTCCCGAACTATTATCATTCCCGACTGGCTATCCTCGAAATTCCTCTGGCTCACCTTCTATGGCCCTCGTTATACTAATCCACTCTGCAGACACGCGGCTGTTCCGCAGCGACACAACTCCGTTGACTCTAAGGTAGCGGAAGCGAAACGCGCCCGAGGCGGTTTCATTCTTTTTCTTTGCTTTCGGAAGCTCGAACTCCGTAAATACTGGTGTCCTTTAAGGGCGCCGCTCTCCATCCAACCGTGACTATTCGTCCTTCGGGCTCTCCGGCAAATATTTGCCGGGTTATCCAATCGGCAATCAGGACTTGGAGAGCTATGATTTCGGGATATCGATTCTCACCGGCTGTCGGAGTGTATAACAATGAGCTGGCGAGGGATAGGGTGTATATCCTTCCCGCGATTACAAAGGTGTAATATGTATGGATGTAGGGGAGACCGGGGCGAGATGGACCCCCTAAGCAAATAACGAGGGGCTACAACGCTGCAGAAAGTAAATTGATAATTAAATTAATAAGCAAATTTATTGTTTTTCATCCAACAATGATATTTTCACGGGTTTTAAAACGCGTTCGAAAAGAAACGTTTGGGGCGAAACTGGGGCTGTACAGTTAGGTCGGCCTAGCCGGGTGAAATATCTTATCCGGCTAATGGATTTTATAGTTTGAAACCGTCTTAGCCGGCTTGGCCGGCTAAGACGGTCTCTGTGCGAGTCTCCACACGACATGTCCAACAAACCATCCGCAAGGGCGCGAAAGGCTGCAGCGACATTGCATAAGAGTTGAGTCCATGTAGCGTTAAAAAGCCAATTCTCCGCACACAATTCTCACTGGTTCGCGAAAAAGGGATGAGGAAAAAGAAAAGAATCGTCGATCGAAGGAAATTCAAACGCCCGATAAGTTCGTTCTGAACGTATCTCGTGTAAGGATTTTGCGGAATATCGAATAGAATCTCAAGGAGTGCCGGAGAGCTTGCGAGATCGAAAGCTCTTCCTCTCAACCTTCCATCCGATACTCCTGTATCTTCGATACGTTGGTCGGATGTAGTGTATATAAAAATGCTGCCTGGCGGAATCGCGATATCGCAGGATATCGAGCTTCCGGAAAGAGTGTCAAAGGAAGAAGAGAACTTTGTAAACATTCTCTCGGAACGATCGCGTGCACGAACCAGCTACGGTTATTTAGTTCGATGCGAGTGAAGCGTAATTATTGCAACTTCTTGCGGAAGAGTGTTAATCATCGAGATATTGCAGGATACGCAATTTCCGGACCGTCAAAGATCACCGACACTCCGCAAATACCTGCTGCAGCGATCTCATGCTCGGTTTTGTCATATCAACAAAACCTTTGATCTCGATAGCTCGACATTATTCTAGCCTCCGCGCCGCTGCAAATTCAATTAACAAAATGATATATTTTCTTATGCATACGGGATAGTTCGTCTCCAAATTGAATACTTCTATTCTTTATAAAGACGTGTAAGTTATTTAAAAAAATGAAAAAGTTATTGTATTTTATTTACATTTGATTTCGATGAGCTTCAGAATTTGATGCAAAAAGTTATTTATTTTCTTCGGAGTACAGGATAGTTCGTCTCCAAATTGGATACCTCTATTTTTTTTAAAGATGTATAAATTACTTTACAAAATGAAATGGCAGACGATAACGCGGATAAGTAAAAAGGTGCTCGGGATCGCTTTTTTTATCAATGGAAAATTGGTATTTGCACGAGTAACAGCAATTATTTAGAAAAAGTAATTGAAAAATGAGTTTAGTCGATCTCTTATCGTGTATATATGTAAGTGTGCATAGCCTGAATAGTTTGCCAAAGATACACGATAATGTCGTGATCGCGGTACCCCGCAGGATATTCAATTTCCGGAGTGTCAAAGGGAAGAGTGACTCAGCGAGATCGTCTCGGAGGGAGAGCTCGTGCGCTCCGAGTGATTACGTCGATTGGCGATAGTATCTATATGTCTTACATATATGTGTATTCTCCATGTGTACGCAATTATATTGGATTCACTTACTCAGTGTTGCATTGTTGGCTCTCGATTGATCAGTCTGGGACCTCAGCAGTCGCAATCGATTGAGTTTACTCTGTTGCTGATCCAAACGATGTCTCAGCCTGGCGAGTCTGTCCTGCTGTGCCGGTTCCTGTAAAATATTTTCCACAAATCCTCTGTTAACATTCG
This sequence comes from Stenichneumon culpator, assembly GCA_964017025.1. Lineage (NCBI taxonomy): Eukaryota > Metazoa > Arthropoda > Insecta > Hymenoptera > Ichneumonidae > Stenichneumon > Stenichneumon culpator. Next base: position 8,150,159 of record OZ024781.1, read on the forward strand.
TCGGAAAAGGATAAAAGAAAAAGGGGTCTTTGATATTGACTCGAAACTATCGGCTTGACTGAACCGCTGATAATTTGCAAAAAAAATAAAATTATTTTATCGAATGGAACAAGTTTCGCGATGCAGAGTGACGAACGCTCGTTGAATTCCTAAATTGTCGTTCAGTCTGTTAAATTATTCGGCGCGTTCGGTCGGGGATTTTTTTTTTCCTGTTTGCAACATAATTATTTTGCTTTTTTTACGACGATATTCGTCGCTTGACCGCTCGCGCTTGTAGAACAGGATGTAGAACGGGGGAATATAGCGAGATTGAATTTTGGTGTATGTTAACTCGCTGATATGTCCCTTGGAGTGTATCGACCCGAGAGCGTCGCGGAGTCGTCGAAGTCCGCCAGGGTGGAGGGATTACGAAGACCCACTCGCGTCCGGGTTCTCGTCGCATCTGGCAACTCTATATCCCTATATACTTGTCGTATACAGACCGAGAAGGATTTCTTCACCGAACTCGTCACGCTGATGCCGATGCAGAGTGGAAAATGTAGACGAACTCCGCGACGATTTAATATAGTGCGCAGAGGGAACGACTGGTAGAACTTGCTATAGACGTAGCTGGATGCAGACTTATAAGTATACCATGGGAAGTAGCGGGCAGATCGATACCCATTGGCGCGGCTGCAGTCATAGGAGTTGCGGATTAGGACAGCAGATCTTCGTGAGAAAGGTAAAAAAAAAAAAAAAATGGAGAAAATGTTACTGTCGCTCAAAGAGACCAACCTATCGTTCATTGATAAGACTCTTGCACACATGTTAATGCTTCGGGTCAGATTCTCTTCAACTCGGAGCTCAAAAAAAGAAAGAGAGATTTTTTTTGTTTACCTAAACAAAACATATTCAATATTTCATTATTGTACTGAAACCTCCTACTGACCCGGCTTTCAAAGCATTTTTTTAAAATGTATTTCTTTTACGTCTTCTCTCCGGTGAATTTTTTTCTGCAACGGATTGTTCGGTCCGTTTATTACTTTACTAACTTTTTTTAATTTTATTTTTTAATAAATGGAAATTACATCTGCGTCGGTCCGTAGCGCGAACAATCGTTAATCACGGGTTTGCAGTGAGGAAAAGCGCGCACGTTAAGATTCTAATTACCGATAAGTGGATACAGTACACAGCCTTCCCCCTTTCTTCCTTCCTCGTTTCCTTATTATCATCATTATTGTAGTCGTACGAGATGAGAGAGGGAGAGAGAGCGAGAGAGAGAGAGAGAGACGCCGGGCGATGAAAAATAATTATAGGATAATTAGGAAGAGGAAAATTATCCGAAAGCTTCTGGCCGTACGGGAGAGTTACCTCGATGTCTTGAATCGTCGGGAGGATACACTCGAAAGCCATAGAGAGATTTCTATGATTTCTATGAAGCCATAGAGAGATTTCTATGGCTTTCGAGTGTATCCTCCCGACGCTTCGAGACATGGAGCTAAGTCTCCTGTACGGCCAGAAGCTTTCAGATAATTTTCCTCTTCCTAATTATCCTATGATTATTTCTCAACGCCCGGCGACTCTCTCTCCCTCTCTCTCTCCCTCCCCCTCTCTCTCATCTCGTACGACTTAATCCTCGCAGCACCTCTTTCCCTCTTTTCGCGCGAGGGCAGAGAACCGATCGCGACGTATTCGAGGGTTAAATACCCGAAATAACTTCCCTGTTTGGTACTCACGTTTCGATCTGGACCACAGGGTAACATGTTCTTTCGCTCGATCTATATTCATCTCCGAACTCGACAATGCACGCTTGCCCCGATAAACCCAAGCTCGAGCGATAAATTATGTAATTTCGTTGTTTTTTTTTCTTTTTTTTTTTTTTACTATGTCATTCGTTCAAACGTGTAATTGGTGGAAGAGTTCTGCTCGTCGCTCGGGTGTTGACTAAAGTGTCCAAAAGGCAATTATTGATCTTCGAGCTCGCCAGAGCGCCGAGAACGGACCTCGACGTATTCGATGGTTAAGTACGCGAGATGACTTCCCTGTTTGGTACTCACGTCTCGATCTGGACCGCAGGGTAACATGTTCTGTCCCTCGATCTATATTTATCTCCGAACTCGACAATACACGCTTGCCCCGATAAACTCAAGCTCGAGCATTAAATTATGTAACTCTTTGTTTTACTATATAATTCGCTAAAACGTGACGTAGCCAGTGGAAGAGTTCTGCTCGCCGCTCGGATGTTGACTAAAGTGTCCAAAAGGCAATCATTGTTGTTCGAGCTCGCAATAACCCGAGCGCGCCGGAGCGCCGAAGGTAAAAGTGCGGTCGCGTGCGTTGCGAAACGGCTCGTTTGAAATTACTGTGCAGCGCTAAAGTGCACGGTGGGGAATAGTTATGCCGGGTTTCCCTCTGTCTCTCGTACGCAATGCAGTAACGCTTCTGGAACGCTTCGAAAGAGAGCGCGAGAATTCTCGGGGCGTCGGTTATAATATCGGGACGCTATCGTGCGCGCACGAGAACGATGTTTCGACGGTAACTTGGATGTAACGCACGTACGGCAAGGAATACATGTAAATACACGTAATACCTGCGTAAAGAGAATCGGGTCTGCGTTAGCCAGTACGAGCACGTACACGCGAGCTTCCACTCTCTTTCGCTTCGTGCGGTATAGCAGGAGCGTGTCTAAATATCTCTGTACATATAATAATATTACGACCGAGCGAATGAATAATGCGCGTATTAGGTTTTGGGCCGGATATTATTAGGGTAGAGCGGGGCAAAATGGGGCAGCGGGGCAAAACGGGGCATGGGGCAAGGCGTCATTTTCCAATAATTTTTGGATGCCCGAATTCGCCCCATCGATACATCAGGCTTCTCTGCCCCGTTTTGCGACCTTGTCCGATCCAAAAATGATTGGAAAATTTAGTTTTGCCCAAGTACCCCGTTTTTCCCCGTTGCCGCAGTTTGCCCCGCTCTTCCCTATGTACAATCGCTGCTAAATATCTCGAACACGAACTGTCAAACGTCTGTTTGCTCTGCGAATCCGATCAAGACTGTTCTACATGACGATCGATCTTGTATCGATCGTCCGTTCGTTCGTCTCTTGTCAAACCTAACTAATATCGAGTGCCTCAACGAATAGTCAGCTACATATTCGTTACAATATATATATGCACATTTATAATATATAGATATATTATATACAGAGAGAGAGAGAGAGAGGAGAGAGAGGTAGACGTAACGAGGCACGATAATCGCCCACTCGACTAATGACCCATTGTCGTAATGGAAACTGTAAAGTGGGTCGAGTGCTCTCTCCCTCCTTTGCCCCGCTTTTCTTCTTCATTTTTTTCTTTTTAGCTCAACTCTTTTCTCGCAAACCCCACAACAGAGGAAGTACAATAAACCCTGTTTTAGTCTCGTCGCTGGCACGTCTGAGAAACGTGAAAAGGAAAAGTTGGGTGTAGGAAATAAGAAGAAAAAAAATAATACAATGGGAAGACAATCAAGTTGTTTGGGGGCAAAGGCGAATGCCAGAGAATTGCGTCGGGACGTATGTTCGTATCACGTCTCGGGACGTGTATTTCGGGCCTGATTTTGGTTGACCGCGGGAAGTCGGCGAATTTAAGGGCCTGGAAAGGACAGGATTTTTATTATCGATTTTCCGCTCGATGGGGTTTCCGGTTCGCCGGATGCCCATTCGGAGAAGGAGAAAGATCACGGGGTTTCCGCGATGGGGAGGAGGCGAGGCGGGTAACACTGAAACACTAGGGATATCCCTCGCCGTGTCGTCGACCGGAAGTAAACTCGACGTGGATCTGTCGCGGTGGTACAGACAGTCGGAGAGATAGAGAAAGCTCGGGACAGAGAGAGCGAAAGTCTGAGCGGAGTTTGGGGAAGCGGGTGTCGAGGAGGAGGAGGAGGAGGAGGAGAATTCGCGTTCGCTCGAAGGAATAAGGGGAACTAAAGCTTCGATGGTAAGAGAGCAATTTCCAGTACGGCAGGAACACAATTTCCTTTCTCCATCGTCTTTGCACGCGTTGAGCCTGCGTTCGCCGGGTTATTGACGAGCCGCAGGTTCCAACTATTTCATTCCGCGGGGGTGCGAGAAACTCAAAGGATTGTGCATTTTTTGGAATTTTTTTTTTATTCGAATAAAAATATATATATATATGCAATTTTTGGACGCGTCACAGATCGGCGTAAACTTCGATTCCGGCGAGCACGCGGATTATTCCTAATAGGAGAACCCCGATCGATCTCAGCGGCGAAAATTAGCATCTTTCTTCTTGCCTTTAATAACAGCATTATCGCTCTGGGCGCACCGATTTCGGGGAAGTCGCAGCTTAGCGATGCCAGCATCCGGATCGATGCCAGGTTTCCAACATCCGACCTCAGTTCTGCATTCGATAGGCGAAACGTCGCGTGAGATTTCAGACGACGCCTCAGCGTCGCTGTCCTTTGAATATCAATTTCGCGCGCGCAATAGTTTGCAATAATCGTAGGGCGTCGCCGGGTACTGGGATTGCCGAAAATATGGGTAAGGAGAAGGGAGAGCGAGACCGCGAGGCGGATTAACGAGGAATAAGGTAAACGGCCCGGTTTCCGCCACCTTTAGGCCCAGTTTCCGCCATCATTAATTGTTACAGGAAAAATTTTATAAAAAATATCCGTATCATGGCATTAATCAAGAATAAACTGCTCTTCAACATGCCGTCAATTTAATTTGTATTTAACGTATACCCTATTTATTATTAGTATAAATTGCGATTAATGGCGGTAACTGGGACAGTGGCGGAAACTGGGCCGTTTACCTTACTCGGGGACTCTCGTCATGGTGGTGATAGCGTGAAGCCGCGTGCTCGCTGACTAATTATGGATAATAAGATCGGAAGGACGAATCGGTTCGTTCTCGATATTTCAGGCGTTGCTACGAATTTCCATGTCGTTGAGGAGACAATTTCCTTCCCGAGTGAAAGACGGACGGAACATCCGACCGTTTTGTACCTTGCTTAGCCCGATGAGCTTTCGGTAATACTGAGAGTCGAGTGTAGGACGCGATGGCCTCGACGGAGTTCCCCAGGGACTGTTCTCGACGAGCCATCCGTTAATCTCCGTGCAGTCGGATGTGTCTAAGGTAGTCGCTGTAATAGGATGACTGCCCATTGTGCTCATCCGTGATGGAGAAACAAGCAGGTGTAGAGGGGACATGTATCGTTTGGTGACCTACCTGTGTTCCCCGAAGCACGGCGAGGCGGGCTTCACGTTGCTCCAGGAGACGCCTTTGCTGGGCTATTTCCCGCTGCTGCCGCGCTGCCATGCTCTCGAGCTCACTGAGCACCAGCACGGCCCCACCTCCGCCCACTGGTAACTGCAACGATAACAAGAAACAAAAAACATTTTAGACTAAAAACGTTAAGCCTTGTTCGATAAAAATAAATTAAAAACAAGATATTCGACGCTTTTTACTCGATGAACATCGAACCGGTGATTGGAATTTTATACCACAGAATCTCTCATATGCTATATTATATATGATAGAGTTACAATGCGGGAGTTAATTTTCGCGACGAATAAATACGTATCTGGCATATGCGTAAAGTAGCAGCTTTACGGAACGCTGAGCCGCAGGGGTTGAAATGAGTTTCGATACGTCCCCTTTTCACCATGAAAATTCATCGAGGTATTTTCCCGGCACGTTAGAGCCGCAGATCTTCCGGTGGTTTAGTCGATGGCGTATCTTTTGAAGTCCTCGACATGGTATACATATGGGATACCCGAGCTTATGGAAGGAGCCTCGGGATTTCGGCCCGAATGGAACGGAATTTCGAGCCGGCATTGAGATACGTTCGTCGGGCGGTCGGCGAGGGGTGCGAGGAGAGAGGTTGAGGATTATCGAAAATTCGAGCTTCGACATCTTCACGGGAACTCGAGGTATAGAGTTTCCCGTTGCCGAAGCTTTTCTCCCGGGGGAGATAATTTTTCGGTACGGCTTCTCGAGGAATGTAGAGACTGATGTACCGCGCGCGGCTATATCGGCTCTGCCGTTCGTAAAACCCGACGTATCCTCTTTCCTACAGGTGCAACGACGAAGGGGATGAAAGCGAGACGGAGGAGCGAGCCGTGAAAGCCGCTGTGGAATGTGACTTAAAAAAAATAAAAAATAAATGAATGCACGATACCGATTACGGGCAAAAAAAATTTGGCTCTTGTCCAAAAGCGATGTTTTCACCGTTGGATCTACACCGGTCTCTAGATATGACTTTTACCAGCGTTTTATCATGGCGCAAGGGGCCACCCGCCAGCCGGGCTAATCTCTTGATTTCCTATCTTCGTGTTCGACCCTCTTCAGCACACGGAGCGACCTCGCACCGGGCGCGCTCTCCGCGTTCTCTTTTTCCAGGTGGTCGCCGCATCGTCGGAACGGAAAGCGTGGGAACACACACGCGGGAAGTTTTTGCAACGTTTCTGAGTCGCGAATAAATCAACTTTGCTTTCGTGGCTTTCCGCCTCGACGTCGCAGCGTCGACGCCGCGACGTCATCCCTCGTGGATTGTCCGACTCTCGTATCCAGCTGGTTTCGCGGAGCTTCAAGCATGCCCCTCGCCGCATCAGCCTGTTCAAACTTTTACATCCCAACCGGGAATGAACTATTCAAATTTTGATTAAATCTCCATTGCTCTTGGTAAACCGGGCGCGTAGTTTTCACTACGAACACCGTGTATTTTCTCGGATACAGTGCATTTGCATACATACTGTTCTATAGTACGCAAGTCGGCGGGTCGCGAGTAACTCGATTACGCGTTACGACCCGAGAGACTCGTCGCGGAAATATGTGTGCGCGGCGTTCGACAAAACAGACGCGAAACGTACGAACGGGAAATAAGAGTCGTCTCGTTCAAGCGAATCTTGCTTTAATGAAGTAAATTTAAGTAGAGTAAAAAAAAAAGTAATTTTATAGATAAAGATAGGAGCGTATAAAAAAGGTTGATTTTTGCATTTCCGGCGGATGTTCCTCTTCTTCAGCTGCAGAGACGAGTATTTTTTTTTCTTGTTTGGATCAAACAAATCTCTTCACCGGTTGCGTGGAATTGTAGATGCAAAGAGCGATCCCGTCCGAGACGCGTAGTTGATTAACACAAGGGGGGAATAATTAGCGAAGATTGGAGACCACCTACTCGTGTTCATGGGCGGACGCGTGTTATAAGGATTAAGGGAGAAAGTTGAGCAATCCATTAAACTGGAGAGACTACGGTAGAACAGGGAGGACAGAGAGGAAGCAGGTTATACGGGGATGCGGCTGCACCCTTAAAAGGTAATTCCAACTGCTTCCGCCGTGCGAGCGAATACGTGACGTAGCATACAGGGCGATACAGTATCAGTTTTCGTTGCAAGAAAAGATCTAAAAAAATCTCTTAAAAAAATGTAATTTCACACACGCTTCCAGAATTTCCATGAAAAGGGACTAAGGCAGAAGCACGATTGAACGAATCAATTAGGACCGAGCCTAGTTCGGGTCGACGATTATTCGGATAATGAAAATTTGAAGACAAAAAATAACGCGCTTAAGTAGAACATCGCAAAAATGGAGCTGACGAAGTGCCGGTCGGGCTTCGAAAAAAATGTCCGACTTTCTTTTTTTCACCGTAAGAACATTATGCTTCCGCCTAGAGGTGGAGGTATAAAACAGAACGATGAAACTACATCGAAATATTGCGTCACGATTCGGATAATAGAAGTTCACATAAACAAGTCGCAGTTCGCATAATGGGCAGTTCGGTTAATTGAGGTTCTAAGGTAATAACAATACTCTCCGATAGAGAACCCAAATTTCTTCCACTGATGTTAACCTCCTTGCACATTCGAAAAACAAAGCACCATGTGAAAAAAAAAATTACTTTCTGAAACGCACAAACATTTTTTCTTCCGTGCAGACGCGGAAGCCGATGTGTGAGTCTCATCGGAATGAAAATTGCGCGTCGCTAAATGAAGTTCCACTCGAAGATATTCTCGTCTCGATGCTGTACATAGAGGCCTGGAGTTCTGGGTCGCGCTGTACGTTTCTCCACGTGCAGAACCGCACCCCTTTCGGGCTGCGGCGGGACCGTCCAGAGAGGGTGGGGCGAGGAAGAGCAGAAGGGCGAACGACAGAAAGGGACAGCGTTTGCGGTGATAAATTGGCTTCGTGGTCTGCTCGGACGACCGGCAACTCCGGGTACACGCGCGGGTGGTTCTCGAATAAGCTCGTGTAATGAATGACGATTTAAATTTTAATTAGGTCTCGGCATCGGGTCCTTGTCGCGGCACTGAAGTACGGACCTTTGTCAAAGTAACACGCACACAGTGCGTCGGTGTGCGTGCGGCACAAGCGAGGGAGGGTGGAGGAGGTAAGTAGGCACTCCTGGGTACCTGGCATGACTCTGACGCAGAGGTTGGCCCAACACGCGCCAGCACGAAAACCTTTCATTGTCTTTATTTTTTCTTCGCTTCTTTTCGCGTGACCTCGTAATAATTTTGTTGCCTCGGGGGTCGCGAGAAACCACCGAGCATGAAGCTACACGTGAGAGGAAGGAGGGGGGCTGAGAGACTCGGAACTTGGAGGGCGACCGCTGGTTGTGCACCTCCGTATAATTAACTCGTGGGGCAACGCTATTGCGTGTGCCGCTGAGGCTATTGCAGAGCGTTAAATGGGGAAATAAAGAAACAAGCAAGGAAAAAGCGTTGGGTCGGTGAGGAAAATGGACGGAGACAATGGATCGGAGGAAGGCGCGGAGCTCGGTCGATAACGCAGGGAAGATCGGGAGATAATGGTAAAGACGATAACAGCGTCTGCGGCCCGTTCGGAAACATATCTTGGATAGCATAGAATGAGAGAGAATGCTGCGTTCGGGCGAATGCTGGAGAGAGAAGCTAATTACCCGGATATGATTTCTTAAGCCTGCGGCGGAGAGAAGGGGGCTAAATGGGTATGTTGGGAAATGGGGTAAAATGGGGCGAAATGTGGTGTCGCAAAAAATAAATCGAAATTTTTTATTTTATTGATGGTCTTGTTATTGACAAGCCAATTCATAACTCCGGATGCGTTCGTATATTTGTTTCTTGGCTTTGTTTGTTGGCTTGTCCGTTTTGCCCCGTTCTGACCTATATTGAAGGCTCACGGTATAATCCAAGGGAGGGCCGTATCTGCGCGTACGGTGACAAAAGGTAGACTATAACCTCCGGTGGATGGCACGTATCTCGCGAGCGACTCCTTGTTTAATAGCCCGTATCGTTATATATTTCCAAGAGTAATTAAGCGCGTATCGTTCGACGGAAATTAATAGGCGTGGCATCGTCGTCGGGTTCTGTGTCGGGAACGAGAGATCGGGTAACACGATTTCGATGGAGAACAACAAAAAAAAAAAAAAAAATGAAGTAGATAAAGAGATAGACGATAAGGGGTGCGCCACCCTCGAGGTCGATACTTCGATCAATCGCTGTCTGCACATAACTCATCGACGACGACAGCCTGTCGTTTTGTCTTTAAAATAATTAATAGATCTTCGGCGCAACAATAAATTATTTTATTAATCATTCATATATGTAATTAGGTGAAAAAATTGTCTTGTTGATTATTTGTAATATTGTTTGGAATAAAACGCCTCCAAGAAGGTACAAAAAAGGTACTCTTAAAAATTGTGTGTGAAACCATCTTAAGGAATTTTAGAATCAAGCGGAACCCTTCTTTCGCAACCTGTTGCCTGTTGCTGCAACCCTCCATCGCCCTGATTATTCCAAATCCGAGCGGGACCGCAAACCTTTTTCAGGACAGCTTTTACTTGAAAGTCCCACTGAAGACGTTTTCGGATTAGAGCTGGGCAGTACTTGAAGTACCGGTACTTGGTTGACACTTCAAGTACGTACTTGAAGTGCTCAAGTACTTTTTCAGTGTAAAAAGTACCTGATAATTCAAGTAGTTGTGGCACATTATCCTTTGTACTTGAAGTATTTTTTTGATACATTGCCCAGTTCTGTTTCACCTAAAAAATATAGGTGGTCTTTCAGGGTCAATTAATGAAGAAGCTCTGACGGAAGTTTGACTGCAGTTCGAGAACGATACAAAAAAAAAAAACACCAACGATACGTTCACTACATCTGTGAGCTCCCATAGCTAACCCACTTACGCTCGTACCAGCGCGTTTATGGCTGCAATATCGGTGCCGCGAAACGACTGCAGTCGTGCAGCGGAGGAATACGCGGGGCGCTGCTGATAAACGAGCTACCTTTATCAGAGTTCCCTGCTGACAAAGGCGCGTCGGTCCGGCAGCTCTCGTTGATGGTCCGGTCGGCGGGTCGTTCTGCAACTGCAGCAATAGCATCCATTTCCTCGGCACAGACGGAATCAGTATAGCGGTGAGCTTCGCCGAAGAGAGTAACAGCACTGAATCCAATAAACCCACGTAGCTTCCTCCAGTTCTCTCTCCGTCGTTCTCTCCGGCTAACAGAACATCGAGCTTTCACGAAACTATTGCCATCCGTTCTCTCCGCTTCGGTTCCCTTCCTCTCCTGTCCGAACTCCCCGTCTGTTTTTCCACCTGCGTGATCTCGACATATCCACCTTTTCCCGTCTACTTCGTGCAGAAAGTGCACCAAGCTTTATCATTCAACCCCCTCCTGTGTCGTTCCTCTCAATGTTGGAGACTCTGTACCTTTCTTTCTCGCATTCTGTTGCTTCCGGTTCCACTCTTTCATTACAGTTGTTGGGCTCTTACCGGTCTCCTCTTTCGCTATCATTGCCACACGGTTCCACTTCGGAGATTCGTTATAGCACCGAGACAGAGCAAATAGATCGGGTTTTCTTTTTCCTTTTTTTTACTTAAAAGTGCCCAAGTACGAGAAATCCGTGGCAACGGGGTTCGAAAGAGGTTCTATGAGAGTACTTTCATAAAATGCTGTTCTTTTTTCATGTAATGGAACGATTTACGAATACACGAGGTATAAAAATAGTCAGGTGATGGATGCCTCGAGCGCGAATCAATTTATCAATCCGTCAACTGAAAATGTCTTCTCTCCCGCATGCATCGATGCTATATCAATATTTAGAGGTCAAAATGGCAACTAAAAATGTTGACATCTTGTTATGTTATCGTGGAAACGAACGAATCTCATTGCTCGATTGAAGCGTACACAGCGAGAGAGAAAGAGCGTCAGGAGAATAAGGTCGAAAAACTCGAACGTCGATTATGGGTGAAAATAGAAGTTTTCGTGACATTTGCGTTTGATAAAACAGGAAAATGCAAAGGACCGAGAGGTCGAACAGAGGAAGCCGAGTTAGAAGTGCGACCGAATTGCGTTATCACCTCGGAGCGACTTTCCCTGTGCTGCAGTATCTCCCCTGTCCCCCTTGCAACCCCACGTTTTTGTGCCTGCCTTCCGTCGAGCACTCGCTCCGTGCAGCCCCGAGGAATAATCCTCGGGATCAGAGGTTGCCAACCTCCGATTTATCCCGGTCGCGTGCAACCACCTGCTGATACACACAATTTTTCCCCGCCTCGTCTTTGTACAAAGCAAACCGTCCGGTTCACCTCCAAAGCTCCATACTCCCGAGGCAAACTCTTTCACGCTGAGAATCATTATTCACGATCTAAAATTCTCCGGCAAAGAGAGAATAAGCTCCGCGCTCAGTGAGCGAAACTACCGATAGCCGGAGGGGCTTGTTGAACCCGTGGAAAATTGGCCCGCAGATTGTCCGAGAGAGTCGCCGAATGTTAAACCCGCACGAGCTCTTCCTCGGGGCAAAAACTCCCGCTCGGAAAAACTTTATCGAAACTTTTTATTTCCTTCCATGCCACTGTGAAGTTATGTACGTGACGATAAAGCTCGGGGCATTATTTTTATTCAAACACCGCGGAGTAACGAGCGAATTGTTCTGCACGACTCACCGAGACTCATACAATAGTACCGGAATAGTCTAATAGGGGAATAATTATCGCGGCCTTGGTGGGGGGAGTAAAAAGGACTTATATTACCAAAAATTACGGGATATTCGAATATCTGCGATATCGAAAATCGCCCTAGGGAATCCAGAACCATAAGGTCCTGCTGGTCCTGGGAGGCCCCGAGAGGACCACCTGGATTCTCGAAATTTGGACCAAACAAAAATAGGAACAGCTTTCCAAAATATATATATAAGATTCTCCGATGACGCATACGGTTGAATCGGAAGCGTCCTTTTGCCGTCGCTGATGTAGGAATACATCAGCGACGTAATAACTATACTTAGATATTATTATACTATTCCGATACTATTCTGCGGGTCTCGGAATAGTATAATAATAACTAAGTAGAGTTATTAATATACTATAATAACTAAGTAGAGTTATTAATATACTATAATAACTGTTAAGTACAGTTATAATAGGGGAAGACCCTATTAAGTACAGTTATAATAGGGGAAGAATAGAGGGAAGACCCTACAAGGATTTAGAATAATCAGGGCTCTGGCGGCCCCCAAAAGGAGCCCTCTGGATTCTCGAAAGTTGGAACGAACAACTTTCCAAAATATATACGAGATCCTCGAACGCATGCGGTTAAATCGGAATAGTGCTCTAGCCCGCGCTGATGTATTCCGGCTCGGAGCAAGCGGCGAAGCAAAATCTTCTCTCACCAACGTTTGCCTCCTCGTCGATTCGCTCTCGCGTCGACGATTTCCCGCGAATGGAAATATCAGCGAGACGTGTGGGCGAAGGTTGGGAAGGCTCTTCTCTCCCGTCGACGCGTCTCTCTCGAGGATTCTCCTCGGCGATCGGCGAGTTGAGCTTTCTATCTGCAGTGTTCTCCGCATGGAACTCCGGGACGGGGTGGAACAAGCTCTTCCGACGAGCACAGTCGAGGAAAACGAGGCCTCGGGCTTCGGTCTAGTTGCCGATGACGAGGGTGTAGAGGCAAAAGCGATTCGTTCGAGCGCGTTATCTTGACCGGGTTCTGAGGTTTTCCTGGCGCAGACTCTATGACCGGGAGAACTTTATGTTCCCGAGGTTTTCCGCGCTCAGACTCTACGACAGGGAGAACTTTGTGTTCTCGACGGGCTTCGAGCGCACAGGACAGCTGAGACTTCGTATGCAAACAGGAAATTAATTCTGTCGCGGACATTATCGATAACGCGTGCGCGGAGCTCGCAAGGTGTGGGCGGCCGGCTTTGAGTGGCGAGAACATGCGAGAGAACAAACGTGAGAATCGAGGATTGGAGCTTGCGTTACTCCGCAACACCGTCACACTGGGCGGTTCTCTCACTGGACAGGGATTTATGTTTCCACTGACGTTCGACTTATCAATGCAGTCGAGTAAGGGTAAGCCTGGCAGGGAAGGTAAAATATAGGGCAAACTCGAAGAAACCCGATTAAGAGGTTCGAAAGGAAAGCTCTATATGGGTTAATGCACATGTACCAGCAATGCCACGAAAACTATAACTCTCGCCGATCGAATTAATGGCAATTTTAACTCCACTGTAGTGGTGGTAAATTTTTGTTGCGGTACTTCGTCCGCTCGGCGTAAAGGGTGGAACATGCCGGGGGGAATTCGTGCCCCCCTTACTGGTCTTATTAATGTTAATAGCGCGGTGACTTCACCCCCCTTCCCCCCTCGCGGAATTCCCCGTTTAGCCGTCGCTCTCGCGACGATATACCATGGAAAATTAGGAATTTCGACCCCAGACGTTTCAAGCGCCGTTAGCTAAGATTTGCGAGAGAAGCGGTGCGGGACGCGCCTCTACAAGCGGAATTACAATGACGAAGAACGGTTGCGCGTACTTCGAGATACATTATGGCGGAGTGCGAAGCTCCGAGGACAGTTTGCGGAAAGCTGATTTCGAGAATACCTTGACGTTGGCGCTTTTTGTGCCTTGGCACGTCACTCTTACCACCTCTGTAGCACAGCATCAGTTACTTTGCCGCCTCGCCCCCCTCCTCTTATCTCCCGTCCCCTCCAACTTGACTCAGCAAGTCTTGGAGAGTTTAACGGAATGTTTAATTCACGCCACTGCGAATTATTTCCTGACGGCTCGGTGAAAAGTTCACCAGCAGACATCGGTTTCCCGAGGAGATTTCCTCGAGAAATGTGTTTGCAATGCATAATATATGTACACGTCATTGATATAATTCGCTGGAAGAAAATATCAACGTATTCGAGGGAACGTCGCGTTAAGATAGTTACCTTGATATGGAAATGAGTTTTATTACTCACCGACCGACTAACGAACCTGCCCTTTAATCATAAATTCTTTTCATTATATTCCGACGAAATTACTTTGCGCCCTTCACGGCCCACGCTCTCTCGCCCTCTCCCCAGCGAATTCCCGGAGATTATTTTCCATTAGAAAAAAAAAAGCATTTAACGCCTTCAAAGGAGTTTTTTTCAACCCAGGATCTCTCCGGTGTATATTCGCGGGTGTACTCGCCTGGGTGTGCATATGGTTTGGCTCCGAGTTCAAAGGAAGCGCGGAACCGTACGTAGAAAAGTGAATTGCTCTAGCTGCGCATGGCGATGTCTGGCAGACTCTCGAGGGGTTGTGAATTCCGTGCCTTGCCGGAAGGCGGCGGAGAAGCGCGGAGAAGAAGACGGACCGAAAGAGAGGACGAAGAGAACTTTTCTCCCGACTACAACGGAGAGGTCGAGCAATGTGTGAGAAGGACGGAGATGAGAGACCGAGTCTCGTGGACCGGGGTTGCTGCGCGCATTTCCACCCACCCGGGGGATGGAAGTAAATTTCGGAGGAAAATTAGTTGCCGTCGACTTTCAGCACGAGGGCAAAGGAGCATTCTCGAAAGGTGGCTCGAGTTGTGGTCCCGCCATGTAGAACGGCGCTCCCTTGCAGTTTCCTGGTCACAGAGAGACGAAGCCGACGGGGCTGCTGTTGCGGCCGCTGTGGAGATATTCTCATTCGCAGGAACAGAGAAAAGCTCCGACGTGTATATCTGAGTTGTCCTGCACACTGATATGTGTTCGGGTGCACGTACGGAAAGAGGCGTGTATATCAGAGACGTCGTGACGTTCATTCCTCGCGAGACATAAAGGGTTGCCAAAGCCGCTGCGAAATTTATTCGACAAAACGCAAATGCTCGACGGATTCTCTCACGTCCCGAACGCCTGGTTTGTCGCCCTCTCTGTCTTCGAACCTGCACATCAACCTTCGGCGCGAATCCCTGATTAATTTCACCGTCGGTGAGTCTTGATTGCTCCCGAGCGGGTTTCCCAATAGCGTGTTGCGTGCAGCACACCGGAGCCTTCCGGCGAAGGCTTTGAGAACTGTAGGACGAAGTACAGAACCGATCTCGGGCTCTCAGACCCGCGTGATTTTAACTGCCCGAGTTTGAAGGCGAAACCGGTTAATATGACTCCGTTTAGCATGTCAATCAATTACTAGAATATTCACCACCTTTAGCATATAAATTCGAACGCTTCGTAGCCAGAGCTGGGCAGAGTCCCGTTATGTGATGGCGAATTGTCGAAAGGGATTTTCTTCCGAATACATATTTGTTAATTTTTTTTTATGCATATTTCTAGGGATACTAAAATGTTCCACGAATGAAATTTTTTGTAAATGCAATTTTGAGTTTCTTCTTCTTTTTCGGATTCTTCAAATATCCAAGATGGATTCGCTGTAACTTTGTTTTGCTTTGGAGCGCATATAAATAAGTAATCTTGTGCGGGCGCATCAACCCGTCTCTGCACCCGGGCTTGATTGCAACTGCCTGAGTTCTTAGGTGAAAGCTATTAATATGCTCCTGTATTGCATGTAAATCAAATATTAAAATATTCACCACTTTTAGCCTATGCCTTCAAAGGTTTCATAGCCGAAGCTGAGCAGAGTCTCGTTACCGGAAGTGATATTACGTGATGTCAAACTTTCGAAAGGTATTTTCTTCCCGATACACATTTGGTCATTTTTTTAAATCCATATTTCTACGAAGACTCAAATTTTCCATGAACGAAATATTTTTCAATATAATTTTGAGCTTCTTTTTCTCTTTCCCATTCTTCAAATGTCGAAGATGGCTTTGGTGTAATTTTGTTTTTCTTTAGAGCGGGTATATAAGTAATCTTTTTGCGGTCGCATCAACCCGTCTCCGCACTCGAGGAATCTCCGGGCTAGTTCCCTCGGGGTCTCTCTAAGGCATCAGCTTTATTCGATGCTGTATACTTTCCCAATATCAGCGTCTCGGCACTCCCCGTTCTCCTATCTCGCCGCCACTGCTTTCAGTAGCAGTATATTTGTTAACCTTTCTGATGTTTATAGAGTGCCTGCGACAACCATATGGGGCTCGATTCTCTACTGTATGGGAAATGAAAGTGCTCCCTCGCACGACGACGACCCGCGCGCGTGTGGGCGCGCGAGAATCCACCGAAAAGCTTGCGAGCCGTGGAGAATGTTTCGGAACGACGATAAATCCAAGGCTCCCCAAAGAGTTCACGTATCGGGAACAAATAAAAAATAAATATATATATATACTTACATACAAACTGTGTACGCGTATCGCGGGGAGGAAAAAAAGATACCAAGAAGGTCCCCAGACGATTTTTTTAAATAATGACCCTCGCGGGTTTACCCGGTGAAAAATATCCTTGATCTCGTATCCCGCGGGCTCGTTTCGCGTAGAAAATGGTACAACGAAGTAAACGAAATAAGGAACCGGAGAGCCGGAAGAAGCTCCCCTCGTAAAAATTGGACATGCAACGTTATCGTAATCTCCAAATTTTTCTCGTGGCGAACATTTTTTGTTATTTCAACCTATAATCCACATCTTCCGCATTGCAGCTACAAACCGGAATAGCTTTATTCTCTTTTGTTTGAAATAAAAAAAAAAAAAAAATCTTTTTTCATCGAGTGCAGTACATCCTTCCGCCTGGCTGGTCTTTTTTGTTCTGCCCGAGAGGCGGGACGGTACGCGCGCCGTAAATGGAAGAAAGCAACGAAATAAAAATGCATCGAGCTTTTCCGCTGGGGGGGGGGGGGGGGTGTTGTTGTAGCTCGTAGATCGTGCTGTAGCTTACCCCCTCAAAACACAAGAGGTACAAGAGCCACAACCTACCTCATTGTTCGGTGTGGAGTCCGCAGTGGTGGTGGAAGCGGCGGCCGTCGGGTCGAGGAGTCTTCGGTTGGCGACGCCGCTACCGTTGTTCGCCACCGCTTCCGGTCGACCCTCCTTCGCCCCCGGCAATTTAGTTTTTCTTCTGTTTCCCGACTTTCCATGTCGCACCTTGACGGCGACCGGGGCGTCGCTCTTGAAGCTCTCCGGCGGATAAACGCACGCGAGCATTTTACCGTTGTCGCGAGGATTTTTCGTCTTTGACGATCTCGACGACGACAACGACGACGATGATGAGGGCGAGATTCTCGTCGTCGTCGCGGTGGCCGGGTCGGAGCGTTTTCTCACATTTGTGTGAACACCGACGATACTATCGGAGTTGAGGGAGTAACCGTCCGCGGGTCCTCGGGACCCTGGCGCCTCGAGTCCCGTTGCTGCTGAAGCTTTTTTCTCCCTCGATGAAAATCCACTTTGCTCCTCCTTCGCCTCGCCTATTGTTCCTCGCTTATTTTTTTTCCCCCGGTGAATCTCGCGTTCGCGTCCGTCGTCTCGGTTGTTTCGCTCACACGATCCTGTTGCTGCTTCCTTCCGCGGCGAGGGCCGACGCCCGGCGGACAGCGAACTTTTGGCTCGAGGCTTTTTTCCGATTCATACACAGACTCGAAGGACCTGTTGATTATTCCATCCGTTCTCCATCCGCGAAGCGCACGACCGAGCTTCTAGAGTGTCACTTCATTAACTCAAACTTCGGCCCGCGAAAGGTCTCGTTCGGCCGGAAGTTGCGAGCAATTTTTCCGATTCAAATCGAAAGATTCTTGAAAACATTAAATATATATATATATATATATATTTTTTTTTTTTTTTTTTTTTTAGATTGTTGATTCAATCGACAGACTTCCAAATTGAGCGATAAGTTCGCTCGCACCGTGGAGCTCGGAATCTACAGAATCAGTAAGAGCCCGACTAATAAATCGGAGCGCTTCCTCCAATAAGCCCGAAGCACTAACGCTTGCACCAGCGCCAGTCCCGGTGATAATTACGACGGTACATTTAGCAGATCGCAAACGTTGGAATCTATCAATACTCGCGAACAAAGTGCAATGCCGCAGGGCTTCGGCAACCATCAGCTGATTACACGGGAAATGTTGGCTCCATAGAGCGTTCGTAATGCAAACGGCGCTACACCGAGTTCGGCAATGAATGGTGCATGCGCGTACCTGCATTAAATCCTCACGGAGACATATTGTCGCGGTGTTTGCACATTCGCTCGCGTCTCGAGTGACGGTGAAGCAAAAAAACGTTATCATCGTCACGACGGTCGACGGTTCGTTGGATCGTAATTCAGCATTTTCTTTTATTTTATTCTCAACCGAGTGAAACGGTAACGAATTCCGAGATTTATTTGTTGCGGAGAGAAAGTGGCAGAAGTAATTTGAAAGACGTCCTGACGCTCCGCAGTAGTCGAAGAAGAGCGAAGGAAAATCCGTCGTCTCAGTGCTCAGTTACATATACGCATTGCGCCGAGTAAATGAGGTGAAAAGAAGAAATATAAGACCCGGAGAGAGTGGACGAGGCGGGAGAGAAGCAAACGGATGGACGGAGGAAAAAAAAAAAATGTGTGCACATTTGCCGGTTGTACGGATAGCTTGCATATTATTCGGTCGTATCCCCGGAGCGACAGTGTGTTCGTAGGACACTGGAGAGAGTTTAAACAAACGAGATTCAATGGCGAACCAGGGAAAGAAGACACACACAGTCCGATGCCGCGCCGCAACGCCGGGAGCTCTTTATGGAGCACGGGGGAAAATAATAGCGAGCGTGTACAACGGACGAGAAGTGGCGCGCCCGCTCGGCGAATCGGGCTGCCCGCGAGAAAGACCGGCTCTTGTTGTTGATGTATTTTTTTTTTTTTCTATTTGTTAATCCATTTATGTTTTTCCCGAGAAGGCCAGACTCGCGATACGCGTATGACTACCATTCGTCCGTTTGTTGCCGGTTGTACAATTGTTTGCCGAACGAGCGAGTGCCCATTTCCGGTTGACAAACTCCCACGGAAACCCCCTCGATAAGCTACTAGCTACACGTTTTTTTTCGAATTTGTAGTCCCACAACGGTGTCGAACGGACGTTTGACTTTACAAATGTTTGTAACTTTGTTTTACCAATGCAATGAAAGGTAACTTCACCAATGTGCACATCGAGCAGGATTGTCATCTTAAAAATTCGAGAAGATAATTAACGTGAAATAAAAAATAAAAATAAACTCTTTGTGGCTTTTACACGAAATTGCGTTTGGCGTCGAGCAGAACCCAACCTAACCGTTAGCAGCCGTTTCAACCTGTACATTGAGGGTTCAATAAACAAAGTTCGAACGATGCATATATACTCGTATATGCACGCGTAGTCCAATTTAATTAAACGCTCGTTCGTTTCGTCCAGAAAATAAAGTTTCATCGGTGGGCTTCCGCTCGAATTATCGCACGTCGAATTCGTAGTCCGGGATGTTTTTTTTTTTCGTTCTTCCTCTCTCATCCTTCACCGCTGTTATAATGGACGTTGATAATTCACGTGCTCTCGTTATCGGGCGCGATTAAAACTTTCAACCGGCTATTGACAGCGCTCGGATGGTCCGACATCGTTATTCGCGTTTTTTTTATACCCTTTATCGCATCGCAGCTCAAGGCTCCATTGTCCTTGACATTTTTTTCTATTTTTCACCTTCACGGTCGTACGTGGAATGCGATTGAGTGTGGAAAAATCGGATCGATTCTCGAATTGATGGTTCGAAAATGCGGTGTTTCAGTGGAAAGAAAATAAAATAAAGAAAATCGCATTGAATTTCGAGGTTCAGCGAAACAAGGGGTGAAAAAGGTGCGGGCGCGAAACGATTGACCGATGGACGGTGCAGTTCACTGCATCGGGCATGGATGAACCGTGCAAACAGAAGAATGTACTATACACGGGTTTTTTTTTCGTCTGCGGTCAAGCGAAAGTAATTTGAAATCGGAATATACATAGCGGAGCGGGTGTGGGTGAGCATACCACAAAAGCCGTCCCGTCCGCCCCTCCCTCAATCGACGACCCAAATGGAAAACGAACCGAGGACAGTGCGAGGCCGCGGGCCATCCGAGTTTCTGTTATCTCGATCTATTATAATACATATATACCTGTATCTATTCAACGCGTAGACATCGTATGAAAAAGTCTATCCGCGTGCGGCACTCAAAACTGATTGAAAAAAAATAAAAATTCGTTCGATGGTGTGCGATAGAATATTCAGAAAATCTGGTACTCGGAAAAAATTGTGATAAATTTATAAAATACTGTAGATTCAAAGATAAATGGTGCTTTGAACAGAGTTGGGGCGCTTCGAGAATAACTTCGAAAAATACGGAAGCAATGCGCAATAGTATATTATGCTACAAGGGCGAGAAGTGCGCGGTTTGAAGTTTGCAGCCCGAACGAAGTGAGGACAGAGATCGGAGAAAGAATAAAATTGATCCCTCTTTTGCTGAGTGCTTTCATTAGTGGTCGTTTAAGAATTGTGTCTGAAGCAACTTGAGACATTTGCACAACCATCGGCATCTAGTAAGTGAAGACGATTCCATCGGAAAGTTTAGTTGATTGGCTAACCAAAATTCATTAAATGGCGTTGTTTCTATTAGTGGCAGCCATGAGTGGTCACTCGATGTGAATATTAGTAGCCACCGATAATTTACATAACCATGAGTATTTCTGGTAATTGAAGTAAATACGGTCGAGAAGAGTAATTCATTGGCTAACCAAAAACCTCCAATGTGTCCAATTATCTATTTTCTAAAATACAAGATATGAATAAAATATTGAATATTTATCTTTGTTCCTATTAGTCGTCACGGATGTAACTATTAGAAGCTACCTTTAACGCGTCACGTCAGAATTTCGTCTATCAAAAGAAGCCCACAATGTTTTTATCGAGATAGTAATAATGCAAGTCAAATAGTAATGCAACAAACGAATTTCCCTGAAGCGTCGAGAAGAAGTGCTACTATACATCAAGTCAGAAACCTACCACTAAAAGGAACACAGACACGAATAGAAGCATTGATCTTATCTACTTTCATTGCTTCAATCTATCGCAACAATTTCGAAAAACTCTCCGTAAATGGATATGAGAATGGCCTTCGGAAAGCCTATCGAACATGCCGCCGGCCAGCAGACGGAGTGAAGGAGAGTTCATGCTCTAACGGTGTCCTCATCGTGTCGTTCGTGAGGTCTCTTCTATCAGCGAGTCCCGCAGCAGAATGGAAAGCGCACCCAATGCAACGTAGACGCCACCTATTCGTTTCCTAGCTTCGGTTTCCGTGCCCATTTATACTACTTCGCGATTGCTCTTCCGCGATAGCCCGGTGATCGGCCACCCGGAAGGATGGACCGTCGTTTTCATCCGTCCATGATGCAACCGCTCCGGGTCTCACATCGCTCCCTCGCCGCGACATCGAATCCCTCCGTGGCAATCGCAAGGACTCTCGTGATTCGTTTTCAGCCTCGATAATTTTATCCCACGCTCTCCGGGACTGCGCGTTTTACACCGGGATATCACCTGCACCGTCTGTTCGTTATCTTCATTTGTGCCATTATGTCTGGCACGGGATGGGGAGAGATCGGGAGAGAGTAAATGGCGAGCGTAAAGCGATCGACGCCAACACGCGTCAATCAACCTCTTTACGTGGATTGGCAGCTCTGACGCTGCTGCTGCTGGTGCTTTGCGTCCAAGGGAAAACGAAATCGGATGGTGCATGGAAAGGTCGCGCGGTGTAGGGGGAGTATCCGGCCGGCTTATAAATTATCACGGATGAGAGTCGTTTCGATTCGCCGTCACGCAACTCTATCTGCTATTCCGATTCCATTCCCAACGGATCAGAACTGCAGCGCGGCGCGCTGCGAAAGTGTCCGTCGCCTGGTGAGCTCGAATCAACGGGAGAGACGTGTTTCCCCCTCCGGATAGATACAAAGTGCATTCTCTCTTTCTGTCTGGATGCCACTCGAATGGCAGCAAACAGCCATCATTCTCAGGCTTTGAGAACACGGTAGGGGCGGGTACGTGTTAAAATTCGATGATCAACGGTAAGCGATGCAGCAGCGGCGGAAACATGCGACTGCTGTCGATAGTGTTTCAATGGTTAATGAGATTAAAGTGGAGCAGTCGATTTCATACGTGTCTCCGTGCGGCCTCGTTCGAGCGACGGCTTTCACGGATTTCCGCGAAGCGTACAAGTGCATCGAATACTCATGAAACAGAGATTTCGCACCCAGTTTACTCATGCATCGCACGTCCACTCATCGATAAATCGGGTCGTCGCGTATGAGACGAATGTCAGAAATTCGCGGCCAGATTAGAACCTTTTTTGCGGTATCGACCCGTCCGGTTTTATTTGTATTTCTTTCTCGGTAAAAAAAAAAAATGAACAATCGGATGCGATCCGTGGTTCGTAACGGTGTTGAGATTCGGAAAGAAAATCACCGTAATGAATGTTTGGGAAAAGTTCTCTTCTTCATAAAATTAAAATTAGCGAAACGATTATATTGAAAAAAGATTGATTATTGAAAAAATTTGATATATTCGATTATGGGGATTTTCTTACTGATAAAAAGTGCAAGACGTTTATTGGTCTGAAATTTTTCGTTTCCCCTGCAATCTTCAGAAAAAGGTGTGGCTACCGAAAGGGTCAAAGGGCGTGGACTGTTTCAGGTCCGGGCGAAGGAATGAAATTTGCCATTCAAAGATTCCCACTTGGAATTTGGAGAGAGACCCTTCTCACCTTCTGGTGGGAGGGCGAGAGGGGACGAAGAAACTGCGGATGCTGAGACAGAGGTACGAAGGCTGACAAGGGTAAGAGGGAATAATGAGATGAGACGGAATTCTCGGGACGGTATGTGACGAGGCGTAAAGGGATCGGCTCTCGGTGAAACCTCATCCCCGAGGGGTGCATAGAGACGAACCGGAGAGTTACCCCGGAGTAACCTTTCAAAACCCATTTCCATCGTCTTCGTCGCGCGCTCCTGACGACGTCGTTTCCCGGTGCATATAGCGCGACCCGAGCCGCTAATTCGGAAAATTAAATCTGTGACTCCGGGAATATTCATGCCACCGCTTTCGCGGGTTCAGAGATCGTCCTGCAGGACAGCAAGTATTTCTTTTCCTTCTCGCCTCTCGGAATGGCCATCTACACCGAGAGAAGTTTGGCGAGTGCCTCTTATTAGATTTTACTCTGAGGTACGAGTTCGTTAATTAGTTTGATCCTTCGTTTTTTATCTCTGCGCAGTCATCCCGCGGACGGTAATGTTACACAACTTGGAATATTGAACGCCCCTTGGGACCAAAGTGTATATTCATGCGCGGGACTGCGTTAGCACGCGCACTCGCTCGTGTATTTGCGTAATTCATTGGTTGACCGGATTCATTAGGAGAACGTTGACCGCAGGTGGTTCTCTCGTGGCCCGTCACGTTAAGGGATGTGTGCGCGTATAATCAGAGAGTAGAAAGATCAACAACGGTGGACTCAGTCGCCGCTCGAGCTACAACCCCGTTACGTTTCTCTGTATATTAAGCGCGATTAAAGTCGGCTATTTGAAACTCCCAAAATATGTATCTCTGTACTGTGTCCCTAAAATACCGTAACACTCAAACTACCCGATGGATCATTGTGAAATTTTAATAACACGCTCGGTAAGTCGTTAACTTGAAGCAAGATTACTTTTCTTCAATATTCATCGCTGATATTTTTAAGAGAAAATCAAACAACGTGACATATGACTTTTTAAAAATTAAGGTTGGTCAAAAATATGAAAAAATGAAAATAACATTTCTGCCACATACGTGCTTGTCCGCCTTACCGTTGGCAAATCGAATTTAATCATTCTTTTTTATCGAGCCGGTTTTTATTAACGAAGCAGATTATTATAAAAATTTTAATTGAAACGAGACTTTTAACGATAAAACTTTTTTCGTTTGCTTGTCCATAATCGTGTCATAATTGTGCTACCGGGCGGAGAGATGCGTCGTCAACGTCGTGATATTCCGAGGTTCTCTATCGTCGTCTGGTTGTCGTTCGAATTAGCTCTACAGCCATGTAACGTCGCCGACTTAGGGGGAAGGGTAAGACAGCCGTCGAGGTTGACACGCCGTGATAATGTAACGTAACCATCGTCCCGAGGTTTATAGCATTCGCTTTTCTTCTCGCAGTCAGGGACGCGAGAGAGAACGCTCGGGCGTGTCTGGCGCTAAGTTTTACTACGGTTCAGCATAACACAGTGTAGAGAGTAACCCGTGCTGCGTCGGGGCTGGTATTGCATGAATGCTGATGCGACACTCCAATGACGACATCCTGGCAACGGCACAGTAGCGACCAGACACTGCTCGAGCTCGGCGACTAGGCAACGTTGAGGCTGCCGTAACTGCATGGCGAGAGAGAATAACTACGACTCTACGTAGGTTCGCGAGGTCGTTGAGGCTGGACTTTGGAAACTCGTATTTTTTGCCCCCTCTAGGACTCAAACGAACCACAGAATTCTATTCCGTCCGGAGTCTCAGGTGTGCGTTAAGAGGAATGAAAATAAAAATAGAATGTAGACGCGAAGGGTGGATGACGATAAAAGAGCGAGCAGCGAAAAGTGAGAACTTGCGGATGTCGTTTGTACCCACCTGGGAACAACGGACGTCCGCGAAACGAGATAAAGATTGAAAGGCGAGAAAGACTCGTTCGGAGGTGGGAGGGAAATTCGATAAATGAAATTGCGCGCGGAGCGATGGAGAGCCGTATAGAGAGAAAGGTCGCCGACGGATCGAGGGGATCCTCGCAACGATACATCGCACTATCAATTTATCTCGCGTCTCATCTGCCTCGGTAAATGGAATTGCCAGTGGCGGAAAAATGCAAATTTGTTACACGGAGATCGTGGCTATGCAACGCTGGAGACACGGAGTCTGAATAGTCCGTCGTGCGTGTCACAATGTATTCAATTTATTGTATCAAAATTTTGTGAGACCTTTTGAATATTACTCCATTATTTTTTTGATTTTTTCTTTGGGTTGAAAATATGTTTAACGATGCGAGTATGAATTATCGCGACCGCAGATACGAGTTTAATGTTGGGTTGTCATTCGAACGTTTGACGTACAATACCGAGTTAATCGACCCGATCAATTAACGTCAAGAGACTCGGGGGGTTTGCTCCGCAGGAGGCTGCGAATTTAGCGTGGGTTTATCGACGATCGAGGATTTGGAGATGCTGAGATTAGCGACGATCGCTCTTTCGCCACTAATTGCCAGATCTTCGCGGCCGGGCCCCGAGCTTTGTTGGAGGAATTAGCGATTATCCTATTGAAAGCGGAGGGACAGGAGAGAAGTTAAACCGTTCGAACGAAGGATTAATGGGATGTTGACTCGATTCATCCCCCAAAGCCTCATCGCTGAAAGAGTTGGGGTAAATCAGGGTGAGGTGGCCATCCGCAATATCTTATAACGTAATAAACGAATGGCGAATGGCGGCAGTTTCCACAGTTTTTAGTATGTGTGGATACAATGTGATTGCACCAAAAATTATAAGATTGTAAGTGGAAGGATCGGTACAAGCGGTGAATCCCTATTTCGAGCTACATTTGTAGCGCTCTGGAGACATACTAAATTATGACTCTGCTGGTAAATCAACATTGCACACTATAGTTGGATGTTTTAAGAAAATATTGGCGCGTAGTAAACCTATTTAAAAAATTTCTTCCCTAAATTTAAGCAGTGTTAACTCAAATCTATAAATTGTCATCATCAATTTTTTTTTATTCTGTAAGGCCAAGCTAGTGAATATGGACCACCCCAATTAACATGTAAATCAATGGCACATAAACCGGGCCACAATCACCAGTTTTACCTTAGTTAAATTTACGTGAGAGCGGGGCAAAATGGGACGTGCTAAAATAGTTGGAAAATTGCGGTTTTAAAAACGCAATTGTCGAACAATTTTGGGACATCCCGTGTTACCGCATCGTTGCATCCCGCTTTTCTGTCCCGTTCTGCCCCACTGTTCCATTTTGTCCCATACAACGCTTCCTTTTTCTATCTCCAATATTACCGAAAGTAATTAGCAAATTAAAAAAAAAAATTCTGCCTAAAGTAATATTTGTTTGAAACAGTAGGGACGCCGAGTGTTTAGCCCAACTATGTCGGGAAATAGCCGAGGGTTTCCATTCGTACCCGGGAGACAGACGGTTCAGGACAGTTTGATCGTTAATTAGACTTTGAGAGTTCAAACGGTGATCGGTGACGAGGGTATATTGTCGGAACCATATCGTAACTTCTGCCAAGAAAGGGTTACCGACAGGCGCAAATTGCTTGCCCGGGATGAGTTTCAAACGCGTTAACACTCGGCAGCGCGCGCCAACGCATGGGCGAAGCTAACTCTCCCCTCTCGAGGTTGGCTTGATGGTTCTCGGAAACGGAAGTCATCGACGATTTATGGAAATTGGGTAACGCCGTACGACAAAGCTGATGCTCATAGCACTACGGTGGATGCTACATGGAATCCGCGAAGCGTGGCAATTGCCAGTAGGGCAATATCACGGCAACAGTTACGCCGAAATATGCTCGTCGGACGGCGAAGCGGGCAGCGCATCTGTCAGACAGTGAGGACCCAATTTAGTATGCATAGAGCGAATTTTCTCGCCTCACTGTCTGTTCTGAATTTGTCCGGTGAAGAGACGCGTTGCTGCACTGATGGGGCGAGCTGCGAGCTGCGTTCCTCACGGATTCCCATTTGTTCACGCTGTTGTAGCAAATACCGGGGCAAAACGGTCTGGCGAAGAAATAACAAAATTCTTATGAGTTCGGAACTAAGAATTGACTGTGTACTAAAAAAAAAAAGTAAAAAAAAACGATTGACTAGTCCGATGAAAAGTTTAAATTTTACTTCGACCCCATTGAGAAGCTCTTTTCGAGGGTTTCAAGGAATTTTTCTGGAAGTTTTTGCAGTGGCCCTTTTTGACCCGTGTCCCAATTCTCCTCCGGTTCACCCTGCCCGGAGAATGTAAAGGACGAAATCCCCGAATGAGAATTGTGTAAAAGACCTTTTAGGCTACTGCGGCTGAATGCAGATTTGTTTTTTCGGAGTTCTTTAGAAGTTAGCATAGGATGGTCTCCGGTCAATCCGATGTGTAATACGAAATCGAATCGGGAGTAGTCCAGTCAAATTATTGGGTGGAGGGATACACAGTAGGGATGACCAGACAAGCGGAATCGTCAAGAGGAGAAGAAGATGAAGAATTCGAAGAAAACGAATCGGTCGCAGTCCGCTCAAAACTTTCCTGCTCAAATGCCAACTACTTAGATTTATTCATCGGAAACTGATACTCCGTTCCGGCTACATTTTGTCACGTATTTTTGTCATGTCCTCCCAGTGATCGGTAAAGGCCCTTTGAAGCACGGTATGTCACAGATGACCTCTTTGAATTCAGAAAAAATGCATTAATAACCAACCGATGTATCTGAAGTTGAATGCACGTAAAAAAAATGTGTGCTTCAAAGGCTTAAAGGAATGTAAAATTAAAACGATATCTGTATCGATTATTACGAATCGAAATTTTTTTTTTTTCACTTTCAATTACTCTCTACAAACGAACGAGATCAAATATGATCGACCTTTCGGTAACGTTGCCCCGGAAATGAATTACATATAGAAAGCGTGCTCGAGTGACGGTGACAGAGTAATCGATAGTTACACTCTTATACTTTCTTTTCGGCAACTTTCTCTGTATCTCTGCCGCGGGAATTATTATCGGGCGGAGAGGCGAGGGCTCGAGATGTGCCGCTGCTCGAGCTACCGAGCATATTCGCTAAAACCGACCGAGACTTCGGGTGCGGGCGCCTACCAATTATCGCTTAATTAAAAATTTCATCGCTCCCCGGGGAATCCCCGACCTCAGGACCTTCCGTAATCGGATATCCTGCAACTGCGGTTCCTTCCTTCCTTCCTTCCTTGCATGACTGGTTCACTCGTTCCTTACTTTTTTCTTTCATCATTTTTTTTTTTTATGCACACCGCACAACTCTCCTTTCTTTATTCTCTTTCTACTTCATCTCCCATTATTTTCATCGGTTTTTTTTCTTCCCTTCATCTCAATTTCTCGCATACTTCGCGGCACGCGAAACTACGTTCGAAGGTATAACCGGCTCCTTCCATCGCGGTTGAAAATTAAAACTTTTTTTTTATTCTTTATCTTATGTCCAGAGTAAACGATACAGTAATTGGCCCGTTTAAGCTTTGAAATTACAATTTTTCTCTTACGTGCTGTAATTGGCTCTCCCTTTAAAGTTTCGAGCTCATATATATTTTCTTCTCCCGCGAGATATATGGGTTGGCTCTCTCGGGGGGCGCAAGGAAATACCGACGGGCATTAACCTACATATACCTCGGTAATAAAATATCGTATGCCTTTTCGGCACTTGGGGCATGAACTATAAAGTTCACTTTCCCAGACTACACCAGCGGTATTGAAAGAATTGAAAGAATTTTTTTTTTAATCGAATACCTTCGATCCATTGAGAGTTGGACTATGTCGCATGAGCGGGGCAAGACGGTTCCTCCATTTTGGAACGAGAATTTTTGTTTCAATGCTCTACGGACATTTTC
This sequence comes from Stenichneumon culpator, assembly GCA_964017025.1. Classification (NCBI taxonomy): domain Eukaryota; kingdom Metazoa; phylum Arthropoda; class Insecta; order Hymenoptera; family Ichneumonidae; genus Stenichneumon; species Stenichneumon culpator. The sequence continues at coordinate 8,178,864 of OZ024781.1, forward strand.
GTAAAAAATGGATCTTTTTGCATCAGGAATCAATTTTTTCCTATTCACCCTTATTCGGACTGGTCGCCATTGCCCTCCATACGGATACGTGTAGGGAGGGGGGAGGAGCATATACATTGGAATATAAAATCAACAGGTTTATATCGCGCTTAAACCAGGTTTACGGTCGCGAACGCGACTTATAAAGCCGTATAAGCCTATAAATCTCGATGCCGGCTTACTGGCGCGCGGCCGACCGTTTTCGAAGCGTTAATCTTTGCGAGCGTTTTTACTGTCCCAGCTAAATCGAAAGGTTAACCTTTACGTTTTTGTTTTCTATCCAAACGATTTTCCGTGAGCTCGGCAATTTTCAGTCCGTTACAGCTTTATTCCAGCTATAACGAGCGGCTTATAACAATGTCCGTTAAGCGAACCAAGGGTGTGAGAGAGACTCGGATTGAAATGCTCGAAGCTCGAAAACCGCGGATCTCGAGCATTGCACGGATTCGTAACCGAAAATCGAGTTCTCTATGGCCGCACTATCCAAACTAGCGAGCGGCTCTCGTCGATTAAACACGCGCGATTGATAATACGCTCTTAACCTCCCCGGGTCCTCGAGTACTACCGTCGGTGGAAACCCCGCAAACCTCGTACCATCGCGAACTCAACATTTCTGGCTTTACGGCTGGAGCAGCGCGCTCCGCGAATCACCCCGCTTATAATCAGACTAAAAGCTTGCGAATGCCTCGCAGTAGATTCTCATTCAAACGGACCGATGACCCGAATCGATGTTGAATTCGGCGCCACGACAAGCTCTACTTTAAACTCCTTGCGTGGTCTTCTCGGCAGAACGAAGAAGTTAATTCCGATGTAGTTTCGTGCTGAATGAATTTGGCATTTTCTCGAATTATTTAAAAGCCTGAGCTAATTTCTTTTATAATAATAATCGTATTAAAGATAATTTTTTTTTTGGGTTTTTGGACCATACAAAATTTTAGAGCCGAAAAGCAATTCGCTGCAGTGCAATAAAGAATTGTTATTATATAAATACGATACGTGTAAAATAAGAACAAAGCATCTCGTCAAAATTGTACCATCGCGTTTCTATTCTTGATTCGATTCGTGGATGTAATCGACGCGAAAAAACGACGCGTTTTTTTTTATATCTCGGTTAATTTTATGTACCGTGATAATTGTATCAAAGATTATTTTTGTGGGGCTTTAAGGAACAACTTCAAAAATTTGAGTTCCAAAAAACTATTAGCGAATTTTTATTTAAAAAATATGAAACGTCTAAAATAGCACCAAAGTATCTCCTCAAAATCGTACCGCATACGAGCTCTTCTCGGCAGACCATAGAAATTGGTTCCGATATAGCTTCGTGCTGGACAAATTTGGCAATATGTCAATTTTTTAAAATCCCTTCGCCTCGGCAAATTTTTTAAATATTAATAATCGTATCAAAGATATTTCTTCGATGCATTAAGAACCACAACATTCTAGGTCCGAAAAACAATTTGGGACTGTGCAATGAAGAATTTTTATTATAAAAATACGATACGTGTAAAATAAGAACATCGTATCTCGTCAAAATAGTACCGTAGCGTTTCTATTCTTGACTCGACTCGTCGATATAATCGGCGCTCACACCGGAAGTTCAAGATCGATTGAATTCCGTTGCGGCAAGATAATTTCGCGTCGTGAATAGTTTAGCGGTGAAAACGGAGCAGATGAGACGTGGAGAGACGGGACTGAAGGAAGACAATCGCGTTTGGTTCTCGGGCCGCGCTCGTGTCGCCGCTACATACAAACATCGCGCTAACGGCTGAAGCTTATGGTAGAAGTTAACGGGCCGGTTCTTACCCGTGGGACGGGACGACAACCCCTCGCGCATACCGACTTCGCTCGAGCTCTCGTGCCAACGCACCCGATCTCGATTTAACTTCTTAATCGAATCTATAGATCAAGCGCGTCAGCCTTCAATCCCATACAGATTAGATCGATAGGTTTGCCTATACATCAGGTATATTTTCAAGGTACACCTAAACGAATCGCTCGAACACGCAAGTTGCACAAAGTACAATCCCGAGGTTCGTTACATCTTGCAGATTTTTCTTTGCTTCGCGAGCATTCGTTCGTTACGGCCGACGTCTTTGAGCGTAACTCATCGTTAACTCTGATGGAACGTCCGCGGTCATTTCTCTTCTTCCTCTCCTTCCCCCCCTTCCCCCCTTACCGCCCGTTACCAGTCGCAACACTCGTATAAACTCAAGTTTTCACGAGGAACGAACTTTCGACTTTTCATTCGAATTGCAGCGCGAGAAAAGTTTCGACGAAACGCCGGTAAATTCGAAGCCGACTGAATGCTTGCTGGAGAGTTCGAAGGCGTACGGGGTGGGGGGGGGGGGGGGGGGGCGGATTCGAGTATAAAAAATGTTATAAATCTGCCTGTCGATTGTACCAACAAAATTAATTGCTCGAAACTCAAGTATAGAAAAAAAAAAAAAATAGCGATGATAATAATAATTTGATAATTATAAGTATACCTAGATATCTCGCACGCTGAGTGAAATAATTATTATTCTCGTCGATTTAAAGTATTCGCGACTTCGATAGAGAGATAGAGAGTGCGTACGTCAGTTGCATACGGCTGTCGGTCGGAGCGACGTCCCTCGCGCGCGCTAACGTGTTCGCGGTCCCGAACGAACTGCACGCTCGCCGCTCGGTTCTCGAGCGAGTCTCGTGCTTCACGAACAGTTCCGATTACGCGAGCCGAGAATTCCCGAGTTATCCTCCCCCACCCTCCGCCCCGGCGCGTGAAGCAAAGTGGTGGTTTGCCGCGCCTGCTCCGCCGGCTGCTGCTCTCCCACTCGTATCATTGTGAGTCTTGTGAGTTCTGTGTGTGTGAATGTTTGTGTGTAGGTGTGCGTGTGGAGGGTTTAAAAGCGCGTCGGGGGTCGTCCGTGCACCGCTCTGAAGTATTGTAGTAGAAAGTAAGAAACGCGCCACTGCTTCGACGCACAAACTATGCGATTCTCGATAAGGCAAACTCGATAATAATCGCGCTCAACGGTGAAACTACCCTATTTAAGAGAGTATTAATGCATCTCGAGCCTTAAAAATTTATTTAGACAACGTAAATAACTCTAGATAGATATCTGACTTTTTCATTCAATGTTACTTTGAATTTGATACAATCCGATTATAAATTTCATACAATCGACGGATCTTTTGAGTGTACGTAGTGCTTATGATTTATGGACTTCGGATGCGATCTGTGGAAGCGGTTCGCTGGGCTGATCCTAGACTCGCGTGTTCATCGGTTTTTCGTTTTTTGCGAATACATCTTTAGCTCATAAAGAAATAATTTTTTTGTGCTCGATTGTAACTTATTAAGGCAGAGACCGGCGTTTCGATTTCACTGCAATTTTGGTCCCGCGTTTTCTTTTTCGCTGCGGCCTTTGCTGCCTCTGTTTGTACTCGCAGTGTACTCTTTCTTTGTAAATTTAAAGCTACATCGAGTACTCGTACACTCCGTCGAGCGCATGTCTCTCCCGTTCGCCGATTCGCTGGAAGCGCTGCGCTAGTCGGAACTATCGTCGGTCATTAGGTTCGTCAAATGTTTGTCCCCTAACGAAGCCCGTGACGAGTGGCAAAGGCCCCCGAGCCTTTTTGAAACTTTGTCCTCGCCGACGTTTTCGGCGCTCGCGCCTAGCCGGCCGGCGAGACCGTCGCGGTAGGAGCGGCGATGTGAGCCGGTAAACAGTCGGTTAAATAATTCCGCAAATAACTGGCGAATTAACCGCGGCTACGAAGGATATTTCACCGACGACGATTTATCGATCAAATAAATGATAAATCTAAGAATATTGCCTCTCGCCATCCCACGAGCCAATGAAAAGAACGGAAAAAAGTACATGACGGATTAATCATCCGAGAGAATCTTTTTTTTAATTTCATTCCCGAGGATCAGCAGCGAAAGGCCGTTCGAGCGTTGAAAAGAGAAATAGTAGCTGTTCCATGGAAAAGAGGTCGGTGTATACTTCTTTCTCACGGCAGACTCTCGATTTTTCTACCTCGGTACACCCTCGTTCGTCGAGGCTGGAGATTACTCGACGAGACCCACGAGGGTCTTCCTTCCGCTCGAATCTCAATGCAATTCGATAGAAGTCTCGTGCCTACCGCGCCTTATCATCCTTTTGACTTCTTCTCTTCGTCCCGGCCGGCTCTCATTCACGATCGGATTATTGGTCTAGCATTACCGTAAATCACCCGGGGGGGTAAAAAATCGGTTTAACACGAAGGAGAAAAGAAAAGAAGAGTAATGCGTATCGTTCGATCTATCGTGTGTAATCCGCAGGCGGTCAGTTTCCAACATGACTCTCTTTGGCCGTCTTATTACGGGCACGTACAACCCTCCGCGGAGGAGTCGTTAATTAAGACTCGGTTGGCTTCCTCTTAATTGCCGCTACGCTGCCGTTCCCTCCAGCAGATACACGCGCCTATGTACACGGCTGTCTTTCATTCCAGTAGCCACAGCGCTGCTCTCCTTCTTTCAGCCTGTTTTCCATTCCACATTCGCTTTTCAACGTGTCCTAATGACAAGGCGGAGCGCATACCGGTAGTAGAGCAGAAACCTGGAAATAGTAGTTCCGAGGGCACGAGAGTTTGATCCGGCTTCCGCAGCGATTCAACGCTCCAAGTACGCAGGGAAAATCCAGAGGTTTGAATATCGAGTCTCTCGTCGCAACGGAAAGCGACCCGCGCTTCTTTTTTTGGGTCACCAAATGACTTTTGTCCTCCCGCGAGTCTTTGCAGGGGATCGTTCGACGAATCGGGGTGTCTTCCAGGTAACGAATTTCGTCGAGGTCGATTAGCGGAGACGAACAATCGAGGGAAGCAAAGTGGTGGGTTCCCTCCAGCAGATACACACGCCTATGTACACGGGTGTCTTTCATTCCAGTACACTGACAGAAGGATCTAGTGAAAATTACCAATCATCTAAGAAAAATTACCATGGGACATAGTAGTACGGCGCCGGGGCGTCGCCTATGGCAGAAAGTCCCAGAATTTCCAAGAATTTTTGCCGTAGTATCTAAGAAAAATTCTTGTTAATCCAGTACTTCCTACCATAGGTGTCGCCCGAACGCTCTACTACTATATGCTATAGTAATATCTCTCAAGTGATATAGTAGTTTTTACTAGATCCTTCTCTCAGTGTAGTCACAGCGCTGCTCTCCTTCTTTCAGCCTGTTTTCCATTCCACATTCGCTTTTCAACGTGTCCTAATGACAAGGCGGAGCGCATACCGGTAGTAGAGCAGAAACCTGGAAATAGTAGTTCCGAGGGCACGAGAGTTTGATCCGGCTTCCGCAGCGATTCAACGCTCCAAGTACGCAGGGAAAATCCAGAGGTTTGAATATCGAGTCTCTCGTAGCAACGGAAAGCGACCCGCGCTTCTTTTTTTGGGTCACCAAATGACTTTTGTCCTCCCGCGAGTCTTTGCAGGGGATCGTTCGACGAATCGGGGTGTCTTGCAGGTAACGAATTTCGTCGAGGTCGATTAGCGGAGACGAACAATCGAGGGAAGGAAGGGTGTGAAAAAAAAATTGATAGAAATTACGGGTAATGTCGCGACAAAGTCTCGAGCCCATGAACGTAACGAGGAGAGTTCCCGTTCCATCTCTCCTCGCTCATGACTCGCTTCTCGCCCCTCGATGCGCATTACTGCCGGTGAATTACTTTCGCGTCCCTCGATTCGCTGCCACTTTCGTATCGTATTTGGTGCACCCCCCTCTATCGGCCACGCCCGTTCGCTCTTTCATTCTTTCAGGAGAGACGGTTAATCATTGATAACTGTGAGAAGAAAAGTTTCATTTTCTTTTTCAACCCATTTTTTTTTTTTTTTTTTTTTTTAAAGTGAATAAATTTATGCGATAGGAGAAAAGAAAGTTTGGCATTTTTATTGGACGGATATTTCCCCTCCCCGCTCTCGCGGCCACGGCTTATTATATATAGATCAGCGACGTCACGTTTTTTCTCTTTCGTTTCTTTTCTTTTACCACGAAAATGAAGTGGACCCTATTCTTTTCGCCAGACGTAATAAATTTTCGTCGTTCTCGGACGCGCGACTACCGTCGAAGCCTCGGGCGTATTATCCCAGGGTTCGCGAGAGGCTTCAAGCTGTTTCACCGTGATCTCTCTTGATATTTTTCTTCCTCTCTTCGGTACGGGGGAAAGTGGAGAGATAAAAAAAATGAAGCTCGTAGAGATTCCATTTGCAAACTGCCTGTGTATCCTCGACGTGCAGCGGGGACTTTCGAAGGGTCGCTTTCCTTCCATCCCTCACGAGTCTCCTTGGTATTATTAAATTCGGCTGTGACGCGCGGAAAGGCCTTGCGGAGAAAATGAAATTTTAAAGAGTTTTCCAACCGCAGTAAAAATCGGTGAGGTTTTACTGTCCGTCGTACGAGCCATAGGCGATCCATGGCGTTACACAGTCGGTCGAGCGTCGGCTGAGTGGCCCGAAGTAGAAGCGAAAGCACACCTAAGGGGTTGCATTGCTCGTGTCTGCAGTTGTAGGGCGGACGGGGGGGGGGGGGAGGCGGTGGAGAGGGTTCGCTAATAATTCAGCGTTTATTGAACAACGGCCGAAGGTTGCCATAGAAACATGACAGCAACAACACGCAACCGGAAGCTCGTGTTGGTACGCGAGGGGTCGCGAGGGCGTTCGCCGTTCGCCGGTGTGCCCCGGTGACTAAACATTATGTATATATTACTCTACAATTTGTGCTCAGAAACACATACACGTATGTACGCGCACACAGGAGGGATGTATACACTGTAGAGCGAGGAACATGCAACAACTGGAAGCAAACAGGACGCTGGTAGTGCCGGCAGAAGGCGACGCGTTTGTTGGTCGCCGTTTCGAGCGTTACTCCGCGTACCAGCCAGTACATAAACCCACGTAGCCATTTTGAAAGCCTCGTTCGAACCGCGAACCCCGTCTGTTCCGACACGCGATCTTTCGCTCTATTCCGCAAACCAACGCCGCGATTCCTTCGAGCCGTGCTAATCCATCCAGAGCGCCGTTAATCACCCTTACTCCCACAATTTCTCTAATTACAGTGGTACTGGATAAAAACTCGTTTCGTGTGAGAGATAAACTGAAGGAAAAAATGAAAAAAATACAAATAAGTGGAGGCCTCGATACAATCTACTTTTGCGGGTATATATATATATGTAGACTGAGAGAAGGATCTTGGAAAAACTACGGAGACATGGTGAACCACTGCTAGCAATAAGCGAAATTTTCACAGGGGCCACAACAATTTTTACACAACCCATATGGTAATTCTTTCCAGAAGCCACGACAATTTTTAGCCAACCTATATGGTAAAATTTTCCAGAAGAAGGGTTGACAAAATTTTGCGTATCCGGGTAAGAATTTCGTGAATAAGACTAAGAATTTCGTAGATCAAAACTGAGAATTCCGCCGATCAAATTTTTTTATGTTGATACACGCTAAAAGAATTTTATCGGCATAATATGCCGGTACAAACTACAAACCTAAAACAAAGGGTTCGCAGTTGTGACGCCACCGATTACTATATTTTCTAGTAATATATTCTAGCAAAAATTACCATATTTGCTAGCAGAATGTGTTAAGGCGGGTCTACAGATCAACATAACCTCAAAATATTCTCAATTAATTTTTCTCCGAAACCGCTGGTTTTCATTGTACGGAATGGTTTCAGAGAACAATGGATTTAAATTGTTGACTTTGTCTCACACTCATACGTGTTTAGCCCCCCTCGATACAAATGTTTGCCAGGATGTCGCTGTAGTTCCCTTATATCTGAAAGTTCTTTCGATTTTTACCAAATTTATGATAATTTCTATCAGATCCTTCTCTCAGCGTGCATATATATAAAATACCGAGAAAATTGGATCCAAGAAAACAGAATGGGATATTGCAAATACTGAGTGGTATTTTTGGAAACAAATAAAAAGAAGATGCCAAAGCAGATGCCGAAGACTCCGCCGAGGAGTCGTAAAGAGACGAGGCGAGCTCCCCGATAGATTCAATGATCTAGTCTCGTATCTGCGTAGATCTCGGGCCCGACTTGGGTTTTTCCCCTCCGCACAGTTTCAACGGGCTCCGGATCTTTCATTCGCTCGGAGGGTGAAAGATATAAGGCGAGCCGTGCACGCTACAATTTTGTGTATACAGCGCAGAGCAAACGTGCCGCATATCCTGGCTAGGATATTCGGCACATAGAAGGATCGCCTAGGAGCAACAGGAGACTCGTGCACGTAATCCTCGAGATGAAAACGAATGGCACAGTCCAGCATCGTTATCGCGGTCCAGCGACGCGAGATGTCCAACCCCGATGTACATAAATTGTGCCCGGAGACAGCTATGGTCGTCCACTATTCGCGCTGTTATCTCTCCCTTTCCGAGCTCTACGGAGGCCGGAAGTTCTCAAAAATTTCGCACCAGAAAATCACCTACGAGACAAATCGACATTGAGGGCGAACAAAATACAAACGGTTTCAGAAAAGTCATGACGAGGAAACATTTAGGGAAACCATTTTGCTCGAACCGGAGCTCAGTCCCGGACTTAAGGGGAAGTGAAATATCGCGGTCGGTAATGAAAACTGTAATGAACTTTTCTCACGGGTGCTCATTTTTTTTAGAAAAAAGCAAATTCCGGATGTCGCGGATGCACACGGTAATTTCGCATCCGGCCCGAATTCATTTTTTTCTCAAAAAAATTAACACCCCTGAATAAAGTTAATTTGAAAATTGCAACTATCTCTCTCACACCCATGGCCCCGTCACGTGACTTTCACTTCCCCTCAAGGGCACGTGAGACACACGTATCGATGGTCTGACGGTAACAAATCGTTTTCCCTATTTTCTCCGCGATGGTTGATGCTTCGACCAAAATCAAATTAGGTTTTTGTAGTCAATAGATATAAGTATGAAAACCTAATTTCCTTTTGCTCGTTGCATCAATCGTTTTGGAGAAAACAGGGAAGGCGATTTGTTACCGACTGAGTCTGTAAAACATGCCCCTAAGCCACATTTTTCAATCGACTCGCCCACAACGCAGGCTCTCATGAGAACATTTTCGCCACGCTCGAGCGAGCAAAAAATTCGCACTGTTATCTCTCCCCCTTCGAGCTGTACGCAGGCCGGGAGTTCCAAAAAATGTCGCGCGACAAAATCACTTAAGAAGACGATAGATGTTGAGGAAACGACAACAACAAAAAAAACAAACGATTTCAGGAAAGTCATGACGAGGAAACATTTAGCGAAACCGTTTCGCTCGAACCGGGGCTCAGTTCCGAACTTAAGTCCCGGCTTTCAATCGACTCTCCGACAACACGGGTTCACGTAAGAAAAATTTTCCACGCTCGCCCGAGCAAAAAACAGCCTCGACGATTAAACCTAACGATCCGCGTCGTCGTGTAACGAACACACAGTTCTTTCGACCCTGTTTTCCCTATGCATACTGCATGCCCGTGCCGCCGTGCAGGCCGGAGGCTGGAAAAACCAGAACCAGGGTTCTTCTTCGTTCCTCGAAGTTCCAACCTCGCGCCCGGGTCGGCTCTCTGACTCCTATTCGTAGAGAGGCTACGATAGCCAGCGGCAAAAGAGGTCGGAACGAAGAGAAAACGATGGAAAAAAAAATGAAAAAAAAAGAAGACGAACCGAAAAAGAATATCGGCTTCTTTCTTTCGAGACAGGCAACAGCCGCGGGTTGAAAAGCGCTGGCAGGTATATCTCGGCGAAGAATGCCTTTCGGTATTTTTTTTTCTCACTTCGACGCCTCCGCTTCGCCCGCCTCCATTTCTCACGCTCGCACTTACCGACCGAGCCGAGTATCTTCGTACATCTCGAGCCGACGATCCCTCATCCAGCTTCGATATCTGGTTTTTCCACGCGGAGCTCTCCGCGTCATTGGAGCAAGTGCAAATGACTGAAGGCCCGAAGCCAAGGTGCCTCGAGCCTAATTATCCGCAGCGTTACGCCATTTGTCGGAGGGTTAGAAGTAGAGAAGTCTGAGATAAAAATATCCTATCGCATCGATTTTTTTACGAGCCCTTAAATTTTTCCAGCAATTTTTTCTCACGCTCCTTCCCCCACGCGTCATTCCGCCGAACGGAGGGGCGTTGTTGTTTTCCCGAGGCTGCGGCGTTTACCTCGTAAACCCGATGGATAAGCTCGTCCCAGCGGAGACGGCGCGAGAGAAAATTCCGGCCGAATACACCTGGGCGCTATTACAAGAGTCGATTCTGCGTTGGGGGTTTTTTTTGAGGCAAAACTCGTTGGAAACTCGTACCTCCGAGGACGATATAGACCGATTGTCGCACACAGTTTTCGCCTCCGAGAGTCGCGGATTCGACCTTTTCTCTGACAACAAATGACACAGGAATTGGAGGTAATTACAAGCTCGGATAACGGAGCGCGACGTTATCGGGGGAGCGAAGGAAAGTTGTTGCTGTTGTTGCCGATATAAAAGTACAAACTTTGGGCTTCTCCCCTGTGGCGGAGCGACCGGAACTGCTGCACGCTGAATAACACGGCTCCGTTTACCTTCCGCCACGAAATGTCGCCGACCAATAGCGCTTTGTTCCCGGCACAGTTAAAGCGCTTTCCCGCAGAAACAGCAGCTAGACGAGATTAGGACAATGCGCGATCGAAAGCTTCGCTGTTTCGCAACCGCCTAACTGTACGTACAGCGCCATCGGTAAGTCGATCGATGCTACCGAAAACCGTACAAATTGCCAATCACCCAGGAATTTCCGACCCGTCAGGGCGCCGACGTTCCCCGCGTCGCTCGCGAAACTCGGAAAATTCAGTTTCGTTTCTGCATTTAGCAACTGCGGATAATATCGACTTTCCGCCCGCTTCGATTTCGCTCTATAGTGAAACAGCTACTTGCATACTATTTTTATTCCAGCTCTCGCATCTCCTGCCCGCTCGTATACAGGGCAAAAAATAACTGCAAAATCGGAGCGCCGAGTCACGTAAAAATAATTTTACCAAGTGCTTCGAGCACTGACGATTCGGCTAGTTGCTCCAGCAAAAATGCCGTGCCTTGAGTCATTAAAAAATGTCATTGCCTCATTGAAATTGAAAAAATAAAATGAATATCGAACTTTAGTAGACAAGGCGTTGCGAAAAGTACCAAAGTATTCCTTTCGGCGGATACTTCGATCCTATAATAAATTGTCTCGCGTCTATCTAACGTAACTCATGCTGAGGTCAATAACCGTTCTCCGCGCGGGTTCGCGAGGAGTTTATCAAATCCGACAGGTATTGTCCGTGAGCGTTAAGTTCCAGCGGCTTCGAATCCCCGTCGGGAGTTCGGGCGAGTGCTATTACCAGTCTCGCCGGTTCCAATCCTTCCGCTTCCATACCGCCCGACCGTTCCAACTTTTATCAGTTCTTTTATTCCAACTGACTTCGAAGAGACCGGCCCTCCCCCCGGGAACCTTTTGTCCCCGGTTCGATTAAAGCTTCGATGTCCCCTTGCCCTTTCCTCTCTTCCATCCGTTCCGCATACACACACACATCGCCTTCGCCGGCATACACGGCGCCTAAGGATTTCAAGTAGGGTAGAGAAAACGCGTCTGGAATAAATTTCATATTGTCGAGTCCACCAACTACACTCTTCTCTTTCCCTTCCGTCCGACCTTTGATCGCGAAAACTCTTAATCAACCCGCTTCGAGTACCCCCCAACCCCTCTCACGCGTGACCTTCTCGGAGATCTTTTCTCTCGACCCTGCCGCCGGTGAAACAATCGCAACTCCGGGAGTTCCGATAGAATTTCAATGGAGCACTTGCAAGCCCCGTTGCGAACAATTAGAGGCTTGCTTTGCAGCGAAATCCGGCATTGCCCTACGATACAATGGCGACTTTTCAACCGTTATCGAACAGAAACAAACAACCCCTGGAACAGCGTTTTTCAGCCGAGGTAGAATAACGTGAAGTCTGTGGAGTCGAATGTAACTAACGGTGAAGATTAACGATATTAATAGTTTCTCTGCTGGAGCTTCTGCGGAAACAATAGGGAGACGGTCTTCGAGCGAATAGCTTCGAGAGGAGGAAAGTAGGATGAAAAGCCTAACGACGATTGGGAACGACGTCCAAGGGAAACCAGGTTGGATCTCGCGGGTCTCTTCGCTGGGATTCTCGGGATGACGGATAGAGAAGGAGGGATTGACCGTTCGAGCTCGAGCTTGCAAGCCCCGTTGCGAACAATTAGTTTAGTTTAGTTCAGCTTTATTAAAGATCCTGGGATGAATCACCTAAGAATCTGAACCGATGCATAGAAGCAGATGTTCGCTATGCGCGTGACTTACACAGAGCGTCCGGCTGAGCGCGTGTTGCCGTATCAGCGCTGCCTTACCGGCCGGCTGAGTCGCAGCTTGCACAGCCAACTCTTTGCATGTATAAGCAGTGCACGCTCATCCGGTGAGTTAGTGTAGGTCGTATGCATACAGTACGTAGGATAGCCGCACGATATAGGCTTTCAGTTATATAGGAGTACAATTAGGGACTTACACTGCATCTAAATCCAGCGCTGCCCTACGATGACGACTTCTCAACCTTCACTGAACACAACAAACCCTGGAATAGCCTTTTTCAACCGTGGTAAAATAATGCATCATATCGCGAGCGTGGGATGCGCGTAACGGTGCGAATCCGAGCAGACCATGGACCCGAACGCAACTAACGGACAGTAACGATGTCAATAATGTCTCTGTTGGGGCTTCGTCGGAAATGCAAGGGAGAAAGAAGGTCTTGGAAAGGACGGAAGTCGGAGGAAAGGTCTCGGAACTGGGATGGGTCAGGGATGACGATCCTCGACGATCGGGAACACCTTGCTAGGGGAAACCAGGTTGGTTGTGGTGGGTTTCTACACTGACATTTTCCGGACAACGGGTAGAGACGGAGGAATGACTGTTCCAGCTCTGAAACAACAAACCCTGGAATAGTCTTCTTCAGCCGTGGTAAAATAATACACCATATTGCGAGCGTCGGACACGCGTAACGGTGCGAGTCCGGCCAACTCATGGACTCGAACGTAACTAAAGGACATCAACGACATCAATAATTTCTCTGTTGGGGCTTCTGCGAAAACGGTAGGGGGAAGGTCTTCGAGAGCAACGAAGTCGGCTGAAAGGTCTCGGAATTGCGACGGGTCAGGGATGACGATCCCCGATGATCGGGAACACAGTCCAGGGGAAACCAGGCTGGATCTCGCGAGTCTCTCCACTGACATTTTCTGGACAACGGGTAGAGACGGAGGAATGACTGTTCCAGCTCTGAAACAACAAACCCTGGAATAGTCTTCTTCAGCCGTGGTAAAATAATACACCATATCGCGAGCGTCGGACACGCGTAACGGTGCGAGTCCGGCCAACTCATGGACTCGAACGTAACTAAAGGACATCAACGACATCAATAATTTCTCTGTTGGGGCTTCTGCGAAAACGATAGGGGGAAGGTCTTCGAGAGCAAGGAAGTCGGCTGAAAGGTCTCGGAATTGCGACGGGTCAGGGATGACGATCCCCAATGATCGGGAACACAGTCCAGGGGAAACCAGGCTGGATCTCGCGGGTCTCTCCGCTGGCATTCTCGGGACGACGGGCAGAGACGGAGGGATTGACTGTTCGAGCTCGAGTGCGGTCTTCCGACCGTTAGCCTCACGCTAGGCAGCGACTGGTCAGCGAGCCAGTGGCTGGAATCCTCGGCGGTTCATCTCTCTCTCCTCCGCCGGTATTCGAGGGGGGAGAGGGAATGAGAGAGTAAACGTCGGTCAGCCTCGGAGCATATACGCGGACAAGTGATTCTCAGGGGCCACGGTACACGATGTACACCACGCTCGCGACTTGGAACGCGGCGGAACACGAGGGTGAGGGCAATGTACATGTGTGTGTGTGTTTGTGTGTTTGTTTGTGAGCTACGGCCAAGGCGAAGAGAGTAGCCTAGACCATCATCAGCTGGTCGGTTCTACGTCGAGGCGATGCCATTCCTTCACGAGGGCCACGCTCGTACATCAACGCCCGGGCAACATTTGTCCTGTCGCGAATGCCGTCGCAAAGCCTACGGCGAACAACTGTCCTCTCGCCGCCACTACGCGGACGACCATCTTCAAACCCTGTGACGGAATTCCGAGATACATTGGTATACGGATATTAATAAGCGACATTCATGTCGGGAGAATCTCAACCATTTTTTGTGTGCTATTTTTTTAAGTCTTGAGAGATCATAATTTAGGATACTATCTAAATTTGCAAATGTCGCGATTTTTTTTCGAGATGATCGAGAGATGTTTGTTTAAGGAGTGGCCTGAATTACTGCTTGGTATCAACGAACGTTTATAAAAATTCAAGAAAGCACCGTTAGATTTGTGAGAAAGTTCTTATCCAATAACGTCTTTGAGGTGAATCTACTTTATCGTACGATTTTGAGGAGAAAATTGTCTGCGCACACCGAGGCGTTTTATGCTGAATAAGTGAGCGTAAAATGAATTCTCTGTAAAATAAAAAAGCTACTCCGAAGTAAATAAAAAGCTTTTTTGAGATACGCGAGTTGAATATAAATTTATACACTTTAAGACACGAGCGAGGTAAGAAATCGTATTAAAGTTAAGTGGGAGAGAGGATTCCATGCATAACTGCACGAAGTAGGTAGATAACTGGTACTCTCGCTACAGAGCACAAGTCGAGTGTTTTAATGTATATAGTGCACACAAGGTAGGGGAGAGCGGGGCGAAATGGGACAGTGAGGCAAAAACGGGACAGTGAGAGCAAAACTTAATTTCCCAATCATTTTTGGATGCCCCATTTTGTCCCGGTGATACATCCGGATTTTCAACCCCGTTTTGTCCCACGCACCACCATCGCCGCCATCTAAAAGTTATTAGAAAATAGCGTTTTGCCTCATAATCCCGTTTTGCCCCGCTATGCCATTTTGCCCCGCTCTCCCCTACGCTTACTCTCAGCCTCCACTGAACACCAATCTCCGGCTATATGTACTGCCTCGTAAGACACACTTCACTCTCGAAGGAGAAGGTCTTCGAGTCTCTCCGACTCTCTGTGTTCATCTCTCGCAACGCTGCGAAAGATCAAAGAAGCTTGCGACGAAAGATATCGGAGCGCCTTCGCGACGTCCCGTCTCGAGTCTCTCGTCAGTACAGACAAGATTACCCAACGATATATATTCGTTACAGCGAGCAGATGTGTCGCGTTGCTTTCGCTCCAGAAGATACATATATATATTTTCCAACCAATTTTCCTTCGACCCTACGGAAACTGCAGTTTGAATGCTAAAAGTTCGACCCCTAAAAAAGAAAAAACGATTTTTTTAAAAGATATACTTATACACAGTTTTAAAGAGATTTTTTGTAAATTTTCAACTTAGTTGCAAAAAGCCAAAGCACCTTTCATCGCAGTCTCAAAGTCTTCTCGGCGGTCGCGGTGAGGAGCGAAGCAACCCTTTAAAGCGCCACTGCAAAGTTTTCCCACGATCCTCTTTTCCCCGTTTTCTTCCTTTTCGAGATTCCCTCCAACGTAAGTTTTATCTAAGTTTTTCCTTCCTCTCGTACTCTCGCATCTTGCTCGTCTTCGCTAGATCCTCAGCTCCGTCGCAACGTCCGAGCCGCTCCCCTCTCAGCGGATCCTTTCTTCCTGTTTCTCCCTGTAGTGGACGTCCAACTATATCGTCCACGGGCCAATTTAACTTGCAAATTTATTCCCTCTTAAATTCCGTCAGAGAGAGGTTTAACGAGTGGTATCGGGGGAGTCTTGCGCCAACTAAAACCGTGTAGATTTAGCAACCGCTCGGTCGGCAACGATTGTCGCGCTTTCGCGAACACGTGTCCGTCGAGAGTCCGAACTGCCGGCGGGAGAGTAAAATTAATTTACTCGAAAAGGAACGAGAAATGTTTTTTTTTACACGAGAACTCAAACGTAACAAGAGCGTAATAATAACAAGCTTAGTGCAATAAAAAAAAACGAATGGAAAAAATGACTGCGACGCCTCTTCATGAGCGGAGATTGGAGGGGAGTTCGAGACGGGAGCGCGAAGATCCTCAGAGATTGGCGAGCGAGCATAATGCCGAGCGGCCTTCGCGAGTGGAACTAAGAGAAGACTCGTTTAGGTTCGACGCGGGAACGAGAGCGAAATCGGCCTCTCCCTCGTCCCCTCGTCAATTGAAAGAAGTGTTATATTTCACTAAAACTGGGATTAAGTCGAGAGCCGAGGCAATCGGCGGGGGAACGCGCGCTCGCCCTCGAGTTACGGGGCCGAGCGAAGAAGGCTTTTCCTCTCGAGAGATTTAATCGCGGGATTGACTCGAGAACCCGAGCCAGTTTTGCCTCGGTAAGAAATTTTTTTTTTTCAATTGCTCGAAGCTTCTCGCTCTCTTCGGGTCTTCGCTGTTGTACGCTTTCGGAAAGTTCCGCCGACTCGCTAATCGAGAATACATCAATTTCATTAATAGATACTATAAGTTCGCTGTGCGCGCAACTTGCGCGGAAACTCGAACGGCCGGCTTAAAGGAAATAAGTAGAAAAGGGGTGAGAGATTTTTTTTTTTTTTAAGGAAGAAGAAGGGTGGAGAAGAAAACGAAGGAGATTCTTGATTCGCTCGTTACACCGGCTGACCTTGCAACCGATTGCCCCGACTTTCGAGATTCCTCGGTCGGGCAACGTGTGCGCGCTCGCGAGTATCGGATATCGACCGCTTGTATACCTTTTCCCGCTCGAACAATCGTTGCGGCTCGCCGCAGTTGGAATGTGTCTCTCCTCGCATCCTTGGCTCTCTCTGTCTCTAGAGCGGGGGCGCGAGATTTTTGCCCAACAGCTGCGACATGCTGCGTGCTTTCTGCTTCGACGAACTTTTATTAAATTCCAGATAGAGAACAACAAATTACGAATACAGCCGGGGAGGAAATTTTATTCGGCGGATACGCGCGCGTTCAAGCGTTTATTTTCGATAACTGGCTTGATCGAAGGGCCTGCACGACTGCACATTGGAAATAGGTTTTTTGTTGTTGCATGAAGCATCCTCGCTTCTCTGAGGGTCGAATTTAAAGACGTTAGTGTGAACTTCAGATCGAACCTCAGTGCGAATTTAATTTCTTAAGTTCGATCTTAAGTTTAACCTTTAGTTCGAATTTAAGCACGAAACCAAGTTCGAACTGAGGTTCGAAAAGCGATAAAGTTCGATCTTAAGATCGAACTCGAACGACATCCGAATATGAATTCAGACCGAAGTTCGGACTTGAGATGTATCTTAAGCACGCAATAAATTTCGCCAAACTTGGATCTTAAGTTCGAACTAACGTCTTAAAATTCGATCATAAGAGTGTTTCATTTGCTCTGCGAGTTCCTTCCCTACGAATCGCCCCTTTGCTAGAACTCCGAGGACGAAACTCGGAAGCTGGGGAGCCAGAGAATGATAAAAAGAAGAGTTTAAAGAGGATATTCACAGAAAAAATATACAAAATGCTTTCATTGTCCGGTTTACCGCTCCATCTCGGCCGCTGGCTAAATTCGGCTCTTTCCCCGAGAGCGCAGTCACCGCGGTACCATTAGCGAGGCACACACGGACGCGGTCGGATATACATGCACGAGTGAAACGCGGATCCACAAGGAAGAGGATCGTTTTTCGAGCAGTCAGCTTGCTAGTCACCACAATGCGAAATAGGTCATATCTCGTTCTTGGCTCTTGCCTCTCGTCTCTCACAGAAGACGCACTTAAGCGTTTCTAGTGTCTCGAGATGAGGGAAGTGGGGAGAGGGCAACAGCGACGGGGAGAGTAGAGTCAGTCAGTTTCTAGGTCCGCGCGAGTGACTCTCGACGCGGTTTCTACTCTCAGCTTCCGGAGCCGCCTCTCCCCCCCTCCCCTTCGAGGATTCGCCATACCGGAACGAAAATACATTGTGGCAAAGAATTATGTACGGCGATCGCCCCTGTATTTTTATATTCGCCTTATTCAGAAAATTCTCTCTGAGCCAAAAAATCAGTTCCGCTGTTGACTTACAATAGCGGGCCTGATTTTTTCTTTTTTTTTTTTTGCACGGACCGCCAGTCCAGAGACGAAGGTTCTCGACCTGAGAAAACGTAATCGATCGCGAACGACGAGCGAACGATAAGCTGTCGAGGGATCGAGGAACGAATAAATAGAAGAAATAAAGAAACTCGAGGCGGAAATGACGTCGGCATTCTTTTCGACGGGCTATGCGCGTCACGGCTCGAAGCGAAATGATAGCCAGACAGGATTCTCAAGAGACACGCCAGCTGATGCTTCTGTTCTGGAGAACTCTGCAACAACCGACGACTCATTCTTGCTCCCGTCACTGCTCTTCGCCATCGCTATCGCATCGAGCGCGTCCGCGCGCTCGATTCCAGTTAGAACGACGCAAACAAAAAGATATACCGGAAGTTCTCGTGCTGTCGGCAGCTCCGGACGAGTTTTCTCGCGAGCTCAATGAGCAAGACGATACTTGTCGATATGTCGACTTTTTTCGTGTCATTTTGAAGACAAAAAAACAGCTGTTTGCGGAAATTATATAGAAAAAGAAAACCGAACAATATATCATATTTTTATAACATTGGATTGATAAAAAATAGCGTAAGGGTTTTACTTTGGCGCAACAACATAATATTTGGTTCACCAATCGTCAAGCTTCGGTATAAGAAAAAAATGTTTAAGTGTCGATTTATTGAATTTATCGTGTGGCATAAATAGCGATAAAAAAAATTAATTGATTTCCACGAAGAATTCACACTTTTCGTAATACCACGAACGAATAAATATGGATATATGGATATTTCATCGAGGAATGAAAGATTTGCCGCGATGAAAGTACAGAACTGCCACGATCGGCGGATTGGTAAAACTTTGAGGTGCAAATCGCTGCTGCCGCTACGGTAGAGCCTCCGTATCGGATAGTATTATAATTCTTTTTTCCTTTCTTTCTTTTTTCATAGCCCCACCAAGCTGCCATAAGAGAGGAACTGCTTGTATAGCGAGTTGCTCGATCAAAGCCGGAGTCAAGAAATCCCGCTCCGTTTGGCCAATGGCAATTGGAATAACGAATAGAAAACTGCAGTTCTCTCTGCAGTGTGTACTCCACTTCACCTTTGGTTCCCTCTCCCCCCTCCCTCTCTCTGGTCGCGCCATTACCGTTTGCACGAAACTGGGTTAATTGCGTCTAGAATATAAGAGAAAAAAAATTAAACGTACTCTGCATCGCTCTTACACCAGTAATTAATAATGAGGTCCTTTCAATTCGTATGATTTTATAATTACTTCTTTCACCCAATTCTATGAAAGTACTCGCGATTGATTGTAGAATAATACAGATCCTCAAGTGACATCACTTTAAACAAAAAAAAAACAGATATCACGAAAAAGTGGGGTAAAACGGAACACGGGGCAAAACGGACCATTGTCCACCACTTGGGATGAGACTTTTATTGTTGTTACGTCACGCGAAGAATCTTTTTAAAAACTTGTCCGTTTTGTCCCGCTATGACATAATCGTCAGTGTTGCACTTTTACTCACTTTTTTGTAAGCCCATTTGACGCTCCGGCTGAACCGCGCCATCGGAGAATCATCGACAAGAAAATAACGAACGTTTTTCTCGTCCTCCAAGTTCTCGGGTAGACCCAGGCTGTCCAGTCCGAGGTCCACGATGGAATCGCTTCGCGACATCCCGGCGGTGCGATCGGCGCCTATTATTCGTGCCGACTGTGCACTTTTATCCGATTTATCTTCGATCCCCCGATCGTCCCGATCCCCGCTTATACCGCTGTTCGGTTCCGAGTACTCCGTGATCGTCGACAATCTCTTCAGGTCACTCGCCGTTACGCAAACCGTGCAATCCATTTCTTCCGATGTTACCACAAGACTGAGTTCTCGATTCCTTTTTTTCGTACTTTTTTTTTACTTTCCTTTTCAGTCTTGCGCAACTCGTCACAGTTTTTTAAAGGGATTTTTTCATTCTCCAAAATAACTAAAAAGAATAGCAATTCATGACTAGCCATATCAGTATATTTTTATAAAATTACTGATATTTTAAAAAATATTTGCAAAACGAGCAGAAAGTTTGATCAAAATATTAAAAAATTGGCGACGGAGCTTTGAATCGCTGGTCTAGCCGTGATTGATCACCGATTGCAAATCGTGTCGGTCCCGTACACGAGCCGGCGGTTGTCAATCGGGCGCTGATTAAGTTACCGACGAGAATTCCGATCGCGAATTGTAGCAGGGAATTCCCCGAGCTCGTAACCACTCTCGATCAAACCTGGCCGGCTCGTCCCTTCGGTCCATCGATCGATAACCCCGTCTATCTCTCATGTCGCATGATGCCCCCGCTTCCTGAGAATCCTGAATTCGGAATTCAGAATGGATCGGCAGGAGGAGCGCACAAAGCCGCGGACAGGGAGTTTCCCACTGCGAGACGATCCTTGCACGTAAACTCGCCCTCTCCTGAGAGAGGGACTGAGTACGCGGGCAGGTCAAAGGTCGAGTCTGCCACGTAATTGCGAACCCCCGCGTCGAGATCCTCTCTCGCCGACTGCCGACTGGCTAATCTCCCCCCTCTCCCCTCCCCCCCCCCCCCCAGGTGGTTGCACTTCTGCTCGTCCCTCTGCTGCGTCCAGCGCCGTTGCACGTGCATGCAAGGCTCGAAGCACGGATCCGTAGAGTAGCCAAATGGTTTAGCGTGGAGTGCATCGTCAGAATCGCCGTCGAACGAGCGGAGATGCGACCCGTCGCTGCGAGCGCGGGAGGATCAGCGAGAGAACGAGGAGACAAAAAAAAATCGAAGTTAACGTGAGAGGGTTGAATAAAGAAAAAAAAAAATCCTTTGAGTTCGGCCAGTGGCGACGATACTACACGCGTTTGCACTTAGCTCCGCTCTCGTCCGCGCTGTATCTCGAGCTTCCCGTCTATGTGTGTTTTACCGGCTCCCCAAGCACAGAGCTTGCACCCGGCTTGCAGTTAGCTGGCTGTGTATTGCCCATCGCTCCGACCGAAACGGCGCGTCTCATTGAGGCGAGAAGAGGGCCCCGTCGACACTCGGGCTAACTGCTCTCCCTCGCATATGCGCCGTAGATGTTGCATACACTGTGCGCTGAGTGCCGATGGATAATCCACTCGAGCGAGAATCTCCCGGATTTGCCCCGATCGCCGATTTGCCCGTCGTCGTGCACACCGTTAACGGAACTATGTTTGCAATTAGTTCATGCGTGAGATTATTTTCTTTTTTTTTTTTTATCTTGGATCGTGTGAAGATGTAAATGGGCATCAAAATTTGGTCGAGAGAATGTACGCCAGTTGTATGTTTTACTCTGATTTTACTATCTTTAAAAAATAATTTTATGTAGTAGCGGTAGGAGAGAGCGGGGCAAAATGGGACAATGGGGCAAAATGGGACGGAAAATTGAGATACGTCGATGGGATAAAATGGGACGCCCTAAAATTATTGGAAAAGTGCGTTTTACAAAAATGCAATTTTCCAGTCATTTTAACACGTCCCATTTTGCCCCGCTGTCCCCTATGTGTATTATGTACTGCTAGTATATGGACTACACCCTCGTGCTGAGTCAGTCGGTACGCATGTCTCAAGACAACCGCCCTCCCTATCACCGCGTATGCCGTAACTCGATTTGTGACCCTCTGATTTATGTCACTCGAGGAGCATTCCCGGAAGCTGGATGACCGCCCGAGCGTGTCTTCAGGGCTGATGATTTGCGGCCATTCGATAAGAAAAATGAGCCGATGGTAAATAAAAAAAATATTTCTACCGAAGGTAGTGAGAGTCACGGGTTTCATATCGGTGGAGGGTTTTGAGAGAGGAATCTTCATTTTCGTCCAGGAAAATTCAAATTTCGTTGCCTTTCGCATATACACGAAAAAGACCGTCTATTTTCCTGTCCATAGCTCTATACCTTTCCCCCGTCTGATTTATCGTGAAATTTTCTTACAGGAACAAAATTTATAGTCTCCCCGCCCAGCAAGTTACTCTCAAAGCTCCGGAGACTTAAATTTTCGCGGGTTTCGGGTAGAACCGACAGTGTTTTGTTGCTCGTTAATTCGACGCGTTTCTGCGCTACCGAAAAGCGTTTGTTTCTGGTAGAGAAGGCGAGTAATTAATCGCTCGGTTGTATCGGATGCAGCGAGATATCGTCCGGACAAACGACAGTGTCTCGGTAAACTAATTATTTTTCTCCGTGCAATTATCGCCGCTAAGTCGGGATTGCTCGTATTGCATCCGTTCCCGAGAGGAGCTCCCGGGATCCTCGTTTTTCCTCGTTACGAGAGTAGATTAGAAAACTCTGGAGAGCCCGCCGCACAGCGGTTGATACAACAGATCGAGGGCTTCGTCTTTCGTTGGCCGTGATCGCGGTCGCGCAACCAACGACCTCGGCAATCGAAATAGATGGGCAAAAACGAAGATAAAAGACGTCTACCTATTCTCGTCTACCGCGGTGCCACCATGGAACGGAACGAACCGGAGGTTGCGAATGTCTGTGGCGTCACTTCAGTTCAACCCAAATAAAATCAAAAAAATAAAAACTATTCGTATACCTGAAAACCAATTACTCGATGTCGTTTCATCGAAACATTCGCCCGAATTCACGATATTTGCGCTGATAAAATAGTACTGATGGATCAACTAAGATTCGGGCAGGGACGTTCAAATAAATATTTAATTGGTCAAACAAAATATTTTAGTAACTCAAAAATATTTTGGCGAATTCACCCAATAAAATGTTGAACTGACCAATTTTTCTAGCTGTACCAACAAAATATTTAGTTGAACGTCCCTGCCCGAATCTTAGTTGATTCAACCGTATTTTATATCAGCGTGCACGGCAAACCATCGCGATGGTTTACACAGAGCTTACAAATATTCTCCAGATCCTTCGTCCAATTTTCCAAATACATCAAGTGAGATCAAACTTTGCTGTTTTTCATTTTAAAACATTGACATTCAGTTTCTTTAATTTTTTTTTTACCCGTGCACCCACACTTTTCGCGACGGACACTTCGACGACTATTGAATTATTCCCCTCCAAAAAATGACCGTTGTTATTTTTTATCGCGGTCGATGAAAGAGTTTGATGCGACTGGTTTGATGCGCGCGGACGTTAATAACGCACGAAAAACGATACCGTCCATCAGGGGGATGAAAGAGCGTATGTTGGATCCTGTCGGTCGCGGTTTAGCGGCCACTACGGTGCCTGCGGCCACTGGCCAGCGATATTCGGGCGTGCCCTGCGTTAGCACACGAGAGCCCGAACTGCTTGGGTACGGGGATAGTCTGATGGAGACGAGAACGCGAGACGAACTCGCGGGAAAGAGAGACTTTATATTTAGACGTCCGTATATGCACTGCTTGCCGGACACGTCGCTTCATATTCCACGGTGTATTCGCGCCCCTAACTTAACGCGCAACTTCGCAATATATACGTTAGATATATATATATATATATATATATACATATATATATGTACATGCGAACACATATCGGCGTATAATACGCGAATGATCGAATACGGGCTTGCCCGATGTACGTATCATCGTCTGGCCATATACGAGCCGGGGATATGATGAAGCGGCGGTAGTATAACACGCAGTCGTCACCGAAGCAGCAGAGCCCTGCATACGCCCACTCGAACCGCGACACAGACCTCGCACTGTTGATCTGCGAGCGCCGATTGTGCGATCTAGCGGGAGCAGCGCTCCGAGTTAAGTCGTCAGTTATTTTGCCTCGATGAAGTAGTCGGCGAATTATCGAGTTACTTTAAATTTATAAATTTTCTTAAGTAAGGCTAAGATAATTGATCTATTTGAAGGTCTGGACATTTTTCTAAATTTGTCAAAAAAATAAAAAATTGGGGGAAAATTATTTTTTATTTTTGACTGTCTCTGGGATGAAGCGAGCTACACTTTGCAGTAACGTGTATTTTTTTAAGACCCTGAGAAATGCCAAATTGGCGTAAGTATAGACGGTAGTCTCGCTATCTGTTTTTAACTTGACGTCGAGACACTATCGTGCCTCTTTACGCGGTTGACTGGGCGATACTTTTTTAAGAAAAAAAAGTTTTCGCCTTTACCTATTTTCCCGCTTAATTTTTTTACAATTATTCAAATCACTCAATAATGAAAATGATTTGAATAATCGAAAAATGTATCGTGGAAAAATTAGTACTCTCTATTAATTCCTTAAATAAAAATAAAATGAAATGAAAACGGTCCCATCTGCATGAGATTAAGGGGTGACGTATTGTCCCACCTCTCATTCCTTTGAGTGTCTGTTCTCCATCCGAGTGCGCACTGGTTCGGTTTATCACGCGGCTCGAGCGGCGCACAAGCGAGATCCGTGTGGCCCGTGAGCCGTCGGTGGTGTGCACATGTGCGTGCCGTTGAAGCGATACCGAAGAGCCCGAGTGTGGCACATAATCGAGTTGCGAGAACGCGTCGCAGAGTTATCGGCCTCGGCCGCATAAAACCCATGCGAATAGTTTGCTCGCTCGGCGAGCATCGCGGGCAAATTGTCTATCGCCCTGTCGCTCATTCAATTTATCGCTGTTTCGCATACTCGTTTCGCTGCAAAGAAGAGGTGACGCCGGAGAGGGAAACAATCGTACGCGGTCGCACGAGAGACGATAAACCGAAATACGCGCATCGAAAAGCTGCACTGCCATAGAGAAACAACTGACAAGAGCGCCGCGCGCTCGACGGCTCACGCTTCGAACAACGAGACTGTGCAGCTCGGAAATTATGTTCCATTTCCGGCCGTGCATTATCCACGGCACTCGCATCTACACTTCCACACTGTGAATCGATCGCCGACCGGTGAATCTCCGTAATAAATTATTTTTTAACTATACGACGCTCTGTATAAATATCCTAGCGGTCCATGTTGGCTCGCGCGCACGCAGTAGGGGAAACCGGGGCAAAACGGGGTACTGGGGCAAAATGGGGACGTGTACCCCGTTTTGCCCCAGATGGTTTTTTTAATATCCTTGCAAACCAGTGCCAATACAATTTTGGTGTGAAAAAGCAATGGATCTACACTTTCGGTATCATTGTAGCAGGTTTTATTCCTTAGCGTCCCCGTTTTGCCCCGGGTTCTCCTATATGTGAGTATGTCTGTGAGTGTCCAATCGTCATGGACTATATTAATATATAGATATTATGAAATTATTTTATATATGATATGCAATTCATATTGTAAATGCAAATATATATAATTAATTATTCTACTTATATATATTCCATATATATATATATATATATATATATATATATATATATATATATATATATATATATATATATATATATGGAATAATTCATTCTCATTTCGCGAAGTTTGCATAGAGGAGCGTACGGTAGAAACAGTATAATAGGGGATCCGACTGGCTCTCTCGCGGTACAGTGGCCCGCGACCGCATAGTGTCTATCCTCACCACGGTTTCCTAGTACTTAATCTCAACCGAGTATCGGCGGCAGTCACAGCGAAGTATTATACAGGCACCGGTGGTGCTCGAACGTTATAGAACGTGACGCGAGTGTTACGCGCGGAGAGCACGGGCCACAAGCTTCCGAGAGGGAGGGAGAGAACGCTCGTGTGTGTTGCACACAAGGAACGAGGAAAAGCGATACACTAAGCCGCAAACCCCGGCATTCACGGTCGCGAGATGCTGCGCGCCCCGTATGTACCGAGTTTAATACAACGTATAGCATTGTATACGGGACTAATAGTACGGGATAGACGATATTATACGATGTTGTTTCAGTGCCTAAGCTTCCGACCCCTCAAGAGCCTCGGATGGAGGTAAAAAAAGAAGAGAAAATCGCAAATGAGATTGCTTCCGAGCCCCGGAAAAATAGTTCAAAGCCCTTTCTATCCAGGAACATTTTTTTATGTGGCGATTTTTTTTTTAATAAAGTAAAAGTTTAGATCAACAATAAAGTAATTTCTGCATATTATTTTTGGAGAAGACTATCAGGTTTTTCTTTATCAAATTATTTTAATTATCTATAACACAGGTATAAAAAGAAGATCCACTGAGAGCCCGCTGAGTGTCCATTTGTGGACGGAATTTGTGGGTTCTTGATAATTTTTATCGCACAAGGTAGTAAAGGTAAATTTGACAACGATAAAAAGTAATTTTCGCATATAATTTTTGGGTAAAACTATCAGGTCTTTCTTTATCGAATGATTTTGATTCTCTATAATACAGGTATAAAAATAAAATCCACTGAGAACCCGCAGGGTGTCCACTTGTGGACGGGGAATGCGTAGATTCCTGATAACCTTTATCGCGCAAGATAGTGAAGTTTGGTTGAGGCAAAAGGAAATCGTACGGTCGTTACAGGCCAAGTAGGTTTGTAATCGCGTGTGGGGAATTTAGAGAAGTGCCCATCGTGGAGACCGCGCTCGGTCTGAAGTACCCGGTCTATCGCCGGTTCCCCGGATAAACGGTCCGAGATTACGCGAAGCGGCATTTTTACCCCCATAGTGTTTCGAGAAGACGCGGCAAGTGTACCGCAGGCCCGAGTCAGCGTCTCGAGAGCGAACCAAGAATGAAAAAAATAAAAAGAATGAAACGAAGGTGGGACAGAGGTCACGTCTGGAGATCGTCGGTGCTACGGTCAGCGCAGCACATCAACCGTTAAACCAGGCCCAACTTGTTTTTTCGACGTGCAGTAGTGCCCTACTGTGTCGCGACGATACTCGAGCTCTCTTACGCCGCTATCTGGACTGTCAAGCCGTACAACGAACGCATTGACGAAGGGATGCGAGTGAATTTTAAAAAATCCCAAACAAGCAGAAAGTCGACGACAAGCGATATGGATGGTCCTCCGGATTATACTCGATAATAAATAATAATAATAATAAGACGAAAAAAAAACTGAACTTGCCCGTCGATAATCGATCTATTTTTCATTTTATGATATATAAAGAAATATATGAAAGAGTGCTTGGACTCGTCGCTGATAACACTTCTGGTTGATATGACATTAAAACAAGTTTAAAAAAAGTACTTGGGTCCTGTGAAATATGATCTGGTTTGTTCCTCGCTCGATTTCGAAGCGAGTCACCCAGTGGATTTTCCGGGTAACAAACTACCGTAGCTGTTCCGTCTTTCCAAGCGAGAATTTCTCGCGGTACATTGTGTGTGTCTGCCGGGTATTGCTAGACTATTGCTTTGCTGTATCGCTGGATGCGGATGGGCAGACTCTCGTGTAGCTCTATCGTGTGTACACACGTACCATGTTACTCGAGTCCTCTCATCGCGCCACGGTGACCGCGCGCGCCGCGCCGAGGATATCTCAGCCCCGGAGCATCGAAGGCTCTGTGAGAGGATTGCGCGGATTTCCAACCGGGCGACTCGGAGAGGGGGAGGCGAAGAGAGGGAGAGCCGGAGCGCCGAGAGCTTTACCGCGCGCCGATCGCCTACAGTGCGGCAGTCGTAGAACCGAGCGGCATCGAAGGGATACCGAACGTTCGCCTCGCGCACCGATAATGATCCAGAACAGAGTCCTCCATTACGACGGAGGACCAGAGAGGGACACGAGCGGCACGAACGAAACGTTCCTGCGCTATTCCACGTTCCACAATCTAAAATCCTATCCTTTCCCGCTCGTGGAAAAATAATTGCATTGTCCCAACCGAAGTTCGTGGAGTTCATGCTAAGGGCCAAGCGGCAACCGATCCGAACAATCGGTATCTAAATTCAATTGGCGATTTCATTACCGGACGAAACAATATCACGGTATTTATTTTTCTGGAAAAAAAAGTTAATCGCTTCATACACGAACGAAGGGTCGGTATAATTTGTTGAAAAGTTAATAAATAAAAAGTCGCATAATAATAACGGAATGGTGAAATTAAAAAAAAAAAACAGTTTGGTCCGGTAAGGATGTTTTAGGGGAAAAAATTTAAGAGAAAAAAGTTCGACAAATAAAATGGTGTGAAATAGTAACGAAATGTTGTAGTGAAAAAAAATGTAATCTGGTAAGCATTTTTTAGGAAAAACAGTTAACAGGGCTAAACGGGTATATAAACAGCTGGGAGAATTTGCCGAGGGCGAAACGTTCGAAAGATCTGTCAGAGCGAAACCCGTAGAAAGATTTTACCTATATCGGGTATAAAATCCTCAAACTTAATAATGACTTTATTTATCGTCATTTACTTCGTCGATTTGCGGGTGGTTGTGCAGCGTCCTGATAACATTTTCTGCCACCCGTTAGAGACCTCGACACCATCGACCGGATGCTCCTCTGTATGCATATCTAGTTCCGCAGATCCAAACCCGGGATCGCACGGGCGGATCGCTCACTCTTTCTCTATAGCCTCCGCCTCCCCGGAACTCAAACAGTAGATTCGTCGACGAAAGTGGAGAGAGCCCCGGGGCAACCTTCGGCATTCCCCCATCGCGAAATTCGTATCTCTCTCGTGAGATGTTCGAAAAGCTTCCAACTTTCACACACACTCTTCGATGTCGCGAGCGTATCGCAACCACCCCCCCCCCCCCCATCCAACCCACGACCTTCCTTTCTTATTTTTTTTTTATTTATAGTTCACATTGTCGAAAAGTGGAGGATAAATTTGAGCCCCTATGCCTACGCCTTCAGCCTGAATCTTTATCGGATGGATTCCGATTTTTCTTCCTACCCCCCTTTTTTTCTTGTCTCATCTCGAACCCACGTACGTATAATAAATCGAGTGCTCGACGATGAGTTCGCAAACTGGAAACTTTGAAGGATATTTCTTACCTTTTTTGTTCGTGGGGAGGATAAAAAAAATGAAGAACGAAAGGGAAAGTTCACGGTTATCGTATCAGTCATGTGGGAGGGGGGGGGGGGGGGGGTGTTATCGAGTACGAAGGATGAGAAGAGAGAGAGAGTGTTTCCGCGAGTGAAAAGGAAACAGGGTGAGTGAAAACCCCCCAGGGGGAGAACCGGTGCGGCGTATCATTAAAAACATATTTACTTATCTGTTATGCCGGCGCCTGACCCGCACGGTGCCCTCGGGACTCCACTCAACCATTTTCAGTTTTTTTTTTTTTTTTTTTCAATCATCCCCCTCGCCCGCACACACTCTATCATCAACCGGAAATTACCAGATTGCACGAAAGAGGTGCGAGCACGAAAACACTCAGTATCGAGAGTGAGAATATTGTTTTTCGGTTCAAAGTTCAAACTCGATTTTCTGATAACTTTTTACTTCAGTCTCTTCTTAAAGGTTTTATTTTATTTCAGTCACGAGAAAGATAAATCAGGAAGATAGCATGTGGGATGAAAAGTGTGAAAACGCGATAGCCGAGAATAAAATAATCGGATATTAGAATGCCGTTCGGATAGCCGTCAGGGTATTCCTTATTTATCATGGAGAATTAACGAAACAATTAATGTCCAGAGTAAGAATATTATTTTTCAATCCAAAGTTCAAACTCGATTTTCTGATATTTTCTCTAGTCTCTTCGTAAATGTTTTTTAATTTATTTTAGTCTCGAGATAGTTAAACGAGGAAGATAGCAGCTACGACGAAAAGTGTGAAAACGCGATAGCCGAGAATAAAATAATCGGATATTATAGTGCCGTTCGGATAGCCATCAGGGTCTTCAGTATTATCGGCTAAAATTAAAGGAAAACCGTTGGGTGTCTCCGGTAGTGATACGATACGATACGAAACACCGTGTATGCTTGTATAGCAGAGGTACATTTTGTATACGCGCCACTATATCGACCGCGAAACTCCCGATGGCTTCCGGTCTCCGTAGCGGCAAAGTACGCGCTGCTGCGGCGCGGTGTGGCGGAGTGGAACTTCTACCGGAAGTTGATCGGCATCGCGGGAGGCGGACTAACGGTCGAGATCACACACTGCGCCAATGTACCTAACACGACTAGTTCCTATCTACGACTACCAGTGTACATGAGAGCTTTCATGTCGAGCGAAAAGGAACATCGTGCGGAATATCATACATGCTCGGAATATTATATAAAAGATCTTCTGACCGGAAATAGGGGTTTAGGCGCCACAATCTCCCTCCTGTTCCATTTTCCTTTCGAGAATCAATTATCGTTCTTTTTCCCAAAATTTGTCTGTGTCCGAGCCACATGAATGGATTTTTTTATAACGGGCTGAATAAAATTATCTTAAATTTTGATCCCAGGTAAAAGGGGTAAATATGGCCCACCTCAAACGCGGTATACAAGAAAAAATGGACCGGTCCATATTTACCACTTTTTTTTTTCACTATTCACATTAAACTTCTACTGTCCCGGTAATCGTAAAAAAAAGTTGACACATTACATTAATTGACATATGAATGGTAATAAAAATGTAATGAATTCTAGCAGCCCGCTGTGAACTTTGGTTAATAAAAAAGACGTAAAAAGTATTGCGCCGTTATCGACTATTATCGAAATTCCCCATCGGCCGTTCCCTTCAGCTTTCTCCCACTCTCGAATCGTCTCGCATGAACTCGACCAACAGTGCGTGCTACAGTGTAGTTCGTACGACGTAGGTTATAGCGAACGGCATGGAAGCGAGGAAGGCGCCTACAGGCCAAGTATTAACCCGGTAGCCTACTTCGCGGATCTCTCGGGCGACCCGTCGACGACGTCGACTCTTGCGGCCCCAGAGGCTTTCGAAAATACTTTGCGTACCCACTTCACGGAGCGAGCGAGAGTTCTACCTGTGTATGAAACGCATCGGTACAAGTACGTTTTATACGATACGTGCGCGCTCCGACTGGCCCTCGTCGCGGCGTCGCACACGCTCTCGGGAATTAGCTCGCCCGTCCCGAGACTCGCGTGTGCGACACAAAGCTTCCGGCCAGTTTCCATAAAGGCTCGGAAGAAAAGCCGAGGAACGCGTTTTCCTTTCTCGCCCGAGAATCCTTCGGCAATGGGACAAAATATTGAGAAGCGAAAGATAAAACAATGTGCGAAATCTACACCAAGGATTTTTCATATTCTGACCTAAGAATTTTCGCACTTAATTTCGCGCTTATCAGCTCGCCGGTCCTGAAAGTCGCCTGCGTTACACAAAGCTTCCGGCTACTTCCAGTTTCCATAAACTATTCCAAAACTCAATCCAAAACTCTTCCGGCAATAGGGAAAAATATTGGGGAGCGAGAGAGGAACCGATTTGCCAAATCTGCACGAATTTTTTATACTCGGACCTGGAAATTCCCGCAGCTGATCGCAATACGTTGCGAGTAATCAGTACCATGGAATTTATTTTTACGACGTATTCTTTCACCGATAAAAAAACACGCCTTTTTGCTAGATCCCGTTGAACCCCCTTAAAGCTTATCGTCATCGATCAAGCCGTAGTAGCTGAGGGGAAAAAAAGCAATAAATAAAAGCTCCTGCATCGCTATCTGTGAGCAAGAAAGTAGACACAAGCCGTTGCAGGGCGGCGAAAAGAGGCTTCGGGCTACGCATCTCTTCGTTACTTTTTTGTGTTTCTCC
The DNA here is from genome assembly GCA_964017025.1 of Stenichneumon culpator. NCBI lineage: Eukaryota > Metazoa > Arthropoda > Insecta > Hymenoptera > Ichneumonidae > Stenichneumon > Stenichneumon culpator. The sequence goes on from OZ024781.1 coordinate 8,210,386, forward strand.
CTCGCTCGCTACTTCCCTGTTCCGCCACTTATGGCACGGGCACTTATTGTACGAATCTCCGGCAAAAATCTTTCTCTCTTCTACACATTTACACGGCTCTTGGACACACCGCAGTGTTTAACTCTCGGTGTATAATTTCTTTCTGAAAGATGGTTTTTATCTCTTCTGCGGGAGATCTAAATGGAAGATCAGAGGAACGAGTCGCGAGGGAGATGTTTGATATTGTAATCGAGACACCGAATGGTCGTTGAACTCTCGTATATGAAAAAAATCGTGTATCTTTCTCGGGTTATTATTGTGATGAATATGATGTATTTTATCGTTCGAGAAAGGGCGGAATTGTCGGAGTGTTTGCTTATCAATACGTTCGATCGTATAATTGTATCGCGTTGGCGGAGAGTACGCAGCGAGGAGTTTGAGGACATGTGTCAGCAAGGTGTTCGAGAACGATAAGGTATTAAACTGGCGAGGTGTTTGTATGAGCCACACGCGTCAATGAGGATAACACATGAATGTATGTACCATCTAACGCTATTACCCGATAGGGCGAACATACGCGTCTGCCCAATGAACTTTAAGATAAATTATTTTGATAATATGACTCACCACCTCGGCAACGTTGCCGGAGCCCTCCCTCATGCCATCTCTGTCCGTTGATCCGCCTGTGGAAAAAAATACACGTCTCAGTATGCGGTACATAAGAAAATTAACCGTTCGTATTTCAGATTAGTCTTCATTATTTTTATCATATATTGTTACATAAAATTATTCTATGTATTATTCTACATATGTGTCATACAATTTTTTTCAGTCTTATGTTTTTAAAAAATGAAATCCAATTTTGGGCTCATCGGAAAATCGACAGGGCCGTTTAAGTGATGCGCTGCGGTAAATTATTATCGTGGGGGTCGAGGGTGGATCAGAGCATAATAGGTATTAATTAGATATTAGGTCGAACGGGCGGGGCGCTGGTTGCGAGAAAATACATGTTTCAATATGGCGTCTATAGGAAAATTAACAGTCTATATATCATATTAATCTCAATTTTTTGTATCATATATTGTTACATAAAATTATTCTATGTATTTCGATGAATTTCTAAGTATTCGACACACGTATTGTATAATTCTTTTCGGTCTTACATTTTTTTTCAAAAATTGATATCCACAAATGTTGAGCTTATCGGGCAATCGACGGGGGCGTTTAGTTGACGCGACGCGATGAATTATTATCGTGGTGGTCGAGAGTTCATCGGCGCATAATAGGTATTAATTAGGTATTAGGCAGAGCGGTCGAGCCGCTGGCTGGAAAACATACACGTTTCAGTATGCGGTACATACGAAAATTAACCATAAATATATCACATTAGTTTCAGTCTCTTATAACATATATTGTTACATAACATTATTCTATAAAAAAATATATATATTAATATTATATTATTCTACATATATATCGTCTAACTGTTATGAGTCTTATATTTTCTTGTGAAATTAATAATTTTTTTTTATATGTGTTCCACCTCTACGGATTCCTTCCCCTTTTACACACCCCACCTCCCCCCCGGTTTGCGTCCGCAGCCGACTGACCCGCAGCCCTTACTGTCTCGCATTCGCACAAGGGCACAGAGAAACTGCGGAAAACCTGCCCATACACAGACGGCTCTATCCCCAAAGATCGGCGCTTCTACAAGGTCATCATCAATCTCCAGGTCAATCATCAATCTCCGCGAAAATTGCCTCCCGCTCCACGATTCGATGCTCAAGCCAGCGCGCGGCTGGGCGGTCACCCATCCAAGTACTGACCGCGAGCGGTACTGCTTGACTCTACGGACCGCCAGAGCCACACGCCAACCGCGCACCTATCGCTGTTGACTCTTGTGAAATTGATATTGACGAATTTTGAGCTCATCGGGAAATCGACGGGGGCGTTTAGTTGACGCGACGCGATGAATTATTATCGTGGTGGTCGAGAGCTCATCGGCGCATAATAGGTATTAATTAGGTATTAGGTCGAGCGGGCGAGCCGCTGGCTGGAATCGAACGTATGGTGCCCCACCGCTGCATAGTCCGTCCGTACAGTGGTAGGAGGCACCGATGTGCGCACGCGCCGAGCAATTATTGCTGCGATATAATTACTGGCGGACCGTGGGCCGTGACTCTCCGACGCCGCGTACAAATTGCCTATCTCGCCGGCCCTCCTGTACTTTCCGTCTCATTTTATCGTCGACTCTGTACCCGTGGCCCACGGGCAGGACACAGAGCACGGCGACGGGAACATCGCTCGCTCACTGCCTCACCTCGGTTTCGCGAGATACCACTCGCCCGCGGTGGCGAGTTCGTTAACGTTCGCGGTTAATTCGCGGCCGGTATACCCGATGCGCGGGGTTTCGCGGGACCTTAATTAGTCACCGCTGTGCCATGCCGATACATCTAGTCTGCGGCCTGTCCGTCCAACGGCCGACAACCCAAATGACTCTGCAGTCTGCACTCTATGCATAAATGAAGAATGCATCGCACCCTTTATCGATAATAATAAGAATATTGTATACTTGAAAAAAATGTCATGCATTGAACATTTTTAAGTGCGCGAGGCGGGTGGTATTCGCCAACTTTCGCTAATGGAACGATCGAACTTTGGCTTCCGAAGTGATGAAGATCCCTCGAACTTGGCACTTTCCGTGGGACTGTTTTATTAATTTAATTCGATTATAAACAACTTTAATTTCAATGAAAAATTATATTAATATTTAAGTACATTAAATGTAATGTATCAGCTCTTGCATACAAAATTTCGGTCCACTACGTTAAATTTACAAGTTTCATATTACATTATATCAATAATAATAATAATAATAATATTTAAATTGAAAAACATTTAATGGATCGAAAATTTTGAAGTGCTGCGAGGCAGGAGGCTTGGCAACTTTTAATCGGAACGATCGGACATTGACTTCCAAAGCAATAAATAATCTCGAACTTGGTACTTCCAGCGGGGCTGCTGAATTAATTAAATGTAATCATTCGTCAGTTACGAAGGAAAAACTCAGACTCGTACTTCGGCAGGATCAAACGCGAATTTTATCGCTTTTGTCTTAAATAGTGCGGTTCTTCTAGAACCACAGTGGTGTCGGGTTTGGTTGTCGAATAAATTTTGCACTAAGGGATTAAAGATGGAGAGCTTTTTTTAAAAATGCACATTTTTCCGAAAAGCTCTCACTCGAGAATATACACAACCCATGAAAAAACAAAGAGATACTTGGAGAGAGATAGAGGGAGAGAAAGACGTTTCGGCACAATTCGTTTTTATTCTCGAATGTGTCGACGGTGGAGAAGCCCTTCGATTTTCAAGTAGAGCGGAATTCGATTGGACTCGCGCGAGAGAAGCGCCCGTGAGCACGAACGAACGAGATACAACGTACGAGGAATTCCCGTCACGTTGCCCCTCCGTAGCTCCTTTCTCTGTACTCATTTCTCTTTTTCTTGTCTCCCTCTTTCATCGACCGTCCCTTTTAAAATGATATTCGAGGTAATTAAATTAGCCTGTGGAACGCCGAGTTCACCCGCTGAAAATTAGATTTGGTCGATACTTTTTTTTCTATACATCTAGTATGCGGGAAGTGGGTGAGCAAGGGCGATAAGGTCGTCTGTACGTGGACTGCGGAAGTCAGCGCGAACGGCGTGGCAACGAAACGGAGAGCTCGGACTCGACACTACGAATTTGGCTCGGACCGCAGCCGTTTTTTTTTCCTTCAATTTGTGCCCGAAGAATATATTCAATTTTTATTTCTCGATTTTCCTCGTGCTTTTTAATTCCGGCGAAATGAAGTTTAATTTCCGGTGCTTGAAATTTTTTTTCTAATTGACGACGATTCGCGAGTAGCGAGTGGCATGAACAGTGGGTCGGGGAAAACTCTCGTGTCCTCGTATCAGCACGGTTAATGGGTGCAATTTTCTCCCGACGCTGCGCGGATGGCGTGTTAAAGAAGTGAAGAGCTCGAACCCTGGGCTACGAATTGAGCTCGGACCGCAGAAGTTTTTTTTTCCCCTCAATTTGTCTTCGAAGAATATTTCCGATTTTTGTTTCTCGAATTTTCTCGTGGTTTTTAATCCCGACGAAACGAACTTTAATTTCCGGTGTTGGAAATTTTTTTCTAATTGGCGACGACGCGCGAGTAGAGAGGGGCATGCACGGCTGGTCGGGGAAAACTCGCGTGTCCTCGTATCAGCACGGTTAGTAGGTGCAATTTTCTCCCGGCGCTGCGCGGCGGCCATCGGGGTTGCGGGAAATTCTATTCGCGTACACCTACCGGATTCGGACCGGAAAAGCGCCATTAACTGTACGCAGTTAAAGTACGGTTTCTCTGACTCTCATTGTCTCTAGCCCCGCTGCGGAAACGAGCCCTCCTGCGTTATACGACAAACGAAACGAGAAAATTTCGTTTCGATTGAGCGAACTCGGGGAATCGCGCAACTTCCGGTCTAACGATACCGCTGCGCTAATATTTAGTTCCGTTGTTCGACATATTTGTTTAATTGAGGTGCGCGTCGACAATACGGATTGTGCAATGTGTAATTTTCAATAATGTACGTTCGTAAAAGCAAAAACAATAATAATTATTATTATTACTATATATAGAAAGTTGGGAGGTCATCGATTTCGTTGGATTGCTTCACTGCAGCATTTGTCATAATCTACTGTCAACAATAAACAACATAAACAAGCGAACCTAGCGTCGGGCGCGAAACGCCCGATCGCTAGTAATAATAATAATAATAACAATAATAGGGAAAACCTTGCATATTATTATGGTCAAGATATAAAATGAACGAACGAGCTACGACACACGTAAATCTATAAACGTTGAAAATAGAAAAGTACGAATACAAGACAACAGAATCCCAAAGTCTTGATAAAACATGGTCCGTGTTCCGAAAAAAAAGATGTTCGACTCCCCACAGAACCCACCATATTTGGATAGTTCGAGCCGAGTCAACCCTAGCTAACCCGCGCTCTAGTGAAACAAGCGTGAGAACGAGCAAGGGGACGGAATAGAATATTTAAAAAAATGTTAAATCTGTGGCTGAAGGCGAAGGGCTTGTTTTTAATTGAAATCTCGTCGAACTGCCTCGGCGTCGACTTTTGTGCGCGAAAGAGGGAGGAAGATGTAAAAAGAGTGGGACGAGAATAACGAAGGAGGGACGGCGTCGGTCGTTGGGTACAGAGACTAGCGTTCCCGCTGTTGCCCCACGCCGCTGGCACGCATTCCTCGTATCGTGGAGCCGGGGGCCCTCCAGTGTTTTTAAACCGCTGCCCCGGCGTCTCCGTCGCCGTGGACGCCGGACCCGTCGCGGGGACGTGGACGGGCCGGGAGAGGCGTCGAGAGGCCCGCAGCAGGAGCATCGAGCGCGTGAGTTTCAAGGTTACGCGAACCACCGAGGAGAGAACTCATGCCTCGAGGTCGAATCGGCGACTCGCGAGAACGCCGACTCGATTTTTCTGCCGGTTCGCGGTTGCCGCTGCCGCTCAAGTCTTCTTCTTCGTCCTCGTTCTCCGCTTCATCGCGGACGTTCCGAGTCGGCCGCCGGGACGCTGCGAAAATTCCCGCCCGTTTCACCATATTCGTTCGTATCGATCGACGAGTTTTATCCCTTTGCGCGATCAGCGGACGAACCGCTGTTTACCCACTTCCAATTATCAAGCTTTCGTCGATTTCATTTTTTTTACTATCGGATAAAATGTCGGAATAAAAATTGGTACTGCGAAACACACACCTATGTGGGGATAATTAAAAATAAATAAGTAAAGGAATAATTTAAAGGTAGCCGAAGGCTAACTTTCGGGTACGCGTTGGAGGATTGTAATCGCAGTTCGGCATTATTCCGCCTTATTTGTTATTCACGTCATTCGTGGCAATTGAAATTATCCGAGCGATCCATTATAAACTGAATTTATACAGCTGCTGTGGTACAACATCGATCCTGTACGAATGTGTCGAAGAGCCGATGGCGAGAGGTACGATGGATTTCACGTTTAGACTCATGAATAATTCAAATCACGGATTATGCCAATAGGGAATAATAGGATTGATGGTTAAATAATTGTTTCCGATGCTGGTTTACCCGCGGATTTTTTGTTCCCTGTCGAGAATTCGAAAAATTGCTCGACTCTGAATCGCGATACAATGGAATACCGTTGCGTTAGCTTATTTTTCAGTTTCATACGCGGAGGCCAGGTGTTTTTCACGGTCGCACTCAGAACCGCCGCGCCTTCTCCCACATCGTTACGACGAAAATACACCGCGAGAATGTAGTAACAGTCACGCTTATACCGCAGGGAAAAATTCAAAATATTAATTCCAGCCACTAGAGCGTGTCTAACGAGGCGGATGATAATTACATGAAAGATTAAGCGCTCGAGAGATTAAAAAGAAAAAAAAACGTTAAAATTCAATTATTAATTGTCGAAATACGCAGCGAACAAAATTCAATAAGCACAGGCGTAATATTCGAACCGAGAATAATATTTCAATGGTAATTGAAGCTCTCGAAATTTTGGGAGTTAAATTTCATTAAATCACAAACATTTTCACGATATTTTTTTCCCTCAGGCCAGCAAGCGGAAACATTTTTTAAATTTTATTACTAATTACCGAAACACGTAGCAAATAAAATTCAACAAGCACCGCCGCAATATTCGAGCCTAAAATGATTTTTCAATGTTAATACAAGCTCTCAAATTTTCGAGCATTAAATTTAATTAAATCGCAAACATTTTCACGATATTTTTTCCCTCAAGATCAGGCCAAAGAGCGGGGTAAAAAACTCAACCAGTCTTCAAGCGCATTTTTCTCGGACAAAAAATGAACCTTGAATATCAATTCGCTAGAGTTGTTGCCGAGATGTAGGTTTTTTTTTTAAATTTTATATGAATTTAACTCGACTCGAAGTTTCGAGATAAAAGCTATAGCCTCGAGTGTCCATCGCCTGACCGCAAATCGTTCCAATTGAATTTCTCCTTCGATCTTCTAGCTGCCCCCGACGTGTAATTAAATATCCTGTATAATGATATCCGATTAAATAATTCCGTCCACTAAAACTATCCGTTTTAATGTCGTCTGCAACTTTAACGACTTTCCCCCCTTCGGCTCGTGTTTCTCGCACTCCGACGACTCTCCTGTCGCTAATGATGTCGCCCCGTTGGAGTGTTACACCGAGGCGCCGATGCTGCTCTGTCTCACGCTCGGCATAATACCGTCTCGTCTTTGCGTTACGCCGAAACAATTTGCCAACTCCGACGCCTTCACCTTCCACTCTACTGTTCAGGGAAAAACAAATCGGAAGAAAAAAAAACAAAACGAAACTCACCTTTTTTATGTATAACCGGCGGAATCTTGACAATCCTCGACTCGCCCGCGTAATCCAGATTTTTCGCGAATGACCACTTTCCTTCGTTTATACCTTTCACACCTCACCGAACAATCCCGCGATCACCGTATCTCTACTTTATAAAAAAATATATAAACCGATATGCTTTTTCTACTTTTTTTTTTTCAAAAAATAAATATCGTAGAATTTCACTTTCGTACACAGGATATTCGTAGCACTCACTCGATCATTCCCACGTGATGACGTTTCGATATTTTTTTTTCCTCCGCTCGTTTCCTTCTGGCTCGAACTATTTTCCGGCGTGCATAACCTCTCTTGATCGAGCTCGATTCAACGTCTGCAAGCCTGCGCGAGATATTCGCTCCTCGTCGCAACTCCGTCGGATTCCCTCGGGATCGTCTGTGACACCGACTCTTCGGGCTCGATTCTCCAATCGCCTCCTCGCTTATATATTTTCAACCTTCGTGCATTTCTTTCTCCGCAACTTTTCTCGTTAAAACGACTGTAGGAATGCGAAAACCGGAATAACAGCGTGTACCGAGCGCATGCGCGATCTTGCAACACTCGCGCAAACTCTCGCGAAATTTCACGGGATCGACGGGCGAAGCGGTTTATCGCAAAAGTCTCGACGGAAGACGCTGCCTGCGCTCTTCGTCTGAGATGTATATATATATATATATATATATATCTCTGCCTTCCACGATCGCACAAACGTTTTTTCCTACCCGACGAACTTCTCCGGTCCCCCTTGAAATCTCTCGTGTCCGCTATAACGCTCCTCGGATTTATCCTTGAGCAACGTGCTGGTCGGCTCAGCGTTCACGAATAACCGCGATCTGTATTCGTAGTTACAGCCGAAGTTAACGATTCGAGAGCCGAGTAAAACCCGCCGAAGTTGATTATTGCCAGCGAGTAGCGAGTTACACCGGAAGTGACCGAAAAATAATGTAAACCGTGACGCACCGATCGCCGTTGTTTACGTTGTATTGTCGAAGCCGCTTTGTTATATACAATTGATGGAACGGAAAAAAAAACACAGAAAAATACACATACACACACACACAGCACACAAAATGTCTGCCCCGCGCGCGGTGCGTCGCTGCCCGTTGCCGCTGCCTGGCAGTGGCCGTCCGTACGGCTGAGGTACGTTAAACTGAGCACACCAGCAGAGTGCCTACGGTAAACGAGATTAACGTCTCCTTTGCCGCTCGAGCGGGAGCTATTGACCAATGGCAACGCGAGTTCGGCGCGAATGACCAATCGCATTTGAGTTGCACCTGGCGAACTGTTTGTCCAGCTCCCAGGTGCACACGGGAAAGGCGCCATTGCCTGGCGGTTGGTTAACCGTCGAAACGGTTAGAATGTGGAGGGGATGGGGCAAACGTGTTGTAGCGCGCGTAGAGTGACGGCGAAGGAAGAAACAATATCGCTGCCGGTAGAGCGAGTGGGAAAACAGATATACAAAGGAGTTAGGCTTCGTGCGCGCTTCGAGAGGGACGCTCTCGGTCTCGAGAGAACTGAAAAACACTATACGCGCTTTTGTGAGAAAGAGCGAGAAAGCGTAGTGGAACGTGGTGGAAACTTAAGAATGCAAAGAGAACCGGGAGAAGATCGGCGGAGGAGGGTTCGAGTGCGAGGAAACGAGAAACGTCTGAGGCTTCCGAGGAGGATGAAGAAGAAGGTACGTGGTAGTATGTAGTATTGAGTAGTATAGTGTTCCCGGTGAGCTCTCCGAGCGAACTCTTTTGCCTGAAGTACGAGATCGCGCGTGCTGGAAAGGGAGGGAATGAGTCTCGCCGTGTATAAGGCGCGCTCGCCAGCGAGACGAGGACGGAGGGGGCTTACTGGATGCGACTTCGGTTAGCGGGAGAGCGACAGGGCGAAACAGAGGTTAGTTTCTTGGCGGGGCCTGTGTACACCGCACTGTAGTTTAATGCGCGATTGAGCAGGCTATCTTGCCGCGGCTTTCGACGCACGTTGCAACTATAAACCACAACGGAGACGTACTATTCTTTGAGAATGCTCATTTTGTAATTAAGGAGGTTAGATTGTGGGATTATCGATACTTCGGACGGCGAAGAACCATAGATAGTATTACCGAGCATAAAGATCGGCTTCAAAGAATTATGAATGCCGTTTATCATTAGTCTTCAGAACGTAGCAGACGCGAAATCCGTAACCCTCAATACGATTACTCGTTACCGAGATTAAAAAATAAATAAAAAAAAACCTTAACGACAAAAAAATTTCGAGGAATTCCTAACGCAATAATTTTTTCTTCCTTTTTTTCGTTACGAAGAATAATGGCACGGGGCCAGTTCATTATATATAGGGAGCGTAAGAAAAAGCGAAGAGGGGCCCAGAGAGTACCGAAATTTCGTGATATACACACACACACACACACAGTTGCCGACCCTCCAGGGGCGTTGAGGGGTGTGCCGGGAGGAAAGACTGTTATCTAAATTACTCTATTTTCTCATGGGGCCGGTGTAAGCTCGGCGTTCGACTCCTCTCTACCTCGTCGCTCTCTTTCGCGCGCTTCGTGAAATTTTCTCGATCGTCACTGCGGGACGCGGTCGAAGTTTTCGACGCCGAGTGTTCTCCCGGTGATCGAATCGAGGTGGGTGTCCCTTGTCTCGGGCGAGAGAGACGGCGACGGGGCTCTCGCTCTTGATCTCCTTTCGCTTCGCGGCGTTGCCTTTATTATTATTATCTCTCGTTCGCTCGTCGCGATCGCTATGTGAAACCGTGCGGGAGAAAGAGAGGGCGAGAGGGAGAGACCGGGAGATAGCGAGAAGAATGCGAGATAGGCGCGGTCCATATTTAATTTCACGATATGCATCAACTCCCGGGCGCGCGAGTATGTAGAGCCGTATGCGAGAGAGCGTTGAATGGAATAACGTTGATATGAGATACGCCTCGTTTTATCGTAGTATATGCCCATTCGAGCGCCTCGGGATCTATGAAATAAACCGCTTCCGTTCCTGATATACCTGGCACATATATATATATATCTATACACTATATATATGTACATTTCGAACGTGAGGAAGATGAGGTATCTCGCGAGCTTAATCGACGCTAAAATAGTATCAACTAACTCTATAGTGTGCGTAATTAATAACAGTTCATAATAGGCCTCTTCCGATAAAATCGATCGATCCTGTTTCGAACATATTCGAGGACAATGCCGCAGGTTACATATTAGAGATATAACACGAGGGCACGGCGAAGATGAAACTGTACCAGTGATTAGCCGATGAAGGATATCAGGTCGAAAAATATAGAGATGATGATCGACCGTATTTTAAGTGGCCAATCACTGTACCGATCACGCGTATCAAAATATATGTTAGATACTACGTACTGTACATCACGCGCGAGCTTCCGTTCCTGATTCCCAACATATATATTTATTTATATACTATATATATATATACATTTTGAACTTGAGACAAATGGTTTATCTCGCGAATTTGCCCGACGCTAAAATAGTATCATCTAACTTTATAGTGTGGATAATTAATAGCAGTTCATAATAGACATCTTCCGATAAAATCGATCGATCCTGCTTCGAACATATTCGAGGGCAATGCCGCGGGGTACGAATTAAACGTACAGCTCGGGAGGCGTAGAGGAGATGAAACTGTTTCAGTGATTGGCCGACAAGGATATCGGGTGGAAAATATATGGATACGTTGCGATGGATTATCATCGCCCGTATTTTAAACGGCCAATCATTGTACGATTCGCGCGTATTATAATGTATGTTAGATAGTATGTACTGTACATCACGCACGAGCTTACGTACATTTTAATACGATGATATGCATCTAACCGCTATGATAATGAATCCCGTAGGTTCGTCGAGGGTAACGGACGTGAGTACTTACGTGCAGCAGCGTACACACCGGTTCACGTATGGCGATGCCTGGTGCACACGCAGCGTGGCTGCAACGTCGAGCGCGTATCGCCTGGGCGAAAAGGACGGACGCGGGGCATCGAGGCCGAGGGAACGGCCGAAAGCGTTAATGAGAGCACACAATTTCCTGTTAATTCCGTGATTAACGCGAGCCTCAAGGATACGGTGCGTCCGGTCGTAATGTCGCTTCTCCGCGAGGCAGCCCTTTTATTTTATCTTAAGATTAAGAATCTTGTCCGGTGGATGATATCCGCGGGAGAGCGAAGCTAAGCAGGATGCACGACTTTTAATTTCTTTTTATTTCGGTCCTCGTACAATTTCATACGATAAAATTGACCGAGTGCAATGTGGGTTGAAATAATACGATTCAGTGAGGTGGCTAAAAAATTGACAGTGGTCATTTGTTTGGAAATTTTCATAGAGATTAAAAATTAGAAAAAGAAAGTTGCAGGATGCGCAACTTTTTTATTCTTCTTATTTCAGTCCTGGTACAATTGCTGACGGAAAACCGACCGAGTGCAATGTCTATTGAGAAAGACTATCCAACGGGGTGGCTAAAAAATTGATAGTGTAAATTTTTTAAAAAGAATTTTGGACGGAAATTAAAGTGGAAAAGAAAAATTGACAATTCGTAAAAGCACGGATAAAAAATGCTCGTCGGGTTTTACGACTTTGTCAGGAACGAGGTGCGGTAAAGCCGTTGATCGTTACACCGGGAAGCCCGGCATTCTACTCGATCGGCTAGACGAGGACGCGACTATCTCTTTCACTCTCCGGAATGTTAATACGCAGAGGGAGGAAGGGAGACGATTCACATCCTTTACTCGCTTCAGCTCCGTTCGAGCGAGACTGTGAGACGGGATTGAATGGGAATCCGAGACTGGACCGCGCACGGAGAGAGAGCAGCTCTCGCGCGTACACACACGCTGCTTTCTCGAGACGCGTAGTATTTGTTCATTCACTCACCTCTTTCATTATTATTTTTTTCTTATTTTTTTTCTCCTCAATTCTTCATCCTTAGTACGGACACGGACGAGTCCGGCAGTCCGAGACGAGAACTGCGGGGGCGTCGCGAGAAAACCCGAAGATTTTTAATTTCCGCATCGTGAAGAGACGTTTAATTAAAGACTCAAACGAGTATTCTTAAACTCCTCCTGACCTCCGTTTGAACTCCGTGTGCCGAATATTCGTCCCGTCGTCGTCCGGTTAATTTCGCGAAGTTTAATTCACCGAAATGACCGAACGAGACACCGAAGATTTGTGAGAACGAGTCTCGAAAGCCCTGTTGTGATTTCCGTTCTATATATATTTCGGGTCGATACTTGATATCCGCATCGAGATATTCGGTGTCCCATTCGTTCCCCCTTAGAGCCAATATTATTCTTCGTCATCCTCTCTACCGACTCTTTTCTTGTTTATTTTTATTTATTATTTTTTTTAAATCTCGTTCCAAACTCTCGACTCGCTTAGATATACGCAAGCCTCGAGCTTCGCGCAGCATATTATTTGCAGACGAATAAAGGACGCACGACTGCTTTACGGAGAAACGCGAGCTCCCGCCTTTATATTGCCTCTTTCGTATTTTTTTTTTCCCACTTTTTTTCCACTTTTTCTCTCGTCCAACGGGCGTCGCTCTTCCCTTCGCGTTGACGACGTCGCCAAAGGAACCTCTTTCCGTGACTGCAAATGATTTTATTTTTTTACCTTCGAAAATTGCCGGTATTATTGTGATTATTGCTTTTTTTGTATGTGTGTGTATGTGCATTGCGCCGACGAATGGTACAGTCGGGGTGAAGAGTTGGCGAGCAATTTTTTGCCACGAGGTATCGAATTTTAGCGATATGGGCCCTATATATATGTATGTCTATGTATATATGTATATATATATATATATAACCCCGCGAGCGGCTTATGTGTTATTACATCGATCCAAACGCTCCCGGCCACAAATTCTCTCGTAATTGTCTGATCCCGGTATTGGCATTCAATTGTGAAAAAAAGGTGGAAAAGCCAATCGAGTGAGCAACAGGCGCCAGCCTTTCGTGGAACACACAGTGAAAGAATATACATACGCCCCGTGACATCTCGATTAAACATACGCTTTGAAAATGGTTTTTTCTTTTTATCAGTTTTTTTTTCAGACACACTTTATTTTTCACTACAGTCGCAAAAATAGAGTTTAGAATAGAATTGATTTCCAACGTACATCGACTTCGCCTTGTACAGATTCCATCCTTACATATCCTTATAAAATAATGGTACATCAGCCTAAGTTGACGGTGATGTGAAATACCGCCGCCGGTAACAAAAAAAACTGTACTGAATGCGGTTTTGAGAGCGCAATCCGCCGACGAAAAAGAAAATTGTCTTTTCCTGGCGAAAGACAATTTTCTTTTTCCTTGGCGTTCTGCGGTCTCAAAACGGCATTCGGTACAGTTTTTGTGACTGACTGGGCGCGACGCAGGTGGACGGGGGATCAAACGACATCACCTTAAGATCACAAAGTGTTTCTGTCTTTTATATAAAACTAAAAATATCTTATCCCACCTGGTAACAAAAATTATTATTCAGTTAGAGAACGTCAGTGAAAATTCAGGAATTTTTTCCATCGTCGTCAGTGGCCGACCATGAAGAAATATGAAGTGGCAATTTGATTAGAAAGGTTTGAGATGTAGGACAGAGGTATAAAGGCGAGCCGTGGCTGCGTGGGTTAAAATACCGGGTTATACCAGGTAGGGTTACAGTTCAGAGTCAGCCGAGGCGTACAATGCGAGAGAGAAGCGAGATTAGAGTGAGTTTTCGCGCTCTCGCACGCGCCTTCATCGCCCGAGAGGAGCCACCATGATACCCTCTCTGTTTGTCCTTGTATATATGCATTCTTCGCATTAATTATGCGAGGTAAAATTCGTGCTTCGGGCCCGTCGCCCGGCTCCGAGACTCCATTGTCCGGACGCCGACAGGGGATTATACAATGCGTTTTATGCAAACGCGCAGTGGGCGCGAGAGACTCTAACGCCGCCGAGAGAAAAGAGTTCAGTGCACCGTAGACTGATGCCATCGCGTCCAAAGCCGTCCGGTGTCGAACAGGCCCGACACGGCTCTATGGAAACTACCAAACTTTATCCATGCATATTTCCAAAAACAAAAAAAAACTATATCCAATATGCAATCATTAAAAAAAAATCAATTTCGTGGCATTATTTTCAACAACTTCTCATCATTCAAACTCAAACATGGAATTAAAATGAATTTCTAGATTGTCCCATGGTAAAATGCCTTCAAGCTCATTTCGGACGCTCAGTGTTTGAACCTTATTATCTATGGATGGTTGATTTCCAGGTGATTTTTTTTTCCGGTTGGAAAAATAGCTTAACTGTTCCTTCATTACAATGTTTTATACTTCACGGTCCTCGCATCGTACAAAGTAACTGTACAGTGAAAGCACCGAGTGTTTTCCGTATGTAATATTTTTTCATGTTTTTTTTTGCCGCCAGAAGTAACTAAATATTTTGAGGTATTAAGTGCTCTTTATGTGCGGTGAAAGAAAAATTTTGTGATTGCACTGTACATGTACAGTGGAAGAAACAGCAGCTATACGGAGTCAGGTAGATATGTAAATCGGGGGAATGCGAATTTTTCGTTAAAGATCGGCGCGAGAGTGGTAGAAACAGGGGGGTAATCTTCTCTTCCAGAAGACCGTCGCGCCTCGCTGACTCGTCCCAACCGATGCACCGGGTCCCTGGATGCAGTCCGGTCGGACCAATTCGACGTGGCATTTTGCATGAGGCCTTCTCTCTCTCTCTGTTTTATGTCTTCCTCGAGGTCTCCCGTGAATTACATTCGAGGAAGTGTGGGTACGTTGGCTTCTCGAGAGAGTCCCTCCGAAGTCGGTTATGACTGGTCGAGAAGAGGCGGGGAAAACCCAATCCTCTACGCTGGCCGGAAAGTCGACATAGACAGACCGATTCGCACAAATCACTCAAATTCACTCAAATTTTTGTCGCTTACGACTTTGCAACACGATTTTCGGGCCGCAAACTATGAATGATATTTAACGGTGAAAGGAAAATTAATACCACTACGAAATTTTAACTATAAACATGCAAACTATTTTCACTGCGAAAATTCAGAAAATAAAAATTATTTTTACTATATAATTTTGACCATGAAAATTAATATTGAAGCTTCCGCTACAAATAGCCCGCATAGTTTCATAAAATGTTAGCGAGCCTCATATACACTTTTCTACCTGGATAAATTCGCTCCTTTGTCAATTTTGGGTAAATTTTCCCTGCAAATTTTATTGCCCTTAGTCACGGAGTAAATAAGCTTGCAAGGTAAATTAGCCCGTGCAAATACGGAGGGGAATTACGACAATCGTCTCGAAAATTTTGGTGACCCGAGGCACCATAAAATTTCACCGTCTTAAACTCCGTTACCGTATAATCCCACGCTGCATTTAAGTTTTGTCGAAATTAGGGAAAGGAATTATATACATGAGACGTACGGAAATATAAAGCTTGACTATTACGCTTCCAGTTTTAAAATAACGGGTTTGGTCGTTTTCTTGAGGACACCCGTTACAAACTTCCGCGTATCAAACCATATTCGTGTGCGAAGCTATTCTGCACTAATAGTATATATAAACACATATATAGGTATACGTATAGTGATACATAAATACAAGGAAGACCCCGTACTCCATATTCACGGAAGCGTGTCGTGCTTATGGTGTTTCTTCCGTCCAGGCATAATTTGCTTTCGCTGGGGCGTCGAGCGGCGTGTTACCCGATAGCCTCGACCGTCGCGATAGAATGGAGAGCGCACGAATTTTTTTTTTGTATTTTTTAAAAGTTTTTTAAATTAAATTTTTGTTGTCTTCCTTGCTCGACCCACCCTCCGAGGAAAGGGAAAAAAGGTCCGTCCGACGCCGATCCTAAAACGAAATCGACCACTTTTATTTAACGACCGCGAACGCTACCGTCCATAAAAAGTCACTTGCAATCCGGAACTCGGCGAACAGTGTGCTCGGACCGTGGATAATAATTTCGTGCCCCCGGTGATGAATAGTTTTTGTTAGAGAACGATTCATGGGAATTTTTTTTTGCGTCCAGATGTAACGGCAAATAGAAGAAAACGTTTTCATTGAAGGGGTGCGCGCTCCGGCTTTGAAGAATGGTCGCGCAGCACGGAGAACGAAGCCCAAAGCACTCATCGGCCGGGGAAACTGATAGGAGCAAGCGTTCAAACGATCCGTATGGGTTTCGTTTAATTAACTCCGAGCCGTAGAAGTTTTTGAGTACCGCGAATGTCTCGCGGAGGGAAAGAGGCCATCGAAGCAAAATTTTCGTTTTGACTGGAAAAACTCTGCGAACATAACTCACGCGAATCGTCCCAGTTAACATTTTTTTCATTTTCTCTTTCATCGCCCTTTGCCTTCTCCCGCGCCCATTTTTATCCCTCTCGGCCCGACGTTTTTTGGTCATTCCATTTGGCGCGGACGTACTTTTGTCTCTCGGACTTCTGAATTGCTTTCGCTCTCGGAGAACCGCGAGAGAGCCGTTCTCGGAATTCGTCCTGCGCGACCGCGAAATTGCTTTCCCGGTATCATTTAAATTGGTAGCCAACTGTACAAACCGAATAGGTCAAGCTCTAGCACAGTTTTAGTCCGCACGGACTGAGAAGGATGTGAAAGTTAATCAGAGAGCGGGCGGAAGGAAGCCCGCACGTGTCGTTATGGATGGGACGTAAAGTTCCACTACGCCAATTGTTAATTCAACATTCAATTTGGCCGTATTTACCAACAGTCATCGTATTAAAGTTTCAATACGCCAATTTGATTCAACGTTAAATTCGACCGTATTTACCAGCACTTATCGCGTTTTCCGAAATACGTCTGCGATTCGGCATCGGCGGCCCCGAAGCTTTTCTTCCACGATTGATTGATTGATTGATAAATCGGGAACGCAGGTCACCCATATAGGAAAGTACTCGGTTCGCGTTTTATCTCATTGAAAAAGAAAAGAAGGGAAGTTTGCTGACGCAGCCCATCTCCGGCCAATAACAATGATGGAAACATCGTGGAGCGAAGCGCGAGCTCGCAGGGCAGTCATCCCCGCTTTCGGCGTCCGATAATTGAGAGGGACGGAGCGATTGCCAATAATTAGGAAGCACTCGGAGAGATCCATCTCGCTGACGAGTAGAAGCGAAAAGCCAGAGCAGAAACGGGGCGAGATAGTGAACATCAGTAGTGAAGGATGATAAAGAAAAAAAAAGTAGAGAAGAGAGGTCGAAACGAGGTAGAAAAAAGTACGAATCTGTATCATCGCGAAGGTCACACAGTCGACCCGCGTTTGTTAACGATACTCTGGCCTCGTTCCAAGCTCGTCGTCACGCCCGAGGCCCTCTCGAACATTTCCGTCTTCCATCAAAAACGAAGGTATTTTTGTCTATTCGCGATTGTTGTTTTTCGCGTCATTAATTTTTCGTCACTCGCGTAACGATCGCTCGAGAACAATGTCGTCTTTGTCTCTCGACATTACGACGAGATTCGATCGCTCTGCCTTACACTTCCCTCTCGAAACCTCCCCGGTGTTGCCGTGCTCGGCAATCGAGTTCGCCAGCTGCGCTATCGTTTCGCAGATGGTTGCTGCTCGAAAGAGGTACGAGGAAGAAGATTATTGGGCACAGGCGACACACACCGGCACCGGAAGACGTGTGCCGAGTGGAGTAACGCGATACGTCGAGTTTTGCCCGTGTGCAACCCACCCTGTTACGAGGCAAACTTTATTATCGCGAACAGCGGAAGCCTCTCAGGAGCGTCAGGATCAGTAAGTGGCTCGTGAGGACTGGGAGCTCTTCGCAACGCGGGCATCTGATTGGCGGCATTTGTACGGTAAATTCTGAAGATATTCGCAGATAACCAATTTTTAATCAATTTTCCTTTCTGTTACGCGGAAGTGAATATCAAGTACGTCTGTCAATATTCGCAGATTTTTTTTGAGACTTTTGGTCCTTATTTGAACCGTTGGGAAAAAGAAAACGCGCCTTGGTTGGATCAACCAAGGCTCTTCGCAACGCGGCCATCTGATTGGCGGCATTTGTACGGTAAATTCTGAAGATATTCGCAGATAACCAATTTGTAATCAATTTTCCTTTCTGTTACGCGGAAGAGAATGTCAAGTACGTCTGTGAATATTCGCAGATTTTTTTTGAGACTTTTGGTCCTTATTTGAACCGTTGGGAAAAAGAAACCGCGCCTTGGTTGGATCAACCAAGGCGCGGTGACAAACGTTCAAAGGTGTTATTTGGTTGGAACAACAGCGTTTGTATGAATCGACAAATTTTGAATCGATTGTAGCAAATAATCTTTTAAGAAAACAATTCCTTATTTTTACAAAACAAATAGCGGCTTTGAACGTATGTCGCCATTTTTGGTTGACAACCATTGCTTTTTCTCAGTGTAAAAATTGAGAATTGGAAAGCTCAAATGGAGCCATCTTCTTCCATTGTCGGCTAGACATTTCGAGCGTTTATTTGGCTACCACATTCCCGACTTGGCCGTTGAGCGGAGAAGCAACACCTTCTTGGATACACGGAATACAGAAGCGAGGTACTTACTTCAAGCCGTCGGAGTCTAAGAGGGCCGGACAGCCGAGAAACTTTGCATACCCGTCGGCTGCGATGCTTCCCGGCTCTGCCTTTCGTGTTACTTCATATATTCCCAAAGCTCGTTTCCCTTGTAACTCCGGCTACGACTTCCCTCGTGTAACAGTCCTCCATTGTTTCCGGAAAATGCGCAACTACCCTTGGTCAACTCCCTCGGATAACGGGACGCTGGTCTATCTTACGGTTTACTCTGTTGCCGTACACTCGGTTGTACCAACAGTTTCGAAGTAACATTCCCGCCACTCCCCGAATTCAGAATGGAACCGTTGGCTCTATTCTTTTCGCTATCTGCCGTTTCATCGTCGGAGTGATACTTCGTTCGGTATCCGGTTTGCTTGAATTTCTTGAAATCGCTAAAATAACCACATTTCTCGCGTGCACTACCGGCCAAAAATCTATTATTATTAATAATCATTAATATTAAATCAATAATTACCATATTGACCTGCGTTGGAATTGTTCGCACAGTTCCCAAGTCATCGTTGCGCCGGTCCAACATTTTCGGAAGAGTCTCGACAGGGAGTCATAGATTTATATTTCGTGACGTTTGCTGCATCCAGCGAGGTCTCTCGTGTTCGCAGACGGGGAAAACCCTCAATTTTATGGCTCCCTCGGGGACCCTTCGCGCCCGTAAAATACGCCCTTCGCCCACTTGTTCCCCACGGTAACCTGGCAGTATTTCCGTCTACACCGGCGGTACGGAACTTCGGGACGCTTGACGTGCCGCGGAGTGTCGAGACGCGGAAGAGGGTGAGATTAAGGCCGGATAGGTATAGTGAAATGTGGAGAGAAGAGGGTGATATGGTGCCAGGTAGCCTCGGGCGAGGTACCAACTTGTGGGAATACCGCGACTATTACCGTCTGAAGAACGAGATTCCTGCACGGGATCCCCAACCCTCGGTTACGATAGCAGCGTAAATCGTGTCACGGTTTTATCAAGTATTATATTACACTTGCTGAGTTATTTGGTGTTGAGCGAGGAAGCCTCGTAATCGAAAAAGCTTTGCAGTTCGTAATAATGTTATCAAGTATCCGGAACGTATTTTCCATTTTAAAGTTTTTCAATGGAGATACTTTACGGAGAGCGACAGTATTTTTTAGAAACCCGTTGGGAGGGATTTGTGTCAATGTAAGTAAAATTTGTATTATTTTCCATTCGAGAGAATTTTTTTTCCGCTAATTGATGCATCGGCGAGAATTAATTGCACGCTAATAAATCTCTGCTGGCTGCTCGCTGACCGTTAAAGGGTTAAGGTCGGTTTCGTAATCGCGTATAATAACAATTATTCGTTACGTGAATATACCAGAGATCATCGAGACGAATATTGTAAAAATATAATATCTTATATTTATATATTTAAAAAAATATTTGTGTTCATTAATGAGTTCATATTTACCGGATGTTTTCATATCGGGTTTTAGAAACAAAAGGGTGTAAAGTACAAAAATGTTATTCAAGGAAGGATTATTCGACTTATTCGAAAGAGTTGTTTATTTAAAATAAGTCATTAAATTTTGACACTAACGTCGAGGCCGCCGGTTGATTCGTAAATATAATGTGAAAAGTTGGTTCTCGACGTGGCGTTGCAGTTTCAGCTCGTGTTCCGAATAAATTATTATTTTTCGCTTGCAATATTCGTTGGTTCATTCGTCCGTGCGCACACACGGGTCAGGCATGTCCTGCCGGTATCATCTCGTCGGCAGGGCGTTTCGCGGAGGCACCGTCACGCACGTCTGCGGATGACAGCTCGAGAGAGATAGAGCAAGAGACTCGAATGCCAACAGCAACAAGCATTTCTCATACCAGCATTAGCAAGCGGTGTCAAGTATTCAAGCATTCAAGCCTGTCCCGTCCCGTCCCGTCCATTATTTAAAAAGTATGAAACTACAGATACACGCAGCGTCCCTGCTCTCGGCACTGAATTTTAATTGATTAATTAAAGAAACGAATGCCTTCCAGAGGTCAAACATCAATCTCAAAAATTTTCGGACAAAGCACTTCAAAAACATTCGGAGTAAAGAAAGAATTTTTTTTATAATTTCGCTCCGCATTCCCAGTTGTGCGAAATCTCGTGACAAAAAAGGCTTCATTTAATGCCAAGAAAATTTAAAAAATTACATTTCGTATTGTAAAATTTCAGTATTTCACTGTCAACTCACATCTGGGCCGCACGATGAAAAAGGTGCGTACATTTAATAAGCCTCTAGTCCACGAACCTCCACGAATTCTACTTTGCTAATGTAACGTTTTTCCTTATTATTTTTGAAATTTTTTGAGACAAAGATACGGAAAAATGATCAAGAAAAAAAATTATGGCTCTTCGTCCACACGGAGTATTTGATGAATGTCCAATTCTCTTTTTCACCGTTCGCCATGTGAAAAATCTGTAGCACGATTCGTAAAATATTTACTGTTTCTCTTTTCCGTCCCGATACGTTCGATCTCCGCCCGACTGACCATGGCCCTCCCTCACGGGGGGTCGAGATCTCTCGAATTCACCGACTCTGCCGAAACAATTGACAATTCCGCGGAGTCCGATGAAGCCTGCGTATAGCTCGCCGCAGGTCGGCGCGGCTCTCGCGGCCCTCCCACTGGAGTCTGCGGGCTCCACGGACGGATGCTGTGGCGAGTAACTCCCGTCGACTGGGCGTACTACAAGTACCACTGACGCGCACCTCTATTCGATACGGGCAACAGGAATGATCGGCCTTAACGTTATCGAGAATCTCGTGTATTCCATCGAACAGCAGATCGTAAAGCTGAACAAAGTTGAATTGATTCTCGTTCCATCGATAAAGCTTCCATCGATACAACGAGATATATCAGAGACTTATTCCGCCGCGGTCTGAGCAGCAGCAGCAACACGGAACGCACCGCAGCGGAGCCGAGGAATTTTTCGGCGGTGTTTATATCGATTACGCAACAGCTAAACGGAGAGTTACGTGAAAATTGTATACCCCGCCTTGTACATAGTTTCGAGCGGACCCCACACGAGCCGTGTATAAACTCGATTCTGTGACGTAACCCTCTGAGCGCGATTCCGAGACTCGCAGTAACCATTTATTTGAATAATGCGAACGGCTGCCCCGAAGGCATACACGGTCCGGCGTACGAGGCTTTCCGGCGAACACCGGGAGAGCGAAAGAGCGAGAGATGGAGATGGACCGAGAGGCCGCATCGAAATTCCTCGGTGATTCTAGCGTCTCTCGCATCTCTGTCTCGTTCGGCACTCGCCGGAACGTTTTCTCTCTTGCCGTTCGCTTAACATTCGCGTATACATGTATCGCCGCATATACGTTGCACGAATTTACCGGACAGCCATAAGGCACACTGGGGACCGCGACGTTTCGCGTGTCGCGTTGAAGCCGAAAAACGGCAAACGGGACCGGAGCGAGAACGCCGACTCGACCCAGTTCACTCACAGTTTGGGGAGAGCTGGCGAATGCCGGCCACCTAAGGGAAAACCTTAATAACTCAGGTGTTACGGTGAAGTTTTTTGAATTAAACAAAATCTGGAGTAGTTACAAACGTTGGAACGTCATATAGCAAATACTAGCGTTTTGCGCCGTATGAATAATTGTCAAATTCTTTGGATTTCGACACTTTTGAGAGTCGACAAATTAACGGCAAAATTCGATAAATTATTGACGGCACACACTTCAATATTAAGTTCGATCTCAAGAGCAACCTTGAGTTCAAACTAACGTCTCAAAATTCAACCCTGAGGCTGTTCAGTGACCAGTTATTAAAAATATTTAACAACGATAACGTATCATCTAATCAGCAAGTGCTATTTTTGTGTCTAAAAAAGATCCTAGAAACCAACCATTAATTTAACATAACTCTAAATAGCTGAATGAAAGTTGTGAAAAACAACCCTCGATTGAAAAGTTATCACTCTGCAGAGAGAATAAAGCGAATGCAATCAAATTCCTTGAATTCTCCTCCCTTTCGATCGGGTTTCGAAATCAGACCGGGTATATAATCGCGATAAAAACTTAGCTCGATTCATAAAAATCAATCTCGCCGGTATTCGCCCACTCCCCCAATGCGAGAAGTGAGAACACGAACTCGACCTAGCTCGACCCACTTATCCTAACCCGGAACCCAGTTGGAACTGATTCGTTAAAGTTGTTGCGTATGACGACAGTTTGTCACCGGGGCGCTGTGCGTCGCGCAATTTTGTTGGGCGCCTAGAACCAGCGGTGTTATTAACCAGAGAGCTTCGTGAATGTTTAATATAATACCCACCACCCGTATTTCCTCGGGGACATTGTGCTTGGCTTTTGCCCCGCCGCTCTGTATGATTAATTAATGAATATAATTTGACAATAGGCGAACATGCGTCACTCTACGTACACGGTCAAGTGGACATCAGAAACGTCATCCACCGCGACTCCAGCGAGCGAACTAGTTAATGTACACTGCGCGATTTTTTTTTTATCGCACACTCTGCAGTGTTTGCCGATTTATCGGATGAGAGGCGACACTCTCATTCCGTAAAATATAATTCGCCGTGCACATGCGAGCACTCGTTCGAAACAGAATTACCAAAATTAACGTGCAACGAAATAACAACGTCCGAATGAAAATGACGCTTTCTGCAAACGAGGTTAATTACTGCTGGAATTCAATAATTAAATGCTCTTTTTGAAACGGCTGGAATCGCAACGAAGAAGAGGGGAATACAAAATTCGAGAAAATCAAGGATGCATCTTGGAAGCGGGAAAAATTTGAAAATTGAAGCTGGCTCGACTTTTCCCAGAAACTTTTCCACAAATACGTGACTTCTATGTAACCGCTAGTGTGCACCATATATGAAACTTTTGAAATCCTCTCGGCATTTGTTCGAGACGGTCATATATGCTGATTCGCCTGCCGCAGCTTTTCGTACAATTCATGCCAGAGACAGAGCGACGCGGACAGACAGACGGAGCGAGCAGAAGGAAGCTGCGGCTTCAAATTCGAAGAGGTCTGCGAGGCAAAGGCGAGAACCGTGCGCGATGCTCGCGCGAGCGTGGAATTGACTGGCACCCTTCAAAACAACTATGAGATTTGTCGGGTAATTCAATTTGAAGCTTGGGCTAGAGGGTAGGGGGGAGCGTCGAGCCAAGAGGACTCTACCCTGTCAAATTCGATTAACCGGACGGACAACCGTGAAGAGAGAGGGCGGAAGAAAGGAAGTAGAATGGGACTCCGATGAATCGTGGCTTCGAATATCCTATCGGCAATCGCGAACGTGCTTCCAATGTTGACCCGCTGTTTCTCATAGCTCATAACATAAAAAAATAGAAACAAGCGAGAAATTTCAACATAGACGCGAATGCAACCGTTTAATTAACTTCGTACTGTGCGTCACTCGTTTGCATGCCCTTTTCACAAAAACGTTGGTAAAAACTCCTCACCGGAAAACTCCCAGCCCCACGCGAACCGTACACGTGACCGTACTACCATTTGGTGTTTTTTTGTTTTCTTCTTTTTCATTCATAAAAATCAGACTACAAATCAGACTGCCCTCGACACGACAACGGTGAATACGAGGTAGGTATGACCTGAATATTCATAGTTCTCGCAATGTTTCTGGCATTTAATTCCGTAGCAGCGAGTTTTGCGGGGTTTGTTTCGCGGTGCAAGCGGAAAAATGTGCAGGAGTATGGAATTGAAACTAGGTAAAATAAAAAACGACGTATGTACCGGACACGTGTATATTGTGGGGTGAAAGGGGATACGGCGCAACTAGAGGCTGGCACGGAGGGGGGGGGGGGGAGATCATTTCGATATACCATTATGCAGAATCCGAGAGAATAATGATCATAGTAATAATAATAATTATTATTATTAATTAAATCTGAAGCTCTGGGACAGCGTCCCTTGCGAGTAAAACGAGATACAAATGATCCAAACGAAGGGGCAATGCGAAAAGCGCAGTAAACATAATAATAATAAGGGCATTAAACATGATTAATAAGCGATAATCATATCAAGCGTATAGCAACGGTCATGAGCACTCTACACATTAACGGAACGCATGCAGATATAAATATTCGCACACTAAAAGCTACGAACTTTCTTCATCATACTTTTTTAAAAAGTGTATCGTTTAAATAGAAATCTCGTTTGAGAGTTTTCTCATTAGCAACATCTTCACGTAGTTCGAATAAACTTTACTGGACTCTATTTTAACGCACGTAATTGTCTTTTTAAAAGTAAATAATGCAGAATCGTGCGACACTGAAAAGAGTCGTACGAGCTGTCCGGAGCTGCGCGAAAGCTCGGGACCGAAACAATCTGGGATCTTTCCCACAGCTTAGCGTTATTATGGGAAGGGGAAGTGTAGCCATAGCTCCGTATAGACATCGCCGTCAAGACACGCAACGGTAACGTAATTGAGCGTGGATCCAATCACGCCACTCGGCACATTAAGTCATTTATCTTCCTTTTTTTTTCTTCCCTCTCTCCGCCAGTCAACAATGCATAAAGACGTCGATAAGAAGACTCGTCCGCATAATAACAACGATAACAATAATAATAGGTTCGTAGATCATACGTTGTCTACGAGCGTATTACAGGATGCGTGAATATTCGTAGCGATCAGATTTTTTTTTTTTGCTCTCATGCATATTAAATTATCGTTGGATTAACCCGCGCGTGTACGCAATTCGCTCGGAGCGTCTCTCATCTCCGATGCCGGAGGCTGCCGCGAATTTTCTTCGATTTTTCTCCTCGACGCTTCCTCGCTCTTGCCAGGCATCATCCTTCATCGATTCCCTTTTTTCCCCATTTTTTTTTTCTTTTTCCACTCGGTCGAGTCTTCGCGTTCTGCTGAATATAGCGAGGAGGAGACAAAACGCCGAGGCGCATACGTGCGCGAACGGAGAGACCACCGATCGTTCCTCTGTAGCTCGTGGGTGGGCATCTCTCCTGGAATCGCTCGGGGGCGACGTCGGGCATTGGTATTCCATTTTCCCGAGGCTAGGCAGGCATCATACTGCAACGGAGAGAGACGCTCCCCGAGAATCCACGGCCATATATGATAAAACTTTAGGGAGACGTGAAACGAGGGCAGAGGCGAAAGAATCTCGTCTGGAACATTTCACCCGTCCTACGGTACACTCCCGAGCGATTTTTATCGTATCTTGTTACGCGTGAAAAATTGAGATGAACGCTAGAGCGTGACGCTTGAGATATAGAGGCGCTTTATTTTCATGTTTCCACTTTTTTTTTTATCCATCTCGTCTATCGAACGAATTACCGTCTTCTCGGCTCGCTAGCCGTCTCCGTATTTACAGAATTTGCTACTCGATAAATTAAACTCTCGAGCTATGCTCATTTTTCATCACAATTTGTTTCGAGAAAGAAAGATAGTTTCTTAATCCAATATTTTTGAAACTATAGCGCGGATGAGACCAACCGGTCAATTTACTTTAAATTACTTCACGACGGATGCTTCGGATAGATTAATATTTGTTTTGCAACACCATCTAGCCTATCGAAAGCTGTTTGTGTGTAAATTTTTTGAAAAGTTATTCTCGCCTATCTCTCTATAATAAAGCAAACAAAAACTATTAAAAGTTTCGTCCGCTCGGTCAGCGAACTTTTCACGGCAAATATTCATGGGTGTGCAGTTAATTATTCATATGCAATTAATTATTGAATTAATTAGAAGGGACGTAGAAGAGATGCGAAACGTAGTTAAATTTAGTCACCGGAGAAGATGAGAGTTCGAGAAAGCGGATAGAAAGAGATCTCGAAAATGCAGGTCTCTGCACCCTTCGAACGCCCTTCAATCTGTACCTCGCCCTGGTGGCTCCATCCATTCCCCGAGAGTTCTTTGTCGTGAGCGAAAGAGTCTTCGTACACGGTCACGAGATGTCGCTGCCCGAAGAATGACGATGTGGAATCGCCGCACGAGCAACGCAACGTTATCGATACCTGGTCGAAGAAAGAATATCAACGTTGTCGGCGTCTCCACGGGCTGAGCGCGGCGCTACAATCGTCGTCTTTGCGTCTATTTCTCCGAGCTGGACATTTTCAAGAGTCACACACGAGACGTACTGGAGAAGACACGTAATTATGCGTTGACAGACGATTTCGACAATTACTAAATGAAGATATTTTTGTTTATCTTTTGTTAAGCCTCGAGAGATTTCTATTGTATCGACGGCGCTCCGAAAAGTGCGAGCAACCTCCGCAACGACTCGAATGCCAGCGACATCTCGTCGAGAAAGCGACACTTGCTGCAAAAGAGAGCGTGAAACATTTGGTACCTTGCTGGATGCCGGTATACGACCTCGTTCTCGGATAATTTCTCTGTAATCAGCTGCGAGTACGGCAACTGCCACTTCATTATCTCCCGCAGATATATATAATCAGTCAATCACACGGAATTTCCACTAATTCACCGAAGAAATGGCGACTTGAAAATAAAAACTGTTGCTCCGGATCGCAAAACAACTCTCATTACGAATATAGAGCTCGAAAGAAGTGACGATAATATTTCTTTTTTAATTCGCACAACCGTTATGGAAAAAACGGTTCTGCTTTGACAGCGAAATAGCCTCGAGGAGGTAAAATTTGAGAATAATTGAATTTAGGAAAGTTCTGAAATTCAACGATTAAGTGTTTAAGATCGATACTGAAAATATATTGGAATCAAAAATAGGAAACAGCTTTTTTATTTTTTTAATACAATGTTGAGAAACTGTATTTGGTACTTCGTCGATCTCAGGAAGTTTCCTTTCCTCCGGGCTGCGAAACATCGATAATTCGTTCGTTCCTCTTACGCTTAATTATTAAGTCGGGCGCGTGAATCGCGTGACCAGCGTCGTCCCACCGAGTCGCAAACCCGGAACAAAATCCACTCGGTTCTTCCTTCGCGAGAGCGAACAGAGAGCGATAATACGAATGAGTAAAAGAGAGACGGCGAATGAGAGAAGGGGGCCTCAGGGGCCTTTGGGCCTCGTCGACGGGCTGGGCTGGCCCCTCGACACCGTGCAATGGAACAACAAGTGAAATTGTATCGCATCGGTTTTACGGATAGAAAGTATACTCCGGAGTATCACGTGCTATTTTCCCAACCCGAGCCATACGTAATCCACACTCGGGCCATGCTCCATC
The DNA here is from genome assembly GCA_964017025.1 of Stenichneumon culpator. Taxonomy (NCBI): domain Eukaryota; kingdom Metazoa; phylum Arthropoda; class Insecta; order Hymenoptera; family Ichneumonidae; genus Stenichneumon; species Stenichneumon culpator. The sequence goes on from OZ024781.1 coordinate 8,238,482, forward strand.
CCCGACTATACATACGAATACGAATCCCAGAACAGTCATGCTCTATTTCAATTAATTCTCCATCGTGACCTAAAATAAATAAAATAAAAATAAAACAAAAAAATGTAATTACATTTTTGGACCTCAATGAGATTCGATCTGGTCTTCAGGTATGCAAACTTTGAAACAGCTTTGATACACAATCTCCGAGGTGCGCATGTGTAAATTCACGCAAGTTTGACCAAATGCCAGAGATCGACTGAGTTTAAAAAAAATAAAATACATACTCTCAAAATAATTCTTTCCGGCAAGCTAATATTTGATCGATCGCCAAGTTTCCGCATTTGAATTCCCGTAATTCTCGAATATCGTTTCAATTGCGCAACTTTTCTCACAATCCGTTGGGCCGGTCGGTCGTTCTCCAGTTCATGGAGCCGCTGCGGATCGTTGTACAGCGGAGCGGTGTTCACTCGTTTCCCCGGCGTGCATAACAGAGGCCTTTGGTAACAACCATATATGAAAATGTTAGTTATCCCCGCGAGAGCTCGATTCGTAGGTGGTGCCCAGTGTCTGGATACCGTTAAACTCCTTCACCCACCTCTGTTCTATAATGTGGATCAGAGTCGTGGAAAAACGAGCCTACCGGCCGGAGGCGACCACGACGGAGCCGCGGCGCATAGACCTCTTCTTATATCATCCGCGAAGTGTATAGCAGGTAATACGTACCGCGTATGCACTCGTAGGTCGCTGAGCCCGGCCTATCTCCCCCTCTCGCCCCCCCCCCCCCCCCCTCGTCGAACGTCTCATTAAGTTTACATAAGCCGTGCTCGATACACTCCTCATTCTCGTCGAAGACACCTCGATCCCCGGGACGAAACAGCCGAGGACGGCGTTCCAGACGATTTTTATTCCGTCGCAAGTTCTTCGACAAACATCTCGTCGCTCACGGAGCGAGGTCGATCGAGCGCGGCTGTACGCCGATTTCTTCAATTTTCGGAGTTATATATTTTTCTATATAAAATAAATCATTTAATGAGATTATTCGGAGGAGAAATTTATTAAACGCTCCGACGCTCTGTTCAAGCTTAACAACAAAATTGAACGATGCATTTATTTTGTTTCGTCGACTAACAGTTTGTTCGGACCGGGCGCAAGTTCGCTCTCATCGCTAGCCTGGGACGGGCAGATCAACTCGACTCAGAACTCGGCGAGTAGTCCAGCCTACGCCAATACGGAGTTAAAAGTTTACGCTGAATCATAGGATAAACATAGGATGGAGACTGTGTTCACTCTTCCTCAATCCAACTGGCATTACAATCCGTTCGATGCCTCGAGGATACCGAAGGTTATTATATCCGCGATAATGCCGATCGACGAGCAACACCTTTTCTCGTATTTTGCGGAGCTGCCGACGCGACCTCTCCGCGCCTCCGGCGAACGCCTCACACCTTCGTGCGTTACGATAAATTCTCCATTGAATTGAAATTAATGGAAATCGATCGTTATTGCACCGACAAAAGCATCGAGCATCGAATTGGCTCAATTTTTTTTTTCTCAGATTTATGCAAAGTCGTACGAGATCCTCCGTTATGCAAAGAGACGTCGTGAAGAGGCCTTAACCCAGGAACCGGAGGAGAGTCAAGACCAGCAGTGAAAACGCTAATTGCCCGGAGAAATCATTAATTATGTCGCTGAGCCTTTTTTCTTCCTCGTCTTCCTTCTCTCCTCTTTTCTCCCCTATCATTGCCGAGCATGAAGCCTCGACGTAGAATCGCGCTTGGCTCTGAAACCGGCATTCTTCCGAGACGCGCTAACTATGTGAAGAACTCCCACGAGTTTGCGAAAAATGCTTGCGCACACTCAAGATCACGGGCTTCTCTTGCACTTCGGGATTGCGTATAAAATCGCTGTTTCTCGTCGTTGTTATTCGCCTCCTGTATGTTCTCATATCCGAGAGTAAAGCTCGCATCGCGACAACGTCTGCCTACGAGACTGCAACCTTTTCCTCTATATTTCTCACTCGCTCCCTTCCGCACCCCGACAATTTTTTCTTCCTCTAATCTATGTGTCTGTGCGTGCGTGTGCGGGGAGGTATTTCAACAGCGGAAGAGGCAAACCTCCCGCAGCAAACGGCGACGATCTCTTGCCACGTTCTCGGACAGCTTCCTCTGTACTTCCTCGACTTCAGGAAATTCTTTACGCGCGCACGCAATCTCTATGTAGATTCGGAGCTGTTGTATTCTACCGACCACACGGGCAGTCTCGACAGCGCGTCTGCAATGTTCGTCAGACTTTCCTCGCTTCGCGACGTTCCCGGGTCTGTCGCTTCTTTGGAATCTGCTAACTCGAGATGGAGAGGGGGAGGAAGTATCTACATTTTTGATAAACTATTATTTTAAGAGAATGAAAATTCGGTAAAAATGAAACATCGGGAAAAGTGAAAATTTGCAAAAATTAAGATTTGGAAAAAAGAAGAATTGGTAAAAAATTTGATAAATTTTATTATACCGTTTAAAAAATAGAGGCGCTTCAACCGCACGCTGAAGCTTGAAGTGCCTCGGTGTTGGTCTTCGAGGGTTTAATAGAATCGAGAGAAACAAGATCCCCGCCCGTAGACGTGTGTCTGGTATTACGCAAGAACGTCTCGAACACATGACTTTTCGTAGATTCTCCAGGTTGAATTATGTTCGAGCCAAGTGTACCGGATCCCTGCCGGTTTTCTAGTGCGGCCATCCAGCGGCCACGCTCCTCGAGTGTCACGTACGTATCATTCTCGTTGTCGTAATATTCCTTTCGTCTCTACCGGGCCAACGGCATGAACCAGCTCCGTGCGCTCCATCTCCATCCGTGTGCGCGCACCGCGCGTTTCTGTCTCCGTCTCCGCGAGCACGCAGGATGTACTCGAATTACGTCGGACGAGCCAGGCGTAGGTACACACCGGATAGTCTCGAAGCCCCTCACGGTTTTTATCGTAGGCTCTCTCGCGTCACTCGCTCTCCGGTATTTATTCAGAGCACTCGCCCGACTTGTGCACCGTCTGTTTCTCCCGCTGTGGATACCTCTTTATTCCCCGTCCTCATCCATCTTCAGCTCGCTTTCGAAACCGTTCCTCTACCGTCCACCCTTTTATCTCCTCTTTATAACGACCTGAAATTACGGAATCCGAGGGGGAATGTAAAGAACACTCTGTCGACTTTGCATTCGCTCCGGAATGCGACAATTTTTCACGGTGGTTCGATAAACTCTTGAATCAACAAGTCGCATCGCCTGCATCGACAGGCGCTTTTGAAAAATGTTCCACGGCACACGTTGCGCTACAAATTCTACCGGAATTTCGATCGATTATACGCAGTACCATGTCAAAATAACACTCGTTGATTATTGCAGCTATCCTCACATCTTTAATACAATAATAAAAAATAAGGTTGCGATGAGTAAAATTTTGATAAATTTGATGGATTTTTACTGGTACCGGCGGATTTTTTTTTAACCCGAAACTATTCGAGAGGAGATGGAACCGATGATGTACGATGAGAATCGAGCGCGAAGGTGCGCGAATAGAAAATACTGTATGGCCATGATATTTACTGGCGCGGCCTCCGCGTGAAAGTGTTTCGTTCCTCCGCGCTTTGTGCCTCCCTGACGGGAACGGTATATATATATATATATGTATATATTAATACGGCACGAAAGAAGGTGCGCTCTCGCGTATCCCAAGTATATACACAAGAGACAACGCGAGAGGGAAGGCACGGAACGTCGTTTAATGCACACGGGTGCTCAAAGTTCTGCACAATGAAAATTCATCGAGAGCACGATGATTCACGCTCTATATTATAGCATAATCATTATAGTCCTTCGACGTTTATTCGTTTCACACGCGATCTTCAACCGTCGCATTACGCTGCGAGGGAGAGAGATTAAATAAATAAAAAATAAAAAAACACCGCCCGGAGGACTCGAGCGCGGAGATCCAGGAAGTCGGATGACCCCGTTTTTGATCAAAGTTCATAACCCTTTCTTCTGCCAAGCACTCGGAGTCTCGCCGATCGCGTACACACGTCGTACGCAGCCCGGCCCACCGATCTTTCGTCTTTGCGGTTCCACTTTTCTTCCTCCGATAATTTACACACGCTATTAGCGTGTCACGAATTAGACTATCGCGAGATTTACCGTACGTTGTAAATTAATGCGATTTCCAAATTTAAACAAAAAGAACATTCATATTAAGAAGAAAAAAATGGCGTTAAGAAAAATAAATAAATCATGTTAAGGAAAAAAAAAATCATGTTAAGTAAGAAAAATAAGTTAGATCGTAAATATTGAAGGAAATTTGTCGCTTTATTGAAAATACCGAAAGTCTTTACCCAAAAATAGATATTGGAACAAAAACAGCGCGGAGCGGGGGGGGGGGGCGAATTTGCTGGGAGTTGTTGTGCTGTGCCATAGGCAAAAGGAGGGACCTTTCTCGCGAGCGAGGAGCGGGTTCTCCACTCCGGCTGTTGGAATGGTAAAAAAAAGAGAGGAGCCCAAGAGAGCGCCCGTGTGGAACACGGCGTGCTGGCCAGTGACGTCACTGCTTCACTCACGAGAGTGCCGCTAGCCTCTCACTTCGTCGCTGGCGCTCGACCCGGACGGTACTCGCGGGTCCTTCGACCCTGGATCACGCGCGCCAGCCTGCATTTCTCGCGATCCACGTTTCAAATTCGCCAACGAACTCGACGAAAAAAAGTCAAACAATAAATTTGCACACATAAATCGCGAAAAAAACAAAATTCAACGGATGTGAGCGTCAGACAAAAGTGTTGTTACACGTGTGTAAATCTGTGAATCCGGGATCAATTTCGATCCACCGATAGCGGTCTCAAACTGTGCCAAATTCTGTGTCGCCGAATTTTTATTTCTTTCCATTTTTCTTAATTTTTTATTCAAATTTTATTTCACGAGGTTTCATGTTTTAATCAACTCATGCAAAAACCTCCTGAACTGTTGAGTGAGAATAACCTTTGTGTACCCTAGTCGGAGTGGATATACGAATTTGGATGGATTAGCGAGAGAGCACTATTGTCGGTAAGCGAGTAAACTTTTTTTTTTCTATTTATTTTTCGCATTCTGTTATGTAGTTTATAAGATCGATGAAAAAAGGAAAATGAAAAGTCGAGATAAGCCCATGAGTGCAGAAATATGAATTATTAATGGCGTTAACGTCTTTGCACGAGTTCTATATCTCTGTAATTGTTTTTTTCTTCGACGCGGTCTACTAGCAAGAGAGTCTCGAGATTGCGAAAACTCTCGCGCGCGACTCGCTCACGCCGCGGAGCTCTCTTGCGAGGAACCGTTACCGATCCTGCAATTCCTCGACTCCGCTCGGGCCTTTCGATGCCCCGACGAAAAACCCACGCGATGCAATGCTACGTACAATAATCCTCGTTACCCTATCTCACCAGCCTCCCATTCGGTGATCGCGAAACTACGCGCTTGTTTCTTTTTTTTCTGTTTTCATTTTTGCAACCGGCCTTGTGTTGCATGTAAGGTGACGATTCGAACGAGATATTAATTATTGGTACGGCAAGGTAGAAAGGGAATTCTTGACGAGTGTGAAAATGCCGCACGAGCCGAAGGCGCGTGCCTTTCACACAATTTTTCCTAACAAATTCACGAAAATCACGTTTTTTGTTCTAGAGACGTATGCGCAGAAAGGTACTTTTTCGTACTAGTGCGAAAAACAAGACTGTGTTGCGTTCGTACGCATGCGCAGCATTTATCTCACACGCGATGCGAAAAGTTCCTTTCCACGCTCACTTAACAGGAGCGGAAAGTGGGATTTTACGTGCACGCGTTTGGAAACTATATAGGTGGCATTATCACAGTGTTTAGCGCTTACTCAGTACCAGAAAAACCCGCGGTCGAATCCCAGTGATCACGGTATGTTTTCTCTGTTCGATTATTCGTTCGTCTATCTGCATTACCAATAACTACAGGTTTCCAAACTCTCCGCTTGATCATTACAATTTTCGGACGAACGTCTCTGTTACACTAAACTATACAGTGGAGCAGTTCCGCATGTCCATTCGCGCAAACGCTGTACAGCGCAGCCCGCGCTGATTGGGAAATCCAAACGTAACCGGATCGTCTCCTAGAGACTATTAACTCGTTACGAAATGATTGCCCATCTGGATGATTCTATTCGCTGATATATATATCCTATATATATACATATATAGGTAGGGTAGAGCAGGGCAAAACGGGGTATGGGGCGAAACGTAATTTTCCATAATTTTTGGATGCCCGAATTCGCCCCATCGATACATCAGGCTAGTCTGCCCCGTTTTGCCACCTTGTCCGATCCAAAAATGATTGGCAAATTTAGTTTTGCCCAACTCCCCCGTTTTGCCCCGTTGCTCCATTTTGCCCCGCTCTTCCCTACATACGCCCTGGTAGTAATGCCGCACAGGATCGGTGCTGTCGCCGACGTTGAGTGAACAGCGGCCGACGCTGTGCCAATACTGGCCCCGCATGTCGCTCCCGCTAAAGTATGTACTACATAAAGACTCTATAAAATCGACGGATACGAACGGATTTCACGATCGGTATTTCTCTCTTCGGACTCTACCGATTTTCAACCTTGTCGCCCTTTTTTTAAATCTCTCATCGTAGTACCTCTCACGAGAGGGAGACGAGCCTTTCCGTCGGTTCAGCGACTTTCAATTCCAGTCTTTCCCGCGAGAATGGTACCGTGGCATTGTTTCACGGATGGTCGAATAACGTGAGCTCGAACTCGGCAGCATCGTCGGCAGCGAGATCCTCGAGTCCGTTCTCCCGGAATCGCTTGATTCCTTTACGATTTCCATGGAAACGATTCGTCTTCGTTTGGTACCGGAGAACGCGCCTCGCGGCTGCTGCTGCTGGCTGCGGTTGCTCTTTCTCGCGTCTGGCTTTTGCATATATACCTATGCTCTGGCGGCTCTGTAGACTACGCGCCAGGAAAGAAGCAGGTTTAGCAGTGGAAACAGGCTGCCGGACAGTCCGGGCAGGAGACGGCGATACGCAGTAGCGAGAGCAGAAACAGCGGAGGAACGAACAGGTGGCCGCCTTTCCTAGCCATGGCGCATTATCATCGCCGGAGCCGGAGTGCCATTAGAGAAGCAGCGGAGCTCCCACCCGAAGACTCGCGCCTTCCTCGGGAGTCTAACGGTCCGGGTAAAATCTAATTTCCGCGCATCACGACTCGAAATAATTATACAGGCCGCGCCAAGGCCGCGCTTGTACGGAGGGGACTGACAATGATCGGAGGACACGTCCAATAGAGCAAACTTGGCCTCGCTCAACCGCACCTTCACACGTGATTCGGCTCACATCGGTTTTTTGACTGCTGCACCGACTATCTGCCAAGTTTTAGCAAGATTCTCGATTGGTCGACGATTTATTGACGGATCCGGAAACCGGTTTGACTCAAAGTTTTCATGCTGTGTAGCGTTTTGTTGTGACGACGGATTTTTTTATTTTTATTTTTCTTCAATTTTTCACTTTCTTCCTTACTTTATGTATTTCGTAATTCACGTTACAATTTTTCTTTCTTAATCTATACGACTAATCAGTTTGCCCTTTGCCATGCCTTAGGGGCTGATCTTTGTCTGCTTGTAAAAAAATTCCCATCCCTCTGGCCAATTCCGTTTCGTAGTTTGTACCTGCAACGTCTCAGAGTCAAGTAACGTTGATGGGGCGATACATTTGATTCGGAACTTTTCTCTTTCCCGCACATAAAAACGAAATTGACGATATGCGTATTAAAAACATTCATGTATCGTATGCAAAACATGTGACATCAAACTTTAACTGTATTTTTAGCTTCGAGACATTATCCGCCGAATAAACCTGGACCGAAATGTTTTGAATCTCCGGCGGCATAAAAAATTCCACAAACGTAGTTGGAGGCCGAGGAGCTTTGAAAGCGACCGCTCTCCCCGTGCAGGATAATATTTTCACATCGCATGAAAAGAAATGTGAATTCTCTCGTGCCGCATACACGCGCACACATACACACCGAATACACCGCATGAATAGTTCCGCGTTACGTGTGGTAACTTCGTGGGAGATATGAGTCGAACAAGAAACAGAGAAAAGATCGTGACTCGAATAATGATCGCGGGGTCGTTCATCCGAGCTGAATCGAAACGGCTCGAAACAAGAGTCTCTTTCCCTCCGCCCCGCGTGATTTTTTTCAAATCCTGTCGACCCGACGCCGGCTGTCGGAAAAACCGAATCGTCCCGGCTAAACAAGTGGGTCGCGACGAACACTGACAGAGAATAACATAATTCGTCGGAGCGTATCGAAACCGCACGGGAGAATATCGGTATCGAACGATCGAAAATTACATGGACGGAGTAGCTCGGGCGAGGAGGCAACGAATAATCGTGAACGCCCGACACACTGCCGCGTCTTTCGGAAAGTTATATAGGCCAGTGCATAGTCACTGGCACAAAACAACGACAAAAAAACTTAAATATACAGATAAAGAGATGCAAAGGCCATCGGTAACTGTACCGCACTCCGGCTTATCTCGCGATCGGTTCCCCTACCGGCGAGTTTGGTTTTCTCGCTCGAGAAACGATTCGCTCCGCAAGAATCGTCCCCTGGCTCGCGGCGGCTCTCCATTATTATATCGGTTCGGCCGGTCAGATGGTTTATTGGAACGGAACGCGCTCGATTACTCCTCCGTCGTGTTTCCGATTTAATCGACGAAGCGAAAAATTCTGTTACAAATTGTAGTGGCGCGCGACGCGCGGGTCGAGCTACAAATTCGCACGCTCTACACGTACAGTTATCGGAACGAAATTGTATGTATTGTAACGACCGAGGGAAATAAAGAGAGACACGGATTGTAGGAAGAACGAGAGGTGGAATGTTTATTAGCGCGAATAGAAAATCGTAATCGTTCCGTAACCGACGATACGTCTGTTTGTGTCAAAGTTCTGAAAAAAAAAACTGTCGATGAAATCGACGATCGCAGTCAAGTCGATCCGCCAAATGTCTTGCTGTTCGCTCGTCATGACCGCTCGCCGATCGATAAATCGTCTATCCTAACGGACGACATTCGTTCCCATATATATAAACACTTATACACTGTACAGGACTGGAAGCCCACGGAGAGAAAGATCTGAATTTTATATTCGTAAAGTGCGTCGCCGAGACGACCTTAACCCGATATGATAATTAATCGCGACCTCGAGTCGCGAGATTCGGCTATAAAAAAGACACCGAAGAATTGGCCAAGGGGCACTCCAAACTACGTAATGTATAACGATCGAAATGCTTGACAAAAAAAATATTCAGACGCACAATCCTCGTACGGTTGAAAGAAGTTACATGCAAAGCATCTTAAGGTGATTTCCTCAGCAAACTTATTCCTATCTTCTGTTTTGTTTGTTAATGTAGAGATGTCAATGAAATCACTGTTCCGCAAGCCTGTGTAGGCTATCAAAGTAGTCCCAAGTAGACATTTTTTAGCGTTACATGGGGCCCCGATAGGGGCCTGATTAGGCCTTATCAGGATCCTGTCAGGGCCCGATGTAACGCTTGAAAATTTCTACTCGGTCTGGTCTTCAAAAAGTTCAATAAAAAATTAGGATCCCCCTCTTTTACGGATTAAGAACATTTCAATCGGGATTTTTTAAAGTCAGTAACAATTACCTCTGTAAAGACCGCAATCAAGATAACTTGAAAGGGGCTCAGTATCGCCGATTGCAGACAATGCGTTCGAGCCGACGAAGCTGGACGGGAGCGTGCCGACACGGGGTGGTGCAAAAACTCGATGACGAGAAACAAAAAAAGCAACGAAGAAGCTTAACAGCAACGCTAGCTCGCCTTTCTTCTCGCTTGTTACTGCTTAGGAGCGCGTAATTAACGCAATTAAATTAATCGTCCGGCGTTACAAGTCCGAGAGTGGATCGTACACGGCTTCCCGGGGTGTGTTCCATTCTAAGATCCTGACTGGATTTCATTTCAGCGGAACGCAGCTTCCTATCCCGACGCTCGTTCCTCCGGGACTCCCTGCAGACGCGCGAGATGCTTATCCCGATAGGAATTCAGCCTAAGATATATACGCATACACATACACACGTATATATATATATATATATATACGTATGTATGTGTGAGAACGGCTCGGATTAGAATGTGAGCTGTACGAGGCGCCGTTCTCGCGCGAAACTCGGTGAAGGGTGGGCGTCCGCGAGCGTCTCACGTCCTTCGCCATCGGAACTCCGTGGCTCGGTGTACAAGCTTCGAATTACACCTACTTAATGGTAAAGTACGAGTCCACTGGACGCTTATAATAATCCATGAATCCCTAAAGAGGTTCAAATTTAATAAAAATGTTTTATTTTAAAAAATAAAGAAAAATGATCGTCGTAACTTTGAGTCGACTAAGACGCCTATGCAACTTGCGGAAACTTGGTAAATCGATACTGCAGATAAACAAAACAATTGATAAATAATAAAAATTAAAAAACTCGGCACAGCATAGACTCGGTATATTTTATATAAAATTGCTCATCTTATCGGGTATCGGCTGTGGAATCTTTCAAAATGCATTCAGTTGCATAACGTGTTCCTTATCTGATCGTCGACTCGACTTTGTATCTAAATATCGCGACCGAGAGATCTACGAATTAGAATACAAATTACACTTGGCGACGATTATTATTTGACGCATGGGAGTTATCATTAATGTTTCCAGTGCTTTGAAATATCGAAAAGGTCATGGATCATTTGCGAGGCAATAATAATCTCCTTGTGCAATGACAAAACGATCGTGCGTGCAGGCCTCTCGTTGCCTGGAGAGTTCGCGTATTGGCTCGTCAGCGACGCGCTCTGATGTCAACGATCAATGCGTTGCCCAGGCGGTTATACGGGATTGAATATTCGATCGGTGATTTAACCCGATTGCCATAAATAAACTATGAGAGACTGCTAAGCATCCTAGTCGGATCGGCTCGGAGGCCGATTAATATCCTCTCGCGGCCGTCCTGGCGATACTCGTCGCTCGTCCCGTTTATGCCCCGCGTTGCAAACGCCTTCGGGCCAAACTGGTTGTTCTCCTCTCAAGTTGCACATCGGCCCAACGCCGGTTTTTCCATCGTATTAGCCTACCGCGGAGCTGTCCCTCGACGCGAAGATCGATACAGAAAATACACGTGGCGGTCGAAGATGAGAAAAGCTGAAAAATAAAAGAATTAAAATTTTTAAAAAAATAATCCGACCGTCATACGATCCGCGGGTGAAGGAGACCACGACGGAGTTGCGTCACCGCGACATCCATCGATCCGTCTCGCGCGCCAAACCGCGAAACGGGATGAGAAAAAAAAAGAAATATTAATCGAAAACAAGCAGGAAGAAGAAACTGCGTGAAACCGGGATAGCGTGTCTAGGACAAAACGAAAGACTCTCCGATATTAAATTATACGAATGGGATAGAGTGTCGGGTCGGATAGGGGCGCGTGGCAAGTTTCCATCCGAGCGAGCGCACCCGACCGTATTTCTTCGATTTAATTTTATTTCCCGCGCGATTACACCGGCTCGTGGGGAAATAAAGAATCTGCGTGTCGTGTGTAACCGCGCAGATATCGTCTTACTCCTGCGGCTCGCCGATTCGCGCGATATATACAGAAATTATTTACAGTAACAATAATGATAATAATTACGCTGAGATCGTAATGAGCAACGGGACGGAGGACGACGATATCGTTTATTTGCCGGCATTAAATTCGACGCTGCTGCAGCCGGATGACGATGACGAGATCGCGAGCGAGTGGTGCCACTCGAGAATGTGGAAACGGGCCCGAAGGCGGTGTCGCTCTTTCCGTCGACGACGAAAACAACCACGATAGCAGCGGGAGAAATACTCCAGAGAAGAGACGAAAGATAATAACGGTGGCATTCAAGCGACAACCCGGGCGTAATTGTTACATTTCACTTTTCTCTTCCCTCCCCGAGCGAGAGCTCTTTCGTTCGTCCAATGAGACGACGAATGGGACACAGACCGCGCGGGAAATTTCTTTCATCGACGAATATACAGAACCATCTTGCGACTCTCGTTTGTTCGTTCGCCTCGGTTTACCTCTTGTCGTTTTTTTTATTTAGACCCTTTTTTTTATCACATTCGTGTTGCTGTCAGGGTTTTTTTATTCCGAGTGAACGGTGAATTTCGAAGGATCTGGAAGGCGACTCGGACAATCCCGCGAATACGAGTTCCGTCGTTAAATTACTTTCGAGCCGGCGCCTCGAATAATACGCAACGCGCTCGATTTCGCCTTTCAAGCCCGTATCCGGTGTATTCATTCACGCTGATCGCAAGTCCTTCGTATCTTGACAAAAATTTCACCTTCGATTTTCGCCATCCACAGAACACGCAGCTGGTTTTCGTAAGAAAAAAAGAAAAACAAAAAACTCGCTGCACTGAGAGAAAGATCTAGTAAATATGACTATGTCGCTTGAGAGATGTTACCATAGCACACAGTATGACCAGAAGCACCGAATTTATAAGAATTTTTCTTAGACATTATAGTAACAATTTTTGGAAAAAAATCTGGGATTTTCTGTAATAGGTGGGGTGGTAATTTTTCCATGAGCTATCGTAATATTTCTCAGATGACCGATAGTCTTTATTGTATCCGTCTCTCGAGTGTAGCGGCTCTGATATCGTCGAGTGAAAAGTTTATCCGTCATTTGACATGCCAGGCTCACTTCCGGCCGTCGGAAGGACGCTCCGAGGCTCGTCCGGGAAACTTTTCGATCCCGTTTAATTCCCCCCTCGACTAATCTGTGAAAAGAATCTCTCGTGCGCTTTCCTTTTCTCTCCCGTATTCTCCTCCGTCGTATTCTCGTTCGTGATTCCGTTAAGGCATTAATCTAGCGAGTCGCTCGGGAGTGTGTTGGCCATGGGGCCTCCGCACCGGAATTAAAAAGTCAGGAGCATGAGAACTTAGAGCTCGGAACAAGGCCCGAGCTCACGGGGAGCATATCGCGACCGAGTGCTCGAGCTCGCGCACCGAGACAATCGTGAAAGCAACGGAGACTTGGCGCAACTTCCCTCGCGTACGTACCCCTCGCCGATTCAACGCCGCCGATTGTCTCTCGTAGAAAGTAAACGGAGCTGATTCGAATCGTCAAACGAGCGGCCCGCCGCCCACTATCGCTGCGAGAGGAAGCCCCTTCCGTCATTGCCGCGCACCGTGCGCGACCTCAGGGTGAAAGGAGCGAAAAAAAAGACAAGGATCAAGAGAGAGACGCAAGACGGAAGAAGGATCGCTAACAAATTAAATGTAATTTAACGCTCGGCCGTGCGTGAAGATCGGCGAGAGTGTGTCGAAAATGACATTAAAAAAACGTAAAGAAAAAATGTACAGCGACGACAACCAGAAGCAGAAACTCGCTTGTGGACCGGAAGTCTACTTAGTGGAAGGAATTTTTTTGTTTCATTTTTTTCCCCCTTCCTAATATTCCTGTCCGAAGTTTTCGGAGTGGCGATTTTATAGATTCCCGTTAAGCAATATATTGTTTCTTCGAGCCACATCTGACTGCATTTAGAAATAAGAAGAAACAATGACAATTGCGTAGTTACAGAGTTGAAACGGTCTTTTTAATTCTGCAAGTAGACTCGAACGCGTCAGACGTGACTCGAGAATCACGCAGTGTAGATCGTAATTGTAGGGTCAGAAAGGATTGTTTCGGGGCGACGTGGGCCGAGGGAGACGCACGCTTCGTCGTTATTCTCGCTGTCTGGTTTACTGTAAGAAGGTCCATATTTTCGTCAGACTGTGGTCCGCGAGAGATGATATTATTTCCTTCCAGGTTGGTTCCCGAGGCAAGCTGTCGGTGTGAAACGGGTTTCCGGGAGGCCCGCGAGGCCTCCGCTCGCTCCCCTTCCCGTCGCTCAAGCACGAAGAGGAGATCACGGCATCGAAAGAGCGAATAATCAAAGCCCGCCCCAGACAAAATAAAGAAGGACCACGAAAATAATGGAGAAGAAGCGGCAATCATATGCGAGACTATACGGATCGGCCCCATTAGAGCTCGTTTCGTAGGCCGAACACGCGCACGGGTTCGCCCTAGGACGTGTCTGTCCCTTCGTTGTATTCGAGGCTCCTCGGAAACCTCCACCCGGCGAGAGGCGGAGAACCGTGAAACAATTTTTTTTCTGTCACTCTCGTCCTTTCAACGCGGTCCTTGACTCCGGGAGACTGTGGGATACGTTCGTCTATCTGAATTCCATGAGAGAGAGAATTATCCTGTGTATAGAAACTTTGCGACTCAATGTAGCAAGAAATAACACTGACGATTACCGGCCGGTAATACTGAGTGGAAAATATATATATATATATATTTATAAATATATATATATATATGTCTACAGTGAGTCTATAGTATGGGGAATAATAAGGAAGGTATACAAGTTAATCGAGTTGGCGAGTTCTCAGCAATCTCTCGGTGGTTAAACACGACTGAGCGTCAGCGCTTGCGCAGCCCTCTTCTCCTCCGCGACGTAATGAAAACTCCGAGCAGTGACATAATCGAATCTTCTCTCTCGCTGTTTATATATATATAATAATAATAATAATAAATGCTCAAGTCTTGTGGTCTCGCGCAACTCCTCTCGCGTTCTCTCGTGGAGCTAAACATCTGAATTGCCTTGCTGTCGTCCGCCCGTGAGGACTGTGCTGCACTCATGATTCGCGACTGCAGTACGCGAAGGACCGAAGTGTACACGAAGGAATGGAGATGAAGAAGAGGGGGAAGAGGAAGGACGAGGCCTCGGTACCGTCGGCTGCACGTTGCATCGACCTTACGGCAGGAAACGTCGGGGATTCCGGGAAACGAGCGAAACTGTCGGTTTGATGAGAATAACCCGACCGAGAGGAAAGATGAACCGGGGAGTCCCAGACCTCGGGATTTTTGTTCCTGAATTCTTGGACTCGCGGGGAAAACAGTTCTACTAGGTGTGCCAGGCAACTCCGCTGCGTGGAAAACACTGAAAAAATACAAATTCCAGACTCAGTTTTATCTCGCGAATGGTCCTTGCGGACGTGTAACTGCGTGGGCGGAGATACGAAGGTGATAAAGCCAGACATCGGATTTTGTGTCGCGCAGAATAAGAAATCCCGTGGAGCAAGGTGTTCCAACTGTTTTTGGGGGTGCCTTATGATGTTTTATTGTACGATTATAATACAGGACCAAAGTTTAAGGCGAAGATGGTGTAAAATAGGAAAAAAAAAGGACGCACTCCTGCATGAGTTGGCACACCGGATCCTGCTGTGCCACACACGCTGCGCCCCAACGGTTGGGCCACATCGTGCAATTTTCTCGTTTTTCATTCGAATCACCGATGCGGAGTAAGAGTCGCCGAGTCAAATCGGAGCGCGACTCACAATCAGGCCCGCAGTAGGCGTGGGTTCGACCAAGTCATCTGATGAATTTTTCTCCGAAAATTTTCTACAGATGTTTTCTGTGGTTAATGTCCATCCCACCGAAAAAATTGAGAAACAATCGAGCTCTCTTCTTCTTCTAATTTAGTTTGGGCTGATTAATTTCGTTCATTACGAACGTTCGCCTGGAAGGCGGCGATATTTGTGAGCGCGTTTCTGCCTCACCAGTAGTGGGTTTTACAACCTCAACAAACATAATCGGGAGAAGAGATTCGTGAATAAGAAACTCTACAAAAAAATACTATAAGCTGCCTAAGCACTCGCGAATACTCTATCTACAACCTCGGCCGGCACGGTTTACCCAGTGGCCTGTCCGGATTATTTAAAGTGTGGTGCTTCAGGCCCGGTCCAATCGATTCAAGAAGAAGAAAAAGAAGAGTCACCGACGTCTTCGGTGATCTCATTGTTTTCGCTAAAAACGGTTTTCCAAATTTGATCGGAATCCTCTTCAACAGGAACAGAACGTACGCCGCGAGGCAAAATACTGTTCTCCACTCTCTTCTACTGACATTCAGCTCCCACGTAATAAGCAGGCATGGTGGCCACTTTTGGCGGCGTTTCGGCCGATATATAGTTCGGCTTCTAATGGAACAACGACCGGTGACGCGTTATTATCGGAGTATAATACGCCGACGCTGCAGTACGCGATGCGACTGAGGTGGGAGAATTACACAACTTGAAACCCAGTAACCTTTTGTAAAGGTATACGCTGTACGTTTACGTACGAAGTTGAACCCCGCCGTCGTCAGGAGTCAGCAAGGAGTCTCCACTCCGAGGAAATAATATAATACCGTACGCTTGTGGCGTAGCGTAATGATAGGCAAAGTGTTTCGAGCCGACACCGGCGCACACCGTCACCCCCTGCTGTTAAGGTCACTTGTTCGAATGGCGTTCGAACAAGTCACGCCATACGTACGTCGACGCATGACCGACATGATAAATTCCTTCGCTCCTCCGACTCTCGGTGCCCCCCCCCCTCCCCCCTCACCGCTGTGCTCGCTTCGCTCTATACACCTACTTACGACGTCCACGCCGGCGCATCCGAGCCTTCGTGCAACATGTTTCTCGGCCACGAAAATCCTGCGAAACTCGCAATATATACCTACGGGAATGTCGTTGAGTAAATATAAATACAAAAAAAAAATTGTATTAATAAAATGAATAAAAAATATCGACGATATCCACCACTTTGTGTTCGGCCACCTACCCACTGACGTCATTCTCTGGATACCAACAGCCCGATTTCGCATTCAAGGATTCTGATTCTCGTTTTTATGGGACTGGTTTTTTGTTGCATTTGTTATTTATTTTATTTTTATTTTTTTCGATGCTATTCGCTTGCAGCGGATGGTACGAAGGAAAGATTAGGAAGGATCGCGTTTGATAACAATGCTGCGGCTCGAACGGCGCGGCTCGAACTCGGTCCTTTTTTCCATCTTAACCACTTTAAATCCGATGCTATTTTAGGAGTCTCGAGGCTGTTAACCCGGACTTTTTCAATTTTTTAAACCGGATATTGCATACAAATATCATTCGAAATTGATATTTCCTATCGAAGGCTTACGACTCGGACTTGCTCGTCCCAGTTTCGAATTTATAATCTTAGCCAAGTGGTAACGGGCAGCCTCATTGGTGAGCAATGGGGTCCGAGCTGGCCGCGTGCTCGCTGCCAGGACGTTCGGACACTTGCTCTCCTATTGACATACTTTTGGGGCCTGCAGCAGCAGCAGCAGCTCGCCACTGCCTTCCTCGCTTCGTAAACGCCCGAGCCGGCAGAGATTCTCAGCCGGTTTGTGAAGCACTGACCGAAAGATGCTACTTTTTTCTTTTCTTTCGCGTATCTTTTAACAGTCGTTCCGGAATTTCTTTAGGGGGGGGGGGGGGGGGGAGGGCAAGTTGGGCGTGTGTATACACCAAGAACCTCGCGGTGGGCTCGTCGGCATCGCCGACGACATACACCAACGTCGCGGAACGTGCGAGAGTCTTACGATCGAGAAATAACGGGCAGACGTTGTTGTCCTCGTCTCTGCATGCGCGTTGAATCGCAACGAGGAAGACGCGAGCGGGCCTCACTTTTCTCCTGCGAGCATACGATATCGAGTCTTCGAACGCCCATCGCCGCCGAGCGATCGATCGTAAATGGAACGACTTGTTTGCGGTCTCTGCAGCGAATTAAATGTCTCGGTTCGGTATCGTCGATATATCGAAATAAAAAAATGAAAAATCTTCGCTCATCGAACTTGCGTCGTCGTGTCGGAGGCGGGAAAGCGGATGAGCGTCGATCTCTTGAAGCAAAGGTGCTCGAGAGTCCTTTGTGCGAATTACGCGCTTCGTTGAGCGTTCTGTCTCGTTGCCTTCAATATTAATGACTCTCCGAGGAGCTCCACTTTTCTCGACGGCGTTTCGTTGCATCTTCGACGACGATCTTCTGGACGCAAGACGCTTGACCCGGTCATCCAGTCGATTTATCACTGAAGTTAAAAGACACCGGCGTCTTTAAGTTTTGCTTCCTCATAGAGAAAGCTTTGTTTTTCGCTTTAATTCTTGAGTGTTAAATTCTCCGATAATCGTTGACACAGTGCTTTGCATCAGCGAATCGCTAGAGGCCAAATACTATTAAGTTGCAACAGCAGGCTCCAGAGTTCTCGCTCGTACCGTTGAGACACACGTTCTCCGGAATGGGGTAATTTTTTTCATACACTATCCGAAGTTATGACTGCAGTATGTAAGTTTTTTTTAAATATCTCTGGTGCAAAAAAAGACACCCATGGCAATTTACTTTGCCTCAGCGTTTAGCGTCTTTCGTAAAATTCCGCAAAGTAATAACCGTGCACTGAAATGGCAATACACTCCGGAGAGTCTGTGCGCCCCCCTCGGGAAATTGCCGATGGATCGTTAAAGGTTTGCGCCTTCGACTTGAGAATGTTGGAGAACGGTGAAGTGGGAGAATCGATAGGTCGAGCTCATCCGTGTTCCCTGTTACAATGTGATAAAATAGTAGTATAATCCGGCAGCTGGAGCAGCGAGACATGGACTGACCCCGTTGGCCCGGCGGCCGTCCTGACGGCGAACCGTTGCTGCCGATCGCGACTGGTCACCGGGGCGAGAGACCCACGCCCGTGGCCGTCAACCGTCCGCCTCGCCGCGAACAAAAACTTGGAAAAATGCCTCGATCCTTCGTCCGCGACCGGTTCGAATTCTCGCTATCGAAGAAGAGAATGTCGACCTTTGCTCGTCCGCAAGGCTTCGAGTCTCCGCCGTCGCGCATCCCGGCCGCGAGCTTCTTGCCGGCGTAAGTTCGCAGCTTGCTGTACATACGGCAAGCCTGCTGTTACCGCTGCTGATGCTGCTGCGATCGATTAATCCTACCGGGATCACTACCGTTACCACAACTTTTCCGTGTCATTACTTCCCTCCCTCGTTCGCGTTGCAGCCGCGTCTACGCCGTTCCGCGAAATCCGATACTCCGCGGCGAATCGAGTATGAATAATTAGCCCCATTGGTCAACCGCGAGCAGAACAAAGCTACATAGGTATATCGTTTACTTTAACGTGCATACTGTGTCTTGCCTCTGGTAATTATGAGACAGGAAGTTCATTTTGCAACAGTCGCAGTCTGCTGGTTCGCAGATCTCTCGCCACTTCTCAATCCGCCCGTAATAACGCCGCTGCGGCAGCAGCATTTGATCGAACCGGGTTCATTGTATTTTCTCGCCGCTGTTGCACGATCGACTCTTAAACATCGGGAATGAGGACTGTGTACCTCACGACTGTACCATTCGCTATAGGAATTGTGTGTAAAAAAGAGGGAATAAAAAACACGAGGAAAGTTGGCTCGCTGGACTGAGACTACTGTGCTCGCCACATCGCTTGTGCGGCTACTGGACTTTGGCGTTCTGCACAAATCGGCGCGAACTCTCGAGCGGCAGCTGCTTCGTTATAAAAGCGTTACGTTCAATGATCAATTTAATTACCGAAGCGAGTCCCGGGCGTAAACACGCGGCTCCGGCAAAGCAGGTTGCTCAATGCGGTGAGGAGCCGTGCGGCTGTGTGGAAAACCTTTCAAAATGGTGGAACTTCCGGCGGGTGAGAAATGCGACGGATAGGAAAGCCGATCTTTCGATATCAACGAAAATCCTGTTTTTACGCTTACTGGGTGTAAAATTCGAGATCGCTGGTATCAAAAAATCGAAGAAAAATATCGACTTTTGAAATTAAATCTTGATTTTTTTTTCGCAACAATCTGGGAGCTTCTCTCGATAGTGTAAAACGCATCGGGCTGATCCTGTCGGATTACATCCAACTCCCGTCGGTTCAGCCGTCCGTTACTTCTATAAAAAAAGTATGCTGTTACTACTAGTTTTACTATACCGCGCCGTGCCATAGCCAGGTATTCCGATACGCACACTGTTGCGTCCGTGTGTGCGCTGAAGAGTCGCGCGTGAGCACGCTTTCCAGCACCGCGAAACGCACTTAATTGCGCTGGCCAACTTTTCTTCGTATGGTACAAAAGTACAGAGCGGCGAACGAGAGCCGGTCGAAGGAAAACAGTCGAGTCCGTGCCAAATGAAAACAGACACGATCCCCCGACGGTCCAAAGGTCGTGGACTCGCGCGAAATTATATGCCGAGCTCCCCGACGAAAGTTCGATGAAAATGGCTTCTGTGAGACTCGGCCTCGACCGTCTGTGTGCCCCGTCGGGATTCTGACGTACAATCCGATGATCGCAAGAAACTGTCTGCCGGTGTTTTTATAATCCACTGTGCTAAGCCAGTATATTCCGCTAGGTAGATTGAATTAAATAGCCTCTCACTCGAGAGTTTCATCGTTTTCCAAGTTTGTCTATCAGCGAAATGCAAATAAACTCGACAGTCAGTTATGATCTCATCGACAGCCTCGATAGCCTAATGGTCTAGAATTACACGTTTCGCTATCAATGGCATTAAACCGTCACGATGATAAAACATCATGATAATTAATCGAATGAAAAATTGTTGACGAAACTCCGTGAGAATCGGTAATCTCATTGGTATGAGGAAGACACCTCCCCGGAACAGAAAAAGCGTTTCTATCTCCGGAGGGAGATGACCGCTTATATATTATAGGAGTCGTACCTCTATATCGCGTTGACCCATAGCAAACGGAGCGTGAACGGTAGCTCGTTCGAACGACTGTAAAACTATTAAAGCATGCTGTGCGAGGGAAGGAGAGTGGACTGCCTTTACGAGACACGTATGTAGAGAGATAGCTTCCCTCTATACCTATCTTCTGGAATATAACACCGAGCTCTCGGCTCTCGGTCGTCGCACGCATTACCTCCCGAGCCTGCGCATGAACCCGTCCGTTTGCTTGAAATGCGGTTTTGTCCGTGCAGCTGCTTATATGCATATACGTAAATATGTATATGTTTCTATAATATTATAATACTGCAAATGCCACGAGGCTTCGGAGTTGACCGAGCGGAACGTTCCCATAAGCACGGTTAAATTATAGCGCTAATTTGTGCTGCTCATAGCAGTAATAATATTGCCTTGGTATTATATATACCCATACATATATGTATATACAGAAGGAGAGAGAGACGGACATTATCGATTCGGGTCTGGAATTGAAATTTCGCGAGAGAAGGTTCGTGGGCGTAAAGCGAGGTCGAATCCTCGATCCGACCGATACGAGAGTCACCTTGGTCCGCCTTAAATGAAATCGAGGCTGCGCTACTTCCCCTCCTCGATGGATCTCGAAAAAAATCCCGCACTTCGGTATGCTGAGAAACGTTCGAAAGAAAAAAAAAATTTGCCACGTCGCATATTTCAAGCACACATGTGCTTATGTAAAAGTATCAAACGAATCCTGGACTCTCCGGTTATGCGTGGATAACCGAACATTTTGATTATGCAGCGCGATCGTTAGAGTCCATTCGGACGGGAAACGATCCGTTGTGCAACTTTCCTTTGCAGACTTCGTGCCTTTTTCTTTCCGTCCATTCTGGTGTTCTCCGAGGCTATGGCAACGGAAGATCCCGCTTCAGCGACTATTTACTGCTGCACTTAGAGTGACACTGGCAGTAGTCGAGCCGTGCTCCGGGCGGACGGCTTGCGGGAGGCGAGATAAAAAGATTCGACGCTTCCGTCGAGTCTGGTCGACAGACCCGTATCTACTTGCCGCTATTCCCTCGGTTGCCTCCTCTGCACGCTTGTCTCCGTCCACTCTGAAATCCGACTCTGGCAGCTCGTCCGAGAGGCCAAATATTATACGACTCGCCGCGAGCAATCCGACTCTCAAGATTTATAAACGAAATACGAGTATATGCTTTCGGATACCCCAAAGTTTACGAATACCGCGTGCCTGTAGCTCGTGCCTCGATCAGTTCTAGATTCTTTATTAACAACAACGTCGATCGTCTCATGGAAAAATAAATATGTGGCGCATATAGAAAAAAATATATCAGTAATATACGATACACAGTTTCGACGAAAGAAATGTTATATTTTGGTCACATTTTGAAATATATTTCTACATGACTCGAAATGTATATGTATATGTTTTATATATTGATTCAAGAGAAATTATCCCGACGGCAAAATTATAATTGAAATTGAATCTATTAGTCCGTAATTATTATATTTCACGCTAATTAACTCTCTAATGCCTATGAGGCAACTCTTTCACCCGATATATTTCTTAACCCAACCGCCAATCTTTTTTTTTTCAAGCTTCAAAGAACAAATATACTGGCAGCGTCCGGAGAGTGCATCCGAGCTGCTGCCATTGAAGAATAAAAAAAAATTCTCTCTCGTGCCTCCCGAGCTCACCTCGCTGTTCTCCGTGGAAACTTTCGCTCTGCCCGGTAGCAGCGGCAACTCTCGATGCAACGAAAGATCGTTGTACGACGCGTTTATGTGGCTCACGCTTTAGTAATCGATCGGTTGGTCGGCGGGGAAAGACACGGTCAATTATTTCACGCCATAAATCGTTCTCGAGGGAACCTCGCCTTCCGGCGAGGTTCTCTCGACGATGGTCAAACATACCCTCGTAGAAACTTCGTAAAGTATACTGAGAAAAAGCTGCCGCAGAAGTTGATGCGGCGTCAATTGAAGGTGCAACATCACAATTTTCAAGCTTATAAACGGATTAAAGTTGACACGCATATGCTTTAACACAGCGCCGGAGCTAGGCGATATCTTACCAACTTTTCTTGTGTCTATATGCACCAGTGCGCGCCTCGGCTGAGGCCACTTTCATGATGCGATGAAAGCCGTCTACCTACATTGTGGGCGTTTGCCTTCTTGCATACCTTGTTGCATATATATCGAGTTAAGATGCACCAGCAATTTATACGCCACTCTGTATTCATCTATCCGCAATACACGCACCGAGATACAGATATTAAAAAAAATTACCGGTCATCTAAGAAAAATTACCATAGCTCATGGTAGTACGCAAGTAGGGCGTCGCCTACGCCAGAGAGTCCCAGATTTTCCAAGAAAGTTTACCACAACATCTACGAAAAATATTCATAAATCCGATACTTCCTATCGTAAGTGGCAGCCTCGCTCCCTACTGTTATGGGCTATGGTAATGTCACTCAAGCGTATACAGTCATATTTGCTAGAACCTTCTCTCGGAGCAGTAAAAAAAAAGATTAGTAAATTTACGAAACATTTATTGTCCGCGAAAGTTCACAATCTTTTTGGCTCGTTAACTTTGCAATTTTGTTTCTGTCGACGAAATGTGTTTTTAACTGTAAAAAAGGTAAATCAATTTCTCGTAAATATATAAAATGTGTAAATCCTGTATTCCTGGGTACGTTGCATTCACAGTTTATTTTTTAAGCCGTATCCTGCGGGTTCCTGTGTTCTTGTTTTGTTGAATTTCTTTTATCGATCATATTTATTGCCCTCCTCCGGTTAGGGTCCATGTGCCAGTTTCGCGAGGAGATTGTCGGGAAACAGTTCGGCCGTTCATTCGCATCCGCCCGTTCGCTCGCCTCTCGGCAACACACATCGGACACCACCGGGAAAAGGAAAGCACGCGGCTGTGTCCCGAGCGAGATAGCCGAAGGATACACCCCACGATAATAATCAAAATTGTGCCATGCGCCGTCGAGAACGTGAGAGAATCGATTGACTTCCGGTGCAGATATTGCCAAATATCTGATCTCAGAGTCTCGATCTCCCGATTGCCGAGTGTCCCTCGAGGCGAATAATTGTTGAACGTTCCAGCTTGGGGGTCCGATGTATCTTTTGGATTTCCGAGCTTCATCCTCGAGACACAGCGTATCGGGGTTATCGCACCGGCGATTGTTTCGGCATCTGCGATTGTCTTTGCTCTGTCTTCCATCTATCTACCTTCTCTTCGCGCATACGTTCGAAGCTTGAATCGCACGGTTGCGAAATCGCTTCTGTCCATTCTCCAATGTAGCGGACATGTGGATACACGCTTGAAGGATACCTCGAGGTATCTTTCGATGTACGATTCGGGACGAATGCCAGTGTCTCCGACTTATCGTGCAAGATCCTTGGGTGAGCGTTACACTCCGTTGATCCTTCGCGCGCTGATCGGTCGGATCGTCGTGCGGCTTTTCAGTGTCGGTAAAGAGGAGAAAGAAGTAACCGACGAACGACGAAAGATCCATAATGGGGAGAAAGACCGTCGATCTGAATCGATCGAGAACCAGCTGGGTCGATCGATCCAGACTGCCAGCAGTCGACGTTGCATATATTAATCGTCGACGTTGGAAGTTCGAGCGCAAGCAAGGTCGCCGCTTCGATCGAACAGCTCGGCGATCAACTCTCCGAAGAATCGAGAGAATGAGGCAAGTGAGAGGAGAAAGAGCCGAAGTGAAAGAGTCGTGGAAGTTGATCCGGAGGGCCGACGGAGTTTAATACACTGACCTAGGATTCCAAGACCACTCGCTGTACTGCGCTCCGGACGCTACTCGAGGTCCGCTAATGCTATGAAAGTGATCGGTTGCGAGATAGGAGTTGCCCCTCGGTAAGTGGGTCGAACTGTGAACGCGACGAGGCGGCAGACCTCTGCTCCTGGCTCTCGGCGGCTGCACGGTATAACGCCTTTTTTCACTTTTATTATCCACTTAAAAATTCTTCAATTTCCGCCTCGTCGGCAGTAAACCCTTTATTGCTCGCGCTGGGAGAAATCGTATCGAAATGAGATCAAGCAGTATAAAGTGGGAGTAAAACGCCTTCTGGAAGATGAAGAGATATTGATCGAAGGGTCAAAAACAAAATGGGACATTACTCCACGAGGGCGAAAAACGTTTTTCTGAAGAGTGTGAGTTTGCAGCACGAGCCGAAGGCGACTGCCGTAATCACACGAGTTAGAAAAAGTGTTTCGCACGAGGGATGTACGAAATTTTTCATCACAAGGTGCGAAAATGGCGGATTTACGCACGCGAAGCGGGCGGAAAAGTGGCTATTTCTCCACCGAGTGATGAAAAGTAAAAGTTTGTGTAATCATTGATTTTTCAAAAATTCGATACTTTTTTAAAACTTTTTTTAAAACTTTCTCGGACATGATTTGAGAAATTCATCATCGATTATTCGGAAGCCGAGGTCGCGGTTTTGTTCTTCTTCATTTTCTTCTTTTATTTGTGATCAAGCCTAATTATTCCTTTCACGTGACAAGCCGTGCTTAATCCGAGAACTGCGTGCTGATAATTTCACGCTTCGCCGCTGTGTTTCCTACGATCTTTGAGGCTCATCTTTATGTTTCACTATCGGTCTCTTTCTTCGTTCCCGAGTCCCCCGTCGTATCCGGCGGGGCTATCGGCGGTCCGTTACGAACTTTCGACTGCGTTTGACGCGCTCAAACGACTTTACGTCTCCTCGCCCGGGTTTCAGTCGCGTGTCCCTCTCGGTCTCCTCATTTTCTCCCATCCTCTCTCACTCTCCGGCTTACACTCGACGCCGAGCGACCGATAACCGTTTCTCGAGGATAAACCGTTAACTGGTCATCCTATCCTACGTATTGAGATCTTGTTCTCTCGCGCCGGCGCGCTCCTGGGACAACTTGCCGTCATGCGGCCTCAAGAAATTATCAGCCTCAGCGTCTCTCTGCGTCAGTCCTCATCGTCGTCTTAACTACTTATTCCAGCTACGCTACACCGTCAATTAGAGTCCTGACTCGTTAGAGGCTTCGTATTAACGTTTCACGAATTCGCACATCCCCGCGATTATTATAGGCATCTACCGGTTGAAGGCTTTTTACCAACCAGCGTCTCACATTTCGGTCAAGGAAACGAACAATCATCGACAAAATTCAATATCCTTTCTTTCTTTTTTGCGAACATGAAAGGACAAAAAAAAATTATCTTTTACGCGTTAATTGGGTAAAAACATATAATGATATTTCACTCGTATTTATGTTCTCCTCAAAGTCGTAAAAGTCATGCGAATTCATTTTTTTAATTTTATATATATGTATATATATATTTTTTGTTTTGAAGCCCGGAATGAGACTCGTTCCGACGAAAAGAAAAGCTGAATATATGCGGTATGATAGCACCGTGGCGCCAGTAAGGAGGTGCATCGGCGTAAACGCGAGTGAAACTTCAGACGTACCCGGAGATCGTTTATTATTCCCTCACGGAGTATGGAGAGACGTAAAAGGTGCGGGCAGAACCGGCGAGTCCCTCCCCGTGAGAACTGGAGCACGCGTATACAGAGCTGCATAGCGTTATACGCGCGGGGACGACGGGCTCTCTCGCCCTCGATGCACCGCGGGTGTGTGTACCTCGTTATCGCGCGTTGGGATACCCTCGGCCTTGACGATGGCGCCGCAAGACATACGTCCTTGGGGCGGGGCGTTCTTAACGGTTTATTGAATGCTCCTTGTTCGCCATTCACAATCATTACTAAACACTCTGCAATCCATTTTATCTACGATTTCAAAAGATTTTCGAAAATACCAAAATATTTCCAAAAATATAAACAAATTTTTTTAATTCAAAATATTTTCAAAAATATAAACAAATTTTTTAAATTCAGAATATTTTCAAAAATTTCAAAAGATCTTCAAACGTTTCAAAAGCATCAAAATCAGCTGATGCATAAATGTTCAGAGACATCAATTAATGACCGACAAAAATGTGATTGTTGTTGTTTTTTACAACGAAATCTCGTTTCAGAGACTCGTTGATATGTTCGAGAGCGCAGGGGGTCAATAGTATAGCCGTGCGCTTTTTCCAATCTCCATATCAACGTGTGTCGCGTGCAATATCTGTCCTGTACACATTTCCTGACTACAGTGTACTATTAATACGAGCGCACACCGACACGTTCTTCACGGGAGTGTCTCTTCGTGCGTCGCTGTCTCGGGCTCTCACTCGTTCAGCGGGACTACTTGGAATGCGCGACAGGAGCTCACGAAAGGAAAAAAGTCGAAAAAAAAATAAGAGCTTCGACGACGGAGTGCGGAGAGCGCGTACCGATCGTGCATGACAATGCTCGGTCCCGCGTGGCCAATAGCATCGGTACCGGCAAGAGTTAACAGTACCCGGAGTATATAGTATGCAACAGTATGCAATCGAGCGTATTGGTATTTATGTTATTTCTTTCTCTCGCTGCCGCACACGATTACCGAGGCGTGTCAGCCTACATCGTCCGATTTATCCTCTATCGTTCATTCCGCCATACCCGACGGCAACCGCCTCAGAATCCACGTGAGCTATTTCGCCGATTCGCCGTTCTTCTCGCCACTTCCGGCAAGCCATCCGACCGCTCGCACACGAGCCATCCATATCGATACCGCGCATGCGCGACCGGGGAGGCGCCTACCTGCTAGCCTCTTCGAACTCCCCATTGTTCGCACGACAATGACTGTGAGGAATTCCGGGAGGCTATGATCACACTGATCCGACTCGACGCTAAACTGCAGCTGCTGCGCATACCTCTGTTTTTGTTATTTTTTTGATTTTTTATTTTAGTCACGAAATAGACTTTTACATGAAAGCTTTGTGCTCGAAGTACATCGCTCAAAGTTTGCGCTTAACGAGTGGAGAGGTTTGAAAAAAAAAAATTATATACTCGCGGTAACTATGAAGAATCCGTGTCTCCCGAAAAGGCTATCGCGGTACACCATCGACAATTATCGCGTCGTCTTCACCGCAGTGATAATCCCATGTTCGCGGACACAGCCGGGGCAACGGCTAGATGCAACATCAGCCGCGAGTTCGCACTGCCCGCGGTCGGCGGGAGAGCACCTTCTTGGGTAATAAGAGCTTTCTTGCAGCAGCGACCAAGTGTACACGAGAGAACGGCGTGAGCGTTACCTTACCACTCGTCGTATCTAGTTTTTTCCACATCACGCTCGCGCGTCTCTCTGACTCTCCACGTCGAAACTAGTTTTCGCGATTCTCGGAGCTCTCGGGCTCACTGCAATTTTATACATTCACCGACCCTTCGTGGTTTCCTTAAAAAAAAAAAATAAATAAAAAAACTTCGGCCGGTTATTTTTGGATTTTCGGATCGCGAACCTCTTCCTAAATTTGAGCATTTATTTTTATTTTTATGTCGAGCATTACGAAGGGGGAAACGAAAAGCTTATCGGAACCCAGCGAGGTAGAGAAGATTCGGTGAAGGTTTCGAACCTTCCTCTAAATTTAACCATTCGTTTTTATTTTTATCCCGAACATTACGAAGGGGGGAAACGAAAAACTTATCGAGACTCAGCGTG
Organism: Stenichneumon culpator; assembly: GCA_964017025.1. Classification (NCBI taxonomy): domain Eukaryota; kingdom Metazoa; phylum Arthropoda; class Insecta; order Hymenoptera; family Ichneumonidae; genus Stenichneumon; species Stenichneumon culpator. The sequence continues at coordinate 8,266,636 of OZ024781.1, forward strand.
AGAGGATTTCGTGTTGGAAACGATAGTGGAATCGCGAGTTGAACAGGGGAGCGCTCCAGGAGAGTTCTCTTTTTCGCGAGAGGGACGCGACGAAGCTCTTGACGACGCCCGACATAAACCACGGCCATCTTTGTGCCTGGCGAACACTTGGAGAACGGGTTTTACCCCCGGAGCTCTTCCTCTCGCAAAATCACCACTAGCGTAAGCTATCCTATATCACGGGCTTAGCGCGAGTGGCGAGTACACGAAGCATGTCCATCCTAACACTTCTAGACACGTATCCTGAAACGGCCTATCCGGGAAATCGTTAAAACTGCCGCTGGTGCGCTGCGCCGTATTAAAAAAAAATGAGCAAAAAAAAAGATTAAATGTAATCACTGTGATTGCTTGCCAACCGGTCGAATTCGGCGTATACCGGAAGAGGCCCGAATTAACGATTGGGAAACCTTTTGGTCATTCCGATGAAATGAGTCTAAGAGAACGCTCAACTTTGAAAGACCCAAATGATTTTTCGTTTCTCAATCCGATCCCCGAAAGTCCGTCGAGAGGTATTCACCTCCCACTAAAAGATTGCCGACCCCTTTCGAAATTCGCGAAACGAGTTTCGCCCAGAACGGATAACGTTCCCCCCGTCATCCGGATAAAGATTCGACCCTGTAGTCATCTAAATTAAAACATCTCGGGAGAGAGTAAGAGAAAAAAACAATAGAGAAGAAAGGAGACTCGAGAATGCGAAAGGATTCTCGAAACATATATTCCCCACCCCGAGCATTCCGCGGTTATTGACTCGGAGCAAGGAACAACACACTCTCTAGTGGTTCGAGAAGAAGGGAAGCAACATAAATAAGATACGCGCGAACGAGTCGATAGATTGTCCTATAGAGAAGGCATAGGCCGAAGGTGCACGCTGCATCTTCTCTGAGGTTCCGGTGCACGACATAGTTGCAGTCGGGAGTCTTTTGCCGATTGGCTTGTAATAACACCGGTGTCGCGGGAGTTTATAGAATCTCCGATCCTCATAAGCGATCATACAATTCCAGCGTTCGCGGATTGCAGAAAGAATTTAACTCCCAGCTCTGTCGTATATTTAGCGGTCGTAGGCGAGTCTCCGACGATAATAGCTCTAAAGTCCTTATAGGGAAGGGCGGGGCAAAATGGGGCAACGGGGCAAAACGGGGCAGTTGGAAAAAACTAAATTTTCCAATCATTTTTGGATCGGACAAGGTGGCAAAAATGGCGAATTCGGGCATCCAAAAATTATTGGAAAATGGCGCTTTGCCCTCTGCCCCGTTTTGCCCCGCTCTACCCTACCAATACGCGAACGTTGCCATTCGGGGTGAAGAAAGCACGAGTGGAAATCATCGGTCATAGCCTGAGCAGCGGAGAGGCGCCTGGCCGTGTACTTATCCACCATCCTCCATATCTGCCGCTACTCCGTGGATGTTTCGAACACATGGAAAGATTTACGGGACGTCGACGCCGCCGACGCATGGCGAGAGAGGTGCACACCACTCTCGGGAAAGCGTCGTTGTTTTCTTGCCACAACAGCGATCTATACTGTGCAGCGTGTATACGCGTTATCCCAAGTCCGTCCGATTTTCATCTCTACACTTGGATTCCCTTCGATTCCACGCAATGGCGAACGCGAAAATGTATTCACGGAGAAAGTCGGGCTTATTTTTCTTATGGTCCGAGCGCACTTACAGTGACACAGTGAAATACTCTGTACGGCGTAGATCGTACGACAATTAATATAACGAGTTCTCGATTTCACAATATAAATCCCAAGTCTCTGATGATAATAATAGGAGGAAGACTCTCGGAGGATCTCTCGAACGATCTATAGATCGTCGTATCTATAGATCCACAGAGCTATAGATCGACGTATCTATAGATCTACGGATCTATAGATCGACAGTTCTTTGAAAGCAATAACATCCGGCAAAGGTGGCAATTAAGTATCGTGTTAATAATATATTACATTCACGTACGCACGCGACGATCGCAGACGTACGTGTATTCGCGCCCGACCCCTTCATGGCTACGCGGGCGCTATAGACAAACGCGAGACATACAATTAAGACATATTTGGATGGCGCACCGACGGTATGATGTGTACTACGATGACTCCGATAAACTCGGTAACCCAGTAAAAGGAGTCATTATTTTTATCTTATTTTTAATTGGTCCAGATCACCTTTACATCCTCCCAGCATCCCTGTCGATCGATCATGGGATTCAGAGACTCAATTAATTGGCTCGAATTTCTTTATTTTTTTTTCTCATTTAAAAGTATTATTCGAAGGCAAGAGTGCGCGAGGTCAGCACGTTGTCGATCTCGACTTTCTATAGCTCCAGACCCCCCCCCCCCCCTTGCGCGAAAGGATTTGGTAGTATTGCAGTCGACGAAACCGCCAGAGAGCCGAAAGAAGTTTCTTGCGAAATTCGTTGATCTCCCGCCCGCACTCTACTCTTTCGCGAGGGGGGGGGGGGGGGGGGGGGGGTAAAAAATTATTGCGTCACGCTAGTGGGCCATTGTGGAGTGTTATGTAATTCGAATGATCGTTTCGCTTTTACGCAACACACCGGCGCAAGAAGGATTTCTGTATGGCTGCGCTGGACAGTACAATATTTGGACGAAAGACTTCCGTCTCATGCAATCGGTCCATCCGTGTCCTAATAATAGCTTTTCTTCGTCTTATTTTTGCAGAAGCTGCGACGAGGATGAGAGCCTGGGAGAAACGCAACAGCGTAATCGCCGAGAAGATAAGCGCGAAGAGAGGTAGCGAAATTTTTTCTCAAAGAAGCAGAGAACTTGAGTCGCTCGCGAGAAGGAGCTCCGGCGGAGCCGGAAATGACAATGACGAGCGTCGCTGTCGCCCCGGGTAGTCTCGGTGCGCCACCAGCGATGCTCACACCTAAGAGGTATCATCTTCAACCGGGACTGCAACAGACTTCGGCGTCCCCGACACCGGGAAAGGTAAGGAATCTCGGCGTGTTACAACTTATATAAATTTTAGAAAACTATTGGTTTGTCGGTTTGTGGCAATTTTTCAAGAATTCAGGGGACTTAGGGGACCTTATTATTCATTTATATTTATATTTTTCAAGAATTCAGGGGACCTTATTATTCTATCTCCCCTTAAGAGACTTCAGCCTTTGTTGTTCCAAGTGTCCCTCCTCAACTAGAGTCATGAATGGAATTAATATAATAAATACACGGTATTTCTTCCATACAAAACTCCGTCCTATATGTTATAATTTCGACAGTACGGTTTTCATAGCACATAGAATGGAGTGGAAAAGTCTCTTCCTGTTTGAGAGGCATTTTTGTTGGAATTCATTTTTTCACCGGTATCTATGATACCTCGTTATGCGACTTGTCTGCATCCGACAGCGTTACCATTTTCCCTCGACGTGCCCTGCGTAGTTCAAGAATCGAAGAAAAGTAGCAAAGAAATTTCATCGAAGGTAAAATAATACGTACACGGCATACACGTGGAATCACGCGCCGCACTTGGATAGGGTAAGATATCATATGCAATCATCTGGCGAGATGGGAAATCGCATAACTTCCGTGGATCTCTTGCGAGCGTGGCCTTGGGTTAACTTTTATCCAATTAAACGAACCGTTATCTAATCGATCGCGCGGACGCGGTGGGGAAATCGATATTGCGCGTGGTTAACTATAGATTATGTACATATATATACTGTGTATCCTCGAGCTTGACCTCGCGTGGTTTTCCACTATAAACAGCATACACTTTCGAACTTCATCGGAAGATGATTTTCAACGCTTCCATTCCGATCATTAGGAAAGAATTCGCGAGTTTTATCTCATTGTCGCTATTTTTTTTTATTTGAGACTCTTCCGCGCCAAAATTTAACCATTCGGAAGGACTTCGCCTCCGCGTTCTTTATTCGCCACGATAAATTACCTAATCCGGCTGAGGTATAGGTGCAGCCTAGGTCTATATATCTTCGCGTGAAAGCGTACCACCCCGCTCGTTATGCCGCCGGTGCGATTATCTCCAGCGATTAATGGGCACGAGCCATCGCCGCGGTCTTACATAACATTTTGCATGAACGGCGCCGCATTCAACGGACTCTAACTTTTACTTATCCAAGCAAATCTTTACAACACTGTCTACTTTTTTAAATGCACTCGCGTCTTCTCCGTTTCCCAATAAAACTACATTTTTTGGGATATCGTCGCTGCGTATTCGAGGAATTTTAATACATTTTTCGTCACACTTCGACGTCGCCTTCTCGTTCGCGAAGTTACCTAAAGATAATTTTTTCCTTGATAGGCCGGAGCTCGCCTCAACCTCTTTTTTCCTCTACATCTCTACATTTTCATCGACTCACGATCCCGGCTGTTATATATCGGAAGGTTTTTGTCCGAAAACGAAAGTTGTTCAAGTGTGAAAAAAAAACATTTTAGAGACAAGTGTAATATAGTTGGCTGATCGTGCCTTATTTCTCCTCGCCGTCGTCGCCGTCGTAATAAACGCCTGGGGACACACAGCATGTTTATACATGTATGTACGACCAGCAACTCACTGCTGACGACTCGTATTGTCGGTTTAAACCTGTTTTACTTGAAAACCCTGAAACCGTAGCGATTCGCGAAGGACGAGAGAGTTTAAAGTTACTCGCTCGTTTTCGCTCCCCCCCCCCCCCCCCCCCCCCTCGCCCATCGCTCACTCTCCGTCGATCTTGTATATACAGTATGCTGTATAGCTCATGAAAAGACGCGGCCTCCGTTTAAAATACGCTTGTTAGACCATGAGCGAACTATGAGCGACTTTATTTTTGCCGTCGTTCGGCACAAACTCGACTTCTTACACCACACACGGTTCGTACTATATACATGGTTAATAAGCCATTCCATCGCTCGTTTTGAGGTGAAACCAGTCGACGTGGTTATGACACCGGGGCAACTACGAAGCTGTCCCCGCTAACAGCGAGAGACTTTTCTATCCCGGCAGCCAGCAACAGTGACTGCGAGACTGGATCTCGTCGAGAGAAGGAAGTGTCGACAAATTCGCTGGACGACCGATAGAAATAAATTTTCCGCGGTTCGCGATATAAAAAAAAAAAAAAATTATTATCCCGTCGTTGATCTCGAAGGATTGACAGCGACGAAACGGCTTTGCGAGGTGTCCTCTCTGAGTTTATTAAGATCGGCCCTCGTAAAGTTTAAAAAATTTTCTTTCTACTAAACCGTTACACATCGCTTATTCTGTACTATTTCTGCCTTAGTTTTAAGTAAAATCTACACTAAATTGCTACTTTCGTATTGCTATGGTACTTAGGGGTTTTATCCCAGTACTAAAGAAATTCTATCTATCTCCGTTAACGTGTACCGGAAGTCGGCTCTTTCGCGAAAAGTTCTCCGGCAGAGTATCCGTTATTTCAACGGAACATAATATTCCGTATTAGTGTTGTTTTGAGCGCGATGTTTGCGCTACTTCTTCCATATCTCGCCGATCCCTCCTGGCCGTTACTATTACATTATATTCGACCGAACACCGCAGTGGTGAGTCCTTACTTACAGCGTGTTCCACTGTCCGTGTAGCCGAGATCTTTCTAATGGCCGTAGTCCGAGATTTTATAACGCACGGTACACGATGGATGAATACCAGACGGCTCTGTACTTGTGGTCCGATGATAGCCCCGAAGAGGTGTGCTCTGGCTTATGTCGGTAATCGCGCGCGGGCTCTCAGGGTGCTCCTCATCGCGGCGCGAGGGACCCGCGAGTACACCCGCGGGGGGTAAATGTACGCACCGCAGTCCGGAGCGGTCTTACCTTACGCGAGTTACGTCGCGCTACCGCTGCATCGCGCCAGTGATATTGCTGTTGTGCAACCGTAGACTGCAGACTGCTCGCGAGCCGGCTATGCAGCCCAACTCCTCGCGGTGCATCCACCGTGACCCTTGCGCCAGCAGGATCGTACGCGAGGCTTCGCGCGAGCGCGATGGATCAAGATTGTGCAGGATAACTTGATACACGAGGTATTTCTTTTTATTTAAATTTTTTTTTTTATTTTTTTATTTTTTTTCTCGAGACTAGCGGTGCGCATTGCCAGGGAGCAGATTTTATAAGCGATTAAGTTTCGGTTCCGATTGGATAATTCTAATGGGCCGAATCCCTCGGTAAGATGTTTCGCGACCGGAGCCGTTCTGGATCTTACGGTAAGTACCCGTACCAACGTCCGGAACCGCGATCTCGCCGACGCTACCATGGAGTCGTGAAGGAAATAACGTGAATAGTACACAAGGAAATGCACATCGAGCTTCGCCAGCGTGCTCGATGGAGCCGGTGGGCAAAGTCGTAACGTCGCGGTCGTTACGAGATTTTAATGCGTTCCGCGTAATCAGCGAGTCGAGTGACCACGGATCCGGCGTTCTTATATCTATATCCATATATATGCATCTTGTACTTGCTTGTATTCATAAGTGAGAGGAAGATACACGATAGCGCTGCTACGCCTGCTTGTTTGAGCTGAGAATGCACCGTGTTGCAGCAAGATCGTCGCCCGTGGCGATCCGATGATTGAGACGAAGGGCTCCGGTAATGTACACGGCTGAAAAATGCAGAACTGATCTTCAGATTCGGTGGAATACTCTGCAATCTCTCTCAGTGTAGAACACTCTGCGCCGGGATTGGCGAAAGCGATGATACGGATGATTCGGTCGATCCTCCAGTCTCGAACTTCCGGTCGGCCTTTGGATCTTTGCAATGCGGGGAAATCGAACAGCTGCAGTTACACAAAAATGTTCACTATATTGTACGCATTTATTACACTCGTGTATGTGTGTATGCTCCGTGTAGTAGTAGATCGCAGCCCGAGGCCATCCATCCATCGAGACAAGGGGTTCTGGTAATGGGGGTAGAAAAAAAGCGGGCAGAAAAATATAGAACTGATCCCCAGATTCGGTGGAATACTCTGCAATCTAATGTCTAACTTAAGATCGAACTTGAATTTGAACTTAAGGGGCTCCTGGATCTTTCTGTTTTACCGGCCGAAATAGGTGATTTCTTAATTTTCACTATTCGTCGTTACTATGCGACGGGTATGCTTTAAAACTTACTGGACTGTATGAATAACATAAACGATTCGACATGCACTCGAATTTCGTTCGAAATCTCCGGAAAAATGGAGAAAATCGAACATTACAAATTGTCGCGAAAACCAACGTGGCCGCCGAAATGTCAACAGCCTCCGTTCTGTAGGATAATAAAAAATTCTACATCTCAGATGAGCGGAAATCGGCGTTCAACAGCTGCACAAGTTACACAAAAATGTTTACTATATTGTTTGCATTAATTACACTCGTATGTGTGTACATGTGTGCGCGGTGCGCAACAACGCTGCACAGGCGCGAGTGTATTAATTAGCCGACCCGGGAATCCACTTTCCCCGCTGACCAAGGCCTGGATGAAGATGACCTCGGTGATGAGCATGTTCGTGTAAACGTACGCCTGGCCATTGCGTGCTGCGAACCGAGTGGCAGAAAGATGTACGCGAAACAGCGCCGAAGAATCCACTATCGCTGCATCTCGCGGCTGAATTTTTGCAACAGACCGGAAGCTACCCGGTCTTATTTTTCAATACTTTTTATTGTCCGACACCGTTCTATGCGTGTCACTCGTATCATGATTATCCGTACGGCCTCGTGCCTGCGAGACGGATGTTGCATAGAGTGCGATCGAGAGAATTAAACAAAACGATCGCCGATAGGCGACACGATCGAATCGTGGAACGACACATTTCCTTTCCCGGTACATTTTTTTTTACGAATCTTTTTTAATTAATAACTAAAAGTTAAACGGTCAGGAGAAGAACAATTCTTTCTTAACTGAATTGTTATGAAGAAAGCTACGCTCTACACAGAATGAAAATGAAGCTACAGAACCGACGTTCCTTTTTTCTTAAGGCAGACCATTTCGTATATAGATATTAATAAAACATTTTAATTATTCATCGCTTTGTAAAAAAAAATGCACCTTGGCATGAAAATACCCGCACATACAACCGAGGCTTTCTCACTCGACGGATGAGTTTCGCAGCCAACGAATTAGCGCCGTGCTGTCTCGCGTATTGCGGCAGGGGAGAAACAGCGCGCCGGGGACAATGGGCGGTCTCTCTGTACTTCCGGTTTCACGATTAGCACCTTAGCGTTCGCCTCCGACGTGTGAGAGAGTGCTCGGCTCCCGTGTATAGGATCGTTGCACTCGATAGCCTCGATTTCCGGATTAGAATTAACCCGCGAAGAAGAGCTATCCGGTGCTCTCTGCCTTCAGAGCACTCTTCTGTTTACCGCTTTATAATAAATGCCCTGGACTATCTATAATAAGTACCATCGTCACTTTCCTCTCTTCGATTAACCGGTACGTGTTTCCGTTTACACGCCCAACAGCGACGTGCGAGTTCGTCGCAGGCGAAGAGGATTCGTTTTCGCACCGTCAGGACAAGATCGTTATTTTTTTTTCTTTATTTTAAGGCTCGAGAAAGTGAGTATGTCTGCCTTCCGGCTTCGGAATGTCCCATTTTTCGAAAAATGTATTTTACTTCGCGCATCGTCGCGTTACTTCGCGCCGTGATTACTCGGCCCGATTACATTTTTATGACCCTGGATCGAACATCGAAATCGGCCGTGATATCGGATATCCTCGACGGATCGCCGCGCGCATCCGCTTGACCCCTACGTGTTTATACGATCGGAAAGTTTTCACCATTTCTTCGACCGCCTCATTGCCATCCGAACCGGACTCATCGGTGTCCCTTGCTCAAGTTCTGTAGCGAGGGGAGTTTTGCCAGCTGTCGTTCACTATCTCGAAAGACTGCAGAAGAAGAAGCAAGCTCGTCGCACCTGCCCGCACGTTAACGTGCGGAGTGCAGGTGTCGATGATGGGTCGAGGTTGGCGACAATGCTGAAGTTTCGCGGGTTAAATTGTGAGTGAAATTATTATTTTTTAAACTCAAGTTCGATCCCTGTTTTACAAAAGGGTGAAAAATTATCGATCATAATTTTGGAAAACAATTTTATGTTATTTCCTTTTTTTCTGAACTTACTAGTTCGTTTGTTTCATCTATTTTTCGCATAAACCGAGCTCGCCGAAGTTTATAAAATTTTCGTAATCGAATCAGAGGAAAGAGAAAATAATTGCACCGGGCAACGTCGGAACTTTCAACCGGCAGATCTTAGATTAATCGTGACCTCCATGCCTCGGCTCTCCTCGTGCACAGACCAATTATATCTCTCGTTCATTCTTCGCTTCTCCCACCCACGCCAGTCAACGAGGACTTAATACACGCGGGAAGGTATTGTAAAACTTGTTGGAGTTTCTCAGTTATCGCCCGGAACCCGAAGAGTTTCAATCTAAACGGTGCAAGAAAAAGTATTATCCTACAAGGTGCTTAGAATAAAAAGAATAAAAAAAATCAAAAAAATTGCCCGTGATAACGAGCCACGTTCGCGTCGGAGTTTGAGCGTAGTGAGTTATAGCCAGTGATCGAGTGGAAGGTAGAATATGATAAGTTTTGTAATAATCGAACGAGAAACGAGAGAGAGCCCCGGAGCCGGTTTCCTGGTTTTCCGTGTCCGTGCTTCGAGAGCCCAGCGCTGCACTTTGCTTGCACCGTGGCAAGTATGAGCGGCAACTCGCCTTCACTCCAGTCTGTGGCCCCTCGATTCCATTGGCCGGCAACGGGAGTGCAGCGATTTCTCCGTGGAAACGAATTTAAATGCGTTTCGTACACCGGGGTCTCTCTCGGTACGATCGATTCCATCGTCGTGTCTCTCCCCCGGTACCGCTCGATACTCTGCTTCACTTTCCCCGCGGTTCGTGCAGCACCCAACGCAACTGGGTACCGCGCTCGATCTTTGGTACCTGATCCTCTTTAGCCACTCGGCCTCTCCTTTCCCTGCGAATTAACGAGAATCATGAGTAAGCGATGTGAAAATTTATATTGACAGCATTATATTTTTATTTTATTCGAGATAGAATATTGGTTCTCGATTGTGCTTACTATAATGTCGAAAAGGTCGTGATCGCCCTTTTCGAAGAAACGAATATTCTGTCCCACTTGTTTGGCGGAACAATTTCGCCTTATACAAGTTCACTATCTACTCGAGTCCTGCGCCACGAATCACTGTTAAATCTCATCCTAAATTTCTGTCTTCCTCAAAACCAAAATATTGTTCTCCGTTGCGATCTTCTGTCTTCCGTTATCTGAAATACATTGTACAAAAATGTAATCATGCTTTCCTTTTTATATGTAAAAAATATTTTCTTTGTAAAAAGACTTGTCTCGTAAACAATCAATAAGTAAATAAATAAATATTATAGGATTAGTTGAACGATCACTCATTGCGTTCTTTCTTTGTTTGCAGAACTACGACACGCTGAGCAAGGGTAAAAAATCGTGGAGCGTGAGATTGGGCCTGTCTCGTCAGAATCAGGGCTCCGATGATTCGGCGAAGGGTTGGGGCACGATAAGCGGCGGGAGCGCGCTTTCCCGGCAGATGCTTTACGGCGATCCGTGGCTCTACGGAACGGTCCGATCGTCCCGTGGTATTCACGATCACCGAGCTTTTCTGACGCCCCCTCCGCCGCCGGGTGCACCGGTACTCATAGTATGTTCCTGCCCGGAGTTTCTCACCGGGACGACGAGGAAGCTGGGCAACTGCCGGAAGTGCGGTGGCCACCGACTCGCCGGCGTACCACTCGGTGGCACTTGCCGGATAACACCTACTTCCTCGAGGAGCCGCCCGAGCCTGGCAGGTGAGCGATACATTAAAACCACCACCAGACCGACAAAAAAAAATCTCAATAGAGAAAAAAATGTCCACCCAGTAAGTGTTAGTTTCTATTCTAACTCTTTTTTTCTACGCACAGTATAAAAAAAAGTTTTATTTGGTCAATTCAGTCATTGACCTGTTTTATCGACAGTTACAGGCGATTTGATACGAGGAGTACGTGAAAAAAAGAATCCCAATGAACAAAAACAAAATTTCCGCCCAGTAGGAGTTTTTATTTTAGTATTTTTTCTACGCAATGAATAAAAAAAGTTTAATTTCATAAATTCAGTCTTCAGTCGTTGACTTGTTTGATCGATAGTTGCAGGCGATTTGATAATCCTGGAAAATTAAAATCGTAATATTTTCAAATTTTTTTTCGTGCTCTGTTGCAACACAATTTTCGTAACTTCTGCGTCCAGGTGTCCTGAGATCGTCGGTCGACGACCCGTACGACGTGATGCGGCGGAGTCGCCTCGTCGAGCCTCGTTCCCGAGCCCGAAGCATATCGCCTCATCGTCATTCGAACCAGCGAGACTCCCGAAGTCAGAGCGTAGCGAGAGGCAGCAAGGATCGCAAGACCGCATCGACGGACGTCGCGGTATCGAGGACCGAGTGGTTCGACAACGATTCCACTTGCTTCGACGAGAATTCCCGAAAAACCCGTTCAAATTTCACCGGAGCTTCCTCCGCGGGCGACTGGCTCGAGGAAAAAACACCGGAGGACCCACGAAACGCGCCCGGTCGAGTCGTCAGAGTCGCAAAAAAGCCTCGCAACTGGCAGGACGCGAATTCGTCATCGAGAGCAACGGAAACTTCCCGCAGGAAACCCGAAGAAAACGCGTCGAAAGACTCGAGAAAGAGTATCCTAGAGTGCGACGTCAATCCTTATCTGCTGGTAAAGAAGCAGATGAGAGACGAGGACGACCTCAGCGACGATCTTTCGGACAACGCCCTCGAGCTCGAGGAAGTTCCCTCCTCGAGTCTCTTCGATCCATCGAAGGTGAAATCCATCGAGAGAGTACCGAACAGGAACGCAGTCGCTGCGATCGGCGGTCAGAGGATTCGAGTGTTCACCGAACCTCGCGAGATCTCCGACGAGGAAGAACCAGGCGCACCGGTAACGCGAATTCCTATACCGAAAGTCTCGCCGAAGAGACCACCGCGTCGGGCCAAAGAGACGAGAACGAACCTCAAGAGTATACTGAAGAGAGGGAAAGCAGACGGAAAGCGAAAGAACGTTTTGTTCAACATCAACAATGTTATCTTCGCGCCTGAAAAACCTCCGGAACTGATGATGGCTAGTCGTAGAACGAGTAGGACTTCGGTTAACGGATGTAAGGATAACATCGGTGATAGTATCGAGGAGCAGCCGATTATACCGGAGGAGCAAATACCGGAACGACCGAAATTCATAACGATACCGAACATCAGAGATCCAAAGAGATCGACGCGAGTCCAGGAGCCCAAAATCGTACCGGAAGTGAAGACTGTACCGGTGATCGAAAAGCTGAAAATCGATCACATCGTGGCATCGCGCAGGCCCGAAGTACCTGCTAGAAATTCGAGCAAAAGGGATAACAAGAGTGCAGCGGATACGACGGTGGAAGAGACTAGATCGTTGTCGGATTCCACTCTCACGGAAGTATCCGTTGATCGCTCGAGCTACTCGATCAATAGCGAGAGCAAGAGCATCGCGAGCGACGATAACGCTGATAGCGGAAAAACGAGAGTCGGCGGCAGCGAGACTTCGTTGGACACCATAAGACCCGAGGACGAGACCGAGCTGGAGATCGAGATCGAGGAACTCGAGGATCGACTAACGGAAGTTGGAGTCGAGGATAAAGAACTCTTACTCAAGTCTGGAGGTAAATTTTATGATTTTTTTATTTTATATTCTCCATATTTTTATATTCAAAAATTGTCGTGTTCTCAAATTTTTATATTTTCGATTAACCGTATCGGATGCTTCAATGTTATCGTCATATATCATTTCACTTTCGCTCCGACGATCCCGGAAATCTGGTACGGTAGAAACAAATATTATTAACATGTTTCCAATTTAACGATGCGATATGTCGTGTCCCATACGAGGTCGTCCCGATTCCCGGTATTCGCGACGCTCCCCCCCCCGTCTGTGATAATCTCGCCTCGTACGTGGCTAATACTATTCCTCTTTCTTCCCCAAGCATATACACAGATGTTATATACCCTATGGAACACTCGAGCACGGCGGTTTAATGGACCGTTAACGTGCTGACACGAGTTATCGCGCGGCAGAATATATCCTTGAACTCGTGAAAAAAATGTGCATAGCGCGGATTACAAGCAAGGATAACAGGCAGCCCTCTCAGACGCGGCGGTGCAACTCACTTCGATGTAAAGCGTGCGCGTGTGTGGCTTCGCGCGCTTTGCTGTTGCTGCTAACGGTCTTTCCTGTGGATCGCCGGGACTACCATATATCTTGTTCTCCTCGTTGAGCCGCCAAGGGAACGAGCTTAATCGATTAGCCCGAGTCAGAAAGATTCTCCACTGTTCGGCGTTGAAAAAAAAACCCACAATTTTTTAAAAATATGCCGAAATTTGGCCAAACCTTCCTCACAGTAGTCGGACCTTCTGGAGACACAAAGCGAGGCGAATAAAAGATATAAGAGATGAAAAATGAAAGTCGGTTCTAATAAATACCTCGAGGAGAGGCTCGGATGTCTCTAAGGATTTTCCACTCTCCGGGCAGGATACTAATGTCATTATAATCCCGGTTTAAAGTTTAACCGCCGTGGCGACGAGGGATGGAGAGAGAGAAAAAGGAGAGAAAGGTTAGCGGATCCTGACGACCGTGAGCCGTGTCCTCCGGGCAAAATGCATGCGTGAGCCTCGCGAAACCCCCCTCCCCCCGCATCCCCTCTCCGGATACCACGCACGAACCGCATACAGTCTTTTATTGTGTCTCCGAATATAAAAAGCACTTGGGTTATAGTACACCCATATCTCTCCGCTGACTCCGGTGCTCTCGTGGGGTCCAGGCTACAAGACAGGCCACGCGACCGCACGTCGCCGTCGAGTAGATAAGGTCAGGGACGGTCAGACCGTCTGCACCCTACCTAACGTCGCGCATTGTTCCGATTCGCAAGTTCTGAAAGGGTTATTATTATTCACTGGGATTTTGAAAAAAGACACTGTCTACCGTTTTATATACACTTTGAAAACTTTGAAAACTGTGGATTTGTTTATTTGTTTATTTGTTCCGATAGTAAAGTGACGTCGTGCACGGAAATACGTCACTTCCCGTCGAAAAATGAGATTTTCAAACCGGATATGATGCATTTCCGGTATGACGTCACTTCTGGTCGAGAAATTAGATTTTCAAACCGGAAGTGAAGTATTCTCGGTAAATGTCCGCGTTGTAAATTACCATAGCCTATAGCGAGGGCGCGAAGCGCCCAAGCCACAACATGCCAGTCATCCATTTTGCCCCACGATGCCGTTTTTTCCCGCTCTTTCTCATCTCTCTTGTCCTCTCTCGGATCTCCAATATAACGCGTACGAAAATGCGCAAAGAGTGATTGCGAATGACTTCCGGCCGCGCGAATGTCCGTTTGTCCTTGAAACAGGATGTCCTCCGATACTCTCCCTTCGTCTTGCTCTATTCGTCCTACAACTTAATTTCCATATCTCTCTCTCTCTACCCGTCGCGGCGTAATCGATTCAGCACACGTATACACGTACGTACGTATACACGTGTGTAGATTTATTCTGCGTGTGTATACTTCTTTCCGCAATTTATCGGTATTTCCCGTCGATACATTCGCAGCAATGCGTGAACGACCTTTGAGAAACGAGTGAATACGATGAGCGAATAGAAAACGATTCACGGTTTGAGTGCCGCGACTTCCGGTGATCGCGTTTCCGGCGGGGCAATCGAAGCTCTTTTTCTTTTCAGCTTTGATAATTTTTTTCTTCCATCCCTCCGGCGTCAACAGCCTAGCAGGGCGGTCGAAGCAACGAGAGTTGGATAACCGAGCGTCCGGCACGAAGACGACGACAAGAACGACGAAAGAGCTCGTGGGCGAATGGCCTCCGGTCACTGAATAGTAGTACTTCTTGTACAGTGAAATCTCTCAATAGTCATCAATTTAGTGGCATAAATATCCCAAAATCGAAATGTGTATCTACCGTTAATAAATTCATTTGAGTTCAAATCAATTGTCGGAAGTAGCTCATTTGAATTAATTATTATTAATTATAAAAATAGTTTATTAACAATAATACTAATTCACTGAAAAATTTATACGACTTTTGTTTGACTTTTTTTTCGATATCAAGGAAAGGATAAGAATTTAGAAAAATTTTAAATTCTCGGAAAGGGCAAGCTGTCTGAGAATCTGAGTATTATTGAAGGTTTTCACTGTACGATATAACTATACGTAGTACTATATTACTCTGGTACTTATAGCGTGCCGGGACTGTGGCCGCGTGGGGTACACGACCCGTGTTCCAGCTAGGCTCTCAGTACCTACAACATGCATTCGCGTATACTCACCAGGCGAGTTATTAAGTCTGGGGCGTATACGCGTCCGCGTATAGCCACCAACACTGAACATTGCACTTCGTTCCCGTACTTAAAGCTGCGACGCCAGCAGCAACAGCAGCACGTGGGCCTGTTCATCGCGCGGTTTTCTATCCCGCTCTTCTATAATCGAAGATAAATTGCGAATCCGTTCGGCGAAGTGAGCCCAAGGGTTTAATCTCTTTCGCTCGCCGATCCTCCGGCTAATGTAGCGCAATGCACAGGCTCGTTCGATACGCTCCTTTCCATAACGCGTATTAACGGTCGAGGAGCGACGAACCTTCTCATAATTAACGCGAATGAACGAGGAAGCTAAGTGAGAATGAACTTTTCGAGGAGTTCAGGCATAGTGAATCTATAAATGTCTGGAAAGAATTTTTTTTTCTTTGAACGAAGGTAATATAATGAATCGCTACGCCAAATTGAAGTATAAATGCGCGGATTTGTCGGTGGAACTCTAATTCGATCCTTCCAGGAGTAATATCGGTACGAAAAAAAGTTTGTTTTTTTCATGATCATCCTTCGGTTCAACGATTCCCTCGAACGTCGATTAATTTTTATTTTCCTCTCCGCTCGTTTATATCTCAACAGCCCTATGATTTCTTGCCAGTCTTAATTCTCATTTCCCAATTCGTTTTTCTTGCGCGCTCGATGCAATTCCCTCCGCGTACTTGAGATAGTAATCTTTTTATCTCGAAAAAAAAACGGCCGCATACCTCGGAGCGTGAGAGTCGTAACCATGCGCTGGAAACTGTATACCCCCTGTATACCGTACCTCGAAGCAATATCATCGACGACTTTATTATATTTCGTTAAAAGTATCTCATTTAGGTGAACCGACTCGAGCTCGTTCTCGTGTCTATCACTTTCTCGGAACGCAGAAGCCTCCGGGCTGTGTGTTACGTAGGGCCACAATCTTATCCCTTTCGCTCGTCTCTCGAACACGCCTTGATTATTGTCGACGGCCTCGATATTTTCCTTTCTTCTCTATATGAGAACCATGGAGGAAAATTATTAATAAATAAATGAAAAATAAAAACAAAAGAAATTGGTACGAAGTCGGACTCGAAATGCTGAGATTATCTGTCAAAATCATTAGTGCGCTTAACCATACCGGATTTGTACAATAAAATAAGTGTCTGTGCTTTATGTTCATTTGCACGCTCATTTAAACTATTCGGTACAACCTAAATTCGGTCCTTACAGTGCTATCTATAATATATTAGATTCGGATACATGACGTTTCTCCAACAGAGTGACTTTTTGGCTGAAATGAGTTTTGCCTGAAATGAGTTTTGGCTGAAATGAGTTTTGCCTGAAATGAGTTTTGCCTGAAAGGCGTTTGGCCTGAAATGAGTTTTGACCGAAACGGTTTTTGGCTGAAAAGAGTTTTGACGTAAATGATATTCGGCTGAAGTAAGTTTTGACGAAAACGATTTTCGGCCGAAATGAGTTTTGGCGTAAGCGATACCCTCACCCGTACGTCGACTCGCCCGCCGGTGGCTCCTTCGGTGCCGCTCGGCGCGTTCCAGAAATTCCAGGCTACGCGAGATCACGCTCGCGTCGAATCCACGCGTTCGGCAAAGTGGAGCGAGTCGAGACAGACGCGAGCTCTCCCTATCGCTGTCTTTCAGAAGAGAGAAAGAGTTGGCTCGTGATCGCGTGGAAAAACTTTATCTTACCGAGAGCGTTGCTTTTCCACGCAGCTTGAGAAATTCCTGAACGGCACCCGAGGCTCTCTCGGTTATAATATAAGTCTCTCGTTCGTTCGAACACGTTCGCTCGCTCTCGTTGCCCGACTATCTTGCACCGACTCCGAGGCGGCGGCAACAGGAGCGCGGAGTAAAGCCACCACTTTCACCGATCGTGTCGACGACTCCCGCGCAAAGACACGAAATCATCGTCACGAATATATCTTCGGTACTCGGTTTTGCGTCTGGGAGAAAGAGACAAACTTGTAAATTAAGCATCCGGCAAAAATCTACACGGCAGATAGCGAGGACCATCGTGCGCTAGCTGGCCCGACGGAAGTGGAGCGAGGATTACCGCTCGCGGTCGTTAAATCAACACGCTAAAAGGTCAGGAGGGCGTACGACGAGAAATGATGACCGTTAGAGATGTATATCCCGAGGATTTTTCGGGGGCCGTTATTAGACACGCTGAACGAGATACCGTTCACTTTCACGTTGTATTATTATTTTAATAACCAGGCCAAGGCTTCGTGAAAAGATAGTTATTAAAAAAAATAACATTGTACCATCCATGATTACGGTTTCATTATTCGTTGTCATACAGCCCGAAAGTTACGCGCTTCTGCCGCTTGGCCAGAGATGACCCAGTTTTATTTTTATTTTATTTTTCTTTCCATTTCGCAGATTAAAGATTTCATATAGTCATGGCAAAGTTGATTAAAGGAAACACATTTGTGTTACTTTGTCGTGGATTGCAAATTGAGTGTTACTTTGTCGTGGATAGCATTTCAAAATGGAACAGCAAAAATGAGCATTGAACTGGGACACCAAGGCACAAAAGGAATGTCTAATGTCAATGTAATTGCTGGGTCGACTGAAGCGATCCGACCGAAATGCTCGAGAGCTAATAGCTCGGAGCACGGTATCACGATACTTTTAGAAACCGGAGCTTCCGGGTCTTTCCCAACGCCGTCGGACTCTCGCCAGGCTAGTATACACTGTGGTAATATCTCGGTGCACCGCGCCGGCCGGTCATGCTAGTCGAATCTGCGGTTTCCCTTCCGGTTCTTTGGCTGCAGCTGAGCCGGGACGCTGTTCGCTTCTTTGCTCGTCGTCTCGCGTTCCCGGAGCGTGAGATGGAAAATCTGAGTGCTTCACTCGAGCGCTCACGTCCGGACATTCCGTAATTCGCAATCGGGTTCGCAAATCCTCCGTCGATTTTTAACACGTTAACCCTTTCGATCGCACCAACATATCTCTATAGCTGCGCGTTAACTAATCGGTAAATCGTTACAGTTTTTTTTTGTAAAATCTTCGGCCAATTATCTACGATTTTTTTACAATTTTAACAATTTTTTCTTCCAAAAGATAAAGCTAATCAATATTTTCTTTGCTCTTCTAATTATAAGAAAATTACCGATTTATACGATTTCGTCACGTAAGCGACAAACCACAACCGTTGCAAAGCGCTCTTTCTCTCTCTCTCGTGTGCCGCTCGGGCGATCGAACATCGGCACGAAGTCACGATTTCACTCGAAGAATCGGGTCGAGCCTGTAGAGTGTATGTGCTCTCTCGCTTCGTCGTCGTAACGTTAATTCGAATGCGGCAGAGCACCCTCGGCCGCTCGCGCCTTCGTTAAATCTGTTTCCTCCGTAATCGTCAAACATGAATTTTTCTCCGCAGACAATAGCCGACGGCCATGCCTATCGCGCAGCCAGAGCGACCGTACGTCCATCAAGCCCGAACTATCGGCCGGAAGTGTACACTACTTGGACACGATGCGCCTCAGCCTCCGGCGAAGAGCCAGGGACGCCATCGACGAGGATTCCATCGAAAATCCGATCGAAAATTCAATCCCCAACGGGTTGAAATCGCCGGAAGCGAAGATCGAGGAACAACCGGAAGTTGCCGAAGAGAAGCCGATCGAATCGTCCAAGGACAGTCCGCCCCGGACGACCGAGCTTGCAGAGAAGGATGCCGAGCCGCCTCCAACGAGGAGACCCGAGACATCGAAGAACCAAGAAAATTTTCGCCGCATGAGACCGACGAGCTGGTCACCGCCGCCCGGAAAGTCCAAACACCTCAGCAGAGACCGCGTCAGCGACCCGGGACCCTTCGAGATTCATGACAACAGCGAAGACAACTCCGCCACCCCCGAGCCGGCTCATCGCGGCTCGCAGGAAGTCACGGGATCGTCGAACATCTGGAATCCACGAGGTTCATCGACCGGAAGTGCCTCGACGATCGAGATTGTCACAACCCGACCGGAAACGAACGTCTGCAAGATAACGGTGAGTCCTCGAGCTTCGCCGCTGGTTCATCGTCTTCAGGTGGGCGGTAACGAGGCACCGAGAGGAGCTCGTCGAACTTCGATCCTGATAAACGGCGATCTGAACCCCAGCACCGAGGCGACCGGCAACGACAACAAAGTTACCATCAGCGTTGGCGGCGAGGACAGCGTGTGCAATCCCACGGTCATATCGGTAAACTCCGCAAGCCCACCGAAGAAGATTCCCAGCTCTACGGAAAATCGAACTCTCGTTATCCTCGAAAATTACAAATCCAACATCGTGCTGGAATCTACGGCGAGGGACGACGCCAAGCCGAAGAATTCTGCCGCTAGAGATGCTGCAAGGGACGACGAAAGAGTCGCTAGAAAAAATGAAGATTCCGTGTCTTCGGCTGTCGAGGACAGAACTTTGGAAGTTCAGGACAGAACTTCAGGTTTTCGAGACAAAAGACGATGCGTTCAAGACTCCGCTATAGTAAAGTTATCGTCGGACGATGAGCGTTCGGGATTTTGCAAAAACGAACAAAAGTCACGTTTCCGTGAGCTCGAAGGGGCGTCTCGATGGTCGACTCTGTCGAAAGAGGCTCTGATATCGAAGCTCCTGGAAGATTCGCTGAGAAAAGCTCGGGAGAACGGTGAAATATTGGACGAGAGCAGTGGCGAAGCTATACTGAGGATTCTCAAGCAGAGTTTGCTCAAGAGCAAGGAGTACGAGAGCTCCGAATCGACGATAGAACCAGAGGCGTCTTACTCGAGATCGCCGAGCTTGAATTCCGACACTGACTTCGTATCGACGAATCTCTTCCTGGAGGAGAACCCTTACGAGGTAATAAAAGAGCCGATTTACGAAGAAATACCGGACGAACCACCGCCCCTTCCGCTAAGCCCACCGCCGACCGAGGATTACATAAAGGATCGTATATACTTCGCGGACGAGTACAAAGAAGCTTACTACAAGAAAGTCAATGCCGGACAATTTCTGAGATCATACTTGTCCGACGACATTTTCAAGAAATCCAACGAATTCAAGAGCGATGAACTCAACGGGGAGTCTTACATGTCGAAGAGTCCCGAGGGGTTCTTCAAGAAAGTTTCGACTTCGGGAGATGGGAATTTAACGAGCAAGTTTGAGCTGCTGAACTTCCTCATGGACTCCAAAGACAGGATCGTCACCGTCGAGGAGGACGAGGTCGAGGAAGACGACGAAGACGACGAGGAAGATACCGAGGGCGACTTGGAGGCGCTTTACGAACAGAAGGAAACTAGCATCGGTGACCTGAGCTCGAAAAGTTCCCAGATCTCGAACGTTTCCGACAGCAGCGAGGAGTGCAATATTATATTGACCAGCTCTCCGGAAGCTTTGAAGGTAAATCTTTCTGTTTGAATATCGCGTAGGCAGTGGAATAAATTTACATTCAAAATAATCCATAGTTTCTCTATTGCGTGAAAAAAAATATTGTTTTTTCTTATCAATCAACAAAACCAGTTGCTGTTTTCGCAATCCACTCTATAAGTAAATTTTTTTAAGCTTCTATCATGCTAGAAGTGGTTCCATGCGACTACAGATAGGAGATAACATTTATCGTCATTTTTTTCTTGTCAGACTCGAACGGTCGACATAGAGCGAACGGACAGCGGAGTTGGTTCGGAGAGTAGTCAAGCGAGCAGCAGCCGGGGAATACCGCGACGTTGGAGAACCGGAAACGCCTCCTCGGGCCCGGGAAGTCTGCTCGGCGAAATTCCGCAAGTTATTTCCGGGGACACCAAGCTGTGCGAGGATTGCGAGCAGAGATTAGACCCTCTTATAACCGACAGGTAAAATTTGCTCCGTCTCAAGAAAAGTGGGAAAAGCGTTTTGGACAAGTTGTCGAGAAACATACGGGAAACGTGGCGCAGATGCGAGACACGTAAGGCCATTTATTCGCGTCCTCATTATAAGGACCGTCGCACGACCGCAGTCGCGTGCATAAGAGACCATTTTTTTTTCTAATGTAAAGTAGAATAATCGCTGACACACTTCAGTGGCAGCGGCAAGTGAACGACGAAGATGTGTTGCGCAACGATGGCGCTGGGAACGCGCAGTTAGGAGTATCAATTTACAGCCTCGGACGTTGACGCGGTTAATGCTTTGGGATGTGTTTAATAGCTAATCGCAGCAACGGTTCTGCTGAGGTACGCTGGACACGCTGCGTCGTCCACTTGCCGGGTTTATTGTCGTCGGTCGTAAATACAAAGCTGAATGAACGCTTATCGAGGAACCTTGTAAATTAATATTGAAATCTGTATCGGATCTATACACGAACTAGAATTTTTTCCACCGATCTAATTGGGTACCTTTTCAATAGGGACTTTGATTTTTTTTTGGTTTTTTTAACCGAGTTCATTTCGAATAATTTGTTTTTCGGGCAAAATTCAATTACTTTAGCGGTCGGTTGTAAATACAAAGCTGAATTATCTCTTATCAAGGAGCCTTATAAATTAATATTGGAAAATCAATATCGGATCTATATATGAACTAGAATTTTGTTTTCTATCGATGTATTTGGCTATCTTCTCAATAGTGACTTTGATTTTTTTTTTAACCGAGTTCATTTCGAATATCTGTTTGTCGCGCAAAAATCAATTACTTTAGCGGTCGATCGTCACGGTTTCTCGATGAACCGATTCGATACTGGCTACTGATCTGTCGCTCCTAAGTTATATCTGGGTAAACTTTCATGGGAGGTGCGTGGTTACCCGCGATGCAGCTGATTAGAGCGTGAAAGGAACGCGAGCCGAGTGAGCCGCGACGATCGCTATGCAAATTCGATTCCACGCTGAATCGAGTCTTTTAAGAGAACTTGTAATATTTTTTTTTTTTCGCAACACTTTATGTATCGATGGTCAGTCGGTTTGAAGGCGCGATGTTTTATTTTCGAATTACCACGGTACTCTCGATGCATCTGCTTTGTATTTGGACAGGTCTCCCTCTCTTTCTCAAGGGGGTACGTGGAAAGCGCGTCGCGCGTGTCCCGGCTCGTTAATTCCCAACTCGCCACGAAACGAAGTCGCTCTCGTTCGATAACGGACAGTGGGACTTTCGCTCTTTGCGGCAAACGGAATCGATAGCAGGAGAAAGTTTTGCCGTCTCTGTACACGACATCTATATATATATACATATATAAATATATATTTCTTGGTGGCGCGTGCTCAACATCTCGTAATTCACGAATAGTAATAGCGACGATCCCATAAATGTGCGCGGTTTGTATATTTTATTGGCGTTACACTCGCTCGAGAGAGTACCAAGGTTTCGCGCAAGAACGAGAAATCTTCCTTGACCACGGAAAAAAAAAACATTCAATCGATTTCCTGAACTCGTTCCGATCGAAAGGCTATCCGAGGCTTTTCTCTTATTTATTATTAATTGCGACAACCCGCGACGACGACTCGCGCGATTTGTGCGATAAGGAACTCGTTGCGGGGAAAGTACACGAAAAACAATTGTCTAGGATAAATTTTGTTGTCACGGAACTTTACTATCATTTGATCTTTAAATTGGTTTCGCAGTGGGGTCGTTTACGCGCCCTTCGTATGCCGGAAGTGCTCGAAGAAGCGGGCCGAGCGCAAAGAGATAATAACGGAGATCGTGGAGACCGAACAAAAGTACGGCAGAGATTTGCAGATTATTTTGGAGGAGTTTCATCGACCGATGCTTCGAGCGGGACTTTTGACTCAGGAACAGCTGGCGGCGATATTTCTCAACGTTGAGGAATTACTCGAGCACAATCTCGTGCTCGCCGAGAAGCTCAAAGATGCCGTGGACTTTAGTCAGGTAATTACTTGTCCGCGCAACCGATGATTATACCGGTTCTGCTCGATGATGAACGATTATTAATTGTTGATCGCGTCGTAAAATATTGTTTGACGAACGACAGGTGTCGGGCGACGAGGACCTCGTAACCGTGGACGTTGGAAAGATTTTTCTCGAATCCGAGAGAATGCTTCACGCTTTCGAGAGTTACTGCACACGTCAGGGTGGCTCGAGTCTTCTTCTCCAGAATCTGGAAAAGGAAAAAGAATTGTTGAGAATTTTTCTCAAAGTATCCCAAATGGAGAACACCGTACTGAGACGAATGAATCTAAATTCTTTTCTCATGGTACCGGTGCAGAGGGTTACGAAATATCCTCTGCTGTTGGCGAGACTCCTTAAAGCGACACCGGCTGTGAGATCGGACGTTCAGGAAGCGAGGAAGAGACTCGAACAGGCTCAAGCAAACATCGAATTGCATCTCGAGCACATGAACGCTGTGAGTATGAAAAATAATTCCCTCGACAATCGTCGTTTCTGTTATACCTGTAACAAAATATTGTATGTTAAATTGTTGCGATTAATGATCAGGAAGCGAAAGACGTCACGTCGACGAAACTCTGGCGTCGAATTTCCATTATACAGAACGGCAGGAGGTCGAACGGTGAACAGGACATGGTAAACATAAAATTGCGAAAGGTGAGTGTCCTCTTAAGTCGTGACGCACGAAAACCAGATTTTTATAAGAAAACGAAATATACGGATTTGTGTTTTCTTCTTTTTTTTCTTTACTTTCTGTTTTAAATTGAAATTTATTTAGATGGCGGTCGAGGTTCTCGAGTGGGCTCACGAGGAGGCGCGTTTCGTACTGGAAGGACGACTCCTGGTGGCTCAACCGACTGATAATAATTGGAGGCGTGGGAGGACCGTCAAACTTGCCCCGGTCACTGCCATGCTCGTTACTAATGGCAAAGTGAGTCTTCTATTATCTTCAACCAGCACATTGTCGTGACGCGGATGCTTTACGTCCTCGCTATGGATTATGGAATTTACATTTCCGAAAATTTACCGGAAATACATTCACTTCCGGTTTTTAAAACCCATTTTTTTGATCGGACGAGACGTCATCGCGGAAATACGCGATTTCCGCTTCGAAAAATGAGATTTTCAAACCAAAATTATATAAGATTCGTTCTTTTTCTGAAGTTAAATATGCACCGGTGTACAATGTATTCTTTTTTTTCTAACAGCCGAGCACAGAGTTCCTAGATTCGAACGACGACTCCCTCTTCCCGAGGCAAATCGGCATAAAGGAAGCGACACTTCTTCTGGTCAAAGAGAAAATTGGTCGATACTCTCTCTTGCGCGTAAGCTCAGAATTATTTCTATTAGTGTCAATTTAATGCTCCACTTTTATAAAATATAATCGAGCCCGAAGAGTCCGAGGGGTTTATTGAATTGGGACATTCCGATCGTTTGCAGGAGCCATTGTACTTGGACAAGTGCATAGTCTGCTGTGAGACGGATCTCGAGGATTACTTTGAAATTCAAGAGCTCTCTTCCAAAGAGACATTCATTTTCAAAGTAAGTCAGATCATTGTTTTTCGACCACAAAGCATGTCTGCTACGAAGTCATTTTAACCGATCAACTTATATTTGCTTTCTTTTTTCTTGATTCCAGGCCGAAGACGGGGCAAGAACCAAGAGATGGTGCAGGACGCTCCAGGCTCACGCTCAATCGCTCGGCGCTTGGCGTCGACGTCGAGGCGCACTTCCTAACATAATGATTTGTGGGGTCGCGAGAAGTTGAGATCCCACGATATAATCTCGAGAGATAAAGTCCAATTCGTAACGGCCGGATGGACAGGGTCGCTGTCGAATTTGACACTCTTAACCAAATAACGCTTTACCGAAAATAAGAAAAAAAATATATAATAAAAATCCGTAAGGGAAGGAGAGATCGCTCAACGCCTTGAAGCCGTTCCTCCTCCCGTAGTTCCTCGGAGAAATATGGGCGCGCGCAATCACGTCGAAGATACATTCAAGACGACGAAAAAAAAATCACTTCGGGACTTCTGTGACTGCCCGCGTTCTATTATAGTGCGTTGAAGAAACTCCTGTTTCCTACGTGACTGTAAAAAAAAGGATAATGCTTACGCGTATTAACAATATACATATATAAATACGATCATATAGTATGATTAAAAAAAGCGTCCTGACTATATACAACTACACGCACACGACACACACACCCACACATAATATATTACTTAGGTTCCTAGGACTATTTAAAAATGAACTATTAATCTTTTTTTCCTCGAAAGAATGAGTAGCTGTGATATCGACCGGTGTATTGGGTTCTTTAATTTTTTTTTCTCTTATATGTTTTATCCTTCCTTTTCATTCCACGAAGCGATGCAACAATCATTTATCGTTTGTACAGAATAGTCTCCTTTAGTATCGGAGGGAAAAAGGGACGGGATTAAAATTTCACTCTATTTTTCATTGTAGAGTCAGTCGCGATTTTCGCACCCCTTTTTTTCAACTGTGCGAACGAAAACTAAGAATTAATTGTTAACAGTATTTTTATCATTCGTTTGTCTTCCTAAAATTGTAAAACAGCTGACACCCAGGCAAAACGAAATCCGGAGCAAATTATGTATATTGTACTATATATTTTTGTTTTATTTAAATTTTAAGCCACTGTAAATAATTACACGCAATTCACGCATTAATCCTCCGAAACACAAGGAGAACGAGCGATTCGTGTGCGTTGTCGATGTAACGCTACGCTCCACGATGAAATAAATGTGAGACCCGGTAATATGTACAAACTGGATTTACTTCATTCACTTGAGTGACAATTGGTCAGCAAGAATCCTTGGAACGATCCAAATTATCCGGTTCTTGCCCATCGACGTCCTCGTCGTTGTCCTCCTCATCTTCCACGTAGTCCTCGATTTCTACGGCGCGTGCATTCTTCTTCGAAATCAGGCGTTTCGAAGCTCTGTAATTGTAGTCCTCAATGTCCGGATGTTTCTCCATCAGATATTTGTAAGCCGAGCATAGCCGGTGAATGTCCTCGACGGTAAGTTCGAATGGTCGGATTTCCGGATCGAGATCAGACAGCTTGTACATCATTATCGATAGCTCGTCTCGATATTCCGGTGGGAAGAGAGTACTGCAAGAAAATTCGAAAAAAGTAAAACAACATTACAAACGAACAAACGATCGCGAAGTATCGCCGATTAAAAATAGAAAACATTAAAGGCAAAAAACTCACCTGATGCATTTGATCGAATATTTTCGCGGAAAGCAAAATACGTGCCGGGTTATTTTCTCGAACAATGAAAATTCGTGATCAGTGCGCGGTGTGGTGAGTGGCTCGAAGGATACGACGCCCACGTCGACTTTGGGCTTCGGGACAAAAGACGCGCCGGGTATAAGGAAACGAAGTCTCGGTTTTGTCCAAGCTTGAGCCATGACGGAGAGTCGGCATCGCTGCTCGTTTTTCGGCGGAGCTACCAATCTCTCGGCGACTTCCTTCTGAAAAGTCAGAATCATTCGCGTTCTGCCGAAGGCCCATGGGCCGCTACGTTCCGAAATAGCTTGGAGCCACCTGATTATCAAGTGGGTCGAGACGCTGAACGGTAAATTGCCGATTATACAAATGTTCGGGCATCTTTCCCCCCAGTCGGTTTTCGACTCTTCCGGTAGGAGTGTCGAGAAATTCGTTCGCAATATATCATCGTAGATTATATCCATTTTTCCATTGACCATGGCGAATGCTTCGGATAGCATTTCGAGAGTTGGGCCGAATCTCTTGTCTTTCTCGATGACTATCAGCTTTTCGGGAAACCGACGGATTATCGACCGGGTCAACCCTCCGGGACCCGGGCCGACTTCCACAACGTGGTAGCCCTTGAGCCTTCCAGCTTGCTTGATGACCTTGTCAGTCAGACTTTCGTCCAATAAAAAATTCTGTGAAAGATTCTTCCTGGCTTGAAGTCTGTAGAGCTTTACGAGATTGCGAATCGTTGGTAATGGGGGAAGTCTCACTGCCGGTGTGGACATCGTAAATTACATGCACTGCTTATCGATTGCAATGCCAAACAAACAAAAAAATTCTGTAAACGATCTACTGCGAAAATCACAATGAAAATCTGTCTGTTCGCACAAGTCACGACTGTACGTTACCATACATGTTTTTTCATTGAATACTTTTTTTTTTTGATTGGATAAAAATAACGAAAAATGCTCTACTGTTCGTCAGCTATTGTCTCAGGCTCGTCAAAGTCGTCTAAGAACTTTTCCTGCTTTACGGCGTATATTGTATAACCGTAAATGGACGCAGCTATAGCTGCAAGGCAGCTACCAATGATGCGACTGTTGGATCGATATTTCTTCAGTTTGATTACTCTCTTCAAATTCTCCTCTTCTACGCGTTTCATATGATGGAGATCAGACGTTGTCAAGCGAAATGAGTCTTTGCTCAAATTAACTTTGGGCATTCGTTCCTCTTCCATGACGTGAATACCTGCAAATGTTACATTGGGTCACAATGAAATTTTTAATTATGAAATTGAATCATGACTATCGTTCGCATTCGCATTAAATTAGATTACTAACATTGCATACGTAAATCGTGTAACGCTCTTTGAGCCTTTTGAAATGATTCAAAACTAGTATCGCATGATAAATTCTTCGCGATGCTATCCTCGTAATCATAACACTGAGATACTTCGAAAACCCACATAGGTCATGACATTTTTTTTCTGTACCGAATATTTTCTATAATCTATTAACAAAAAATAACTTTCATCGAATATCGACCATGCATAACATCCGAAACGAACGATGTGAGGTTAGCTTGTAAGAAACCATTTTTCAGATTATATCTTTGAGTATCGACAAATTTTATCGATCAATCCTGGAGACAGGATTGCGAAGATCGGAACGCTGTAATAGAAAACTCGAGTCATCACTCACCTTAAGAGTACTGAGATTTTTCGGAGCCGGTTTCAAGCGCCGACGTGCAACACAGAGCAAATCAGCGATGCAGCCATCTTTAAATGCGTTTGCGCAATCATCTCTCGGCTTGAAGAAGCGTCAGAGAGATAAATTTCATCGGCACTAGATGACCACGAGATCATCTAATGTAAGGTAAATTCTTTCTCTCAAGCGGTCTTACCCTACCTCCTCTTCTAATATGTATGAAGTCACATTTGTTTCCTCGAGTTAGCTCGCAGGCGGTCGTTGAAATAGTACTTCAGACAATCTGCCGAGCTTTCAGTTCCATAGGAAACTGAATTCCAACCAAAAACTCATTTCGGCAAAAATTTATTACCGCCAAATATAATTAGATTGGAAAAACGTTGGAGATAAATTACAAATACATTTTAAACGTATCACACACACTTTCTTTTACCCACTTCTCTGTCTTCCTTATTTTACTTGTTTCTGCTTTGACTGCATTCAGGATAAATTCCAGAAACTTACTTTTTTCACTTCCGGTTTAGAAATCTGATTTTTCGACCGGAAGTCACGTGTTTCCGGTGTAACGTCACTTCCGGTCAAAAAATGAGATTTCCGGATCGGTTTTTTTTCACGCTCTTTCCGATTTTAGCGGGTAACTTAAAATGAAGCCAACTATATGCAAGATACTTACGCTCAGATATACGAGATATATCTCGGTATTCTTTTATTATGGATGTCAGCTTTATAGTTAGCGTTTTATTATTACAACGCATTGAGATTCGAGACTGGCTTGGTTTTGAATAGTACGAAAGAAATATAATGAAAGTCTGAAGGCAGGTTTAGTGGTTAACTTACAAAAAAATTGTTAACAAACGCAAGAATAAACCCTCGTTACCTATCGCACAAAGTTTTAGTACTTTTCAGTACAGGGATTTCCATTACATACGATAAAGGACATAAAATTACATGAGATTCAAGGCCTAGGCATGTTAGCTCATAGAATGGGACAATATTAAATTTTAGTAATTTTGATCAATTTAATATCGCGAACTCTAATAAAAGAGAGAAAATATCGATTTTATCTTTCACCGATTATGTCCGCATCATTCTTCCGTTCAAACATGGTCTATAACAAATGCGGGACATTATGAAAAGAAAGTCCGTATCGTCATGGTAACGGGTTGTCGGCATAATGGGCAATTCATCATTCCTAGCGCGCACTTGACGCACGCTACTATGTGCCCGCACGGTACAAACACTACACCTAATTCCTCGGTATAGCAAATTTTACACGTTCTCGCAGCGTCGACCGTTTTGTTAATGCTTTGAGCCCCATTCGTTTCGGGAATTGGTGTTTTAGCAATTTCCTGTGATTCTGGATTGATAGCTTCGGGTGGACTGCTTCTGCTACTTGGTCCTGCCTCACAAAACTTCTCGACCTCTTTAGCCTTTGTCTCTGTATCAACCGCTACTTTCGGCTCAACTTTCTTTATACAGCTCGGAAGATTCATCTGCATTGTTTCCTGAAAAATTGAAAAACCGCAAGATTAGATTTTTTTCTTGTATTATTGTATTATTCTTCAACTTTGCAGTAATACGATGTAATACAATATACAATACATCCACAAATCTTCTTTACCAGAATCGGATATTGTAACGACGGAATAATAGGAAAGTGTTAACTTTTGGATGTCTACATTACACTTGGTAAATTATCATTTTCCAAGTGTTTACACAGTATTAGAGACCCTAGTATTTATATATAGTTGGTATATTTACCAACTATATATTAATACTAGGGTCTCTGTGCAAGTCTGTGTATGAGCCTTTGTACAGGTATCAGTGACGATCTTTGTCAGTGTCCAAGCGCTCATACTTCATTAAATTGCAAAAGATTTGCATGACTTGCAACGAAGTTAAGGTGCAACTTGTGCAAATAAATTTACTGATTTTTAGTGATTGGTCAGAACAATACAAAGGATCGCCATCCCGTCTTTATAATTACTTCTTTTGACGGTACGGCCATAGATTTCCCAGTGAGCTTGTTGACATAAGCGTGTCCCTTGACAGTCAGAAGATAGTAACACTTTGGAAACCATATGGCATGCTGCACCCAGGGATCATCGTCGCGTGACCAATCCTTGAGACCCCCTCCGCAGTGGTAGCAAAAAGTCTCGTCGCCATTTTCGGTGTAACAAAATCCTGCATCCGCGAGACTTTCCTTGGTCTGCGACATAGACGTTGGCCACGATTCAAAAGTTCCGAGTCTGGCATCTTTGCTCATATATTTTGGATGCACAGGTTTTTTGGTCTTGATGATTCCCAAAGAGCCCAGTTTGGCTGCACTGGGTAACTGAGCTTCGACAGGGGCGGAGTGACAATCCAGCGATGAACCTACTCTGAGATCAATGCCATACGGACCACAGTCGTCCCGACTCCTGACTGTCGGTGGGGGAACGGAACTGGCACTCTCGCCGATGGGAATATTACCGCATGGTATTTTCCTGATGAATCTGCACCTTTCTTGCCATCGTTGATGATCGGCCATCGGGCTATCACCCTCACACCACTCGCCCAATTCGAGTTTGCACTCGAAGCATCGCACCAGGTCGGCGTGTCCCGTATAGTAAAAACCAGCCGCGGCGAGCTTTGCAGGATCCATGAAAGGAACGGGCCAACTATCGTAACTGCGCAATCTTTCTTCTTCCATCCAGTAATAACGATTGTCGACTTCGTCGACGGACACCTCCTGTGGCGAGTTGGGACTTTGAATCTGGGATGGTCGCAGCTGTAATGCTGCCTTTAACGACGAAAGATTCTCTTGATCGTTACGGTATTCTATCAAATCCGTCATTGTTTGTTTGTTTTTTTTTTCACTGTTTACGTTAATTAAATGGGTAAACCTCTCGATTTTGGTTTGTACACACAATCAACTGAAAAGACAACAAAGATAACGCGTCGTTACCAGCCCATATTCGTTATTTCCATTATGGGTTTTTCTTTTATGTTTTGTTGTTTACAAAGGTCAAAATACTCCATCTGTCGGAAGAATTGAAAGCAAGAACGAATGGTTCCACGTGGACGTGGGTGTGTACATGTTCCGGTAAATTATTTTCGTTGCAATATTTACCGGTAAAGTTACAGGCTCGTAGAACTTGCTGCCGATATAGAAACGCGGCTGCGTACTCCAGGCTGTAATTGGTAGCTGATATTGAAACGCGCCCTCGATTGGCTTGATCTCCCAGCTTCCGATTTAATCTGCGGTTGTATATACATCCGTGTATAGTGTTGTGTACACATTTGTCTATAATTCTTCGGTATACAAATTGTCAGTGCGACAATTTTTCGGCTTAAAGTTTTGGTGTCCGGTTGCCATTGCGTCGACGTGTTTTTGACGTTTGTCTGATGTAACGCCGTCAAGACAAGAGACCAGATAAATAAATATCGCCGATGGGGTTAAGTTTATTCTTGGTGACATTTTGCGGCGGCGTCCCTTACACGTTCATGCTAACAGTGTAATCTCCGTCGGATTTTTTTTTCCATAAAGATCTCGTTAAAAGTTTGAGAAACCGGCATTCCGACGTGATAAATATACGAACCATGTTTCCCGTAAGTTTGCAACAACAGTCGCTGAAAAAAACGCAGTTTACGTCTATGAAGTTTGCATCTGTTTAACTTGTTTTGGTTTTGATTGTTTACTAAAGGGGCCCAAAGTCGATACTGCTGATGCTTCCAGCGAGACTGTGGATGAAGCTTTCGTCGGATTGCAAACCAACAATAATCCGTCTATGGTCGTCAGAGTTCCTGTCAAGCATGCCAATCTAGGTATACGGAGTCACGCCATGTGAGTTACAAAGTGTCGACGAAGTATGTAACTATGAATTTACGACACAGTTTTGTTTCAAGTGATCATGCTTGCAGGGATATGAGTACAATGGTCGAACTCACTTCGTTCAGTACTCTCGGGAAGATACAGCCGTTCCTTGTATCTATTTCCACAAGTGCGGCTGTAGTCGTCGATCTTCATTGCCATCTCATGGACAAGGAGGTGTGTGGCTACTTGGGCGGTCACTGGGACATAAATACACACAGTAAGATTAATAATTTAATATACTAGCGATGATGTTGCCCGCATCATCATTGCCTGCTCATGTGCCTGCATGTTTCGCATAGTTCATAGTATGTGGAAAACCATTCTGT
Source organism: Stenichneumon culpator (assembly GCA_964017025.1). NCBI lineage: Eukaryota > Metazoa > Arthropoda > Insecta > Hymenoptera > Ichneumonidae > Stenichneumon > Stenichneumon culpator. The sequence goes on from OZ024781.1 coordinate 8,298,961, forward strand.
ATGAAATGGAATTTCAGAATTAAAAAAATCAATTGAATATGGTATGAAAAACAGGGTCGGGGGCAGCATTACCTAAAAGAGCAGGGGTCAGCTTAGTTGCAACTTACCTAGAAGTTAGAACAATGCTTAACTCTACCTAATGGAGTATTCGAATGAACGGCTTCTCATTGTCGCCAAGATTTTAAATTGTTTGTACATAATTCTTATGTCGCACTTAATAGGTTCTTTCACCTTACCTTTTAACAACACAAAACGTTAATGTTGTTGGGGCATGTTTTTTTTTTGTGTATCTGACTGACAAAATTGTTCTATATTTGCAGATCTGGCGATAACGAGCGCGTTCCCGTGCCGGTACGCTGGCAAGGACAAAACATCTGCAAATATGGTAGAAGCTGAGATTTCAAAAGCCATGGAGTGGCAGAGGGTCAAACTCGTCGGCTGGTATCATTCCCATCCGCGTTCTCACGCATCCCCATCCTTGCGCGACGTCGATTCTCAATTGGATTATCAGATAAGAATGAAAGGGCCGAGTGACAACGGTTACACACCTTGCGTCGGTTTGATCTGCTGTGGGTTCGCTATTTCTATCGACATCGCTATTTAGAGGATATTTTTTAAAAACATAGAATTTAATGATTATTTCTTGCAGCACCTTACAACGCGGACGGTAATTGCTACGAGTCGAACTTCAACGTTTTCTGGTCAATGCCCCCGCCGGAAAATCGACCTCACGAATATCCGCGTCCAATGCTTCTCAGCTACACTTTGGCGCAAGAGCCTTTCATCTCACAGGACGGACTTGATGAGATTGTGAGTCTGGCTAGCATAAATATCGATAAAAGAAACATCAGTTAACAGACATATTATGTTTTGTACATATTTTCGTCCATGTTCCAGAAAAAATGCATAGATTACTATAGAAGCGAGGGCGGCATTGACTTCCGGACAAATTTCAACAGTACGACAACATACCTCGATCGCTTGAAGGTGAATAATCAGCCGATTCGAGAGAGTCGAATATCCAAGAGATAGGAGTCTGATTATAAAGATCGTATTTTTTTTTCTTTCGTTTCGCAGAATTCTCTAGCCTCGAAACTACCGGGGCACAACCGCGCGAATGGTTCATACTGGGAGATAATAAAAGAAATGATATGTCCGGGTATGGAGCCAAGCGATCCACCGCCCGAAGGTTTCGTTACAGTTCAGTTTCCTCAGCTCGGAATGCCCGAGGCGATGTCTCAGACACCGGGCGGTCTGGGTCCGAACAACGTCTTCCTCGCTCCGGTGAATTTCAAGCCGGACAACGCCATCGTCACTTCGGTTCCAAAGCCCTTCGGTGTACAACCGTCGACCTCTTCGCGAGACAATTGCAACAAGAAGGACAGCAGCGACGGAACTTTGAGCGGATCTATGCAGTTGAAGGACTCGCGCTCATGCCACGGAAAATTAAGCCGTCCGGAAATCATCCCGACTTTCCGTTCCGGCGAGCTCACCGTTTCGGTTAAAAATTCAAAAATGGAGTTCGAAAACTCACCGACCGACTTCACCAAGCTCGCAGCTCCTATGTCAGCGGAGGCATTGAGTAAAATGCGATCGACTCTACCGCCGGATTTCCCTCTCGCCGATTTATCGCAGCCGATAACCGGATTTCCCGATCTCAGCAAACTTACGAGTTTCACACCAGCCGATTTGGCGAAACTTTCTGGTTTCTCGCTCAGCGAATTCACCAAAGCCTCTTCGACGGCGTACGCTCGTAACATCGCGAACCTCTTCGGACCTCTTGCCAAGTGCCCACCGAAGGATATCACGATGTGCAGCGAACGAAAGGGAAATGAATTCGGGTCGAACGACTCGTCGATGCAAACTAATTATGTTAACTTGCAATCGACCGATACCGGAAGATCTGAAGACTTGACGATGGATCGTAAGAAATCGTCTCTGGAAGTAACGCCCGAAGTTCCTAAGGTGACTCGACCGACAACAGACTTTACCACCGCCGAGGAGCTCTCGATTTCGAGCGTCAGACCGGATTTCGGTGCTATGCTCGACATGACCACAACGTCGATGAAGAAACAGCAGTCGCAGATGAACAACGACGCTGGAGAGTCCCTTAATCTCTCGAAGGATCGTCAATAGAAAATCTTTTGTCGATTCCGAAATTGAGAAGATTTTTCGGTACGTTCCGTGTTCTCCAGTCGCGTGAGAAGAACGACTCTGTACTACCCTCAGCAAAATGTCGTTTCTTTTGTTTTTCTTTTTACAAAGGCAATGTAATTAAATATCGTTGTAACAAAAAAGGACGATACTTTGTCAAGGGTATAGAGAGTACAAAGATCTCGCGATTTCCGAACATTCTTTCGGGGGAATCTCACGAGCAGGATCCTTCCTCAAGGATTGCGGACGGCCTTGAGTAAGGATCGAATGACTCGGATCGACGACCCTCGTTCGCGCAAGGATAGCTACAGAGAGAGAATGAGAAACAGACGGAGACTCGAGTCCGATGCGCCCCCCTCCGCCTTTTCCCCACCAACGCAATAGAGAAAGATAGAGAGAGTCGATTTTTTCACCTGACGTCACGTTCACGAGAGTTTCGAGCTTGTGTGAGTGGATGGTGGGAATAGAGAGTGGCGGGAGTCGCGTAGGACACGGGATAAGTCCGGCACGATTCTTTCGTCGACGAGCGCAGCGAGCCGCCTACTCCGTTACGGGGCCCGGGACTCTTGTGAAAGTAACGTGGGTAACGCTTTAGTACGCGGGTCTACATAAGATCGGGTGAGGGAAGAAACGTTTCGCCTCCTTCTACTCTCGTGCTGGATCGGACAGTCGCGCGGTAACACTGTCCTCCTCGGTGGCTTTCACCTCCGTTCTTGCTGGTGACTGCCAGCCCGATACCTTCTCGGCCAGCGCGAGCTAAGCCTGTCGTCGCGCGCGCTAGTTAATCGTTTATTTTTATTTTATTTTTTTGTATTATTTGATCGTTCGGTATTATAGTGTGTCGATTTTTGTTTTTTATGGTGCGGTGAAAAACGAAGAGAGTGCATTACAGGATCGTTACGAGGGAGATTTTAAGAAGATAAAGAAAAATAATACCGGACGAAATACGAGACAAATCGAAGGAAGCGCGATGACCCGATAAATCTATAGCGAATACCTGGCTTCGCGAAGAGCCAGTCGAAGAAAGAGAGAAAGCATAGCATTAGTGACAGCAGGTAAGCAGGCTCTCCTGGGTCTTCGTGCCAATCAGGCACGAGAATTACGATTCTATACCATACAAATCGAGGGCAAACTCTCAACTTTTAATTCACCGTTACGCCATGTACGTCACGATCGAAATACCGTAGAACAACTCTCTCGGTGAAACGACAATAGTTTTCATTCAAAGCGATTGATCCGAAGAAAAGATTTTCTTTAAAGCGTTTCGCATCCGGGTAAGTCTATGATTTTAGTTTAAGGTGCGAGACGTGTGTGTGATTCGTTATAATACCTGTTGATGTGGGACAATAGCGATTTTGATGATTGTGTGGGCCATGCGTAAGAACGATTAGCAGCGTGAGGAATGAACGAGCGTTTTTATGTTAAAATGTATTTGTACAGAAAATCCTTTTTTATAGTAAACGAAAGAAAAGAAAAACAAATCGTAAATGAAGAAATTTCGATCTTAGTTTCCCACATCCTCTTCCGTACGTAACGGAAGCCCGCGTGTGTTTAGTCGAAATCGGAGTATTATGAATCAGTCGATTGTATCTCGTCAGAGATGAAAGTGAGAATGATTCGGCCGTAGTCGAGGTCGCAGGAATTCCGATGCTCCATTCCCATTTCGAAATCGTTATCGAGCACGTATTAGTCAGCTTCGATATTTTCTCAGGGAAAAATTTCTTCGTCGGACGAGAGGCACGCGGATTTCCGGATGCGAGATCCTACGTGGAGTATTTTCAGTCTCTGTGGTAATGTAATCGATGCGTTGACCCAAGCGGCGTGTACAAATTGCTTCGGGCCACTGTCCGTTCAGTCGGCCGGGAGTCGATCGGCTGATTCTAGAAAGGAACGGGCCAGAAGGCACTCACGAAACTATTCGTCTACAAGGTTCCCGAGTTAACGAAAAAAAAAAATTTCAACCCAAGAAAAGGCCACGTACGAGTTTCGTTAAGTGGAAGCTACGTTGATATTATATAAGCATAAAATTCGTGGCTGGGTAAAAAAACCGAAATAACTATATGTTTCCAAGAGTTTGTATCGAGTACGGTTATACGTGTAGTTTGAACTCTCGCGTCGGACAGGGTATGGCACTTCAACAATGCGAACCTCTCTGTTTGCAACGGAACGTGAAGCTGAACAATATAAGTTGCGAAATTGGTTGTCCCTATAGATTGACTTGGCAGAGCCACTTGGCTAAAGGAATTTCAACATGAGATTTGCACACAATATTCTGAACAGCTTAAACTTTAAGAATATCGAGAAAAAACAAAGGAAAAAGAAATTCCACTTAGTAACCTGTTCTTAAAACGAACTGATGGATAAAACAAAACTGGTATATCAAGAGACACGTTAACGTCTTTACGACAGGTGCCTTAAAAAATACCGATTTTTTTAAAAAGATCTCTCACGCTCGAGTCTCACGCACAACGGAGCTCGAAACTAGACCTGTATCGGAGCGCAATGAGAATGTCGAGAACACGGTGCGTTTCGTTAGACATATTTGGCGAAGGCAAGAAAGTTTCATGCAACAAGGCAGGCTCGACTTGCGCGAGTCTGGTAATAAGTTGGGCGACGAGTTGTCAGAGTTGAATATTTATTTTCATTCATGCGAAAAAAATGCTCGAATTTTATAATGAATACAACCGGTACGCGTATGGCGTAGATTGCATTAAATTTTTCATTGAAAAAATCAGATAATTTTACGTTGTACTGCGGACGTGTATTATTCCACGTCAACTTAGTAACCGGAAGGCTCTTTAAAGGAAGTATAAACCAGATCGTGCTATCTTCGCAGAAAATAAAATGTGTCCGTTAATTCTCGAGCAAACAAAAAAAACTTATCGCTATCATATCGGGACATCGATGCATCAGAGAGATAAACCGTAACTCCGCGCGACGATAGTTGTTGCAGTTATTGTTCGCGCCTCCCACAAACCTATTGGATCGACTATCTGCACAATAGATATCTATGGAAAAAAGAATTTTCAAGCTATCCGGTATCGACCGGATAGATTGAAAGTGAGAACCCGTCAGCGGGTAGATATGGAATGAACGAGGACGAACGGATTCACGGCCGCGACTACGATGAAGAATCCGGATTAAAAAGAAAAATCTCTTACTACAGATACTGCCTTACACTTCCTTTGTGCAACAACATCTCGCTTGGAGTCTCTGGATTCTCTCACGAGACAAGCATTACCTATTCCATATCCGTCGGAGCGCAATGGCTACATGAAACGCATACGAGGTTGTACACATAGTAGTGGAAGCTTACGGTTCCGGGAGAAATGCCTGGCGCATCTAATAATTTTGCAACATTAAAATTGTTCGCTCTCCACGTCGTTTACAAGCTCAAACGGAGCTGATCGCGCTCATAGTGCAGCTGACGTAGATATATAGCGTTACACTCGTGTACGCCAAATGTTAGGACACGCCTGTTTTTCATTGTCCAAAACTGGTACGAGGCTCTAGTTGAGTGTCTCGTTTCGAGGATATCGTACCGATCAGGAAGCCAAGAGGGAACGGCTGCTGGCATGCAGGACACAAGGACAATGGCTTTAAACGCCTCGGCGGTCGACCTGGAAAGAAAGCAAAACGAAGTCAACGACCAACGAATATGCCAACCAGGGAGAATTTAATAGCGGTCAACCTTATTGTAGAAATCGACTCGGCCGATCGAAAGATTGTGTAAGAAAGAAATTCGTGGCCGGAGCCCCTCCCTGGAACCAAAATTGTATCGAGAATGTGATCATTACTTTCTTTCACCCAAGCGGTTTGACGAAATGACCAATGCACTACTTTCAAAACATAATGTTGTTTTATGGTTGAATAAAAAGAATACTGCAAGGATAGAATGGCGAGAATAAAATATGTAGAAAGGAAGAGGGCAGTCCAGAGAGAACCGCTATGGAATTCGCTGCGGGAAAGATCTCGATTACGTGTGAATAATTTTTATGAATTCGATCTCGAAACTGCAGGGTAACAGTTTACGCTTGAAGCACGGAAGATAGAAATGGGGAAATGACGCGGATAAAGAAATGCAAGTACCGATACAGACGGTACGAGAAAGCTACGTGAACGAAACTATAAAATCGCGTGTCGTCTTTCGAGCCGCAGGCTGTCCTCAGCCTTGGCCAGTACAAGAATATGTACTATAACGTATAGCATACAGCGGTATGCCACGGGTTCTCTATACCGACAACGAGTGTGTAGTCAACGAGTACGTTCTCTTTCGTGCTCGGTAAGCAAAAGCCGTGTCTCGCTGCGGCTCTCCATTTACAGCCGAAAGGGACGAAAACCCTCGGATACAGAGCGATATACACCGTTAGATTGCAAATAATTTACCTTCGTGCGCACACGGGAAACAATCTGTACAGAAATAAATTCGAGGCCTCCTGAGAACCTATCGACGAAGTCCTACGCACCCATATACGATTTCTTCAGAACTTGAATCCCTTTACAGTTCAACTTCTTTGATTGTGGAATTTACATCGATTTTTCGGTCATTCCACTGTCGGACCTGGGAGACTAAAAATAAAAGGATTTTAAAAAACTGAAAATTATGCGGAAAGAGCGAACTGGACGAAATTTGCTAAAAATACACGGGACCTCGCCCACGGAATTCACATAGGTTTTTTAGGTCATTCCACCATCAGCCCTGAGAGAAAAAGAAAACAACAGGCCGAAAAAAGACGAAGTTTTTCGACGAAGTCGAAGGAACGCGATGTTTAACGTGGTGGGTGGGGACAGGGTGAGAACGGCGTGACGGCCCTCGAGGGCGGTTACCGACACGCTGCGCAGAGTCGCAGTGGACGTCCTTGCTACGTTATCGTACCTCGTTTCGTTCCTTTCACTTTCCAACAAGACTCGAGGAACCAGTAAAAAGTCCCCCCACTGGATCTCTCGAACAAAGATACATGCCAGGCAACACTGTTTCTCTGTCCCGATCGAACCCTCGGCCATATGGAACGAAAATCAAAGCGTTTCTTAGCCGCAACGGCGATGATGAGACTTTTCGACTAGCCGCCAGAGATATAATCGTGACCCTCCCCCGGGGGCTACAACCGTATCGTTCTATACCTATAACTCGCCATCACGCTTTCTCTTTCAATCAATCGGCCGGCAACGCGTGTCGTGTTACTTGTGATATAATTGTCGACATTCGTAAGCTTTCAGCTGTAAGAAAAATTCTAAGGACGAATGCGGGAGGAATGCGGTACCGTTAGATCTAAGATTAGTTTGCGTATCGGCATTATTAGCTACAGATTATTATTCCGCGCAGGCCTCCTGGACGGGCTCGAGAATCGCATCGGATTGAAGAATTCTAGAAATTATACTTTTGTATTGGGGTCAGTGGGGTGATTCATAGATGGTAAGCATCACGTTTAGCACACTTACATCCATAATTGCTTCACTTTTGCTTCGCAGGGTGAAAATTACGCCAAAATGTCAAAGATGCAGCATCAGCAGCAAAATGGTGTCGTGCCGGGTGGCGGAGGTGGCCCGGATGACTTCTCCGATGATGACACAACACCGTTGAACCAAGAGTACGGTGGCAGGTAAATATATGCTCGTTTCCTCCGCGTAAGATATCGTTATTTGATCTGCAAACAAGTAAAGCGTCATTGTATCGTTAACAAACAAAAAAAATAGTCAACGGACCCTCGTGGAGATGAAAGGATGGGACGTCTTCAGAGACCCACCGCAGAAAATGGATTCGGGATCGATGGCGAATCAAAAATGTTTCGACGCTACCGTTCAAATAACAAAAGTCATCGTCTACCTCCTCGTTTTTATAATCGTACTCGGCAGCGGCGTTATCGCTAAGGGAACAATACTTTTTATGACCTCGCAGCTGAGGCCCGATCGTGTTATCGTTTATTGTAACAAGCAGCTTGGTGAGTTACCGACCCGCGGCTCGAAATTATCAATTAATCGCCTCAATTAATTGGAGATAATAAATGAAATACTTGTGTTACTAGGTCGAGACAAGCAATTCGTCGTTACCTTGCCAGAAGAGGAAAGAATAGCCTGGATGTGGTGCATTATAATTGCATTCGCAGTCCCTGAATTCGGAACGCTAATCCGCAGCGTGAGAATATGCATCTTCAAGTCATGGAAGAAACCGCTTGCCGCACATTTTCTTCTTGTGTTCATGATGGAAAGTTTTCACGTTATCGGCCTCGCTCTCATGTTCTTCGCTGTGTTGCCGGAAATCGACGTCGTCAAGGGAGCTATGCTGACCAACTGCGTATGCTTCGTGCCAGGTTTTCTCGGTGAGACATTCCCAAGATCGTTCCTGAATGATGGAAGAAAAAAATCAACGTTGCTAATCGATTTTTTTTGTTACCGTGCAGGACTACTGTCCAGAAACAAGAGCAAAGACGAGTCGAGAAGGTTCGTTCTCGTTCTCGTCGATCTCGCTGCACTAGCCGCTCAAGCTACGGGATTCGTCGTGTGGCCGTTGTTGGATAGCTCGAAACATTCGCTTTGGCTTATACCACCCTCGCTGATCCTAGTTTCTTGCGGATGGTGGGAGAATTACGTCACTACGCAGAGTCCCATAGGTGAGACGATAAAACTGCCTATGCAATTTGGCTCGGTTAATGAGACAATCTTTTGTATTAACTTATTGCTGTCCGTTCAGGATTCGTGAAGACGCTCGGTCGTGTGAAGAAAGAGCTCCGGCTAACGAGATACTTTACCTACATGTTCGTCTCGGTTTGGAAGATCATAGCCTTCTTCGTCAGCACGGTGGTAATACTTCACCTGAAGGGTGAATCGGTCGGTCAACTTTTCACAATGTTCGGCACTGCCTTCGGCGAACACAAAATTATCGTCACATCCGTGCGCCAGTCAGCCGCTGGGACGATTCCCGATCTTTCGGATATCCTGCCGAACGGCGAGACCGAACCCATCTCCGCGGCTTTCAATACACCCTTGTATGTTCTGCTGCTCCAAATATTCGGCGCTTATTTCGCCTACATATTCGGTAAGAAACAAGAAAAAATGCCTGTAAAACTCGAAAGTTTATAAGCGAATACGATAAGAAATAAATTAATTCAATTTTATTTTCAGGCAAATTCGCTTGCAAGATTTTAATTCAGGGATTCAGTTACGCGTTTCCCGTGAGCCTAACTATACCTGTCTCAATATCCTTGCTGATCGCTGCTTGCGGTATTCGGAACGGTGATCCTTGCTTCTTTCATGGCACGATACCCGACTATCTGTTCTACGAATCGCCACCTCTTTACTTCCTCAATGATTTCGTCTCGAAGCAATACGCCTGGGTATGGTTGCTCTGGCTTTTGTCGCAGACGTGGATAACTCTTCACATATGGACACCGAAGTGCGAGAGACTCGCGGCCACGGAGAAACTCTTCGTTGTGCCTATGTACGACTCTCTGCTCATCGATCAGTCGATGGGTCTCAATCGGAAGAGAGACGATCAGCCGGAAGTCAAAGTTGAGGTAAAGTGGATGTAACTCACTGTGAAAAAACAAAACCTGTAAAAATGTATTACAGAAGCTCAAAGCCTCGTTTATTCACTGACACAGAACAAAACTATCAACATGAACTTTCGATATCTTCATTAGTTTGAACATTATTGTTGCAATTCTTTTTCTCCTATCTACGTCCAAGTTTTGATCGATTTACTATTAAATTAATTAAATCGATTAAATATTAATTTTGTTCGTTCATCGCCCGCAGGATTTGGCCGAGATAGAGCGAGAGAAGGGCGACGGTGACTACGAGACGATATACGAACAAACCGACGGCACGACAACTCCACCCTCGGCCGTCAAGAGCAGCGATCACGTAACGAGAATATACGCCTGTGCAACGATGTGGCACGAGAACAAGGAAGAGATGATAGAATTCTTAAAAAGTATCTTACGTCTGGACGAAGATCAATGCGCCAGGCGCGTAGCGCAGAAGTATCTCAAGGTCGTTGACCCCGATTACTACGAGTTCGAAAGTATGTTTTTCGTAAAGCTTAATGTATCCAATATAACTATCTTGAATGGATGGTAACGATTATTGACGCGTTTTCCTGTAGCTCACATCTTCTTTGACGATGCCTTCGAGTTGGCCGATCACGATGAGAACGAGTGCCAAGTAAATCGATTCGTCAAGCTGCTGGTTGGTACGCTGGATGAGGCTGCGTCCGATGTTCACCAGACGAGAATGCACGTAAGAGCCGCGAAGAAATATCCAACACCGTACGGAGGTCGATTAGTCTGGACGCTGCCTGGAAAAACAAAAATGATTGCTCATCTCAAGGATAAGAGTAAAATTCGACACAGGAAACGATGGAGTCAGGTAAGACAATTTCGTTTCAGAGAATAAAAAGCAAGTTGCGTTGAAACTTGAACGACAAATCGTTGCTTCCAGGTCATGTACATGTACTATCTGCTGGGACATCGCCTCATGGAACTTCCGATAAGCGTCGATCGGAAGGAAGTTATTGCCGAGAATACGTTTCTACTGACTCTGGACGGTGACATTGACTTTCAACCAGCGGCCGTAAAACTATTGGTCGATCTTATGAAAAAGAATAAAAATCTTGGAGCTGCCTGCGGTCGAATTCATCCTGTTGGATCAGGTACTATTGGCAAATTTATCATTTATCATCATTGATAATTAGCATTATCACTTATTATCATTGATGATTATTATTGTCATTTATCATCATTGATAATTATCATATCCGTTATTGTCGTGTTTAGGGCCGATGGTCTGGTATCAGATGTTCGAATACGCGATTGGTCATTGGCTTCAAAAAGCCACTGAGCACATGATCGGCTGTGTACTCTGTAGTCCCGGTTGCTTCTCGCTATTCAGAGGTAAAGCTCTTATGGATGACAACGTTATGAAGAAATATACGACTAGATCCGACGAAGCCCGGCACTACGTGCAGTACGATCAGGGTGAAGATCGTTGGCTCTGCACGCTTCTGCTTCAGAGAGGATACCGGGTAATATTTTACTTTTGTTTTTGCATTTTACTCCGTGCAGTCTACGACAAAATAGATTATTATTTTCCTGACATCTTTTTTGTCCTACAAGGTCGAGTATTCCGCTGCAAGCGATGCCTACACCCACGCACCCGAGGGCTTCAACGAATTTTACAACCAACGTCGACGATGGGTACCCTCGACTATCGCAAACATTATGGACTTGCTCGTGGATGCCAAAAAGACTATAGCGATAAACGACAACATATCGCTTCCCTACATCTCCTACCAAATTCTTCTGATGGGTAAACCTTTTTTGTATCTTATGTTAGCTCAATTAGCATCCTGATATTTACCGCTTCATCTCTAATATAATGATTATTCAATATTCGGCTTTTCAATTTTATGAAGAACTAAAATAAAATAAATATAGTAATTCATACGATTTAACATCTTTTGTAATTTTACAATTCAGGTGGAACGATTCTTGGACCCGGCACGATATTTCTTATGTTGGTGGGAGCCTTTGTCGCGGCTTTTAAAATCGACAACTGGACGAGTTTCTATTACAATATCATACCCATTCTATTTTTCATGCTTGTCTGCTTTACATGTAAAGCCAGCATACAAGTGAGTTTATTTTCGGAATTAATTTTCTTTTTACCTCAGAGATGTTCCGATACAATTTCGTAACTGTTAACTGTTTTATCGTTACCTGGGCGTTTTTCACTGTACTGCGTTCCACTGTGATGTCCGTTACGTTTTTTTTCATGATTTTCCTTTCAGCTTCTGTGCGCACAGATATTATCGACAGCTTACGCGATGATCATGATGGCTGTGATCGTCGGTACTGCACTCCAGTTGGGCGAGGACGGGATAGGTTCGCCTTCGGCTATATTCTTGATATCACTTACGAGCTCGTTTCTCATAGCGGCTTGTTTGCATCCTCAAGAATTTTGGTGTATCGTACCTGGAATCATATACCTCTTGTCAATTCCGTCTATGTACCTGCTTCTCATTCTGTACTCGATCATTAATTTGAACGTTGTATCGTGGGGCACGAGAGAAGTTCAAGTGAAGAAAACGAAGAAGGTTTGTCAGCGTATACGATGCTCAATGTTGTTCCCTGGGTGACGGTGGCTGAGAAATTGGTGGGCGCATCTTGGAGGTCTAGAAAAATGAAAAGAAAAAAATCATCATAACGTCATTGATGTAACTCGAGGATCTTCGAACAGATTATAGTAGCCGCTATCATCAGTATTATCTACGGTCTGGTGATGGTCGCCGTGATGACGGCTATAGCGATAAACGTAACTGAGGACGGTTTGTTTTCGCCATCGAGCTTGTTTCTACTTTTGGTTATCGGTCAGTTAATCATAGCGGGCTTACTACACCCTCGCGAAGTTGGATGCCTCCTGTATGGGATAATTTACTACATAACTGTTCCCTCGATGTACTGCGTACTCATTATTTACTCACTCTTCAATCTCAACGATATCACGTGGGGCACGAGGGAAATTCAAACGAGGAAAACGACTGCGGTAAATAATCTGTGAATTACTAACGGCATTTCGTGATCTTATCTAATTTTTCATCGGCTTACTAACGACTACGGGAACAATCCATTAATCTATCAGGACTAGCGATATCTACTTTATCTGATGGTGAAAAAAACATTATGACTTCAGCTACAATTTCTAACGAATTTTTTAACATATCGATAACATTATTGGAAAAAATAGCATTGCTATCTCCTGGTAACTAACACCATTGCATATTAAAAATAAATTCGCTAGCTAAACGATTCTTTCGAACACGAATTAGGAAATCGAGCAAGAGAAGAAAGAAGCTGAAGAAGCCAAGAAAAAAGCGAAGCAGAAATCTCTGCTGGGTTTCCTGCAAAACGGCGCGGGCAGTAGCGACGACGACCAAGGTTCCATCGAGATTTCACTTGCCGGCCTCTTCAAGTGCATGCTGTGTACGCATGGAAAACCATCGGACGAGAAACAGCAACTCGTTGCTATCGCTGAATCTTTGGAGCAGCTGGGAAAGCGCTTGGAGACAATCGAAAGGTAGCTTGCCAAGTAATTAATTTGTGTTATTTATTCTTTTGGCTGAATATTGCTAAAGATTTTTTTCTATTTTACTCAGAGCCGTGGATCCCCATGCCCATCCTGGACGCAGGAGAGCTTCTTCCGTGGGTTCCCGAGCCGATCATCTCGGCGCCATTGGCGAAGATCCCGCAGAGGAGGACGATGGAGACAGCGAGACGGAAACCGAAGCCAGCCAGCATAACGACGGACCTCGCGAGGGTAACTTCCTGTCACGACCCTATTGGCTCAGCGACGAAGGTCTCAAGAAGGGAGAGGTTGACATTCTGTCTCTTCAGGAGGAACAATTCTGGAAAGATCTTCTCGACAAGTATTTGTATCCTATAGACGAAGACAAAGCAGAAAAGGTATGAAAATACGTTTAGGATGTTTCCCAAACGTAACGACTCGTCAAATGTATCCCTTTTGTTTCTACTTTTTAAAAAGCATTTTGCTTGATTCAAAATATTTACTCTATTTCATCCAATTCGACCCGATTTATCCTTGTTTGAGCGTGTTGATCGAGTAAAACAAAGTCATACGTGTGAACTTTTATAAAAAATGTATTGTAATCTCTAAAGGTCTAAATTTCGTATATTTATTGTTATAAATTAGACTTTTTTGTTATTTGCCACACGAGACAAAGGATAAATGAGGCGAATTGGACTCGGAAAATAATTAATCTTTTAACGCTGCTACCGTCAGGCTAGAATCGCCCATGATCTGAAGGAGCTACGCGACCAGAGCGTTTTCGCGTTCTTTATGTTGAACGCTCTCTTCGTCCTGATCGTGTTCCTACTACAGTTGCACAAAGACTTACTCCATGTCAAGTGGCCATTTGGTATCAAGACGAACATCTCGTTTGACGAGAGTACGCAAGAGGTAAACACCGCTCCGCCGGTGTCACGTGCTTTGTTATCTTCTCAATGGTATCAGGCTGATTGTGTCGGTCGAAGCTGAAAAATGAAGCAACAAAGAGTTATTGATTAGTCCTGAGATCCATTGTCAAGAACAATCACGGGAACATCGGTGGAGCTTTTCTACTATTTTACTAATGTACTGCGTTTTTTTTTTTTTTTCTTTTTTTTGTTGTCCATCGATCCTGACAGGCTCGGATCGCCGCCGACTTGATTGAGCTACGAAACAAGAGTGTATTCGCGTTTTTAATGTTCAATGCTCTGTTCGTTCTCGTCGTATTCTTACTACAGTTGAACAAAGATCAGCTACACGTTGTCTGGCCGCTCGGCGTCAAGACGAACATCACCTACGTTGAGGAAACTTCAGAGGTACCGGCACACCGGCCTCTTTTTTCTCTCTGTTATATATATCTCTCTCAGTCGCTATCTTCTCTATCTTTTGTTATTTTTTTTCTCTCTTCCTGTGTCTCACATATTTATGAGCAGTCCGAGAAACTAACATCTCAACGATGCGCCCTGGATACTTGTGAATTTTTTTCTTTCCTTCTTCGGGGGAAAGAAAAAACTGCAACAAACTACAACATCGTTCGAACGTAGTCGCTTTCAGATACTATTCGTGAGAACCAGGGCACACCGAGCCAGGCTGCAATTATTATATTCTCTCAATAAGCACACGGCTCCACTTTCTTTTCTATACGGTACTCCATACAATATGTTTCCTTGTGAATAATTATTCCTCCGATATTCTGCATTCCGCAGCTACGGGAACTGGAACGATTGTTTTAACAAAAACAAAATTCCATATTAAAAAATAAGAAAAAAAATGTTATATCAAAATTCAGTGGCATTCTTTGCTGCCGAAGTTAATCTTTGATTTTTGCGTACCTTCCTCATTCCTTCTTTGTCGACACTGGGAATAAGACTAATCTCACTGGTGCTGTTCTCACACAGCTGGACGGTCGTCGGTGGGCGCACGAACGACCAAGGAATCCTCACTGTTATTTGGCCTCCATGTGTTTTGTGTCTAACGATGAGGTGCACTGTATCGTGATCCCCGGCTACACACGGTGGTTTTTTTTGTGTGTTTTTCTTGTTACTGGAGCACCGTTAACGCGTGTCGGCTAACCATACGGTTTGCTTCGCACAACGTTAACTTAATTATCGAGTTAATATTAAATATGTATAAATACAATGTACGGAATAACGAAAAGGTTTCAATGTTTGTGATAAATACCTGTTTAGGCGTAGAATTTCTTAAAAAATCATGCGTTCCGCTGCTTGACATTTAACGAATTATCTTGTCGTTACAGGTACACGTGACGAAAACTCCGTTGCATCTCGAGCCTATCGGTCTCGTGTTTGTATTCTTCTTCGCTCTTATTCTCGTTATCCAATTCACGGCTATGTTGTTCCATCGCTTCGGCACTCTCGCTCATATTCTTGCGAGTACGGTGCTCGATTGGTACTGCTGCAAAAAGGTAAATCGTTCATGATTAAAAAAGAAAAAAACATTGACCAGGTAATAACCATTGACGAATATGGTGAATTGTCTTTACAGCCCAAGGATCTTTCGGAGGAAGCACTCCTGTCGAAGCACGCGGTGGAGATAGTTCGGGATCTCCAGAGACTCGATGGCATGGAATGTGATTACGACGAGGGCAGCGGCAGCGGTCCCGGTAGACGAAAAACGATTAGAAATTTGGAGAAGAGTCGCAGAAACCCTCAGGCTATAAACACCCTCGATGTAGCCTTCCGACAACGATTTTTCAGCATGAACGAGAATAACGGTAAGCGATTGATCAGACCATCTTTTTCTCTATCTTCTTTAAATAGATAGTAACATTTAATTTTTTTTCAGGTTTGCCGCGTAACATGTCGACGCGTCGTTCAACGAAAGCGTTCAAGGCTTTTGAGGGTCGTCGCAACAGCATAATGGCACTAAGGCGGAAATCCCAGATGCAGACTCTAGGGGCGAACAACATTTACGGAGCCGCTGGTAATCCGCTGGGAATACAGCCGAGACCAACGCGCAGTAGTCAGATTTCCGTTAAGGATGTATTCGCTGGACAGGATGCCGGATGCGTCAATCCCGCCTACGAGACTGAAGAAAGTCCTCGTAACAGTTTGAGACTTCAGCCGCTACAGAAAACGCAAATAGGTTGGCGCGATCTTAATTCGAATATGTAAGCTCATTCTTTCTTTTTATCAGGCATCACTTTGAAGCTGATGCGAAAATTAGGTACCAAGATATAATTCAATTTTTTTTAAATATACGTATCGTCACGCATATCCGTACGAACGGGTCTACGCGGAGATTACGCTTATTCTCTCCATATCTCTCTACCTTTATAATACGTGAAACAATTCTCCACGTTTCGTATGTGATATACCCCGTATCGGACTATTAAATTATATACAATATTATCTCGCGAGTGTTTGAATGAATGGTTCCTCGAGTGCCTGAAGCAATATGCGATTTATCACGTATGTATGTGTGCGTTGTGTTTTCCTACCCGGAATGTGTTACATTCAATCGGGTTGATATACGTGTGCGACGTACGACCGAAAAAAAAATCGTATCGGTGCCGACGCTTGAATTATCATACTCGCAAAGCTGCGGCGCCAGATTTTGCTTTCGCGTGCAATAAATAAATAATTTTTAAACATTTTTGGGTACGTTTCTTTAGCAATGTTTGCATGCTCGTTCCCCTATCTGGCCTTTAGTCGGCGATCGGCGTCTGGAGCAAGCCCTCGATCATTAGAATAATGTAACACAACATCATGTAATCGTTTATAGAGTCAGCTATGGACCATCCTTTGTAAAATCCTTGCTGAGGAAATGCCCACATGGATACGCCGAACGGTACATTAGCCAGGCGACAGTAGTGATTTCCCATCACTCTTCTGGAATACAATACAATGTTATGAAATCATTAAAAAATATTTTTCGTTCCATGTCGGTACTCAAACATGGATCGAACATTTTCAAAAATTTACTTTTGATCAATAAAAAGTTAAGTATGTGATTTGGAAAAAGTTAAGTAAGTAATTTTATAGAAGTTAATTGATTGAGTAAGAATCTACCAATAAATGACTTTTCAAGGACAAGGAAAAGTTAAGGTCCTTCCAAGGACTTTGAAGATTTCAACGACACACAATAAATAATGCAGCCAGTGAATACTATATAAATATTGTACCCGATAAATTCGCTGGCGAGTATCCAAGACATTGCTACAGGGTACGGTAGGCGACCGACTGTCACAGAAAATGCTCTAGATGTATCTCTAGGTGTAGTGAGTTCACCACCACGGATCTGTGGAAATGTTATAATTTTTTATGATACTAGATATTTTTGTCGAGTCAAATAAAAACAAAAAAATTAGTAGCATTTACCTCATCGGAGGGGAATATCGCTTGTTTCAAACATAATAATTCTACTGCGCTCACAGAGATGATGATCAATATTCCTGCAGATGACCAGCCATAGTGATGATAAAATGAATAAACGATACAAGTTACACCAGTCCTGCGAAGAATCCAATCGACGATATTTTCATAGTCTCGAACTTCCTTCAATTCTTTGACGATCAATCTGGGATCGATGGCTGTGAATAGAGGAAAATAATATATCGATTAATAACAGAGACAAAATGACATGTGGGGCCACGATTTTTGCCAAAATTCAATGTGAGAGACGTACGATAGGTTCGCCAGAATACATTGTAAATAAGAGCGTGCAAGGAGCGCCCACCGATTGCGGCAGTGCCGATCGATGCGGTAACGAATTGAGGCAATAATTTTTGAAACGTATCGTTAGAATATTTGACCAAACGATAGATGCAGAAGCCCGTGCCAAATAGAAGATAACCACACGATAGTAGAGCGTCCGGAATCATGACGTTCCGCGTCAAAAACCGATATCCGGCATTACCGAACTGATCGAAAAGTTACACATCGATTTTTCATCGCTGTCGTACGAGCTCGATCACATTGTGCACCGGAATTCGCAAAATTTTTAGCGTTTTGTCAATGACTCGTTGCATTATATCGCGAACTTTATTGTGATGTTTATAAGTTGTACACATCTGTCATTGCGGGAAATTGCGGGCCCAGAAACTGTATAAGCTTCCGATTTGAAGACACTGCGATTTTACGGTGCTGCCTCCTGTTTCGAAGAATACTGGTGAAAAAGTATGGAACCAAGTAAAAGTAACAAAATTGTAATCCGTTCAACGCGATTTTTTTTATAATAAAATGTTTGAGGACTGTGTTCATTATACATAAACGAACATGTATGTGCATTAGTGCACGAGCTTTTATTTCGAAGCTGCTTGCATTTATTTTGGACAGCAGGTCTTTTCGATTACATAATTATCGATTTTCAATGTTGCCGCGTGGAAGACAATCGATTGTGAGACTGGTGAATCCTATAGGTCTGTCCCCTTCCCGGGGTGCACTTTTTCTGCCACTCGTCTACCGATCATTTTCAAACGAGACAACGATCACAATCAGTCCGCTGCTCGTCGCGTCCGTACGAAACTTACTTTTCTTTTGCACCGTTCTCCTCGCCGAAAACTTGTTGGTTGTAGATTGTTTAATAAAATATAGTCGAAAATGAGGGAAATTGTTCATCTTCAGGCTGGACAATGCGGAAATCAAATAGGAGCGAAAGTAAGTTTATTCACTCACTTGTTATCTCAACAATACGATCAATATATCATCCAGAAATCCTGCCACAGTTCATCTCGAAGATTCGAGCTCAAAATCACTTTTTTTTTCCTCGAATAGTTCTGGGCTATGATATCGAACGAGCACGGAATTAACAGCGAAGGAAACTACGAGGGAGAGACGAAGGCCCTTCAGTTAGATCGGATCAGCGTCTATTACGACGAAGCTGGTAGCGGAAAATACGTTCCGAGATCGATAATGGTAGATCTTGAGCCCGGTACGATGGATGCCATAAAATCCGGCCCGTTCGGAAAAATATTCCGACCCGATAATTTTATCTTCGGTCAGGGCGGAGCGGGCAATAACTGGGCGAAAGGGCACTACACGGACGGAGCGGAGTTGGTCGAGTCCGTGCTCGACGTCACGAGGAAGGTTTGACCTCTACGCACATCTTTGTTTACCTATCGACGGTTTTGTTATTGTACGCTCGGAGACTCGCGCTGAGTTCGCCAATGTATAACGGCTATAACTAATACCTTACATTTGAGAATATTATGTAGACGAATAATTCGAAAACTATTTGCCACAAACTAATCGCAAGCTATTTTCAATTGAATAATACAAATATGTTTTGCTGCCGTATATTATTTAACTTAAAAAAACACGACCGCGAATCTGCAGGTTTCTCGTTTATTCAAGGTCAATTAGCGTATCAATTAACGCTAGAGAAAGTTCAAAAGTTAGATTGTTAAATTATTAGTACAATGATATTATTAAATTAACTATTAAAATTGATATTGTAAATGTAATAATTGTATTGAGTTAACTAATAGAATTAATATTATCAATTTAATAATTATTATTGAAATAATTAGTAATACAGAAAAAAAATTTGCACAGGAATCCGAGGGATGCGATTGCCTGCAGGGTTTTCAACTGTGCCACTCACTGGGCGGTGGAACCGGATCGGGTCTCGGTACGCTCCTAATATCGAAGATCAAGGAAGAATTTCCGGACAGGTATGCTTCACGAATGCCGCGATACGAGTAAAGCCCGTAATCGTATTTTAACGACAAAACGTTTCGTTTTAGGATTATGACGTCGTTCAGTGTTGCGCCGAGTCCGAGAGTATCGGACACCGTCGTGGAGCCGTATAACGCAACACTGTCGATTCATCAACTGCTGGAGAACACCGATAACACTTTTTGCATCGACAACGAGGCCCTTTACGATATTTGCTTGAGGACGCTGAAACTCCCGCAACCGGCCTACAGCGACCTTAACAACCTCGTCTGTCTGACTATGTCCGGTATGTTGATCGAATGCTCAATTTTATGCATTAAAAAAAAAAAAAAAATGTTTGACTGTTCAGGTGTTACAACGAGTCTCA
Organism: Stenichneumon culpator; assembly: GCA_964017025.1. Taxonomy (NCBI): domain Eukaryota; kingdom Metazoa; phylum Arthropoda; class Insecta; order Hymenoptera; family Ichneumonidae; genus Stenichneumon; species Stenichneumon culpator. Next base: position 8,319,178 of record OZ024781.1, read on the forward strand.
GATTTCCGGGTCAGTTGAACGCCGACCTACGAAAACTTGCGGTAAACATGGTACCCTTTCCGCGGCTGCACTTTTTCGTCTCAAGCTTCGCTCCTCTGACTGCAGCGTCGAGCAAACAGTATCAGGCTCTGTCGGTAGCCGAGCTCACTCAGCAAATGTTCGATCCTAAGAACATGATGACAGCGTGCAATCCGAACCACGGAAAGTATCTTACCGTCGCGACGATTTTCCGTGGGAAGCTGTCGATGAAGGAAGTAGACGAGTACATGATGAACGTACAGAATAAAAATTCCACCCAGTTCGTCGAATGGATTCCGAACAACATTAAAACTGCAGTGTGCGATATACCGCCGTACGGTATGAAAATGTCGGGTACATTTATCGGCAATACTACGTCGATTCAGGAGCTCTTCAAGCGCATTTCCGAACAGTACACAGCGATGTTTCGACGCAAAGCTTTTCTGCATTGGTGAGTTGAGTGAACATGTTTTTTTTTTATTTACTTGATATCGATGGCCCAATACAATAAGGGCGTATCGGCTGCGTACAAGCGTAGCCTATTCACCCTTTTAGTATTGTACCGTCGATGTAGCTTAGACAAAAAGGCGTCGGGGAAAAAAACGATTTTTTTCTTTCACGTTCAGGTACACGGGCGAAGGAATGGACGAGATGGAATTCACGGAAGCCGAGTCGAACATGACCGATTTGATATCGGAATATCAGCAGTATCAAGAGGCTGAAATCGATACTGAGCCTGTGGAGGAGGATGGTGAGATCGACGGCGCGGAATTCGACTGATGATGGTGCATAGTACTTGGTCATTAATCGATATTACTTCTGTGATATCAAATTACTAATGTCAATTGATTCGAATCGACGTTTCTTTCATTCCGAGGACTGATTAAGTCGCAATGTCATATTTAAAATGTTCTGTTTAATATAGTATTATAATTATTTATTGTTGAGTGGTAATGAGAAAGTAGTATTTATAAATGAATCAATGTGTCTCCAGTGAAATGAGATGTAAGTAATTGTTTTTTTTATAAAGATAAATCCAGCATGTAATAGTTGCAGCCGTTATTTTTATTAGGAAGAAAAAAATAGAGCACACTTTTAAAATAACATGTTCTTTAATGTATCGTCCTTCACGGGTTCGTTATGAGCAATAGAGTGACAAGAATAATGACGATCAAACTGCTTTTTCGTAACACAACTATTGTCCGTTAATCTTTTTTTTTTTAATGATCGATTAATAAAAAAGTTGAATTTGTTTCGTCTCGTGAACAACTGATTCAGTTTGCACGCCCGTGCTGTCGACAGCCGCAAGCACATCGCGTCGCGTAGTATTGTTATATCGTCGTTCAACTTCAGCAACGGTTTTACTTAAATATTAATCGGTAAGAATATCAATTGTTTACGTGGATTCAGGAGCTCTTCAATCGCATATTTCCGAACCGTATACAGCGATGTTTCGACGCAAGGCTTTTTTGCGCACGGTCGTTTTGTCGTAAGATTTCATACAAAACAACGACAGTGCGCATAAGCAGTCGTTGCCATAGCAACGATGACACCAAATCGGAAGCGCCACAGATACATTGAAACACGCCCTAGTTTTGTAATGGCGTCGGTGCCGTACTGTCTGCGCTTAGCCGGCTCGCCGGCTCGTCTCAAAAACAGCTGATTTAGTTTGAACGCCCGTGTGTCAACAACAGTGAAAATATCGCGGCACAGGCTGGTACTTGCCATAGGCACATAAAACTACATCGAAAGAAGAAGAAGAAGATATCGCGGCGCGTAGTGTTGTCATATCGCCGTTCAACTTGTGTTGTGGTTATAGCGTTTTATTTAAATATCAATCGGTGAGACATTCATTATTTTCTGAGATGTTTTCATGGTTGTTTTGTTTTTAATTTATGTACGGCGACCATCTAAGCTGACGAAAAAACATTTGAAACACTTATATTTTGGAGTAATTTCCGTCGTGTTGCCTCTTTCAGTTACTGCAAGACTCAAAGAAAATGGCTGAATCCGATGAAGATTTTTTTGCAGTTAGCGATGACGACGTCAAAATAGTTGATAATGTCTCTACTCGCAATCCGGTAGAGGAACATTTGCTAAAGCAGAGGCATGATGTGTTACACCGAGTAGAGAAAGCAAGGAGTAACGTAGAAGAGTTCAAAGGACTCGTAGAACGTGTAGTTAGAAAACTACACACCAAAGCTACGTGCGGTCAAAGCAGCGGCTCCGACACTGACAGTGACGTAAATTCACTTATCACCGACAAATAAACTTGGCGAGCATCAATAACAATCTGAATTACTGTGCGCTCAAAGACTTATTTACATTATCTTCCACAGCTATACCAAGTTACTGGCGAACCAGTGATAAAGAAGAGGCGCAAAAGGCCATGCATAGCCTCGCAGCCCCTGGAGACTGACGAAGTCTGGCAAAAAGTTACGGATGACAAGTGGATAGTAGGAGTCGTATTGAGGAATACATCGAATAGGTGAGTATTTTTCATGTAATCTTAAACGTAGATTTAAGGAGGCTGGAGCACTTTACACGAATCAAATGAGAGTTATATTTTTAAAGTTGTTTATATAAACTTTTACGCATCTACGAACTATAGTGGATAATCAAAATTGAGGAAAGATTACGGATTTTTGTTTGAAAAAACTGAACGAATGTGAACCTTCTCGAAAAGTAACACAAATCAGTAAATATTGTTTGCCAATCCACCGCATTTAATGATTTTTTAGGTCAACCTCTGCTGTAATACAACTAACCATCCATAAAGTTGTTTATATAAACAACTTTAACCCTTCATAAGTCACTCTATTTCCTACTTTTAGTAACGCGGAGCCCCCACTCCGTGTCCGTTAGTCCCGTTTCGGTACGGTTTCGGGCGGTATTATTTATGATTTATAAAAGGTTACAAACTTAGCACTCATTTGACTGGTGTGAAGCGCTCCGACCTCCTCAACAATTAAGCAAAACAACAGCGACGATGAAATTTATTCTAATTGTAAAACATATATATTTTGAAATGATTATCTTACATTTACATATTTACAACCCAATAACGACTTTATTCAACGTATCGATGATTGACTGAGTTATCAGAAATAATCTATATTAGAAATAATTATATTCGAGGCCTTTGGTCGAGCTCGCGAGTACATTGGAGAAGAACAGAACAAAAAGATGAAAAAACAACAAAGAAACTGAAACTAAAACTAAACTGAAACAACGCGTCCAATGTTTAATTTGTCTTAAGGTGAAGTGAAAGTCACGTGACGGAGCCAGGACTGCGAGAGAGATAGCGCCATGGGTCTCACGGTGGAGCGAGAGTGATAGAGAAAGTGTTTCACTTCACCTTAAAACTAGAAACGAAAATAAGTTAGACAAAATTTTTTCTTTACGAGATTATAATGGTTACACACTTCGATAGATGGAAACCCGTTCATCGCGGGACGTGTTTTCACGATGTTCGTTGGGCAAAAGAATGAAGGAAAAATTATCGTATACAATCGAAAGAATTGTAATAACGATCACTAGAGCGATTCTTTCTATAATCAGCCAGATGCGGCGAAGCGTTCGCGTTTCTTTTTTCTCCTTTCCATCTCGTTAAGACGCGGTCGAGGCAATTAATTCACCTAGCTACTTAAAAATTACACTTACGAATCGTCGTATGAACGTCGGAGTACAAAATCTCTCGGAGATCACGAACCATTCGTCTTTCTTTTTTTTCAATTTAATTGTTTTGTTATTGTAAATAGAGGAGGGAAAGCTTCGGCGTTTCTGTGAATGATGCACACATATTTCGCAAATCCCTCGTGATAATTGTCGTTTAACCCGATGCACTATAGGCCACGCGATATCAGTGCGATTATCTTGAATGGTACAAGCGCGATTGGAATAGGTCTCGGTCACGCATTTATTATCGATGCGCTTGTTAAAAATTTATCTACATACGATTTTTCGTTGTTCTCGTTAGTGTCCTTCGTTTTGTTTTGTTTTTGTTTTGTTTTTTTAATACAAAAAAGACTAATGATTGCCGAGAATGAGCGCAAAAGTCTACACTCGCGAATTATTTTCTACACACTAGTGGAGTTACTTCATCGTTGCCGATAGCCACATAATCGTCTGGCAAATAGCCGAATAGAACAAAGTCGTATCTGTAACAAACAAAAAGCAGGTGTAAAATACCATTTGTTATCGAGGTATACTGAGAATAGCAGGGCAAAACGGGGACGCTAAAAAGTAAAGCCCGTTTGGATTACGGTAAATTACGGTTTAATCATGGTAAATCATATTCGTGATAAATTATTCCGAGTGTCCGAGTTAAATTGCTATAGAATCATGATCGAAAATAAGAAACACTCGAGAGGCATGAAATTCCGTCCTTGACCGTTCGCCAGTAGAATTAGAAAGTAGAAAAAAAAACTCACCTGAACATCTCGTAAAGATCGTCGATCTGACTCTTGGTTAGTTGAGCGAAGTAAGTTTTTATGACGTCTTTAGTTTGAACTCCGCGAGTCGGATTTTTCCATTCGGGCTTGATAATGTGACCCACGTGAGCGTGTTTTATCAGATAATTCTGGTCGTCCTGAAAACAAGATTAATTTTGACAGATAAACATTAATTTGTTCTACTTAAGAGTTTGACTGTGTTAAAGCTATTATAATGAAATTATTAACGGGGCACCCGGAAGTTACTGGGTAGGATAAATTTATCGGCACGGGCCGCGCGTAGTGTTCGAGTTTTAACTCGAGTTAGCGCTTGGGAAGTTTGCGGTTCAGGCTACGACTAAATTTCATTCGATTGCATAAGAGAAGACTCTGGGGCGTCAAAGTCAATTCAACTTTCGCTTGACATCTTGCCACGCTTTTGACCTAATCCTGAAGAGTGTTAAAGCGCCACAGCGATATAACTAAAACGCTCTTCATACGGGAGCGTTATACTTGTCTGGATTCACCGAGGTAGACCGTGCGGAATTGGGTCATTGGAAATTCCTTCACGGCCGAAGCCATTTCCGGTACGTTCCAAGTTCGCTAAGGTGGATTCGCCGTAGGCAATCTAGACGGTTGACGTTGAGCCGGTGTTAAACTCATCGGTATAGACAACTGCTCTCTACGTGCCTCAACTTCCGATACACTATATGCTACTGTACTCGAATTGTATAGTCGATTCTTCCGACACGTCCCACTCGAACATACATTTTCACAGTTATTTTTTCTTTTTCCGTCTATACTCACATGAAGCGTCTCGAACTTGGCGATTACGTCGAAACGGACCTGGCACGGTGTACAAAAATTTACGACCGGCGTCCAGTGCATATCCAACTCGTTTCCCGCTCGCCATTCGCACAGTAGCCATCTCACGAATTCCTCGAACGAAGGATATCTTGGACCCTGTCGTATCCCCTTCTTCGGATCCTGTTAACATAGTTGATACAATAGGTTTTTTAAAACCTAAAATAATAACCCTAAAAATTCGTATGAGAAACAGGTTGAAAAAAATATTCAAACGGTAGCGCTAACGGAAGTATCTAGAAGCTGAAGTACTTTTTTTCACCAGAGTATCAGATAGAATAGAATAGAATGTTTATTTGTTGTAGGTAAAGACCCTTTGCAAAGTTGCTAATTAGATTAGCCTTTAATAAACTATAGACATTTATGAGCTTACTGGTAGGGGAGAGTGGGGCAAAATGGGACAGTTGGGCGACACGTGACAGTGGAGCCAAACGCAACTTTCCAATAATTTTTAGATCCCCAATTTTCTTCCCGTCTAGCCACATTGTCTCATCCAAAAATGATTGAAAAGTTGCTTTCTCCCACACTGTCCCGTTTAGTCTCACTGTCCCATTTTGTGCCGCTCGTTCCTCCATACAAACAGAGTACAATAACCAGCGTATCAGATACAGTGGTTGCAAAACGATCATCCATGAAAATTTTGATTTATCGACAGTAAAGCCAATACACTAACCTTACGCCTGTACTGCGACACTATATGCGTTCCGAGTTTGCTGTGAAAAGTGTGCGGCAAGCTTTGCTCGAGTTTGTCTCTGTATGCGCTGAGAAGCCTCTCGAAGGGGTGTCTCACAATGAGAAAGCTCACGCTGTCGTTCAAGTATCTGACGAGCTCTTCGGCAGTGGGCCTCGGATATCTCTGTCTGGCGAGCGACACCGGGACGGCCTTCGAGGCTTTTAGAAACTGGGGACTGTAACTGCATCGACGAGCATGTATTTCAAACGGGCACGTAATAAAATGCATAACAAGGGAGAAGAGCTCGTTATTATTGCAGTGAAAACGTTGCCAATTGCTGGTCGTTTGACGCTCATGCCACTGGCACGAGGTCAAGGACGCTCAAGGGATTATTTAAAAGCTCGTGTGTCGTGTACCACGTGTGTGTATATATATATATATATATATATATATGCACGCAATGTAACACGCACAGCGTAACACACGCGCTCGATGCTTACCCGGCGAGCAAGTTGAAATTGTACATCCACGATGTGGAAGCGGCTTTGAATATGTTACACCAGATCAGATGGTGTTCCCTGTTGACGAGAAACTCCCAGGCGTTTGGTCGGTGAAGGGAATCGTTCCCGGGACGATCGAGTCCCTCCTGAGCGCACTTCTCGGTCAGATACTTTCGTCTCGCCGACAACCGAGCTTCCGTCTCGGCCGATGTGCTCTGCTCCATCATTCTTTCTTCTTGCGTAAGTCCTGACTCTTCCTGATAACAAAAACAAACAATACGCAATTACGAAACCGCAAACACATTACCTCATCAGCCCGAATGATTTATGCAAATACGGGTGCGTTTACAAGGACGTTCCAATTCTTTAATTTCGTCGCAATTAACCCTGAGTAATCACTAGTGGAATTCGACTCGCCTTCGTTGTTAACGTCCCGTGGGTGGGTACAATTTATGTTCCGGGCATTCTAATCCATGCCAATTCGCGTATATCGCGGCGTACTCGGGCTGTATTCGTGGCCATGGGGCCTTCCGTGTCACAAGGGCTCTTTATATTATTTTCAAAATATTTATCGAATAATCCTTTTCGGTTTCAGGTTGGACAATTTACATTTGACTGTGAGTTTTTGGAAAAATGTAAAAAAAATAATAAATTAAAAGAAAAAATGTTTGGTCAAGCTTCAAAGAAACTTCAATCCTTCGAGGAAACGGGATGTCCCCTATACGCGGACACCGTCCGTGTAATGACCAGTTGACGCAACGAAGTCAAAACATCGACGATGTTCGTGCGATACGTGCATACATGCGGGTTCGTGCGACGCATCTCGACAGCCCGGGAGAGCCAGAGATAGAGCGAATAGAGGCAGGTACACACTGTACCTGCCTCTTATTCGTCCCGTCTCTTCCTCTTCCTCTTTCAAGCTCGAGAAGAGAGGAAAAAGAAGCAGTTCGAGTGACTCTCCGCATTGGAGAGCCTTAGCCTATCTCGCTATTGAAATTACAAGCACATGGCACTCGACACCGGTGCTTTTTGTCAGATAGACAGAACAGCATCTTTTTTATTTCAACCCGACCCTCCGTCGGGTCCTTTTCTTCTTTTTTGTCGCGTTCCTATACGATGTCCGATATCGAACAAAGATTATGATTTTTTTTTAATACTCAAATATTCATCAAACATGAGCCGGCTTTGTTTCGGGTGTTTCGATTGCACGATTCAAATGTGTTGGCGAGAGGCAGATGGAATATTGAAACGCGAGATTTTACGACACGGTTCAGCGACGCCTCAAATCGGAGTTACATATCCAAACATCGCGGCTGTTCCTCATTCCATTCTCGGTTCAGAGAAAAAATACCGAGGCAATCCCGTTCCAAAAATAGGACTGCACTCAGTCACTGTACTTTCATATCGTATCAGGTGGACCGTCCCAGTTGATGAATCTGTATAGGCTTTAAAAAAAAGTGGCTTATAGATGTACCCTCGGACAGACCCACTGGAGTCTTCCCGTGGGCGGAGGAGACTCATCGTGTCCAATGGATTTATTGACAAATTTATGGCGCCGTGAAAAAGTTGTACACACTTGGCATGGGTATTAAAAAAACTAAAATCTTTTTTTAATGAAAAGAAAAAGCAGCAGCACAAGCGCGCTCCGGAACGTTTTGAGAATGGTAATCCTAATAAACGGAACCCAGAGAATAAGCCTAATAAACAGTGTCCAGACTTGTCGCATTTATTACCAAATCATAAAATTTTACCGCGCTCATGATTATAGTTTGCACTTAAAAGAAAGGTTTCTAATCACAATTTCTTTTTTGTATCGCCGATCCGATAAAAGCAATTTATATTGGTATGAAAAATAAATCAATCGGCAATCGAGCCGAGGTCTCGTGCCGGGTAGTTTGTAATATTTTTTTATTATCGGGTCGATTTTCTCGCGGCAAGTGCACGGTCGTACCACGCGGTGCCTACGTGACGCGGGTTCGTCCATGGTTGTGCGCCGTGCGGATATAACACTGTGCTCGGCTTAACCGACGATTCTCTATATCTGTCCGTCCATCTCGTGTAGGATAAATGCACGGACAGGAGATTCTAACTCGAGTTATCCAGCGGTGGAGTTGGTGTGCAGGTACCGTGGTGGGTGGCACGGGGGCTTAGCCAAGGGGCACGTATACGGTCGCGCTATATGCATTAAAAACTCGACTCGTAGACTCTTATTGCGCCGCACAGGTCGCACCGAGGTCGTTCGCATTATCCCCAAGAACCACCGATATATGCTCCGACGCAATCGATATATCCTCGTTCGCTACCCGCTGCGAGCCTTCTCGCGTTTGAATCGTCACGCTGCGCCGCAACGCTCCATTCGTCATTTATCGGCTGGAAAATTTTATTCGACGATCATCCGAGCTAACGATTTGATTTACAGATTTTTCACGACCGGCCGCCGATCAAGAGATATTCTAATCTCGCTCGATCCACTCGACCAATCGGAGTACACGATCGCATTTCCGTCGCCAAACGGGGATTTATGTTTTTATAAAAGAAAATCTTGACGTCAATTTCCGGGCAGCTAATGGTCAACGAGCAAGGTGCCGGGATAAAATCGTTTAATTTACAGATTTTAATTTAAAGTTTTTTCCTACATTTTGTATTAATGTTATTTATTTTTTTGTTAAAATCGAAGTTTGATCCGGTCTTATACCCGATTGATGGTTTACAGGAATTGTCATAATTGTCCTAAATACATACCGACGCGTATTTAAGGGATTTCCAAAATTCGACGAATCTGGACTGAAAGGATTGCGAAATGGAGAAGTGACGCCTGTGCCTTCCGTTTATTGATTTTCTACGGTCCGCTTTGCCAAGCGAATGTGGGCCACGCGGGGGGCCATTACTCTGTCCCACTGCCGCAGCCGACGCCACTGCAACGGGAACAGGGTATATAGACGTCCCTCCGAGTTTTCATTTTTTTTGTTCTCGTCCTTTCTGCTCCGCTGGATCGTTTCGCCCAGCGATGCGTGGTTCAATCCCTCGACACCTGGGACATCTCCATATTCATACCGCATCGACGATAATTGCAATGTCAATCGAATATACAATAGTGGGAGGGAGAGACGCGCGTATAATCCACAGTGTATCGTGTCCACACGGATTATCATCAGTTCTCTTTGCTGGCGCTCAGCTTCTCGGGGTTTTCCGACATTAGCATATATTTTCATTTTATTACTTTTTATTCGTCGACGGATTCAATCTCCGACTTGCCCATTTGTACGGCCGTATTAATATCGATGGACTGGGAGGAGTTTGAAAAAAAATCGTTTACCGGGCTCTATAATGTATTTTATTTTGTTTTTAATTGCCTATGTTTTGTATTCAACTTTTGAACACATTTAAATATTTATCATAGACACTTCGTAGTGGAAAAATACGCAGTTCGTGTGTGATTTTTATCTTAATTTTTTTATAATCAATATTGCGTGACGCGAATCAAAGAGCTCATATTATGCACATCGAATGCACCGTTTAGCCTTCAGTCACGCGATGCATGTGGCGAATCGATATCTCTGCCAGTATAAATAGTAATTTCAATCTGTCGAAATGGAATCAAAGTTGATTTAAACTGTAAAAAGAAAAACCTTGTTTATTGACTCCAAAGCCACATCACGCATTGGTACAGTTGAAAAATTACCGCTCATTCATCGTTCTTGGCGTTTCAATATTTCCACCTTTTAACCGATTGGCAGTGTCGCGTCAACTAATCAGTCTCTCAACCGCAGCCTGACAACGTTTGCTCATAAAATATAAGTTGACACAGACGTGCTGATAATAAAGGGTCAACATGAGTCCTCACTGTTTGGCTTGTTGGGTAAGGTTAAGGTCAAGCAGCCGCAGCCACGCGGTGACACTTAATCACTCGCGTGTGTGCGTTGCTCACGTAATTGCAACTGTACGTAATCCATATACCCGCTCGAGTAAACTGAGTCATACACAAGCTCGCCTTCGTGCGTTGCACTCTCGATCGCCGGTTGAAAATTAAAAAATTATAATTTATTATAAAGTTATCGAACCTTTCTCTACCTCCCCCAGGATTCGATAATTTCTTGTCTGGCCGGAGTCTGGACCACGGGGGAGAAATATTTTTTGCACGTCACCGCTTCACGCAAATCGCCGATCGATTAGCGTGACAGATGCGCATAGGTCAGGGAACTCGTTAATGCTTCAGTTCGGGTTTAATCTTCGCGTATGAAAAATATGAAAAAATTAAAAGTCGCGAGTCCAAAATGTGCACAGTGGAAATAACGAAAATTGTATTACTTTTACGATTAATTGACAGTGCGAAATTGTGTGAAACGGGAGGGATTTGGAAAGCAGATGGGCCGGCCAAAGCTTGGTATTACAACTAGGGGAGACCGGGGCAAATTGGCACAACGGGGTAAAACGGGACAGTTAGGGCAAAACTCAATTTTCCAATAATTTTTGGATGCCCCATTTTGTCCCAACGATAAAGCCGGATTTTCAAACCCGTTTTGACCCACGTACTACCACCATCTCCACCATCCCAAAGTTATTCGAGAATTGCGTTTTGTCTCATTATCCCGTTTTGCCTCGGTGTGTCATTTTGCCCCGCTCTCCCCTACCAAGATCATTACTACCGTGGGACGGAAAAGCTTCGGATAAATCCGGGTCTTCCTCCCTTTTCCATTACCCTGACGACGGTCCCTTGCCCAATCTTTGCGCCAGGGAATACGCGATGGCATTCCTGGGTAATAGACTTTCCTGTACTTTTACTATATCTAAAGATAGGCAACGAAAAAAAAAATTCTCTCGTAATTTATATAATTTATATAATTTATATAATTTACACAATTTACATAGTTTACATAATTTTTAAGCAACAATATAAAAGTATAAAGTACAAATGGTAAATATATAATACTTCCCAGGCATTCAGCAAGTTCATTATTTCATGTGAAAATGTAAATTGCCTAGCTTGAGAAAATAAAAATAAAATAGCTTCTTGGCATCGATTGTTAGCGACGGGTAATTAGTCACGATGCTGAGTTTTATCGCGTTTAAGCGCATGGTAGAAACGAAAAAAAAAATGTGGCTACTTTCGATCGATAGCGACGAGAAAGCGAAGTCTACCCGACTTACCCAGAGGCTAGGCTGAAATGGGAGACTGCTTAAAAACAAAATTATAAAAATTGACTTCACCAAGTCTCGATCGAATTCAAACTCGATATACTTGAAACGATTTATTTTGCATTTTAGCGATTTTCCTTAGCAACCCACCTCGATACAATTAACAAAATTTACATTTAATTGTTCAATCAATTTTTTTCTTCTTTTGCAGCTCGTGAGAGAGTTCACGCGAATAGTGTTTCGCAACAGCTCCGATGCATACATCTAGTACGTTTAATGATAAAACCGCTGTCGGTGGTATATCTCATGGTCGGGCAACGTGGGAAATCGTAGAGAGCGTTCGCGCACATTCGCAATATAAATACTATATATGTATATACATGTATCTCCATACACATATCCATTCATGTATATATTATATATAGGATATGCACGTTCCGCTCACAGGACTGGAATCGTGTCTCGAGAGACAGAGAGAGTCGCACAAAACGCCACGCGTGACTGTACGAAAGAGAAAATCCGCCCGAGATATCTCAGCTGGTTACCTCCCGGTACGCCGACTCTCTCGCCGTCGTAACTTCAATTTTATTCGTACAACGAGTTTTCCAACGCCACCCAGAAATTCCCATCATCCGCAATTTTCCGGCTTTTTAGCGTAAATCCGAATACATACCCCGTTACAAAATCTTCCGTTTGCAAATAAACCGGACCAGTCGAGTAACCGGAAGTTAAAAAAGAACAGGAAAAAGAAATAAACGAATCCGCGAGTAATTTCCGCTTGGGCTCTCCCTCGTCCATTAATCCAGCGACGACTGCGAAGTCGTCTAGGTCAGCGGAAAAAACTATTTGTCCCTTGTCTCAGGCAGGATCTCGCGGCTGCTCCGCCGCTGCGACGCCGATGCAGTCCCTTCCGGTAGCGATGTTTATCAATCTCTTTACCTCCGACCCCGAGAGGGTAGACCCGGCGGAAGTTACTACTCAGTTTTTTATTTCTATTTATTTTTTCCCCCCGATATATGGCTGCTCCTTGATAAAGCTATCAGATCGAGGGAGGCTTGTCGCGTGTGTACTTCGCTTCCGGTAGCGGCGCAAGGTCGATTCGGATCTATCGATCCCTCCCCGGGAAGGAGATCGATCGACCCACATCTTCCGCAAATTGCCTCGCGTGTGAAGCCGAGGAGTCGATGGGGCAGAGCTTCGTGCGGCGATTCGAACCCGAGAAACACCTCCGCGGAAACGAGCGCGTGTTTCCCGGATACGTTTTTTTTCTTCTTCTCTCATTCCTCTCGCGAGGTGTTTTGTTCCGTTTTATTAATGCTTTCTTTGCCGACCCTGTGCGTTCCTTTTCAGCTTCGGCTTCGTCGACTTCCTTCCCGCCACGCGCATAGCGTAGATCTACAGACGACCCTTTCCGGACTTCGATTCTTTTCGCGCATTCACATGCGCACGGATCGTAACGGTTAAAGGGGCCGTATTCAAAGGCTGGTAAGCCACCTGCCGCAATGCGTCTGGAATTCTGCCAGGCTTCGCCTCGTTTCTAGACTCTACCGGTACTTACACACCTACGACTTCCACCGGTGCAATTTCGCACATCACGTCTGAGAACTCTAGCTTCTGTCATTCGTAACTATAGGCAAAACACCCCTTGCGTTTCTAGACACTTCGTGTTCCGGTAAGTCGAAAAGCGCGAGAGACTCTCGCGTTTCCGCACACAGCCGCGTCGATCGCACGGGGAATGCGGAGCGACGTCTCGTGCGCGACCCTTGGGTCGGTGCAGCGCCACTCGTGTCAATGGTGACACGACACGCGAAGGTCCCCACCCTCCGAAGGTTCTTTTAAATATTTTATGGGCTCCGCTCTACACGTGCCCTCTGGTATGGTAACGGTATTCAAGTTATACGGCCAAAGAATACGCGACCTCATGATCTCGAGGAAGAGACACAATGTTCGTTGCCTTTCGTATTCCTCTCGGGGCTGCGTTGACAATGGCAAGAGAGCTTGGAGGCAGTCGGTTGGTACGAATTTCGGGCATCGTTTCATTATGCACTCAACTAATATCTCTTAGCCGGGAACTTCTATTTACAAACATAGAAGTTTTTAGATAAGAAATATTAGTAAATAATAAAGTCGGCCCAAAAGGGCCAATTTTATTATTTATTTTTGGCTTAAGAAATTGGAAAAATGTATACGAGTTTCTGAGGCATTTATTCAATGCAGAAAACTGTTTAGTTTTTTGTTGAAAAAAAACTGATCTTTTAACTTTGCGATACAAAAAGCTTTCAGGGTTTAAAAAAATCGCGAGATAATGAACGCGCATGCGAGAGTAATAGCGTAGGTTGAAAAGCGTGTTTGTTTTTTTTTCGGAACTACTTTGTTGTTTTTAGGCTGTTTCGTCGAGCAAGTTCTTTTAATCTCTGTGCGAGAACGAACTTCGCTGTGGAACTGTGGAGGATCGTCGAACGGCCTCGGGCGGCGACACGCGAGGGGGCGACGGGAGTTTGCTTATCAGGGTGCACGCTCGGCCTCCTATCCCAAAAAAGCTCTTCATATTTTATAGCCTCATCCGTATAACGTTCCGGGCTCTCACGGGAAAACTTTTCATCCTCGTGAAATACGCCCGAGGAGTTAAAAAAAAAAAAAAAAAGAAAAAAAGGCAAAGATATCGTCCCACCGGTTTTGTCGACAATGACCCGTGAATTTGGCAAGCACTCGTCACCCCCCCCCCCCCCCCTCTCCCTCTCGTTCAACGGGTAAAACCATTGTTCGGTAGCCAGGGCGACGTAAGGAAAGAAAAGCCGTAGCCCCGAGTGTTTACCAACAGCCATCGTGATCGGTCGTACCTTCGCTTTTATCGTTGTAACCGAAGTGTTCGCTCCTAAGATTGACCAGATAGCGATAAAAAAAGCCGGGTATGTTAGCAAGATGAAGTAGGGCCCAAAATTAACTAGGGCAATTCCTCGCGCGGTGCTTTCTGAGCAATCTTGAACAAGGAGGAGGCAACTGGCTAAACAGCTTCCAGCATTTTTCTTTCCTACGATAAAATAGAAGTTCGATTACTTTGTGAAGAAATTCAAAATTAAGTAGTGCGATTGCTCGCGCGCTGCCTTCTGAGCAATCTTGAACCATGAGGAGGCAACTGGCCAATCAGCTTCCAGAATTTCATTTCCACGATACAAAATAGAAGTTCGATTATTTTGTGACGGAAATTTTGACGAATACTTCGGACTGATGCGAGCCAGTGGAGGGCGGTACATCCGGTAAAGTTAAAAGGACCGGGGGGGGGGGGGAGAGACCTACTGCACACACGTAACTGTATACTCGGTTGCCGCTGGTTATTTCCAGTGTAAAAAATTTCGCTCGCATCCTCGACACTCGACACGCGACAACATCACCCACGGCCATCTGCGAAAATTTAATTAATAATTCGCGAAATCCGACCCCCGGTCTACGAAATATTCTTCCCCTTGCCGTATAGTTCTCGTACACTGCGGAAGCTTTTGACTGAATTATTCGAAGTAGTTAAGCAGTTTTTTCGAGATCTATATGGAGTTATTACCGTTGATCAATTGGAAAGGGATTGGCACGGGATTGTATGTGAAGTACGTTGCCCATTGACGATCCGGTTCTTTTCGTCGAAGTCCACCTCTCTTCCGTGCTTGAGAGTCGGGTATTCGATATTCATAAAAAAAAAAAAACTCGATCGATCGGGGTAAGGGAAAAAAAGAGTTGCTGGCCAGCGGCACCGTTTGAAACCGCCTCTGGAATTTCTGGCATTTTTATTTCAACCCCATATATAGGCCAGCTATCGACTCCAATATTTATCCGGGAATTCAATTTTTCCCGTCGGAGCTCTTCCCTCATAACTGGCCCATACCGCAGTTCTCTTGTGCAGTTACGAATCTTGGATTTTATTTCATTTTTTATTTTCTTATATCTTGGTAGATTTTCTCTCTGCGGCAGCCGGTCTCATCTCAGGTCTCAGTATGAGCCGAACGAGGGCTACGCCGATCTCATCTCGGGTCTCAGTATGAGCCGAACGAGGGCTACGCCGATAAATGAGCCCCGTACCGCTTTTACTATCGGTTTACGATCGAAGCGAGTGTTACGGGAGCTTCGATGCTTTCTACGGCCAACGGTAGGATCGTGAAAATCTCGGAATTTTACCTCAAGAAAACTGGACGTGCGAACGTATGGCCTTTACGTGGCGCAATGTGGCTATCACATGTATCCCTTCGTGGCGGATCTTCGTGGAGATTTCTCTGTGGTGGGCTCAACGGTCGCAGGCAAAAAAACACAACGTGAGTTTTTTGTTCTCGGTAATATGGAATGTTGTATGTTTTTCGTATTATCCGAAAACTTCACTTCCCGGCTATGATCCTTGCTGCATTTCACCCAGCAAACGAGTTTCTACTGTACTCGATTTTTGTACCCAGCAATTTGTGTATTTTCTCGATCTGTTACGATTAGAGCCAATGCTCGTGAAACCATTGGGTCTGGTATTTTTTTTCATCCATGACTCTTGCTGAATTATACTCAAGAAACGTGTTCACCCAGCAAACGCATTTCATCCAGCAAACGAGTTTCTTCTGTACTCGATTTTTGTACCCAGCAATTTGTGTATTTTCTCGATCTGTTACGACTAGAGCCACTGTTCGTGAAATGATTAGGTCTGGTATTTTTTTTCATCCAGGTAATGCTCTTGCTGCATTACACCCAACAAATGAAGTTCTACTGTACTCGATTTCTGTACCCAGCAATTAATGTATTTTCTCGATCTGTTACGACTCGACCCACTGCTCGTGAAATACTTGAGTATGGCATTTTTTTTTCAATCATGTATGGGGCTTGCTGCATTACACCCAACAACCAAAGTTCTACTGTACTCGATTTCTGTACCCAGCAATTAATGTATTTTCTCGATCTGTTACGACTAGAGCCACTGCTCGTGAAATAATTGGGTCTGGCATTTTTCTTTCACCGAACCACGACGAGCCCTCGACGCGGCTCTTATTCCTCTCATCCGACAACTAGCAACCTGATGCGCTTCAAGTATTTTCTCATTTCCTCATCCGTTACCGTTTGTTTTCGCGAGAATTGCTGATCCAGTCCGGCGACTAAGAATAACGATCGAACGAGCCTTTTTTATTTGGTAAAAAATGAAATTTAATTGAAAAACTTGGTGGACTCACCTCCGACGGTACCGTTTGCTGAACGCTGTTCCCACTGTCCTGGCTGGATAGCGCGAGGATGATGAGCGCGAGGACACCCGCCGCGATAATCGTCCTCCGTAGTCCCGCCAGGACGTGACGTCGTGGCGTCATCTTCTCCCTGTGAACGTGCTTTCTTCTGTACTCATAACGGACTGCGAACAAACGAGAGAGCTTTTCTTTCAAACCCATCGAATACTCCGATACGATACATGCATTTTTAAATGGCAGACACTATGAAATGTCTGGATGATAAATTCGTGGAGAATTTTTTAAAAATAAGAATGAGCAGGACGAAATAAATTCGAAGAAAAAGTATGGGTGATTTATTTGTTTCAATGCTTAACAAACATGAGCCTTCTCAAAAATGTTTTATATTTTTGATTTCTTTTTAGTACATACGCTGTAATGCAAATGCTCATCCACCGCAGTTTGTTCGCCCGGAAAAATTTGACTAGCACAAGGAGACTGGAGTGCTCCAGCCTCCTTGAATTCAATTAGAAGAAGCGGAGATTGGTAATAGAATGGCCTCGCATTTACCCGCGATTATCGAGTTTCGACTTAGTTTTTCTTTACGCTCGATCGCTTTCTGGTAAGTTAACTGGGTTTCACGCCCACCGGAAAAATTCTCACGTGCTCCGTCCGAGCAATTTACATCGCGTACGGACAAGCAAATTGCACTTGTCACCGAGTACGTTTGGCGTACGGAAATGTCCACGCCTTTACCGATCGAGTCTCTTTCAGTGCTATATATCATGGCCACATTGTAGCGACGCAACCTGGCAATTAAGTTCGCCCCCGATCGATCATTCGTGCGCGAGCCGTTCGAGAGCTGGGGCTTACACTTTTATTGTACAAGTGTTACAATCCATGAACGGGTCACGCGATCGACCTGTCCGTCACGATACGATGCTTTTTCTTAAATCTTTTTCCATATTTTTATTCGCCCCGGTTCAGACCACTGCTCATCACGTTTGACAATAATTAGTATAAATGGAATTCATCCCATGAAGATACCGTTAACGAGGGAGACTCGCTTGTGATTTACTCTCCTCGTTGATCAGTACCGGCGTATGGACATATCGTAACTGCAGGTCCGCGAATGACATGAAACGAGCCAGTCATGAAGAATCGCCGGAACGTACTGCATTAGATGATAAGCTTGCCGTACTATGCATTAGATGATTAAAAAAACAACATTGCATATCGCTGCGATGAACGTAACCAGCAATTTAACGTTACGCAACGCACGCGGTGTTGTAGAATTGGACTCTCATGATCCAACGAGTCGCAGCAATTTTTACCTCATTAAGAACATTTTTCTCGTTTTTTAGATTTTTTGTTTTTTATAGCGTTACTCAACTCTTTGTTCCAATAATGCTCTTTC
The DNA here is from genome assembly GCA_964017025.1 of Stenichneumon culpator. NCBI lineage: Eukaryota > Metazoa > Arthropoda > Insecta > Hymenoptera > Ichneumonidae > Stenichneumon > Stenichneumon culpator. Next base: position 8,337,396 of record OZ024781.1, read on the forward strand.
GTAGCTTCATTGCAACTAACGAGATGTATTTATTATTGTTATTATTATTCAACTAAATTTCATAGATAATTTGAAAAAAATAATTTTTTTTCTCTACCGTCTTTGTCAAGAGTCCGTGGAGAGTGTGACCCAGTTTATACTAATGTGAACAATTCCGCTCGTCGAGACATTGATTATTTTGGCCAATTAATAAATCAGTCTTATCGGAAAAATTTTATTTCCATAACTCCGTCTCTCCGTGCCCTGGTAGTTTAGGGGTTTGAATAATTTGTGGATTCGTCAGCCGATTATAGTCCCGCCTCGTGACTGTAGGACAAAATTACATTAAACTTTAATGCAATTAACCGAAGCCGGACCGTCGTAACTTCCCCCATTATATTTTCATGTCTCCGAATATCTGGCAACACTTCATACATTTAATTTTTTTTTTACGCTCATCGATTTTCAATAAAACGTACAATTGTTTCAGGTCTATGCTCAAACCGGAAATCTAGTTTCCTGTTTGCGGATTATATCAAACGCTCTCTCGACTGTCTCACCGTCTGGCGAGACCGAACGAATCGTGCCTTTTAAAGATTTCACAGCAGTCTATCTCCGATACACACTTAGTTAAATCCTAACGGTAACTTCTATTTACCGCGTTTTGTTTCTAGGCGCGAATGCACTTCCGGAATAGTTTTTTTGCTATACAGTATGTGCACCGTTTAGTTCTTATCTCTCGTCGGGAGGAAGGAATGGAGAGGCAGGCGCAACGTAAGCAACGCTCCGACCAAGTTTCAAACACGTCATCATTAACTTGTTTCAAGATTGACAATTTTTTCTTATCACTAAACTTATCACGAATTTTTTTCTTATCACTAAAGAATGCATTTTTCTAATGAGGGAAATCAACTCGTCCGAAAATTATTCGAAGCCGAACTAGTTTTTCCTTTTTTCCTCGTTCATTCTTACGCACGACCAAAAAAAAAAAAAATCCTTCGACGAAATGTCGAGTATTTTAGCGAATGGTCGCCAGCACGCGCAGGCGAGGGTGTGTTTCTTCATCCCCGTCGCTGTTCCGTCGCTTTCGCGTATCAGAGGGGCGACTTGCACCCTGCTTACCGTACACGAAACCATAGCGGAGCGTCAGCATCCGGCAGCATGCCGGCAATTAATCAAAACCTAAGAGCCGAACGATCGATGCAAAGAATTTCGCGTCTCTGTGCACTCTCGAAACGACTCGTAACGACTCGAAGTGACTCATCTCCCTCTCTCGACAAAAATGAAAAACAAAAAATAAAAATTCTTTGAAACCACGAGAAAAATTGTAAATTGAACAATCGTACCTTCCCCGGACATACGCCCAGCTCGGTATAATCACTGGATCATTTACTGGCCACCGGCTCCTTTCCGAGTACTCTCTCCTTGGAAGATAATTCTTCTATTTTCTTTTTGTTTAAATAAAATTTTTTAATATTAAATCGAAGCACAAGAATGTAATTTCTCAAAATAAGTAAATAAATAAATAAATAAAGATCAAAATATATACATAAACACGTGTGCGAAGTTTGCAACGAAGCGCGAGAGAATCGTTTTACTAGGTAAACTTAGGGAGAAGACAGCAGTACAGCGGTGGTTGGAAAGGCGCGAGCTGCCGTGGCCGTTCACGGCGGCATCGTCCAAAACACTGGCGGTGACGGAGACGCCGGGCGTCGAGTCTCGGGCGGCGTCCCCGTGAATGCGCCGTGGATGGGATTCTCCTAGCCACTGCTGTTCCTCTGTTACGCCTCGCGCTGGGCTCGAAAACCTGGCGTATCCCTCCGATCGCCTCCCTCCCCTCCCCTGACGGAAATCGAGTAGACATGCGAAAATATAAATATTCGAAATATACAATTTGTCGGCGAATATTTTATATACATGCTTTCGTGGATAACCGGCATATCTTTCAATACATATCTTATATATATTTTTCCCATAATAGGGATCGGTGCTTACCACGTCGCCATCTCACGCACGATATGTAGTCGATGGCTGGCGCGTCTGCCCTTTACCGACTCTTTCTACTTTTCCGTCGACACGCATCTTCTGGAGCTTCCCAAACAACTCCCTGCTCGGTGTAGGACGTACGAAGTGGAATAAAAGAGTTCTGCATTTTAGAAACATTTCTTACCGACGATGGGGTGTTTTTTTCTTTTCTTTTAACGCACGATCTTTTTAGTTTGAAAACATCGCTCAAGTTAAGGCGAGATGAAACAGACTCAGTCGATAACATAAACTGTAATAAATTGAGATTGTAGACATTTCTCGAAAAAGCAAATCACTAGCTGATGTAGAATTCAATACCGCATCCGATGATACTTCGCTTTTACCCGAAATGTCAACCGTTTGGTGACGTTTCGCGCAAAACGCAATTATCTCTCTCGCACGCATATTTAACGTGCTACATGTTTCAACTCACCTTAAGAATATAAAAGATTTCTGCATTTCTGAAACATTTCTCCTCCGCGATAGTTTTTATTTATTTTTATTGATCCGTGTAAAAATACGCGTCAATAAAAATAAATAAAAACCAACGAATCGGATCAATAATAATAAAAATACAAATGAAAAAAAGCGGTGTAAAAAACAATCTTTTATATTCTTAACTTGAAAGATTTTTTTTTAGCTGAAAAACTCGAAAAAAATCTTTCAACTTAAGAATATAAAAGATTGTTTTTTACATCACAAATCCTATTTCTCATTTTGATTTTCATTATTTCTAACCGTGTACAATTCGTCGCGGGTAGAGTCAATGGAGGGGAGGAACGTTGCGTATGCATCGCCTGCAACGTTTTCCTCTCGAAGCTTTTGTCTCGTTCGCTCGAGTATCGTACGGGCTTACCAGCGGGTTAACACACCGCGCGCGGTGTGCCGGATTGGCGGACCTTTTCGCGGGTCGATCTATCGCTGGCCGCGGCCAGCGCAAGCGCAACAACCCACGACGACCATGAACGATGACAACGAGAGACTTCTTCGTGCACCGACGAGGATCAAGGCCGTAAACACTTTTTGCCTCGGAAGCTTCTCGTACGCTCTCAACCAGAAGATGCAGCTCGATCTCTCATTAGCGGAAAGGCCTCCTCCTTGGCATCCTGCGAGTCACTGTTTCTCGATCAGAGCCCGAAACGCGATAGCGATTCGGCGTGGAATGTGTCTGTGATGTACATTGCATAATGTCTGGAACGCAGGAGCGCAAAGCCCGTCGGGTCCTTGTTTTGCCCCTGGAAGCTTCTCAAAGAGAGCTCTTCCCGTGTCAGCGGACCTTCCCGAGATTCCGACTCAAAGCACGGGTATGATGAATTTCCTTTGATATCCCCCCACTCCTCCATCCTGGCTCTATCGGCTTAATTATTCACGCTCGAGCGAAGCAATCCACCCCGGATTTCCGTACCTACAAACGTTTTAGAGCGTTTTTTATTTTTTTTTTTATTCTCTATTTTTTTCCGCTCTTGCCTGCAAATCTATTTTCTTAGGGCTTCGTCCCGGCGAACGGACTCCGGTGAGCTCGCGGGGCATCAAGGACTCTTTTGGTGAGCACGATCGTCTCCGACCTTTTCGCGCATGCGACTTTTGTCCAAGGAAAGAAAAAACAGGATACTTTCAGCAGCGTCGTGTACGCTTCGACTCATCGTATCCGCCCGGAAACGCTTATCTTCCCGTCTATCAGCATTTTTTAATCGTCATCCATATGCGTACACACTGCACCTCCCCCGTCTGCTCCGTTGCTGTCACCTCTTCCATTCTGGAAGATAATATATTTTTTTTTTTCGTGCCGTAGACACTTCACCGCGTGATTGTTATGGATGTTGATGGAGTTCGCATCGCATCGGACGGTCATTCCAGCATGATCCGCGCTAGGCCCATTCGGCCCGATTCGCGACGCTCGTAAATCATAGTCATGAATTAAACATAGCTCGGAGTTATGGAGCTCGGGGTATTCTACGAGGAAATTGTCGAATCGCTTAATGCGCTCGTTCGCAGCACCGCAGAGCGCGGCGGCGACGATTTTGTCCGTCCTCGCGCGCGCCTCTTTCGCACCCCGCGCGACCCGCTCATTCGCCGGAGACACACTTCGGATTCGGCATAGTTTGTATCGCGCACATAAATCGCATGCAACCTTGCCGCGGAGTTCTGTCGTCGCTGTTAGCGGTGCACACGGCGAGGCAATCCGTGTCAGTGTTGAATCAGCAAAAAAAAAAGAAGATAATCCTGGGAGGGTTCATATAAATACGCGTGAATCACTGCTTTCCGAGAGAACGAACGCAGAGCTGCGCTGCTCTCGGAGACGCGACAGTGCAGTTCCGGAGTCTGTACTCAAAGCCGCTCGGAAAGTTTCGCCGCACGAGCGCGAATAAGAGTTACTCGTATGATGATTCCTGTTAGTCCGCTATTATTTTATCGAACAACCTCCTCCTTCCTCCTGAGACGTTTTCGATCATCGGAAATATTTCAATTTATTCGATCACAAATCACATTCATAAAAGCGATTTAATATTGATAAAATTGTAAATTAATTCGGCCTTAAATAAACAATACATTTATTTAGAATTGATGATGATAATAATTTAGCTCGAAAACTGCGCCGCACGAGAGCAAATAAGAATTACTCATCATGAGGATTCCTGTTTGTCCGCTATTATTATATTAAACATCCCCCCCTCTTCGTCTCCTTCCCAAGACGTGTTCGATAACTGGAAATATTTCAATTTATTCGAACACAAATCACACTCATAAAATTGATTTAACATTGATAAAGTCTTCAATTAATCCGACATTTTATAAATAATCAATTTATTTAGCATCGACGATGGTAATAATTTAGCTCGAAAGCTACACCGCGCCCTAATTCGAAGCTTATCGATCCGGCTTGATCGATCGGCTTTCCATATTCTGTATTATATATATCCTATATTTCTATCTTCCTTTTGCGGCTCTATGGAAAGTTCAAACTATGCAATCTCTCACAGTAAAACACTTGGAATTTTTTTTTTGTATAGTTTACATTTTTATTTTTCATTTCTTTTTTTTCATTTTTAAAACTGACAATGATACAGTTTGATCGATGGTCGTGCACGAGCTTTCCTGCGAGCCGCTCCATTACCCCGAGAGACAAAACGGCTCGCGAAGCTTCGCGCCTCTCGCGCGATCGAGAGATTTATTTTCGTCCGTACCCGCAGTTGAGCGGTGCAAATTGTCAGGATTCCATGTCGGGTACGATCGTCAAGATGCAAGCGACACAGGGCAGCTTCCCGAGAACTCGTTAGGAATACTGCAGCGCGTTGACTCTCGCTACTCCGCTGTTTATCGCTATTCTCGATTTACCGCTCTGACAAATTTCGAGAGACCCAATAATAACCATCCTGATTTAACCCTTTATAAGTCACACCGCCCGAAACCGTACGGAAACGGGACTAACCCGTAACGGGGAACGCGGAGTGGGGGCGACGGATTGCTGCGGTCGCGCCTAAGAGTGGGGATCGAGGTGCGATTTATAAAGGATTAAAGGGAGCAGACACCGGTTTTTTTTGGCTGTATAAAAAAATAAAAACCATTTCAATCAATCGATTTCCCACTTTTCGTCAAAATTTCAAACTCCCCGACGACAAGCGTTCGATCATACACCGAGAAAAAGAAGTGGTTGGATTAGCCAAGGTAACATACGTTGAAAGGTGTTATTTTGATGGCACAACAAAAATTGTTGATTCAATCGACAAATTTCGAGTCGATTGCGTCAAATAATCGGTAAAAAAAATGCATTATTTGTACCAAACAAACATCTTTCAACGCGCGTCACCGTGACCTTTGGTTAATCCAACAATTTTTATTTTCAGTGTAGCTTTTCCGAGAAACGATACGATAACGAAGCTTTCAACTGTTTTTCAACTGTGTTAAGAATCCTTCGTCGAAACCCGTTTAACAAGTGATAATTAATGCGCGTCAATATTCTCACAACAAGCGTATATCTAATTTTAATGTTAACGAAGTTCTTGCTCGTCCTCTAATCACCAGACACGCACGGACACTCGAGTATCCGGAATTGCTGCGCGGGTATACCGTAATGAGATACGATCTGAAGCCCGAGCGGTAAAACGAAGAAGTAACTTATCTTATCTCGGAGGTTGGACAATTTTTACTTTTAAACGCTAAATCTGACCTATAGAATGCCCATATCGGTGCAATATCTCTCGTATAACTGTGAAACTCCCACGATCGGGTATATCGATTTCTCACGGATTTGCACCTGTCAGATAAGCCGACAACAACAAGTCTATTCTTGGACTCTAAAGAAGATGCAATCTTTATTTAAAACTGTATATCGATCAGTTCTGTTTATTGCAATAAATATAAAAATCTTTAGGGTCCGATTTTTAATGCTCTAAAATCTCTGCCAGGGCTCCTTTGAATGAAAAATGTACCTTACGGTCGGATTTGAAGACGTTAGTTTGAACTTGAGATCGAAGTTTGGCCCGAACTTCATTACGCGCTTAAGATCTATCTTAAGTTCGAACTACAATTGAATTCGAGATTGAACTTAAGATCAAACTTAAGCCCGAAATCAAGTTCGGGCCACACTTGGATCTTAAAGTCGATCTCAAGAGCGATCGTAGGTTCAAACTAACGTCTCAAAATTCGACTCTTACACTATGAAGACGGCAAAGTTCTGTATTTGATCGACATACCTTTCACATTTCGATACGCCCAAAATTAATCTCATTCGCTTGATCCATCACGTATTTAATCCCACCGCTATCTCTGCGGTCTCGGTTATATGGAAAAGTTGTTATTTTTCGATCCGACTACGAGCCTTTGGCAATTTAATTAACCACGAGAGCCTTGCGGATGGCTTATCGCCTATCCTTCGAAATTTCCGTCCAGCAAGACACTGGGGAACGTACGGAATGGCTTTCCCTTATCGCAACACGTCCGTCCTTCGACCCGGCCATCGTGACTTCGGGTCAAACCGAAACACTGTGATTATCTGTCTCCGCTGTCCATTCCCGTTGTTTCTCCGTGTTTTTCTTTCATTTCTGTCTATCTGCACGCCCACGAGGCGCGGTTGTGTTTGCTGTGGTTATTCTGTGCGGCGAACGAGCCGCACGTTTGCTAACTATCTCTATAGCAAAGCGAGATGTCTCGTCGAGGCGGTATCGATCGCCCCCAACGAAAACGTTATCGAAGCACTGCACTCTTCCGTATCTACGGGTAACGGGCTTGTGCAGCATACGGCCTTTAGAAACTAACGGACATAGGCGATTCTAATGACAATATAAATTGTATGTAAAATTGATTGCAAACAGCTCGAGCCTATTCACATTTAACTGCATCAGCATTTCACCGAAGATTTTGCAAATGGTGAGGGCAGAAAGCAATCAAATATCGGGAAACAGCCGATAAGAGCACCCAAGAAGCGCACAACAGTAGACACTTGAATTTTTTTTTTCCCGTAGAACTTGAAATTAAAATTAGAAAAAAATTTAACATAATTTTTTGTACGACTTTTTTTTCTTCACTGCTTATAAAAATTCTAATGATAAACTTTATAGTGTGGGTGAAAGGTAATGGTTTTTCTAAGGCACGTCTATCTAAGGACATCGCATTTTGTAGATTTATTAAAATTTAACAATAAGCCTGAAAAAACAAAGCTTCCTGTATGAGGAAGCAAAACATTGACAAATTATTAATTCGATCTGTTTGCCCGAATATGAATATTGCAGGTTGGATAGGAATTTCAGTAGCAATGTTCGTCTGTCCCCCGTTGATCTATTGCGCAGCGGCGATTACTTTGGTGACGGATCGAAATTCTTTTCAGGACCCTCGAGAATCTCTGTCTGTACGTGACCGTCGAAAACGAGCCCGAACTTCGCGGAGTCTCGTCTTTCTGGGAGGTTCTAGAGGGGTCCCTGTGGATGAGAACGGAAGAGCACGATCCCGATTCGCCGAAACTCGTCGCCACTTGCGTCCTCGATCTTCCGAGCTTCGAGAACAATGAATTTTTCGACGCCTACGGCACAGTCGCTTACGTTCTGGACGACAAAAATTATCAAACTGTAGTGCCGACTTTTCGATTGAACGCCACCGAGGCCATTGACCGATCGCTCGCACCGAGATTCAACGCCGACATGGAGAACAGTGTACTGGCGATAAAAGCCATTTCCGTCGAGCAAACAGTCGCTATCTCCTTCGAGGAAGACCCCGGTAGGGGTGTCAGACTACTCAAGTTTCTCGGGCGCATGGGCTTCAAAGAGATCCTGTCCGATGTTTACGTATCGAACAGTCAAGAATCCTTCAGGCACTGCATCATCGAGATTCTTCCCTGCATGGAATCGGAAGCGACGATACGAATATCCGCTCGGTGAGTCAAACATTCGTGCAATTTATTTTTATTTTCTTGTCGATCTCGATTTCATCGATGGAATAAAAAATGCTCGAATGTATTTTGATTTTTTTTTTTCAATCGATGCATCGACGGTGATTATCTGCATATCTGCACGCGGCATAAGTTTTGGAAAACACTTCTTATTCGTGATATTGTAATTATAGTTTATTTTTATTTTTTACGATTTTTAGTTCACAGAGCCGTCTGAACATCATCGTGTCCATGCTGCGAAACGAGTTTCCCGAGATTAATGTCCCAGATCCCATGGACAAATTGATGGAGGCTGCGCTAGCTCTGGAAAGGGAATTGAAATTGGAATTGGCTGGCGTCGATGCCGGTGCCATACACATGGCTCGAATCACAACGGATCTTCTCATTCCATAGCCTTCTCATCTTGCGGCTAAATTATAGAAAGAAAAAGTAATGTCGCGCCGAATTTTTTGGGGAATAAATAAGGTTTTTTTTACAAACGCTAGAAAAAGATTTTTTTTTTATGATTTATTTTGTTAAACTATATAAAGCACATATTTATAATAGATGTTGCGCGTGAGTAAGTGAGTGAGTGAGTGTGTGAGTATGGAACTCGCTGAGCACTTTTTTTTTGTTATTTTTTTTTTATCGATCGAGTCTATCGTCGTTACGACCGGCAAACACCGCGCCTCAAATTGAGATCATACACATACAGATGTATGCATATATATATATACATATATATATCGGTCTTACGCGCAATCTACTATCTCCTATATTGCTGTCGTTCGTAATATATTTTCTGTTTTTCCCCCCTCATTACTACGCTCGCTTCCCTGCATTCGCCGAGTGTGTCTTTTTTTAACTAATATTAACGTGACCGCTGTGGTTACATTCGAGATTCCAGAAAATGTTATTCTCGCCGATTGATCGGATAAGTACGATGAGTAATTGCGCGAAGCTTCGCGGCGAGCTCGATGGACAGATTAATCGCGAGACAGTAAATATACACAGCGCTTTTGTAATTCTTCCGGATTCTTCGATCACATAGTTCTCTAAGCCAAGTAACATTCGCGTGATAGTCGGGCCAGAATGGACAGTATACAATATAATTTGAAGAACTACAACAGCACTTTTTCTTTTTATATCCCGAACATATTTCGGCCATGCTTTTGGGGACATTTTTTTAAAGTATAATATTGGCTAGAAACAAATATGTTTTAAAGATATTTTGACTTTCTCTTCGCGTACGAAGTATGCGGAGGGACAGTACTGTTTATTTTAATAACATTGTCCATTCCCGTCCCCGAGTAAAAAATTGACACAGATTAAATACACGCTGTCATCTATTCCTCTGCCGTTTTCTATCGCGAAATTCCTCATCATATCTTTCCTACACGTCCAGTATAACAAATCAGCAACTATGATAGTTACAATGACGAATAAATGACTTTAATAGAGACCGTCGTTAGGCAATTAAACGTTGAAAGGATGAAGTTTGAAAAAATGGGAAGGACATGGGGATTAACGGGATTAAGGCTTTTGATGATCGAGTAATCGACGTTCTTCCTTTGTTTTGTTTCTGTGTTTTTTTCTTATTTTTTTTTTGTAATGCTGATGATGACAATAATAATACTAATACTCGGCCGTTATCGTCAACGTAACGGTTTTATTTTTCTCTTCATTTAATTCTCTCCTCAACGACGGAGCTAACAGTTTCAACGGGTCGTCGAAGTGTCGAAGCGTGCAAATTAAAAATGGGAACTCGTCAGTTTGGAATTCCTCTGAGAGTCCGAGTGTCTCGGATATCGAAGAGACGTAAAGAATAGGATCGCAAAAAAAAGAAAAAAAGCTACGACACCGCGACGTCTCGTTCGACCGTACTTTGCTCGGTCCCTTTCCCTTATTTCGTCTTTTCTCTTTCTCCTCGCGTTTTACACACGTGTTTGTTTTTCATTTTTTTATATACTCTATGTATCGTTACATAATGGCTCAGTCTATCTAGAATCGCGAATATCACTAATTTTTCATTATTAACTGTAGTATGGCAAGTTTTTCATTTTTTTTCTTCTTGTTTATATTATTTTCTCTGAGGCTCGTCAACGCGCCTTTGCAGTCCCACCTTTTGTGCTAAACTAATGGTTTATTTATGTTTGTTAATTCATTAATGTTTTTTTTCCCGACGGAGAAACGCAAACGGTAGCAAACAATCTGAGATCGAGTCGGTCAATCGGTTATAATTGGATCGAGTGGGAGAGGGGTTTATAAAAACACTCTAGGCTTTACAGTTAGAAATTAATTTCTTTTTTCTTTTTCGTCATTTCAAACGCAGGAACTGCAAATGCGACTTCTTGTCCCGACTACGAGTACATTGCACTTAAACTTTGTGTGTGTGTGTTTACTTTTTTTTTAGTTTCTTTAATTTTACCATTTTATTTTCCTTTATTCGCATCGACAGCTTTTATTATTTTAGGTACTACAGTCTTTCGTCCTTCCTTCAGCTCCCTTCGAACTTAGAAACGAACGAAAGTGGGTTAATGGTCGGTGATTATAATTTCGGTCGAAAGTATCAACGTTGTTTAAAGGTGTGCGAGGAACAGTTTGTTCGTATCGAATTTAAAACTATCTCGATATTATATCATTATAGTTGGTTTTCTTGTTTGCCTGCTTTTTTTTCATTCGTTTAGCGAGAATGACGAGTCGCAGTTTTATTTATTTATTTTTTTCTCACTCACGATAAAAATCACGAGTATCGTTTTAACAATAATAATTGCAATTTTTTTTTCATTTAATAATGTTTCGTCGTCGTTTACCTATGTTGATAATATCTCTTCAACTAATAAGAAACCGGTGAATAATATTTTTATCTCGTGTGTGTTGTAGTTTTTTTTTGTATTTTTTTTTCTTTTTTCAACTTCTAATCTCTGATTTCGTCACTCGACGCATCTCTCTCCCTCTCCCTCGTAGTGCAAAAACAAATGTTTTTAGGCCTCTCGAACGAACGTCCCTTCTGTTCACACACACACACAATTGTGTTCAGAAAATCGCAATCTTTAACACGCCTCGAAGAAAGCTTTTCTAATATCGCGCCGTTTAAAAAAGAAAAAAAAAACCTCTTTTACCACTTTCAGCACAAGCACACTGTCTTTCTCGCTCTTTCATCTCTCTCGACTGTCATTCTAAAACAATTATTATCCTCTAATCGTCACGATCAATTCTCTCGTGTTTTAGTTTCATCGAGTGGTTAACACGATTGCTAGAATGTGTGCTGAAGCTCAAGCGATTGCGATATCTTACAATTTTATGCCTGGAAACGATTTTCTCTTCTCTCTTCTCTTGTTTGTTTTTTTTTCTTTTTAACCAGACGAGTTTCACACGTTAATCACACGGGTGGCAACTGAGGCTCTACGTGCTTAATTACAAAATCTCTTAAAGAACGGAGCGCGCAACGATTTATCGTCGAAGGAATCGCGAGGTATTTTACGTACTATATCAAGTAAAAATTGGATACTTCTTCAGCGTTCGAAGCAATGCTTTACACGTAGAAAAATAAATCGTAGAAAATACATAGGAAATCTGTCTTCGTACAAAGCATATGCGAGCTTCGAACGATGAAGATTTGCCCGATCTTGATCGAAGCTCGTTTTTCTTTTCTTTTTTTTTTTACAGTTTGTTTTTAATCGAATTTTCGCGAATGGACTTTTTGCGAAACTCGGGCTGAAGAAGTACAAACAAGGATATAGAGATTTTTTATCAAGGCTCGAGTCTCGTTTGCCACCCGTTACTCATCACAGAAACGCCATGCTAGAGGTCCAGATAATTAGTTTAAAAAGAGACTTCGTCGTCTAAACTTCGCCTCGTTCTTTTTTTTTCTTGTTTTTCTATCACATACATACTCCTCGACTAAACTCAACCCCCGTAAACTCTCAATCTCGCCCGGCTCGCCTGTGTCTATATAAACTTGCATTATCGTATCCGATATTTTTTTTTTCGTCGCTATCCTACTGTGTGCACGCGAAACTCGCGAGAGAATTGGCTGCGAGCTGTACACACGACTTTTCCTTACACTTTTTGTTGTTATTAGTATTAGTTTTATTTATTTTTTACTTCTCTCCGTGTCTCTCGCGCCCGCCTCAATTTATTTGTCCATCCTATTTATGTACATGCGTACCTGTGCACGTGTGTATCGTGGGAATTCCGTAGGACGAAGCCTCGAGCCAATTTTCAACCACAGCTCTCATAAATTCGAAGACCAAGTTTCGAAAAAATAAAAAATAAAATAAAGTTCACTCTAGTTGTTTTTCCTAAGGGTATTCCCGCTCGAGGTAAATATTGAAAGCGATAACTGTGACACCCGGCACGAGTATACACACAGGCACAGGTATATTTTTCACTTTGACTATTTAGATATAAATTACAGCGGTTAGAAAATGATCGTTTCTTCATCGTAAGGCTAGAGTCACTCAACTACTTTGCTCATTTATTTCCTTTGATACTCGTTAGTTTTCTTGTTTTTTATTTATTTTTTTTCGCATTCAATTATCATTTTACTCTTCTCGTTATACCTCGTTCGCAATCGCACGGTTCTTCAAGCTTCTCTCTGCGTGTGGCTTTTTCTTTGCTTTTTTTTTGTACACCATTTAAATTTCGCCTCGAAGAATTTTTGGGGACGAGACGAGGATAACACGCGGCGGTCGTTGCACCTTGCATCACGGGAATTTGCGACAGTGATCGTTGCGATAGTGGACCGATAAAATTTGTGAGTTATTTGTTTTTTTATTATTCTCTTCATTATCATGGCTTAATTGACGGCTTTACTTGATATTCATTCGAAATTGTAAAACAATGATGAATTCATCGACGATTCAATTAGTTGGCTTAACTCTCGAAGCATTTCGCTGTCTGATATGCGACGTAATTTTTAGTTTTTTTTTGTTTTTTGTTTTTTTTTTAATGCTCTCGACCGCACGCATTTAATCCCGCACGCGGTTTAATCTCGAATTATCGATTATTAAGCGTTCTCAGATCGTAGTTTATTTATTTATATGCACCTAAGGAAATTGGCTTTCGTCCGTCTCTGCAAATTTCATCGTCCTCGTCGTTGCCGGCGTCGTCGTCTTCGTCGTCGTCCTCTCGCAGTAACTATAGGTATGTTTGAACATTGACTATACATTTTTCTCCATCATTATTCACGCCTCGACAAGAAACAAAAAAACATCGTATTCATTCGACGGATAGGCAAATCAACAAACTTTGCAACTAAAAAAAATTGTTTTCTTGGCTTTTGAATATAATTTATGTGTCTCGAGACAATCGCGACTCGTACTCCCCCTCTTACGGGTTTCCATTTAAATTTCGACGTGCCAATTTTGTAAGAGGCTCAAATAAGTAGATATACACATACATTGTTTTTCAATTTAGAGACTTCGCAGTGAGTGAGTGTGGAAAAGGACGATAATGTCACGGTGTATTTTTGTTGCCTCTTCAAATACAGAAAGAATCGCCAAATTGAGAGCGGGGGAGCGAGTGCTCTAGCGACTAAGTGGACGGGCGAAGTCGAATATTGCCACCGACATATTTTACGACCATATGTTTGTTTATGTTTGTTTTTTTTTGTCTTGTGTCTGTTTTTATGAGTACAATCTTAATTTAGGCTTAACAATATATTCACTAAATTCTCATTTTTCTCGAGCATTATTTCACGTCGCTCGGTTATTTTTGTTTTATTTTTCCACTTCTCTTTTCAATTATTCATATACTTTGTATTTCTCCGATTCCGGATTAACTTACGCACCGCAACGCCTCGGATATACTAGTCGGATAGTATATGTATTTTTTCGGTTTTTTTTTATCATGTATTTACAATCTATTCAATTTATTCGTAAGGTAGTCGTTTTTTTATTCCGTGGTACGAATGCGTGATTTTTATATCTGTCTCACTCAATTTTTCATCTAAATACCCGCTCGGCTACATTTACACGTATATCTATGCGCATGCCGCGCATAATATATTTCTTTCGCTTTTTTTTTGTCTGTTCAAATACTTCCCATGTACAATTACATTCGCTAAGGCATTCATTATGGCAAGTATATTTGTAATGGTGCTGCACTAAGGTATATGGTGACCTGGTATTTTTGCATGTTTGAGATTATGAAAAAGAAAAAATATCGATATCGACTTGTCGAATATCTCGCGTGTACTGTTTTTTCTTCGTCTCTTTGTCTCGATCATTTGTACTTTAGCCTAAAAAGCCCGTGGGCAAACGCAATCTTGTGCCAGTACGAGAAACGAATTACGAAGCTCTATAACAAATGGGTACGATTAGCTCGCCCATGTTTCCACAACCGATGAAAAGCAATTTTAGATCCGCTGTGGGCATATAAGAGCGATTAAACGCGATCTCTCGTATTTGTAGAAAATTGACGCTGGGATGATATTTTTTTGCAGTGTTTTTTGTCTATACTTTTATACAAGGCTCACTACGTAATTTTTTTCTCGAGAGAATATAAAAATAGTTCTTACACGGTGTCTTGTGTATGTGTGTGTGCGCGCGCGCGCGCGCGCGCGTTGTGTGTGTGTGTGTGTGTGTGTGTGTGTGTGTGTGTGTGTGTGTGTGTGTGTGTGTGTGTGTGTGTGTGTGTGTGTGTGTGTGTGTGTGTGTGTGTGTGTGTGTGTGTGTGTGTGTGTGTGTGTGTGTGTGTGTGTGTGTGTGTGTTTGTTGTTCGCCCGGCAAGATTTTCTATTCTTTGTCAAACAATACAGGTTTAATTTCCCTACAGCTCAGAACTTAAAATTTCAAATTTAGACAATCTTTTCGGCATGTGGCCATATCTAAAATTTTCATTGTAGTCACTGTAGAGTTCATAAACTCTAGAATTTCGTTTTATATTCTTGTCCAATTTAAAGAATAAGAGGTGAACGAATCGCAATTCTCGAGGGTTCGATTGTATTTAATAAATTCGAAGAAGGTGCGATGCGATGTTGATGTTGATGTTTGATACACCTTGTTGAAAAATAAAATACAAATTAATCACGTATCGAATTGTGTTTAGGGGCGTGACAAATAAAAGTATTTCGCGTTTGAGAACCAAACCCTACTCGTATGTCTTCACCGTGTAAAAAGTATCGAGAGACTGTGATTAATGGAATCACGAATCAAGCTTGGCACTCTAAGTTACCTCAATTCGTTTGTTTCTACAGGCGTGATCCGAGAAACCGCAAACGGAAATAATATGACAGATGAGACTATGGCTGTCGACGACCACAAATCGGTGAGTGGTTTTACTATAAATTTCTGATATGCTCAACGATTGAGAAACGATACTGTTTCCGCCCGATGCTTTACAAGTTCCGGAAACATAATTTGCATTCGCATATTCGCGCACCAATTCGGCATTATCCAACCCTCGAACCTCAAAAACGATTTTGCAATTTTTTTCTCAAAATTGATTTTACCTTCCAATGAAGTAATTTTTTTTAAACGAAAGTTACTCTTGAAACCACAATATCGCCAGATACAAATATTGAACCCTGATTTTTTTTCGATTTTCGGAGACACGTTACTTATTAAATAATACATACGAATGGTACATACAAATCATTTGTTAAAAAATGAATCAACACTTGTGACAGTGTGAACCATGCAACACCTTCACTACGTAACAATTTTTGTAATTGAGTCTTCTAGTAGGTCATTAGTTGCATTGCAACAAGGTTCTTTTTGTTCATGGCGAAAGCTCGCAAAAGCACGATACAAATATAAACGACTGTCCACTGCAGGGTTAAACTAAAAAAATCCACTTTCGAGGGTTGGATATGACTTCCAACTTATCTGCCATTTCGGTTTTGGGACTCTTCAATCGCAAATTTTCACTGTCTCGCTTCGATGACACATTTACAAAAAGTATTATCATATCTCCCCCTCACGTTTACGTGGCTCACTGGACTCTTGTCCTCGATCGCATTTACACAAATTGAATAAAACCCTGCGAGTGCCGCTCGCTCTCTCTGTTTTTCTCGCACACAAACCGCGCCAATTCTTCGCCATCAACCCCGTGTTTTTTTAATTCTACATAGTGACAACTTCTTCATCATCGTTCCGGAGGAAATAACAACGCCAGTGTTTTCTTTTTTTGTTATCGCACATTAGCGCTCTTGAATCAGCAGTATTGTTATTGACATTATTTAATTATCTAACGGTATCTAATCAATAGCATTTTACATTGTGATTACAATTTTTTTTTTCATAGCTTCTGCTTTTGCAAACTTTTTCATTTAATTATTATTATACTCGGATAGAGAGTATTAACCGGCAATAGTAATGCATTTCTCCTGCTTCTCATTTCCTCCGCTGACTAACCGAAGCGCGCACACACATACACACACGCGCACATTTCATTGACCAACGACCAATTCTGAGGTAAATTGCGAGGATGACGAAAGAAAGTAAAAGTCGAATGAACTATAAATATGTATATCTTTTTTTTGTCTTGTTCTCGCACGAAAAATAGTTACTTCTGTATCTTGCTTGTGTCATCCGTGTATGGCTTAAACATGTACACGTGTCAATTCTATTAGGTATAGGTGGGAAGATTTATCCTCTTCACGTGTGTGTGTTAACGTTACTCGCTATGAAGACGTATGTGTGTATATGTACATATATGCAATAGGTACACGTTACGTTTTGTTTTTTCCGAACGTACTTCATGCCTCGATTTGGAAATCGCACACCCTCATGTCATCTCGACGATTTTACTTTTCACCTAAGTCTGTTGTGTGTTTGATTATTACTATTTTTTTTTCATTTTTTCGTATTCTTTTCATTTTTTCTACAATTATTAACAACGAAAGATTCTTGCCGGATAGCCGCCAGACAGGGCTCGTCCACGTCAACGAATTAGTCGTAATAGTGTTTTTTCATTCTTTCATCTAGGCGTTAGGCGACGAACGAGATTTTACCGCGCGAAAAAAAGTTAAAAACGCTCTAAACGCGAGAAAGTATATATATATATGTATAATAATTGTCAACGTTGCCCTTCGGACCATCAAATTCGCGCGCTATATTGTTTTTTGTGTTTTTTTCATCATTTTTTTGTAATCATCTACGTATCGCACACAGGCTCTGCTTTCTTTCTCGTACATTGTTTTTTCTCTCTCTCATCATTCACCAACAACTAAAATATCATCTATCTATTTTCCGCAAACGCATTGCCGCTTCTCTGTCTCTCTCCCCCCCCCCTCTCTCTCTCTCTCTCTCTCTCTCTCTCTATCGATACACTTTTTCTCGTTATTTATTTATATATTTATAACTGCCTAATAATGCGGTAGTGGTTGTAATCATTGCAATAATAATCATAACAATAATAATTTATTATATGTATATATATATAGTATTTATAGTTCTTTATAGTACATCGCGTTTTTTTTCATTTTTTTTTTAATCTCGTAAAAAGATGCTCCTCGTCGCACGCGCTTTCGTTATATATTTTTCTCTTTTTTTTTCTCACGATTCCTTCTGCACCTCGGCAGCCCAAAGAACTCTCAACAACTTAACATGGTCCTTGGGCCCGAAATATTTCTATATAATCGCGTCATATTTTATTTTTTTCTTCCGTACTTTTGAATTAGTTTCTCACGTGTTGCTCTTGTCGCGTGAACTCGTCGGGAACGCATTATTTTTACTTGTCGTTTCTGTCGCGAAACTCATTTACGTCTCCTGGAATCGATCCTACGAATCTAGCGCAATCTTTTTACACGCCATTGTCTACCTTTTTTTTGTTAATTGAATCTTTGGGCTCTCCACGTCCCTGTAGCCATCTCGGAGACTCTTCGAGTAGATTTTTATTTTGTGTGTGTCTGTGTGATTTCTGTATTTTTCGCACAGCGAGCTCTTTTTTTATAACTTATACTTCTACGGAGGGCCGTTAATCGCGAGGCTAAGCTTAAAAGTTAATTTTTCTTTTTTTTTACTATTTTTGTTCTTCGTTTCAAGTTGATCGAGCCGTGCCAGGTGTTTGAGCACAAAGACATCTTCTTCCTCCTTCGCCTCTCCGTTTTTTTCACAGAGTTGAGTTTTCACGGGTATAGAAGCGTCGACGAGAATCACGAGTCGCACGCTCGTTTTTCCTCCCACGTCGTTCATTTTCTCAATCGCCGTTAGTCGATGGCAATTTATTTTCTTTTCGCTTTTTTTTAGCACAGAGAGTCTTAGCGGCCCGCAGACAAGGGCTCCGCACTCGCGAGCCTAGAACTCCGCCAGTCTGGAATTTCCGTTGAAGACGATATCTTCTTTTGTTCTTCATCGTTATTCCGACCCTGGCGCTTGGGTCCAAGCTATGAGACTTCTCCCAACCTCTCCCCCCTCGTTCTCCTCCTTCTGCCTCGTCTTGACGGATATTCTTGCTCAACCTGCGCCATCCGAGCTCCACAGCGGATACT
Source organism: Stenichneumon culpator (assembly GCA_964017025.1). Classification (NCBI taxonomy): domain Eukaryota; kingdom Metazoa; phylum Arthropoda; class Insecta; order Hymenoptera; family Ichneumonidae; genus Stenichneumon; species Stenichneumon culpator. The sequence goes on from OZ024781.1 coordinate 8,356,199, forward strand.
TGAGATTCTCGTGTCGTTACGGAGAAGTCTCATCGAGGCGAGAATTAGAGATGGAGGGAGAGAGGGAGAGAGAGATTAATGGAGCCTTCAGTATCTCTGCGTGTGCTAGTAGGACGAGTGCCGTCATTGATACGTGTCCTTGTGGAAGGTGTCGCTCTTGTGGAAGATCCTGCGGCCTTCCCTCGTCAGTTCTTGGCTCGCAAAGTTGTTCTCTGACTTTGGCCTCGGCAAAAGTCCAGCCGGTAGTGCCCTCAGCTCCATACTGTGCACCTGAAATTTATCAACATTTGAAACCGACGATTTCACCCCTTGTCGTCACGGTACCAACTTTTCTGGCAACGCCTCCAAAATTTCAACACCCAGCTCCGATATTACTGTTTTGCAACTTTTCAATTCTTTTTGGTTCTATGAAAGCCGATATTGTATTTGCATGGAAAGGGTGTAGAATGGGAGTTCTTGAAGAGTGCGAAAAAGCCACACGAGCCGAAGGTAAGCCCTGCGTTCACACGAGTCAAGAACTCCCTTTCTATTCTCCTGCCAATCACATAATTTTTCTTAACAAATCCACGAAAGTCACGCTTTTCGTTGTTGGGAATTATGCGCAGAACGGCATTTTCTTGCACTAGCGCGAGAAAAAAAGACGTATGCGCAGTATTTTTCTCGCACGCGATGCAAAAAAGTGCTTTTCTGCGCTCACTTCACAGGAACGGAAAGCGGAATTTTACGTGCATGCGTTAGGAAATAGTACATTCTGACGGGTGTCAGTTTGCAACACGAGCCGAAGGCGAGTGTTTTCACACCGAGTGGCATAAACAATATTCTATGAATTTTTTTTCTAAAACTGTTAGTTACCGATTCTTCGCTGGCACTCGCGTGCGCTGCCTGTTCCGCGAGAGCGTTAACCACAGCGTTTATCGTTTTCGATTCGCTGCCGAGATCCTCTTCCCGATGGGCCACCAGATTTGGATTCTTTCCGATTTTGTTCAACCTGCGGTAACGAATACGATTAAGCGTAGGGAATGTCACACCGGATACAACCAACGATTATTCACGCTTGAACCGAGAAACCCTTCGCGGTACACTGATCAATATTTCGTTATTATTATGAAGAAACTAAATTAATATCGTTACATCATTCGTTCAATTGTTAATTATGATTGTTTTTTTTTGTGCCGCCAAGGGTTTCGATAATGACGGACCAGTGGATCGATAAAAACCAAGAAGTCAGCCCATTACGAACACATTGTTTTTTACGCATGATCAGACGTGAATGAGTACGACAACAATTAATCTTATTATTATAAACAACACCACCTGTCGTACTCATCCAGGGAAAATAATTGACCAGTTCGAGAGAGATAATCATGAGAAATTGCATCGCTTTCGTATTGTATATCATAATGTAAGACAATAATAGTTGATAGAATTATCGAGAAAAAAGTCTTAAATGTTATATAGTATAAAGAGCTCTAGTAACGCCGGCGCTGGCAGTGGCAAAAGCTTAGCGCTCAGCGTGTGATATTTTTTGTTTTGCAAACATGCTTGCGAGAGGACATTTAGGACGTGTGTCCAGCGATCAGTATAGATTATTTCAAAAATTAAAGAAGGCTTGAGACAATTCGCAAATTTTTCACTCGAACAAAAAAAAAATTAATCATGGGACAAAAACTAAATTAAAATAATCAAAATCTTCGATAATTTTGATTTTTGTTAATCAAATTTTAGAGTGCCAGCAGATGTGCGATTGCGTGTCAAACCTCCTTAAGCTTTGCGAGCTCGCAGCAAATGCTTCTCGGATTCTCAATGACTTGTCTCCTCCCGCCCAGCCCGGAGCCCTTTTCTCAATCTGCCGGTCGAACGAACGCATAACTTCGTAAATTGGAAAAGGGCTCCCGAGGATATATTTTCCCGCTGCCGCAGAAGCGAAAGAATAGCGCTGTGCTTTCTTCTCATTATTCCTTTCTTTTTATTAGCTTAATTTTTTATATAAATATAAAATAACTAAAATAATTATAATTATAATCAATTTAAAGGAGCGAGCGATTATAAGCAAGCGTACAAGTTGGCAAATATAAAGATTCGTAATAAAAAAAGTATAGTATATATACTATAAGACCATCCCTCGTACAATTTACACGTGTAAGACAGAAAGACACGTGAGACTCAATGTACGTACGAAACAGAAGATTTAGTATGACGGGAAGAGGGTGGTGATTGACATCTATTAGCACACCAACTCGATAGAACAAACCTAACCAAAGTTTATACCTCTCGGCGGCAACGCTCTCCATGGTACGGCGCATTAGTGGATACTGATCGAGTACAGCGTTGAAATGATCCACCGAGAGGCTGAATAGGTTGCAGTAAGTCTCTGCCCTGACGGACGCGACCCGACGCGCGTTTGTCAGGAGACAGATCTCACCGAAGTATGAACCATCGGACAACGACGTTGCGACCTCGCCGTTCGCCATCACAATGTCGACTATTCCCTCCTGTATGAAATACATCTTCGAGCCGATTGTTCCTTCTTTGATGATTATGTCACCTGAAATTAATCTCGTTAGTCATCAAATTTCACAAGAGCCGTCGACATCGAATAACCAGTGTTACAACCGGTTACTTCGTCAACATACTTAAAATCAATGAATTTTATTATGGTATTATTAAAATCAATTACTTTTTGGTTCCAAAGAACGAAGGCCAATTTCTTTTTTATTCAATACGGTGGCCAAGAATTATTTTTTTTCGATGCGTAATTTTTTTTATAGATAAAAATAAACGGCAAAAGATAGCCGAAGATATAAGCATTCAACGTTTCCTAACGAAACGAAATTATCGATCGAGCATTTTGTATATATAGTGCCCCTACGATACTGCAATCTTCGCTCGCATACTCACCGGAAATCCTTCTGAACAGTACAGAATTAGTCTACGAAAAGTAATTTAAAAAAACAAAGTCGCGTCCGACTGTTCGGATTACCTGGCTGGAAGACTTCGTATCGCAACTTCGTGACGACGTCCGAGACAAAGTTGGAATCGGCATTAGCGAAGAACGGCACCGAGGCGACGAGCGATCTGCAGTTGTAATTTATCACGTCCTAGATCGGGAGGGATAAGATCGTGATGAAAATATTCGCTCGATCGTCACGGGCGTCTCGGACGCTTCGAGGTCGATTCGGCGCTCGTGCAACGAGTTATGGTTCAATTGTACAATGAATGATAATGTGACTTTTTATAAGTGAAGAGATCTTTCCACAACGAGAAAACTTCGTATCCACATAGCTTGTCGTTTACGTAAAATCGTATATCAATTTAAAAAATTGTTTTCCTTCCACTCATGGGAATTCCTACCTCTCTCAGCTTCTCCGACAGTTCTCCGAGAATGAGTTCCTCGTCGAAGAATTTTCCCTGGTAACGATGCTCGAAGTACTCGGTGATCCTCTGGCGCATCTCCCTCGGTAACTTTCGGTAGGCCATGTACTCTTCCACTTGCTTCACCTACCCCGAGAACAAATCATCCCCGATCAACGCTCCGCGTATCTTACCAATATCTCCCAATGCATTATAAAGCTTCTTCACACTCTCGTTACATCCCCCGATATACCCAGCGATAAAACGCAACCGAGGAATCTCGAATTTAATTATGTGAGAGATCATCGTGAATTTGAATAGCTGGTAGCCCCGCAGCGAAGTTCTGGCTTGGAGAGAACGGTATGAGAGGACACGAGGTCGGAGGACCTTTTAAACTCGAGAAAGGTGTAGCTTTGGTGGACTGCCGATACGACCCTTTCGCCCTCTAGTGCTCAGTCAAAACTAGGGAGTGTCATGTAAGCTCACAGAAAGGGATAATTGGTGATTCTTTTTTCGAGCAATTATAACGAAAGCTAATTATATACAGGGTCGTTGATAGTTGATAGTATTTACACAGCGTGAATTGAACGGTACATTTGATTTTACCTTATGCCTTCTCCCGCAACTAGAATGATCGCTTCAAGGCTCCAATTATAAAATTTATTCTGTTCAAACAGTCGTAGAAACGTGGCCCAGGAAAACTTACCTTCTCTCGGTACTGCCTTCTCGACGAGTCTAGCGACTGAATCAAATTCGTGGCGTGACCGAGGAACAGAGCGTAACAGGTGGCACCGCTGATCATGCTGAGCATCGTCAGCCACATATCGGTTAATGACTGAGGTGGAAACCTGCCATAACCGATGCATAGCATGTGCGACATCGCTTTGAAGAGGGCCCACGAGTATTGCTCAAGCCAAAACGAATCCTGTGTGAAATAAAAAAACAAGTTCTCTCAGCAACATATCCCAAAAGTTAATAATGTGCTATACGTTTGTTATAATTATATTTACAAGTTTTCTAGAAAAAAAGTGTATCAATTCATAATTTTATTGGCGAATTAATAGATTTTGCTTTCTTGTAGAAGAAACTATGTTTTCATTCATAGAAATATGTTAGAATTTAAGAGTAATAGAAAAGTTCCCTATTTAACATTAGTTTGAACTTGAGATCGAACTTAAGATCAGAGTCAAGTCCAAAGTTAAGATCAAACTTAAGCACAGAATTAAGTTCGGGTCAAACTTTGATCTTAATTTCAAACTAACGTCTCAAACTTCGACCCTAGGACTATCAACTGACCTGCAACTCGTTAATGGCGACCCACGAATTACTTGGAAATCCTTGCAGCATGGGTACGAGAAACTGCAGGCATCCGCTCCAGTGTCCGATGAGTAGCATCATACAGATCAGATTAAAGATCCGCATGAAGACCGACGCCATGTTCAGGAACTGTCAACAACGAATAAAGGAGCTTTAATCGTTGCAGGTCTCGTGGTCACGCGGGTTCGACGAGTACCCGGTGACTATGTAAATCCTTGTTCGCCCAGAGGGTTTGTGGTAGCCATCGAGGGCACCCTCCTCCCTCCTCAAGGACACCACCGCGAAAGCGTGTCCTTTGTGTACAGCAAATAAGCGGGTGGTTGGGCAAATAAAAAGTTATACAGATATACATATAAATGTATATAGAAATCATAACTGCGAAGAGGGTCCTGGACCCCTTTGTCTACTCGCAAACGAACGCCCGAAGGCGAAATAAAAACACACACAATAAATGAAAAACAAAAATGTTTAAAAAATAAAAATAAGCAAGTTTCGAGCCAAAGTCGAGTTATATCGAAACTCTCTTAAAACTTCTCGGCCGATGAGAATTCTAACAATTGAGCAAACAATTATTTTAATAAATCTCTCGAGTGAAGGAGAGAGTGTGAGACGAAAGAGCGAAAGTGAATTTCCGTACGCCCAGAAATTCAACACGCTCGAGGCAGTTTTTCGAATTCGAAAAATTCACTCGGAAATTCGTTGTTGGCTCTCGTTGGAAATAATAACTCTCCTGACGCAATACAAATAAAAGCATGCCACGTTGCGAAAAAATCATGATATTATTTATCAATATACGATACCAAAATGAAACACCAAAAATAATAACAAAACTTTATACGAACGATACTAAACCATAAAACGTCGAAATTAATGTAGTAGCTACGATGCTTCAACACAGGTTTACGCAAATAATTGGCGGGGTGGTTATGGGGAAATTCTCATATCGCTCGTGCAGCAGCTAACATTGATTGTTTATTTCTCTTTTTTTATGTTTCATTATGCCGTAACGATGAATTTCGAGAACTGCATGAGAGAGTGATGAGAGAGACGGTGAAAACGTAAACCGCAGGCACGATTTCGATATGGATTTCGTTTGGACGCGATTTACTATAAAGCAGCGATAGCTGGGAGAGGGTATTTTTTATGTTTACGTAATTGAAAGAAAAAAATTATTTTTTTACATTTCCATATCACCATCTCCCTGCACGCAGAATAAATTAAAGTTAATGATAATCTATGAAATTAAAATCTATTTAATGAAGTGAATGATACGCGGTTAAGTTTTTCTTTTAGTATATTACGCGATACAAAGCTCAAACAGCATGGCAATTTTTTTTAAGTTCTACGATGGGCTCGGTTTGCCCGGAGTTTCCCGATAATTCTCATCGAGAGAAGTCTCAATGATTGCAAATCAGTCCAAGAAGCTCGAGCCGGTTCCCCTAGGACTATACAGATATAAATATAGCTTGGGCTCTGCATCGGCTCGAAAATCCTGGACCCCATTATTTAGCGAGCTATTTTATTTCGAATGAGCTTTTCTGGTTAGGAAAATTAGAGCGTATCAAGGCCAAATATATTCATTTCTGCCGATCGCATTTAGAAGTCAGTGTTAATATCGGTGAGCGTATGGATCGTATAGGATAGATGACATTAAAAATAACAACAATTAAATTACTGTTGCGTTATTGCGTCTACGGGGGTAAACTGGTGTTTATTATTTTTAGACGACGTAGGGGTCGGATAAATACTGGATGATCTTACCGGTCTAATTAAACAAACATCTTCAAATACATTACCTGGTTATTTTACTAACAGTTATTTAAAATAAAAAAAATAAAAAAATATACACACACACGCACACGCGCAAATACGTGCATACATACACGTGGATAACGTATGTATGCATATTAGTCTTCATGGTTACATAATTAATACAATATATCGAGTTGCATAGTTATTGATAAATAGGTATCAAACGACAACGGTTGTAACATCGAAACTTTTGCCGTTTCTCTGTCTCTGTAGGACAGTCCACAAGTCGAATGAGTTAATAAGCTTGTCTTTTTTTTCTATCGTTGGATATTCAACAATCAATGATGGTATAACAATGATGACGAGATGGGTGGTAGTCGACGGGCGGTTGGGGGTTTGGGGGGGTTAGGGTGGGTCAGAAACGATACACTGATCAACGAACGATGAGGTACTAATAGTTGTTGGAAAGCAACGAGAACGTCGAAAGATGGATTAGGTAACGGAAATGTTTATGCGCGATAGATACAGCGAGAGCGACAAACCCACGCATACGCACACAATTCGTCGAGGTTCGAGAACCAACGGAAAGAGAATCGGCAACAACAGTAGTAGAGATATGTTTTTTTTTTTATGCATTACTTTTTTTCATACAAAACGTCAAAAAGCCAGGCGAGTATATAGCGACAAAAGCATATACACAATGCATATACACACAGAGATAGACCAGTCCAAAGCAAAGCAGACACTATCCTCAAACGAAACTTTGTACGCGGAGAGAGTTCGTTCGCGTGAGGATGAATTTTTTATGATTATTTTTTTTTTTTGCAGTCATTGCGCATAATTGACCAGCGGACACATTGCAAACCCGACGTAGAGATATGAAGAGCTACCATACTCAGGACAGGGTATATATCTCGCTACGTTTTTTTTCTTCACAAACTACTTTCTTCGAATCAACATACAAAGTAAGTCTATGTTGTCTAATGTAGTTTTAAGTTTCATACTGCGAGCTGCGTCCTCACGTCGCTCGTGTGATTTATGTAGCGATTTTTTTTTTACTTTCTCACCGCATACGAAGTATGCAAGGAGAAAAAGCATCGTTTTATATGTATATATATACATATAAACGACATACTATATAATTGTGCTGTTTACGACAAAGCGACAAAGAAGGGACGCCCAGTCACGTGCGCAAAATTAAGGTTGGGCGCACTGTCTAGCGATCAAAAGTCCTTGTCACAATAGATCGTAGGGGGATACGGATATTTGGGCCAGAAAATTACATCTCTGCGCAGCGATAAAGTTTTAATTAAAAAATTACGTAAACCAAGGTAAATCATGAAATCCGTAAGCTTTTTAAGAACAGGGATTGGCTTATTTTTTGGTTTACGCTAAAAATTGTCGATAAAGTAGGTTTTGAAAAAATTGGAAAAAAACCAGAGATGTTTTTTTTTTTACGATTTTGAAGATTGTGGTTAAAGATTTCAGAGGAACGATTGTATTGTCCGAAAAGATACTTCTCATCGCTAGGCAAATGCGACGACGAAATGGTGTCAACGTTTTAAGCATAGCCTAACGCTGCTGCGGGTATATATATGTATATATATATATATATATGTAAATATATAATATTAATTAATGCGGCGAAAAGAGAAAGCGAATATTTGTAAGTAGAAATCAACGAGCCAATCAGCGTGCAGCTCCTCCCTCCACTACCCGCGCGGCCTCAATTTCCCGTGCCTAAATTTCGAAACCTCGATGGAAAAACGCGAAAAGGCGTTATGGAAACTTGATTGCAATTTTTTTTTCTATGCCAAAAACGCGTCACAGTGATTAAACGATTTGTTTTACCGAAGACGGATCGACCGTCCGCGCGCATAAACTTTTTCATCGTTGTTTCGAAATTTTTTACGTGACGGAAACAGGTAAAAAGAAGGTCCGCGCCGACAATCGCCAAGACTGCGTGGGGTGTGAGAGCTTGCGCGTTCGTTAGGGCGGGTTACCTTAAAAATAAGGTCGCTTTTGCTGAAACCGGACTTCTTTTTATTCATATTGTCAGAGCTTAGGCGCCCCCTCCGCTCAGTGCGTTTTTTTTGTAGGTTCTGCAATATCTAGAAACAAAAGAAAGCCGGGACATAGCAAGACATAGTAAGAGGGAAACAGGTTACAGAGAAATGTGTGTAGAGAGAGAGAAAGGGAAATTCGTAGATAGGTTTTTCTTTTTAAGAGACAGTAGCTTTTGTAGTTTCTTTCCTGATTTTTTTTAAACAGACAGATCGAAGTGGAAGAAGTGAAAGAGACAGTTATTTCAGTGAGAGACAGTGGGGGTCCAAATTATTCGAAAAATGATCAATCGTTATTAGAGGAAAGATTTTTCGTATTTTATCTTGTTTTTTTCTTTTCTTTTAACTCGTCCCGTCTTCTCATTTAGGTTCCTTGGCATCTGCGCGTCTCGCTTGTTTTTGTTTTATTCTCTCTTTCTATACTTGTTTTTTTTCATTCATATTTGCTTCCCAACTGTCGATCGAAGACACGGGCACTGTAATCCCTCTCTTTCTTGCAATATTATTATTTCGTCCCGTTGGCAACATAAACGTTGGTATCCTGATGACTCCTTGTGACAAGTACGCTCGAGGCACAGCGAAATGTCGCAGAGCAGGTTGTGTTACATCCGCAATATATCGACAGCGCAATTTCACGACGTCGAGGTGGATTGCTCTCCGGTATCGTGTTTCTCTTATTCGTGCTACTCTCGGCTTGTAACTCTCCCCCGATAGATCGCGATTTCGTGTTTGTGTTGAGTTGAACGAACAAAAAAATAAATAAATGAGTGCTCTTCGGATCAAATATTAATTTTATCGTGTAGAGTTTCGTATGATAGTAAATATTAATTTCGTTACGATACAAGTTGACCATTCTCTGTCGATCGATTAATTGAACAATCGGATTCTCAAGCCATTCTTTGTTAATTCAATTAATATAAGCTCGTCAGTCTCAGCTGAAGCGGCAAGCCCAAATAGTTAATTATTCAAACTAGTATTTAAAAAATTGTAAAAAATGCTGGCAAGCATCAGAGCGGATATCACAATGTTATCACAGTGTCGTAATGTGAAAAAATATATAGGTATATGTCTGATTGGGATACATTTTTAAGTTTCAAAATTTAACGATAAAAAACGAGCTGATTTTTTGCTTCGCATACGATGCGTGGTGCAATTAATAAGAATTAACAATGGTCGCGATGAAAATAAATTTATGAGGCGTGTTTTCGGAAGCAGGTCGGAGTGAGATTGAATGCTCAATATTTATCGGCTCATTCCACGTTTGGAACGATGAAGTATTGATTAACCAGGAGAATTCAATGCACTGTCGAGAGAGAGCGAGAGAGAGAGAAAGAGAGAGGGGAAGAGAGAGAGAGGACTCCTGGGATTCCGCCGAAATTTCAATTCGACTCCGAGCTAATTCACCGGTTCATGAAAACGGTACCATAAATAATATGATTAAAGATACAAAATACATCGTCTCCCTGTATGTGACGTGTGAAATTTCGACCTTCTGTATTTTTCTTGTGGCTCCGGTTTTGGTCAACTTGCACATTTGTGGTTTCGAGCGGGATTGTTCGTGTGTGTTGCGATCAATGCTCCCCAAAATTCTGGCCTCGTGTGTAAAACACCTTTCACAGTAACTAACTACCACCTGCTCGAAACTTTGTTCTATCTATAAAAAAAGTACATAAATAAAGACTTCCAAAATGGTATCAACAAAGACTTTTTATCAATTGAAACTTCTAAACATCGATAATATAACGTTTCTATTCTACATATTGGGCCGCTCGACTAGAATTGTATCAAATCATTGGGCCAGAATTTTGCGGCAACTTTTTAATCGTCTTTCGGATGGTGAGATTGTGAGAGTCAGCGCGTATAGAGCGTTTCGAAAACACTTTACTCACAGTCCAATAGTTCCAGTTATTGTAGATTGAAGAGATTTTTGTTTGGACGATTTGTGTTGCGACATGTTTTCGTCCTAATTTGGAATGATATTCATGTGGGGAATGTAATCCGTGTAATGAAGTATATGATAGTCTTGCGTCTGTTTTGCGTCGCCAATTGATCATTATTCACGATTAAATGTTGTTGGAGTCTCATAGCTAGCCAGCTTTTAGAGGGGGGGGGGGGGGTCTCTCTCTATACGTTCAACGATCAGTCTCGTTAACAACGATTCACATCGGTAATAACCGAGAGCAAGAGCCAACGAATGTCTGTGTAACCATTAGATGTGTTGTGTGTATATATAATAGTATATATTATTACTTAAATAATGTCTATTTTTAATTTAAAACGTTAATACAGTATCAATAATAATACGTATCACTTGACATCGATAAATAATCCAATATATATCATGCATAACGTGGGTATATCATGATTCAAAAGAAAAAACCTATTGAAACCGAAATAAAATCACTGATCCGTAGATCGCGAATTTGATTTTTTTCGATGTTGAAAACAATTGGATTCCATTGAGACTGAAACCAGCGATGCCCGACATTTTTTGTAATTGATATTTTTTACATTCAATTAATTTTTTTTTTGCTTTTTTTCCTACGATTGGGAAACGATTATGAGCGGTTTTAGGGAGCGCCCACGTTTACCCGGTTCCGTCGAGTGCGCTGTTAGCTTGTTTAGATGCCGAACGATGCAGAGGCGTGCACACACGATCGCGCGTATAAATATTTATCGGCCCGCGGCTTCGTCTAAAGATAGAGAGAGTCACTACTTTCTCCGGCTCTTCGAGAAAACGGTGCCCGAGAATACAGTCCCTTGCTGTTTCGATTGATCTGCGGCAAGTGAGTGCAGAATCACCGCGAAAATGAATTATACAGATCGCCGATTTACAATTGCAGGATTTATTACCTGACTACGAAAACTATTCATTGGCAGTGAAGTAAGCTGTGTACGCTCCAATAGTTATCAATGTTCGGAGTTTTGCCGGTGTAGCTTACGAAGTGAGTGGGGTATATAAATATATATATATTTTTTTTTGTTGGAAATTCAATTATAATTTTAGATAAATTTTGTGTGTTTAATGTGATAGAATCTCGTGTACGGCTCTTAACGCTCCAACAACCTTAACTTTTCTCGTCACGTCTGCAAAACGGTTATATCCGACAATTATGCACCGAACGAAACCGATCAATAGTGTAGATAAGTAATCACTGTTGCAGAGATAAAACGAAACAAAATAAAACATAAAAAGGGTTTCTGGGAGATGAAGAGAGACAAATAAACATGGTAGTGCGCAGCGTGCGTAAATAATACTATAAACTTCTGTTTCCAAATCATACACGAGGAAAAGAAGCTGTTGCTCTTTTAGCCGGGGTTTGGTTCGATAAAAAAAAATATGAAACCCCGACCTTTTCCGGCAGTCACATGGGAGACTGCGCTGTGCTCTTTGCTGTGCGAAAATATGTATCTGTAGTATTAAAAAATAAAATGAAAATCATAACAAAATGTTAGTTCAAACGAAGATAATATATCTCAAGCAGCAGAAATGGCACGAGGCATCAAGCAGGACAGAATGGGGGACGAGTAGATCTTCAGGATGAATGGGAGACGACACGGGAAACGGATGAGGTAGAGTTAGATATCCGGGAACTGTTTGGTAGTAAAATAAAAGGAGAAAACAAAAAACAAAAGAAAATAAATAACGTTTCCAGGAAGTAAAATTGGGGACACACATATACCGATCACGGGCACATTGCCAACAAAATTCGGGCAAACAAGGTTGTACACCTAACACTCACAGGCAGACCTACGATCGGACCAACCAATCCTCTGTCTTGCTTGCGAAACTCACTCGTGTCGAATACACTTTGTCAGCTTCCGTTTTAGTAATTCGACGAGGTAAAGCTCGATTCGTTGCGTTTTTGTGCTCATAATTTTGATCTCGTTCAATATGTCGGCCCATATTTTTTTTTTGGTATTCGACACGAAGAGCTCGCTCGATAATCTATTACGAAATATAAACGCAGTTCTCATTAGAACCTACGTTTGACGGGAGCTTTTAAAAAAACCCGACGAACGAACAATATATGAGAAAAAAACCATGTCAGTAACAAATCGTTCCCAAGACATTTGCAAGGATGCGAACTACCGAGTGTCGACAAACGTGAGAGAAGTCAACCGACAATAATTCGGCACTCAATCTCGCGAACTTTTTTTTGTCTCAAACGAGTGGTTTTTGTTTTGCTTTTTTTTCGTAAATTCGTTCACGATGCAACGGTGCATACTATAAACGTGACCTCGACTACGGGATTTTCACAGGCAGAATCGATCAAGAGCTCACGCGATAGACTGATCCGAAAGCAATCATGTTTTTTTCTCTCGAGAAAAATAGAAAAAAAAAAGAAGCGGGCGATTTGAGTCTGTTTCAAGTTATTGTGTGTTACTGAGGGATCGATTCACACCGCAGATAACGTAATCTCAATAAGTGCACGAAAAAAAAAACATAACAAAAATGGAAGCAGAGCAAAAAATTGTATTCGGAGCTCTTGATCTTGATCCGCGAGTAAAAACGATCACAAAACTATAAATTAGACTCTGGTATGATCGTCTCCTTGCTCAGACTCCGACGATCAAACTCTATGCAATTTCTCTAAATGTAATAAAATAAAAATAAAAATTGTAACTAAAAAAATAACCCAATTATAGTAGTAGTATACAAATAAAGTGAAAAAAAAGACGATATAACACGGTTCCACAATAAATAATGGTTACTAGCGTAAAACGTAGAAACATTAATTTTAAGTTAACGAACGCTTTAATCAAGAAAGGGCAATTGGCCTTGATTTTCGGGGTTACTAGGCAGGCACACCTTGCTCGTTCGGTCTGGTTGGGGCGGTGTAGCCCGTCGCTCGTAGTGCCTCTCCGGCTGTTGATAAAGGGGAATCTGCAAACCCATTCGAAACGTGTTCGCAATGGCCACAACGCAATCCATTACAATCTGTCTTGATCATTCATTAACTTTTTATTTAAAATTTTTTCTTTTTCCTTTATTCTATACCAGTTTTTAAATTTTTTTTTTGCTTTTTATGCTTTAAATTGAGTCATCGTGTGACCTCTCTTGCACATAATCGTGATTTTCATCTGGGGACATTATTGAAAGTGGATCGGGGGTAAATCACGGGTGGTGGTTTCTTTTTGGTCGTTGGAAAAAACGGGGGAAAGTGCGGACGTTGCGACAGCAGCAGTGTGGTAATACAGTTCAATAATAATAATAACGATAATAATAATAATAATAATAACAATAATATTAATAATAATAATGACGACATTATAGGCGAACGGACATGGGTGACAGTGCTCGGGCGAACGTGATAAACACGTGGGCAAAATACGTTATAATAATATATAAGTACACAGTGTATCGTGAATGGTGCAGCTGATGTATAAATATATGAATGAGCGGACGATGTAGTAAAACGACACAAATAGAACAGATATAATAACGAGTATAACAAAAATATAAGTATTTCTTTTCTCGGATGCTTTTTTTTTTACTGCTGGGGGATGGAAAACGAATTCGTAACGGAAAAACGCATTACAATATATATATATGTATATACATATATAGACAAATATATATATACATCTGTGCCTAATGTCTTCAATGATTGTATTTGGCAAAGAAAGAAAAAGAACAAAAGTTCGCTGACGTGAGGTCTATAGTGTCGCACATCCGTCACGATAGTAATTGCTTCCCTGACGATTTTCCGCGGAGGTACACGTGGATCATTTTTTTTGTTCTACTTCCCGTATGAGAGTGACACTGATAAGGATGATTGATGGTCAAACGGTTGCGAAAGAAAATCAAAACTACGACGATGAGAGATCTATCTTGGAAATTATTTGTGGGCATGACGACCCATTGTGTGTATCAGTGTAGATTTTTCTTTTAATTATGTCGATTATTATCGTGTTCTACGTTAACGTGAACAAGTACCGTTCGACGGAGTCCCCGGGTTGATATTGATATTTCTCCGCTGGGAAACAGCAAAGGGCTGCTGTGAGCCGTGCGCGGCGCTAAGTCACTAAAACCGAAAATGGTAATGAAAGCTCGTTCGCGTCTCTTGTAAATAGCAAAAACTTGTGTAACGCTTCAACATATGCGAGTGATGTGATGCGCGAAATGTGGCTTCCCCTCGGTTTAAAGCCGCAGCGCAGCCACGCGCCGGAGCTCTTTCCGGGCTCTCTGTACCAAAACCGCAAAAGCTTTTGTCGTTCCGTCGTCTCACCCTTCCTCGCGCATACTTGAGAAGAGATTTTTCGGTGAATAGGGTGAATGCGTCCCGGATACTGACCGCGGGCACGGTATTGACGTCAGGGTCATAAAGGAGGCTGTAAACACGCTGTAAGCCCGGCTACATTGCTATTTTGTGAAGCCCGAACGAAATGTGCCATCAAATATTTTGTACACTTTGTTACAATCTTTTGGCCCAAAAACATTGGAAAATCTTTTCAGGCTTGGAAATAACGATACGACCGTCATTTTTATCATGTCAATAAGTTTTTGTTTTCACTCTGAGGGTCAGTAAAATTCGGACTGAATGTATGATGTCTATATTAGCTACGTCTTATCTGAAAACCGTTTTGGATTTTATTTTCTAGGCTACCGGGAATCAATGGTTCAGTATCTGGGACATTTATTCATCTTCGATACACGAGGGTCATCGTCGACGGGGCTCAATTGAGAGTAAACAATAATCTATTGGACGGAGGCGTGATAGTACTACATTTCTGAATACCATACCATAAGTGCACTTTGCAATTAATCACCCTCATTGATTATCAATCGACAAGCTCCCTTTCAATCGTTAACAATTTAACCGTTTACCAAACGACCATCTTTATCGTTGCCATTCGCACGACCTCTCAGAATTTTTTTGTTTTTTTCGATCTCAGAATTTTGTTTGAACTTATCAAGCGAACGAAACGTGTGCGCGGTCGCGGTGTTGCCTCGAACTGTGCAAAGTAGTTGGTATGAATATTTTCACTCTTTTTTTCAAGTTCCTCTCGGCATTCTCGGCTTTCTTCAACTTTTTCTTTTCTCCTCAACAGTTTGTCCGCATTGGTGTTATTAGCTCGAGGGTAGAGCATTTGCCATATTTAGAGCACGAAAACTGAAGAACGTGGGACGATAAAGCGCGCGCGTCACGTTGTAAGGGGAGCAAAGAAAAAGAATAACACTGCTTTAATTTTTTTGCAATTTTCTACTCGAGCCATTCCGAGTGTTCAAAATTGACGGCAAGTGCCTGATCGAGTCGTTGGTGTAACACTGACAGAGCGATTCAAGCTTTGCGCAACCACAAGAGAATTATAACATTTTGAATTTTTTTTTTTCACGATCCACTACTTTGCGGCATCGAATATTGCGATCCTAAAAGATTCTGTCCATAGCTGCACCTATTCGCCTACGAGACTGCTTCGCTCGCTTACGCGAAGTGAAAAAAAAATGTGTCCAGTTCTTCATCAAGGGAATTATTCGTGAAAACAGTATTGGACGTAACCGCATCTTCGCGCTCGATCGAAAGAATTGTAATAAAAAATGAGAAACGCTTCGAGATATTGAAGACTCTCCACTTTCGTTTCATCTTCACCCTCGACCGTTAATCGAAGTTCGAACACCGTCGTATCGCGCTTAACGACTCGCGACCCGATTTTTTTTTTGTAATCTTACAAGAATTATAGCAGAAAGAAGGCTTTATAATAATGTGGACAACTATAAATATTGGGATAGTATAAAGATATTGAAGAAAAAGGATCGCTGCTTCTTTTTCATATAAAATATATTAAAGTGTAAACAAATTAAAAAGTAATGAGCAATTGATACTCACATAGACTTCTTCCCACTGCGATACATATCGCACCAGCCTCGAGAGTCGTAGTAGCCTTACGAGTGAGAGTAATTTCGCGAGCCTGAGAATCCTTAGGGCACGACCAGCGTGCAGGATCTGGAAGGACTCGCTGAAGTCCTGAAACTAATCCCAAAAAAACAATGAACAATCAATTTCCATTTCTTGTTTTGTTTTTTTTTTTTATTTCATTTTCCCTACGTATTAACATTGAATTATGACCGGGCTGTTATTCTACGCGTGGCGTAGGATGCGCGGAGTGGTACAGGAGTTAAGTATATTTGCAATGCAAACGAGGAAGGATACCCCCTGGACGTGAATTATAAAAACATAGGAGAAGCTGTGCGGAACGAACGGGTAGAGATGAAAGCGAGTGGAATACGGAGAGAGGATGGGAAGGAGAGAAGTAAAAAAAGATAGATTCTCGAGAAGTGGGATGAGACGTGAATAAAATGTAGGGGCCAGCGAAGGCGAAAAGAGTTCACACTTACTTGATTAAATATGAGGAAAATGTAGTCTAGCGGTATGGAGGAGATGAGATCGAGAAAGAACCAAGTCCTGAGGTAGTGTTTCGCTATCAACTTCGGATCCAGTATCACCTGCTCCGCGTTGTCCTGCTGCATTATGCCTGTTAACAGTAAAAAACAACACCTGAGACCGAGCGCTCTTATAACGCGACAGAATGATGACTTTCACGCCTGAGATTAAAAAAAAGCCCTTTGGGGCTATTTCTTTTTCTCCTGAAAAATCCAGCACTTTTTTGTGTGCCTTAGGCGGATTGAGGTAGAGGTGGGTTTGATTCTGTGAGGGCAGCGAGATGAAAATAGATGCAAAATTCGGTGAGCGAAAGATAAAAGTTTCCAGTCATCGGCACTTGAGGAAATAGCCGATAAGTAGTTATCCGGTATAGTTTAGCGGCTTTCTACTCAATATGTTTTATAGAACCAACCACTACGGAGGCCGGCTAATCACTGGCAGGGTAGTCATGCTACTGTACCATTTAAACTACCTGTGGTGAGTCGAGCGAGCTGATATTACTAAGGAGTTCCCAAGGGACTCGTTTCCTTGCGCAGCGGCTGCTCCCAGCCCTACATCATTTCTGGAATAAAGTTACCATATTCCACTGGCCTACGTTATAATTTTCGCTTCACGGCCCGTCGCCGTGTGGCACTGCCTACGTCTACACAGCTCGGTTACGAAATTCTCGGACCGATCTTAATGTCGACAGGGTCCCCAAAAGTCTTTGACCGCCAACACTTCTTTTCTCAGATACGGGAGATAAATCCACTCAAAAAAAAGTTGGTTGCCGGACAAGTAATATTTGTCTCAAAATGTTCCATTATCTTTTCCAGAGCGGGGCAAAGCGGGGCAGTGGGGCAAAACGGGGAAACAGGCCAAAAACAGTTTCCAATAAAAATTTGGACGCCCCATTTTGCCCCCTCGGTACATCTGGATTTTCTGCACCGTTTTGCCCCACCATCCAAAAATTATTGGAAAATTGCGTTTTGCGTCACCGTTCCGTTTTGCCCCGCTGTCCCATTTTGCCCCGCTCTTCCGTACGTGATGCTGGATAACCTTTCGTACCGTCCACTTGAAATATTGTGTACTACAGAATGTGGCCCGAAGCTCCAAATTGGCAAATTCCACTTCGACAATGTAGGCAAATATTAACGCGCCGCACTAAAACTTTGTCTCGTAAAAATGATGAACCGCTGTTGTAAACCATAGTCGGCGCTTCGAATTTACACACGGAAACGCAGATCTACTCGACACTCAAGAAGTGACATGGAAACTATATTTGCCTCGTGTTATGGAGTTAAGCGTGGCGGCGGCAAAGTTGTCGGGAGCGCGTTGGTAGCATCGCTGTTCTAACTAACGACGTGTACGTTGCTTAATTGAAATACACGCGTTCGCCGCATACGTACATCGCAGCGATGGATGTGGCTCAGATATATATTCAGATGGGAATACCGTGGTTCGCCACCACCTCCAGGCTTCTATCACCATTACACCAGAGTTATACTATGAGAGAGAGAGTGCGAGACAAACTCACCCGTTCTGAAGTTGACGACGATGTCTATGAGGAATATCGTGTCCGAAAGGCAGTTGAAGGCTATCCACCGGGTGCTCAGATCATCATTGAAAAAACTAATGGCGACTGGCAGAATAATTAGATTCGCCACGAGGAGTAACAGCATGCAGAGATCCCAATAGAATCTGTAATCAAATAAAAAACAGATTCATCAATTCATTGATTAAGGCACCGAAGCTTGAACTTCATTAATCTCAAAGCTCGGCGTGAATCCTAATTACTTCCGCAAAAAATAAATTTATTAGGGATGTTCGAGCGCCAGGCCAGGTATTAAAAAGATTTTTTTTTTTACATCTTATAGTTATAGTGCATACCCAGTGAAATTTGCGAGTCAGTCACCGAACATTTGGACGAAATGATAATTGTTTAAAGTCAGGCAATTTAGCATGCGTGCCCATTGCGGAGTCAACTTCATTGTATATTTTTCATCTTCATCGATTAGATGGCGTTCGAAATAAAGAACTATAATCTAGCCTGAGGCTTTAAGGATTCTGTACATCCCATTAAAAATGTGGCAAGTCCATGCCTCACACGCCGCGCACCTCATACGTCTATCCCCTCGTTCCATCGCGCTCCAACATCCTTAAGGCGGCTGAAGCGCTCAACACTAATCAAATTCATGACAAATTAGAAACAAATCATTTATAGATCATATTCATCATTGATTTACAAGATGTTTACATGTTTATCTTTAATTGCCACATGTTTGACGATAACCGAGTTCAAGTGTGCGGTATGAATTCGGGGACCGAGACGATGTTGCGTAACTCAGGGCAGGGACGGGGATGCGGCGAGCTTCTGCTTCTTCGGGATACGCTTTCCGGTGCTAATTAGCATTCTTTATAGTAGCGCGGCGGGATGAAACCGTCTTAATTTGCGAGCACGTTGCGGAAGATAGTAAAAAAGAGAATGCAAAAAAAGAAGAAAAAAAAGGTCCGCAAAGGTCGAGAGCTGGAGGGTAGATCATCTCGAGGATATGCACGGGGCATATTCGATGCGGTTCGTAAAGCCTTCGCACAACAGGTGGTCCCACGGGGATTCTTTTGCGAGCGCGAGTACCCTCTCCTGTGAATTCCGCAACGAGACGTCAAGAGGGAAAGCGAGACCAAAAGAAAAAAAAAGCTTCTTCTGCAAACGCAAAGCACGCGAACGCGCTAAGCGATAAAACTAGAGGTGAGAGCTAGAATGAAAGGATTGAAAAAGAGATATGGTACGAGGAGGGAAAGCAAAGAGGATGAAAAAAAAGAGGTACGAAGACGGAGAGAAAAAAGCAGTGAACGATGAAAGCCAATTTCTGAACGCTTCAATCAGTCAGCGTTCGAACGGGTTCGCTACTATGTTGTTCGGCGCATATATATACGTATGTATATATATATACACACATATATATCTCTATCTCTCTCTGCTCGATGCTCCGAGGTTGGCCCACTTTTCGACCTAATAACCTCGGCTACCCAGAGGGAACAATGTCTACGCCGCCACCCTCCTACTTTTAACGTTAAGGCTGATGCTGCGTCGCCTGCTTTAGCTGCCTCGAGCTCTCTTTCTGTCTCTGTCGCTCTCACGATATCAACGAGAGCATCGGAGCTCCTTTTGTCCGACGCGAGCTTTGCTTCATCAAAATGCGCGTCGAGGCGCGCGGCACGATCGACAAAATCGTTGTAATATCACGGGAATCCTTAACTCGATCACTCAACTTAAAGGGACTATTTTCGAGAACAAACGGTATTATCTGCCCCTATTATTAATCAATTCGTTGAGTGGGAAAATCTCAAAACGAGATCGCACAAAAAACAAAAGAAAGGAACCTTCATCGAGATTTCGCATATAGCGAAACGAGCAAGGATACGAGTTACTCGAGGAAGGCACGCGAGCAGCCACCATCCGCGCAGCGTAACAGCCTGCCAAAACCTGAAACCCTGGAATTATACGGACACCTACCTCGCGGAATACCACGCGATGGGTGTGCGAGAGCCGGCGCTCAAAGCACGTTACTTGGCAGCGATAATAAATCCACCTCCTTGCCCGGCGAGTTGCTCGTTCTTCGGTTTCCGGTTCGTGCGCGGAAACACCGAGTTCTGCTCGTCAACTCGTGCGACCACTCACGAAATCTATAATTGCTTTCTTTCATTCATCCCTTTCCGTCGCTGGCCACATTCGAGATGAACTCAAAATATATTTGACACGTTCTTTTACCCACTTTCCTGTGTTGATTAATCCACACGTTTCTTTCCACAGCTGAATTTGACATAATTCAATAGAACATTTTTAGAAAAATCCGGTTTCGAAATGTTACAGGAAAGTGGACAAAAGAACGCGTCTGATACGTTACAAATGTAGGGTAAATCGGGGTCAGATGGCCAGGCGGGTCAGATAGCCACCCGTGATAGCTTGTAACGTAACAAACGAATGGCGCCGCCGTTTGCACAGTTTTTAGTATATGTGAATACAATTCCATTGCGCAACAAATTTTAAGATTGTACGTGCAAGTCAGTACGAGCAGTGATTTCCTTTTACCAGGTAGCCAGAAATTTCTCGAACTATATTTCTAGAGCTCTGGAGACATACAACATTATAATTTTGCTAGGTAAATCAAGATTGCACACTATAGTTGGATCTTTCAAGAAAAGATTGGCGCGTAGTAAATCTAATTTTAAACATTCCTTCCCTAAATTTAAGCAGCGGCTATTTTTCCGAGAAAATTGGTGATATGGCCACTCATTTTCCGGGAGACATGGCCACTTTTTTCGGGTGATATGGTCATGTCGGTGGTGGTCATGTCACCCGGATATTGCGAGTGGAATGCCCACGTCAGTGGTGGTGGGCCACTGCCCGCAATAGCAGGCAGTGGCCATATCACCCCGGTATTGCGGGGGAGATAGCCACGTGGCCATCTCGCCCGCAATATCCGGATGGTATGGCCAGTAAGACCACTTTCTTTTTAGTTTGGTACCTGAAACATTTGACGGAGGCAATTACTGTCTTTCTGTAGTTTATTTAGGCAACATAAAATATAGTAAGACATGTTTTGTGCGATCCCGATGCTTCTCTAGATCAAATTGGCTACCATTATGACTGTGGCCATGTCACCCGCAGTGTCCAGGTGAGACGGCCGATCGCAAATATTTATTTATAGAGCTACAAATAATCATGCATCGAAAATATCGACAGCATGAGTGAATTACTTGTGTTTTCAAGTTTCTAGGTTACAATAAAAAATTTTAAGTTTAAAAAATGTTTAACCTCTAATTTTCGTTATTTAAAAAACCATGGTCATATCACCCCGATTTACCCTATTTACAATTCATCTCGAAAGTATTCAGAGCTAAAAACCGATTACGGGATACACGATATATGAAATCTTCGTGCCAAGATTTTTTTTTTAAATCTCTTGTTTTGTTTTTTGCTCGTCACAATTGTCGAACATTTTCTGCTTTCGGGGTTCCGACAGTTGGCATCGCTAGTTTTCCCGAGCCTCAATTCCTATAGAGCTTAGATTCGTCGTGGACAGTGGAGACGTGACGGTGGATGAGAGTTGGCCGGGGATTCCCCCGTGGGCTGGGAGGACCGAAGGGAATATACCTTTAAGCTCGGATACTTTGTCGAGTGGGATTCGCGAGTGCACGCGGTTCACGTTTTAACACCCCCTCAGGCCACGGCCTGTCCCATCTTCCTCTTTCTCTTCGTCTCTTCGTAGGACGCTAAAAGCTCTGCACCTGCGACGAGACCGCATAGAAAAGATCCCTCGGCGCTATATATATCTCTCTATCTCTCGGCCTGACAATCCTTTCCCGAGATAAGTAGATCGTCGGTATTGTGCACCGGAGCAGAAACTAGGTAACGATTATTTCAGCTGGAATGCTGCAGCATGTTGTTGGATAAGATGGAGGGTAGGACGTTGTGCATACATTTACAATACCTTTGCATCGGGATAAGTCGTTTGAGAAGAAAAATTAATAACTTCACCTCTACTCTTAATTTATGATTTTCCTCAAACGCAACACTAGCTAGCGATCCACATGATTTTTTTTCCTTGTGGAGGCAGATATTTTTCCTCTCGCAGGTTAATCCGAGACACGTGTCGGCGAATATGAAAACAATTAATATACACTGTATATATGTATGTCATGTCAAGGTGGACTCGTTTTTACTTCCATAGTTCTATCAGCACAAAAAAAACACAGTTATTAAACACCTTTTAATCGTCGTATTTGCGTGACCAAATATTTTTAGGCGGCGACACTGTTCCAGGCAGTTGTTTTGTCTATAGAGAACGTTCTATCGGTCGTTATTTTCATTTCAAGATAGAGATACATCCTATCATTTTGTATTTCTCATGGTCATTAACAACATAGCTTCTCTGTTGATTGTATTTTTTTTTACAATTTGTAGTAAAAATTCGACAGTTATATTGGTTCGTATCTTTGGAGCAGACTTTCCTTTCCGTACAGTAATTCTATCCGTTAGTGAAAAAGAAAGATCCTTCTCAGCGAATAAATGATCATCCACTCGGCGATCGCCGGAGGATTGTACGACCGATTTTTGAAGAAAAAAAAAAGTAAATATAAAAAAAACAAAGATAAGTTTGTTTTTCGTCGGAAATTCGTGAATGCGGGGTGACCCGCATTCACTTCCATATCTCTTACACAGAATAACTCAACCTTCAGGACTTTGCCGGCAGCCTGCCGGCGAAATGCTAATTTCTGCCGCAGCAAACGGCTTCTTCTCGTCTATCTTCCCGGCTGTTCGCGGAATATCATTTTCCCTTGAGGTATACGAGAGAAGTCTCGACAAAGTCGTCGAGCGACTGGCGAATCCATAGCGGAAAGTTCCCGCCGCGATTCTGCGGATTCTCTCGAATCGGATAGTCTTCCCGGAGGGATACTCAGAGTCAACAAATTAATCAAATTTCTCGGCAAATCGTAATTTAGCTTCACTGCCACGAGGAAACAGCCCGAGGACTCTTGGCTCTGACTGAACGACTGTCCGAGCTATAGTTATAATTTGTTAGACAGATGCGTATACGAAGGTGACACAAACTACTCGAACACTGTTTAACATAAAACCGAGACACTCGATATATTGAACATTGAAATACTGGACGAGCTCTTTCGCTCTACGTTCAGTGACACGAAAAGAAGTATCGATAACCACTTGGCATTTAGCTGTTTCCCCATTTGTGTTTTTTTTATTCTTTTTATTTGTGCTATTTTTGGTGTTTCTGTTTTTAAATCTTATCTATCCATCGGGCTTCCCACGACATCCAATTACCGAGTGCAGTTGGCTCGAAAAAATATATCGGTGCAAGCTATGCGCCGTGCGCCGAGTTGGGAATTTAAAAACGTGCAATCTCCGAGCTTTCTCTTCCTCTCGCGCTCGAGCTTCTCCGTTGGCCTCGCAACGGATTGTCGGAATTAATCTCAATTTAGACTCGCCTCGCTCCATACCAGTTTCTTCCCTACTGCATATAGGTACCTACTGTTCTCTTGATACCGTATGCGAGAGAACCCACAGCGTTTCGCTACTTTTATTGTATGACTGCTGCACATGTAGTTGCTCCGTTGCTGCGGCAGAATTACGCACAATGCGCAGAACGCCATATCGTTATTGGGCCATTTATTCTGGAGTCTGTGCCTCGCACAAAAATTCCAGTTCCACGACTCCGGAGTATTTTCTTTGTCCCCCAGATCGAACTCGTAGATTCTCGCCGGTGTCATAATTATTAAGCTGCCGCTATCGCCGATACTGATTGACTGATAAACAAAAAATTATTTTCTTGTGAGTTTTTTTTTCGACGATTTGATCGGGACCGAACGTCGAGATAAATCGCTACGAGGCGGTAACTCTTGGTCATTTAGAGTCGTTATTAATGTCGTCAATATTTTTTACTTTATTCCCCGAACAGCGTCTCTTTAAAGTTTATTCTAGACAGGCACAGAAAATTACCATTTTGGTGATTTGATTTTTCCCACCAATTTGATCGAGGCCGTAGCTCGCGATAAATCTCTACGATGCGATAACTCTCGGTCACTCGGAATCGGTAAAAATATCATCGACATTTTTTATTTTATTCCCCGAACAGCGTGTCGTTAAAGTTTATTCTGGACTTTGTGCTTCGCATAAAAATTCTAGTTCTACGACTGGAAAGTATTTTCTTCGTCCCCAGATAGAACCCATAGATTCTCGCAGATGTCATCATTATCAAGCTGTCGCCAGTGCCGATACGGATTTGACCCCACGTATAAAATATTATTTTTTCGTTTATATATTTATTTATTTTTCCACCAATTTAATCGAGGCCGTACGACACGACAAATCTCTACGATGCGATAACTCTCGGTCACTCGGAAACGTTACTAATATCATCGACATTTTTTCTTTTATTCCCCGAACAGCGTGTCGTTAAAGTTTAACGACACTCGACGTTTCATGCGGTAGCTCTATTCTAGTAATCGGTGCACGCAGACCCCGGAGCGGTACTCGTAACGGTTTACGTTCTTCGATAGTTCTACCAACGATTTCTCGGCGATGTACCGGTCTGCGAAAACTCGTTTCGATTTGTTTCTCCGATCGCCATTTGAATTTTCAGAATTTAACGTCTCCTCATCGTACATTGTTGTCCTCGATATTTTCTCGTCCGTAAAACGTGAATCGAATTATAATGTCGTTATTCCACGTAGATGGTGTAACCGGTGGGGGCACCGCCCGGGGATGTCTCGAACCATGAAGAGAGGGACTCTTCATCCCCCGGTAAGCCAACCCTGTCGATTGCAGAAACTGTCTTATCGTTTCTTCCAGCGAGTTTAAAGGTTTCTGTCCAAGCACACAGCATTGTCGGGAGAAAACGTCGATAGCTAAACCCCAGAGGGTGAGGGTCGCCGGCTTGGTTCCCGACGAGACTCACGTCTCTCATCGATGCCGTACCGACAGTCTCGGGCAGTCGGGCGACACGATTTACTCGTTTTTATCACGATTTGCCAAAAGATTTTATCGTCTGTCTCGTTCCTCCGAGTGAGAGGCATTTCGAAGCATTTCACATTTGTTGGATATTTTTATTTTTGAAAAATTAATCGACTACAGGGCGACGGGAATGATTATGGCCCGAACAGCATTCAATACAATTGGATAATTTTTGCAAAAGCATTCGATTCAATAAATTTGTTCGCTAAACCGACGAACCAACCGTCTTATCGAGCCAGCTGAATGAAATGTAAAGGAATTCTGGAATAGCCAGTGGAGTTCTTCTCGGGCAAACAAGCCGCGAGCAGCTGAGGAAGAAGAAGCTCCGAAGAACAAGGCGCGAGATTAGATTAAAGCGAATTAGCAGAAACACTTTTCGAGAAGATAACATATATTCCCGATCCATCCACTTTGCTCTCCCTCGCGGCTCTCGGGTGTTGAATTTCATTGAATTCAATTCATCAACTTACTTTACCCGAAACACGAGATCGCACCAATTTGCAGAGGGAAAGAAAGTGTTAGCAGAGTTCATTCATTAAGTCTCGATCGAGAGCTGCAAGTCGTATAGCTTGTTGTACCAAGATTGCAATTGAGTTTCCAGCTGACGATGGAAAACACCGAATTCGCTACGGTCAGTACTTCGGAGGGCTGAAGCGAGGAGAGAGATTTCGTGGTACTTCAATTCACTAATAGGATTAAATTTAGACCCGTTGCTGGATTTCACTCTGACTAGTTTCAACGCCGGGTATTTTAAACTCCTTTCTTTTTTTTTCTTTTTTTTTTTTTACCAACGTTAAACCGACCGAAAATATAGTTTTCATTTCACCTTTCACCTACGCGATATCCTCACTTGCGCCAAATATAATTCACAAGTTCTAAGGTCATTCCCGATTGCTGAAACTAACCGCTGATACATCTGGCATTAAGTTATTTCTATATTTGCTTCGAGTTATTTTTAACGGTTGCCAATGAGAAACTTCGTATCTTGTACCGTCAGCGTTCCATTTATACAATCTAGTCTCGGGGCGTTATCGGAGCGGTGAGCCCAAGGCGTTATTGTGAGTTATTAAAAAGTAAAGAATAATCGATCATCGACCTGGGTGATTGGTCACGATTTCCACGATCCTTGACAAATCTCATTGTATTTGCAGAACGGAAGAAGCTAGATCTTAACTCTGTCGAGGCAGCAGTTCGCGGACCCTCGAGTATTCTAATTTCGGGCGATGCTCGAATCGTCGCAATATAGTCCAGTACACAATTAAAAGAACGCGAAGCTTTGTTCGATACGAAGTTCGAATTCCTGTGTAACAAGTTCGACCTCTGTTATCTGCTATCATGCGTTGCCCGGTTTCCGTCCCTTATCGTGCCCCATGTCCGTCGATCCCATTCCCTTTCGCGAGGGCTCTGTTTCCGGAATTACCGTTTAGATTCTCTCCAGCGTGATAAGCTGGCGGCTAATATTAGCCCAGGCCGCCGTTCGGCCAGTCGCCCAGTTGCGAAACGCTGTCTGTGTTCATTGCAGTGCGACCGGTTAACAGGTTTCGACGCACGCGGTCTGTACCTTGTTGCTCCCTGCACGGTATACACAGCTTCTAACACAATGTATACGTGCATATGTGTATATGTGTATATGT
The DNA here is from genome assembly GCA_964017025.1 of Stenichneumon culpator. Lineage (NCBI taxonomy): Eukaryota > Metazoa > Arthropoda > Insecta > Hymenoptera > Ichneumonidae > Stenichneumon > Stenichneumon culpator. The sequence continues at coordinate 8,383,218 of OZ024781.1, forward strand.
ATAATACGTGTATATGTGTAAATGTATATATATATATATATATATATATATATATATATATATATATATATATATATCTGTACGGATAGAAACGTGGTGCAGGCCCGCGCAGTTACGTCGATTAGTAAGGATCACGTTGGAACGGTAAACTCTCCGTACAAGCGAGTCGAACGATGGGCAGCGGCTGTGGAGATTGTCGCGCCCGGCGACAACGACAGAGGTGCACGCGTGCAGGATTGTCTGCGGCACGGTAGACAATAACGCGGCGGGGTCATCCATTGTCTGACGGAGGATGCTGACATAACCAGAAGCCGCGCGTCCATCTATTTTATGGACCCGAAGTAGCCTCAGCTCGTGCTATCCTTCCTATGTTCTCCTACGAGCGGAGTCTGCTATCGTAGCCGACGTAAGCACTTGCCTCGGTTCGTGCACACTCTGTATACATAGTGCCCAGTACGATTCGCGACGCAGGGTTGAGTGCACCAATGAATTACCGTTTACGCAAATTGCCGTCTTCATTCACGCGGAAGTCGCACTGTTTGTCTTTTTTTTTTATTCAGCATCTGACAAAACGACATGCCAAGGTTCGCAAACAAAAAGTCCCGTCTATCAATTTAACCGAAACGTTCGATGTGCAGCTGAATGCGTAAAAAAGAAGAAAAAAAAAAACGCCTCCGCGATTATTCCCTCGAAGGTGACTTATGTCCAATGACGGGGACGGTGTGTGGGAGGCGTTGAACGAGGAAACGCAGCGACGATAAAGCAAAAAAAAAAAAAAAACAACGAAGTAGAACCGGTGAATTCGGGAGGCGGATCGCGGGAGGAAAAAGACATTAAGTAATTGGTCAGGACGAGAGAACTCGCGCACGCTCTCTTTGCCCACGTAGAAGCCGCATCAGGAAGATAGTATATAGCGTGGGGTGGGCGTAGGGGTCACGGCCGGTGATAAGCAACGCGGCAGTGACGGCACGGCGGCGTCGGTACGACAGCTAGTGGCGAATCGACGACGGCGCGCCAGAAAGGGTTGAGATGAAGCTGACCGGGCCGCCATTATATCGGCAGCAAAAACTTCTGTAAGTCACGATCAACTTCACTGTTTCAAGCGGGAGACGGAGGCCTCCGGTCTCTCGTGTTGCCGGCTATACACGAGAGACCATTCTCGCCGAGCTCGTTCTCGAATAAAAGACGAATTAATTAATCGAGTCATCTTAATTACACCCTCTGCGTCGGATTCATCTCTCGCCCGCGCCTCATCGCCCGACTCGGCTCCGTAGCTCTCGTCGTCGTCGGCGTTGTTGTAATTGCTATTAAGAAAGATCCAACGATATATCCGTTTGTCCGCGTAATGGTGTCTCCTCGTTGTCAATTCGCGCGAGAGCCATTACAAATCGCCGCCGCTGCTTAATTCCAGCCTCTCAATCCCTATCCGTCCTTTCCCGATCTTCCAAGGAAAGTGGCGTACTCTGCAGTAGACAGATGAGTCGTCAATGGCAAAGAAAAATCGTTTGCAAGAAGTTATTCCCATAGAGAGACTCCTCGATAAGAATTTGTCACTGTCACCAGGCCGTGACGATGCTCCAAGGTCCCGACAAGACCTTGCCAGATCCTTGTCAGGCACCGATGTAACGATCTAAAATTTCTACGCTGGCTAGAAAAATATGGATAACAAAACAACGAAAAACGGGGGGGAGCGGATGAGCGAATTCTGGCAAAACGCAAGCATAGCCGAAAATACTGCTGATCCCAAAAAAATATGCCTTTGGCAATCGCGCGCTACTGACGCTTGAGTTCTCGTTTTTTTTTTAAATCTGTCTCCGACCGTACTAAAAAGGCTTTTACGGTATAAAGCTTCGCAGCGACGAGACAGATTTGTCTGAGTGCAAAAGAGTATTAAAAAAAAGGACGTTAGATATTTTACGCCCACGAGCGAAGCTCAAACGAAGTTTTATACCCTGCCCGTTACGAGACGATTTCTTTCTAAATTATAGCACCAGACTGCTTCGTGGCTGCACGACTTTCTCGGCATCGAACTTTCGTAGTGAAATATATTGCGGCAGCGGCGTATATTCGTTATGCCTGTTTGTAAATATATTAGCAAATTTGCTACGTCACTGTTAACCTTCTTCGTTTACATACGTCATATACACGGAATGATAAGTACGATAATTGTTTAGATTAGAAAATTCGTCGAATTACCAACGCGTGCACGAGGGTGTCTCGAATCTCTTTGAAACCTTTCGAGGCCGTCACACGTGAAGCCTCTTACAAATGACCCCCTCAAATAGAAATGACGTTAATCGCTTGCGGTTAGATGAATACAAGCGCGGACAATTGATGTCGAGCAATTTTTTTTTTCTGTCGTTGCTCATGTGGCAAACTCGGTGTGCGTACCGCGTTGATTTTCGTGCGGGGATGCGTGAAGATGTTATTCGCTCGTGTTAAACCGAGCGGGTCGCCGGTTTTTCGAAAATTCATTCACAAAACTGGGGGAAAAAAATGTTTTTCGCGGAGCGCTGGAGCTTACACGATCGAGAACTTTCGGCTCAACCCAGCAGCTTTCGCCGGTCACGCTCGCTTTTCCGCGGCGCCCTCGAAAATTCCCCTGCACATTGCCTCGTTTCACGGGCCGACCGCGACGGCAGAAAAAACCCGCAACTCGGAACTAACGAAAAATAGTGCCCTGTCAGCTCCGACCGAGTTTTCTCTTTGTTTCTCCCTGCACACCTCCCCGTAGGATTTGCCCCGAATTCTGTCACGACATCAGAAAAACTTACCGAGTCTAGTAAACTAGTTGTGTGACACATCTGAGTGTCAGAAATATCCACGATAAAAAAAAAATCAAATCCACTTGCAAACATGTTTTAAATCTCTACCCTATACATATTTTTCTACGTTCACAAATAAATATAATCATTTACCTGAACTCGTCTCAAAGTAAAGTGGCTCGAAAGCGCCAAGCAAATTTTTTATCTCTACACCTTCACAAAGTTTTATCGACCTATCGATACGATATGCATTTCTTATCACGAAGTTTCATTGTTACAAGCGAACATGTTCCTTACGAGTATATAAAAGTTTCTTTCCTCTCCTTTTTTTTATCTTTCCCTGCCTCGTGCATTAAGATCGAGCTAGTTGCCTCCGGCACTTGGAGGGAGCGACGAAGGCCCGTTAATCTTGGCGAACTAATAAAATATTTGCGCCACTTCCCATTCCTTCCGGTTCGACGGTACCGGTGTTTGTGAACGACCCTGGCCCAGTGAGTCGAACAGTGCACACTATACTCTCTCTCTTGACGTTGGCCAGAGTTGCGCACCGCAGCCAGCAGCAAAGCCCTGAACCGATCCTATACAACGGTGTGCTCCAAGGGTGTGCGATCGACACGGTGAGATGCAAAATCGTACAGACACGTGAGATCAGCAGCCTCCCATAAAACGATGATGCGTTGTACAAATACAACTTCCATACTCGAGCCAAACGTTTCATTCTCGTTTCGCAGCACGAATCCTTGTGGGTGCTTTGGCACACGAGATGCAACTCGTGTGTGCACAGAGAAGAGGCAAACTTGTATCGAACACCTCGCTACTCTCGATGGATAGAAGGATGGAGGGCGAGAGCAGTGGCAGTGAGTTTATCCAGTCGCACGATCGAGCCAAGCTACGAGGGATCATAAACCGGGTATAGCACACCAGTCGCTTTATGCGCTATCGATGTGGAGTACATTTTAGTGTACAGAATTCTATATACATATACGTGTAAAGGGAGAGGCGGTAATACCGGTCGCAATCTATGTCAATAGAGGTGAACTGCTCCTATCCGTAGACCTCGCTGCTACCGATGTGCCGCGACGTTCGTATCATCAAAGTTTCTCTCTAACACAATCTCCCGGTTGCCGATAATCTCCGCGATATTCGAGTGACGATCGGGCAATAGCTGTATCCAAGTTTTGAATCAGCCGAGATTGAAAGTACACGGTGGAAATGGAAGGGTCAATGCGAACCACTCGACGGAGAAATTTCGTATGACGCTTCGTGATCGATTTGTCGATGGTGATTGAAAGGATTCACACCGGTGAAATGACCATAGTTAACACCTTTGACAACCCATTACAAAGTTTCGCAAAAGAACCAAAAAATTATTCATTTGAATGGATTTTTTTGAGCAAAATGGTCTTTGCGGCTAAGAAGCTGGAAGCGAGTATTATTTTTATTGCTTCATATTCTCTTTCCTCAAGGACGACCCAACGTGGATCTTTCTCTTCCGCGCAATTGCGCATCGGCGGTTTGAGGAGCTATGTCAGGTCTGTGTAATGCCGAATGAGACGTGGCGTTGGAGGACTCGAGGAGATCGTGTCGGGTGGGCGGTCGCGGTCAACATCTCTCGCTGGGCTTGCTCCGTCGAATACCAACGCACCGGTAACGTCACCCTGGAGATATAAACTCCCAAATAACGTTCAAGAGAACATCCATCGAATCGAAGGCCCTTCGGTCGGGTGGATCGACAGGAAATTTAATTTCTACCTCATGCCTCGACCTTGCGCATGCGCACCACCGCAACCCACTATCGTATTCACGGCCATCGGGAAGCGTACGTGTACGTCCAATGCAAATTAATTCACGAAATAGTCGACCGCGTGGCGAGATGATGAGGTCCGAATGCATAGCATGATTCAAGAGCGAGATATATATTTTCGTGCGGCGCGCATAGGTATATACCAGTTTTTACCGGTACGATAGTCGGACGTTGTTATACGGATAGACGAGAACCAAGCTGACTTACAGTACCTACAGCGATTGGTTGCTCGAGCATGTATTAGCACCCTGTAGCGAACGGCATTTATGAAACATGTGGCGGAAACAGCTAAAACTATAGTCTTAAAAATGGTGTCATAGAAATATATGAAATATGTGTTCAGCGAAAACATTTTTTTACTTCGTATTTATCTTTTATTACGTGGTTGCAATCAAAGATCTCCAAATACACTATAAAAAAAATGGTGTTAAGTTCAACACCGCTTTCACACCACCGTGTAGTCCATATAGGTCCATTACGTTGGTGTTAAAAGCAGTGTTAAAATATGCTGTAAAATATGTGGTGTAAAATCAGCGGCACTCACAGAACGTACATTCTAACACTCTAACGGGGTACAGTAACATCGAACTTTACTCCTAAGTGAGTAAAAAGGGTTTACTCACTTAGGAGTAAACCCTTTTTACCCTTCACACCATCGCAGTTTACACCTCAGATTTCTTACAGTGTACAAAAGCCGAATTAGATATGTTTCGTATATATATGTTTCTTTTGTATTTTCGTATATTTTTTTTTCCATCGGGTGAAAAGTGGTAAATGATATATGGCCCGGGCCATATTCATCACTTTTACCCCATACTTCCTTCCCGTGGTTCTATGCCGATAATTAATCACAGGCGATTTTGAAAAGAGTCAATCACTGTACAATTTGCCGATGAATGCCGGATGCATGCAGCCGATGCGCACGTGCTTCTACAAACTCGTTCGTTGCCTCATTGTTGCATACCGATACATTATGGTAATGTCGCGAAAACTCGTTTTGCGTCTGTATAATAGAACGCTCAAGCACTATAGTGCCACATTGATCCACATCGATAATGATATATCGTTCCGATTAAACCTTATTTTTAATACAACGATAACAGATCTATGTGTATATATAATTCGGGAACGAGAGATGTTTAATGTATTTTTGATAGATTGACGTCGAACTTTACGATAATGCTTTGACTTTGATATATATATGATTTACATATATCTATATGCACGAGATTGTACTACACAGTATAGTTATCATCCTCTACACATCCAGGCGCTTCGCTGAGCTCGCATGTGATTCGAATGTAAGTTCAAAAGTGAATGCGCATATGCGACGATCGATGTGTCCTACGACGATTGGTGTCGTAAACGGCGCCAGAAAGAATCGCGAAGGTCCGCACGACGTCGCGACCGAAGCGAATTTCTAAAACTCCGTGACGTCTATCCGCGAACAGTAAACTCCCGGATGACATTCGGAAGTGTTACATGTACATCGTACGTGGTAGGATATCTTCGGGGCATTGTGAATTATTATTCGAAACATCGATCCCAAGTGGTGTAAACAACTTTGCCGAATTAGTCACCGATGGTCTCTCTCTGTGGGACACGCGCGGATTTTTTTTTCAGTCTACGAGACGAGGCGGAATTGCGCAACGTACATAGCTGAGCTACGATGATTCAATAACGACCGGACATTCCTGAATATATCTGGCTCTGAAGGACACCCGAGATCGACGATCCTGAAATCGACAATGAGGCAAATCGAAACTTATTAACTTATCACCATTACTATTGATGTAACGGGTAATCTAATTAGTAATTAAATTTACTACATTTTTACTTCCATCGTAAAATGTTCTGAATATTTAGTTTAATCAATTTTTTTAAACCTCGGAAATATTATCTCTCTTTCGCTTCGTATAGTTAATAAATAACTTTAGACATCTTGTTTCTCTGAGGACAAGAAAAAAAAATTCCACTTCCCGGTGGACAAGAATTAGTCTGGGATGTAAATTTGTCTCGGTTATTCTTTGGCTGTGAAACGAGGCACCACGTGCCCCGACTGTACACAGTTCACGGTATCCACGCGGATCCATTAAAGTAAACGATTTGGCGTTTCTCCGTCTGGAACGTCTCAAATTTCCTCGAGAGCGCGACTTGTATCCTCTCAAAGATCCGTATCCCTTGTGCCCGCCACGAAACCACCAGCCCGTCGGCAATTATGCAAATGCGGGAACTTCTGTCCGCGCGCGGAAACCGCAACCCGATACAACTGTTGGAGGCCATTGGTAGCGAAGAGAGGAGACCGAAGAGAAGCAATGGGGATTCGTCAGTGCGTGCGCGAGATAATTTCCTAGCGAATTCCTCCGCGGGCGTGTCCGGCCGTAGCGATAGCTGGCGCAGTTTCCACCGACTCCGTGTGTTCTGTATAACGCACTCCGGTATCGTGGCCTTGTTCCAGAATAAGTGTCCGGCCCGTTCGTCGATCTCCGGCGAGAAAACGGCAGAAAGATAGAGACTCGATCTCTCCGCCGCTCACGAGACCTCGCCCGACGATTAATAACTCCGAACGAGATTGATCGACGATAAAGACAATCTGAACAGCGCGTTATCCAGACACTGCACAGTCGCAAAATCATATTTACACCGTAGATATATTTTATATCGTACAGTGAATTCATTAATTTAACCGGATTTCGACGAGGTCGACCGACCTACTTGCGCGCATGGAAAGGCCGCTCTCGATCAAGGCTGTGAACAAAATGTTGACCTCGCGGCAGGTCAATACCGACATTTTACACCGACGATATCGCAGCGAACCCCGCGGATACTTCAAACGAGGACATCAACTTTCATTTTCTTTTTTCTTTTTTCTCCATCACAATATTCACTGTGCTTCCCTCCCACGCCGTTCGCTTGTGTACTCACACATCTGGGTTGAGGACTTGATCGTGAACTTCCGCTACGCGTTATTGACTCTTACGGCCATATTCGGATCAATGTCACCGTAAAAGCTTCCCGAAGAAGGACTCACACAAATGTATTCATTTATTTATGTATTTAAACAGGATAGAAGAAACAGCAGGAACGAAGTGAGGCTAAGATAGAAAAGCGCTGTTTAAGGTACAGTAGTTACATGGAATAACGTGGAATATTGTGGAATAACGTGGAACCGCCGAAGATAGCGATACCATCTACTTCCTGCTTTCATTGAGATCTGTAATCATGTTTTTGTTAATTTTTTCGAGCTACAATCGCGGAGGTGTTCGAAGCATTGTGTAGGTACGATCGGAAACCAGCCGCTTGAAAATTGCTCCAGGCCTCGTTGTACCGTCGCCGTTTTACTACTGGGGACAGCCCCGTGTCATTACGTAGTTTGCAAATTTAAACAATGGTTTCCTACCGCCGACACGGTGACGAGGAATCCAAGCCGGCTTCGACCGCGACCGATATTGCACACGCAGTGGAGCGCACTGCGGCTTAGGGCACACAGAGAGAGCTTACGTAACCGCGCGCGAACGAGCGCATATAAGATCACGCGGGCGCGCTGCAGGAGTTCTGCCCCCGGAGTTTTCATACGTCGCGATATCCTCGGCCCCGACACATCGCGGAATAAGTGTGAAGCTCTTTTTTTTTGCAAATGCTTTCCGAGGAACCAACGATGAGAAAGTTCTTCGAGTGCAGTCTGCGGATAGGTAGAGATCGTGAGAGGATGCTCTTACCGAAACTCCTGCGGAGAAATATTTCTTTTTTCTTTTGTCGCTTCTTCGCATAGGAAAAATTTTGCCAACTTCTTTAAATCGAACGTCTCGAGTCTTTTGTACCGAAAAATTATCATCTGTCTCTCCTATTTCTTCGAATCAAAATAGATCGACGCGAAATTTCGTCGAAAACTTTCAAGATAATTGGACATCAGATGATAAACCTTGCGGCAAGATTGCAGCGGGCTACTGTGGAAGTCTATAAAAGCGAGAGAGCGTAAGACATCAAAGCGCTATTACTTCCGGTTTGAAAATCTAAACTTTCGACCGGATAATGGGATTTGATTTGATTGAAGAATGAGATTTTTAAACCGGAAGTGACGTATTTCCGATGTGACGTCACGTTCAGTCGAAAAATGAGATTTTTAAATCTATTTCCGACTCGACGTCACTTCCGGTCGAAAAGTGAGATTTTCAAACCGGAAGTGACGTATCTGCGGCATGACAACACAGCTAGGTGTGCGCGATGCGGATAACATTTTAACAAGCTGTAACAGAAGTTGCCGGTTTATTCGGAAACTCCGGCATATTGTTCAGAAATACGAAAGTCTCTGATGCAGTCTCGCTTTAATGGGATCCCTCCGAGGAATGCCTGACTACTAAATAGAAGGACGCCCGGAGTTTCGAGAACAAGTTACTCAAATATTAAACTGCAGCTTTAACCTAATCGACGATTAATCAAGAGAACAATCTGTTGTGTCGCTGAGCTTATATTAACTCTTCGTCGAGAGAGAGAGAGAGAGAGAGAGAGAGAGATATACAGCGAGCCAAATATCGGAGCGTATCTTTCCTGAAAATACCATTTCAGTTATCTTCCGTAAATAATGCTGTCACTTCGGTAAAACCCAATAAAACAGTAATTTGCAACACTTCTCATTATAAATTGAAAAAAAAATCGTCATTCTTACTTCATCATCAAATTTTAACATCCACTGATTGAGAAGAGCGGGTAAAAATTAACCCATGTCTTCTCTTTGAGACGAGACTTCTTTGTTTAATGTTCCGCGAAAGAAATGATGAAGACAGTAAATTTTACCGCGGTCTCACGGGTCAAAGTTATATCTGTTATCACGTGTCTCTGGGAAGAAAGTCGTGGTTTGAGGACGATCGTTCAACTTAACGAACCACCCCGTCGGAGAAGGCTCTCCTCCTGTGTACAAAATAGCATAATCGCTCGTGTGTACAAAATTGCAAGGTGTAGTTAGATAGATGTGCCCGTGCATTTGAGGTCGAGAGTGCGAGTAACTGTTGGAAGTTGAGTACACGAGTGATGAACTACTATCCACGAGATTTCTTGTTCGACCCAAATCCCTCGGCCCCGTCGCACGTCTAAAGAGCACGTATATATCGAGTGCTAAGAAACTAAAGGTCGTAACCCGTACACTTTACCGTGGGCCTCACGCCCGTCTGTTACTTAGCAGACGATAGCATATACACACAACCTCCCGCGCACCCTTGCGTCTCGTTTGTCTACAATCGCAACTGACTGCGGTACAAACGCGCATCAAAGCCCAACGTGGAATATCCTGATGCGCTCTACTCCTCTTTCTACGCTCGTACGTTACGACCCTTCGAAACTTAGCCGAACGTTGCTGTGTCTGGCTCAACAGATGTAGTTACATGTACAAATCTATATATATGTATCTATATGTATATATATATATATAACTGCTCGGGTACATGTAAGTTGCACGTCCGCATACACAATATATGTATCGTCGGGGGACGTGCATGTAGTGGTAGAACGCGTATAAATGTATAGTTGCACAATATTGCGGCCCCCGGACCATCAGCCTTCTTGTATAGGGATGATGGAGTAGCCACGAGATATCTCAATTGACCCGAGGGAACGATGGGTGTGTGTGCGTGTGTGTGTTTGGACGGACCAACCGACTGGCCAGTCAATGTTAGTCTCGCCGTAACTGTACGTAAGGAGAAACTCCGGCGATATCCCCCGCTATAGCTCGGCTAACAGTGCCGGCGTCAGATCGATTCAAACTCGCTCACATCGCTATCAATTTTTTTTTATCCGATAACTTTTATTTCATCGGAAGATGTGCGAGGTTGTCTTGTGATTCCTGGTATTCGTATCGTTTGTAGATCAATTTGAAGGATTTTTTATTAAAAAAAAATTTCGCCAACATTCATGAATTTGTCTATTTTATAATGCCAGAGAGGCGAAAGGGTTGAATATAAGAGCGCTAGATCTTGGCATTCTTACTGGTTCCCAGTTCAACCCTAGGCTGCCCGAGTTTATGATTTTAATAAGCTGACCCGACTTGCTCTCTCTCGGTCTCATATACTAGTCTAGTGAGTAATATATGATGAGACAGTGAAATGAAAATCGAGCAAAAGTATCAAGATCGGAATGAGAACTTACCTACCTACCTAAGTAATATTGAGGTCAAGGTGAATTTTTGTTGAAATTTTTCATTTTCGGCATACGAATTAGGGACGTTTGTCCGGCACATTACAGGGACAGGGGAAAGGAAAGACATGAATTTTGCTTCGAAAGATTCTTTTAAAAAAAAATTCTTTCGGTGACGGTACTGCCTTAAACGCCCACTACGACTACGGCTGTGCTCGCAAGCTCGAGCTAAGTGAATCGCGACGCAAAAATCGGTCGTGATTCACGATCTGTCCGAGCTGTAGCGATCGCATTATACCACATAGCACAAATAACAGCGTGTACACGCGCCATGAACGAACCGCGGTGCGACAAATCTCGTACAGCTTCTTCGTCCCGCGCGACATAGGGGAAATATTCGTCGCGACATTCGCGTCGATCGGGATCGAGGACGCAAATCCCATCGCTCCCCGACGTCCTCGGTTTTCGACAGAACCGCAGCAGAATCACGAATTCGGGGATTTTGTTTTATTGACTGAGAGAGAGTATAATACAATAAAAACCTATTTTTCCACAGGATATTTTCGCCGAATGAATAATTCAATGTTCGATACATCGAAGCTGCGTGCCTCGTGGGGAATAACTGATACGCCGAAGCGACAAATTGGAACGAATTAATTTCGATGAGAAATAAAATGGAACCCCCCTCTCCCTCCGCCCTCATCCCTTCTCCTGTCCTCCCATGTGTCGAATGAACTCGGTGGATGAAACGAGAAGTGTGCAAAATTCATAGCAGTGTAACGGAACGCGGCTTTAGAGAACGGATCGTATGTGTAGTTGGTACTCGTTTCTATTCGCCAGCGAGAGTGTCCCGCGCGTCCCTCCCGGGAACACAATGTGACTGAGGGGGTAGTCGCGCGTTTGTTCGCAGTCGAATTATTGCGTTTCGGTGGCAGGGGGAATCACGATTGTGTTTAATATATCGCTATAGATATGTATATATATATACATATATATATACATATAGTAATATTAGAGCCGAAGCGCGAGAACGCGCCGCGGAGGCATCGCGGTCGCGTTGACACAATAAGCCCTATCCCGCTTCGGCGATCCGCCTCGCCTCTCTCTGTATATCTATCTATCTCACTCGTTACAGCCTCTTAATCGGATGATTATTCTGAGATCATTCTTATATAGTTGCCGAGTGTGGCGACGAGAAACGAGCAACGAATTGCTTCTAGCCACGCATTACGCACCTAACTCGCTCCGAAACTTATTCCGTTCTGTGTAACGAATAAAGCTTGAAAGAAAAAATAAATAAACCTTTTAATCTGTTAAAAAACAAATGAAACGGAAATGAAAAAACTTGATGACAAACTATTTTCCAGAGAATAATATGAAGAAAAGGAAAGAAAAATGCGCTGTCTGGAACCGATCTACACGGGAAAACGTCACTTCCGGTTTGAAAATCCAATTTTTCGATCGGAAGTCACGCTACACCGGAAATGCGTTAATTTTGGTTTGGAAATTTTATTTTTCGACTATTCTTCGATTATTCGTTTGAAGTTGGATTTTCAAACCGGAAGTGACGTCAGAGAATTTTTTATTGTTTTTTATTTTTTCTCTGCGAAGCCATGGCGTGGTAGCCAACCCAGTATTTTTTAGGGCTCGAAAGATCGACGCTTTCGCTGTGACTACCAACGCCGGCCGGAGAATGACCGATATGGCGTTTTGGCGTACGGCAGCCAGTGCGGAGCCAGCGATGTGACGTTTTTCCCATTACGGCAGAATCTCACCTGGGTAGGTCGCGTGCTTAACGTATACATTAACAACTCGAGCGCAGGATCTCTCTTTGTAACCTTCGGCGTTAATGAGAGAATTATTTCATCTGGTAATTAGATAATGATGCGAGGATAGACACGGCACGGAGAGTAGTGTGTGCCGAGAGAGCGGGGTATCTCTCCGACATCACGGAAAGTACATTTAGTCGCGCGGATATACGAGTTTTATATACTGTACGAGCGTTATATAGTATATAACTACTATATAGGTACATATGCTATATATACGAATTTACCGAGGATATAAGGAGGAGGAAGAGGAAGAGGAGGAGAGGGAGAATGGAAAAATGGCTCGACCACGCGAGTTCCTCTGAAATTTAGGAAGAACACGCTCGCTTCACCGAGTTCCACTAAACCCATCGTGGATGTAGTGGATTTCACAATAAATATTGCTGCTTCGCCTCTGAATTCGGTAGACTTTTTTTTTGAAATTATCGATCCGAATAAATGATACAATAAATGTACGATTATTTAATATTATGTATTCCATTAATTTATGATCTCCCTCGAAAGAATGTAAAAAGCGACTGTTTAACTGACCAGATTGTCTCCGGCATGACAAGTACGGTTGAGAGATTCTCGGCTGTCCGCTCCCACTTCGCTCGGACGGCTTCATTAATTAAACATTCAAAACCGCGTCCCCGCTGCAATTTCATTGACACGTTCGAGCCGGCCTAGTCGGTGCCCAACAGCGAGAGAGTTGAAGAGTGCGAACGAGCTCGGTCATGCTACAACTACCGGCACGTCGATTCGATCGGCGTGAATAGGAGCGAGGTTCTGCTTAATTAAATATTAAATATTGAATATTAAATGCTTTATATTAAACGGACTCTGTATTCATGGGGGAAGCCAGTGAGGTGCTGCGTTTCTAAGGCCTCGCTTCGCAAAAAAGCACGAGCGGGCATCACGGGAAAACCTATTTCGATACATCCGCATTTCCGTATATCAAGCCCAAAGCGAACGAAAAATATTCGTGTCTCCTTCCATTATCCCTGTGCGGATAATATTTGTTCCTGGAAAAAGAGATGACTGCAGAATTGTATTGCAAAATTGTTAGTACAAGGTTGCTCGATTCGCGCTCGTGTGGTCTACCACGCGTGACACATTTACTCCATGATACAGATATCGATGAACACGAGGCAAACGCGGGAGGATATCCGGAGTTTTTTTTTTTTTTTTTTTTGAGAGTTCAGAAACAAATTTTCTAATTCCATTCTATCCCTCACTAGCCAAGAACGAAACCATTGTAATCCGTCGATCAAACATCGGAAATGAAGAATTTCTGTGACTCTGTGTGAACAAATATCGATCTTTAATTAATTTTCCAATAACAAAGAGAAAGTAAGCTTTGGAGGACTGAATTTTTTTTACCCGTGATCTAGCGGCGATTAATCACGGGTAGGAAAAAAATTCATATCACTCGAACATTATAAACTCGAAGCGGTCTCGAAAAGTAAAAGAAAAAAAGTGCCGAGACTAACGATCGAATAATAAATCTGAGGTCAAATGTATATAAACTCTCCTCATCGGCGGGGATTTCCCTGGATACGCATTTCGCGGAAACTGATGCAAAATCTAGCACCGATGTGTTTGTCCATGTGCGTTGTACATATATAGTATATCTCTCATGCCAGTTTCGTATTATTTATTCAACGAGAAAAGAAGCAGCGCAGTGTCTTCGAGAATATTTCCAGCAGCCATCGTCTCGAACGACAGCGAAATTCCGGCTTCAGCAGTAGGAGCAGCGGCAGCATCCACGTGGATGCCTTCTCGCATTCCATGCATCATAAAAGATTTGGCACGGCGCCCCGATAGTAACGCGTACGGAAACTCGAACGATTTCAAGCTTAAAAGATCAAGTGCAAGTGAGAGCGGAAGCAAAGAATTTTGGACCCTCGAGAATAGAATCGTCCCGAAGACGTCATTCCCGAATAACGGCCTTGCACTTGACAATCGCTGTAAGTCTCGGCTCATACACACAGACCCACAGACAGACAGGCGTACACACAGACTATTGGGTTTAAAACCGCTGCTCCCGTTCTGCTCTTCTTAATAACCGAGATAATTAAAATCCCGGTGTTCCGCACCGGAGGAGATTGGGAGGAAATGGGGGCGAACTCTCCTGGCCCTCTCAAAAAAAAATCGTTATAGTCATATCCAGCCTTACCTAATTATATTTATCGTTAATATTAAAGATTGATATAACGGGTTCTCTGGAACATTTAATGCAGAAGATCATTGGCAAACATCGACGACCTTTCTATCGCGGACATTAGGCTTAATCTCCGATGCACTTTGATAATTAAGGCGCTTCCTTCTTTGGCGGGTCATCAAAATTCGCGCGGTCACCCCCCGGAGGAATATCCTGGAAATCGCGACGACGGCGACGAAGAGGATTCATCAATTAAACAGGCTAATATCACAAACGTTCGTGAGATACATGCAAGCTTGTGTGATACAACGGATCCTTGCTGCTCCAACCTCCCGGAGGATACTCGCTCGGTTTTGCCGTCAGGATTCCTCATCGTCGTCTTCGTACACCCGATGCTGCGAAAGCAGGAAAATCGTAACCGCAAAGCCCCGTCGTGTTTATAGGGGCGAGAAGACGAGAGGCGGAACGCCTGCCTGGTAATTAGCCAAGATTCCCGAACGGAAGCCCACGGCAATTTTGTACAATTGGTAGAAAACGTTAGTCGCTCGATAGCGTGTATGTTCTCCGGCCCGCGTTACGGAACGGCAATGGCGAGTCCGTTAGCAGTTGAAAATCGGCTCGTTCGAACCTAAACTGATTTCGAGTGTTCTCCCTTTTTCTCTTTTTTTAATTCCTTCAACCCTCCAAATGCGATAGTCACGTAGCTCGGTGATAATTGAAAAAAACTTATGGAGTCGTTGCAGAGATAAAAAAGCTGACCAGGGGTCTTTTGCGTTTATGATACGGAAGGTAATTCGCGGAATGTCTCGAGACAGTTATGGCGCGAACGACACGAGAATTGCAAAATGGAGATTATTTCATTTGGGTTGGGAGGGTAATCCGCGATCTGATCGTTGATACCCCATTAGGACTTATCACGGAGGACCATAATGTTTCCATGGATTCCACTCTTCTTTCTGGCCGAGATAGGTCTGCAGCCTAATCTTCGTATCTCCTATCTCTAGGCCCTCTTTCGGGCGCGTGAACTTACTCGTACACGTACACGCACCTCCCGAGAGAATTCTGTCCGGAGACTCCGGGAATCTCGAATGACCAACTTCGAGGCTGGTATAGGATCGATATAACGCGACACAGAGCCAGAGACAGAGAGCACACTCGCGAAACGCGGTCTTCTCGTGCCCGGCTCGTTTCCTCCGGATGCCACTGTATGCCTCGTTGGAATATCTCCGGGTACGATGGCTATAGAGAGAGGTGAGTTTCACGATGATACCA
This sequence comes from Stenichneumon culpator, assembly GCA_964017025.1. NCBI lineage: Eukaryota > Metazoa > Arthropoda > Insecta > Hymenoptera > Ichneumonidae > Stenichneumon > Stenichneumon culpator. The sequence goes on from OZ024781.1 coordinate 8,399,157, forward strand.
AATCCCAAACGTATTTCTGTTGCGAATAGTTCGAGGCTCTTAACTAACCGTCGCCGACGGTACAATCGATTCGGATGGAAAATATCGACGAGGTCGAAGAAATATACGGATGTCACAGATGCGCCGGGAGACAAACAAAAATACGTCGATGAATAGTTAGGGATGTGTAAAATGTACGTGTGTTTTTATTCGGTGGGCGGGAGGACGGACAACTAGATACAAATTTGACTCACCGAAAACTGGAGCAAGGATGTATGACCCAGTGACCCGCGGCCTTCTGCCGGATTCTCTCCTTCATAAGGGCCTTCTTGCTACCGAATAGCTTCATCGCAAGCTTGTTGTCGGTCGGCTGGAAGAGGGCCTGAAGTTGATTCTTGAGGAAGCTCTGTTTGACCTCCTGGCCCGGTAGGCCCGGGCCCAACTCCTCCTTCGGGGTTCCATACAGGGAGACATCGTCCACCCCGAAGTGGACCTTGCCGCTTCCCTTGTAATTCATCTCGTTGCCTGCAAACAAAAAATGCGGACGTTGTGCATCAAAGGTTGGTAGCAGAGTATTCGGAATCGCTGGGAAATAAGCCATACAGAACTACCACGCGGATCCGCTTTGAGGTCTACCATCGACGAGAGATTAAACGGAAGCTTTAGGCGTCGGTCGCAAAAAGTTTCCGTGTTTCTGCGGTCAGTGCGGTTCTCGAGCATAACTTCAATCATTTAATGCTCACTGCATTGTATGTTACTGAGGAGAAGACCGGTGCACATGTCTTTTCAGAACATTTTTTTTTTTAGACGACATTTAACCGTTTCCACCTGTATGTAAAATTTCATTCATCTCTTTGAATTTTTTTTTTTTCTCTTTTTATCATTATAATTCAAACATGCGAAAGAAAATCGAGTGAGTCCATGCGCTCACGAGGGGAAAGGGCGTTTATAATTAATTTCCGGGTGAAGGGCCGCGCGTTGCAGTCGTCAGCAGCGTGAAAACATCAGGCCCCGCGGCCCGACCGGATGGAAATGTTAAGGGTCAGACCCTCGTGGGTCGGTATGGTGGCTTGAATATAAGGTCGTTTTCTCGGGATCCCGCCCCGGCGAAAGCCGAGTCCGGCATCCTCTCACCCGTTGCACGGCCATAATAACTGATCGTGAAACTCGAAACATGCTTCGAACCTTCGAGCTGATGCTTGAAAAGTCTCAGGAATTTTTTAGAACACGGTTCGCTGCTGTTAACTGCAAACAGGAAAACTCTGGGCCGCGTTACATTGCGAGATACAACGGACAGAATTGTATCTCAAAACGTAGAGCCAGTTACGTCCGAACCGAGCGAGAATCACGGTTCTAGTTATACGCAGCGTGTATCCATCGTTCAATTAGCATAACGCGTTTTCTGGCATGCAAACATTCCAGCCACTCGAAACTTTGGTTACGAGCTGGTTGGAACGAGCTCGTCAGGCTCGAGTCGATAACAGGATAAAAACTATAAATGAGCCGTTTCGATACGCTGAATTGATAAATTGAGTGATTGATATCGTAATCGGAATGCACATATCCAGATATGCATTTAGGGCCGTTCACATGATCGTGAGAAAAAAAAACACAAAACATCGCTCTAACCGGGCACCGAGTTTGACGCAAATATTACGTCCGGCACGGACGATTAATCATTGTAATTTAATACTTAATGTGCAAACTCGTTCCCCCTCCGCCACCCCCTCGACCGGAGACTCAAGTCAGATAAAGTCTTGCGATAATTTCATTTATCGCACGATGTGTGTGTACCGCGCTCGAATAAGAGGAATTAAAACGTTTGGAAAACAAAACGAATTAATCATGCGCGTTTGAGTCAAGCCGAACTCGAACCGCACATATTATACGTTCGTCTTTATTCGTTATGTTCGATAGTCACGCTCGCCGAAACGGCGACGATGGAAAACACGAGGTACATTAAACATATAAATAAAAAAAATGCTGTTTGGCGTTAGAAAATGTACGTTACGACCTGCGTCAGACCTTATTGATAGTCAGACTCGAAATAACACACGGATATCATATTTTTTCTTCTATTTTTCGTATTCAGCGAGAGTAAGAGTGGCGAGTGAACGGATCGTTGTTGGCACCGGCCAGCACGGGAAAGAATGTCCAGTCCGTCAGCAGTTATTAATCTTTCATGCGTTTGTATAGATTCGCAAGGAAGCTACATAATGGAAAAAAGAAGTACAGGACGTAAATGGTAAGTAAAATGTGAATAGATGCTGTGTTGAAGAATGCGCGCATCATCCGGGTTTGAATCGTATGATTTATCTCACCTGGATCTCCAAGGAAGTCGGTGATGAGAAGGGTCTCGTCGTCTAGAGCGGTGACGAGGCTGTCCGTACAAGTGTTGGTGTTCTCAATGCTGATCTTAATACTGTCATCCTTGTTGAGCCGCGGATGATTGTTTCCCGGTGTATTATTAGCGGCGTAACAGTTAATGTTGTTATTGTTGTTAATCTGTTGGCCGAGGTGTTGATGGGGTGAACGGACGGATTCTGTACTGCTCGTGTGGAGGCCAACTCCTGTTGTAGCTCTACCGTTTACCAAACGAAGACTCGGTGCCCTCCTGCCACCTCCAGCTCCGCCGGATGCAGCGCGGCCACCTCCGCCGCCTCCTTCGCCCTCCCTGAAAACACAACGTCAACGAACGTCCATTAGTTTTAAAAATTCTTCACAAATTCTGCGGAGAATCACTCATAAATAAACAACTAACAGTAGACCAGACAGCCCAAGTGAACGAATATTTTTAACACCCTACGGAATAGGAGTTTTATGCATTAGACTTTTCGGTGAAATTATCAGATTCAAAATCCCCGCTTTTGATGGAAAGTGACGGTATGCCTAGAAACATCACTTTTGGTTTGAAAATTTCATTCCTCGACGGGAAGTGACATATTTCCGGTATGACGTCATTCACGGTCAAAAAAATGAAATTTCCAAACCGGAAGTGACGTATTTCTGATATGTGGGCACGTCCGGTTGAAAATTGAGATTTTAAAACCGAAAGTGACGTTACAGAGAATATTTTTAATTTTTGTCTAAAATGCTCGAACGTAGCCAGCAAAGGAAATGAATGAATTAAGGAACCGGCGGTAACCAGAGCAGCGCCAACGAATTTCAGCCGTGAATTACTAACCTTGGGCCAAGGTACGCTCAAAAAAACCTTGAAGGACTAAAAATTAAACCGTGAAGCGTCACAGAGACGGCATATTTTTTTTAACCTTTATCCATCTTAACTTCTTTCGCGACTTTAATGAGAATAAAGTTTTGCTTATGAATCGAAGGGAGCGAAGTTCGCGGTTGTAATTATTTGTTTATAAAGATACTAGGAAAAAAGAGGCAATTAGTCGAATAGAAGCGCCAGGAAAAAGTTTCACGTAGTGAAAAGTATGGGATCGGTTCATGAAAGTGAGTAGTGAAAATATTAGATTTTGATTTTCGAAAGTGCAAGCGAAAGTAATAACTTTTCGTTGAAGAATGTCGAGAGCGGGCCGCTGGAAGTGGGAATAGCGAAGGGAGAATTTTCTAAATGGCCTATGTTCGAGGCTTGGCTCGAGTTTCCTCGTTAATCTCTGCGGAACTTTCGACAATTCACATGCGGAAGGGGGGGGGGCGTTTTTTCATTATGTTACCTTTTTGCTATGCTTGCCACAAACCCTGCATGCCAAAAAGTCATTTTTTCAAGTACGGAGTTGGCTGATCAAGATGAAAGTAAAATTCGCTGGAGGCTCGTTTTAAGCTCTCGAGGTCGCACCCTAATTACCTTACAGCCTCCAGGGGGGGGGGGGGGGGGGAGGGGCGTAGACGCAGACAGATTAAATCGTGCCGTCTCGTTAAATTTTTTTCAAGCATCAATCTTATCTCTCTGCTCGAACACGCTAGAACGGCGTGGTCAGTAGAATTTTTTACCGCCGGAAACATTATAAAAAAAAAAAAAGAAAAAACTAAACCCTACTTCACTAACGCCTGGAAATAAAAAGAACCGAAACGGATCGCGAGAGTGTTTGCTTTTTTTGTAAATAAATGAACTTAAAAAAAAACGTCTGGCGAAAGGGAGCATTTGATGGATGGAGCATTGAAATCGGCGTCGATTACGCACGGTAGCTGACTATAAATCTTGTTTCGATTCCGAAAGCCTGCACTGGAGTGCTCGATTATTTGTACTGTAAACATTTCGATACACATATGGGAGTCGCTCATTTTTACTTTCGAACAAAGTCACCGTTTTTTTAATATTATTATTATGTTTGTTTCAGGACCGCAAGTTTCGGAGATCATCTGATTTGCGCATCGTAAGACAACACTTGTCTGCCAATTTTTTCAACTTGAAAATACAAACGGAAAACCCGATAGGCAAAATAAAAAATAAAGATTTGCGAAAACGGGGCCAGAGGCCCTTTTTTGGCTATTGAAAAATCATCGATTATGATTCGCGAATCCAAGAATAGTCGGGAGAGTCTGCACGAGGACTGAAAAGAACGCACTAAAGAGGGAGAGACGGAGATAGAAGAAATGGTTACGGAGACGAAAGCTCGAGGTAAAATACGCTTGTGCCTCGAGGAGCGAAACACTGGACGTTTCCCCGGGTGGCTGTCTCACTGCCTACACGCTCCTCTCCATCCACCACCTTTTTCACCTTTAAGTATGTGTATATCGTCTGCTTTCATGCATATGCAGATGGATACAAGAAAACGTCGAGGATAACCCTGGTACACACTCTCCGGTGCTAGAATCTATTTTAAGAAGAAATCTTCCTCGAGTCGCTCGGGCTCCGCTGATGCGGTCGACTGAGACAGAATAAGTTAGGAGTTGAGGAAGGAAAGAGGAAACAGAAAAAATAACGTCACTAGTGTGTGTTGTATACAACCTCTCGAAACGAGCAAGCGCAGCGCGAGGGAGAGAGAACGAGAGCGACGTGGCTTCTGTATAAAGGTGTCAAGGTTCGCTTTCGATTGTCAACGTCTACAATTTACCCGAGAGGAACAAACGTAGATCGTCTCTTTGAGGTTTTCGCGAAGCAGCTTGACGGAGATCCATTTAAAAAAGTACTACCCACCGCTGGTTTCCCGTCTCGTCCCTTCAGTCTCTCAAGCCGTCGCGTTGATTCGCGAAACGTCGGTCAAAGTTCATCAAAGCCCGAGGTTAAAAGACGCTTCCTGTACGCTGCGGAAATGACCAGCCAGAAATTTAATGTCAAACGCGGTTACGTTAACACCAGTGTTGCGAATTAGCTGGTAAATTATATATAAGTTGCCACCTTTGCTCTTAACGTAACCGGTTTACGTTGCCGATTATTGCAGTAAATTGCGTCCTGCCAAGCACCAAACCTGCCAACTTTTAATTGAAATGGAAATAATTATTCGTTGATTAAAGTTTACTTGACCGATTATATTTTTGATGAAAATACGATAATGCCATATTCATGAGGTTAAGATTTTTATTCTTGCCATATTCTTGAGGTTAAGAAACCGATTATTTTACGGTACTAATTAACCAGTTATGCACCGACAGACGTAGTTATACTATATGGAAACAATTATGGATGCAGATGGACAAATTATTCTTTAATCGTTTCGTCGCGCGTCATCTTCTCGTATTTATCTTTCGCATTTAATTGCGCACTCGTCGTCACGGGGAATATACTAAATGCAGAGAGAGTCAATGCTCATCGGCACTTGAAGCCACAACGGAAATTGTTACTCTCCTCGCGACTCGGGTAAACAATGCGCTCACGAGTAACAACGAAATAATCGCTAATTACAGTTTTTAAAATTCCTGTATACGACGATGAACAAACACAGACGACATTGTTACGGAGCTCAGACTACACTTCATCGCACCGTCATCGATAATACAAGCGAATAATTCATTTCCCGACAGGCAACTGTGGCTGTGAATTCCCCGGTGGGGTTTCCTCGAAAACGATTATTAATCAACGATGTAAGTGACAAATGAAAATATAATAAATTACTACTCGGATACACGCTCGAGGGAACAAATAATTATTGACGTTGGTCGATATCGAGTCGTTTTGAAAATGTATATTAAAATTCAATTGTGATTCACGAATCGATGAAAATATCTTTGCCAAAAATATTTTTACAGACGATATTCAAAGCTATTGAACTTTCTTTCATTCTCGTCTCTCTGAGTTTGCGTGCGGGGATTTGTCACAAGTTGAAGCTATTATAGTCGGTATTGTACGACAGAGATCCCCGTACAATTCAGTAGAAACGTGCACATTTTACTGACCGGTTGATTTGCATGAAGCTATTCGTTCCAATTAGCAATGGTTACAGGTGCGCACTTTTACCTCTGGCTATCGTTGGATACAGGACACTTTTTTTTATGAGCTCCGGTGAACTCTCGATACTCCCGATCGCGATTTGTCACGTACGAGAAATAGCCTACGGTACGATGTGTTTCAGTGAGAGTGTCTTGATCGCTTGGGTTTCGAGTACGCGAAGCACGTTTTATGTGAGCTCGAACGTCACCGTGCTACAGATGTTAAAAAGAATGATGAAAAAAAAAACCCCAATCGTATTGTCGAAATCATTGAAAAATAGGAATGAGATGGCTGAAGGACTTAGGTCGATGGTCAATTGGTAATATGTATGTTTTCACTACAATCCACATTATGTCATGCTATGTATAAAAAATTGTTTCATCTGTCATATTGTCAATAAATCCACTACTACTACTTCTAAGAATGAGAACAGTCGTCCGACATAAAACGAATTATCACACGCCTACGGGCTTAAACGAAAAGAATACTTCAGACCAGTAAGCGAACAAAAAATAAATAAAAATAAAACAAGTACAAAAATCTATCTCTTACAGAAATTCCATCCATTACACTTTCCGGATTTTCATCTATAAAAAAAATTTAATTGCATGCAAATTTATTACAGAGACTTAAGATGCCGCATGCGAGTTACTTTCACAGGCTAAAAAATTTCGTAACGACGGTTCTCCGAGATCCGATAAATATTGACAAAAAAATTCGATCAAGATTCACCTGCATCCAGGGAGATGAACGGAGCTTTCGGTAGGGTAGGTTAGCCCCTCTATGCGTGACTGTGCTACCCGATTATAATCTGTACGCTGGGCACGTACGAGGGCACGCTCGCTGCTCTTTCAGCACAGCTTCGCGGCATCAGCATCGCAGAATGAGAGAAGGGAAACGCGAAATGGAAATAGCTCTCGAACGGAATAATCCATTCGAAAATTGCTCTACATAAGGAGTGTACGCGTGATTCCTATTCGGATTCGCATTCGATTACGTCCGCCTATTCTTGCCCCCTGAATTCTTCCGGTGCTCATATAACCATTGATGTCACGTACATTTCCCTCGAATTTCTCGACTGACCGCGCGGACACGCCGCATATAGCTCGAACCCTCCTGAATACGATCTATGTCTTATATATCTTTTGGAAAGTTGTTTGTCCCAATTTTCAAGAATCCAGGGGGCCTCCCTAGGGGCCTCCATCCTAGGCCCTGGTAAACTATTCTCCTATTATACTATTCAGGTTCTATTCTGTGCGTCGCAGTGAGCTGCGCACAATAATGCGCTGCACAACGGCGCTCATTTTTCGACCAGAACTACGTCACTTCCGGTTTGAAAATCTCATTTTTCGGCTGGACGTGACGTCATACCGGAAAATACGTCACTTGCCCTTTGAAAATCTCGATCTTCGACCGGAAGTGAAGTCTTACCGGAAATGACGTATTTCTCGACAGAAAATAAATAAAAATAACAAATCATGAATACCATTCATCCCAGTTTGAGTATCGCAAGCTTGAACACACCCGAGGGAAATATGTCGGAGCCGCCCACTGTTCGAAAGATAGCGCACTGCTGACACCGGAATTCGAAGTCGAGAGGGCAAGGAGTCAAGGGTAAGAGTATCGCGGTCGCGGCAGCATACGAATACTCGTCTCAGTGACGTAGCAAGTGTCATATATGTATACGCATGTAGGCTCGAGCTCGTAGGATCCCGCGGGATATCTGCCGACGTCACCGGTGGAAAAGGATAATTAACATCGGCGTTGAATTCGTCATCATTATCATCATGAGCAGTGGCAGAAACTCGGGGAACCAGGCAACACCGAGGAAAGCATCGCCCAGCAGTTACGCGAACCGTCGGCGTCACGGATTTCTCTCTCGTGTTTGCTCCCTCCCCGCTATTTATATTTCAGCTACCCCCTCATACCAGCGCCAAGCACTCCCATCTACGTACTACTTTTGACGGATTCTACTGTATCATGGGAATAGGCGCTCGTACTTCGGATCACCCACTTTGCACTCGCTTGAATGATCAAAGTGCCGAGTTATTCATTAGCCAGCTGCAATGTATCTTAGTGATCACCGTACTCGTTGCTCGGTGAAAATTCTCTTTGTTTTTCAATATCGTTTGAACCTACGCGCATAACGGTTCATGATGAACGACAACGTCTCGCAAGGCCGTTGCAGGTTTCGTAGATGGAGTATCATTTGTCATTGAATATCATCAATTGTCATTGAATCGCGCATGAAGCGAGGATAAGATTCTTTGCAGTTCTTTGAAGTTCGGGTTCTTTATTTCACCAGAATAGTTGCTCTAATTGACCCACATTACCCCATGCTATGGATCTGTATAGTACCTGAGTGTGCAGTGGTCCCAATGTCAGAGCGCCAATTAAAAATGAACGCCTGCTTTAGCGGCTCGTCTTATTAAATCCCTTTTTTCTCTCTCGTTCCTCTCGCTCCTCCGCTTCCCGCTGATGATTCTCTCGCTGTCTGCGGTCCAGCGGTTTTTTTCCTCTCCCTGCTAGCTTCGCTCCTCTATCCTCTCCCCGTTCACCAAAGCGATCCCTTCTCTCCTGTCTCTATCCCGTCGGTGCCCTTGTTCGTCAATGCAGGCGACGGCGTAGTTATAGTCAACGCCTCTCTCGCCACTATTCGGTATTGTCGCGTTCTAGAATCGACATCGGGGAGCCATGATGCGAGGCGCTTCAACTATATTTCACGCTCAACTATCTCCTCCGCTCCGCCGCGACTTTATTCCTCTCCTCGTTCGGTGTCAATTGTCCGGCGGTCACGGCGACTCCGTCCGAAGATACGTTCGAAAAAATTTCACCCACGAAAAAATAGATGGTCGATCAAGTTTCACCGCTAGGCCCAAACCGACGAGATTTTCTTACTTTTTTGTTACTATCACTGAAGCGAAACTTTCTTTTCCCACTTGTTTGTTCCGTTTTAATATTTCTAGTAAAGTACACAGAAACGCACCGTGCCGGATTATTATTATTATTATTATTATTATTATTATTATTATTTTTACACAAAATATTCCAGTTATTATCCGTCTTTATAATCCGTCTGTAAAAACCTATAGCAAAATATTCATCGGGCACGTTCTTTTTTTAAACTTTTTTTTTATAGTCGCGATGGAGATGATTTATTCTGAATCCTTCCGATCTGTCCGCAGCCTTTTCCAGTCCTACTGAGGAAACATAAAAAAATGTCGTTCAGCAAACGCGTTTTGAATGTCAAAAACTGGTCGAATTAATTTGTGTTTGTTTGTTTTTTCATTGGAAAAAGTTTATCGCAGCTTGAGTCATTGCTCGGGATACGCTTCGATTCGGAGGCGAGTCTGAGCTGCCTGTCGACCACCGCGCTCGGGGCTTGCGGATTGTTATGGGTCCGCGACCGTAAACTGCTTGATAACGAAATTGATTGGCCACGCGCGGCATGTTTTCTTTGGCGTGTACAACCGCTGTTGCACCTCGCTCGGCCGAATTCGGTGACGCGCGATCGACGACTTGCCGAGCAAAGAAAATAATCATCGATCAATGCAAATTCCTCGAGCGCGAATAATATCGTAGAATTCGAGGCACTTCCGTCAATTTTTTTTTTTTTCGGACCTCAAATACCAATATTTTAAATACTTTTTGATGGATCTTAAGGCAAAAGTACCAATTACCGGACACCTAAGAGAGCAATCCCAGTCTCCAGACATCCATGAAAAATCGAATTTCTATCTCTCTTTCACGCACGGTTTCTTCGGTCTTTCCGACGTTTACCTTGATTACCGTTCTCTCCGTGACTGCTCGACTTTGGATGTGTTTTTATTTTTTCAGTTTCAAAGCAAACTAGTCATCGGTGATAATTTTCGAACTTTGATTGTTCTCCCATGACTCACGTTTACTCGGCTCGAGATCGGTCGAGATAAGACGACGTGTAGCGTTGACATTGGGTATGAAAACTATCGAGGCGCGAAGCTAACGGCGATGTATGCATGGATGAATCGTTTAAGAAATCCAAGCGGATCCGTGTACGGGGCGCCGCCTGTTATTGAATCGTAAATGCAATCGGAGATTCCCGTTGAATACGCACGCAGCCCGGCATTGCATCTATGATTCTCGACACTGGCGAGCAGGCAGGTGGGCAGCAGCAGCATAAGCAAAACGCGCGCGAGGCGCCCGGGCGCCTCGGCAGGATAAACTCCGATGCGATTCTCGCCAATTCGAGTACGGGTAATGGGTTCAACAATCGACCTAGCGCGCTTCGCTTGGTCAAATTGCCCCGCCGTCGATGGACTGAGAAAAAACGATGGAAAATTTAGCGCGTATCCCTAACCGATTCGCGATTCTTTTTTTACTCTATCGCCTCTAATTCCTGCCGGCTTTCACGGTTCAAGAAGGCCCATGACTCGTTAAACTTGTCGAACGCCTATCGAAATATATTCCTGAAGCACTTCCGACCAATTGAGATTTGAAAAAGTGCATTAAAATCCACAAATGATCTTTGCTCCGAAAAGAAAAAAATTTACAGTTACCCACAATCCGAACAGACACGAATAATGCAATTTTCGTTGTTTCGAGGAAAAAAATGGCTGTACATAATTTGCAAAAATTATCCTTCGATTCGATAGACGTGTTTTTATGCCATTTTTTTTCTTCCCGTCAAAGAGAAGTTATTAATTTCGAATTATACACTCTGCCAATATTGCTTCGTTCTCAAATACTATTTGCATAAAGAATTTTTTTTTTCGACCTCACACGAGGATAATTTAACAGTCAAGAGCTTCCTCAACAATCGCCGAGACTCGAAGCGTACCAGGCCGACAATGACGTGTGACGCGTACGTGTATATGAAGATAAATCGATCGTGTGTCGTGTGTATTAAAACAAAGCAAAACTAAGGTTATACCTGTGGCACGCTAATTGTTTCGAGTTTGAATTGTCGATCGCACCATCTCCAATGGTCCCCAGGATTAATGTTACGTCGTCGATATATTCACGGTAAATATTTAACTCGCAGATCTCTGAATAATGGAAAATATAGAATTCTCGCTGTTACAGTACAACACGCCAGTTCCCCCGACGATCGATCTCGCGCCCGCGAGTTTTTATTTTCACGACGTCTCTTTCATAACAAACCGTTATATTTCAATCACAATTGGCAGCACAAAGCCCCGCGATGATTATCGTACATACATATATACATATAATTTACACGACGCATTTTATATTATCCCGATGAAAAGAGCCGGCTCATTTTCCTCCCGCGGCCATTCGACAGCGTTCCGTTTTACTTCGTTTCTAAGTTTCCTTCTCGTCAAAATTTCTCTTCTTCACCTCGAAAAATCGCCCGAAAGAACTCTTCAAAATAACATCTCTCTACTCTATTTAACACTCTACCCCACTCTTCCCGGAAAACCTTTCTCCCTCTATCCTTTCATCATTGTTACGATTATCATGATTATTATTATCGTAGCTTTATTTAATTTTTATTGCCCCAGCGACACACTCTTCCGGTTCACGTGATCGTCGATGGAACTCGTAATTCTCGATGTTACATCCTTCGCGCGATTATGTGTGTATATCCAAGAAAATCGGCTATCGCGATTTACTGTTTGACGAGGGATCCGTAGGTGGTGGAAGAGTCGAGAGGGTCCGCGACGAACCTCTTCCCGGTCCACACGTGCGACTGATTGACTGATTGACTGACTGACTGAATAAAGAGCGCGCGCGACCGAAGAGTTTCTCTTCTGGTGTCGCTACTGCTGCTGCTGCTGCCGCTGCTGCTGCTGCTGCTGTTGCTGATAGAGCGCCTCCACTCGCCCGGCAGCCCGCAGGACAGTACGCCGCGCGAGGAGAGGGGCGAGGAGCACAGCTGAACTGTGGAGAACACAGAAAGAGAGAGAGAGAGGGGGTTTCCCTGACTCCTTAACCCCCTTGCAACCTGCAGAGCAGCATGGGAGAGAGAGCTCGTCCCCGCTTCCAACGCCGCGGCCGACTCGCTCTCGCCAGGATGCAGTCTGCAATGCACACTTGTGTGTGCACCGTGCACTTACCAGCCGCGGCGGCGACACCGGCGAACTCTAACCGATACAACGATGCTACAGCCTCCTTTTTCTCTGCCTGGCCCTGCCAGGCCTCTCGCACTTCCTCCTCCATCCTTTTGCCTTCAACGGCGCAGCTGTTCTCTCGTTTTTATCTTCTTTTTTTCAGAGAAGACAAAAAGAACGAGCATTTTACGTCCTGCTATGCGGCCGCTTTATGGAAGGTTGATTTATGCCTTTTACACCGGACTCAGGGACGAAGACCATTTTCCCGTCGGCTGTGGATGTGTGTGTGTGTGTGGGTGTTTTTTTTAGGGACTTCCCTTTGGGAGAAGTTGTCGATCGAACGCTTACAGAGGCTGGACCGTTATTTACGGTTTGTTTTTTTATTCGGTGCAGGGCGTTTAGTTAATTGTCCGGGGAACGAGTCCGACTACGGTATGGAAGTTAGCAACGTTGCTCGGATGGAGTCTATATCGGCCGGCCGGGATCGCTACCAGAATGACAAGATTGTTTTGTCGCTTTGTTAGGGAGAGTCGCTGATTTCGTCGAAGCGACATCACCGAGATCCGTGACACGTATGATTTGTATTATTTTTATTATTCATTCAGCTCGAGATAGCGGATATAAATGATCTCCCAATGTGCTCCGAAATACTATGCATATGGGTCACATAAATTTTCGTCCAACGGAAGCACAAAAAGAGTCGGTAATGCTGTTATATCGGTTCGCCGACTATCGAATGAAAGGGATCCGCCGTTTTCGAGCTCCGAATTCGGAATAGTTGGTGATGCTTCGCGTTCGGGGTAAATTCACCACCCTGGAGATTTGTCGCTGTTGATTCGCATTGGAAACGAGTTGAGCGCATAGTTGTCGAGGGTATTCGCCGAACTGGGAGGGAGGAGGGGAGAAGGAAGTCGGGGTGAAATTTCGCGGGTCCACCGTCGCGTATGTACGACTGTATTTCCCTTGATCATACTATTTATTTACCCTTGAGTTTGGAATCGAGTAGCGGGCGGAGGGTTGGACGGCGTTAATTACCGTAACGCGTACAGAGTCGTGCCCTTTTAATCCTATTGATTTGTTATTCAGCTCGTGGGAGTTGGCGATACAACTGTAAATAATAAATTGATGACACGATGGAGGGATATGTGTGTATATATTTGACGGTACAGTTCACTTAATAAACGTTGTTGCTGAGAGCTCTGATGGCGTTGCAGAAATGAAGGAACGATAGAAATGAGGGAGCCGGCGAGTTTATGCAACGCGCAGAGGTATAATGTAAACACTGCGGAAGCGGTCGTTCAAACTAAACTGCGCGCCCCCTCTGTCCACTACCCTCGTTTCGGATTCCTGAATTACCACTCACTCACACGGTACTCAAGGCGTCCAATACTCGAGACCGCGAGACGCCCTCGCCGAACGGCTAACATTCGCCTCAAGCCTAAATTACGAGATCCCGTTTCGATTTAATTTAGGGTTGGCCATAAATCAAAGGGCGAGACGTTAATTAACGCTTTCACGAGGACCGCGAGCCGACTGACGAAAGAAAAAAAAAAGGACGAAGAAAAAACTATTCGCTAGAGAAACGGCGAAACTTGTCTCTCTGTCTACTGGGAACGAAGTGACTCGCTGCGGTAGATACAAAATGATAATAACATAAGTTTGAAAAACAAGTTCAAAAGGGTATCTCAAAGTTCCTCGTCAGTTCTGTAATTGGGATTCGTCTCGCGTCGTAACGTGTAATAAGATAAGCTGCACTTTTTTAATCAACCCTTATTCGCTCGCTCATCATGTATTAATATCAAAGAAATGTATTCACGGTGACTGTTGAAAAAAAAAAAAACATTTAATTACTTCAGTAATTATTTTCAAGTTAATATTTTAAAGTAACTCGGTTGGTAACGCGCTTTTCTCCACGGGCGTGAGAAACGCGTACGAGCCAGTCAGCAGTGCATTATCGATCGATGACAAAGACCGACGCCGATTCCAGATAAAGAAGTCTGGAAGAAGAAATCTTCTTCTCCCCTCGGAGCGTGGTACATCGAAGAAAAGTAGAAAACTTATCCGGGTAGCACGCGAGAGAGCGTTTCGAATGCTTTCAGTAGATGGCGGCGAGAGCTCAACCCCCAGTTCCCTTCTTTACCCACGCTCCAAAATATAATGATTTTTTTTTCTTCTGAACCTACAATTCCGCTTTACAAGCCATCATTCGCATTAACCTCCGATTCGTTTCTACTCTGCTGGACTCCCGCAATTTGTCAACTGCCCCTGTTGTTTGTTAATATAGATTAAAAAATAGAACATCGATGTTTCCGCAGATTGAACCTATCGATTAATTAATCCCCGAATTTAATTATCCGCTTGGCTTAGCCCGAATGTACTCCGGGGGATTCTCTCGTTAGAATTCACGGGAATTCAAAAATGTTCGTTCAACATATTTCGCACGGCATGAGGTGGGAGAGAATGACGACGAAGCTTTGCACCGCGGTCAGGACAGTCAAATTGATTTCGCTCTTCCACCCTTTCTATTTCCAATCAGCGTGCTCGTGCTCAATTGAAGCTCCAACCAAACTATGAATACTAACGAGCGAAGACTACGACGACGACGAATGCGCTCGGGGCTGTCACTGCTTGACGGCATACCAAAATAGGTATAGAGCAGAATAGAAATGGGGAAAGAGAAACGCGCAATGAAGAAACGAATGTCGAAACAAACAAAAAATCTTCTATACCGGGTGTTCCTTAATTCATCCATTTCTGCCGGCGACTACATTTGAGATGAGATTTCTCACTTTCATGTGTTCCTCAAGGTGATATGAAACACCGCCACCGGTAACAAAGACTGTGCTGATTGTCGTTTTGAGACCGCAGTCCGCCAACCAAAAAAAATGGTCTTTTCCTGCGGAATCAGCAGATGCAGGGAAGGACAATTTTCATTTTCCTTGGAGGTCTGCGATCTCAAAACGGCATTCAGTACAGTTTTTGTTACCTACCTCGCGCGGGGCAAGAGAAAAGGCCGTTATACCACATCACCTTAATTCACTAGTTTCTTCCACTAGCTCCACTAGTCTTTAAGAGAATTCCATAGAAAAATAAACGACTTTCTCTGTAACGCGACTTCCGGTTCGAAAATCCCACTTCTGATCCGGAAGTGACGTATTTCCTATATGAAGTCGCTCCCGGTCGAACATTGAGATCTTCTAACCGGAAGTGACGTAAGGATGGATATACACAGTCCGCTCCTTACCGCAGTCCTTTAAGGGCTCCAATAAAACCTTTCGGAAAATGTTGTACCAAGCCATATTGCCCCGCATCCCAATTTTCCTGGAGGAGCCCTGTTCCGCATTTATATTAGCTCGCTATTAAATTTTATGCACGAAGTTCAGGTTAAGAGAACGCTAAGGGTCGATGGTATAGACGAGAAGAACGGTCGAGAGATGTAAGTGCGATAGCGGATCCAGTCTACTCTATACTCGTTTATAGAGGCTACTATACCCCTATAAAATGTAGTATGCCTATCGATTGGACGGATGCCCGTGCTAAATCTGTATGCGCTCAGGTATTCGTATGGATATGGGCACGTAGCATGTGGGCCGCGCTGTGCGCGCCCTGCCTTATGTAGGTCAGTAGACTACGTAACCTATAGGGATCGCTCAAACGAAAGGCTTTTTTACCCGAACTCAATTTCCCAATTAGACATTAACTGTTCTGCGGTTCGCGTCCCCACGACGTATGTACTGAAATTTATATGCATAGGTTAACGGAGCGGTGCTAATACGGACCACATCATTGACATCGTTGCAACAAGAAAAAAAAATTATTTTATCAAAGTTGTATCCGAACTCTCTCAAAGAAAATATTACTCAAATAAGAATCTTTACGGCGCGATGCAAAGCGTTAATAACTTTCAATTCATACAAACACAAAAGGCCACCGTTAAAGTGTAGGTGAATGGAATTTACCAATAACATTTTTAAGCCTTCCATATTCGCCCCGTTCTTCTGTATGGACAGCATACCACATGTGACATATGTAAATACAATGCATTGTGACATTCTATTTGTTCCTTTTTACCTCTTCTCTCCTCGGTGTCAACCCCATCACCTCCCCCCCATTCTATCCGCCCACGGAACGTAGACACCCGGTATTAAATTAATGTCAACGCGGACGTGACCGCTTCCACCCATCGTCGCACAGTATTTTACATATGCTGTAAAATACACCTTTTCCCGCCCTTCCTTTCGTGATAATAATAACCGCCAAGCACAAAAGTGCCATTTATAAAGTTATCAAAAAGCCCCCCCCCCCCCCCCCTCCTGCTTTTGCCACCATTCGTCTCTTCAATCTGCAAGAACAGAATCATCCTTACCAGACGAAAGAGATCGACTTACAGAATTAATTTCTTTTGGCCAAAAAGTGACCTTCCTATGACCATAGTCTCTCTTTTCCCTCCCGCCTGCGTGCCTGCCCCCATTTATAAAGTTATCAAAAAGATCCCCACATCATTCGTCTCTTCGATCTGCAAGACCGGAGCCATCCTCACCGGACGAAAGAGATCGACTTACAAAATTAATTTCTCTCGACCAAAAAGTGACCTTTCTATAACTATACTCTTTCTTTTCCGTCCCGCCTGCCTGCCTGCCTCCGGCATCTCTCCTGCGCCGCCCTTTTTTTCGGGTTTGAGTAACGAGGACATATAATACGCCCGCCGGTTTAACCCACGAGCGCATGTGTGCGCGACGAATAAATTCCGTTAGATTTTTATGTGTGCACGCTACCGCTATCGAGTGCTTCTGCTCCCGGTGCCATTCGGGCTGCCCCGTGCCATATCTATATTACTCGCTCGACCAATAATTCTCGGTTTTCTCTTTCCTAGCCCTCACGTGACCAAGGATATTTATTTGCTCAAGGGTAAGGTCACAGGGTGACGTACGTTGCGGAGCGAGACGTTGCCATCGCCATCGCCACCCCCTTGACATTGGCTCAGCGTATACCACTTCTTTCGCCCTTCCTTTGTGTGCGCCTGTTACACATGCCGGCTAACCTACACGCCTGTTACGGCGTGTCGCCTCACGCCGGGTGTGTGAGGAAAAACTTTTTTCTTTCACTTTCCTCCCATGTCAACGCTGTATGATTTTTGGCCGAGCAGAGCGAGAGTAGAAATCAAACGTTACGGTTACTGGCAAGCACGGTGCTGTTTAATTTCATTGCGATCCTGCACGGGGACCGCTAATCGCCGTTGAATGGCCAATAACTGTGTCGCCTAATAACTGTGACCGTCCGCGGCAACGGCGTTTCGCTCGCGAGAGGGTGCACGCAACCACCCCGCACTCGGGCGACAATCTTCACCGACCATCGCAAGAAAGCAATGTCGCCGGTAAAAGTCGCTAATGCGAGCTACATGCTGAAATCGACTGGCAGCGACTTTCCCTGGGAAAGTCGATTTTCCCAAAGCGCTCAACGGAGAAATGGAACTGCAGGTGAACGTTGCTTCGGGCACTAAAGGTCGAAGCGAGGAGAGATCGAACGTACGGTAGAAGTGGAATAGTCGAGGGTCACAAACTCCCTTGTTTGAGTAATTGTCCTGTCAACGACGCGCTACCGATAGACAGCTTTATAAAAACGATGTTAAAATTATTTATTGTTTTCACTCCAAACAACGACAAAATTTCGCTCCGGTAGGAATTTATGTGTCTCTTTGCAGTTATAAAGTCTGATTTTATTTGTTAATTGGTATTTCCAAGCTAATTGACAACTATTCTCGACTCTGCCCCAAGGATAATGAAAATCAACATTTGATTATCGAGAACAACTTCTGGTACCCAAATGGGAAAATCTGCATTAAGCGATTTAATATATTAACATTAATAGTAATATTAATTAATGTCATCAATATCGGAAATAAATTTCTAATGTGGGGTATTGTTTAAATTGAGAAAAAAAAGAATAATAAATGCACCCCCTTAAGTGTCACAGCTGCGTGAGCAGAACTCACTAAAGAATTCTGACCGCCATTCTCGTGCCGGCGCGGCCGAGTGTGCGATAATCACGGCCATCGACTTTAACTACCCCGGTGGGTTATACAAAACGCGTAGCTACCCACACACGTGCACGTCGAAGCATCGGTATAACTTTATTATTGGCATCCGACAGTACGGCGCCGTGACTGTGATAATACCGGGCGGCCCGCCGATGGCCTTGCATAATTATTGGAAAACATAGTATAGATAGTGTTAGGTCCGAACGCCCGCAGAGAGCGGAAGAGGGAGCGTCGCAGCGGCGACTCCGCGATTATGGTACTAAATTCCCGGACAAAGGGGCCTCCCGAAAATGTTCAAATGGTCAAGGTAATTAAAGTGAAATTACGATACTTCTTAAAAAGAAAAACCCTATCTTCCGCACAGCAACGAGAATATTATTGCATCTTTCTATATCTATAGAATAAAATAAACGTGAATCGGCCTCTTTTATCGACCCGCGAGAACAAGTCGTATAGTGCGAGAAGAGAGGCCAGTGCGAGTGCACCGCGATGGTACCAGCTGTAGCGGGTCATCGTGAGAAATCGATTCTATTCGTACGATTCAGAGATAGCTTCGGTTTCTCGTATGCTCTCCAATGCTCGCAATTTTTAATGGCACGAATTTTTTTTTGGCACTTGAGAAATTTTTCTGGACTTTTGTTGTCTCGCAACTGCAACTCAAGGGAGATCGGGGTTAAAAAGGGCGGTAATGGTGCAGGCATTGTATGATAGGTGCAAAATAATTACTTTGGACACTGAGTGAATTTTCGGGGCGTTTAGGTTATCAAGAGAGTGGGTACGAATATACGTGGGAGTTTGATAGGTGGGATTCCAGTGGTCCGGAAGTTGAGGGCGGTGCGATGGTAGATATGGAGTGTGGAGGGTGGCGGGTGTGGAGGATTTTAAAGGGCGTATATAGCAGGTGCCCCGACGTTCTGCGAGTACAGCGAGGCAAGGAGTCAAGCACGAGGATCAATACGCGAGGTAAAAGCGTGGCACGGTCGCGAACCCTCGACCGACAAATCGGCTAAACTTAGGAGACAGACAGACGTAGGGAGGGAGAAAAAGAACGAGACAATCGGGCGACCCTTAAACCTTCTTTTCACGATCTATCGTCTTCACTCGCTAATTAAATAATTACGACTGGCGAAATCGAACGAGCCAAATATCTCGTCGTATTCCAGCCTCGTTATGTTCAATAATCGATAAATAATTGCTGAGGAGTTCCAGGTAAAATTTATCTATTATTTCGATTAATTGGAAGCGAAGTGGAATTTGCCGAGGTAAGCTAGCAAAGTTGTCGAACTCACTGGATGTACAACCCTCACCGAGTTCCAAATCGAGTTCCGAGATCCAATAAACTTATTCCGTTCTCGGTATCGCATATCGAAAATTGGGGTAGCAGGGCTTGTAATGCATACTTCGTACCAGTCAATTACGACATTGCCGACGCAATCGAAAAATGAGATTTTTAAACCGAAAGTGACATTTTTGGTATGAGGTCACTTCCGGTCAAAAAATAAGATTTTCCAACCGGAAGTGCCCTATTTTTGATAAATCTCCGGAAATCCAAATTTTCTGTTTTTGAATTTCATAGTCCATAGCGAGGTCGTGGAGTGTCTAGAGCCACATTGACGTGCTATTTAGTCGTAATATATCGGTCGTTAAAAGAAAAAATTTTTTAAGAAAATTGGTAAAGAACAGTATCTATTACAGACGATGTGAAAATAGCGAAGATCCAAATTTGTCTGTTACCAGCGATCGAATCAATAATATCTTCGGTCTTGCATGGGAAGTCGTTTCTATTTTGGGAACGTTGATACCTCGCAGAGCTTCACACTCCTCGATTTATATACATGTAATAACCATATATACGATACAAAAAACATTTTTTTTGCAACACACAAAGCTAGGGAATGCACGCACGTCGCTACTGGGTACAAGGTAGTTGACCGGATAGTGGTTTGGGGCAGGTAATATTTCAATTCGACGAGGCAGCAATAAAGTCACGCAGGGACGAGGAGCAAAGCGGTGTGAAGACAAACGGAAAAAATACCTGCGAAGTACATCAACATTTATTGAGCATTACAAAAATCCTTTTTTTCGAACATTCATCGTGTAACGTTTTTGAAATATAGAAAAAAAAACAACTAATTGGGCAAAAATGCTGATACAAAATATACTCAAACCTGTTGTATGTGGTATAATTTAATCAATACAACAACTGCGGTGGTGGTTTATGTATAATATAATAAGGCACGGCGTGATACACTCAAAGCACATTGCGTTCTTGCAAAAATATTCGTAGACTTTTTTTTATCACATTTTGTAGCAAGCGTTAGCAATGGGGGAACAAGGCGCTTCATAAATATGTATAAAAACGTGTGTATATAGTATAAAGTATATGCTTGCATAAATTTTCAACTCGCTTCTCAGCTCTCACCGCGAGCATCATATGGCGAAAGCACATGTATATTACAAACAAACGTTTTATTGCGTACATGAGAGGGTTGTTCTCCTGATTGTTCGGAAGTTGTGAATTCGCCGAGCGTCTTGGTCGCCATATGGCCAGCCTGGCAAAACCGTACTTCGTCATATTCTCCTCTTCCTCTTCTTCTTCTTTCTTCCTCGTTCCACTTGTAACTCTTCTCTCTCCTCTTTATCTTTTTAACATCTAGGTTATCGACATTTTTATTGAAAAATTATGTTCCGGCGGTGGTGAATTATCGATAGTTCCTCTTCTTCTCGACGAAATCAGTGAAAAACATTTCCGATTATTCGTCGAGTTTTGTTTATACATTTTCTCAATATACTCCGAAATGACATAATTCACAGGAACGCGCGCGTCGCCGGCAGGATTTTCGTTGTTCGATCGATCGACATATAATTCGATAAAACTTTGAGCAAACTCGCTTTGACAAAAAAACACGAGTGTGAGGCAGCAGCGTGGACGTAGAAGCTTCCGAGTTTTTATCTGTAGTTTTTTTTTTCACTCGATGATCCTCGAATCGATTGCGTAATCGCTAAATTCGGCTTGTACAAAGTGCGTAGCAAAAATATCTCGTGTCTTGGAAAAGTCTCTCTCTCTGGTTTTATTTTATGTCGTTATTAATTATTCCATTTAATTACGTTTTTTTTTTCGTAAATCCTCGCCGCCTTATATTTCGTCGATTAAAAAAAAAAAATCACTCTTGCTCAGCGACGCGACTTGCCAACTGTTCTTGTACATCGATGCATGGTCGTATATATCGAACACTAATAAAGCGCTAATTCAAGCTCCAATTAACAACAAACTGCCAGCGGCGATTTGCGATGATTATTGTAGTATTTCTTCCTTCAGTATCGAAATTCTTCCTCTCGAAATCAGGTTTTTTCATGAATTTTATTTTATCATGTATGTTGTTGTTTTCGTGTATTTTGTGTCGTATACTTTCTTCTCGTCGACAAACCGTCGTCGTCGCGTAACGGTGGATAATTTCGACAATTTCTGTGGTGTCTTTCTCTCATGTATGTTATATATCTCGCTCGGAAACTCAACGTGTCTGCTCCTCTGTCTCCCGTGCAAGCGACACACACCGCAAAACTTTGATATGTGTCCGAAGGGTGATGGCGGGTTGCTCGTTCATGGGGTGGTGGGGGGGGGGGGGGGAGAGAGGGTGAGAGGGGGTTGTAAGCAAGAGCCTCTACCGCAATAACGGGCGTCTCGGTCGCCAAGGCACCGAGCTTGCGCAATCAGCGAATCCCCAGCAGCAGCGGCTTTGGAAGCGGCAGAAGCAGCGAGCTAAGGATTTTGCCAATGAGCGTAAACATGCCGACACGATTCATGTATGCCATTCGCGAACCACCATATTCACCACGTCCTTCCTCGACGCCCTCCCCCCTCTCCCCAAACACCCAACAGTACTTTCGTTATTATCATTGAATTCACGAATTTATCAAAGCAGCTGCGTGTTGTTTTTTTCAGCCTCGTCCTTTCCAACGTAGAAATATCCTCCGGGCCAAGGTCGGCGACGACTTGAAACGATTCGCGCGCAAACTCGCCTCATTAATCCTCCGTTAACGTTCTCTCTCGAGTGTTACGCTCTCCCCCCCCCCCCCCTCTCTCTCTCTCTCACTCACTCGCTCTTGCCGTTTCAGCCGCGTGACTTTTACACCGGAGAGGATCGATGAAGGATCTCCACTCGAACCTGGTAACGTTGAGAGCGTCGGATAACGAAAGAAAAGATCATTTAATGGAAATAAAATTTAAAAAAAATCTCTGCGTTGCTCTCTACAGCGGCGAGGTGATGGCGGATGAACGGTAGAAAAAAAAAGATAAAAAAGAAACGGAAAAGCGAGAAGAAACTAACGACTGAAGAGTGCTCGAGGCGAAGAGCGTCTGGAGTGGTTACCCCGCCGTCGACGTCCCGGCAGCTCTAGAGCAGCGGCTCTAGAGCGCGGATCGTGCAAGAGTACTGATTCTTCTCGTCCAGGACGGAGGCCCGCTCACACGGATGAACACCGGGGAAAGGGTTGACGAGACAGGGCTTTTGCGCTAGGGGCTTCCCGGGGATATCGAGTTTCAGACGTGTTAAAATTCTAGCGCTGGATCGCGACGACTCGCACTCGACGCGATCATCTTGTTTGTCGGCTTCGGCTAATACCGCGTCGCTGGAACTTCGACGAGAAATACCATTATCGGCCGGTTAAGACCCGGTTTTTTATTTATTTATTTTTTTTCTACGCGCAGTCAATAAATTTCTCGACAATACGATGAGGTTCTTCCTTTCCTTTTTTTGTTCGGTATTTAGCTCACATTAAATAGTTTCGACCGCGCGATCCTCATCGACAGGTCCACTTCTCTGTGGTCCAGCGAGTCCAATTGCTTCCGGATGGTACGTCATTCCCACGATTGTTATATCACAGCACCCGTCATTCGGGTATTTCGCCCGAGGGAAAACGTGTCCCTTGTAACGGCTCCGGCGAAACACTGTTTTTTTCCGGTTTTCTTTTTTTTTCTTTCTTATTTTAGGCGATTTTATTATTTTACACTGAAGACGGATTAACGGCTGTTGTATCGGCGAATTTTGTAACGATAGCCAGGACTATCCGTCTCACTCGCAAAAGCGACACCTGTCACACGAACTTCGGCGAGGATTTTCCTGCAATATCGAGGCGATGACACAACTGCGCAGGTCTCTTCCTCTTCTCCATCCTTGGATACTTTACACACACATGCACGCAGCCAGAATGAAACACCCCCGCGAGCGCGCTTTCCCGAGAACCACCAACCTCCCGTTTCGAACCCGTTTTCTCTATCGGACATTTACGTAACCATTTACGACTCCAGAATTTATTTCGATTTTTATTGAGCCTTAAAAAAAAAATTAGTGAAAAGGAATCAATGAAGAGACACGATTGATTTAGGTCTTTTATTTTTCTTATACTCCAAACGATTTTACTGGCTGTTGGGGTTCTCCGTCGGCTGTGCGAAGCTTTCGACCGAGCTTTCGATGCGGAATAAGCTCCGAGACCGCGACGAGGCGCCACAACCGCGGCGAGAAGCCTCCGCTAGCGCTCGGGGGTTGGAAATGTAGGGGCGATCAACTACCGACAGACGGAATTTCTCCGGCGGTTGTTGGAAATGTAGGAACGACGGTAATGGATACAAAAGTATGGAGCTCGGGCACGGAAACGATTGTGGGTATGGTAAAGTATAGATAAAAAAAATCTTTTCTTCTTCACCGGAGGGTGAAAGACAAAGAATTAACGATTATTCGTTTGAGAAACGATACCGGTTTTTTATTTGCAACAGCGATAATGTGAAATTTTTTTTTTTGTTGTTGTTCTACCAGGATTGCAGCTCTAATATGTCGGAGGGATGTTGACCTACTTGGAGGACCTTGGCTGTTACAGGACAGCGGAGGATTGTAACGAATTTCGCGACGAACGGGGCCGAAGGTTGAAAAATTGTGGGCAATGGTGACCCAGTACCGAGCTCGCCCCAGCGGGCTTTCAGACCTTGAGAATTTTCCACGGATTTCAACGGTACGAACTATATTTCAAGTACATATTTGCCTAATTAGCGGAAAGGCTGAATTTTTTTAAAACTTAAATCTCTGAGAAAGAGCTGTGCAACGAAATAAAATAATGAAGTTCTCCGAGGTAAATATTGAGGTAGAATATCCACCAGGAACATTGAGGTAGAACATCCCTTAAGGGTGAGCAAACTGCCCTCCCCACTGTTCTCACCCGGCCTTTGCTCGGTCGGTAATAAAAACTGTAATTTTGCTTCCTCATAGAGGAAGCTTTGTTTCCGCGAAAAAAATAAGTTTTCGAGATTTTTATGAAAACGTGTTAAACATTATGAGAAAGCCATATGAAAATTTCGATTTTCAATTTTTTTTCTTTTTCAATAGGAATAATATTCTTTGAGGAAATGGTTTTGTTATTTTGTTAATTTCCCAATGTCTCCTGGTGTTTGCGCTTTCTCGGAGGAGACTGATCTTCGGGCGAAGGAAAAAAAAGAGATCCTACGAGACTTGCACAATGAAAAATTCTTGCATCGCTGAAATCGGGTTTCGATCACGGCTCGTAATCGATGGTCATGAATATTAATATCGCGTATCAGCAGCGACAGTGGCTAGTATGTATAGATATCGTTAAGGACAGGGAAGCGAACTATTTTGCAGTTGAAGGGTTCGCTAGGGTTTACGATCGCTAATAGAGAAGACCTTTTCAGACCCTACACACTTTTTTTTCCATCTCAATACTAGCATTCAGCTCGTCCACGTTTCGATGTATTCCTCACTCGGAGCTTTTTTCTGACAAGACTGGAATCAAAGCTGATTTATTTCCGTTTTTTCATTTCCATCTTCGCTCAATCCATTCAATCCGAAAATAAAATTTATTGGCCGGTTGTTCGAGCTTTCCGCTATTTTACAACAGACTCGTCAGAGTTCCCTTGCCCAACTTCGGTTGATTTAAGAATCAAACTGATAATTTACGAGAAAATTTTAAGATAATTCCCATTCGTTGAGGTCGCATTAATCCTGTGACCGGAAACCTCTGAGTTATTGCGATACGTTAAAGTCACGAATGCATCACCGGACGAATGTCAATTATGCAGATTCGACGAAAAATTCGGTTGTGCATATACATCATTAAGATTCATATTCGACAGAGTTTTATAAATAAACGGAGTCGTCGGATAGGCCCGTTCCGTCTATTTTCAGTTATCGACCAATCGGTGTTAAGGTCAGGCACGCCCAGCCAAAACACCGCCAGCAGCAGCAGCAGCAGGAACGATAACCGAAGGGCTGTGCACAATTGCAACGACGCAGCAGTAACGGCGGCACGTTTGTCCTGCGAAAATTGATCCTTGGCTCGCCTCGTGTCCAGCGGTATTCTCTATCCCTACTATTCTACATGTTCCTCGGTCGTTACTTTGAAAAGTCGATAAGCGCAAACGAGTACCAGAGTTACGCGGCTTGACCGTGTCTGTACGCCGGATAATTAGATCAGAGGGGGTGCGAGAGCGAATAAGCGCGGCCGTGGATTCGTAACTTTGTCGTCGCAGCCTGTCCATCGCCGCTCACTTGAACACCGCCAATGGGTTAACTGGTCCGTGACATGCCGGCACTCTTCGATTGCGAATCGTCGCGGCCCCACTGCCCTCCTTTCTCATCCTCACCGCCTTTTCGCTATATCGACGACAAACATTCTCACCGCGTTCTGTTCTTTTTTTTAAATCCTTACTCGACGAATCGTGCGGTCCAAGTTTGCGGAAAGTTTTTGCCGGGGCCAAACCACCATCTTCTAGTTACTATGAAACGGTATGGATTTCTCGGGATCTTTTTTGTTTTTATTGTTTTTAATCAAAGATAGGACTCGTTGAGATAATAAGAAAATTGTTAATAGCGTGCAAACCCTTTTCGCTTGAAGCAGGCGATGCAACAGTTTTTTAACATCGGAACAATTTTTTTTTTCTTTTACGCTCCCCAATAAATTCCGTACTGAAAGGGACCCGCATTACATTTGCACCATAATTTGACGTCGAGATAAAGGAATCCAGAAAGAATATAATAGGCGAGTCGAATCTTCGACGTCGATCGACCGGTCATTCTCCCTCGATCTCTCTCATTATTATTCCACAATCGGAAGTATGAAAGAAAAGCTTGATGTAAGATGAGAGTAATCGGGAGCAACATAGCAGCTTGGTCTGCACTGAGCGCGAGTGAATGAGAGAGTGGAGAAGCAGAGCCGCGTATAGATGAGCGTTTATGGAGCTTTGCAGGCTCGCGGGCGGAACAATCCTCTTCCGGACTAACGAGCGAACGCTTCTTTAACTACCATGTATACTCTATATAGTGCGAGCACTTATCAAGGCTCGTAAAAAAAATCTAAAATTTAAATCGACCCGTAGATCTCTAAGCCTGCCATTTCAGCTCAATAAATGTCGAATGGTCTAAAAAGTGGCGACTCGCCAACCCAGAAACTCGTAACGTCATTCGCGATCGAGTACTAAAAAAAAAT
The DNA here is from genome assembly GCA_964017025.1 of Stenichneumon culpator. NCBI lineage: Eukaryota > Metazoa > Arthropoda > Insecta > Hymenoptera > Ichneumonidae > Stenichneumon > Stenichneumon culpator. Next base: position 8,426,050 of record OZ024781.1, read on the forward strand.
TTAATATGCCGATGTCAATGATTAATTTCATCAGCTACAAAAAAATATATATATATATGTATTAGCAGATTATGCCGTTCAGGCGCTTCGCGCCCTCCATATAGACAATGGAATTTAGAAAAAAAATCAGATTTCCCAAGGAATTGTCGGAAATGCGGCACTTGTGGTTTGAAAATCTCATTTCTTCGACCGGAAGTGACGTCACACCGAAAATACGTCACTTCCGCTCGAGAAACGAGACTATCCGGCTGTGTGCACTATCGGAGATCAGCTTCACCGAAACGTGGGTCATATCAATTCCATCCGCACACTCTCATATCATATATATCAATTGTGCAAATTGTACGTTTCAGCGTATTCTTCTACTGTTATGTGTTATGCATGGCGAAAGCTCCATTGAAGTCAAATGGACTTTGCTGAGAAAAGCTGAGAGATTCTCGAGAGATTTTTCGTCACTTTGGGGGGGGGGGGGGAGGGGGGAGGGATAGGTGAAGGGTGGGCGTTAAGGGTGGTTGGAAAATCCAACGGGTGGCGCCATCGGGCGAAAAATTTTGCGCAACGGTTTAGCTCGCCGGGCTCCCGGAAGGCGGGGATGGCTTTAGGCGGGATGGCGCCGGGGACGATGAGACGTGCCACCTGGCAGCGTCGGTTCGTACAAATTATTGATCAAAGAATGAGCGCCAACTTTGATGAACAAAAAGTACCTCATCGATGGAACTTTTTCGGGAAATCAATTTAAAAAAAAAACTTCTGTATTAATCCAAAAAAAAGAAATTATTCACTACGATAAGTTTGACTTTGGCGGCCCTTAAAAATCGCCAGATAATGAGTGGGAAATTACCATATTATTATTATTATTATTATTATTATTATTATTATTATTATTATTATTACAATTTTAAAAAACTGTACAAAAAATATCCTCGAGAGAGTTTTCGGCCGAAAAAATTGTACCGGAGGAGAGTTCGCTTTGGTAGTTCAACTTTTATTACTAATACTGGTAACAGGACTTTATATTGCTGTTTGAGACAGACGAGAGTTCCTCCGTGCTTTTATCTTTTAGCTGACTCTCTCTCGGCTTCTCTATCCTTGAGCCAAGAATTATCCCCGGAAATTGTCTTGTCAATACTTCCGATCGCCGAACCCGCCGCGCCGTCTTCCCTCGATTCGAGACCCAATCCTCGTGTTGAAAAAGAAAGAAATCCCCCTCCGAGCTGATGGCTCCGACTCGATTATCCGAGGTATATGGCTAGTGATCGTGCGGAACGTGCGGGGAGGATCGCGCAGTCGAGCTTTATTCGCCTTGTTTTCACCCCAGAAATACAAAAGCTCGGCAAGCCTCGACGTTCTCCCCTTCGGCTATCTCAGTAATAATCACATTTAATGAATCTCACCGACAATTTTCTCTTCGCGACGCGAATCGGTGGAGACAAAAAAAAAACCAAAACACGAGTACTCCGTCATTCGACTTATAAATCGAACAAATATAATATTACGATGGACGCAATCGAGGAACCGCAGAGAGCGATGAAACAAATAGACAATACGGAGAGTGTAACGCTGTTAATAAATAGGTCAGTTAAAAAAATATATGTCGGAGATGCTTTTCAACTTACAAGGAAAATGGCCAGGAGGTTTCGAGCTTCTGCGACGGACGCTTTTCATGCTTTCCACTGCTGCTGCTGCTGTGGCGGTTATTCTCACTTCCGTGACAACTGCGGCATTACAAACAGAAGAAATTTTAGAGGAGGGCAGAGAATTCGTTGATCTTGTTATATTCTTTTGTCTGAACAGAGTTTCAACAAGAACATTGTCAATTATAGTGTACAACAGGCCGCTACGAATTTATAATTAATTTGAACATTTAGGGAGCATGCTTCACAGATTACAAATCTTTTTTCGATTCGAAAATGTGCCGTAGGGATAATTTCTATAGTTTCATTTATAACTGTAACCTCTTATTTTTTTATCGATATTGTACGGAGTTCAGTATTGTTAAAAACTTAGTTTACGAGGCGGAAGTGTCGGGAAAATCGCATCGTCACTCCCGCAGACAGGAAGTGACAGCAATACAAAGTGAGCGAACGAGGAAATGTTTAAGCCATTCATTAGCAAACTCGTAACACCGGTGAAAGGATCGCTTGTGTATTAGCTGACGGGTAATCGCCGGCTTTCGTTCTATTGCAGCAGAGTCGGAAACCCATACTGACCCGCACTTTTTTTTACATAGATTTTTTTTCTCGTGCGATTAAGAAGATGAACAGTGCGTCCTGGTGGAACGATAGAGTAAAACCTGAAGTTCGTCGTCGAAAATCCCTGATAACAGTTATATAACAAAAGATAGAGTATGCATAGTCGCATATAACGCGAGTCCTCGAGGACTCCATTAAAATTCCTATCGTCATGCGGCGTTACCGAACTCGCTTTCGTGAATTTTTTCTTCTCACCCTTTTCCTTTTATTTTTATACCCTCTATATTCTCGGGGATGAAAAAAAAGACAAGAAAAAATTTGATCGATGTTCGTTGACACGATGGCTCCCAGTCTCCATATTTCTCCGGACCCTCCGGCAATCTATCGAATCGTCCGTGACGCTTCTGCGTGAGAGGTACGCGTATGTTAAAACATCGTCGAATGTTATATATTTCCGTTGCGACAATTCGGCGAAGATAAATATTTCTCCCGCGTGTTTGGACGGTTAAAAGACGGAAGAAACATTCATGAGAGACATATATTCTCGCCGCTAAGAGTCGGTGGGCAGCCGCAAACTTCACCTAGAGGCCGTTATATTGTAACGTGGGTGTTGTCGCATGTATGTGTGTAAACTGGAAAAGAGGGGGTGACCGCCTGGTTATAAGCTGAATAATTCATGAGGCCAGTGCAAGAGAGATGAGATTTGCATCTCCGGGCAAAGAAAGTCTCGCCCGGTCTAACTTGGCAAGTAATTAAGGTCGTTGAGCAAATATAGCGAGGAATGAATGGAAAAGCGTGGTGCGCGCACGGATTGTAGGCGGCGCGAAGATCCCCGCGTGGCGACTCTAAAGTATGAATATGACGATAATATAATAAGGAAAAGCTCCCGAGCCTCTCGGGCTTCGAAGCGAAAACACAGTAAAAGGAAACATATGGATTAAATTTCGTGACCTCGCACAGGTGCAGATACGAGAAGTCTTGTACGACGACTCGGCGTAGTAGTGAAAGGGGATTTGTCAAGAACGGAGCCAAGTTCTATGAAATCTCATCAATATACATTGCCGAATGGACCAAAGACCTCCAGCCCGTAAGCGTTGTATGTGATCATTGCAAGCCTCGAAATAAAGATCTTGAGGAGTTTAAAAAAAACGGCAAACCGTCCTCAAAACGGTTCTGCACCAGGTGAGCCGATGAAAATTATGCTCCGTCGTTTTGTTTCAACGTCACATAACGAGATAAGTCAACACAGGTCTTGACATCGTTTCTCAATGCTTAAAAAAAATCTGCCTTGCCCGGAGATCGAGGATAGATATAAAGGACGCGACCCGATGACACGGAATATCTGTCGCGTTTCGATCGACGATGTGGCGTTAGTGGAGCATATACACTGGGGCATCTGAGCCGCGCGAACGAAAGCCAGAACAACAAAACCAGCAGCGGTAGGATAACAGTGTGAGAGGGTATGCGCCACGGCGGGCGTGTATGGACCGAGCCGTGTTGCAAAGTGCTTCATTGTCTGGGATACCGGTTGGGTGCTTGACCTTCTCCCACATTATCGAGAGCCGCATGCACGACACAGGCCGCACGGTATATGCATATCGCTCAGCCCTTGACGGCTTTCGACGATCTCGCGATTCCTCCCTCCCTCCTTCGCCGTTCCCTGGAAAGCCTACCGTCATTTTATAAAGTTGAACTAGCCGGCCCTTCACTCTTCGCACAATGAGCATCTACGACAACGGCCCGACGTTCACATCGGGCCGAATCTCCGAGGTGGTGGCCTTCCTCGTGTTATATCGAGAACGACCTCGAGAAATCATAAAGTGTCAACCTCTCTCTCCATTCTCTCCCGCGGCAGAAGTAGCGACGAAGGTGCGATTCTATCATCACCTTCGGCTGCAACGCCATCCTCTTGCACTCGCTCCTCTCTCACAGCTACCGATCCGATAACTTTACAATATCCGGCTCCGTGACACGTGTGCATGCATGGAACCTTTGTGCACGATCTCGATATTGAAAGCGAGACACAGAGAGAGAGAGAGAGAGAGTACTTTGAGATTTAGCCGATGGCCCTGCCGAAGTCCTCGGGGCTACTGTACGAAGTGGAATAACTCTCGAGTGTCCCGTGTATGCACTTGTTACTTGCTCCCTTGGCCCCGAAATGGCCAATTGATCTCTATCCGTTGTGCGGAGAAGTAGGATGTCCTCGACCAACTGCATGATTAAACAGCTCAGCCGATTGAAGCAATTCGAGGTGACATGGCATGGCGGGTCACATGGCGGATTGTTCGACAGAGGAATGGGTTATTGGATGGGTGACGATGACGAATGAAAAAGATACAATTTGATCGTGCGAGTAACGAATTTCTTGGTGTTGGACGAAAACATTTGCGTTTTCTTGATGTTTGTGCATAACTCATTCTCTTAAATAGAAGCAGCTTTTTGAAGTATGAAAGGCAAGGGTTTCTGGGCTCGACGACTCTTTCATTAACGAGTCCGCGTTGTTTATGTCAAATTAACGTTTGTTTAACCCTTCGAACAATAGAGTGACAGAATGTGCTGCGGACCGGTAGATTAACAACGGGGATATCAGCATTTATTTTTAGGGGGTCCAATTTAGGCGGACTTCCCCTACTTATGCATTAAACCACTTCTCTCTCTCTCTCTCTCCGCCTACCAGGCTGTTGTTAACAATCCGAGTCATCCATCCGTGTGAAGCTGCAGGCCGCACCGATGGTCGGAGGGTGGTTTTTTGCTCCGGGAAATGCGGGATGAAATGAGAGTTTTTCCTGTCGATCCGTGATGGAAGAAACGAGGGTCTCTCGAGGGTGGGGGAGGGGACGGTGGCGAAAATCAAACGCTCGAACGCTTCGGCACTCCCTCCCCCTTATACACTATTTCGCGAGCGGTATAGTAGAAGAATCCCCGGAGAGAAGGAGCGAAAAAAAAGAATGAAGCGAATGGGAGTGAGGGATAAAAAAAAGTGAAAAAGCTTCGACAAGAAAGAAGAGAGGTTCTCGCAGTTGAACTCAACCCACCACCGCACAGACGCGGCCCCCCTCGAACTCGTGGTCTCGCTCAGTCAGCTGCGGATTCATTCGCTGTAGTTTAATCCCGACTACGGGTGAAGCGGTGAACAACCTGCTAGTAGTTAGATATAAGGAAAAAAGGGAAAAAATGCAGTTGAAAACAGGAGCTAAAAAATCGTGAGGGATTGACATGGCGAAAGCAATTACGAATTTAGTGGAAGAAAAGAGCTTTGTCGAAGAAGTCCGGCGAGAATGCTTCTTCCGTTGAAATACAGAAGCGCTTGTAACCGCTCGTAAATTTAATCACGACTGGCAAACGACCATAGACGCGACACCAAGGGCGATTAAGGGGACGTCGAGAGTACTGCAGTTTTTACTTTTCGACAGTGTAGGACTCTCAAAGCCGATTCGTTGTAACGTTATAAATTGCAATTTTATCTTCGTTTTACATTCAAATTAAAACGTTCTCATATCAGAGGAAATTGTGGCTTTTCCGATAGACACAAGGATGCTTATAACAGCTCGAAAATGTAATCACGATTGGTGACCGACATCGTGGATGAGAGCCTCCAAGAACGAGGTGAGAGTGATGAATAAAAAAAAAATCCCGCCCAATCATAAAACCACTGAAGTTGTTTTCACATACAATTCCAGTGAGTATACGCACTTCTGATTATTACGTTTTTTATTCGTAATGCTATTCGTGTTGTCATCTAAATAGTCGACAATTTCTTCGGACGTTCATTTTACAGCGATGATTTATAAACTCACCACCCCGGATTATTGTTATTAGGATAGCTATCAAACCTGCTTAATGGTAATAAACTGGAACGAGAGAAGTGGCTTGATAAGCGAGTGGCTTTCTATTATACTACATCGATCCTCTGTCTCTAGCGCTCGCGCGAACGATAAGAAATTGCCTGGCAGTCGTCGAGCACTACAGAGAGCTGTACCGCGATAGGGGTACGCATTGCAGCTTCGCCGCGGAGCGGATTATTCTGGGAAAGTGGTTGTGCCGGGATTACATAACCGGGATAAATATTTATGAAGAACGATTGCGCGACAATCGCTCATACCGCTCCGCGCACGCGGCTACTCGTGAATGTGTATCAATAATCGGTCCCGGCTCTGCGACTTCGTCAAATACATCGTTGCTCATATTTGTTCTATCAACGATGAATATTAGAACTTTTCGCAACTATTTAAAATCAATGTTCACTCGACGACATGTTTCCATTTTTTTTTCTACACGCAAGCGTGCATGCAGACAAAAATAATCGTAACCTTTCTTTTTACATCGAGTTTCGTTCAGTCCGCGTTTCCACTTTTTTTTTTTGGGTCCACATTTTATTTTCTCCTCGGCGAACAAGCCCGCGGTCTCGATGTCCGTGAAAAAATGAATTCTCCGACGATGCTCATCTCCTCCGCCGAGCGTAAAGCGCAGTCGAAGTGTGTGCATAGTGACCGAAATTAGTCGGTGAATTATTCGGAGGGTTCGCGGGAAGGGAAAAGTGTACCGGGTAACTGTGAACCCACATCATTACAACGCCTCGTGCACGGTGTCCCACGGTGAAGAGTGCTAACCCGAGCGAATGGGAACAGCGAGGGCCAGGATAAAATGAAAAAGTGTAGAGCAAAAAAAAAAAAAGATTGCGGAATATTGTGTTGTGAGCGGGAGATCCAACTTGGAAGCAAGCGACGCGTGGAGTACAACTTCGGAACGAATTTTCCATCTCTCATATCTCACAATAATAATAATAATAATGCTAATAATTATGATTATAGTTTGAAAAAAAAATGTTAATTTTCTTGGGTCAGAAGATTTTCCACCCGTATTTTATGATTGCGCATCGGGTCGCATTCGATTATTCCGCCATGACGTGTGTGATTGATCAGGAGTATACAGTATAATTTTCACCCCGTCCGTTTTCGTGGTATAACTCGATTGTGACACTACTGTAAACTCGACACACGTCGGATGACGGGGGAGTGGGAACGGTGTCGAAAGCTCGTACGTATAACTGGTATTCGAATCACGTAGCGTCGTTGTTCTCTCGCATATCGTGTTAACGTGCTGCCACGTGGGGGATGGCCAGAGCAAGGAGTTTAATGCGAGCGGCCACTGGCGGATGTAGGGATTGTTGGCCTCAACGTGCCGGCGATGTGAGGGGCTTCGATGGAGTATTTAGCTCGTTGCTCTCGTGTGACTGAAGATCGCATACACAGGCCGATCTACGCCCGCCCCCAACCGAATCCACGATAGTTGACAGTCATCGACGTCGACGACTTACCCGGTCCATGTAAATTTTAGGAAACATATGAGCAAACCTATAACATCCCATCACTTACGAAATAGTTACCCACGTGGCCCGTTTGACGAGTTTCACTGTTGAATCGTCATTATCGTCAAGTTATGTTTTATGGATCATGAAATCCAAAAATGGACGAACAAATTATATCAGGGTTAATCGTGTATTTTTTAAAAATCTGTGACCGGTGCGTTTGTTGCCCTTAGGAGGTTTCTTACGGCCTGATATCAGAAAAACAATGAGATTGAGAGATCGTCTGGGAGGATGATAATTTGATCTACATCGAAAAGGTCGGCTTCGGAAAAATTAATCAAATATATTTCCGATCTCTTATTTGCACGGTCAGTAGCTCGGACTCTCGTTTATTTACGTAACTTGCACCGTAGTAGCGCCTGGAGTGTAAATATTCGTGTTCGTCCCAGGCTGTGTGTGCCATTGGAAAACAATTCGCATTCGAGGGTACATTCAAAGAACGGGCGGTAGTCGAGCGTGCCGCAGTCGTGTGTGTATGTGTATGCCCTCTCTTCCGATTTGCAGAAAACGTGGAAGCTTCCGGAAAAATTCCGGTGCAGCAGCTGTTGCGAGGGGATCGGAAGAGGCAGAGCTGCCTTGTTCGGCACACACTCGGCGACAGCATCAGAAAATGCCACGTGTGTTGGGTGCAGCAGTAACAGCAGCACGTGCACAATAAATATGCGAATTCGCGGCGTAAGTAGTACACAAGCGCACCGAAGAGCTCGGGGCTAAAGAATCGCGAGACGAAGCAGCGAGGAAAGTGTATGACTTCTTCGTGGAGTCGGTGCGACTTCGCGACTAGGTGGATGCAGCTGCGGGAAAACCCGCAGGTGATGCCGGAACGGAAAAACGGCGCGGTCTACGAACGAGCTTCTTTCCGCAGCGGCGACGAGAGCGGCGATTTCACCGTTGCAGAACCGTGGAAAAAAAAACAAGTTTGCCCACCCCCGCATATCGCTCGCAAGAAATGAGACTCGAGATGGTCTCAGGAGCTTTTATGCCAGGGTACACGTGCCTTCACGGAAAAGACCATCCGGCCGCTGGTTTAGCTACCGCGACCACGAGATTGTACGTGCGGAGGAGCTTGCACGACCGCGCTCTTATTTCGACGCACGGAAGGGTAATACAGCGACTGTAACGTGTGTACTGTGTCTGGATACACGGTGAGGAAATGGGAAATAGTGGAAAACAGAGGAAATGAGAAAAGTAGCCACTTTTCTATTTTTCCAGCCTCGGGCCATGGAAGTTTGCAGAAAAGACTCCAATGACTGAAACGAGCAAACAGTGAAGTCTGCGCGAACGAAAGACGCAAGCTCGGATGGATAGTTATGCGATAGAAAAAAATATATATAACAGACCTTTCGGTCAATGATTCATCGGACTCGTGTCGAGACTCTTGTAAGCCGCGTGCATTATGTATACAGAGTTATTTTTAATTCACTCAAAAAAAGAGAAACCTTCCTCGGCTATGCTTTTTTCATTCACCGAATGTCAGACCACCCGATACTGTTTTTTTTATGTTTTTTTACACAACCAATTTGCAGTTACCGCGTAGGGGAGAGCAGTGCAAAATGGGACAGTGATGGCAAAACTAAAATTTCCATTAATTTTTGGATGTCCCATTTTGTGCGAACGATGCATCCGGATTTTCAAGCCCGTTTTGCCCCACGATCATTGCCACTATCCAAAAGTTATTGGAAAATTACCTTTTGTCTCGTAATCCCGTTTTGCCGCGCTGCACGAACGAAGATCCGAGTTCGGATGGATAGTTATGTGATAGAAAAAAAATGTATTACAGACCTTTCGATCAATGAATCGTCGGTCTCGTGTCGAGACTCTCGCAAGCGTCGTGCATTATGTATCCGGAGTTATTTTTAATTCACTACAAAAACAGAAACCTTCCTCCGCTATGCTTTTTTCATTCACCGAATCTCAGACCACCCGATGCTGTTTTTTTTTTTTTTAAGTTTTATACACACGTAATTTGCAGTTACCGCCTGGCTCGCCTAACGAAAAATTCCCGCAGCCCGAATGCTAGAATAACATGGTGTTTCGAACTGTAACCGAACGCGCAATGCCGACGTTTAATCGAGAACTGTGGCTCCGAGACTTGGAAACGCGGCGGTTTATAAATGTGTTTACCTTTCGTGCGAGCTAAACACAGAACGGCCGGTTATGATACGGAGCCGCATTGGAGGACTTCCTTTGATCCGTTATAAACTCCGGAGAGAGAGCAAGACAGCGTATTTGCGTATTATAATGTTATACCGCAGCTCTGCGCGGAGGGGATCGTTCGAGTTTGCCTCTCGAATTAAATATGCCGAGACGATTACGAAAAGATCGATGTACTCGGTCCACAATAGAAAATTCCATTCTCGTCCGTGCAAACTTTGACGGTTCGCTGAATGGTAGATGGGTGGGGGACGGATTGAGACATGATCTGTCGGGTCGGGTATCCCTGCGGATAAACAATGTGAATAAACCCCGCGACAGAATTGAACGGGCGAGGGACGAGCGAGAATGAGAACAATAAAAAGAATGGAAAAGAGCGAGGGTGAGATTTTTAACGGTGAATTCTCAATGGTTGCGACGTTGTGAACGTAAATCCGTGAAGGTGGGACAATATTTGCCAGAGCAACGAGCTTCATCCGAGTCTATCTATGTCCCTCCCTCTGTCGCTCGGTCTCTCGCTCTCTCCATCCGTTGTATTCTTCGACGTAGCGTCGGATCGCGAGAGCAAAACGGAGTTTAAACGCGGCGCCGCTCACGGTTTTGACAACCTCGCGTCGGTAATCTTTTTTGTTTTCATTCTTATCGCCTCACTCCTTCATTGGCCCGCCATCGCAGTAGACGCTTTTGACACTGATGTTTTGTGCCATTTGTTTTGAAATTTTCCTATCGTCGCAGATGTTTACTTGTCTTTTCCGTCCGGTATTTTTATGATCAAAGATGTACGCGAGATTAGCCCTCGAAGAAATATTTGGTATTACGTAAATTTCGGCGAATTATCAAAGCCGTGCTCCATTATAGAAATTAGTGTTCATTGATATCGATCAAAGCTGTTGTTTCACCCAATATTGCCACACTGCGATGACGTCAAACGTTTTTTTTTTACGTTTTTAACAGAAAATCCGAGGTAGTGATTGTTTGAGGCTCAACGCAGTTTTCATGGTTTTAAAGACCCGCGGAACGACACGAGCCGATAAAAATTGTATGATCCTATTTGGGGCTTACGCGTACCGCTTTGTTTCCCCCAGCCGGCGGTTCGCTTTTTTAATCTTTCGGCAATAAAAAAGGAAAAACCGTACGGGCTGGCGCGTGAGCTCGTCACCTCCTCCCACTTCCGGTTGCCGGCGCAAGCAAGTGCAGCGGTAGCGCCGGTTCAGGCCTTGTCCCAACTGCTAGACGCGGATACGATCGAGGTCGACGTCACGTTCTCACAGTTTCTTTGACGATCAAGGCATACGCTATTCGGAACAGAGGCTCTCGATGAGGCCTTGACCCCGAATAATATTGCCTGACCGAGTCACGCCTCTGGAGTATTGCTGCTGCTTCTGCTGCTGCTGCTGTTGCTGTTGCCGCTGGCCGGATTAGGCGGTGCGTTTGATTTACTTGGGCGTTTGTGGCAGAGCTACCGCAACGGTGCACGGCTGCTGCTTATGTATATCTACCCTGTATATATACCAATAAATTATCGAGATAGCAACCGATCGAGTCACACCAGGGAAACCGGAACGTTCATCCGACCTATGATAAAATGAGAACACACCGCCGGTGAGAGTGGGCGAATGACGGTCATCAAAGTGAACAAAAATTTTTTTATTCTTGGCTATCGTGAGATATGAAAAATGAAAAGATTTTTACTTCCGTATTGGCTTTGACGCGCGTGGCGATCTCTCTCGCTCTCTCTCTTTCACCCGGCAGCCACGGTAACAGAGAGTTACCGCACCGAGAGTACGTTTTGATTAGGTTTCGAACTGAAACTTGTCGCCGCAGTGGGACTCGGTGATTTCCCAACGGGCGTTATCCGGTCCCCGATGACTGGATGTGCTTTCTCGATCACGGAGGATCCGTTTTGGCAGAAAATATAGAAATTTATCCTACCTTTTCGGAAATTGTGCTGTTGTTTCCAATAATTAATTTTCACCTTTTTTTTTTTTTTTTTTTCTTCATGGTAGTCAAAGATCGTGGAAAGTTCATCTCACTGCCGGTAAAGGCCAATTCGTGTTTCAATTTCCTTCTCCGTCGCGAGAGAGAGAGAGAGAGAGAGAGAGAGAGAGAGAGAGAGAGAGAGAGAGAGAGAGTAATTTTATATGCGTTATGTATACGAAATAGAATGAAAAATATTTCGGGAAATCGTGAGACAAATCGATATACATAATTCAAAAAAGAGATAATAAATGAGATTCAAAGGGAAAGATGCATTTTAAGTTATTTCGTTAATCCTCTGGCATGAATTTCTTGCAGCAGGGTTAATATGAAGAAAAAAATCTGAGAAAATTCAGGCAATGTGTACAACCTTTGAGGTGCATTGCCACTTTGAAATAAAATATTCTCAGATTTATCTTTATCACTCGTACGTGCCAATTTCGATTGACAAGGAAATTAATGTCAGAGGTTTAATAAGAAAGATGCATGCAGATCGAGTGATATAAAATAGGCGATAATTGACTTGGCGATTGATAATGATAAAGAAAATATATTTTGAAAAAAAAATTGGAATATAGATAAGAATGAAAAATCGTAAAACATGCGTAAAAGAGTCATGAGTAAGGCGACGGTGCAATTCTATCATACTTAATGAAATTTAATAATCGAACGGTAAATCCTCTTACGATTACCGACACACGTAAACATTATAATATAAAAAGTGATAAGAATATTCATATAAAAAAAAAAAAAAAAATCGGAGGCGATAGAATCATAAAAAATAGTAATAAAATTGGAGGCAAAGCGAGCAAAAAATGTCGAGAAAAAAAAAAAACTTTTACCACAAATTCTTTAATAGATCACAATAGGAATAATGAATTAAAGTAAACAAGAGAAAAAGAGAGAATGTGTTGCTTCAATGTACCCTACTGTTCCTAGTCTGCGATCTCGTCCGTCCGGCTCTCCCGACAATTGTCCAACCCCTACCAACACAACAATTAATAGTATCAAAAAATACATTCGCTCATTGTTTTACCGCTACGAATGAGATATTTATTCAGAGTGAAACGAAACAATTCTTTAAATCCAAATTTTTTAGGAAAGAGTAAAAAAAAAAACTTTTCCAACAACGATAATGTCGAATAATGTTATCGATGTTCTTTGCTCGTGGGTATCTCGGGCGTTCGTTAGGGAAGGTTTCTCTGGAAAAGAGGCGTGCGACCGAGGATCGTGTGTGAGAGAGATAGAGATGTGTGAAGACCTCGGAAGGAGAGAGACAGCGAGAGGGAGAGAGGAGAGTAAAGAGTAGGGTAGGGCGAAATATCAAAGGTCCGGAAGGCCCTCGATTGCTGGTAGGTGGCAACCTCGACAAAGATGGTTGAGATAGGAGGAGAACAGGAGTAGAGAGCGGAGCATAAAACGGCGAAGAAGCCGCTATCCACGCCGCCACTTTCTGTGGCTCCTTCAGCGTGCGGCTGACTCGGGTAACTCCTCCTCGCATCTCTCCGCAGCGGAAGATCTGTTCAAGAAGAAGAAGAAGAAGAAGGAGAAGAAGAAGAAGAAGAAGTAGAAGAAGAAGAAGAAGAGGAAGCAACGGGGCAACCCTCTAGCTCATCTTCGGAGCCAAAGCGGGTATGTGCCACGCGATGCCTGTCGTGTCAGTGCCACTCGAAAAACGCCCTCGGCCACATCTATTTACAACGCGGGGCCCCCCGCTCGGGCCGCCGGCTCCACACAGGACGGACATCCCCACGGCCGAAGAGAGAGGGAGAGAGAGAGATCTGGGTCGTCGATTTTAATCGGCTTCGTATGAACCGCTGCTGGGCCTACTACACTCTCTGTACAATATATACGAGGGGCGCGCACATCAGATATCAAGCATTCAGCAAATTCCTCTTTGCCACGTCTCGCACGTACCTCGCGTGAGCGTCAACCTGCATAAAGAGATTTTTTTTCCCCCCTCCTTCGCACCCCCTTGATCCACTCTCACCGAGTCGAGTTCGCGCCTCCCTCGAGTTAGCGGCGAGTTGGATTAAGCGGGAGGGTGTGAGCGAGGAAAAGCTATCGCGATCATCCCGCGGTCGCCGTGCGTCGAGAACGGCTCGCCTTCCGACGTTCTCGAATTTATAACCATCAAAAGACTCTACCGTCATCCGCCGTGTCGTCTTTTTCTTTCCCCGAGACTTTATCAAATCGCGACTAGCCTCGAACAGAGTGGCCAGCCGAATGCGCGGCAAGTTCCGTAACTCAATGCCTCCTCTTGATCGCAAGTAGTTTTCAAATGGATTGGCTTGTCCGAGGCGTTTCGCCTCCGCAAGGGCCGTCACGAGCGAGAGGGTCGTAAAGAATTCAGCTGCGCAACGCTATAATTGCTTTTTTTTACCCAACGCGATGCAAATTAGATTTAACAAAAGACATTCTTCACCCGACGCTGCAGCTTGTCTTCGCGAATTCTTCCGTCCACTCGGCGTTAATTTATCGTTAGCCGGAAAGAAAAAAATCCGTCGGAGGAGTCCGAGACGAATGCCTCGGACGACGATCCCGGCGTGTCTCGGGAAGGATTCTGCGTGCAGGCAAAAATATTTCGCGATGGCGTTCCGGGTCACGAGTTACATAGTCTAGAATCGGGGATGGAAGGGTGGAAGACTGCAAGGACCGTCGAGGGTTTGAGTAGGAGGTGGAGTGCAAGGATTGGGGTTGAGATATATACTGTAGCCGTGCGGTGCTGCTTGCATTCCGGTCGACTGTGTGCCACCCCGTACGTACATAAGGGTTTGGGCAACGTCGGGAGATCGCGCGCGCCGAGGTACGGAAAGCGAGCGCGAGCCAGCGGTGAAATCAGGTGGAGTGAAAAAGAGCGACATAGAGAGCGAGAGAGAGAGAGGGAGAAAGGGGGGGAGAGAGAGCGAGTGAGGTTGAAAGGGGGTTGTGCAACTGAGGGAGAGAAAGGAGAGACAGAGAAAAGGGGAGGAGGAGAGCACAATATGGGTCAGTTATCGATTGCTCCCTGGTCGACTCTGTCCCGCTCACTCAGGCACTCGCCCGCCAACCCTCCGCTATGTAACGCCTACCATACAACACCCCCGCCCCCTATGCCCGTTTCCCTATCTTGTTATCTTAAAGATAGCTGACTAGGCGGAATAACCCACAGTCGTTATCTATCCAAACAATGATTAACCGTCTCGCAATCAAAATTTTATTGCGGTGGGACTGGTAAATAAAGTGATCGGTAACCAAAGCTTGACGTCGTTTACGGCAAATTTTACTGTTATTGGAAAAAACGTTATAGGATACTTTCATCGGGGAGTTTTTTTCTTCTACTTTTGGATATAAGACCCTTAGGTCACATCGCAATGACGGGAGCCACCTCGTTTTTTTTCCCTCTCCCTTTCGCTATGCAAACCGGTGGACACAGCTTATGATGGACTTCCGAAAAAGCCTCGAAGGTGTGTTCTACTTCCGTTACGGTTCCGTGCGGTTCGTTAACGGGGCTTTGAAAAAATTAATAAAAAAACACCTCTCCCATCGCATACCCCAGCGTCAGAAATAGCCCAAAGTGTATTCGAATGACGACACGGAAATAAAAATGAGATTGGAAATTAATTAACGATATTGGAAGCTTCTTTACACAAACCGTTTCTGAAGTTTCAAAAACGTTGCAATTTTATAGTAAAATTTTTATGATTAATGAACATTTTTGTAAACTTCAGGCAAAAGATTTGTAATTTTAATATGTTGTATTTTTGTTTTACCGAAAAGTACATTAACGTTCGATCTGTAACTAATGTAAGCAAATTGCAAGTTCAGGTACTTTGAATATACAATTTACTTTTACGGCGAAGTTATATTTTCAACGAAAAAAAAGTATCGTACGATTTTTCAGAACCGAAACTCGAAGTTTCGCGCTTGTTATAATACCGAGCGGCTATAAACCTGTCGAATAAATATTAGAAAGGAGCCCTCCGGGCTCTCTCGTTGTGTACGCCGTATTCTCGTATTATTCGCACGTTCGCGGTGAAGTAATATCGAACATTGATGAAACTCGAGGCCGTCGTGGAATCGGAGTAGTAGCGGGTGGGGGGGGGGGGGGGGGGCATCATATATAGCGTGGGGATGAAAATCTCAAGGTAGGTAGTGTCTGATCGAGGGACGTAACGCTCTTGCGACGTGCAACGTGAAAGCTCCGAGATGTAAGGCCGACGGAGGAATCGAGAGACTGAAAGATCTCTCGAGTACTGGCGAGGCAAGAGGGGGGGGGGGGGGGGAAGAGCGAGATAGGATGCAGGGGTGGTAACTTGTAGCTGTGACTACTGAGCCGCACAGCGCACCCTTTTCCTCGACGTAATCCATCCGTGGAGTGGAAGGCATAGCGAGAATTGTCTCTCGAGCATTTCGAAATCAACTTCCCTTGTCTCAGGCCTTGGCTTCAGCACCTGCGGAGTTTGCCAGTCTTCTTGACGGCTCCGCTGACGAGAAAGGAAATCGTGCCGGTGGGAAGCGAGAGAGGGATGGAAGAGGAAGGGACAAGAGACGCCGCGGCTCTGTGACACTAACCGCGATTAAACGAGCAAGACGGGAAGCAAGACGCGCAGTGCCATTTCGCCCTTTGTGTATCGCTGTATATATATATATATACAACTGTACTGTGCAAGTGATGCCATTGTGTGACACTTGCCAAGCCTCGAAGAATCGATAATAATATGACTGTCAGTGAGGCATCAACCGCTGTCACTGCCGGCAGATCGAATACTACACTTTTCACCCGTGCTGATTCCAGCACAACATCGCACCGTTCTTACCAGTCTACCGTTGCGGAACGAACGGCTATCATCGAAAGGTATAAAAAAAAAGCTTCCTTTACTAGTAAGCGAAAGGACTTCCGCACCGAAAAAAATGTAAAGTTACAAATTTCATCTATCATGTCAAATGACAATAACAGTAATAATAAGTTAATTATTTGCACTCCTCGGCATAATATTCGCTATCATATTATATATGAACAGTAGGAGAAACGATTTAAAAAAAATGTATCTACATTATTTAAAATCAAAGATTATATGATCGTTAAAAAAAACTACATTCGGAAACTCGTCGACGCGAATCTACATATTGATAATGAGATGTAGAGAATGTATTGAAAGAAAAAAATCCTTCTCCGAAGAAGGATTTTTTTCGAAGAACGGCGCCCAGCGTATTGGAGTATGGCGGTGGCGTAACACACAAAAAAAAAATACACGAGGCAAAAAAAACGCAATCAACGCGAAGGCATTAGACGAGTCGGAAGAAGGATTGAGACCAAAAGAATGAGCTGTGCGTTTGTCCCGCGTACGTGCGACGTCAGCGGCGCCGGATCAGAAGACCTCCCTCGGAGTGCGAAACGAAAGAAGGTGGAGGGGATGAGAATTATCTTTGTCCTTCCGAACAGCCGCACACACAGCGGCGCGGAATCATTTCTGCGATGATGCTCGGATGCTCTCGTGATCTATGCGCTCGGCTGGCGTGTAAGAGCTATGCGGCATCAGCGGGCTCTTTGTCTCACTTTTCCTAGTCGAGCCCGATGACGACGACGAGGAGGAGGAGGGGGGGGGGGGGGGGAGGCGAGAGATTTTCGTCGGAACTCCCCGGAGGCCTCGACGCGCCAGGGGCTTTGTGAACGGTTTGCCGCGCGGTTCTCCGATGCTCATGTACGGATGTCTTAAGGTACTCCACAATAATTGCGGAGCGTCAAGTGGCACAGCGAGGAGCGCGCAAGTTTAGCGCGGGCAAGAAGGGGGAGGGGGACGAACAAGTGCTTCCGGTGTCGCTGCATACCACTAGAAACGCAGAGTTGGTGCGGGCATTATAATTCCTTCTTCATCTAGGCTTTGAACGACCCCTCATCTCCGCTCCTCCCCCCCTCCCTCCCCACTCGTCACAAGTGTTTTTATACGCGGGTGAATTGCTCGGATGAACGAGAGATTAATAATGAGTCGGGAAATAGTGGTCCGCA
Organism: Stenichneumon culpator; assembly: GCA_964017025.1. NCBI lineage: Eukaryota > Metazoa > Arthropoda > Insecta > Hymenoptera > Ichneumonidae > Stenichneumon > Stenichneumon culpator. The sequence continues at coordinate 8,443,730 of OZ024781.1, forward strand.
TTATTCTACAAACAATGGTGGAGCCATTACTGGCACTAGTGGCTCGTATTATTCGCTTTGAGGCTTTCTTTTTGTTTTCACTCATCCACTGACATAACTTTATGACTTCGTAACTTTGCGCAATCCGTGACAAAGTATTTGGAAAACACCCCCTAATTGGATTTATGCGACAAATCGTGGAACGTGTTGTAAGGCAGAAAATATTCATCGAGAAAAAAAATATTATTGTGAAAAATGTATAATACGTACATTCGAAGAATAAATTAGCCGACAGCGGTGAATGGGCTATCGGTTAATTTATGGATTGTTCGCGGTCAGTGCTTGGATAGGTGACCGCTTAGACGTGCGCTAGCTGGCACATCGACCGTTGAACGGGAGGCGCTTTCTTCTGAGACTTTGGTGTTTCCGCACTTTACTCAAGTGCAAAAATACCAGTGGCTCAGTCGAATAGTGCCGTCTGTATCGGCACGGGTTTTCCGTAGTTTCCCCGTGTCCCGTCGAATGCAGTACAGTGTAGCTAAGTCGGCTACGGACGCACCGGAAGTTAAGCACCGGGAGTAGCTCAGTTGAGTGCGGGTTGGGAGTGCTAGATGGGAATCGCGATGGGATTCCGTAAAAACGTAGAATGGTATAAGTTGGAAGAATGGAACTAATAGAAGAATAAATTTAAAAATACGATAGCGGTTCTTTTATGGCATTGGAACAGATAGAGAGGCGATAAATATCACCCACGACTCGAAAAAAAAACACATTGTTGAAACGTTCGGTAGTTCGTTATGTGAAATTTTTAAATTCATGTGTTCGACGTCCACGTCAAAACATTTTCATAAAGAATATAAAGGCCGCGCACAGCCCGCTCGAAGGTACTTTTGCCGTCATTCGCAACCTTACACAACAAAGTAGCGAGGCTCGGAGCACGAACACACATACAAAGAGAAACAGAGAGAGAAAGCTCGTCGAGAGTGGAAGAAGAATATATATTTGGCCGATTCGTCTGGCGCTCAAACTACAGCTTCGTCAAGTGCTTTGCCCTACCCCCGTTTTTTTTTTATTCTTTTCTCGACGGAACTCTATACACGTTTTTCTTTGTTTCCCTTTCCATCTTTCAGCGCGAAATGCCTTTCCGCACCGTAGGCTTTTGACTGTATCGCTCCGTCTCTCTCGACCCTGTGAACCTACAATGGAAATATTTACCGATTTGGCCCTTGTCGCTCGACGTGTACGAGAAGCTGCTGGAGGCGGAGAAGTAGCGGAAAAGGCATCGCATCTCGGATACAAACGAGTGGCGGGACCGAGTGTTATATCGCCGCCCGAGGCTGGGCTATGCCAGTTCGCGTGTCAAACGTCTCTCGGTTCTCTTTTTTTTTCTCTCTCTCGAGTGCAGCCGCCGAACGAAAGAGAGCCACGCTCTCTACCGGAGACCGTGAGAAAATGAGAAAAAGTTACACGAGGCATAGGCGAGACTGTATACGCGAAGCACGAGAGGAGAAAAGGAACACATATCTATACAGTTATTTCATTTTTTTTTTCAGCTGAAGGACCTCCCGTCGGTCGACTTTCCTTAGCGACGTATCGACAAGTCGAGTCATTATTTCTGCCAGCTTCACCAGTGTCACGGGAGTTAAAGTTCTTACTCTCGCCTTTATTGGTTTCTCATGAAGAAATTTCTTTTATATTTTCTTCTAACCCAATCCCATTCGATCGCAAGGAAACAAAAAACCAACGCCTGCGGTACTTCCCCGCTGCACAAAAGCATCGGAGAAGAAAAGTGTTTATTGGAAAAGAAAAATCCCGCATATTGGCGGAGATTGCAAAGATGAAGAAAAAAAAAAAGTTAATTTATTGAAACAAGTAAGATGTGAGTTGAGGGGAGCGAGGACTGTCGTTAACTGTACGGTGAACGCGGCGGCCATCGTCGTTTTCCGTTGTTAAAAATTTTCCATTATTGTGGACCATCTATTTAGCCCGGTGATCAATTAGTTCCGTCAATGACCACCCAGACGCTTAATAACTCATTACCGTCCCACGTCCAATTTCGGTAGGCTCCGCTCACGCGCGAGATTAAGAATGAAAAAAGCCGATCGACTTTTCGAGCGATGACACGCCGAGAGTTCCGCCTAAATTGCCCCACATTATTTATTCACGCTAGGACGGACTGGTAGACGATCCGTGAAAAATGATACCGCGATGCGTGCGCCCACTTTCGCTCCCTCGTTAATCGCAAGGCAAATTGATCCCGTTAATCGCTAATCGCTGAATAATCGCTCGGCCCGTTACTCGCTCGATAATCAAGTGCGAATCGTTACGCAACGAGCACCGATCTTGTTAATTACTTTGGTCGCTTCGAGGCCGTGTCTAATGTACTTTTCCGTGCTGGTCGCGAGTTTCAAACTTATGTTTCTACAGACGAGACATTCGATGCACTAACTCGCGACAACTGGAGATGCGACCGTGACGAAACGACTAAAACACACGTGAATACCGACGCTGTGAGTTTGATGGATTACCCGCGAAGCATTCCGCCAGACTGCTCGATCGGATGTAAATTACATGTGCGGGCGGAAGTGTGTGGGACGCGCGAGCTCGGGCTCTGCGAACGTGTTGCTCTAGCCGCAAACAAGAATCACGAGAGAGGATTATAGTTGAAACGGAGTTAAAAAAAAAGCGCGACGAAGAGAAAGGAAAAAACAAAGAGGGATGGCGTAGAGTGCGGGGATGAGCCAGGGAACAATAAACTACTTGCTAACGAATGAGATGGACTGGCTGGCCGCTGGTCCCGAGTTTCAAACTCATTTTGCTCCCAACGCGATATTTGATGCATAAACGGGCGACCATTAGAGATGCATCCGTGGTGAAACGATCAAAACCAACATGAATACCGACGCGGCGAGTTTGATGGATTATCCGCAAAGTTTCTCGCCATACCGCTCGATCGGATGTAAATTACAGGCGCGGGCGGAAAAGCGCAATGCATAGTGCGTGAGGTGTGCAAACTCGGGCTCTGCTAACGTGTTGCTCCAGCCGGAAACAAGAATCGCGAGGGAGGATTTACAGTTGACACGGCGTGAAAAAAAGCGCGAAGAGGAGAAAGGAAAAAAAAGAAAGAGGTACGGTGTAGAGTGCGAAACGGGGCGAGGGGAAAATAAACGACTTGCTAAGGGATGAGGAGATGGACCGGCTAGCTGGATGCTCGCTGTTCGGAGCCATATTGCGAAACGCGAGAGGACCGTATCGAGCGTGTGTAACGCGTTAGCCTATACGGTGGGGCGGCACAACCAGCAGCAATTTTCGCGTGGGTTGTGGATATTGCTATATCCGAACGATTTTGTTCCGTGTATAGTCCGTTCGGGTATTACAAATTCGCATACACGCGCCTCGTTGAGCCACACTCGGCCTCTCTCGAATATTCGGGCCTACCACCCGGACTCGACAATATTCGAAAATACCTTTCGCTATATCCCTTTATCATATACCCGACGATCCTCCGGGCATAGATCGTGTACACTGTGATTTTCCCACGGTGTACTGCGCAAGAACACGATTTATCGTTAACGCCGTGTGCGGCTTCCGGTGAATTCGTTTATTTTCATACGAAAATTAAAATACACGTCCTGTCGTTTGATATTTTTATTTTGATTTTTGCTCCATGCTGAAGCGCGAATCGCGTGGGGAAATGTGTGAGATGTAGAGGACGGTCGGATAATTATAATGCTGCAAAGTAACGAGAGAGACAGAGAGAGAGAGAGAGAGAGAGAGAGAGAGAGAGAGAGAGAGAGAGAGAGGAAAAAAGGTAAAGATGTTGTGCCAGTGGGGCGGCATCGAGAGCTGAAAAATGTAATAACATCACGGCTCCGAAGAGAAAATCTGGTTTCCGGTAGCGGTCGGTCTTCGCGACGTAATCAACGATACCGCAGCTCGTAGCTCAGATCATAGGCATCAGTAAAACTCCGGCATCAACACAACCAACAGCTAGCCTTCTGTGTTTCCCACCCTCTAATACCCTCTCGCCCGTATAGCGCCTTGCAGCGCCACTAGCCTCGATGTCTTCCCTCCACCCTCGCGGCCGCTTTTCCGTAATGTAATTAATTCGATCGCGTTCGGGTCGCTCGCATCTCGGCCGATAATTCTAATTGCGTTAATGCATGCTATCATCATTACGGCCACACTGGTATATACAGTACAGCATAGTACACCGTACTCTCGTAGGTGAGAGATTACTGCGATAGGCAAGTGTTCGGATTTGTGTACCGTCGTCACCGGTAAACGTTTACTAGGTGCCATTACATATGTATAACTCGTAACAGCAATTACGTTGGGTATAATGTAAGTGAGTATCGAACGTGTAGGCAGAAAAACAATGTAAAAAAAAAATGAGTAATGTCTTGTCTGAGACAATTGTTTGTATGCAACGATCAATTTCAGGAAAGGATAAATTGAGTGGGAAATTTTGAGAAGTAAGTGACTAGTTTATTTTTTGGCTGGATGTTGGATGACGGGAAAAAAGGAGGCTAGGACTGCGCATGATTCGATTATGTAAATGATATTCCGGCTGGATGCTTGTACGACCGTATTCACTGTAATTTTTTTTTTTTTTTTTTTTTTTTTTTTTTTTTTTTTTTTTTTTAATGGAAGCAAGCCTCCGTCGATACGGCGAACAATCGAAGGCAGTGAGCGTGCGGGAGCCAATATTTCAACAATAGTCGTGAACTCTCTCGGTCGATCAACGTTCAATCAACGAAATGCCACCCGGAGAACGCCCGATCGCTGTGCACTTCGCATCCTCCGCCTGGTCCGCACATTCGTTCACCACCGAATACCATACGTCCGATAATTCGAAAGAAGTCCACTGACTATGCTCATTCGGTCTCTTATGCAGTCGGTAAGTTTGTAACAGCGGTATAAATGAACTTCAGGCAAAAGATTTGTAATTTTAATATCTGGTATCTTAATTGTACGAAAAAGTATATTAACGATCAATTAATGTAAGTAAAGTAAGCAAATGTCAAGTTGCAGTACGTTAAGTTTACAATTTATTTTTACAGTGTGGCGAATATTGCACGGTCCATAAATCATTGACTCACGCGAATCAGACTGGATTATTCACCCCTGTATCTGACGAATTTCATTATCTCACAAATTACGCTTATCTTCGCAAAGACAATTTCGCAAAACCTTCTGCTCAGCGAGGCAACAAAAAAAAATGGGTTTACCGAATTCCCCCGAATAAATACTCTAAAAGACTTTATACCGAAACTTTCCTTTCAACCACCGACTTTGAAGATCCCGTCGGGTCGCTCCGGCTCTCGCGAGTGAAGGGGCCGTAGACCGGGATTTTACGGGATTAATATTCGACCGACTCGCGAGTACGCCGGGAGTAAAATCTGAGACTTTTGCAGCCAGCATCGGCATCGGCAGCACGGATGAAACTTCGAAGCTTCGAAGGAGCTACGAAAAGTTGTTTTATTAGCCGGGTGGATTCGTTCAGCGAGAGACCCAAGCAGGATTAGAGTCGATGCCCGGCTGCAAACATCTGGCTTGTGTGGGTGTAAGCATTAATATATATATACATGTACATAGGAAAGACCGGGGCGAGATTGGACCCCAGGGCGAGATGGGCTAGTGAAAAATCAGGCCGGCGCGGGGCGTGATGGGCCACCCTAAAATTATAAAAATAAAAATAAAAACCCGGAAGGAAAAGATGAAAATCTTTTGTAGGCAATGACAGAATAGGGAAGCGAGGCAAAATGGAGTATCCAAAAAATTATTGTATTGCTTTATCATTAGGCATGTCCGAGTGTCTTACAAAAAAAAAATTGGATTCTTGGAACCGGAAGTCGTGTATCCCGTAGATGACGTCACTGCATTAAGAACTTTATCGTTGATAGGTAGAAAAACTCAAGGTGCATGGATATTACAGGCGGGGCTTAAGGAAAAAGTGAACAATTTAAGGGTACCTCGTCTCGCCTAGGGCTGTACAAATAGGCCAGCCTAGCCGGCTAAAATATCTTACCAGTCTCGCCCAAACATTTTTTTTCGGACGCGTTTTAAAACCTGTGAAAACATCATTGTTGGGTGAAAAACAATTAAAAACGCTCTCAGCAGCGTGGTAGCTCCGCATTATTTGCTTAGGTGGCCCATCTCGCCCCGGTCTCCCCTACATATATACGGCTGTGGCATGGTTGAGAATCGATTTCTCGAAACTCGCCACGGGACGTCTCGCGGACGCGTGCGGAATATCGCGCGGCCGAGAAAGAGCTCGCGGCTGCCATAGCCATCCGTAGTCTCTGTCCTCGGAAACGAGATTTATAAGAGCATCGAAGAAAAGACGATATAGAGGGTACGAGAAAGAACGGGACAGAGGAAATCAGGGCGCGTGGCAAGAAGCGCGAGAAGGCACGAACCAGAATCTCTGTGCATATATATATCTATATATAGTATATACACATATATACAAATTCCAACATACATAGACATAACATAGTAATGTATACGTCTGTACATGGATTTGTATGTACAGACCCGAGCTGGCGAGAAACGAATCGATACGAACGACGAATAACGTCGATAGGACTTTGCCGGATAGATGTATATTGATATATGATGTATATAACTCAGAACGCATCAACTCGGGTCATCCTCGATGGATATTTCTCTGGGGGTTAATATCGAAGTGACAAATATCTGCTTATAGCGTGAGGATTTCGCCCTGAGCTGCACATCGTCATCTCGCTACTGCACTTTATGAAACTACCATCCCTCTCGAAAAATGCCTTTATCAATAAAACGCATCCCCCCATTCCCTCCCCGTTGACATACTCCATGCTATTCCGCAACCGGAGTGCAGAATAAAAAATAAAAAAAAAATCAATGGAACGACGTTTACACGATCATTGTGTAACTTTGGAAAAAAAGAAATAAAATAAAAATGTGAACCGTGGGTGACAAACACAACATTTACCCTACCCACGAGAGGAGGGGATCTTATCTCGCGCGGGCTTCTGCATCGTTGAACACCGATGGCGCCGCGATAATTTCGTATCCGATACAAAGGTATTGTCTACTAACGGCCGTCAGGCATAACTACGTGTGCCTCGGAGAACGCGTCCTCCCCTCGCGGGCGCGCAGCGCCGACGAAACGGGCGACTGGAATAACTTGGTCTCGCGTCTTCGGCTTCGTTGTCCCGGGGATGGCTTTGTAGTCGAGCGAGAAACGTATCGTAGATCGCTGTTTGTGGTCTATACCGGATGGTGGAATCGCGACGGCGAGCCTTCCATCTACTCGTGATTCTGATGTCGGGAGAGGCTTTCGAACGAGGATGTCGGTAAAGAAGAAAACAGGCTTGCATCCTCCTCGAGAGCGGGAGATGGAGAGAACCGGAAGTGGAGGAGGACTGATAAGCCCGATCACAAATAGCTACACAACGCGGCTTCCGGTGCTTCTGGGCTCCAGTGTAACTATTACTGAATTCTACTGGAGACTTTGCACATACAAATGTATATATATATATATATATATATATATATATATATATAACTCGTACTGTTCAAAATGCGAAACTAGAATCGACGGCGGATCGTCGTGAAATGTAATAATTCAGAGCTTGTCGCACACTCTTCCTCCTTCTCTCTGGGGTTCTTGTCCATTCTTTACAGTATGTATCTACTTTAGTAGGTATACACCCCGAAAGAGACATACGAACTGGGTTAAGCCCGCTTTATGGCGTGTTCACACGTGAGTAGCCACCGCCTCGCTACTACTGTACGCTCCACCCGTCCAACAGCAGCACAAAGTTATTCGGGTGCGAACCGACAGGCATGAGAGGCTTTATGCGAAGCATAAAGCCATACCAAGAGACCATATTACGATTTATCTAGAGTCGAGAAGTAGCGCAACTGCACCCATCCGAGGAGGAATAGACCAGCCCGCCCTACCACTCGTTGCGTATTTTGAAAAAATATACAAATATTTCTGCTTAACGTTACACACCAGGATGTGCAATTGCACGTTTGGTAAATACGATCGCGTTCGAGAAGCGAGGGATAACGAACAATGCGCTAAAGCTTCGGCGATCCATGACACGTGCCTGATGCGCACACAAATGACTCCCCTCAATTTCTGCATCAAAGGAAACGAATGGCAATATTCGCTATTCAGCACTGCGTGCGTGAGGCAGATCAGTGATCACCGTTAATGACTGGACACAACGGTAGAATGATTTTTTTTTTTTTTTAAACGAGTCTTTTACGACAGTCAATAGCATACAAATGTTTGCACTTGATAGCGAAAATTTTTACTCACAAATTTTTTTTTTTTAAATCTAAATTAACAAAGACTATAATTCCGAAACTTCGACCAGCTGGAATGGAGCCGGTCAATTGAGAAGGTCGGTGGCCATCTGTCCCGGATACAGAAAGCCTCGCGTGTCCGGTATCGCGCTAGGATCGAGTCTTAAATCTTCGCGGAATCGCCTAACCCTTTCCGCTTCCTCAAACCAGCGCGAGTTCCGCGAATACCTCTAACACGTATGGGACGAGGAAACACGTGACGAGTTGCGCCCGCAGAGATCCGAACGTGCTTCTGGGGTACAACTCTCTGCAATTCCTTTTTGTTTCAGTCAATCTTTTTTTTTTCTCTCTTCGTCCGTCAGGCAAGCAGCAGGCACGTTTTTTTTTGGCTGCCGAGGAATGATCCGTGCCGGTGGCGCGAGGCCCAGTTGGCACGGGGGGGGGGGGGGGGGGAAACCACCCGTTTTAGCGTAGACTCGCCACCGTGCCAACGAAAAACCGACTCTCAGGCACAGAGAGGTTCTCTCTTACTTTCGGGTTTCCGTTACATAATAGAAGGGAACGTCGAAAGTGCTGGCTCGAAACTCCAAGTCTCTCAGAACCTAACTCCACTATATCCGATGATTCTCCGTGTGAGTGACGTTAACACGAGGTCGGCCATTGCGAGGCTCGTCACTGGCGATAGTAACGGTTTGTATAGCACCGACGACAGTCAAAGCTGCATAGACTGGATGCGAGTATGGCGAAACTGACTGGAAAGTCGGATCGATCGGACGTATGACGTATCGCTTTGGGGGATTTATTAGAGAATTGTGTAATTAATAATAGTCGTTTCAGCACCGAGTTTCGGTCGGTTGTATGTACAGTGGAGAACCGCGTAAGTTGCATCCAGATAAGTTTTACCGATCGGATGAGTTGGGCGAAGCAAGACCGGGTAAGTTGGATCGGCCTTTTTTGCCAGTTGGTTGCCTTTTTTACCTGCATGGCGGAGAGAATATCCCTTTAGTTTTGTTATCTGCCTATCAAATTTTTCGTGCCTCAAGTTTTCGTCCGGGAAGGGAGAGTGGGGAGTTACTAGAGCAGGAAGTGGGAAATCCAACTTAGCCGGTCATGCGTAATTCATTTGGTTCCATGCGTCTTACGGGGTCGTCTACTGTACAGCAATATGTATGTATTGTGTGTAAGGTAAAAGTGATGAATACGGCCTGATCGATATATTATTGATTTACGTGTTAATCAGGGTGGGCCAGATTCCCAACTTTTACACTATATGTATTTTAGACTATATAACAACTTTTCATAAATTTTATCCCTCGTCCGGTAAAGCAGTTTTAGTGCCCCAGGGTGTGGTCCAGGATATAGAAAGTGTATTGTTGCTGCTGCTCCTGCCGCTTTTTCCGAGTTGCGAACTATAGCGACCGTAACGGACATAACAGCGTGACCGGGGATCCGCGGGACGATATTGAAAATTACGAGAAACTGGGCCACGAAGGAGAAGCAGATAGCGGAGGTCCGAGGGACCTTTCACGGTCGACACACGTGCGCGTTCCTTCCTCAAATGTACACCCTTTACCTTCACGTTCGAACGAATATCACGACTATCGAGTCGCTTTCATGAAAACAAGATGTTTGTACTTTTTTTTGTTGCTTTCCTTGTCTGCTTTCATGAAATTTGTTGACGCAGGCAAAAAGTATTTACTCTTTTTCTGGTGGCTCAACGTTACATTGCGACGAGTAAAACTTGGTGCACGCTAAAATTCATGAAGGGAATCGTCGAAGAATCGTTGCTCGAAACGTTCGCTGAACGAATGATTTTGTTTTTGACCAAAAGGATCAGCCGACGTTTGACTCTCTCCGGTCGTCGAGCGCCCGGAGCGAACGCTGCGGATGACGATATCCTGGGTTGAGTTGGTTGTTGGCCAGAGGGGTTTTCAGAGCACAAAGCTCGCCCGGAGAACCACTAAAGGGAACGAAAGCGCTTAAAGTCCCCTGGGGCGTGTACGCCGGATACCCGACCCTGACTGTACCACTCCCAATACCTCGGAAAACCATGCAGAACTCGCCTCCTCCTCCGCCTCCTCCTCCTCGATGTACCGACTCCACTTTACATAGGTAGACGTCACAATGCTGCCCCATATCCGGCAAACTTTTCGGGCAACCACGGCGTTTAAACGGATTTTTTTCTTCGTGATTCTTCTGGTCAACGCGGCGAGGCTCGCATCAACGCGACCATTCGAATTCACTAATGAACCTGTGGCAGCTGTCATCAGTCATTCAATAATGGAAATAAAAGAGGGGCAAAGTAATTAGCACATGGCTTTGTCATTCATTACGATGCACGCATGGATTTCCCGTTCATAGAATTCGTTCATCGCTTTTGGCTCTCTCGTAGAGGAGGCTTTGCGCAGAATTGTCATAAATGAGAAAGCCATGTGCAAATTAATTTGTACCTTTTTTTCGTAATATTTAAAAATATCTACATCTCATAACATTGAATAGGTTACCTTTCACCGCGAAATTTATTGTAGGAAATCGGAAACTAAAATTTGCGGGTTTCGTCGTTTTGAGGCAATGTATTCATGACTGCTGGCTAAAATGTAAGTCATCTTAATCGCAGCGTGATATTTCATTCAGAAAGTCGGGTTGAACATGAACTATACATTTTACAAAAAATTTCAAAATCCTATAAAATTTAAACGGTTAGATCACTTTTCGCCAAATTTAATACTTAGCACTGGTCTGTTTCCGTATTAAATTTAGGCTCGTATTATACATCCATGTTTACTCGAATTAGACCGTTTTTAGTAATTTGTCAATAAAAATCTGAATGCCATAAAATCTGACCGCTTGGACAAATTTTGAGCAAATCCGATACCAAAAGTCTTCGATCAAAATATTATATTCGTGTGCAGTTTTATGCCGATAGCTCAGACATTAAAAAAAATCAAATCTCGTAAAATCTCCAATTCAGCCTCAATCTTCATAAAAATTATACTAAATGACGAAACGTGACTACTCTACTAGTGTACCAAATTTCAACTGGCTATCTGAAACTGCTTTCGAGTTAGAGTCTTTTAAACGATGCAAGACTGTCCTACATACTCATGTATTCGGACGCAGGCAGAAATCATATTTCTCTACTTTTCACACTACTTTAAGTACTTTGACACTAAAATCTTGATTATTTTTTTTATGAAAACTGTTTCCTCTCTGAGGAAGCAAAAGAATACTTGTTCCATAAAATTAATTTGAAATTAACTTAAAATCTATCTCTAACGTTAGTATGAAACGCCTATCGATTTTTTTTTCTATCGCCTACCGTAAAAGTAGGCGATAGATGGCGATAGACCATAATGTAGGCTTGATCGTAGATCAAACTGGATGTAAATTATGCGCCTCATTGCTTCCATCTGTCTTGTCGGGACGCGCCAAATGCGTTTTGGATAAGCGTTGATAACGCAGAAACATAAAAAAAAAGTTGTACCCGTCCAGAGGTTGGGCGCGCGTTAGTACGAAGGGTGAGGAATTCCGGAAAAACGGTACGCTTGACAAAAACGATTCGTTACTTCGCCGGACAGCGATAAAGCTTGAAAACGTGTTTCGCTCTCGTGCTCCCTCACTTAGTCTCGCTCACCCACCATCAGCGCCCGGTTTGCCGAGTGTTTGCTATCCTCTCCGCAGGATATGCTTCGGGCAGCATCGGCTGCGAAATAAGCGCAACGGTGGCAAACCTGGGGGGGGATTCCGGAAGTACACATCGACTTATCATTTCTTGCCCGACCACGAAAAAACAACGAGCAGAACCTCGAAATTCCGCTTTTCCACCCGTTTTCTATGCTCCTTTTTGTCCCATAAAAAGAAAAGCAAAAAAAGCCAGAGACGAAAAAGCTTTTTCCTTCGATCGGTGTCAAAAATATACGCGAATGCGGTGCCGCATAAATGAATGCCTTTCATCCAACATTTCTTGCAGCCCGCAGCCCAACAGATTTTAATAAGTTTGAAGGATTTAATAAAAAAAAAAAGAAATTGGGAATATTGAAAGGCCGAACATTTGGTTCTCGAACCGCCGTGCGCTATTTTGGTTTTTCGGCAATATTTTTTCTTTTTCATAGCGTTTAAAGGCCGAGTCTAAAGGAAGGAGATTTTCTTTGTGCTCTCATAACGGATGAGGCGTGAGCGAGCTATTCGTGCCCCTGGAGGGTTTTCAACAATGGTTCGAAAATGGAACGTCTTTCTGCTCACTGTGTTTCTTTATACACCGGTCGCAATAATGATACATCGACAATTGGAAACTCCCGAGGAGAAGAAGCCAAAGAGAGGTCGATTGATCATCGAATCGTATGAATGTGCACAGTGACTCAGCCACACATACTACCTGGCTGCAGCAACAGACCACATGAAAAAAAGTAAAAAAAAAAAAAAAGGAAAAAAAAATAGTAGAACTAAACTCTTGCAGCGACAAAGAAAAATTAGTAACGTGCGGTTAAAGTTTTTTTTTCTCATTTTTTTTCCATTCATTCCGCGGATGAACGAACAATGAAGGTTCGTTAAAGTATATCGCGTTTTTACTGTACAAGTTGTGCCATGGATACGTTATTGCGCGTGGAACGATTCCCTCCACGGTTCACCTCGTGTCTATGATTGCTTCAGTTCCATTTTTTTTTCTTCTTTTTTTCGATCTTTTTAAACTGAAGTGACGAGTCGAAACGGTGATCAAAATACAGCACGAAAGTTTGGTATCGAACTAGGAGAAAGAAGACTTACATGAATCCTCCGAGAAGGTCGTGAAGGAAAGCGCAATGGCTTAAGTTCTTGTGCAGCGGAATGTGGCCATATCGTTTATCGAGGCGGTGAAGCTCGAAGCATTTTTCTCGATCTTAAACGATTGTTCGATCGGAATGTATCCTGTTCGCGGTGTACCGTTTCAGAAATATCAGCACTAAAACGGCACTGCGACGAAGCTCACCCGGCTTATCGAATCGAATTATGCTATACGTTGTCCACTTCCGTGATCGATCTTCGAACGTTTCTATGTGACGGCAACGCCGTGGGGCACGGTAATAAATTGGCTATCGATAACCAGCAGAAACTCTCGTCCGGGTAGGATAGACCTTCTTTTGATCGGCGACGCGCGAGGCCACATGGGGCTTTTTTTTACTTTTCTTTCGTCAGCCGCCTTCCAGCCCTGCCGCGATCGAGTAATCGCTCTATTATAGTTGATACACAAATCGACCCTAAATTACCCAATAAAGAATTCAAAGGGGGCTCCAATAGACTTCAGGAAAGAACCGTGATTCATTTATTTTTTTAATCTGCAATAAAATGTTCGATCGGCAATCCAATTTCTTATTGCAGAGGCGAAATAAGTAGAACACAATTTGGTCTGCCCGAAATCGATCGACTCTCGCTCGCGTATGCGCGTCTTCTTTGGATTAAAACATAAAACAAGAGACAGCCGGAGTAAATCGTTCCGTCTAATCGTTCGATGAATATATCGCGGCTTATTAATCAGGTCTCACGCTCGAAGCTCGTAACACGTGTCGCACGATTTGCCACTCGGACACCGACGATTATACGCGGCTCAACGTTTAAACCAAAGCGAATTGTGTAGCACTTCCACGTCCACGAGGTATGTTCCCACTCGACCACCGTTAAACCACTACAGCGTACAGGTGATTATGTTCCTTCAAGCGCTGTTCGATGTATCGAGTCACGCAATTCTCACTTCCGCTCTAACTTATTCTCCCGGCTACGTCGGCACGATCGAAAGTATTTTAGGTAAACGCAATCACTCTTGAAAAAAAACAATCAACGTTTCTGTCGGCGTAAAAATTGTAAATTGCTGAATCGCGTTTCGAGAAGCATCGTTGCTTCTCGCGCTCAAGACATGTTCCTTGTATTTTACTCCCTCATGAAGGACGCTTTACTTTCATGAATTTTTAAATCTTCTTCCCGATTTTTTAAATGAAAAATTAAATTAAAAAATAAAAACGAGTGTATTCAGTCCCACGGAACATATAGTGGCTTGTCGCTGCTTGTTGCGCTCAAAACATGTTCTTTGTATTTTTCTGCCTGAAATTTTTATTTTTTTCCCAATTTTTATGTGAGAAATAAAATTTGAAAAAATGAAAAGAAATCCACTCCACGGGGCTTATAGTGGTTTGTCGCTGCACTTGGCTCGCGATAGTCATTCATTTAACAAAGTTAACAATAAATAACTAAGAATGAACCCCGGCTAGTTACCACGAGGACGCAGAGGTCTCTTCTTGCTCGCCTCTGCGTACTAAAGGGACACTTTAATCGAGCAGTTACCCAAGACTTATGTTTTTCTCTTCGCGTCAACTAGCAAACCGCTACCATACGCTGCGCCCGGTACGATGCGCGCTTCGCTGGCCCCATATTTTTTAATTCTCTTTCGTAAAACTTGTTTCCCTTTTGTAAATCTTTTAATTTTAGCATCTCTCTGTCTCTCTGTCTCTCGATTATAACGAGGAGCCATTGGGGAACTACTACTACACTATACAACTCCGAAGTCTACTCTACTTCCAGCCGCGCGTTAAAAGAAGGTGGAAATTAAAGAGAATGAAAACATATACTAGGGTAGACCGGCGACAAAAGTAACAAAAACTCCTTTTTAATTTTTTTACCGACAAACCCGAGAATCTCACGCTTGGACATCCAATGGCGTATCATTAACCTACTCGTAGGTATTTGGTTAAAAAATTTCAAGCTGGAAATAGCACGGATTTGCGAACACCGCCCCTTTAAACGCAGACGAAATCGGGTGAGAATTTGGGCCGCGGCGGGGTCATTTGTAACGTCCGTCAAGTTGTAACGGCAAGGACGAAATCCTTCGTCGACCGCGATTAGGAAATAGAACGGAGTGCATTAGCATAGAAAAATGAAAGTTTATTATTGCTCAGGTTATTTATGAACGTTTGTCAACAAGATATGTTCAGTTTACATGAAGATGAAGCTAGCAGCCAGTTCGCCGCACGCACAGGAGTTCTCACGCGCTAGCCTAATCCTCCGTATTCTCGATTCGGCCGGCTCAGAATTCATATTTTCAGCACTTATAGCGTTCTAGACTGCGGATAGCCATTCAAATATGCATTTACAAGTATTCTCCGCAATATTTGCTATGTGAACAGTAAAAAAGCATATTTGTTGACGTCGATAATGTTGCTCGCTTCATATCCGACACGTCCGATCATGCACGGCGTTGCGCGGACGCGTGTTACAACTGACCCGTGTTACTTTTGTCCCCGGTCTACCCTATAATTGTGCTACGAGGAACGAGTCTGCTCTATCGCGGACTCAATTGTGCTTGCACTTGAGTGACAATGAGTTATGGATATCGAGCAGGGTGCGGCAGCGACTAAACGGTGTCGACAATTAATTGACATTCTCGTCAGTTATTCCTCGATATTCTAGTTAACATTTCCATACTCTCAGAATCGATGTTTTTGTCATCGGCACAAACATCTACACTTTTAAATCCTTTACTCGAAACAAAATTGTCCAGAACAACTCTCGATAGAAAATATAATGAAGAAAAAAAAAATAGTTTCACTGCAGTGACCAAAAAAGTTGTTTTTACCAATTGCTATACACATTAAAAATGTCCCTAAGAGCGCCAAAGTGCACTCAAGCTGCCTGGTAAAGGCTTAAATAGTAGGAAATGATATTTGAGCAAAAAAAAAAAGTTCTGTTCATTCATCGCTGCCTTCACCCTACCTACTACACCAAGTTGTAGTCTAATAAGCAAAGTATGAAAGACTAAAAGGTAAAACTCACGGATGCGAGACTCGTCGATGAAGGCTCCTCATGGACATCGCTCTTCCTCTCGAGCGATTGGCCGGACAGCTAGGCGCACTCGCGATCGCGCTACCGGTGCTCACGTTCGAATTTACGTCCGAGTTCGTCGGGGTAGCGTGACGCGTGGACGGAGGGGCATCATGATGCTCCCCCGTGGCCACGGCCACCCCCGCGGCTGTGCCCGAGGTAGCCAGCACTGCGGCAGAACGTCGAAATGGGCCCGTGGAAGCCGCCGCGAGTCGGCGAGCTAGTCCGCGGGCAAGCCGACGGGCCAGGCGCGCCCCCGCGGAACTGACACCCACGCTGACGGCACCCTGGACCACCCCCCTGCGCCAGGGGGTGGCGAACACGTACGCCGGTCACCGGATAACGAGATCTCTTATATCCCGGTCCCGCGCACTCTTAACACTGCAGCTTCTTCCAATAATATATATATACGTGTATATATAATGTCTATGTATATATAAATATAAATATATCGGCACTATAATTTTTCACCCCCCTTATCCCGTTCACGATGCACTGAAACTCGCCTTATCCACCGGCGTTGCCTCGAGTCTTGAGCTTCTTCGATCCCGTTTCACCCTTTACGAGATTGCCTCTGAACCCGCAATCACTTCTCACTGTTTGTTCAGCCGTAGCTTCGTCCACTCGAGAAATTCGTTGAATCGCATTCGAAGACTCGTACGGTACACAGCAAGTCTGGAAAAAGAGAAGATGAGAATCGTTCAATACATGCGATAGGCCCGTGTAGGTACATGTGCGGTATGCAATATATACGAGGGCCACGAGCACGAAACTCGTATGATAACGATGTGTTATGATAGGTACTGAAATATTTAATAGAGATTGAAAGTATCATGGCCAATATTTCGGTACAAATGTCCCTACAAATAACTTTCTTGCCCCTATAATTGACCTCCCCATTCTTGTCACGACATTCTGTAGAAAATTTGTTATAGTATAGATGGATACATATTTGCTTTTTAAATGATGTTATTTTATAGACATGATATTGGCAACCTATATATTTTATTTTTGTGACCAAACTAGAATAAGCTGACATATGTAAGGTTATAAAATTGCGAATAAACTTTATTTTCAAATCGCATTCGACGACTCTATACGAAACACGCAAAGAACGTCTGCAAGAAAGAATGAAACTGAAAATGTCGTTAAAAATGTCTGTGTCAATAACTTTCTTGCCCCTATAAGTAAATTCTCCCTCCCCAATCCTACTATCTCCCCTCCCTCATTATACACGACATTACGACGAGACTTTATTAACATATAGATGAATATATATCTGCTTTTTAAATTATGTCATTTTCTAGATATGACATTGGCAATCTATATATTCTCTTTTTATGTAACCAAACTTGAATAAGCTGACGTATGCAAAATGATAAAATTGCGAATAAACTTTATTTTCAAATCGCATTCGACGATTCTATACGAAACACGCAAAGCAAATCCCCGCCGATGAGAATGAAACTTGTTCGAGAAATACATGATAGGCCTGGATAAAGATTTTTCATCATTTTTTATTTCGTTGCCACCCTCTTTCGTCGGATAAGTGGATTGGCTATCGGCGACATGTGAACACATGCACTCCGGTTATACGACGACAAGAACGATATATAAAAGAGCAAGTAAATAGGATGAGTGTGCGGCTCTCTCCCGCTCTTTCTCGTTCCTTTCACTCGTTCGAGGATCAATTTAACTTTATTAAAAACCGCATTGAAGCGAGAGGCTCTTCTGCCTCGCTCTACTCCATGCTGGATGTGCCCTGCCGCCTCTATCGATTGCCAGAATATATATTTCGTTGCAGAGTTTCCGTCGCGAGGCTCGAACCGAGAGAGACATGGTGAAACGGAGATACTATGCACCACCTCCGCGGTGTATATCACTGCTGGTCGAATGCAGCATCTCACGCCTCTCCATCAAATACATAAAACACACCAGCTTTCGCGAACCATTCGCGTTATTTATTTTTTTCTCACTACAGTCCATACATAAAACTTTCCACAATATATCCGAAAACTTCGCACTTATTGCACTGTTGTACGACACTACAACCTCCTGAAACTCTCTCAGTCATTTGTTTTTTGCAGATTTCTTCTTAACTCACTTTCACACTATTCGAACAGTTTGAAGATTGGAAACTGACAAAAACCAGGACCTCCTTTAGCTTCCACGAAAAAAAAAAAGTTGAAAGAGAAATGCCGATTTCTTGCAGATTTCTTCTGTACCCCATTTTTTCTCACAATTCGAACAGTTGGAAGATTGAAAATTGACAAAACCCAGTACTTCGTTAAGCTTCTAAGAAAAGTTGAGAAATAAAATGTTATCGAGGACAGACCGAAAGAATCATTATCCACGAGTACATGTAATTACGTAATTGTTTCGGTCGGATTGCCTCGGGAATATGACGCGAGTAGGAAGATTGTCGAGCGCACACGACCGGGATTGACCTCGAAAGATACAGGAGAATCGTGGCTCGTTGGACATCGCGCTGGTGCGCCCTCGCCGCACATACGTACGTGCAAAGTCGCCGACCCGGAAGATGGAGAACGTATTAATACCCTCACACATGCACGCGGAAGAGGCCTTCGGAAATCCGACGAGCACACCACGAGCTCGGAGTTATCAATTATCCGGAAGAACGGCACGCGCAGACGGACCGAATAATCGCGTATTTAAGGGACCCGCGCCACACGGCTGATTATTGTACCCGGCAGTAGTAATGGTCCACGTATTGTCAGACATATGGGTGAAGCGTGCGGAATTAATCGATCAGGGGAAGCGCCGTGAGCGGAGGAACGTCGTCGTCGTGGCTTCCGGTCACGCGGGTCTCTCTCGGTCTTCGAGCACGCGGCAACGGGAGAGAAGAGTTACAACCGGTACAGCCGGGAGCCAATGTACCTAGAATGCAGATCGGGTACAGCAGCAGGACAACCAGCATGCATCCGCATATAGGTAGGCCCGACTCCCGGAGGAGAGCCGCTCGTCCATGCTAATCGTGTCGAAGGATCGATACGTCCTCGGGTCCGTAAGGGATGCGACCCTCTTGTTCCTCTCTATACATCAGTTGTCTTTCGTCTCGGACCATCTCTGCCATCCGCCCCCCCCCCCCCCTCTGCCATCCGCCACCTCACGATTACCCTGACGAATTAGAGACGCTTCGTGCTTGCCCGAAACAATCTTTTCTTTATCTGCCTCTGGAGGATGACTGTTTTCAGGAAAAACTTCGAAGTTTCGGGGAATTTTAAATTCGCAAGGGAAATCAGGAAAATGTCTCGGCATGTTGAATACTTTAGCAGGCAAATTATCATAAATTAGTTTCTTGAAATTTTATTAGGGACATGTAGAGGACTCAGTCGGTAAGCAAAATCTGTAATGAATGCGATTCAGAGAACGCAGACTTTTCGGGAAAAGGAAAGCATTAGCGGATGAACAATTTAATGCCCCTTCCGATGATGCTGCCGTTTTATCCGAAAAGTCAACCGGTTTTAAATAGCATTCATTCGAAAAATGCATCTATCTCTCTTGCACTCTTGTGTCACGTGGTAGGGTAGAGCGGGCAAAATGGGGCAGCGGGGCAAAACGAGGCATGAGGCAAAACGTCGTTTTCCAATAATTTTTGGATACCCGAATTCGGCCCATCGATACATCGGGCTTTTCTGCCCCGTTTTGACACCTTGTCCGATCCAAAAATGATTGGAAAATTTAGTTTTGCCCAACTGCCCCGTTTTGCCCCGATGCTCCATTTTGCCCCGCTCTTCCCCACATCTTTCACGTGGCCTTAAGGCGATTTTGTGCTTTCTGTTGAAATTCTGTTCTTACGAGCGTTTCGGCTCCACTAACGCGCCAAGGCTCGATCACTTCGATTTCCATTGTATCCATTAGCAAGTTGGTCCCATGTTCAGGAACTGATTCGGAGCGATCCTATCTGTCTTGCGGATGAGCGCACGTTGCCGCAGTAGCCACGAGGAACGCGCGGTCACTACCCTTCGACGTGTGATAACCCCATAGATCAATTTTTTGCAAGTCCCTTTTTTCTCACCAATCTATTCTTGAGATTTCAATCCGTAAGAGAAACTATTTTTTTCAGCATCTAGATGAATTTGTCTCTGTGACAAAAAAAAACGAATGGTCAAGATAATTCGAGATAAGACTTCTGCGAGAAAAAGATTTTCTCGCGAGAAAATTTCTCAATTTTCCAGCGCGAAAATGAATCCTAGAGCTTTTCTCTTAATTCCCGACACCATTGTGATTCCACGTACCTTTGAAACTCGATCACGATGCGCCGTCCCTCATTCTCATTCGTTCCGACGTACTCGTCAAATGTATCACGAGAGTGTTTTTTCGTTTCCACCTTTTTCTCCCCCTCGGCAACGTTGTCACGCTTGTAGGTACACGAATACGAAATATCCATACAGCTCACGGAAGGTTCGTGTTAATTATACAAGGGACTCGCGAATGGCGTGAAAAATCGAACGACATGATCATCGTTATCGCGGCTGCACGACCCGCACTTATTATCACCTCCCGCCGGCTACGTTCGTCAGTTTGCACTTTGCTCTCGATTCTCTCGTTTTTTTTTATTTTTTCGTACTCTCTATTGCTCTTGCCTCCAACGTTTCGAGCTCCACAGCGCACTTCACGCCCGGGTTAACGTCGCGTCTCGTTATCACAAAGCGTCGAACGTCTCTTCTCCTTTTATTTCCGCCGCTCGTCCCCGCCGCTCGTTCGTCAAATAACAAATTCAATACTGTATCGTGTGTACCCTCTATATCGATCACGAACGGAAGAGACCCCACTTCGACTGTCCGGTACGGAATACCATTTCCGGTTCAATCTACCTCACACACCGAAATAATAATAATCCGTTCATCGATCATGATTTTTAAAATAATAATAATAATAATAATGATTATAGTTTATTTTCCTTTTTCATTAACTTATTATTGCGGAGTTGATGACTCCGATATGGGGTCATCGAACGGGATGCAGCCTCGTCGTTGCGAGCCTCTTCTGTCTTATCATAACGGAAGCGTGGGCAATTTCTGCACGAGCGACTCGCTCTTCGAGGGCGGTCTCGTTCGCGAGGCGGATCATCGATCCCTCGGATCCTCGTATGCGGCTCTTCGTTCGGAAGTTCCGAAGGAATTAAAAGTGGATAACAAAGACCGTGAGCACTGATCTGCTTCCGGCGATATCAGCGGTACCGGCAGCGATTCTTCTCTTCCCTATTGCCGCACGACCGTTCGGCTCGCCGATTCGTCAATTTTTTCTCTGGCAACACGAGATTTTCGGGATTCAACGAAGCTGCGGTTCGGAAGCTGCGCGATAGAACTTCCGCGACCGCGGGGCCTCGGGGACGTCGAGCTGACGACGATCGCACGATTCGACCTCGTCGCAACCGCGAGACCGAACGTCGATGATCTCCTGCCGGCCGATGACGATGACGACGATGATGCGGCCCTCGCACGATGCTGAATAAGGATCGCGTAGGCGTGACAATGGCGCGGGCCGAGACCGAGAGCCCCGAGTCCTTGGGCGATCATCGTTTCTCAAACCCGCCAGTGCTCGAGATTCCTTCCACTTCGTTCCTGCACACCAGCCTCTGTGTCTTCCACTTTATCTCTCGACTACCCTCCCGCGACTCGTTCTCCTCTTCCCGGGAATTTCCACTCGGCCGGATAAAGTAACGCGATCTTCAACCCTTTTCTCTTGTTCTTCCTTTTGTCTCGAGGGAAAAAAAAAAAAGAAGGCTCTTCACTCGTAGGAACGAGACGACGAGTCACGTGTTCGGCGCACGACTCCCACTTGAACGAACGTACAGAGGAGGAGGCTCGGTTGTAACGAGCATTCGAGCTTTTTCCTCCACGGCAATCCTTCCGACGAGCTTTTTCATTAATAAAATCTTTTTGCTCTTCTCGACCGATCGAGCTCTATCGGAGGAATGGCTGGTATTTTTCCTTCCTTGATGGTGAGGATTTTTTTCGAATTTAAACAGGTACTCGGGGGTGTCTGTGGATGTACTGTGTGTGTGGGCGAAGGGGTTGTTCGAAGAGCCCCTCAGCCGGGAATCGCGCGGTCAGCGTGCACCGACGTTGCACTGCGGCAGCAGACGAATACGGGAATGGCGACGAGCAGGCAACCGAGTACGTATCGACAGCGCTGGAAACGGCGTGCGTTAATGAAATAAAATGATTCTTCCTCGGCGAGTCGCTCGCGACGGAGCGGCGGACGCAGGGAGAACGAGAAGAACGGTGGCACTCAGGTCGTTCGGGCAACGACGACGAATCGCCGGCGGGACGTGAGACCGAGCGGGGAAGAAGGACTACGACGTCGCGAGACAGCACAGGCAGCGACTTTCGGATGGCTACCATATTCCGTATACATTAGGTACATTCGGGGCTCGACGATTATTTTATCACTCGCGCAGGCTCATCTTATCTTCCTTCCCTTCTACAACTCTTCCCGTTCGATTCTTCGCAATTCTTCGCAATTCTTCGCTTTCTCATGAATTTTTCACGATTTTTTTTTAACCCTTTCCTACTATTTCGATCTTTTAGTTACCATTTTTTTTTTTTTTTTTTTCGTTAGACAAAAAATCTGCACGAAGCGTTCGACGTCAGTTTGCTTCGATCAACATTGCATTTCGAGACCCCCCCCCCCTCCGCCCCCTTCTTAACGTTTCAACTCGAGCCGGACGTCTGACAAGAAAGTACTCTTCACGATGTGTTCTTTCGGGCTTTTTTTATTTTATTTTTTATTTTATTTTTTTTTTTTTTAGAGATGTTATTTAATTTTTTTATTTTTCGATTTTAGACGCATACGTGTGTTTGTGTATATATACGTATGTATACGTTTTTATTTTAATCGGCTGACTCGGTTACGATCGAGCGAGGGCGCAAACCCAATAGCGACGTTCGGCGGCTGGCAGCCGGCCTCACACTGGGCTCCTCTCTTATCTCTCTCTCTCGTTGCTCTTGGAATACCGTCCTGAACGCTACGGAGTACGCGCGCCCCGCCTTCCAACCCCCTGAATCCTCTGCCCCTTCCCTTATTATTTTCAATCCCCCCCCCCCCCACCCTCCCACTCTCATGGACCGAAGCGCCTCCGGACGGTTACACTCGGAAGTGAACTTTCCCACGCGATAGAATTACGATTTGAGAACAATTTTCCCTTCGCTATCGATAACTCAAATTGACTTCGTGTTAATGCACATTCTCCGAAAACCATCATTTTTTTTTTCAGAAAAAAAAGTCATGGACAGTCCTAATTACTGTGATTGGGTGAAAAAAATACATCAATGGAATTGTCTGACTATTGCATGTGTTTCTACTGCCCGTCGCCAACTATTGCCGGTCGCCTTGGTGCGAACTGTGAGATAAGAGAAATCGAAGTTTCAAATTGTATGTTTTCAAAAAGGCGAGTAAATGATAATGGAAATTTTATGCCACGTGAGTGTTTTTACGAAGAACAGTAAATGATCGCTCTATAGATTTGACAAAAGATTATTTAATACATTCCATTGACGGATAAATCGTATACTCGTTTTTGTTTTACGATGTCGCTGGTATTTCAGATTTTGTGCATTCCTGTTGCGAGGCAAGTGGACTTGTTTATGCTTTCTACAGAAATATGTCTGGCCACATACGGGATATAACCACGCGAAGCCTGGGTATAGATCATGTACAATGGCTGGACTTAACACGGCGTTAGTACTAATACGCTGCAGTGCCTATTACAGTAATTAGGTACGTGGACCCTCCCAGTTTCGAGTAGTTAAACTATATATTTTTTATTTTTTTGATAAGCAAGAATTATTCGGTTTACTAAATGGATCTTGAAATTTGTTTATCAGTGTAAAGTAAAGTACAGTAGAGTACAGAATTTTTTTAGTTGTAGAATTGAAATATACAGATTTAAAAAAAGGCTTTGTAAAATCGGAGCACGGTTTTATAAAAGTGATATCGTAAAATACATATATTGAAATATTGGTTATCGTAGGCACAACTAATATTTCCTTCGAGGCCATGTTTGTAACAAATCGACACGCTCTTTTGACTTTAGCCTTCAATAACATCATCGTTTATTAATTCTTTGGCATAACATTTTATTTATTCATAATATATAATCAATTCACAATCCTTACTCCTAACATCTTACACGGCGTACTCTGTTGTACACTTTGACAAAAAAACAACAATACAAAAATAAATAAATAAAAATAACGGAAGACATATCGTGCTAAAACCTTCGGTTTTTTCGGAAAAAAAGATAAGTGAACGTCGTTCAGTACGTTATAAAATTAATTATATATTTGTACGATCCGAATATCGAAGTCTTTGATTCTATGTGGCATGGCGGAAGGAGGCACGTTCGTGCTCAAGTTCCAAATTTCGAATATTATCACCTAGAAAACTCGACGACTGTACTTCGACGAAGTAGCGATTCGACATTATTTTTTAATCAATTCTTTTTAGCAATAAACTAGTCACGTTCGATGATTTACTTTGACGGCGGCGGTCATTGCGATTGGCTTTTCAGAGTATTTGACAACGACACGAGAAGCATCCGGTCGGTGTGTAGGTACGCGTGTGAGGGTGAGAAGATTTAGCCGGTACGAGATTCAACGAATCCTCGCTTCCTTCGCTCAGCTCCTCGATGCTAAACGTGTCGGTGAGATCTTGCTTGTGTTTAGCGGATTCCTTTCCTCGAGACAACGGAAACAGAGTCGTCTCATTCTCGCTTTAATTAAAAATAACAAAACATTAAAAACCATCAAAAACATTTCGAAATTTGTAAAGTCGAGGGTGACCCTCAGTGCTCACCTTTCACTGTCACTTCGCCAATATTCAACGAGAGGATGGTGCTCATTGTTTTTGTGAGGAATCGGTAGTCGCTGTATAGGAATCAGTCCGCCCGAGTTACCCGACGACGTGTTGGTCTTGTCGTTATTGGAAAGTTTTATATACTCGGAACTTCGTTGAATCCTTTTCGCCTGCTCGATGCGGGCTTCTGTTTACACATACGATAAAATGTCCAACACGCAAATCAACAACGCCGATCACGCAATTTTTACCTAATTTTTTTTGCAACTGTTTCGTCGTACTCCGTTCCGAATTATGCGTCTGATTACTGCTACAGCTGCTGTCACTAGGCTGGAAGTTGGACCCCTGTATGAATAATTTTTTGTCATTAATTATATAAATATCTATCAAAAAATAAATAAAATGTGATTTCATTTTTGTTTTTACCATAAAAGACGAACGTTCGTCTTCGCCGGGATTGACAGTTTTCGGATCACTGTCTATTCCACTGTCCTCCATCCTAATGGTAATTCAATCTCAAGTTTTTCCAATCGACAAATCTGCAAAGATATTTATAATTAGAAATCTAACGAAATCAAGAATCTATATATAGAATAAATATACTTATATATATCGATATATATAGAAGTTGCCATATGACTCACTTACGATATTGGACAACTTGTTGGAATGCTGACATCACCATTAGACACTTCCCTCTATTGATTTTTTCACTATAACTGGATGGTCTTGTGAAACAACCGACAGACATATTTGTACGAGTCTTTCAGTCGACGAACTTGACGATTGCCGAGAGCAACATTTTTTCTCTGTTTTCTTTTATATTTTTATCTTGTGTCTGCGACTCGTCGGTCGAGCGGATTGTATCAGACTGCAGCCACATGCACTCTGTAGGCCAAACGTCAGGCTAGGGTGAACACTCCCGAGTATTGATTTTTGCAGCACGCTTGCACCATACGTACGCCGGATCGTCGGAACTCCCAGGAATCTTCGATGTTAACCCGTGTGACACTACTACCCTATCGGTCTATCATTCACCAGCTCGAATATCCCGAGCGAAAAAAGAAAGCGAATAAAGAAAAAACGGTGTCTTCAAAAATGTTAAAACACGACCTTGAAGAATCCTCGATTGCAAACGGAGTCGCGCGTATCCAAGGTAACGAAATCAATTAACAGTCAACGCGCAGATAAATATTCCCTGACGGAAAAAACGACGTTGACAGTCACATTAATAGGGTTAGATTGTGATTGTTTTGACATTTGCAAAGAATAAAATAAATATATTATACGTTCTCCGATAGAATTTAATCATGCCGCTGACAGCACCAAAGAAGAATTCTTCCAAGCTCTCGGAGTCGAGCAAAGATGTAAGTAAAAATGACTACATTTTTTGTTCAACGTCCGCTGTCACTCTAAGTTTATTATGGAATTATTTTTTTTTAATCTCAATATTTAGCAGATGATTCTTTCTGCAAAAAGTCGTTCGTCCCGAGCAGACATAAGCGGGGGAGATACGGATTGGGTGAGAGGCAAAGTTTTCTTGAAACCGGATGATCAGCTTCAATTATCCGAAGCGGTGAGTGTAATTTTGTAATCTTATTAAAAACAAGGTTTTTTTTTAATATCGGAAGTTTTTTTCGTACAGGAGCTACAGGAAGAAATAGCCAGAGTATTGACGATTCACAATCCAAGAATTCCGGACTCGCTGGTAGAGTGGTCATGGAAATTTCGCGAGTTTGTAAGACTGCCGAATCCTCCGCATCTGGTTACATTGATCAACGTGCCTGGAACATTGTTGCACCGGGACTCGGAGGAAGCTAAGATTCAGATGGCCGGTGGATTTATTGGTGAGTAAAAAAAAAGAAAAATCTTTTTCAGCCCAATTAATCGACGAATTTTTTCCTTCTTTTTTATTCACAACGAAGCGGAAGCTCAGGAGGAACCTGCAGAGTTAGCGGCAAAACCTCCTGAGGCATCGGCAGAAGACGGTGAAGAGGGTGAAGAGGAAGAGATCGAGGAGGGAGGTAAATATTGTTTAAAAAACGCGATAAAAAAAAAGAAAAAAAGATGAGCTTTTACAGTTCCCGTGTATAAATTTTCCAAGAGGAGGAAGTCGAAGAAGGCTCGAAGCAAGTCGACGCAGCCGTGGATGCTGAACCGGAAGCGGAGGACGAAGACGTCGATCGACGGAAACCGAAGAAAATACCGAATCAGTTCAATTTTTGCGAACGCGCTGCACTAACTTACAACAACCCTATCCGGGTCAGTTCCGTTAAGAAATTAAGTTTGAAGAAAACTTTGTAACTTTACAAGATAAAGGTGAATAACAATTTTTATGTCTCATCGTTCAGGATATGAGCACGCAAACCGTTCCACCGCCGACCGCGACGTTCAACTCCCACGTCTTTCAGTGGATTATTTTCGACGAGTACCAAGTGCGTAAAATCAATTCCTGCCTCAAGTCTGATGCGTGACTGAATTTTATGTAATTTTTTATTCGAATAAAAAATAGGAAGACTACGCTCAGCAACAGCGCGAGAAAGAAAAAGAGAGAAAGCTACCGTTAACGCAACCGAAGAAGGACGATCTTAAGAAGAAAGCTCAAATTGAAGCTGTAGCAGTGACCAGCAGGATGTTGCAATCCGCGAAGACTCTGGAGAGAATGGTCAATCAAAACATATTCGACGATATATCGCAAGGTAGAAAAAATATGAACTAATGAAAAAGTCATTTTTAATTATTTTTTCAATAAAAAAATACATGGATAGATTACAGATACTGGAACGATCCCAGTGACGAGTTCAAAGACGGCGAGGGTTCTCTTCTGCCACTGTGGAAATTTCATTACGAAAAAACGAAGAAACACGACGTGACCGATATGTGCTTCAACAGCAGATACTACGACTTATTCGCGGTGGCATTCGGGGCAAGTTAGTGACAAATTTCTTACGTCGTCAAATTCAAACTTATGACAAGCTGATACACCTTATTTTTAAATCTGGCCAAATAAATCTCTCGGTACTTGATTAATTTTCAGTGTCGTTCGACAGTCCCGTGTCCAGCGGGACGGTGTGCTTGTTCAGTCTCAAAAATCCATCATATCCGGAATGGATATGTCCGACAGAGTCGCCTGTAATGTGTCTGGATTTCAGCAGCCAACATCCTCATCTTCTCGTCATCGGTACAATGGACGGCGCTGTTGCTGTCTACAATATTATGCTGCCGCCTTTAGCGCCTCAATACAAGAGCAACGACGTCGACCAGAAACACGGTGGCATCGTTTGGGAAGTCTGTAACATTTCTGTATAGAAAACGCATTTGGGGTAACGAGGATTCGTTTTATTGAAGAATATGATCGGGAGCAGGTTCGTTGGGCGCCGGACACGGAGGATGGTAACTTAACGTTCTACAGCGTCAGTATCGATGGCAAGATAAATCATTGGGTACTCAATCAAAATGATCTGGGACTGACGACCGTTATGACATTGTTCCTTGATCGACCACCGATTCCCGGGCCAGATGGGACTTTAATAACTCTCAAAGGTTCAAAGGACTATAATCAAAAAACTAAGGAATCTCAAAGATAATGTCAAAATATCGATTGAATATTTGGTTTCATTTTTTTTTAGGTTGCGGAACTTGCATAGCATTTCATCCGACGTACCACGACATATTTCTCGTTGGCACCGAGGAGGGAACGATTTACAAATGCAACACGGCTTACAGTAGCGTTTATATGAAAACTTACAACGAAGCTCACAATATGCCGGTCTATAGGATAGTCTTCAATAAATTCAATTCGAGCATATTTGCGAGTTGCTCGGGGGATTGGAGGATCAAGATATGGGAAGACAACAGACTGTGAGTTCCACTCTGAGCTAAGCTCATAATACTTTCTTTTTGGGATGTAGAAATTATTAGGTATAAAAAATACATATTGTTATTGTTGTACAGAGAACCATTGTTCATGTTTGACCTCGGAGTACCGATCGGCGACGTACAATGGGCACCGTACAGCTCGACGGTATTGGCTTGCGTGTCGAACGATGGAAAAGTCACGGTGTTTGATCTTAATGTCAACAAGTATAGACCGATTTGCAGTCAACCAGTAGTCAGCAAAAGGAGAAGCAAACTCACGAGACTAGCTTTCAATGATGTTCTGCCCTTCATTATCGTAGGGGACGACAAGTAAGAGTAATTTTAACTTTTCGATCGCACACATTTTTATATTAAGACAAAAATAATAAAAATTGGGAAAACAGGGGAACGGTGAACACACTGAAGCTTTCGCCGAATTTGAGGGTAAAAGTAAAACCAACGAAGAAGCAACTTCATCTCTCTGAAACTGACCTCGAATCTATGAAACTCGAGAGGTTACTTAGTTTCGTTCGTGAACCACCAACTCTTACGCCACCCAATGATGTCAAAACTATACCTTGATTAATAAAATTTGTTAATCTTGTGAATACAAGTTTTCGTAACAATAATGAATGCATTTTATTGAATAAATTTTACACCACATAATGTTTCATTGAAAGACACCGCTATAACTCGGTAATTACATTCTCGTTAGTATTCTATCTATTGGTTGACTTTGTGATTAAGTTTTATGCAAAATTCGATTTTCATTCAAATCCAATAATCGTTTTCTCTTTTTATTCCTGTTCTTTTTTTCTTTTTGGTTTTGCGATAGAAAAAGTTGACACTGATAATAACTGCATTTTAACATGTTGGCACTAACATTGAATAATGAATAATGGCCGATGAGAACGGTAATATAATACGTATCTTTAATAATGGCGACTAGCGATATTTGACGAATGCAAGAAACGAGCTCGCAACGGGGATAATCAATTTTGATCACACGGTAATTCTATCGGACATAAGCTCGTAGTTTTCACGAGTTATGAGAATAGTTAAATACAAAAATAGAATAAAGATCTAAGGCCTAATTCTACATTAAGATACAAAATAGTAGCTTCTAGCTCGTCTGTTCTATAACATTCTTTTTTTTGTTTTCATTCTACGATAGAATCGTCGCGTTCTTATTAAAATGTAACAATCAATGGGTCGACACATTAGTGTGTTTGTTTTTTGTTTTTACAAATAAAATATATGCCTAAAGCGTAAAATGCTATTATTGTTTCGTCGTATCTAAAATACAGAAACGGATGTTTATCTACGACGCCAGGGCGTCTTTGTAATACTGATTTAAAAATTGTTTGGCACCGCGTTTTCATTCAATTATCGGGAATTATTTATCACGCATTAACGAACGTGATTCGATAATAAATTAATTCCTGATCAATGTAACCATTCCATTGGCAAATTTACAAAGATACGATAATCACTTTGATAATTATGAGAAACTAAATTATATTCTATAGCACAATTCAACAGTAGAACACTAACCCTCAATAAAGCACCGTCTTAATCAATTTTTTTGTAAAGTAGATAATTATTCGTAAGATAATGGTATCGGGCAATACGTCAATACATATTACGTATAAAAAATGAAGAAAATAATTCAAAAGATAAATAATTTTCAACGAAATACATTTTCTAATCGAGATAGATTTTACCAGGTAACTCTGGATTCTCTATTACACCGTTGTAATACTTAATTTCCAAAAAGTCTCTAATATTGTTTGGACTAGGCACTTGCCTGCCGGCAAATTCGATGCTCGACATCGGATGAAGAAATTGTTCCGGAAAATCGCGATTTTTCAAAAACCACGCGTCTCGCATCATTGTACCGTTAGTAGCGTAGAACGGTAATAAATTAACGTGTAGACGATTAACTTTTGAATATTGCACTTTGAAGAACTCACCCTCCGTAGCTTTTTCCCATACGAAACCGTGATGATCGGTAACAGGTTTGTTCTGCGCTTTTACAAGCCACGGCGATCTACCGAGATCGTCGCGATTGACGCCGATGTCGACTTGATGATCCCACGGCAGAATATCGCCGTTTCTCATGGCTCCCAGAAGCGATCCACCCTCGAGCCAAAAGCGTATACCAACTTCTTCCAATTTTTCAAAAACGTGATGCGCTACTTTCCGCAAACCCGCCAGACAGCAGGGCGGTGTGTAACGATTTTGATATAGATAAGCGGGTATGCTGTTGACAACGGAACCGAAACAGCGAGGTGTCTCCCTCGAACATCCGTACCATTCAACGCTACCCGAGGCACGGGTGACTTTTTTTATTCCTAACTTCTCGAACATAGCTCTCTCGCGCTTCAAGTGGAGCTGCTGAACTTTCGACTGGGCTTGCTGGCTGCGATACAGCGGTTTTCCCTCGTTGAATTGCTGGTCTCTCATTATGTGCATCTAAGAGAAATCAAGAAAATATTTTACTTGATACTCAAAGTTAGGAAAAAAAAGAAACAAGAAAAAAATAACGAAAAATCGCTCACCTTCACGCCAGCCGCTGTGGTCTGAAGATACAATGCATCGGTGAATGGAAGAAGAAACGGATCTGAAATTTTTCTTAGAACTTTTGCTTCCATCATCGTTGCATGCTTTCCAACAACCGCATCACATTCGGCGCCTGGAATGTTTACGAATCGTAAACTCCACTCCTTGACTCTGAGCCTCAGATTGTAACAGGTCAACTGATTTTTGCCGACCGGCACTGTTACTGCACCCATTCGAGTGGCACCGTTCACAGTTTCCTGCAATCAATAAAGGATTTTCAAAAAAAAAATAATAATAATAAACATATTCACGAATCAATGCCCAAAGGCTTCTTTCGATACTTTTGTACTTCGGACCGGTAAAAACAATGTTTCTTTTCGGAAACTACGTGAAGCCCTTTTTCTAAATCTAATAATTACCTGCATCACCTGTTTGGTCGAAATTCTCGTGGCATCGGGTAAGAACAGAACAAACTTTGTGCGTATGTAGAACAGTGGATTTCGTTCCTCGAACGATTTGTTGAAATTCGGTTGAAGATTGACGAGTCTAACGTTCCTCAGACTATCGTTCGAAAAATCCAGTTCCAGAGGTGGGTAAGGCAACTCGTTGCAAACGATAAGGATGGGTATGGCAGGAAAGGAATTTAGGACGGAGTCCACTGTCGACGCCACGTCGTTCTCGAAGGTCTCGAATTGACGTATCACTATAGTTACGAGACGCGCGAGCCGACGATGAAGCTTCGTCGGCATGTCGCTCGTCGTCGTCAGGCTCGAGGTCGCCGTATTGCGAGACCCGGCTTGATGCACCGTGAATAACCACCATATCTTATGCCAAACAATTATGTTGCCGACGAGAGCGAGGACTAACAAAGTTCTCACGAACTTTACTCGCATTGTTATCCCTCGTCTTGGATTGTCATCGCACCACGTAAATTTTCTGCTTTTATGCGGTTTTACCCTCTCAGAGGACCGACCCCTCGAAACAGCCCTCCTCTGACGCGAACCACCATCTTTCTACGAGCTAGGCAGTGCTTCGCGATTCTGCGCGTTGTCGGAGCGCCCACGAGACTCTCGTTGCGTTCGCCCCCGGCGATTTTGCACAATGTCAAATGAAAAATTGAAATACTAATTTTTTTACGATCACACCAAACGAGAATAGAACAATGGATAAGACTGACAAGCCGTCGATATTTTAGTAGCATTCATTTATTTTAACGCCCAAGCCAAGCTATGTTAAAAAAATTATTTTTATACAAAGTCCACAGCGTCACCAGAGCGCTACGCATCCATGCTTGAACAAACTGTCCACTTATTCAGGGTGGAGGGAAAGTCGTTTTGCAATTTGATGCATCTTCACTAAGACTCGTAAGGCTTGACGAGATTCTCAGAGAATTCTCTTACATGCTGGACGCCGCGTACCTCTCGCTCCAAAAGAGGCAGCTTTGTCACGTGGAAGTCCTCGTATAGATCCATTATCTAAAATGAATGAAATAATTTGTCTGGATATTCGGACTTTACAGTTCAGCCATTTTTTTTTATATACCCGCAAATTCTAATAATCACCTGATCAAGATATTTTTCTTGAACCTTGTGCCTGGCCAGGCACAATCTGCACGGCGCATCTCCCTCCTTCAGGAACAGCAGTTGATTGACTATGATATTGTGGGTATCGATGCCGCACTTTGTCAACTCCTGGACGAGCCTTTCCGTCTCATATAGCGACAAAAATTCCGCTATACAGACGCAAACGAATGTTGTCTGTTCGGGATCCCGGAATTGCTCGTTAACTTGTCTGATAACTGCAAGCATCTCCTCCATTTTGTTTGAAAATTCGTCGACGTTGAAGTCGTTTCTGCCGAGTAGAGAGCTCAACTGAAATGAGAATTTCAATCGTCTACATGGTTGCTCGTTTATCGACTTTTTTTTTTCAAAGTGACGAAACACTCTCGCCGCCGACCCGGGCCGCGCTCAGTCGGTAATAAAAACAGTAATCCAATTTTTTTTTCGAGTACAGCAAATTTTTCTGGGAAAAACAAAATTATTATCTTCCTATCAACTGTTAGACAAAGACGCCAATAATTTGCCTTTCACAAAAAATTTTGATGAGCTACAAACAAATAAAATTATGGGTCACATTCTTTGTTGCCAACAAGATTTTATATGCTCTTCAGATGATTTGATCGTTTTGGTATCACCTGCGTGATGAAGGGACTGATCTTGGATTTCAGTCTCATCAGCTTGCCCAAACCTTTCTCGACTACTTGGGGGAAGGAGAGTAGCCTCAGCGTGTGGCCTGTTGGTGCAGTGTCGAAGACGACGACAGAAAAATTCATTCCTTTCACGAGTCTGCAAAGAAAAATGCACAAATTAAGGTAATGGTAAGAGAAATGAAACAAAGCTATTATAACAGGCAAAAATCTTACTTCATCACTTCAGCGTAGCTCATTGCCTCATCTATTCCAGGGAATGCTCCAACAATTTCTTGCATCACGTTGCGACTCAGACGTATCGCCTCTCCGCCAAGAACTGTAACAAAAAAATGCTCCATATTACAATACTGTACGAAATAGCAGCGATTTCAAAGAAAAAAAAAACCATTAGACTGAACCTGATTCGTTCTCAAAATACTCTTCAGGCAACTCGGTCACACCGGCGTTTGGATCTATCTCCATGGCAAAAAGATTTTCAAAGCCTTGTACCTTGGTTGGTACTTTACTGAACTTTTGATCAAAGGCATCGGATATGTTGTGCGCTGGGTCAGTGGAGATTATTAGAACGTTTTCTCGTACCTTCGCCAGTTGGATAGCCAGGGAACAGCTGATTGAAAAACAGTGAGTTGCAAATAATCAAGTTTCATTGAATATACATTTTTAAAAGTGCACTCGATTACTGCAATACCTGCACGTAGTTTCTTTTCTGTAATTACCTGCACGTCGTTTTTCCGACACCGCCTTTTCCGCCAACGAATATCCATTTGAGCGATTTTTGCGCTATCACGTTCCTAACCGAGGCCTCCAATGTCTCAACCTCCTCACTTGTGTTTGCATTCATTATTTTTTCTTTTACTTGTTTTCTCGTAAAATTCTCGTCGCTTTGAAATAATAACACTGTCAGTCGAAGTGAATGTCAGTCTTGACACGTTTATTGCACGTATCGTACACGTTACCTTTCTGTAAAATTGTTTAGAAATGTCTCTCCAGACCTGAAAACAACCCCGTTCTGCCACGAAAAACAGGCAAAACAAGACGGGTTAACTACGAATCGTACCACGTCAGGCCCAAACGGAGAGTAGATGGAGTATCAGTCACTGTTTATCGTGGCAGCCAATGAAATTCGTGATTTACAGTTCGCTCCGTTTTTATTGGCTCAAAAAACGACGATGAAGCCATTCATTGATGGCAGAATTATCAACTATCGTAGTAGTGTAGTCAACCCGAAGGAAAAAAAATGGGTATAGACACGAACAAGAAATACACCGGAATACGGAGTGCGTCTCCAAGCCGACAGGCCTGTTGATCTGAAAACTTATCGGCCACCAACAATCACCTACGTGAACAGTCTTTTTTTCCTCTCTATTCATGGTTGTGGGTGTAACTCTCGATGACGCCAGATGACGCGCCTCTGACTAACTAAAACATCGTTATATGAATTTGTCAATGAATTTTCTCCGATATATTTTTTAGAAAAAAAATGTTAATTTGACAAAAAATACTTAAAAAATGTACTTCCGAACAACGAGCTTCGGTGATAATTCAATCGAACGCAAAGTGCATTATTGAAGTGTGATATATCTCACTAGTTTTAATTGCTGCAAACGATCAAATTTTTTTTTATATTATCTATTGTTTGTAAAGTTATCGTGTGCGTTTTGCGCGGTATCGCTCGAATATAATTCGATATAATGTCGTTGAGTGCCAGTGCTGAGAATCTAACTGCGGACGGAATAGTAAGTGAATCATTTGCATCTCACAATGACCACTTGTTCGAGTCCATGACTCATGCTCCGAACATTGTTGTCACAGCTTTAATTGAAAAATTATTTTTCACCTGACTAGTGCATAGCTGCTCACATAGCTACCCACTAGCTGTGGCTATCGGTAGCTATCAGGCTACAAATAATTATTGTTAAATATAAATTAATCCATAATATTATTATGTAGATTGGTCACAAAGCAAACAAGCAACTCCAAGTCTGAAAAATAATCCAGCTGGACTGCAATAACGATAATTATGATAAATATGAATGACAATTTTTCAGATTGCCGGAAGCGACAGCAATATGTGCCTGGAACTGGCGCTGGAAGGAGAGCGCCTCTGCAAGGCGGGGGACTGTAAATCGGGTGTAGCATTTTTCCAAGCAGCTATCCAAGCTGGTACGGACGATCTGAGAACACTCAGCGCAATCTATAGTCAGCTAGGAAATGCGTACTTCTACCTTGGCGACTATGTGAAAGCCATGCAATATCACAAACATGACTTGACCCTGGCTAGGACTATGTGCGACAAATTGGGCGAAGCAAAGTCTAGCGGTAATTTGGGAAACACACTTAAGGTGATGGGAAAGTTCGACGAAGCTATGATATGCTGCAAACGGCATTTGGAGATCTCCAGAGAAATTGGAGACAAGGTATAGAAAAGCTTCAATCAGAATAGCCGAAACCGATACATAGATTTTTATAAATTTGATTAATTTGATTAATTTTTAATTTTCAGTTGAGCGAAGGAAGGGCTCTTTACAATTTGGGTAACGTTTATCACGCCAAAGGCAAACAGTATGGAAGGGTAGGCTATCTGGATCCTGGAGAATTCTCTGAAGAATCACGTCAATCTTTGCAGCAGGCTGTCGGCTATTACGAGTACGAAAAATTCTCGGTTCCATTAACTTTGAACGAAGCAGCGGATAAAGAACAATAATTATTTTTTATTTTCGTCTTTCAGAGAAAACTTGGAACTGATGAGAACGCTGGGAGACTCGGCGGCGCAGGGCAGAGCCTGCGGTAATTTGGGAAACACGTATTATCTGTTGGGCGACTTTCAGAAAGCTATATTTTATCATAATGAAAGACTGAAAATTGCTCGGGAGTTCGGGGACAAACCGGCAGAAAGAAGAGCTAACAGCAATTTGGGAAATTCTCACATTTTTCTCGGTGAATTCGAGAAAGCAGCGCAGCATTACAAGTATGTTTGTTGCAGTTAAAGAAATCAAATTTTGTGACCAATCGTTATAAGAGGAAATTTTGCTATAAACTGTAAATCGGTATTTTTTCAGGCGCACACTCGTTCTCGCTCAAGAACTCGGTGACCGCGCAGTCGAGGCGCAAGCTTGTTACTCTCTCGGTAACACGTACACGCTCATCCGTGATTATTCGGCTGCCATAGAATATCATCTTCGTCACTTAGCGATCGCCCAACAATTGATGGATCGAGTGGGCGAGGGACGTGCCTGCTGGTCGCTTGGAAACGCATACTCGGCTATGGCGAATCACGAAAAAGCTCTGCACTTCGCGACCCTGCATCTCAACATCTCAAAAGAGCTCGGGGATCAGACGGGCCAAGATACAGCACAGACAAATGTCGCGGATCTCCAAAAGATTCTTGGCTTGGACACTAATCATCAAGAGAACGATAAGGGAAGGAATAACAATCAATTGAGCGCTACCGGAGCGGCGACTATTGCATCATCGTCGCCGGGAAGATACAGACTGCGCCGGCAGAGCATGGACAACTTGGATCTCATAAAAGTATGAATATTGTTATGCGAACGCGCAACATTGGCAGGCATATATCTGTGGATCGGATTTTGCTTTGTAACAATGCGCAAATATTGCATCTCCGATTGCGATTATCGCTGACCCTTTTTTGCCATGACGTCCATGGTTTAATCTATTCTATTCGCGACTAATCCTAGTCTATCCTATTCGCGCTTTAGCCTATCCGATTTATCACCAATATATTTTCAAATTAATTTGCGAGAAGCGGATTTAATTTTAGTATCGTTTCAGTTAACGCCCGATGGAAAACAAAAAGATGGGAGCGATGGGCCTCCGGCTAGAGCTGGAATCCCACCACAACCGTCGCAGGAGGAAGAGGAGGACAACTTCTTCGAGCTTTTGTCGCGCTTCCAATCGGGTAGAATGGACGATCAACGGTGCGTGCTAAATGCCAATCGCAAGCCAAGAATCAAAGCGCCACCTCCGGAAAAAGAAAAGTAAGTATAACTGAGCTAGGTCGTGAGCAGGGTAGATGAAGTTCGCAATGATTTGGATATTTTACACAAGAGAGCGTACATTTATAATGATAACGTTATGCTTAGGGATGGAGAAGAGTTGTTGGAACTGATAGCCGGTATGCAGAGTAAGCGAATGGACGAGCAGCGAGTCACGCTGCCGTACTTGCCAGGCTTGAATACCAACAGGGGCAACCTGGCTGCCATTAAAACACCAGCTAGGACGCCTCAAGATGCCGATGATTCGTTCATAGATATGTTGCTACGCTGCCAAGTAAGTTTGAGTTTTTTCCCAAAGAGCCCATCGGAAAAATTGATTTAATAAATGTAATACCTTTATCAGGGTTCGCGTTTGGAGGATCAACGCAGCCCCCTCCCAGCAGCTCCTTCTTTACAAGACGCTGAGGAGGAATCGAACCAAAGACCCAACGGAAATACTCAATCAGGTGCCACCGTACCCGAAGAAGATTTGTTTGCTCTCATTCAGAGGTTACAGGCAGGACGTATGGAAGATCAACGCGCGTCAGGGCCTCGTACAAACAATTAGATGGACAAACTCGGTCTTTCAATGATTTACAATTGCGTTTTTGACATAGCCAGTCATCCCTCCCGAATAGGCTGCACAGTTACAAATAATTCATCTATCCAATTGTCCTCTACGCTATTGCAAAAAATTACTCGTTCCAGATAAATCCAGATAGATCGTTTATCAATAGGCGCATAAAAACTTCAATCTGATATTATCAGGCTCGAATTTACTGTAAATACAATCATCGGCTATATCAACAGCCGGAATATCGGCTGGTATTGTTTTAAACAAAACATGGCTCTCATGAGACTTTTCACTGACATAGCGTATTTAATATTGTGCCAAATTCGGTCTAGGTTGCATTTGGATAAATATTGAGATTAGATTATAAACGTCGCGTTATTCCGTCTGTAGACTGACGAAGTTTCGTCAATTCGACGATCGAAATGTTCCAAAGTACTATTGTTATTCCGGATATCAAAGTATTAGGCGTTACATTGACCTATGTAAAGTGTATCGGCCACTGCCACCTGCTGACCTCGAATTCATACGCCTACACGTTTCTAAATTTGTTTTCGTTTTCTTACCTTGCGTCATTTGGACTTGCACTCGGTCATTCCAGTAATCTGTAAAAAAAAGACAGTTTTGTACTCAAATCGTGCGACATGAGCATCGTCGATATTACTCAATCGTATTTAGAATCTCTATTGAGTTGCCATAAACTCTTCCCACGTGCTCATTTATCAATCGTTGAAAATAAATACTGTTGTAGTTTAACACTCTAAGAGATTGAGAACTTGCGGTCGGATACCGAATGCTCAAAATTATAGACAAGGTGCTTGTTATACATATTAATGGAAAGTTAGCTAGGAGGACGCTACTTTTAGAGATACCCATGACAATTCTGTGAACTTAGAAAAATAGGTTGAACTCTACCATTCCTTTAAATTTCGAGAAATAGTTGGACGAAAAATTTCACTCTCGTACGTTTGAGTAAATGTTTGCGAGGAAGCTTTTCGAATGCAAACGATGTGTGTTCAGTGTGTCAAAATAAAAATCAGAAGCCTTGGCTCCTATCTTGCGAAAACAAAAAGGAATCGATGACTTATCAGAGATTCCAATTTTTTCTCATAAATTTCCTCGTAAATGATTAAGTCGTGTTTACTATTAAATCTTCCAAGCATCCTGTTCGCTCACGTTATCTCGTCCGAACTATTTTTTAAATAAGGTGAAAAATTGTTGATACTATATGAGCGTTTCGGGAGTATTTGAGACATTTGAAAAGAAATGAGGTGGACATGCAGATCGGCAGATTTGACAAAATTATGCAAGTTTAATGATGTATCGTGACGCACTATGATCGAGCAGCTAGGATTCTTAATCAAGTATTGAAATTGAAGTATTCTTTGCCCGGAGACAAGAGGAAAGCTAAGAATGTGGATTCGCGATCATTACGATAAACATTTATAATAAAATAATTGTCATTTTGAAATATATTTTGTTCGAAACGATGGAACGAAGTAATAGAATCAAATTTACATAGTGTAATTCACAGTCTAACGAGTGCTTCGTTCACAATTACATCGCTAGTTTCGTTTCAAAGCGTATTTTATTCTTATTATTATCTACTTGCATGCATTTCAAGCCCTATTTTTTGTAGAAATTTACAACTTTTGTAAATCTAGTTTATACTCTTAGAGAACATTATTTTTCTGTATCTCAAATTTTTACAAAAATTGTACCTATATATTATAGTTATTGTATTACATTATTATTAATTTCGTGTAGGTACGAATAGAGAACAAATAAAGGCGCATATACTTTTTTCAAAAAAAACGCATTTCACGCATTCTTCCAACACCGTAGATTACAAAAAAATAAAATAAAACACTGCTATCTAACGAAGCCACACAGCCATGTCAAGCAGATCCAAAAAGACCGTTCATGCGGATTCTGTCTCATATAATAAATCGGAAGCATCGAATTCCATAGAATGGCGCGAGTGGTCGGATTTCGAGCTCAACAATGAAGCTTGGGATTATCCAAAAAGTAAATATCATACGATTTTATAACTGTCAGTGAATTTCTTAAATTGTAACCAGCGTCTTTTAGGCGGAGAATTCGTTGACCATCAAGCTGTCCCGATGCCATCGTCTCTGCGGCCTACAGATTGGAAAAGATTCGGTAAATTGGATAATGTCGTTTCTCCTATCGTGTTCGAGAAAATTACCGGCTATCCGGACTTTATATCGAACAACAAGCATTTATTGCACAGCGAGGTTCGCAAAACACTGACGTAACTGTGTCTGGAGATAATAATTGAAAGTAGCGCATACCGGAAGCTCTCCTATAATTTCATGATAATTTACAGTTTATGCGATGCTTCGTATCAACATTGATAAATATTCAGTATTGCGGCCGCAACGGCCTCGAAATAGAAAATTCATCGACGAATTTTGCGTGGGATTTTTTTGAACAGCGCTGGCAGGGATGGTTTCACGTTTACTCGTTGAACAAAGCTGGAAAGGGAGTAGCCCATCAGCCAGTGGTCAATCCTAACGGTATCCCGACTTGCCGATTACTCGCTCTCGCTCTATCTGGATGATTACCATTCGATCGTTCCTTTTGCTTTTAACAGGTAAATACATAGTACGGATTTTCTTTATGGGCTGCTGGCGTCGGATTTTTATAGACGACACGATACCCGTCGACAAAAGAGGCAGACCCCTTTTGCCTCGTAGCGCGAATGTTAATGAGCTGTGGCCGATGATATTGGCTAAGGCGATGTTGAAAGTCGCAGCGATTTCTTGGACTGACGAACGTGAGATTGTCGATTGCAACTTCG
Source organism: Stenichneumon culpator (assembly GCA_964017025.1). NCBI lineage: Eukaryota > Metazoa > Arthropoda > Insecta > Hymenoptera > Ichneumonidae > Stenichneumon > Stenichneumon culpator. The sequence continues at coordinate 8,484,703 of OZ024781.1, forward strand.
TAACGTGTCTTACCGGTAATTCGCTAAACGATTTCTACAGATAATTATATAACATATTTTAAGGCAATGTGAAATAGGCTCGGGCAGTAACGGAAACTCCAATAAGTTGTTTTTATTTCCAAAAGTCTTCAAGATATCTTTAAAAAAATGATAATATGCGTTTGAAAAATGACCAATTGAAAAACGCATTTGCGATTTTCTACATATTTTATATTTCTCGGGCCGATGCAGGCTGGATAGGTTTATCATTGAACGTTTCGCATCTATCGCCCCGTGATCAGTGGGAGTTTCTAACAAAATACGCAAAACACTTCGAGTGGCCTAGAGATGAAAGAGCGGCGCCGGAAAGTACGATTTCCGGTGTACCGGAGAAGGTAACCAAATCCCAAAAATCAAAGTCAATTGCGAAGAAGAAGCTACAAGTGCCGGAGGAGCCACGGCCAACTTTGCTCTTTCTCAATCTGGAAGACACGAGAGATGTTGACGCTGAAGAGATTCCTGGAATCACTCCTTGTTGGAGTCATCAAATTTACGTTGTGCTATCCCGGGACGTTCCCTTGGACCCGGCGCAAGTAATAAGCACTTTCCATCGTCAATATTTTAGTACAACCAAAAGTGTCTCTGGTCCCAGGATAGATAAATGCGGCCGATGACGCGCCCAATTTTTGTTGAATTTCTTCAGATCTTGAATGGCATTCGTTAAAGTTTTTTTTTTTACCGACCGAGCAAGTTTCACATGATCTTAGGGAATTAAAAATGTAAAATCCGTATTCAAGGTAAAACCTCCTCTGGCCAAGTGGAAACAGCATCGTTGGCTGGATTGGGCGATACGTCGAGGTCTCATAGACGCCTCGGAGTATTTCGTTCCTGTTCGACACCTGCTCATTGTCAGCCCCCTGCGGGAATTCAATGACGATACTTTATACTCCTGTGACGAGAGTGCAGACTTCACTGACGAAGAGGCATCTCGGACGAATTTGGTATCGAGTAAGAAAAAAATACTCGACAAAACAAACAGTCCGGCCACGACGATCTTACGCAGTGGCACAGGCAGAGACGTCGACCTACCGGACATCAGCCTTTGGGGTGACTTCAACAAATTGTCACTCCACTTGCGCGAGGTTAAGTTGTTCTACAGAAAAAAATTCTTCAAATATTCCATCGAAGTCTCCGACATCGTTAATCAGAACGTCGGTGCTCTCAATGATGGAAGGAAAAGCAAATCGGACCAACTTTCGACCAGGGACGGTAAAAAGAGCGCTCCGAAATCGATCTCTGTCTTACCGACTGGGATCTACGAGTATCGCGAAAAAATGTCGCATTCGAGAAACGAAGCTCTCTTTCTCTTCGTCGATTCGATCGAGGAGAAATTCTTTCTCATCGATCTGTCGACTATGGCGCGAGATACAAAAAAGACCTCCCATTTGGTCGTAGAGAGGTACAACTGGCTTCTCGAATCGGGTAACGAATTGATCGCAGAACTGATAACGAGAGGCACTAAATCGACCGTTCTCAAAGTGGAAGCCGGCAGACACTTGTTGCGTATCTTCGTAAGTTCCGAATCGTTCTATAATGTATCCATACTATCGGACACTCCCTTCCAAATCGGCGATCGATTGAAAATCCACGGACTCATGACCACTGAATCATTGAGAATTCAAGTATTCGTCGAGAAAATCAGTAACAGCGTGAAAAAAGCTTTCGGATCTTTTGGCACCGAGAGTTACGGAAATTATCTGAGACTCTATTATCGGAGTTACATGCCCGATGAAGTCGATAGTGCAGATAACTCTGATAAAAAAACGCTGAAGTCGATTCACCTCTATTTCCGGAACGAGTTCGTAGCATTGATAAAAAATCGATTTCCGTTGAAGGAATCAAAATTTATCGAGCGTTCCTTGAGGATCTTTTTTCTCGATCCCTCGATCGGTATCGCGATGAGCTCGTCACCTTATCGCAAGGAAGACACCGGTAGCCGGGAAATCGCAGAAAATTCCGACGAACATCGACACAGAGCCGCCGAAGTGATCCAATCGTCATTTCGGATGTTTCTCGTCAGGCATTACAAAAAAATCCACGATCCGCTCAACAAGGAACACAATGGAGTGAAAGAAGCTCTCGCGAGAGTCGTCGAGCTCTTCGACTACGACAAGCACGAGACGGTTGCTGGAACATTGTTAAGATCTACCCTAAAGAGAGAAATAATTTTTGAGACTCTTTACACATTTTCCAGAGACTTGAAAAATGTGATACAAATTCAAGAACTGAGAGGTCGAGTCCCGAAAAATCCCGTCCGGTCGGCACAATGGATTCCGATCGTCAGAGTGGTCATCAACGCGCCCAAGCGGGAAAGCGTTCGCGCCTCTTTGGATCTATTCGCGAATCTTGCCAATTACACTCTACGAGTTTTTGCCAACGACACTAAAAGGGAGATGCGACGTTTGGTGAACAACGTCGCACCGACGAGATTCAAACATCGCGAAGGCGGCTACACGGTCTTCGCTTACGGATGGAGTGATTCTCAGAGGTACAAAGATGTCGAGTGGATTTTGCATTTGACGACGATAAAGAACGAACCGATGTTCCACTGGGCGGCCGAAGATGAAGCGCCGATTCCGGCGATCAGCGAAATCGGACCTCTTAACATCCAAGAGATTTCCAACACCTACGTACCGAACATTCGTAACCGCATAGCCAAGTTATCACTCAGGATCAAAAGGACGAGTCTCGTGTCTCTGATGTTGAGGACTTCGTACGAGAAGGCGACGACGCGATTGCGGGTCATCGACGAGGCTGGCTCAGCTTTGTCGGAGTTCGAGGGCGATGGGGTTGTTATCTTACCCGTGATTCTTCTGGAATTCAAAACTTCCGCTCGGCAGGAGAGTGAAGTTTCTCGTCACGAAGGGGATGAAGAGAAGTCGCGGAGGTCGAAGAGGTCGTTGATTCGTCGAAGCGGCGGATCTTCCAGCCATCGTTCGGCGAACGCTTCCAGACGGGATTCGACCGAGCAGCCCGATGAATCTGTAAACTGGAAGCGATACTTCGTCGAAGCTTCGCTTCGCGAAGATTCTTGGCCGTTGACGGAAGCCGAATGGTCGGTCGTGGCCGAAGCAAAGAGGGGAAGCCTCGCCGGCAGGGCGAAGCCCAGGAAATCTTCGACTCTTGGGAGGCTCTCGAAAGTCGAGAGACCAAAATCAAAGCAATTTTCGAAAAAGTCACTGGAGGTTAGCGAAGCAGCGCTGGAGCCTTACTGGACACTGCAGGTAGTGAGCGAAGCGGGAAACGAATTGGAGATAAGTCAGGATGCAAGCGAGGAGGTTAAGATTGAAGAGTTTAAAAAACTCTGGAAAACCGAAGAATCCGGTCGTGCTGAACGCGGTCGGGAGTTGAGAGGACGGTTTCTGGAGGAAAATTCTATTGTGATCGCACCTTCGGCGATCGACGTGGTAGACAATGGGGCGAGAATGAGCGGTGAAGATGGAAGAAAAGTAATGGAGAGCGTAGTGTCGTTGCCGAATCAAATTTTACCGGAGACGAAGCGTACGTTGAAACCACCGCGAGAGTTGGGAAATCACCTTCCAAAATTGGATCTCACGATTTACATGGAGAGGGAAGACGAGGAGGAAGACTGTTGGGTGAAATCCGAATACGACGAGGAAACTCTGAGAAATCAGAGAGCAATGAATGTCCTCGACTTCGAGCAGCTTCAATCGAATTTTATCGAGGAATATGCTGAACTCGTGGAGCATCGACGACGGAAGCACCGAAGACTGAGTCGGAGATGCTTGGAAAATTATGATAATCGGGCCCGCGCTCTGGACGAGGCCTACGAAGTCCGGCAAGCTTACGTCGACAGTACAAAAATCACGGAAAAATCAGTCAAGTCGAAGGGCAGCAAACAGAAAAAGGCCGCTTGATTCGAATCAAAGCCCTACTTAAATTTGAGACTCATTTTCTGAAGGCGATGCCGAGCAGAGACGGTCGGTAAAGAAGACTGGTCAACTTTTCCCAAGCTAACACTTCGTCCCTCCGAGATAAGACGGATAGTCGAGCCTCCCCTCGAGGATAGCTTAATGCCGGACATACCGTGTAACAAATGAGCGGAGGCCTCAGTTGCGTGCCCAGCAGCGCAAAGTTAAATCGCCCGTCCTCGGGTTAATAATGTAAGTAGTCTCGGGATAGAAAAAGAAGACTTCCGGTCGACTCGTCACCCTTGTACTGTTGATTTTTCCTCCAACGAAGGGTCTCCGTCTCGCGGGTATAACAGAGTCCAGAGATGCGGTCTTGCCGAAGAATGAAGATGAGCGTGAACGACATGTCGAACAAGCAGCATAGAAGAGCACGGCAACCGTGCGGGATGGAAGAAAATAAGAGAAACAAACTGGATGGGGAATATCGAGAAGGTCGCGTTGAGGAAAAGGCAAACGAGGGGGGGGGGGGGGAGGGAGGAAGAGTAGAGGGATTGAGGGAGAAAAAAAGAACGAGGTTGACGGTGTACAACGCAGACGGCTTATGAAGTGGCATATGTCCACGATACGGCGTGCGCGCTGATTATAGGTAGGGCATGGCGATGGTACACTCTCGCGCGCGTAACCTCTATGCATGCCTCTCCGTACGGCAAGACATCAACGCACGGGCGGCATGCTACCGGTAATCACTATCTATCGCGTTCGCGAGAGAAGAGAACTCGTCTCTCACCGAACGGATTATATTCCCGGTTGGTGCATAGTAATACGCGCAGCAGGTAAGCCTCGTAAAACAACCGTGCCGCAATAACGCTAAAATTATTTTCCTATTTTATATCCAGTGGACCTCTCCTCCCCTCGTGGCGAGAGAGATGAAAGGAAGCGGCAGCAATTCTAGCGAACTATAACCCGTCAGCAAAATCGTCTTTTTTCCAGTGAAGGTCGACCCGATTAAATACTTGTTGTTTCAGGCATTTTCTTGGCGGTCTAAAATTTACAGAGTATTGTAATAAACTATCTCTTTTTTGCGATAGGTGGCAGTAGGGTAGAGGCAAAATGGGGCATGGGGCAAAACGTCATTTTCCAATCATTTTTGGATGCCCGAATTCGCCCCATCGATATATCAGGTTTTTCTGCCCCGTTTTGCCAGCTTGTGCGATCCAAAAATTATTGGAAAATTTAGTTTTGCCCAACTGCCCCGTTTTGCCCCGTTGCCCCATCGTTCCCGCTCTTCCCTCCTAGGCACAGAATCATATTGAAATCCGTTTTACAGAGTTAACCATGCATTTTATAGTTGGCTCCCACGCTGCTGTAGATCGGGTAATATTTATTGTGCCCGAGTTTCTCTCTTCGGCGGCTCTCTATTTATTTTTAAATCAAGTCTCACCGCAATGTTTCCTTACGGTTAGCCTGTAAGCCTCAATTTTGTATGTTATGTCCGATCACTCTCACTATACCACATCGTTGGACGGAATTTTCCCATCAAACGTAATTGGGCTTGGCCCCTTTTTAATCAAATAAACAAAGAATAAACAAAATTGCTCCGATAGCAAACACGCTTGTAGTACATTATTCGTCTCTCATCCTTATTCTTATGGAGTTTGTGTCGCGCTGCTTCCGCGTACGAAGACGTTCTCACAGAGCTCGAGCACCGGGGGTGACCCACTTGCCAGCCGGTTGTTCTTGTTAAAACTTACAACCGCCTACAGCGTGTCATTCGGTTAGTGTTAAAGATTACCCTATAATCGAGTGTATCGCCGCTATATAAAGGCGTAAAAAAATCTTCGCTGCTCTATGTACAACATCTATAAACGTTATAATCATATTTGGCTATTCTCTCATCATCCTTCCGAAAACAGAATGCCTCGGGATTGATGAGGCGTGTAAAACGATGCTCGCACCGGCACCGCTCGTGCCGATCCTTCAAAACCTTCTGGATCCAACGATCATGCGTGCGCGCCCTCGTCCCGTAATCTCAGTACTTTTCGGCGCCCCCTTTTCCTTTTTTGCACGGTCAAAATGGCTAACTCTCGCGGCGGTTAGATCGTATCGAGTTCCTCGGTGATCGTGTTTCGCAATAAAAGCCAAGAGAAACAAATCGGCACTCGTGAGAGAAAAAGGGACGACGAGGAGAGGATCGAAGAGGGGGTTCATTGCTGAGAGCCGTGTCTCGACGATGTAACGAGACAACAATTTTATCGTCGAATTTTTTTTACTCCAAATAGCCCGACCATCGCAACAATCGTGAATCCATGATCGCATCTCTTCGGCGCGATATCACGCTGACCGGGAATGACAAGATTCCCGGAACAAGTTCGATCGTTTTCATTTCATATAGATTTAAACTCACGCCTGCTGCATTGTCGATGTTTCGCCGCCCGACAAAGATCATCGTCGCGACGGGGTTAAAAGATAAGACACAAAGGAGGCGATCGTCAGTTGCAGCGTCGTGAGTTATGGGACAAAGTCAAACGTGACCATGCGCTTAGGCTGCATATAACTCCAAGCCACGATATACAAAAATCTTTACGCTTTACGCAGAAATAAAAAAAAAAAAAAATTAATTAATATGTAAAATCGTGGACTTTCGTGGACAATGAAATATTTGTAAAACTTACAAACTTCTTTGTACTGGGCGAATATTACTTTGTTTTATTTATTTATTTTTTTTTTACATATACACACCCACTAAAATCGAAGTTCGATTGTCCGTTGAATGAGCGGGCGATTGGAATAGTTAGTTAAGAGCGATCTAGCCTCATGGTTACGGTCTCGCATTATCAACTATCTCCCGGACGTAGACTCGCTCGTAGCAGCTCTACTCTCAGATATACTTATGACAACGTGCGTCCCCATTAAAACTCTGTATCTTCTCCCGTTTGTGTGTTTCACTTGTATCGTATACCGGTTTTTTTAGCCACCCGCATGCGAGGGTACTGCACGTCCTGAATTGTATTAATACGGGACCGAGTACCGGGGATGCTGCATGAATTACGTAATTGCTATTTGAGAAGTACAACTGCGCACACTTGTGTAAACGGAATGTGACACTATGGTGGTAGTCAATATTTTCATCGAACGCCGGAGGACAATAGCCCCGGAGTTCTTCCTCAACCCCTGACAGTCAACAGGATAGTCCATTATTTCTCGGGCCGTCGTAACACTGAAATTCCCAACACCCACGCTCTCCGCTCCTTTGGCATTGAAAATGAATGTTCACCTAAACCCGCCCGAAACTCGTCGAGACTCTACACTCCCGTCCCGTTAACGTCTTCATTTAATATTCTCGATACCTGTTTATTCGCACGGTATTCATTTTGTAGTCGCGACGAGATGTGCGAGCTGTTCCCAGATAAGTGTAAGGATAATATAATAGACATCAAATTTCTCATTGGACTGATGGTCCTTTTTCTTATTATTATTATTTTTTTTTTCCAAATACTATTACTCGATAGATAATTATTCGCTATTATATGTCTTGGCTAAACATAGCCGTAAAAATCACGGGATTTCGAGAAAACTGTTATAATCTCTATTTAACTAATCCGTCAAATGAATTTTCTTTACTAAGGCCATTTTTAGTTGTTCGCGAACAATAATAGTGACAATAATAATAATATGTAATAATGATTATTCTTATCATAAAACTTACCGGAAGTAGAGTGTTGATATTACAAAACACACCTGCAAATTATATTGTCGGTTGAAATAAATTCAATATTTTTTGCAATTTTTTGAGAGGACTCGCTATCTTTGATTGAGGCTGGATGTTCTCCAGCAACAGGTGGGTAGTCGCGGCGGAACTGAAAACAAAGTATTCCATCCATCGTCTTGAATTGTATCGTGAAAATTAATTTGAAGCGTTATTGGAGACACTTTCAGATACCGATGTAAACGAGAAGTTTTCTGTGATAGAGAGAGAGTGTTGACAGTAAAGTGGAAGGGGGTTGTGCGTGAGTCCGCAGCCGTCTCACGTTTGTGGAGGAGGGAGGGAGAGGGCACGAGAGACGGAGATAGGAAGAGAAGCTGCGGCGGACCGAGATGAGTTGGGATACCCGGTTCATAGTCTGCTCGCTGGCAGTCTCACGACGAGTCCCGTCGACGCACCTTTTCGGGGGTTCATCCTTTCGTCACGCGGGCATTACCAAATATACACGATAGTTTAGCGAAGAAAAATTCACCGAACGGAAACACGAACTATGCTACGAATATTGTGAACAAGTGTGTGTCGTGTCTGCATGGCCGCTCGGGAAATCTATCGGCGTGTTTGTTGTTAAAGTTTTTGTAATCGTTTTCAGGATTAATCGAAAAAAAAAAAAAAAAAAACCAATAAAAAAGGGAAAAAGCAAATTGTCACTCTAAGTAAGTGCAAAGATACGTGATTTTTGGCTGTTGATTTGTAATGAATGTATCATCTAAATTCGAGCTACCAGCCGACTCTCCCCTTGATCTCTCCGATAATCTCACACGGGTTAGCCTTATCGTTCGCCGCTCGAAGATCTACGAGCTTACAAACTTGCCGCAAGTCTCGTGCTGCGTCAATGGAACGAAAAAAAAATGGGGTTTTTTCTTGTCGTAAATATCGAAGGGTCTTCAATGTTGCGCTGCTGCATTTGTAGCTTAGAATCCCCTCAGTTTTAGAGCTATTTGTCATAGATAACGAATTTATTTATACCCCTCGTGCGTGATAGTCTTTCTATCATTTCACACTTATTCGCTACTTCCGGAACGCCAACACTTCGCGAAGCGCGCGCGCGTTATCGCGGGGGCTACTCGTGTATACCCTTTTCTCGACTTTAGACGTTGACACATATATTATTGAAATTTAAATACAAAATAAATTATTATCGTTGACATTTTTTTTATTTATATTGCAATTAATCGATAATCTGGGTAAACTTTTGGGAAGATTATTCAACGATCCAGGGGGAGTCTTCGGGCTACTCGTGTATACATTTTTCTCGACTTTAGACGTTGACACATATATTATTGAAATTTAAATACAAAATAAATTATTATCGTTGAAATTTTTTTTAAATTTATTTATATTGCAATTAATCGATAGTCTGGGTAAACTTTTGGGAAGATTATTCAACGATCCAGGGGGAGTCTTCGGGACTTTACCAAATGCCCTGGAACCACACTGCTTAACGAATGCCTGCTGAGGCGATCGACCGATCGGACTTTATATTGGTAAAAGTCCAAAGAAACTCGATATAGGGGCTAAGCATAATGTTGGTGCAACGAGCTGGTATATTGTCGGCAGCGGCTCTACTCTTTCTCGTTAATCGGACGCTTCAAGAAAATCCACCGGGCACGCGTTACACACCGACCTCGAGTCAGGACATCGACAACAATTTACAATCGATTCCTCCAGTCGGGTAAGTGAGACAGGCCGATTATTTATGTATTAATAATGTATGCACGATTATCGATGTGTTCGCAACGAGCCTCACTCATTATTTTAATGTGTGGGACGCGTTATGTGCCGGAAGTGGCATTAATGAGAGTAACTTAGGTGCGCCGCCACGTCTGAATTATTGGCACGGAAATAAAGCTTTTGCGATGTGACGAGCGAGATATGGATTGATGATACCTATTGTGTGGCTCGAGTGTTGCGACAGTGATCGACCGTTTCGAGACAAAAATTCGACACGATCGATCACGATTTTTTTTAAGGAGAATTGGAGCGCTTCGCACTGGTCAAGTGAATGCTATATTTGTTGAGTCGTTTATACAAACTTTTAAGCATCCATTGATTATAGTAATGGTTATTAGCTGTTTGTTTATAAAGGAATTTCGTCGATGGATAAACAAAAGATTGCCATTTTTTGACGGAAGATGCTATCAAATATCTAGATTTAAATTCGTAGAGCACCTTTCAAGAAATAGGAGAAGCTGTAATACATCATAATTGACCAAAATTTCCAGATTATTCTTTGAGAAAATTGAACTAATATGTACTTTTTTAAAATTAACACAAACAATTAAAAATGTACGACTCATTTGAATAGTGTGAAGCGCTCTAACATCCTTAAGTATTGAAGAAAGATCGAATTAATTGGAAGCAGTTTTTTTTTAATTTCATTATAATTTTTATGTCTATCAATTTGTACTTCAGTGAACATTGACAAAAAACACGTTTAGGGAGGTGATCTTTATCTGCTTGCAAAAAAAAAAAAAAGTTGCGGCACCTCTGGCCAATTTTCCATTGCTCGGCGGAAACTCCGTGCACGGAAATGAAGCACGTACAATCCGACCAGCGAGATACGATTCACGATACCTTTTGTGCTTCCGGTCGTGTTTTGCAACAATAGTCGGCCGATTCGAGAAAAAATTAAACTCGTACGATATTTGTTTGTTTTGTTCTCAAAAAGCATCAACGAAGCCTCTTCGTTTTTAATTTTCTTCTATTTTCATTATAATTTTTATCTCTGTCATTGTAAGTCGAATAATAATTCGGCACACATCGAAACGTCTATTCGTGTGTAAAAAAAAAATAGGGTCACCTGTGAATAAATTTGGCCAATAGCAGAGCGTGTACGCAACGTTTACAAATTCGCAAAGCACTCGAGGCAGTGGCCTTGATCTTGTAACGTGCCTACGTTTTATTACGAACGTCGATGCGAATCGCATAGGACAAGCTCGTTCCACGTCGAACAAACGAGTGAAACCTGTCGTCGACTCGGGTTGTTCCGAGTTCTTATCTCCGGGCGACTCGTTAATAATTAGCATTATTTGCCGATGAGTAAGTAGCCACTTATTATAATCGTGTGGTAGTTTGCCACATTTTTATCCAATCTACCGCCTGAAAATTGCATAGGTGGATGAATCTAGTTCGAAGAAGGCAGCGTCGTTGCGGGGCACACGTGTATACACGGCGTGTGTGTGAACACTCCACTACGGCGATTCCCTGCAACGCACGGTCAATTAACTCTCGTGTATTCCTGGAGACGCCAACACCGCGGAGCCTTCGCTCACGCAAATATAACATTTATCCGGCAAAATCTCGACCAACAACGCAAACCGTACGCCTTGAATCTGGACAGTGACGGAACGAGAAATTGTTACAAAATCTTCAAACAGGCGTTTCTCGATCGCCAAATTGGCCAAGTGCAAAACGCTCGAATACTCGCGCGGATGTCCGTCGCGTTTGGCCACACATAAATTAAGATTCATCGTCAGATTGTAGATTGTCCGAACGATCGAAACGGGCACGAAAATGAAGCGGCAGTTAAGAATCTCGCTTTAGACGATTTGAGAAACGTCGGGTAATGCGCTTGCGCAAAAGATGGACTTATCCTATTCGGCGCTGACCTTAAATCACGATCAAGGCTCCCATTAAATAATAGTTGATTCGCTCGATTTTTCACATCTGCCTCTTATCTCAATTTTTATTTACTTTTTTTTTCAAGATCTTTGTGTAAATGTGTTCGTGAATGTTTGAGATCATCCAAAAATCAAGTTCAGAAAAAGTGTCCAGCGCATGTGCTAATAAGAAGGTTAAGAGCATAATCATCGCGATGCTCGAGCGATCGAATTGAAACTTTGCGCTCGAGCAGAGTCGCGAGCAAATCTATCTTATCGGGGGCTCATTGAATACTGAATTACACATTAATTCCAAGGAAACTCGATAATTCGAATTAAACGCGATCACGTAAGCTCGTTCGATGTGTTCATCGCACACGCGTGTGCGATACTTCAGAGCTTATTCTCATTGATACGTCAAACCCGCACATTAACTCGTTTCCCTTGTATCGCCGATAAATAGAACTTCCGCAATATCTAATTGAATTTCGCGTCAGCACGGTTAAAATTCATAAGCCGCATGATACGAGAAATCTCGTGCGTTTAATATTCACAACTACCAACATAGAATACTATATATATATATATATATATATATATATATATATATATATATATATATATATATATATATATATATATATATATATGAGACACGGACGGAGACCAAAAAATCTCGTGACATATAACTATCGCTATTTTGAAAAGTGCAAACGATAAATAACGAGGTTCAACGATTGTAGGGCACGAGTTATCTGTAGTGCGATGACGTTAACGCGTACATATGTATACATATATACAGATAGATGTGCGTTTCATATCCGAGCGTGGACAACTACTTGGCGCGAAGTGACTCAAGCTTTTAAGGGCAAACTTTTTCTTCATTTTTTTTTCCTCTTTTTGCTGCTGAGTACGAGAGCACGTAGGCGCGCGAGTTATGCCGAGCATCGATGCGAATAGCTTTAACACACGAACGGACACATAAACATTCCTTACGCGCATTCTATGTCGAGAACTCCCTTCCCGTTTCGATTGCGCAACAGGCCGTTTAACCCAATTTGTAACGCAAGAATTAGCGTGAATAATTATCTAATTGGGTTTCCCCATTAACCGAAGGAAAAGAAAAGTTCTTTCATCTTAACCATCTAAACGTGCGTTTATAATCGAGTAACGGATGTACACTTGCTTAGTAATAAACTAATGCCACGGTGAACTTGCTGTTTTTTTAATCATTCGTGTGTAAGAGAAATTAAAAAAAAATGTTGGCGTCAAAATAGCCTAAGCGACGTTTTAGCTTATTACGTACATGTAATAATATTTCACGTGCGAAATATCCGGACTTCGGAATATTTTTGTTTCATCTTCAGTACACAATTAAAAATACTCAATCGCATGGGATTTTTTTGTACGATCATTTTTTACCGATAAAAAAATAAATAATTTTTTTTTTTTGGCCGCAGCAAAGCAATGAAAATTTGTAGAATCATTAAGGTACTTTCTTTTTTATTGAGGTATCATTGCCGATAAGTCTAATCCTCGACAATGCTGTATCACAATAACGAACCACCTCGCAGACCTCACGCTGAGCTTGTCACCCGTGTCACGTGCCTATGACCAGCGATTTATCTCGAAGGCAGGGGCTTCGTAAGCGATCGCGACGCGATCGAGTCGTCCCACCATAATCGAATATTGATTGAGTCGGACGTTCGAGAAGATCCGAGATTGAGATCTCTCAACGCGTGCCGCCTAAAAAAAAAAGAAAAGTCTCGTCGTAAGGAAACAATTTTTTTGTTTAATATCAAAGCTCCGACCGAATGACTGACCAGATTTGTCCCTCGGAACTATCGAAGGAGCGTCGAGGGGTCAATTTATAAAAATTATATCGTGCCCATTCAGTGCACTTGACAATTTCGATATAACACAGCAGATGCTAAAGCTCCATGCAACAGCTGCGCAATGAAACACGCTCGCGACTTCGTGCGAACATTGATTTCGACCTGCGGCTCGTTATAGCTGGAATTATAGGGTAACAGCGCGTTAAAATTACAGCTATAAGCGGCGGCGTTCAAAATCTTCGCGACTCCCCCTTACGACGCATCGTCGATTTAGATTCGATAACGAACCGATCGTGTGTGGATGTGTGAGTTTTTTTTTCTTTGAAGATGGCGCTGTCCACGCACCATACGATAAATAAATATTTCGCACCCAAAAATTGTTTAGTTACTTAAACAAAATTTGGTCTAAATTATGCACGATAAAAGCAATGGTTGCCGTTCCAGCAATTTTTTTTTTCGAGTAATCAGCGACTCCGAAGGCGAGACATTGAGAGTGTCGGTGACAATGCCAATTCGCGGAAAGACTTGCATATATAGCGTAACAGCACGTTAAAATTACAGCTATAAGCGGCGGCGTTCAAAATCTTCGCGACTCCCCCTTTCGACGCATCGTCGATTTAGATTCGATAACGAACCTATCGTGTGTGGATGTGTGAGTTTTTTTTTCTTTGAAGATGGCGCTATCCACGCACCATACGATAAATAAATATTTCGCACCCAAAAATTGTTTAGTTACTTAAACAAAATTTGGTCTAAATTATGCACGATAAAAGCAATGGTTGCCGTTCCAGCAATTTTTTTTTTCGAGTAATCTGCGACTCCGAAGGCGAGACATTGAGAGTGTCGGTGACAATGCCAATTCGCGGAAAGACTTGCATATATAGCGTAACAGCGCGTTAAAATTACAACTATAAGCGGCGGCGTTCAAAATCTTCGCGACTCCCCCTTACGACGCATCGTCGATTTAGATTCGATAACGAACCGATCGTGTGTGGATGTGGGAGTTTTTTTTTCTTTGAAGATGGCGCTATCCACGCACCATACGATAAATAAATATTTCGCACCCAAAAATTGTTTAGTTACTTAAACAAAATTTGGTCTAAATTATGCACGATAAAAGCAATGGTTGCCGTTTCAGCAAATTTTTTTTTTCGAGTAATCTGCGACTCCGAAGGCGAGACATTGAGAGTGTCGGTGACAATGCCAATTCGCGGAAAGACTTGCATGGCCCAATCGTGAAGAGAATCGCGAGCGGCAGTTTAGGATCCGTAGAGAACGATACGCACGAGTGTGTTTGGTCAACCTCCTCATTGCCAGTGCACAGTCCCGTTCGAGTTTCATCGGTCGACTGTGAGAAACCGGCTAATCGTTAAGTGCTCGTAATTAAATGTCGCGATAGGCCGAAGAATTCCGATCTATTAAAGAGCACGAGTGTATAACTTTGTTATGAAAGTTCCAGCGAGACGAATGAGGGAGAAAGAGAGCTGAACGATTATTTTATTGCCCCCGTGTCCACAGGATAAGTTATTTACTGTCATTAGATTGCGGCTAGTTGATCGAACATTGAAAGTGACCTCTCACACGAAACGAGCCCATAATTTCAAATCACATAGCTACACATAAAAAAAAGTCTCTACCGCCATCTCCACTAATTTTTTTTTACTATGAACCTTCGTAACACATTTTTTTTCGGGATAACCTTTTTTTCCTATTCATCAAAAACCCATGTTAAAAAAAAAGAACTCGAAGTTATCGAAAGATTGAAATGTTCTTGCCCGCTCTGATCAGCTGTTGTACGAAGGCCGAAGCTCGTGGCTACGAATGAGGAACTTTAGTCGCGCAAAAAAAAAAGAAACGAACGAGAATGCCAAAGTGTGACTCACGCTCTTCTCTTTCTTCGTACCGGATAGAAAACCCTTCAATCATTATTAACCCACGTAATATCGGGCTCGGTGAAGCGACGCTTTTGGTATGCAGAAGGGTAAATTAATCAGCGGGAAGATTTCTCATTCGAGAGCATCCGTGGAATGGCCTCATTACGCAATAATCATATTACAGCACACACTCGTGTACCGCCCGGAGTGCGCAGGATAGAGATAGGGCTCCATTGTTTTCACGAGATTGCCTATAATGACACTCTCGAGGATTGTGGCTTCTAATATCAGTTTTGCGCGATACTGTCCTACGTCCCCGTGCAAGCGTGTACGCCGGTTTAACACACCGTGTCGACGGAGCGTCAGGAGAGCCCGAGCTGCTTGTGAGATAAAGCTCGGGCGCTCATTAAAGACAATTCATTAGATCCGCGCAACATTACGCGATCCGGAACTTACTGCAAATTACTTTATCCTCCCTCTCTCTCCCGGCTGAGAAAGAGCTTTAACTACCGACCATTCCTCGGCACCGTCGTGACCGCGCACACGTTTCGCATATCGACTCGCGTCACTCACCAGTCGGCCGTGTTTGATTTCTCGGCTATGATTCTTCTATTTTTTTCTTTTTCCTCTCAACGCCCGGATAAGTCGCAAGAAGTCCGCGGATATGCGTGCATAAGACGGCAATGAGCTTCGGCGCCATGGCGCGTAAGTGGAAGTACTTAAAAGAGCCTAGCAGCTGACGTTAATTATGGGGCAACGAGTGAATGGCCGCCTTGTTCGCGAGGTGGCACAGACTCCCTTTTTTCACAATTTTTGTATTTTTTGTTTTTGCAGTATGACGCGCGTATGACACCACGGAAACGCCATGTGCGTGCGGGAGAATGAAAATGAAATTTTTGTTTTGTTCGTCGGGGAGGGGAGAAATCGCTTCGATGATACTCGGACTTAGAGCACATAAGCGACAAGAGTAGACGAAAATAGAATGGGGTCAGCATTATTTGTAGGCGTCGAGTCGAGGAATGAACTCGCGTCCTTATGGGTTCTGGAAGGGGGGTCAATTATATAATATTTTATCACCATCTACGATTAAGTGGGGCGAGATAAATGCACAGCGGTTAAATAAAATTGTACCTTGAATGGGCGTCTACGCAATTAAATGCTCGTTCGGTCTCTCGTAAGGTTAATCTTACTTAAGGTTAATCTTGAAAGATTTGTTTTTTTATTGACTACGTAACATTTTGTGCTTGCAGTCCAAATATCTGCCGAACGAGATACAAAAATTACTGCTGTCCCGGTTGGACGAGAAAACCGGAAACAGGACTCTGCGTTATTCGTAAGTACGATACATTAAGAAGGGACAAATGAAGGCGCGCATTTTTTTTGTCAAATAATTTCATCGGTCCCGAGTCGATTATCGTTTGGTCTGACGAGTGTTCAGTTTCTGTGATCTTTCAGCTATCTGTTCAAGGCGATGTGGTAACCAGGGAAGATGCATAAGGCCGAATATTTGTCTGTGCGACAGCGGATCCGTAGCTTCGATATGCGGGGCAGCTCAGACGAGAGGTAAGGTCAAGCGAATTTAAAAATCGACTTTGAAATTTTTTTGATTATCCAATTTTTCTTTTCACGATATTCAGTAAAATCCGAGACAATTTATACTACTCTGGCATTTTTTATTATTATTTTTTTATGCGAAGAGATGCCTAAACTTGAACAACACTGTAGATCGACGATTTTCATTCCGGCGAGTTGTGACTGTGCAGGTTCGCGTTTATGAATGTAGCGAACGTAAAACGTTAACTACAAAGAAATATGGGGGTGTCGGATGAAGAGAAGGTGCGCGTCCTCGTTCACGGACAGCCGTTCTACCCTCGGGGTATCTAAAAAATTTATGATTCGCAGTTATCGCAGGAATGTCGGTAATTGCGAAGCGGCAAGAGTGAAGGGGGGGGGGGAAGTCATTCGTTCCTACAGTTTTAAAATGAACACGGAACCAATCAATTTTATAGAATAGACTTACGAAGGCTCTAATTTTAAGAAGTTTACGAGAACAAATTTATGTCGCCTATGTTGCCGAAGATTTGCCTCACAAAAATCGCACCGAAGTCGAGCACACGGACAGAGGAAGCGGGTCGGGCAGAGGAAGTGGAACCTGCAGAGTCCATTGCATCAACGGTAACTGCGTGGATGGAAGATGCCAATGCAGGGCTGGATATCAGGGAGAATTTTGCAACGAACGTAAGTCGAAGACAACCGAGAGTTAAATCTGTTACGTAATAGTCCAAATGTCTGCCGAAAGAGATGCAAAAATTACTGCTGTCCCGGTTGGACGAGAAAACCGGAAACAGGGTCAATAATCGATCGGGTGTGAAAGACAGAAGGGAAAATAAAATTGTGAATTGGTACCGTGTATCGAAACCGGAAGTGAAATATTGAACGTACTAATTATTGAACTAAAATATGACGGTACAAAAAATCGACCAACGTTATTCAACACTTCGGCGAGCTTTCACACGCTGCACAAAGTGGAGAGACTCGGCGCTTTATCGTGCTGTATGAATTAACGTCTCGCCTTTCGTGTAATAACATGCGGGCGCGAAAGGGCGCACTCACTTTTTATACACACATATATATATATATATATATATATATATATATATATATATATATATATATATATATATATACGTGTATGTACGCTGACTTACTTGCTATATAATAAACACGATATAATTTCAGCAATCTGCCGGGAGCCCTGTCTGAATCAGGGCAGATGCATCGGGCCCGACCGTTGCGCCTGCATTTACGGCTATACCGGAAGACGCTGCGATACCGATTACAGAGTCGGTCCGTGTTACACGAAAGTGAAGAACGGCCAGTGCCTCGTTAATTTGCAGGGGGTTGTTTGCACGAGACAGATGTGCTGCGCCACCGTGGGCAAGGGATGGGGTCATCCCTGCGAGAGGTGCCCGGCGAGACTCGACTGCGAAATTGGACATCTGAAAACGAACCAAGGCAATTGCGTCGGTGAGTGATCAATAATAATCACGCGAAACAACATTTCATCGAACACTTCACCGACGCAATTTTTTTTGTCGGGACCAAATCGAATACTTAAGGGATTTTCATTTTGTATTATTAGAAACTTAGGGGCTTTAAGGAGATAGGTTTTGAATATCTTCCTGGAATAGATTTTGACCGAAAGGACTTCATCTAGAAGTCCCGGCAAAGATGTTTTCAGATAAT